>OU779874.1:2672053-4008079 GCA_916999025.1 Orgyia antiqua
TGCATATTATTTATTTATTTGTTACAAAGCTTTCAAAACGAAAAATTACTTAAATCATATAATAACAAAATTTTAATTTAAAATCTAATTCATAATTAATTTTAATGATTATAATCAAGAATTGTAAGTTATTATTATTATTGTGCTTTAAGTAATAAAATTTATTTATTTATTTACATTTTATAAAATTATTACAACAACAATCCAAACAAAATAAAAAAAAATTGGTCAAGTGCGAGTGGGACTCGCGCACGAAGGGTTCCGTACCATTATCAATGCAACATAAGGCAACGTTATTAGTATCGAGCAAGAAACGGTAAAAAAATCATGTTTGTTGTATGGGAGCCCCCCTTAAATATTTATTTTATTTTTAGTATTTGTTGTTATAGCGGCAATAGAAATACATCATCTGTGAAAATTTCAACTCTCTAGCTATCACCGTTCTTGAGATACAGTCTGGTGACAGACGGACGGACGGACGGACGGACGGACAGCGAAGTCTCAGTAATAGGGTCCCGTTTTTACCCTTTGGGTACGGAACCCTAAAAAGGGAAAAGAAAAAGTGGTTAAAACTAAGCATCAAAAAATTCCTCTGCATCGCGCTGTGCTTTAAGTAGTTTTAATAAAAAAGACATATTTATGTATTGAATTTTGACAGAATATAAATTGAATACATATGTATTTGAAATTTGACGGGCCTCGTGGTGTAGTGGTTCTGGTAACGGACTGCCGATCAAGAGGTCGCGGGTTCGATTCCCGCTCGGGACAATCATTTGTGTTCTTTTTCTAATTGTCATACAAATGTTTGTCCTGCGTCTGGGTGTTTCTATGTATTATAAGTATGTATTTACAAAAAAAAGTAGTATATGTATTCTATCCGTATTCTGGTACACATAACACAAGCATATATAAGCTTAGCTTGGGACCAGAGGACGTTGTGTGAAATGTCCATGAATATTTATTATTATTATTATTTGTATTAAATTTTAGGGACCATTGTACCAAGACTTCGTTGACTCTGTCACCTGGCTGTATCTCTGAAACGATAGCTAGAGAGCTATTTTTTTACAGTTTATGTATATCAGCTAAAACAACAAGTACATCATGATTCTCCTGCCCTTGTCCCGTTATTTAGGGGTCGGAAATTATTATGATAATATCGCTACGGAACCTTCACGTACGAGTCTAACTCTTACTTGAACAGTTTTAATAACAGGTGTTGTTTATTTATATTTTACGAGTTTTTTTTTTATTTATTGCATATTATTATTATTTTGTCAATTGACTTGCTATGGTTTTACTGTTATTATTGTTTTAATTTTAGGTATTTTATTGTTCCAATTCTAAATGCACAACTAATCTTAACTAAACAATGAAAACAACTTCAGGTGTATTTTGATTAATTGGCTGTTTTTTGTTGTGTACATTTATATTAATTAAAATCTTTAGTCTATAATACACAGTATCTATAATAAGAAAGTTCGATAAACTTTTTTTATCGAAAGAAAGTTTCGATAAAGAAAGTTTCAAATTCGAAATTAAAATTATTTTTACTTGATTTTTGTAAATTCAATTAACTAATTCAAGTTCAAGATACTAGACTTCCAATTATTTTCTTTTAAGGTAAAAGCACCCATTACCGCGGTATGCAAAATCGGCATCAATTACCGATGTATGAGATATTTTCGTATTTTAATTTAATAACAGTAACATCGGCACAATATTATTTCGGACAAGTTGTAACATGTAGTATTTTACATCGTACCAACAGGCGCTAGGGAGTATACCAAAACCCGAACGGATCAAAAACGCTCTATTTGTGCGGCGGGAGCGCAGGAGCAGGTTCTGTCCATACAAGCACGGGCCAATTCATGCAAGTGCACTCACATTTTTGATACGAGATATTTAAAGCAATATACTTTATAATTGTCTACAGATACTGTTTACTTGTTTTTATGATTTTCTAGGAGTTTTATCTCATACTTTTCATGGCGAAATTTTGTAAAAATACAGAATAATATCGATAAAAAAAATTCGCCGTGATAGGTGCGTAAAATTAGGGGTAGCTTCTAATACCGAGGGTACCATCGGTAATGGATAATATTGAGGGTCGAGATATTTGCTTGTTATTTTCAAAATCACAATCTTATTAGAGAACTGTCCACTATATTTCATTACTAATGTATTCTAAAAACGAAAAATATATTTCCGATGTATGCAAATTCCAGTAAATTTCATCAAATTATAATAAAACGTAGTGTACTTGAAGTGTAGTTTTGTACTGCGAATCCAAAATGGCATAAAACATTTGCTATATTAATTTGACAAAATAATGATAATACGGCCTATTTACTAATTTGTAATACTGCTTTTCATTAGGATCGAAAACTCTTCCTGCGAATTGGCAACAAAAAATCATAAACTTTTGTAGTTTTTATGGGTCGGAATTACATTTTAAAATATATTATTCCAATCCCATTACCGCGGCATACCTCGGTAATAGATTATACCAGAATCTATTACCGAGTGTCAAGTACTCGGAAATAGAGTTTTCATATATCGAGAACAGAACCTATTACCGATACCGAGTGATAAGGCAATCAGTATCCGTATGTAGGGTACCGTTTCTGAATAGATATATTTAGTTAGTAGGTAATTATTTTTTATGATAATGAATACCTATTTAAAATAATTTCTGTGTGGTGCCGGCTACGAATAATACCAACAATCTTCTCGTGGGTGTCGTAAAAGACGACTAAGTCAATGAAAGAACACCATAGCACGGGCAGCAGCATATCAAGCTCAGTGTTGTGTGTATTTTATTTTGTACGGAACCATCAGGACAGCAGATATATTTTTTCTTCTATACTCGGTAATAGGAGACATATACCGCGGTAATGGATAAAAATAGTAAGGCATACCTCGGTAATAGATGAAGTAGTAACGCTGGCTAAAAATAATTTTATTAAAAATAACGCTTTAAAGTAAATAAAAAGAAATAAGAGAAGTACGAAATTTAAAGTCTATAAAACGTTAAAAAAATCCTTATTTATCGAGGAAAGTCCTGATCCCCCAAATATTTTATTCTAAAGTCAAACTTCCTCGATTTACCTCGGTAATAGGTGCCTTTACCTTAAAGCTAAAAAAATCGAGTTCTAACTATTTGATCTTTCAAAATCGCTGATCTTCTGAAATCGCTTTGAATCTGCCCACATATAAGAAATTCCTTCTTTTTCTTCTGATTTCTTCCAGGCTCCTTTCTCTCTATTTCTCTTTCTACCCCATTAAGGTCCTCCTACTGGCCTCCTCTACTTTGAGAGGGTACATTGTCTACTATGCCGTATTTACCAGGCGTGTTGGCATAGGGTGTAGTTTTGAGATTTATGTCTCTTACAGGAGATGATAACTGCTTGTATTAATTCCTTAGCTGTGGAGGAAATGGGGTGGTGACAGATGTTTTCTTAATTTGTTAGTACACGGATAATTCCTCAGTCCAGTTACTTTTTATTTCTCATAATTATTAATAATCCTAATGTATACGTAAAACTTTGCAATAATTTACAGATGGATGTTAGGTTGTTGCTCTTTTACGCGAAAGCTACCAAACGGATTATAATGAAACTTTGCTGTTATATAACTTATGTATTGGAATAACATATGAACTGTATACCACCACGCTCAAAGCCAAGGAGCAGGACAGTAACTATAAACGCATGTGAAACCGCAGGCATTAGTAAGTTATCATAATTATAAAAAGGTAGAAACAATTATTTAAGACAATTATCACGTTTTACGAACCGCGTAGTTTAGTGGTAACAACGAACTGTCGTTCACGAGGACGCGGATTCGATTCTCGCACAGGACAATTATTTGTGCGATGTTGTAGTCATGCAGGAGTTTTTATTTTGTCTTGGTGTTTTCTATGCATTCTAAGTATGTATTTCGAAGATAATTGTATATAAGTAGTGTATTCGTGTGTTGTGTATCAGCTAAGGAATATTGCACACAGATAACATACTGTCGAAAATAAACCCTGTGCTTAATTCGCCTGGTCAGCGCGGTACAGTAGACCATAATCCCTCCCAGAGTGGAGGAGGCCTGTCTAAACAGTCAGACGTAAATGGGCTGGAGAGAGAGATCCGTGTCTGGTACCCATAACACAAGCATAGAAATAAAGCATACTTTGGGACAAGAGGACGTTGTGTAAAATGTCCATATAAAATATATATTACCAGCTTTTGCCCGCGACTTCGTACGCGTAGAAGTTAAAAGAAAAATCCCATTTTAGCAACATTATTTACTAATGCTTTACTCATATTTGATAGAGTTTGTTTGTTTGAATGCGTCCACTCGCTTTGAATCTCCCGAACAATGTGTCCAATTTAAAAAAAAATTCAGTATTGGATAATACATCTATAGAGGAAGGCTATATAACATCACGCTGCAACCAAAAGGAGTGACGCAATAGTAAAAAATGTTGTAAAACAAGGAAAACTTTCTAATCCCACGCAAATGAAGTCCCGAGCAACAGTATTAGTATTGTACTCGTATATCTACTACCTATATAAAAATAAGTCGGGTTTTCCTTCCTGACGCTATAACTCCAGAACGCACGGACCGATTTCCATGGTTTTGCATTCGTTGGAAAGGTCTCGGGCTCCGTGAGGTTAATAGTTAATTTTTTTTTTAAATTTTTTTTTACTTTTTTTTTGGTATGGCAAAACAAAGTTTGCCGGGCCAGTTAGTACAGACTGATTTTCTTTCTCTCTCTCCAGTTCAATAACGTTCCACTGTTGGGCACCGGCCTCCTCCAATATGGCAGGGATTATGGTCTACTGTGCCGCGCTGACCAGTCGCGTTGGCTTAGAGTTAATTTTCGAGTTTTCTGCCTCTCATAGAGGATGTTATTGTACTGTGTACACTATTCCTTAGCTGGCTTTTACAGTACCCTGGGAAGGAAAAGGGCTGGTGACACTTGTATTCTTAATCCACGGACATTTTTCTTTACTTACATTAAAATAAAATTATGAAAAACGTAACATGTATGGGTTTTGGCAGCATTCATACAATTACGAAAGCTTTGATTAAAATCTTTATTATTAAATTACATAGAGACACTTATATTTAATTTTAGCGGATGTTAAATTTGTCTGAAAAATGTAATTTTCAATTTTAGTTACATGTTCCATGTGACAAATATAGAAATAGAAATAAATTTATTGTCATAAAACATATGGATACACATTATTGGAATCCCTGATTCTTGAACTAACCTTAGTTGTGTTTCAAGGACCCGTTCCTCCCCCTGACTTACAATAGCTTAATGTATTTCTTAATTACAGTCTTATACATTGTGTGTGTGTGTGTGTTGTTTATTTGTATGTTATAATTTATGTGTATATGAATATAATCCTAATACTAATAATATTTTAAATGTGAAAGTTTGTGATTATGGATGTTTGGATGTCGGTTACTCTTTCACGCAAAAACTACTTAACTAATGGATTGTAATGCAACTTTACAATAATGTAGCTTATCATCATAACATCACGCTTTTTTCCCATGGGGGTAGGCAGAGACTATAGAGCGCCATCTGCTACGATCAAAACATACTTCCTTGGCTTCATCCACACTCATACATCTGGTCATACATGCCCGACGGTTGTAAGTGCTACGCACTTGCCCCTTTTGGAGTAATATAGTAATGTAGCTTATGTACCAGATATGAACATATAGGCTATTTATCCCGAAAGAATGCAAGGTTCCCGTGGGATAATAAATTGAGGGAAAGTTTTGTAATTTCCACGCGTACGAAGTCGCGGGCAACAGATAGTTATAATATAATATGCTCTAAACATATATTTTATGTAAGTATTTGTATCTTGGGGCCGTAGGCGCGCAATAGCCGGCGGCCCCAACCAGCGAGGCGGCTACGCGCGGCCTGTCTCGCCACCACCATCAGTGGCGGACGACCTCTCTCCAAGTGTTCCGGCGAGAGGCGTCAATCTGACGGGGGGGGGGCCTACTGACCCCCATTCGCAGTGAGCCCCCACAGATGGGGGGCCACCCCTGGTCGGGTCATGGTAATACCTGAGTGTCTACCATGGCCCGGCTAAGGGCGAGGAGGAGCACCGTGGGGTTTAGTGGGTAGTCCGTGTCCGATTCTGGACCCGGGATTCCCACACGAAGTGTGTAAATGCATTCCCCACGTAAAAATAAAAAATAAAAAACTATTTGTATGTAGGTATATATTTAGTAATAGCTGTAGTAGTGTTTATGTGCTTATACTTAGATTACGTCCAATAAAGATAATACTTCGTGGTGTCTTTTTTGATATAAATTAACACGTACTCCTTTGAACTACTTGGCAATATTTCAAAATATTGAACACGTAGTCCGTTGACAAACTAGGCAATATTTCGAAATATTGCCTAGTTTGTCAATGGACTAAAAATTCGTTGCTCTAGCTAGAGGCTATATCCTCGAAGAAAATAGCGGACTACGATGCCCATATTTTTGTATAGATCATAGCTTAGCATTGTACCCTCTCAACCCATGTGGCCTAAAATCAACCAAAAATCTACTACCTATTCCAAAAAGTACTAAACAGTTTGAAAATATCGTTAGCGATCAGACGGTATACACCTGCGGCCAAAAATAACTACGGCCAATGCACTCTGAATGCACTTGCATCACACCTTTACTTAGATCTGAACATCAGCAAACATCGATCGCTTTATTTTGTTTCCATTGCGTTTTATGTGGATAGCGCAGGACTTCACATTGTAGTGTATTATGGGAGAAGCCTATGTCCTGCACTGAACGTAAAAAGGCTGATATGTGGATGGATGTCTTGCGTCTTATATTCGACGGTATTTTGCACATACTGTACTTTACCAGCAATGGATAGATTCATTAGCGATAGTGTTTGTTTTAACGTAAGTATATATGTAAAAGTATTGGTATGCAATTGGTTGAAATCAATGAATGGTTGATACAGACAAAACTGTTGTATTTATTTATAGTTTGTTGTTTAATTGTAACTAATGATCTAGTACAAGGACGTAACAATTGAAATAGATTGTGATATAATTAATACTATTGTCTTTGATTTGTCTTATTAGGGGTTTAGGGATTCCGCATCAAAAAGTAAAATGGGTGACTATTACTCAGACTTCGCTGTCCTTCCCTACGATTCCACCCATCTGTTTGTCTGTCTGTCTGTAACCAAGCTGTTTCTCATGAAAAGTAAGAGTTAAAATTTTCAAACGACGTATTACTGTTACCTTGCAAGCGTAAAATAGGACGCACCCCTGCTATGTGGACTGAAGAAGAAGATCGCAGGATGGGACTGGATGCGGAAGGCGTGGCAAGGACCGTGTATTGTGGCGCGAATTAGCAGAGGCCTATGCCCAGCAGTGGACTGTAGTAGGTTGATTTGATTGATTGATTGATTGTATTACTGTTTGTTACTATCAGTAACTTTTTTAAGATTGGGCCAAGACTTTCGGAGATTACTTCCTACATAATATAAACTTTTCTTATCCAGCTATTTATATTCCACTATCAGGCACGAGTTTTCTCAAGTATTGGATGGTATTTGGTCTACTAACCACGTTGACCGGGCATGTTGACACAAGGTAAATTTTCGCGTTATGCATCTCTCACAAAAATGTTTTTTTTGGAAACTTTAAGAAGGCCTTTACGGCAACCTAGGAAGGAAAAGGGTTGGAGACATTTGTATTCTTAAGCCGTCACCACACTTATAATCACCCCCATATGTCGGTAAACCAGAGGGCAAGGTCCATGGGTTAATCTGTCTGCTTTATTTCGCAAAATATTCTCATTCTAAAGGTTAGTGATCAGAAATACTCAAGGCACCTTAACTTATAGAAGAATTTAAGAGGGTACTGTACTCCTCATTTAGGTATTTGCCTTAGATATTGCCATCCCTGTTTCCGAGCGCCGTGCTGAAAGGGACAAATATAGATGAAGCGGATTTTACCTTCAAATTCTTTGAAAAAAGACGTTTCGTACTTCCGTTTTTTTTTTCGCGAAAGTTAAACCGATTTTAATAGTTTTGCGTTATATTATAGATAAAGAGTATATCTATGCTTCTTTCACTTTCTTTTGTGCTAAAACTTTACCAAATTTGTGTGATAGACGTTGCAACTTTATCTAAAGAAAACCGAAAAAAGTGGGTTTTTACTAAAAGAAATATGAAGTATTTCTTTTAGTTATTATGTTTTGAAAAAAAAGAAAGTGATAGAAGCATAGAATCTCTTTATCTATAACATAACGCAAAAACTATTAAAATCGGTTTAACTTTCGCGAAGAAAAAACGCAAGTACGATACCCATACTTTTGTATGGAGCATAATTTGGTATCGTGGCGTCTTAATATTTTCAATAGATATAATATTAAAAACGTGTTGTGCCCGCAACGCTTATAAATAGTATAGCAAGTTCACTGTCGATTAGTATAGGTATATGGCCACAAAAACAGCGTTATTTTTTCTAAGGTTAGCTGTTAGCGCACGCACACATCTATAGCCTAGACTATGCCATTTACCGGCCATCCCCGCGCGGGGCGCCACTCGCCTACTAGACATTAGTAATGTAACACACGCAATACGTTGCATTAAACAGTTTGTAAAAATTCATTGGAGTTTATCATTCTAAAGACCAAATATCGCCGTGGAACCTTCCTCCCCATTAGCAATGGCTAGACTAATAAATAAAAATAAATAAATATTCATGTATATTTCACACAACGTCCTCTGGTCCCAAGCTAAGCTTATATGCTTGTGTTATGGGTACCAAAACACGGAGATAAACTACTTTTCTTTTGTAAATACTAAATACTAGTACACATTTGTTTGATTGTGATTGTCATGATTGTCCCAAGCGCGACTTGAACCCGCAACCTTGTGAACGGCAGTCCGTTACATGAACCATTAGACCATGAAGCCGATCTGAATAACACTCCATCTTTGAGTTAGTGGAAGTGTGATACAAGTGCGTGCTTCTTCACGTCTCGCTTAATGCTTTGCAGTTGTGTAGCTTTTAGATCAGAATAACATATAGATAACTGAGTAGCGGGACTGTATATGCTGTCAAGAGGACGGCTATAATATAATAAATAGGGTTTTTTTGTATAATTTGTTAGGGGTTAGTTTTAAAATTCCACACGTCGAAGTTGCGGGCAACGGCTAGTATATAAAACTATGTGATGTCAGATATAAAATAAATCATGTGTTTTACTCGCCGGTGTAATGGCTCCACACGAATTGTCGTCGAATATTGAGTGAACGGATCGCCAGACGCGCCGTGTATAGATCTGCCAACGCGAAGCAACATCTGTTCTGTAATATACGTACATACGTAATATTATTGTATCATTAACTTGTATGTTATGTATGTGTGGTGAGTTGGTGACGGATTAAGAATACAAGTGCCACCACCCCTTTTCCTTCACAGGTCGGTCGCTGTAAAAACCTTGCGTCTGGATGTTTCACACATAGGCAAACAAACACACACACACAAACAAATGTTTGTACTACGTCTGGGTGTTTCTATTATAAGTATATATTTTATTTATTTATTTATTCACCACTACAAAAGATGACTTGTAAAATATACATTCAATTCATAGTAACTAAAATAAAATTCACAATACGTAACTAACATGCATGCAAGTTAATAAGATATTACAAAAACAAAATAAATTGAATTATACATTATTAGTAAAAATTATATCAGTAAAAGATCACTTATTAAAATAAATTTGAAACAAGGGTAAGAGATAGGATATGCGAAAGGAGAACCTGTGTAGTGGTGACTAGTGCCTTAGCTAAGTTATTGGAAATAACTTGTATTAAAGACACCAGGCCCACAAACGGCAGTTGATAAATTTGAGCACTGATGTGACTTGTTGACAATTTTACAAAAGAAAAGTAGTTTATGTAGTATATCCGTATTCTGGTACCGATAACACAAGAATATAAGTTTGTTGTGTGAAATTTCACGTTATAATATTATCTTTAATGTCTCCTATTAAAAAGACTACAATTATGGCAATACCATTAAAATCAATGCAAAAATCTCTCACGTAATTGAACCATATAATTGTATAAATGGGCACGCGTTATCCCCCCTAATTGGCGTACAAATTGATATCAAAAAGTATAATCTATGGTATTCTAACGAGAGATGGCAACCCTAGTTATTTTTTTTTTATCAACCCACTGTAGTCGCCTTAAATATTTTCACAGCGATTTTTGATTTTCATCTTTATGAATTTTGTTTAAAGTTCGTATTCAAACACATGATGTTGCATGTGTATGTCCTTTTGTATGAGTTGTTTTTAAGTAAAGAACAATATAGTTAGGGTTGTCACTCTTATCTTGTACAAGTTATTTGATAGTTTTATATTGTTTGGGAAGTGGTTTTGTTGGTTTCAGATTTGATTTGCGATATCAATAATAAAATATTCACGGATCTTTGACACAACGTCCTCTGGTCCCATGCTAAGCTCTTATGCTTGTGTTAAGGATAATATAATATATTTATTAGTTTTCCGTGTAATGATGTATTAAGAATACAAGTGTCACCACCTCATTTCCTTCCCAGGGTGCTGTAAAAGCCAGCTAACACAGACGACATCCTCTGTGAGAGACGTAAATCTCGAAAATAAACCCTGTGCCAGCACGCCTGGTCACCGCAGCACACTAGACCATAATCCCCAAAGTGGAGGAGGCCTGTGCCCAACAGTGGGACGTAAATGGGCTGGAGAGGAGGAGTAGTTACCTATTGGTACGGGACCCTAAAATCATGCTCAATTAATATGCTAAAAATATAAAGTGATTGCCATTACTATATAAATTCACTTTATTAAGGGGGAAAATATATGAACTGGCAACAAATTTAATAAGCTGTGATTTTTAAGAGGACAGCTCAAATAAGTGAGCGTATTAAATCATAAGTCGAGTCACACGCGTCTATATGTCATAGACTAAAAAATATAATATGAATCAGACTCGCCAGTTCTGTTAATTGGGATACTAGCATTGAATTTTGTTATAAGACTAGTGAAACATTATAAATAAGTCTTAATGCGTTTTGCTGTAGTTCATTATTTTATTGACTGCTGGGCTATAATAATGACATAAGTTATAGCAATCGACATAGGTGCAGACTTGAATCCATGACTACGGAATGCCATCTCATTGCTTTGCCGACTCATCTCGCATAGTGCCTGAAACATAATATATTAAGTTTAATTCACTTCTCTCTCTGTCTCTCTCCAGCCCATTTACGGCCCACTGTTGGGCAAAGGCCTCCTCCAATTTGTGAGGGATTATGGTCTACTGCACCGCGTTTACTAGGCGTTTTGGCAAAGGGTTTATTTTCGTGATTTCCATCTCTCACAGAGGATGTTATCTGTGTACCCTTATCTGGCTTTTACAGCACCCTGGGGAGGAAAAGGGGTGGTGACACTCACATTTTTAATCCGTCAATTGAAATAAAATTTTAAATATTATTTCAATTGAAAGCAATGCAGGAATTAAAGTTAGATAGAAATAAATAAAGATATTAAAATTGAATTCAATTTAATTCCTAGAAATTTATTTACATTAAAGTTTACATATTTAGTGTATGCTATTGGCTAAAGTCACAAAAACTCCAATCAATTGATTTTAAAATTACGCATACTAGTATCTATAGTATAATGTTTGTTTTAAATAACACCTGTGTGGTGATAATCCAGTATTTGAATGAAGACCTGACTTTCTAATTGAGTTACTCATTAATATAAAGTTACTTATGTAAATTACTAGCTGTAGCCCGCAACTTCGTACGCGCGGAATTTAAAATCAAACCTTAACAAATCATACAAAAAAGCCATCTTCTTGAACCACTTTATTTATTAAAGAACACCGCGTCAAAATTTGTTACGTAGATTTGAAGATATAAGCTCACATATGGACATTACAAACAAAAACCACGAGTTTGTTTTATAATAATTAACGATGAATCAAATTTAAATTAGGTGAATAGCTAAAATACAAGGTGTGTAGGTACAATTCTTTTGTGTCATATCTATACTGATACATAATCACTAAGAATGTGTACATACATGGGGCACACAAAGTGCACATCGACGGTCGCGTGGCGCGCTGCAATCATAGCACTAATTGACGATTTGCTGCCCACTGTACACTGCTGGACATTGTATCTTATTACTCGACTCCCGTATAATTGTGTTATACAGAAGTTTATCATTTCTACGTAATATCCATCTTTCTATTTCTCTCCAGCCCATTAACATCCCATTGTTTACGGTTTACTGTGCCGGGCTGAGACATGGTTTATTTTCGAGTGAGGGTGACACCTTGTATTCTCAATTCATCACCACAAGTATAAATTTTAAGATTACACAATGAATTTTTATAGGTTCTTTCTTTTAAATACATAATGTGTTCAAGACGAAGGCTTTTTGTATGTTTTTAAGCTATTGCATAGCTTCTATCGCGGGCCTTGAGCGTAGAGACCGAACCCAGAAATTCCGTAACGAAAATGAAATACCCCCCACACCGACCAGCACAGCGGTGATACTTTTTAGTTTTGCCATCTATCGATGATTAGCAGAACTTTTAATGACTTTTTGGAAATATCACGCTTGTTTCTTTAGTTCAGCAATACGAGGCGTATTGCTGATAGGTGGCATTGGTTGTATCGGCGTAAATAAAATAAATAAATAATTAATAATTGCATAAGTTGATATAAACTTATGATCTACTTTCTACGAAAATAAATACCTAATAATACAGAAATTGTAATAATTTTGAATAAAAGGAAACAAATTTGAGCTAAAAAATAGTCTTTAAAAATACGACTTGAATTTTTCCTTCGAAAACATCTAAAAAAAGTTTCAACTTTGTATTTTTTTAAATATTGAAATTTCTTATAATCTTCGTAAATTAAAATAAGGCATTTGATATTTTATTTCCAAATACTTTTCACAATATTGTAAAGCCATGTATCTATTAATATGTCCCGCAGTGTACAACACGCACACGTCATTTATCTGCACACTGATCGCGGGGACTGTATAGTTAATTTGTCTTTATTGTGTTGTTCCAGACCATCCCTTTTCCATAATAGGAGATCGTTCTCGCCTCGTTTCGTTTATTAATTGCCTGTATTAGCTTGTATTTCCTTTGAGACTTGACTAATATGGATTTACAATTGACAGATTTTATTGAATAATATTTTATAGACAAGATTATTGGCCTGATGTGTAATGTGAGAAAATAATTGTTTATTTAATTTGTTTATTGGTATATTGGATTGTATTGCTAGGTTAATAGTCGGGCTAACTTTTGCCTTCATAGTGTTTATTTACAAGCATAAGACTTCTTATATTTACTAATGATTTAAGAAATTGTCAGACTTTGGAGGAATTAACATTTTTAACGGCATTGTGAATGTCTTGGCGTTGTGCTCTCCTACACACCTTGGGCTCAAGTCTGCTATTGAATGTTCAGTGAAAGTTCAATTGAATGGTATCATTTGTGACAAAAAATTAACAATAGACTACCAAACTTGATAAAATTCGCTATTATTCAATCAACAAATGCAATAACTGATTGCTTAGTGGCGAATTTTATCAACTTTGGTTGTCTACTGTTAATTTTTCGTGATTATACTGTTGCTCTGTACTACCACTGGTTGGCTGGTAGATAATGCCCAAGGCATTAAGCCCGCCATTGTACTCTATATGTGCATGAAGTATTAATAAATAAAATAAATAAATTAAAATGGTGTCATTGAACTATCATTGTGACACAATTCATTAGCAGACTTGGCCCCCTTGTTGCAATGGTGACGAATTTCTACATATTTGTTCTAGTTGACATTAGTGGGCCTGGAATCATATTTTTCTTATAATATACTGAAACACCCTATCGAAGATCTTTCCTCTTTTTTAAGTAGTAATTGTATGGATAAACTTTGTTCGCTACATATTCCAACAAATGTATAAATATTCATCGTAGGCGGTAGACTAACTGACATACTGCTCTCAAATATTGTGTTCAGAATTTATATCTAGGCATTTTAGTTATTAATAACTGTGTTACAGGTAAAGCGTTTTTTTTTAAACCAACCCGCTTGCCCGATGCTTCATACGCGTGATTTAGAATATAAAAAAAAACAAATTTTACAAAAAAAAACCGTTTTCTTGAATCACTTTGTCAATTAGAAAACCGCATCTAAATCCGATATGTAGTTTTTAAGGTTAAGGTTCACATAGGGATATGTATATTAATATGAGAAAGCTCAAGACTTTGTTTGTTTGAACGCGCTAATCTCTAGAATAGCTGGTCCGATTTGAAAACTTTTTTCAGTGTTTGATAGTACATCTATCGAGAAAGACTTTAGGCTTTAAGATTATGCTGCGATCCATAGAAACAAAGCCTCTGTGAAAAATGTTGCAGAAACGTAGAATTATTTTCCTTTTTATTATAAATAATATACGGAATTTTTTTATGAACATTATTTCTCTTTCGTCGGGCAAACAAAGAGATCTGTTAGAACTCGGGTCAAAGAGCACATAGCTGATGTGAAGCACCGACGCAATACAAAGTCTGCAATCTGTGAACACAGTCAGGATCGCCTTAATCACTACATCCGGTTTGATAAACCTCAAATCCTCGCCAAGGAAAATCGGTACCGACCCAGAATGGTTCGCGAGGCTATTGAAATAAAGAAACATAAAAACTTTAATAGAGAAGACGGTTGGGATCTGGCACCTAGTTGGGATCCTGTAATTAGTTTAATAAAATCCAAAACACACTCGGTTTCAAAACAGCAAGACATCGTTAGCACATTTTGCAGACAACAAGACTTAAAATCCCCATAACTTCACTTTAGACCGACAACATAAAGTTAGTAATAAATAATTTTCTTTGACTCCCCTTGAGTTTTCTTGCCAGATCTTTCTCAAGTGGGACGCTATCCGATCTGTTGGTAGTATATTAGATAAAATAATAAAAACTAAATAATTAAAATAAATACAAATTTTCTATAAATTCAAATAAAAATTAACAATTTTTCTTTTTAATATAAACTAATTGAAATCTTAAACCAATAATTCTTTTTTAAAATTTCTTGTTATTATGTAAATAATATTGTATTTAAGTATATAAACTTAGTTTTGCTTGCTATATTGTATACTACCTCTATAATAATTAAAACTTTAGTCTATGATAAAATTATGTATGTTTTACCTTATATAAATTAAAATTTAAAAAATGTTCTTTATATTGTTACAATTTGTTAATGTATTTTAGAAACTAAAATAATGTTATTGATTTTATGTAGTCTGAGCACAATGTAATATGATATAGTTTATAGCAAAAGTCTATCTTTATGGTCAATGTAAAATTAAAATCGAATGTGGGTAAACCCTGTAATAACTGATCGTAGAAGACACATTACAGCTCAGTCTCACCCGCGACCATGGTGACTGCAAAGTCTCCGAAACGTCGGGCCAAAATTTAAAACAAATATACGCGTTTAAATCCGTAAAAAGTAGTTTTATTTAAACAGATGAGTCGCGCAAGTGTTAGAAAATATTATGTTAGAAAATATAACATTATTTCTCTTAGTTATTTAAAATTTCCGTATTTCTCGGTTTTCTTTCTTTAGATAAACTTGCAGCGCCTATCACACAAATTTGGTAAGGTTCTATCAAAAAAGAAAATAATAAAATCATAGACATTTTCTTCATCTATATCATAGCATAAGAAAAAATTTTAATGCCTTTAATTTTCACGAAAAAAAAAACAGCGGTCTACAAAATGTCTTTTTCACAAAGATTTTATAAGTGAAATTTGGTTGAACTATAGCTGTAATTTTCGGCGTGGCGCTCGGGAATAGGAATAGCAATACCTAACACAAATAGGTAATTAAACTGAATTGTCTGGATCTGTAGTGGGCTCCTAATACAATATATAATATTTTCACAGACATTACACACAACGTCCTCTGGTCCCAAGCTAAGCTTATATGTTTGTGTTATGGGTACCAGAAGACGGATAGAATACATAAACTACTTTTCTTTTGTAAATACATACTTATAATACATAGAAACACCCAGACGCAGTACAAAGATTTGTATGACAATTGAAAAGTCACACAAATGATGTTCCGAGCGGGAATCGAACCCGCGACCTCTTGATCGGCAGTCCGTTACATGAACTACTCAACCATGAGGCTTGTCAAATATGTAGTTGCCAAGGATCGTTTCTAAAACATATGTTACGATGTTGTACAATTTGTCGCGTATAACTACTAAACAACTGAATTTTCATTAGCGTTTTGTTCTTGCCCTGCTGTACTATGATTTTAATTTTTCTGTCCACTATTGAACATGGGCGTCTCTCATAGAAAGATATGGCGAATTTAGCATCCAGTAACTCCCTCTTTTCCTTATTAATTTATTAATTTTTGCATTTGACATGCTAAGCCTTTTACTTAATAAATCAAATTATGGTGGAAAAAGTGAATGTGCCGCAAGTGGGACATGAACCCACGACCTCGGAATACCGTTCCGAAGCTCTTCCAACTGAGCTTATTGCGGTCTACTTGCAACACCTTCAAATTATTAAGTCCTATTAAGATTTATTAAGTCCCTCTTTTCCTGATGATATCATTGCTCTACCATATTAACATATCCATATTACTCTACGATTAGTAAGTTTTGAGAGACTACTACGATAAATCTCTTATTGGGGGCCGCCCAATTCAACTACGATTATTCCTTTATTGGGAGCCACTCTACGCTTTACAATAATCCCGTTATTGGGAGCCACTCTACGCTTTACAATAATCCCGTTAATGTGGGCCACTCTACGCTCTACCATAAGTCCTTTGTTGGGGGCCACTACGATAACTCTCGGGCCACCCAACTGTATTACTCTTAATGGGGGCTATTCTACGCTCTATGGTAAACCCCTTATTGGTGGCCGCCAAGCTCTACTTTTATAAGCCCCTGATGAGGGGCCCCTACTTTGCTATGATAAATCCCTTATTGGGAGCTACTCTATGTTCTACGATAAATCCCTTATTGGGCTCCACTATCGGTAAATCCCTTATCGGGGGCCAGTCTACGGTAACTCGCTTTTTGGGAGCGGCCAAACTCTGGTACGATCTAATCAATAATTCTTATCAACTACGTACACAGTTAAATTTATATTAGGTAACTATTACTCAGATATTTATTAAAACGTTTAACTCAAACGTAAACAATGACTTATACGCACTCTCGAAATACACGTGCCCGCAAACCAATTTAGCCAAACAAAGATAGCAATACATTCAAATACAATTTTACACATAAAGAAAAGGGATAGAGATACTGCACTACGCCACCATTTCAGGCGAAACTCGTAACCTATTTCATATAAATAAGTCATAAGTACAGTGTAGAAATAAAACATATTTTGAATTTACAGTTGAGAAACATAAGGTAGAGTTTTCAATAAAATAATGTGGTAGAGTTATTTCTGGATTCACAAAGTACTGTTGAACAAATTTCATTTTAACCGCCGAAAGTTTAAAGTGCAAACTAAATAATGCAGTTGTGGAACTGTTATATTCTTAATTTGAAAATCGTTTCCATTGCGTTTACACGGATCACAGAGGCCAATTCTATTGAGTCAAAAACTTAATCTAACTTAAATAAAACTACTTTTTACGAATTTAGACGCATATATTTGTTTTAAATTTTAGCCCGACGTTTCGGAGACTTTGCAGTCACCATGGTCACGGGCATATACAACGTGTTTCAGAAAGGTGTAGTCATATTGGACCACCGTTATACATGGCCGGTGACTAGGCACTAGGCATGGATGAAATTACAAATACCAGTTATATTATGACTTTTATGTGTTCATTAAAGTTTAATTTATTTATTAAATTAATTGATCTCCTTTAAATACAACACAACTATGAGGTCATCTTTTATCGTAAGGTTCAATCGCATTTAATAAACCGTAAACATCTCATAATTGATGCGTTTCTGATAGTTATTTAATAGTAGGCAATAAACAAAAAAACTTACCAACTGTATTTTTCTATGTGTAATATATATAATTTTAATATAATCTTATATATAAAATTCACGTGTCACAGTGTTAGTTACCCTACTCCTCCATCCATCCATCCATCTCCATATTTTTGGCTTCTATTACGTCAATAAAGACCGCTTATCCATTTTTTTCAATATCTTCAGAATACAGACATTGACTTTTTGATTTCTATTATATATCTATGCAAAAGATAGATATAGATTTATGGTCTTATTCATAATGATTTATCGGAGGTTTAAACGGAGATTTTATCGGAGAGATAATAAACGTTTTAGCGTAAAAGACTATTATGAATAACAAGTTTTGACAATTTTCGCGATCCGATTTTAACGAACTTTTAAACCTCCGATAAGTCATTTTGAATAAGACCTTTAGAAGTTCAGTTAACATTGTTGAATTGTTTTTGACACTCGGCCCGAGTGTATTTTGTTTTGATGCTTCAAAAACTAAACCTAACTTAACTAAAAAGAAATCAAATATGGTGTATTATTAATTGACTATTTCTTTGTACACATTTAAATTAATTAAAATCGTTAGTCTTATAATACACAGTTTTGATAATAAGAAAGTTCAGTTAATAAATTGTGTTATTGACAATGACAGCAATTCTAAAACCTCATAAACTTCACCAAAACTAAATCAACTACGGTGTATAATTATTACACATTCATTTAAGAGGATACCAAAATAGCTTCGTGCATTTTTCTACGTACGAAGTTTTCATTTTTTCTTTAGATTGAATGGCTAGAGATCTAATTTTTAAATATATGTTTTTTCAATATATGATCTAGGATCGCATAAACTCAGAAACACGATTGAAAAAAGTTTTCTTGATAGAAAATCTTGGCGAAACAACCTCTCAATTTTTTTATTTTTTTCATTTGTCGGTCTCGCGTATTAACTAATCAAACACTATATTTTTTTTTCATTTTTTAGTTAAGTTTGGCTGTGCATGTAGAATCGGTACCAGTATCTCTCATATTCAACTAAAATTCAAACACAGAACGTTGTTGGAAAACACAGCTATGCAATTTATGACACGCAGGTAAAAAAGAATATTTTCATAATGTCTGCAATGAAAAATAGGTTTTATTACTTATAAATAAGATTGTTTGTGATATATTAATGTTTGTGAAGGGATTTAAATATAGAATGTTGCAGAATGCGCGCGAAGACCGTCTTATTTGGTGAGAGAGTCTAAACTGGTTCGCGGTGCAGTAGAGTGGGTAATGTTAATAAAAAAAACTGTTATTAACAAAATGAACATGACTTTTTTAATACTTAAGTTTGGCAAATAACTATTTTGTAAACTAGTACAACACTAATACGTAATTAATGACGTAGTTAACGGTTTGATAAAAGTGTTTATAAATGTATGAGTCGCAACATTTTGGTAAAAACAACATGATAATCTCGTTAACAGATAGCTTATTTCTACATTATCATGTAGGTACAGGTAGTTATCGAGGTACTTCCTTTGACTTATAATTATTTAGGTTCATTTCATTACAAGTCTTTAATGAGATTAATTAAAATTCTTTACCTACACATAATTACTGCAGAGTACGTTCTAATATTTTTTATTGATTTTATTTACATATTGGCATATGGTTTCTTTTCGAGTTTACCGTCTCTCACAGAGGCTGATATCTGTATACAATGTTCCTTAGCTGGTTTTCACAGCACCCTGGGAAGTAAAAGGGGTGGTGACACTTGTATTCTTAATCCGTCACCACACGGACAATACATAGGCAAAGGAATATAGGATCTTGGTATCTCTATAGCCTTAGGATCTTGGTCTATATTTCTGATATTATTTTACATTAATAATATCTAAAATACGCTGTTATCTGAATATTTAGGATAATATATTTGTTGTCGATTCAAAATTCTTTTTTAAACACGCTGTTTAATTTGAGGAAGGTGTTTAACCTAGGTATTAAGGGCCTCCATTAATATTATCGTGCATTTTTCTATGTACAAAGTTTTCATTTTTTCTTTATATTGAATGGCTAGAGCTCTAATTTTTAAGTATATGTTTTTTTAATATATAATCTAGGATCGCGTAAACTCAGAAACGCGATTGGAAATAGTTTTCTCGATAGAAAATCTTAGCGAAATAACCTCTCTCATTTTTTATTTTTTGTCATTTGTCGGTCTATTATCGCGTATTAACTAATGAAATAACTTTCAAAACATAAGTAACTATTATATATAGAAACACGTAAATCAGAATTAAAATATATTTAGTAGATTTTGAGTAAACAAAAAAAATATCCCTAATTCTTCATTTTCTATACCTACTAGCTGTAATGATAGGTACATGGCGATACGCCCTCTCACGTTTCACCTGCATTTAATATTTGCCTTCCTTTCTCCCAGTCGAGCGTGAGGCTCTCACCGATGCGGACCCGTGTCGGATTTTACATGATTATTTCGTTATATTTTACGTATTTTTCATTCATAATTTTTGGGGGCGTGACTTGCGTGCGTAAATGATGTGTGTATAAGAGCAACGCTTATACATGCCGTTTATTCAATATTTATACCTAATTATGGTGATAATAATATTCTTTTTACAATGAATTGAAATTTATTTAAATATTGTATGATACTATACATACCTACTTTTCTCCATTTTTTGGTTATCTATATTTATAAAGGTACAAAATTCTCCTGTACACATTGTAAGCCACTGAAGTATTCTAGAACGGCTGGACCAATTTTAATGAAATTTTGTGTAGGTAGTGTTTTGGTAAATATTTAATAAATATACATAGGTATTTGTAGAAATTTCACACAATATCCGCTGATCCCAAATTAAGCTATAATTCTATGTAGTCTTACGGGTAGGTACCAGAATACGGATATACAACATATACCTATCCATGTTTTGTAAATGCACACTTACGGACTGACCGACGGACGGACGGACAGACCGACAGACATGCGGACGGAGCGGACAGATCTACGGACGGACGAACCGACGGACCGATGGACAGACTAATGGACGGACGGACGAACCCATGGACGGACCGACGGACGGACCGACGCACAAGTCACCACGCTCAAAAAGTGTAACGTGAATTTATGTCGAAGAAAAAAAAACAAAGGAAAAAGTAGGTACTGCATAAATAAAATAAATAAGTAATACTTACGAACACTTTTGTATAACAATTACTAGCTGCCCCTTCAAACGTTATTTTGCCATAAAAATGTCATAAGGGGGGGAGGGTTGTTATGGAAAATAAAATAAATAGTAGCCGATTCTCGGACCTACTGAATATGCATGTAAAATTTTATAAAAATCGGTCGAGCCGTTCGGGGGAGTACGGTAACTAACACTGTGATACCACAGTGTGACACGTGAATTTTATATATTAGAAGAATGACTATAAACATTGTGAAAAATAGTTGTACTGTGGGGACCGAACAATAAAATTATTTATTAGTGCAATGCCATTAGAATATAAACTATTATTTCGCAAGTTTAGGCAAAGGCACTGGTGGCGCGTGTCTGAAAAGCGTGCAATAAAATGGAATGAATGAGGGACGTATGGGGTTTCGTATCCCAGTTTGTAACTTTTGTTTTTTTAACTTTACGAAAAATATAATAATTTTTATATAAAAATCTATTTATAAATAGATCTTTTTATTCGTCTGTACATCAATAAATTATTCCGGAACGGCTATACCAATTTTGTGGAAAGAAATTTTGTGGTGTTTCAGTAACTATTAATTATAAATATATTATATTTGCGGGCATTTCACACAAATATACTGAAAACCAACCAAAAGTCAACATCACATGGTATTCCCAGGCGGTCACCCATCCAAGTACTAACCACGCCCGCAGTTGCTTAACTTCGGTACTTTGAGCGGCATAAAGCCAACATCACGTGGTATTCCCAGGCGGTCACCCATCCCAGTAATAACCACGCCCGATGTTGCTTAACTTCGGTATTTTGTGGTCTTTTTATAAATACTTATAAATTATGTTTGTGGACATTTCACACAAATATAATATTAAAATACATCCCGGGTGGGAATTAAACTTTTTTAACTTTATGAAATATATATATTTTTTTATATCATTAGTCAATTTTTTGTAATTTTTTATACAGTTTTCAAGAGTTAGGTACAAAATAAAAATTAAAAAATACAAAGTTCTGATCGAAGCGTGGGTTTGATCCGCAGACTACATGATTAGTTATTCTAACGTCTGCTTTTCGCATGCGCCATCGAAGCCTTACGATACCGTTTTGAAATAATGGTACTTAATCTAATGGCATAATAAATATTTTTATTGCATCAAGTACCTATACTTTCCACACGCCTAGATAAAGAAACAACTCTAAATATCACTTTTTTCAGGAAACAAAAAACTTTTAATTCTTTATTTTTAGAAAACTATAAATAATAATGTGTATATTATGTATACCTACTTATAAATTATTTTATGGTTTAACGGTTTGTCGAGTTCATTGTCTCTCAGATTCGGATATAATGTTGCCAAGAAACTAGGTATTTTTTTTCAAAATTGGGTGAACCCAATGTGTGCGTTTTCTTATACCATATTTTTTGTAATAACATAGCCACAAAATAATAGTTTCTTCTACGTCCATTTTCTAAATTCTATCGATACAGACTCAAGTCAGACTGACAGCTCCTCGCAACGCGCTTGTTATGTGAACTCTTTATAAATTTGATCGCACGTTGACCTGCGTTAACGCGCGTTACATGTGAACTTAGCCTTAATCCACAAAATTTGAAATTTAAACTCGCGCTGGTGACTCATGTCAGTTTTGGCGTTAGTTTTTATTTTATTGACATTTGATTGACCATCGCTATTTTATCATAATTACTATAAACAATGGAGATGTAAGCATCAGTAAATAAGGATAATTAATCTTATTTTAGTTTAGATTAGTATTGGTATTTAGATTCTTGCATAAATAAAATAAATAAATACCTAATTATAATTGCTTAAGTTGATAAAAAATACTATGCAATAGCTTTACCGCGGCAGTCCCCGAGTGACACACGTCTTTTTTTTAATGAAGCATTTGTATTTGCGGTCTTATTTTATATTATCTCTATCAACATTAGTATGTTAGTGCATTGGTTATTGGCATTGATATTAAAATAATTCTGTAGTGGATATGACTAATTTAATATAAATATCATGTAATGGACTGCCGTTCATGAGGTCGCGGGTTCGATTCCCGCTTGGGACAATCATTTGTGTGATATCCATAAATGTCATACAAATGTTTGTACTACGTCTGGGTGTTTTCTATGTATTATAAGTATGAATTTACAAAAGAAAAATAGTTTATGTATTTATATCCGTATTCTGGTACCAATAACACAAGCATAATAAGCTTAGCATGGGACCAGAGGACGTTGTGTGTAATGTCCATGAATATTTATTATTATTATTTATTAAATAATAAATACATATTTATTGATGTTTCATAATAACCTCCTCTGGTCATAAAGTAAGCTACATTCCTATGCTTGAATAATAGGTACCATATTACGAGACATATGCAACATACTTAACATACATATATGTATGCTGGTATATGAATGAATATATAACTCATTTTATAAATTTATGAAAACCGTACTTTTGTCTCATAAAAATAAAGTTTTGGGTTGTGTTCGTTTTAGCCCCAGGTAAGCGATGTGTGTTTTTATGAATGAACTTCAAACAACGCGATAGCAACCAATAGAAACCGAGCGCAGCCGTGCCTACCGAGCCCGCGCGATGATAGCCGAGCGCGTGGTCTTCCGTCGCATTCTAGTCCCGTTTACAACTTATATTTTTTTAGTGCGTCACCTTAACGTCACATTTGCTCCTATACTGCACCGTGAGCCACTGAAAGTTCAATAGAGACCACTAAATAAGGTGCGTACGCGACTTTACTATAGCACGGCTGAAGCCAACACAACGACCAGTTTATAAAGACCTTTGATAACTAAAATTTTCATATATTTGGTAGACAAACTAATGTCTAGATATTCTGGTGTTAATGTTCGGTGATAGACGCGCGTGGGCAATCCCCACGTGTGTTGCGTATTGTAAATGTGTGTGGGTGGATGTTTTGTATGTATGAGTAATATTGAGTTGTACCAGTTTATGTTAACAGTTAGTTAATCTCTCGTTAAAATCATCATTTTCCTGCCCTTATCTCATAGTTTTCGTCGGTATTCTTTTGTCACTCAAACGTAATCTGTGTTTTTCTTCTATATCTTTTTTCATATAGGTACACGTGTATCTTTTTGAAATTCTTTCTTAATTCAACCGTTACATATTCAATTTCAAAACAACCATGTGGTTTCAAGATGATATTTTTTAGATATAAGTATAGCCTTTTTAGAGGACAAAGGGTTAATAAAAATAGGTTTTGAAGTTCATTAAGTTTAATTTAATTATTCGAAGTTTAATTTTTATCATGTCTAGTTAAGAGTTTTTATGTTTGTGTACACGCACACAAACACGATACACGTCTTTGAAATTTTTACCGATTGCCAATTTTAAAAGTCTATCTATCTATTTCTTCATAGCTCTTTATTGTGAAATAAAGAACTTTCTTACAAAAAGCTCAAGATTATTATATTTTCTAAAATTTTTAATGCCCATGTATTTTGAAGGGAAGTAGTAGGGAATTAAAGTTTTAGGTTTCTAGCTTTGTTTGTTTCAGCTCACCATTCTAATACCGTCGGGTCCTTTTCCCAGCGGGTGGGGGTGGGAGTAGGCAGAGACTATAAAGTGCCATCTGCTATGACCCAAACACCTGTCCGTCCCACACCTTCCTGTGTCACTTTGTTGGTCATGTTGTTTCAGCTGTACGCTGTTTATACTTCATTCGCGTGAACTTCCGTTTACGAACAAACACCCATAATTTAGGTACCTGGAGTTTTTCTTGAACGAAGAAAAGAAGGACGGTAATGGAGTCAATTCTACTTACATAAACATCTAAACTTAACTAAAATTTAAAAAATTATTGAGTCAATACCTCAGTTTCTTAATATTAAATAAACTAAAAATGTACATAAAAACATATAATATGGAATAGCTATTTAAATTGGACAAAAAAACTTGGTTGAAATACTTGATTCCAATTTAGTTAAGTTTAGTATTTAATGCAACAGAATCGGTACTAATTATAATTTTTCATTTGATCACTAACTACAGTTAACACATTGTGCCACTACTGTTTCGATGACTTCATCCGCAATCATGCGCATGTATCAGAGCTTACAGTTTTCAGTAGCGTTTCATCGCTTGAGTTGCTCAGACGTAATTCACGATTGTTTTACTTTATTACTCGCGTTACTAAATTAGATAATTTGCCGACCCTGGAACTGGCGAGTTAGAAAGTATTTCTGTCAGAAGTTCGGTAAAAGTAGATTTGTTGATCATAATGAAATATGAGTTGTTGTTAGGGAAAACCATTTTGAATACTGAATACGTAGTTTACAAAAATCCTTCAAATTATTGCATTGTCATCTGTTCTTAATATGATTGTGTGCAAAATTTCAGATCAATCCGACTACTGCAAGTGGGTGAAAATCACTTTTAAAGATTCTGTTACCATAAATACGTACAGCTAATAAAAGCTTGTTAAGATTTATATAGATACGTAAACTAAACAAGTGGTGAACGTTTTATGTTTAGAATCATTACCACCGCGTTATACGGTTCCAGGGAAACTTTATCCTACGTATAATCAAGTTGTGGTATGATCTTCCGGCTACGTAGATCTTGTAGGAGTGTCCCAAGGACAGGGTGTATAGAAATAATTTCGGTGCTAAGACAGACATAGATAATAGATATTGGTAATGCTATTCTTACTGACACCTCAAGGGACAAAGCCAAAATTTTGTATTAGCGGACTTAGTGTGCTAAGATCATATTTAAGTATCTTTTTCATTTTGTCGAATGTAAATACATAATAATTTTGTGAGATGGTGTTGAAATGTTCTAAAAGGGTGTTATAGTTGTATTACGACCAAGCGCTTTAATTAAAAACTAAAAAATCTACCGGCTGTGGTTTCCCCAAAAGATAACAGCCTGGGGTTACAGCATAAACTGATATACGTAATCTGTGAAAATTTCAACTGTACCTATCACCGTTCCTGAGATACAACCTGGTGACGGATAGACAGCGAAATCTCAGTAAAGGGCTCCTGTTTTACCTTTTAGTAAGGAAACCTTAAAGGGCGTTAGGTATGGCCAGCAAAGTGCGAGTGTTGCAAACGTGTATAGGTTAGTAAAGGTCATAACTCATTAGAGCCACCCTGCACCCACCCCGCACCGCCTCGTCGCACGGCGTCCACTTGTTATCGACAGGTGGTCCACGGGTGGACACCGGATTATCACCAATAATCGTCGCGCGGTCAACCAGTGGACCCCGTGCCGGCCGCTGGTGGATGCCGCGTGGTCTACGACTGGAGACCGGTTAAACCAGGAATTTTCGTTTAGTCTGTCAACAGTTGGCATAATAGTCTTTATTAATTTTGAAAGCAAAAACGATACGTCCGACTTGTTTAAACTAAAGGCTGGGTATGAAGGGAGGGTGGGGATCCGTGCGTTGGCGATGCGCAGTCAGCGCAAGGCAAGAATGCGAGCAGCGAGTTGTCACCGAGTGGTCCACGCGCTGTCTGCGCGTGGAGGGCTTACGACAGAGGCGACCTAGTGACGCTACGGAGTTGATGTAGTGAGCGCATACTCATACAAATCCATATCAAGAATACTATCCGCACGAGGCGAGGCGGTGTGGAGTGGGTGCCGGGTTTTTTTCAGGCTAGTTCACCTAATGGGGGAAAACCGCGTGTTGTATTATATGGGGGAAACCTATGTCTAGCTGCGGACGGAGAAAGGCCAGTTCTTCTCACACACTATATATAAGTTTGGTCGTGGTCGTGGACTAATGGTCTTGTTCATAATGACTTATCGGAGGTTTAAAACTTCGCTAAAATCGGTTCGCTAAGATTGACAAAAATTGTTATTCATAATAGTCTTTTTACGCTAAAATGTTTATTATCTTTCCGATTATTTTATTGTTTAAACCTCCGATAAGTCATTAGAACTAAGACCATTAGTCGTTGCCTTCTCAATTTGCCTCCATGAATAAGAATGCATGCGCCATCTTGTACAGGCATTCGCGCAATCTAGTAGGACAGTGCGTGACTGATTTTATGAAGTCTAGCCATAAATTGACGGATAGGCTGGATAGATGGAGATCAAATACACTTTCAGAAAACCGTTCTTGATTTAGAATGAAATACATTCAATACATCGATATCTTATTCCAACACATTAATAACACAAAAAATACACATCACATCAATTGAATACAATACACCACACGCAAAATGATTTCCGTTTCAAACAATTTAGCACAATATTAACTACATTTAACGCTTTTTAGGGTTCCGTACCGAAAGGTTAAATGGAACCCTGTTACCACAGATAATATTATAGACTACTATCTGACCTGGCAAACGTTGTTTTGCCATACAAATGTCAGGGGGTGGACAACCCTTATCACTTAGGGGTATGAAAAATAGATAGTAGCCGATTCTCAGACCTACTGAATATGCATATAAAATTTCATGAAGTTTCGGAGGAGTATGCGAACGAACATTGTGACACAAGAATTTTGTATATTAGATTACTGATAACTGCGCTGTCCGTCTGTCACCGGGCTGTATATCTACAACAGTGAGAGCTAGAGAGCTGAAAATTGCAAGGTTAATTTAAATGTTAATAAAAATAAATAAATATTCCTGGACATTTCATACAACGTCCTCTGGTCCCTAGCTAAGCTTATTATGCTTGTGTTATAGGTTTACGGATATACTACATAAATTAGTTTTCTTTTGTAAATACATATTTATAGTACATGGAAACACCCAGATGCAGTACAAACATTTGTATGACAATTATAAATATCACACAAATGACTGTCCCGTTCGGGTATCGAATCCGCGACCTCATGAACGGCAGTCCATTACGTGAACCACTAGACCGCGAATCCCGTCAAGTTTATGTAAATCAGTAGGTAATTGCGAATTTTCAAATTCCGATTTTCAAAAGTCCGAATTTCATAATACCGAAAAATTGTAATGTCTTATATTAATAATCATGTAATATATTTTATCGAAAGTAATAAATCCGATTTGTTGCTTGTCTGATTTTTGTTTGTCCGAAGAGTCAAATGCTGAATTTTGTTATTTGGCCAATAGACCGAATAATAACAAATATTCCGAGTTATATACATATAATACCAATAATATAATATAATAGTTATATATAATATAATGAGTTATATATGTATTTAGAGAATAGTAATTATGAACGTTAGGAATACTAAAGTTTCGGAATTATGAAAATCGGTACTATGAAATTCGTATTTGTGGCTTTCGGAATAAAGTTTTTCGTGTTTATTTAGTGTACCCACCAAATGTTCACCGTCTCTCTTATCTTATTATTTAGTATGATAAATATGTTATTATAATAACGGTACCTAGAGAACCCTTCGTGTGCGAGTCCAACTCGTAATTAACTTATTTTGGGAGATCTGCAAAAACCTTTTACAAAACCTCCATAATAATAATGTCAACTGGCAATTGAGCATTAAACGAAGATGCGACAAATGTATAACAAAAAAAATAGGATAATATATACCGGGCGAGTAACTCCACGCGGTTAACATTGTTTATTTTTTGTCACAACGTTTTGTCCGCCCGTGTGAATGCGGTTTGTAGGTTAAATACTTACACTTCAGGGCCAAAATATCGATCAATTTCTTTCCTTTTCTTCCTAAAAATAAAGATTGCTACTATTGGTACCAATTCCAGGCGCACAATTAAACTTAACTAAAAAATGAAAATTGATGGTATCAATAACGCAGTTGGAGGATGTTAATTAAACTTTATTATTGTAAAACTGTGTATTATAAACTACAGATTTTAATTAAAGAAAATGTTCACAACGAAATAGTCATTTATTCAAAATACGCCGTAGTTGTTTTCATTTTTTAAATAAGTTAAGTTTAGTCAGAAAGTTGAAGAAAGAAAGAAAGAAAATGCGTTTATTTTGGTTCACTCCACAACCCATTTTACAGATACTTAAATGTTAAAAAAAAATATTAAACATAATATGACAAAAAAGAGATGCAGAGGGCCAAAACTAGGTCCATTCTCAGCATAATCTGCTCACACTTAGTCAAGGGTGTTGCAGCGCTGATTTTCAGAATGTGCCTGGGTGATTTCACGGGCAGCCACAACAACGAACAAATGCAACATGAAAAAGTAGTAAGACAAAAGTAATAAATATATCACTAGTCAATATTTTTGGTATGAAGTGTAAAGTTGTCAATAAAAAAAAATGTATTTGAGGTATCAATACAAATAATACAATGAAATAATATGTATTACAAATATTTGGAGCGTGATTGTGTTCAATTGATTCATCTGCGGTTTCTTCAATAAGATGGATCAATAAATTAATTGATCAATATGTTGAAATGATGTTGGAATCAACAGCTTGAGATGTTTGGCAGTTTTAATATTAAACTTAAATGTATTCATGTCTTCTTCTTTTAAAAGCAGAATTGCTAACAATATTACTTATTTAAAAAAGTCACGACGTAAAAGTGAACGTAGTTAATTTTTAGGTTAGTTGTTAATTGTTTTTTTTTAGGTTTCGAAGGGCCAACTATCATCGGCTTAAAATTAGAACAGAAACGTGAATAGAGCTGTCTCATTCGAGACCGTAAAATAAATATTAAATAGGTAAATATTCAAATAAAACTACTTTTTACGGATTTAGACGCGTATATTTGTTTTAAATCTTGGCCCGACGTTTCGGAGACTTTGCAGTCACCATGGTCACGGGTGAGACTGGTGACTGCAGTCTCCGAAACGTCGGGCCAAGATTTAAAACAAATATACGCGTTAAATCCGTTAAAAGTAGTTTTATTTAAACAGATGAGTCGCGCAAGTGTTAGAAAATATTAGGTAAATATTCATTGACATTTTACACAACGCCCTCTGGTCCCAAGCTAAGCTTATATGCTTGTGTTATGGGTACCAGAATACGGATAGAATACATTATACTACTTTTCTTTTGTAAATACATACTTATAATACTTAGAAAACACCCAGACGCAATACAAAAATTTGTATGACAATAAATTATAAATAATACACAAATGACTGTCTCGTGCGGGAATCGAATCCGCGACCTCGTGAACGGCAGTCCGTTGCATGAACCACTAGACCACTTGGTTTGTCAAAAAACAAAAATAAAAACTAATTCTGTGACAGAATAATTTTATACAACAACAAGCTGTTGCCCTCGAGTTCATACGCGTGGAATTCAGAAATTTTCTAAATTACTTTTTGGTACATTTTTCACTGTTTCTGCGCTCTTGTTGGTCGCAGCGTGATATTATATGACCTATAGTCTTCCTCAATAAATGGACTATCCAACATAATAAAAATTTTTCAAATCGAACCAGTAGTTCCTGAGATCAGCGCGTTCAAACAAACTAACTCTTCAGCTTTATAATATTACTATAGATTTCAACAGGCAAAGGCTGAGCTTGTCTATTTGTTTTAATGGCAGAGCAGAGTAGTCAGTTTAATTTCATTTAGGTATGAATAATGTGACCTGACGTCCCGTTTTAAACAGGACTGTCCATTTTTACAACTACGAGTCCCGGTGTCCCCGAAACTACCTCTGGGACGCAGAATTGTCCCGTTTTCAGAAACCGAACTCCAGTAGAAAGAGTATTTTCCGTAATTAACAAATTGTGGACGTTTGAGAAAACTCAGTTACAGGCATTAGTTTTAAAGGCGATGTTGCTAATGAAGGTTAATATTAAATACTACTACTAGCTTTTTTGAATATATAACTTCAAAAAGTGTATTTTTTCCTTTAATTTTAGTTAAAGTACCTACACACCGATGTCCCGTTTTGAGTCAAAGAAAAAATGGTCACTTTAGGTATGATCTTAAATTACTGCATCAAAGCAAAAGTATGATGGTTTTGGTGGGAGACAGTATGCACGCTTTGCTTAAAAAATAGTGTTTCCATTAATATCTGCAAACAGTCTTCTTCCCCTCTCCAGCCTATAAACATCCCAATGTTAGCTACGGGCCTCCTCCACTTAGAAGGGATTATGGTCTACAATGCCGCGCAGATCAGGCGTGAAATACTCATTATCATCATCATCCTGCCCTTATCTCGTTGTTTGGGGTACCTTTATTTGTTTTTTTTTGAGGTCGGTATGAGGAATATATTACCTACTAGCTGTTGCCCGCGACTCCGTCCGCGTGGAATTTAGAAAATTTTCCCAGATTTGCAACATTTTTCACTACTGCTTCGCTTCTACTGGTCGTAGCGTGATTTTATATAGCCTAAAGCCTTCCTCAATAAATGTCCTATCTAACACTGAAAGAATTTTTCAAATCAGCCTAGTGGTTCCTGAGATTAGCGCGTTCAAACAAACAAACAAACTCTACCGCTTTATAATATTAAGTATAGATGATAATAATGGTACTAAACCATTTGTTTGCGTGTTTAATTTGTAATTAGCAGGATTTTTATTTTTTGCTTTTTAGGTTCCGTGCCAATATGAAAAATAGGGCCCTATTACTGACCACTTCGCTAAATAGGTATGAATAATTTCCTAAAAATTCAACCTGAGATATGCTTGGTCAACCAGATATTTATGTTTATACACAAACGGTCTTACAACTTAACAAATCAAATCAATGATCAAATACATTGTGTATTACAAAATTGTTCCCACATTTTTTTTTATAATTATGTACTCAAACGTTGCTACTTAAAATCTTATTACAAAAAATATAATATAACTAATATAAAAGCAATCCTTCCCCTAAAATATTGATATTTATTTAACCACGAAGTATTATTATGTGCTTATAACCAGGCCACAGTATAAATAATTACTGTGAGTTGAGTGTAAGACCCACAATATAGTCCACGGGCGGTCTTTGTCAGATCACAAAGAACCAGTCAATTTGTAAGCTGTTACGAACTTTTAATTTTGTTTTGGAAAAAAATGTATAGGGTACTGGAAGTGGCTAAGACTTTTGCGGTGAACTTTTTACATTTCAAAGTATGTCTTTGGGTTCCAAATAGTTAGTATGTATATGTAAAGGAATGTTTTGATTTGGCAATGCACAAATTGCTGCCAGCCTTTTAAAAAAAGTAAAGGATTTGTACCCCACAATAATGTTGCCAATAACACCTAAACTAAGTGTAACAGGTTACGAAATACTATTATACTATTACGTTAAAAATGCTTAGTAAATACAGTTAAAAACTTAAACTATCTACATATGTATCCATTGAAATAAATTATCCCAAAAATCTAACCGTTTGCCTCTAGCATAGACGGGAAAACAATATACAATATATAATGCAATATATTTATATTCATATAGCTGCGCTCAAAACTTTGCCGGGTCATGGTAAGGCTCAAGGCACCACCATGGCCCGGTGGGGCACAAAGAAGGGATTTTTTTTTAAATATAGCTACGCTCAATATCGTTGCGGAATATCTCATCCAGAAACACTACTGCACTGTGATTTAACACTATGAGTTGAAAAAAGATGAATCCGGGGAACATTGTTGCCATATCCGGAGTAACGACAATACAAACAAACATACAGCGACGAATTTAAACATATTGTAATATGAGTTAAACATTTAGTTACATTTAAACGTTGTAATTGATATTTGATGAATGATATTTTAGTCACAATTGTTATTAAAGAGGTGTGGTTTACAAACGACCTATTTACAATTTTTTTTTCTTTCATGTGACGGAAATAGTTTTTTTTTTGGCAAATCGCATCCACGGAGTTTAAAACCGTAGAAATAATCGCTGTATCGCTCGCAGTACCTATATGTAACTAACTAAAGACTTTTTGAAGAAGATTTTTTTGAAAATATTTTGGAGATTTCACACAACGTTCTCTGGCCCTAAAGTAAGCAAATTTTTTATGCTTGTGCTATGAGCACCAGATGCGGATATACTACATACATACTTTTGTTTGTAAATACCTACTTATAATACATGGAAAACACCCAGACGCAGTACATTTTACGCTCTTTAAAATAGGGTAGGTACTTATGACTATTTTAATACCCCGGACTTTTTAAACTGGTCCGTGTGGTGACGGATTAAAAATACAAAATTAAATGTAACAAAACCATTTCTTCAGTTCAGAAAAATAATTTAAAATAGTGCTTAAAATTGAATAGCGTTACCATTACATATTTAGTTCCTTTTGATTATCGGATACTAAACTATTAATACTTAAGCTTTTCTCCAAAATCTTTTCAAATGAAAACCCCAAACCCATTAAACAAAATTTTGGCGCCTATGGGTCGTGTCTAACATAAACCATTTGCATTTGTTTACTTATTTTTCCACGAAGTGAAGGGCTAAACAGATAAAGGATTATAATAATAACTTAATAATATTATTACTCATTTCTTTCATGGTAACGATTCTACTTGGATAACTAAACATATCTAAAACGTAAATAATTTTAGTGTAAGAAACGGAACTAGGCAATGTGTTCTTGTTATAAAAACTATAATATGACGAGCCTCGTGTTCAGATAACAGACTGCTGTTCACGAGGTCGCGGGTTCGATTCCCACTCAGGACAATCATTTGTGTGATATTTATAATTGTTATACAAATGTTTTTCCTGCGTCTGGGTGTTTCTATGTATTATAAGTAGGTATGTATTTACAAAAGAAAAGTATTTTATGTATTATATTCGTATTCTGGTACACATAACACAAGCATAATAAGCTTAGCTTGGGACCAGCGGAGGTTGTGTGAAATGTCCATGAATATGTATTTACTATTATTATTTTATATATAGAATAACAATTTTAATTAATATAGGTATTGTGTATTAGGCAAAGAGCATACGGAAGAAATAAAAGTACATAAATACAAAAATAACGTTCGACAAAAAAGCGTGGAAGAAAAAGATATGTTGCGCCGCGTCACACAAAGGGATAAAGGCAAGGCAATGATGATGATAAATATGCACAACGAAATCCAATACCATCAAATCAAAACAAACCACAGTTATGTAATATCATTTAGTTTAAGTTTTTGACGCCAAAGAATTGCTATGTTTCGCAAAATACTTTATGTTTTTGTCAAAAGAATGAATAAATGCCACGAGCCAAATATTTTAATCCTCTTAAAAGTTTCACTAAAAGATTGTAAAATGCCTATTATATACCGAACTAGACACTAAAACTATAATTACTTTGAATAATGCTTTAAAAATACCGAGAAAAAGAAAAAAAAACCAACAAAACTAACAAATACTTTAGTTAAGTTTACAAATTGATAAAATCAGTAGCAAATAATTATTTTTTACGACAATCTTTTTTGACCACCCATCTAAATTTTACTGATCATAAATAAAAATACATCTTATTTTAACAATCTTAAGGTTGAAAACCATAAAAGTTTATAGGATAAGTCGTCTCCATTCATTTATATTTCCGCTTTTTACAAAATGACACTTTGTTAAGAAAATTAAAATCTTTTAAATGATTTCAAACCTTTTTCTATTTTAATTAAGTGTACCTACATTTTATTGTCCGTGTGGTGACGGTTTAAGAATACAAGTGTCAGCACCCCTTTTCCATACCTAAGGTGCTGTAAAAACCAGTTAAGGGATATTGTACACAGATGACATCCTCTGTTGGTGAATCTCAAAAATAAATCTTGTGCCAACATGCCAGGTCAGCGCGGCATAGCAGACCATAATCCTTTCTAAAGCCCGGAGGCCCGTGCCCAACAGTGGGACGTTAACGGGTTGGGAAGAAAAGGGAATATTAGTTTAGATAGGGGGCTAATCACACTAATCAGGTGTTTAAACAACAGCATAATCTAAGCACGTGTTAATTCTCAACCCTCAAGTGCCCACGTGCATGATAAAACCTGTTAAATATGATGATAAGGGTGAAGTTTATTAAACAATTGTTATAGTTTATATGGAAAATAAGTTATAAAGATATTACAGGTCTAATCAATGGTTAAAATAAAGTAAGTTCTGTTCTATACTAATATCATAAGGCTGAAGAATTTGACTGTTTGAACGCGCTAATCTCAGAAACTACTAGTTCGAGCTGAAAATTTATTTTTTGTGTTGGATAGTACATTTATCAAGGATAGCTGTTGCCCGCGACTTGGTATTCGTGGAATTTAGCTATTGTTCCCCGTTTTTGCCATATTTTTCACTTCTGCATCGCTCCTATTGATCGTTTCATGATGTTATATAGCCTATAGCTTTCCACGATATTTTTACTATCCAACACTGAAAGAATTTTTCATATCGGGCCAGTAGGTACGAGTACTTCCTGATATTAGCGCGTTTAAACAAACAAACAAACAAATTCTTCCCCTTTATAATATTAGTAATATTACTATAGATGGTTTTTGACTATATAACATCACGTTGCAACCAATAGGAGCGAAGCATCAGTTAAAAATGTTGCAAAAACGGAGAACATTCTATATTATAGATATTTTTTATTAACACGCTTATATAAGTTCGGTAGGTATCTATCAATGTATTAATCTATCTAACGAAATATTTAAGAGTTATTTTTACTCACTTGCAGTAGTCGGATTGATCTGAAATTTTGCACACCTAACAAGGACCGATGACATTGTAATAATTAAAAAAATATTCAAGATTTTCAAAGCGTGTGTTTTAGTTTTTGAACAAATTAGATTATTTACTTAGAAACAATAAAAACCGATCAAAATGAGCCTCGAAATGTGCAGATATATTGATTTATTTACTACATACATTTAAAAGACTAATAATAGTTGCAACTTCGTTAGCGTGGATTTCGGAATTACCACACATTTATTTCGCAAGCAAAATGAATCTTATTTCTTTCATCTCTCTCTCTCCAGCCCATTTACGTCCTACTGTTGTGTACGGGGGCTCCTCCACTCTGGGAGGAATTATGGTCTACTGTGCCGCGCTGACCCGGCGTATGGGCACAGCGTTTATTTTCGAGTTTTCCTTCTCTCACAGAAGATGTTATCTGTGTGCAATATCCCTTAGCAGCCTTGGGAGAAGATGGGGTGGTGACACTTGTATTCTTAATCCATCACCACACGAAGAATATTCTATAATTTCTTTCATCTTCCTCATTAAATCAGTTCAGTAGTTATGGCACCAAAAACAGACCGAATTACTTTTCTATTTCTATATCATGCAATTGCAATGCATATAAAAATATACCTAGAATTTATTCATAGAGTTAGGCTACTATTTTTCCAAATAGTCGTATTATACTGGTCACAGTATCGGTATGTTTTAATCTGTTGAGCTAACAAGTGCAATACATCAATGTTGCTAATTGGACTCGTATCGACAACGCTATACACATGCATGTTACAAATTAACAGCTTCTATCGCGGGCCTTGAGCGTGGAGACTAAATCCACAAAATTCGATATTAAAATTCCGTAGGTAACGAAAAAACCTTACATTATCAGCGTTACTACGCATGCGTAATCCCCCCTTCGCCCCGCAATTTAATAATTTATTTCATCCTGTTGATACCAAGGGTAAGCGCCTTCCTCAAATTAAACAACGTATTAAAATAACGATTTTGAATCGACAACATATATCCTAAATGTTCAGATAACAGCGTATTTTAGAATTTTAATAATGTAAAATAATGTCAAAACTAAAATTGTATACCAACAGATTGACATTTGATTGATAATCGCTATTTTATCATAATTACCATAAACAATGGACAGATGTAAGCATCAGTAAATAAGGATTATTAATCTTATTTTAGTTTATGGTATGTAGATTCTTGCATAAATAAAATAAATAAATAATTATAAATACATAAGTTGATAAAAAAATGCTATGCAATAGCTTTACCGCGGCAGTCCCCGAGTGCCACACATCTTTTTTTCTAAATAATCTTGATTAGGTTGAAAACATGTTCGAAATTTAAAACACATAGGAGATTAGTGCCCTTATTACTATTCACTACATTTTTTATAGCCACCATACTCCTACCTAGGAGAAATCTACTAATATCTAAGTATATCTAAAGCTTGGGAAACAGACACAATGCCAGTCCATAAAATTTCCTTATCTATTTTTTATGTTCTCGTCATGACAGGACATGAAATTCTATTAAAACGAAATATATGACGGTCCTGGTGGTCTAGTGGTTCATGTAATGGACTGCATTTCATGAGGTTGCAAAATCAATTTCCACACAAAAAAAAATTTTGTAGTGTTATTTATAAATATTACACAATGCTTGTGCTGTATCTGGGTGTTTTATGTTTCTGTATATTATAAAAATGATTTAAAAAATGTATCTATGTAGTATATTATCCGTAATCTAGTACCCATAACATAGGGGTAAAAATATAATTATCGTCGCTTGACCTTGACCAGCGTGAAAAGTGTGTAGAAAGTCCAATATGAATATTAACTTTTGTTAAAAAAAAATATTATTAGTGTTTATATTTTTACGCCCTATATTGGAAGGCCATAGCAGAAATTATATTGTTATTTAATGCCATATTTATACCTATGTACACAAATAAATAAAGATTTGGTTAATTTATTTTAATAAATAAAAGTTTCTAGATAAGATATCAACCTGTATATCTCGAGTATTTAACTAAGCCAATAGCAATATATATTGATATATTGCCAATTAGGCTTCATATTGCACTGCCATTTGCACTACACGAATGCCGAACCTGGGACCGTACGTTGGTTTGCACTATGAATCCTTACTTAATTATAATAATCAGTTTGATTGCAGTAGCTAAGAGCGGCGCAAACGATGGTAAGAATTAAACATACGCTTGTATATTTAAGGAGCTAAATTTGTATTTTTTGAGCCCCTTTACAAAAAGAAAATATTTTTCACCCACTTGTTTGTCAGACTAATCAAAAATTTTGCACACACATTGATAATGCAGTAATTACAGAAATTAGAAATACTTATTATGTTATGACCTGATGCCAATGGGTTCACACGTGAACCACCAGCTTTCAAGTAAAACAGAATCATCAAAATCGTTTCACCCAGTTAAAAGTTATGAGTCTAATGAGGCAACAAACATTAAAAAACATACAGATGAATTGAGAACTTTTTGAAGTCGTTCAATAAAATAGGGTATTAGATAGATAGATAGATAGATAGATAGATATATTTATTTGCTAAAACACGTGTATACATACAAACAATAAATGTAAACAATAGAATGCATGCAAGGTGTTACACTATTGCAAGTTCAAACATGTTTTGCCATTCACATGACGTGCAAATATCGGTTAATTAAAATTATAATTATGCAATTTTTAAATGAGATTAGCAAAACAAAATCATAATTTAATAATTATTATATAGAATTAATTATTACATAAGAATTAATTAAAATGTCAAAGATTATATAATAATAGTAGGTACAGCAGCGTGACAAAACTATTTTTTTTTTTTTTTTTTTTTTTTTTTTTTTTCCCTCCTCTCTACCCTGCCGGGCCATGATGGTGCCTTGAGCTTTACCATGACCCGGCGAGGGGTGGCCCCGCTAAGCGGGGCCCGACTCGACGGGGAGACCTATTGTTCCCCCCGCCGCGTTGCCGAGTGCCACATTTGCCGCGGCGGGTCTCTGAGTGACAAAACTATGAGGTCATAAAGATTAAAATAAATGTCAACCAAATTAATGTCAATTAAATTATATGTCAATCAAATTACATTTCAAATTACTTCAATTCGGGATCTGAGAGGAATTCGGTGACACTGTAGTATGCTTTCCCAAGTAAAAATGATTTTAGCCTTGTTTTCAATATCTTTGTTTCAAGGTCTCTCCAGTTTTTAGGAATCCTGTTAAATAATAGAGGAGCCATGCAGAATACGCTTTTATTCATAAGAGTGGTGCGAGAATTATGCAAGCATAGTCTAGTGGCGTCTCGTCTGTTTCTAGATGCCACATCAGCCAACAATGGAAACATACTGGGGTTCTTTTTTACAAACATAATAACCTCCATAATATAAAGACATGGTACGGTTAGAATGTTATGTCGTTTAAAAAAGGGCACACAACTGTCCGTTACCTTTAACGCAAACATGCTCCTAATACACCTTTTTTTGTGCTCTAAATATAACAATTTTATTAGTAGAATTGCCCCAAAATATCACTCCATATCTGAGTGTGGATTCAACTAATCCGTGGTAAGCAACAAGTAATGCATTAATATTAACTATGTGTGATAATCTGTATAAGGCATAGGCATGACTAGATATTTTTTTGACTAGATATTATTTATGGAACTAATGTTTCAGATTTACACTCAGGCCGTGGTCGCGGTGCTCCTCTACCAGGTACTTTGAGTTCGGTTGGTGGAGGAATGGAAGAATCTCCGCCAGTCTATAAACCAGGATCACAGGCGTTAGTATAATTGCTATAAGTGTTCATTTACAAAAAGAGAGTGACATATGTATTCTATTCGTATTGTAGTACCCATAACACACGCATTTAAGTTTAGCTTGGGACAAGAGGACGACGTTGTGTGAAATGTCCATGAATATTTTGATATTATTATTATATATTTAATAGGTACGTCGTATCCCAATTCGTAAAACCAAAACCACCACATCAATACTGGGAAGAAGAGACAATGTTAACTTTGGTCACGGAAAATAAGAACTGTTTGTTATGTGAAGCCCAAGATTCTGGTGCTTGTAGAGCAATGCCATCTTGTGTATATTGTGAACCAACTGTAACAGCATTGTGTGAAAGAAGTACACCGTGCTTGAGATGTACTGGTAAGATATTTCTTCATTTATAATATAAATATATATATAAGGATAAAACGGGTATTACTGAGATCTCGCTGTCCACTAATCCGCTTGTCACTAGGCTGTACCTCAGGAACGGTGATAGCTAAAGAGTTGAATTGTTCACAGATCACATACATCATATCTGTTGATACTATGAAAACAAATATTTACTTTTTATACCAAAACCTAAAATACAATTCATATTTTTAAGGGGGCTTCCATACAACTGTTTCCTGTATAACTCGGTCTTACATTAGATCACATAATTATGTCAGTATGACGAATTATGATGATAAATGTACGGAACTCTTCGCGTAGGAGTCCAACTCGCACAATAACAATACTTCGGAAAATGGTATTAATTCTACGTGGACAACTAAACTAAAAACTGAAAGCAACAATGCGCAATGGTTCAAATTTAAAATTAGATGTGGATAAACCCTGTAACAAGTAACAACTGACCGTAGAAGACACTTTACAGCTCAGTCTCACCTGTGACCATGGTGACTACAAAGTCTCCGAAACGTCAGGCTAAAATTTAAAACAAATACACGCGTCTAAATCCGTAAATAGTATTTTTTTTTTTGCTGCACAGATTTATATTAATTAAAATCTTATGTCTTTATTACACAGTTTTATAATAAGAAAGTTCAGTTAACATTGTCGAATTGTGTTATCGACACTATCAAATTCCATTTTTTTGTTATGTAAATTTTAGTTGTGCATATGTAATTGGTACCAGTTACGTCTATTTTGTAACTCGTCTCCAGCCCATCAGTTAGAGAAGGATTGTGGTCTACTGTCCTGCGCTGACCAGGCGTGTTGGCACAGGGCTTAGTTTAGAGTTTTTCATCTCTCACAGTAGACGTTAACTGCTTATATTGTCCCTTATCTGGCTCTTACAGCACCCTGGGAAAGAAATGGGGTGGTGACACTTGTATTCTTAATCCGTCACCACACGGACCTATATTTTATGATTATGAGTAATAAATTATTTAATTTCCTCAGTAATCAAAAACCCATTCTTCAAATGCATCCCAGGAGAGAAGTATATGGATGAATGTGACTCATGCCGTTGTACTGATGGCCATGGAGGATGGTGTACCAATCAGTTCTGTGAATTCAGATCTTTGTATCTATACGCTATGAAATTATCTGATGGAGAATATTATTAAACATTGAATAATATATTAATTATTGTTTGATTGTTTATTATTACAAGTCCCTGGCCACTATGGCCACGTCTGACTATTAGTCACGACAAACTTAAATTTTGTCTACATTAATTTATTAAAATTTGCAATTGACTAGCTATGCTTTAACTTAAAATTTTTCCTTCTTCCTTTGACGGATTAGCAATGGGCTTAGTTTCCAGTTTTCCTTCTCTTAAAATAAGTAGATATTTTCTGCCTAAGTTATCCTTTAACTAACTGACCTATTTGGCCATATTTATAGATTATGTAAACTTAAAAGATTGATTGTAATTTTCGTCCTCGAACGCTGTACCTATAGTCTAATCTTTATATATTCAACAGAAAAAATTTGGACAGAGAGGCAGACAAACAAATAGACAAAAAAAACACCAAAGTGTTTATTTTTTTGTGCTTAACCCTAAAATAGCCTTAACCCTAAGCTTATGCTTGGTTTCAATAGCCGTGATAGAAAAACCCCATATCACCATCAAATATGAATACAACGCAATTACATAAACATTATAAAACAGATGTTTATTCCCTAGCTATGATGGATAGTCTAATAACGGATGTAATCCCTCATTATCACTATATTAAATTTGTCACATGACGTCACAAATTATCACAAAATGAACCTCATTATACCCTTCTTGATAACAAAGTTCGATATGGCCGTATATTAAATTTATTGTTTTATGATTAAGCATTTGCTTATCATTATAATGAGGTTTGTTTAAGTAAGGTTTTATGTACAAAATGCTTTTGTTATTTTGGCGATATACATTTTTTTGTATGGGCACGTAATGAGGAGGGATGAAGGGCATTTAAGCCATAAAGAGATGAATATGAATGTTGATGGCCAGAAAAGGAGAGGAAGATCAAAGAAAAGATGGATGGACTGAGTGAGAGATGATATGAAAGTAAATTGATGAGAGTATGACGGGTGATAGGAGAAGCTGGAAGGGAATAATGTGCTGCGCTGACCCCAAGTAGCTTGGGATAAGGGCAGAAAGAAAAAGAAGAAGAAGACATATTTTGTATACAAGATCGGAAGGTCCTCGAGCGGCGACCACCACGGTACCAGACAATCAAAGTAAAGTCCCCATAAGGTGGACTTACAATATCGACAAATGCGCTGGGGGCCGCTGGATGTAATTAGCACAGGACCCCACGTTGTGACGTTCCATGATAGAAGCCTATGGCCAACAGTGGTCGGAGAAGGACTGGTGGATGGATGGATGGAATAGTGATACAGCCTGGTGATAGACGGCCGAAGGGACAGCGGAGTCTAGGTAATGTCTGGTGCACAAATAACTGGAACTTCGGACTGCTCATACTTTCATAACGGCTTTGCCAACCGAGACCTTCCTAGCGCAGGTGAGGGCATGGTCCCGTGAGTCCCTGGGTATACATAATGTGACCAGACGTCTCGTTTTAAACGGGACTGTCCCTTTTTACAACTGCGAGTCCCGGTGTCCCCGAAACTACCTCTGGGACGCAAAACTGTCCCGTTTTCAGAAACCAAACTCCAGTAGAAAGGGTATTTTCCGTAATGAACAAATTGTGGACGTCTGAGAAAACTCAGTTACAGGTATCAGTTTTAAAGGCGATGTTGATAATGAAGGTTAATTTAACAAAAACATGCCCAGAGTATCATTCCTATTTGAAATCATCACCAGTATATATATATCTAATATATAAAATTCACGTGTCACAGTGTTAGTTACCGTACACCTCCGAAACGGCTTGACCGATTTTTTTTGAAATTTTACATGCGTATTCAGTAGGTCTGAGAATCGGCCAACATCTATTTTTCAAACCTTTTTTTTTTTAGTATGGCAAAACAACGTTTGCCGTGTCAGCTAGTATATAATATATAATTAAACCTAATATTTTATGACACTACTAGCTTTTTGTGATTAAATAACTTAAAAAGTGTTATTTTTTTAAATTAAATTTTAGTTTAAGTACCTATAAACCGATGTCCTGTTTTGAGTCAAAGAAAAAATGGTCACATTAGGTATACACCATCACAATCAAATAATATATTTTTGGCTATTAAGTATACAATCTCGAGTCCTAGCCGTGCGGTCAGCTACCCGCGCCCTTCCATGAAATAACTTCTACACTGCCTATTCCTTGACTGGAAGTTAATGCCTTTTGAAGGCCGTTGGCGTTAAAATCGGCTATATACATGTGAATTTTGTGCAAGAATTTCTTATATAAATAATTAAATTATCAAAATCATCTATTTTAATTACATTACAACAGGGAGTGATTTCCCACGCGTTACAACAATAATAATTATCACTAACCCCAATGCACATTGGTCGAGTAATTCGCGAATTGCCCGGGACAATGTGTGCAACTAAATATTTGCACACATTAGGTACAAATCACTGAATATTTGACTCCCGTGAGAAATGTACGGTGATTTAATTTATTTATTTCTTTTATTTTTGTTTGAGTTTTAAATTAACTGATACGTATAAATAGTTAACAATTTTGGCAAGAAAATGTTATTAAGATTATTTAAAAACTAAAAAATCGCTTAAGATCGTAGATATTATATTTTTTTATTTTTGCCGAAACTAATGCCACTGACTGAAAAACTGAAGAATGAGCGTCTGTCCTGGTATTGTCTAGTAATCAGATGAGAGAAGAGTTATGTTGTTAGAAGAGTTCTAAGAATAAATGTGGAAGGAAAAAAGTCTAGAACAAGACCTAAGAAAAGATTGATGGAATGAGGATATGAAAGAAAGAGGAGTTAACACAGATATGACAGGTCACAGAAGACTATGGGATTAAGACGTCATGTTACGCCGACCGCTAATAATGGAATAAGTGCAAGAGATTATGATATCCTCAGTCTTTAAATAATTTACTGTCAATGGCTTACAGAGAAACAGCCGCTTACAGTTTGGGTAAAAATGCGGCGAGTCGTATTTATAGTTTATAACGCATAATGAATCTACATTAAAGATATCCAAAAGAAAGTAAAAAGAATATGTACAAGTGTATGAGTATATTGAATATAATGCCAATTTAATGAATATGGTCGGTGTGGGGTACTGGTAGCTGGTGAACCTAAATCCGACCGAACTAATATCGGCGCGGGGAGGGGCAATTGACCCAATAATAACGTTCACCAACTGAGCATTAGGCGCAACGTACAATGAAATGTTATTTTTATGCTGCTTTATAATTATGTCTCTCGATGATGGATGGATATAATAAATAAATAAATATACTTAACTAAAAATGAAAATTGATAGTGTCAATATATATTACTTGTGTTAGCTTTTCTTAATATTATATTATTAAATGTCTGTATTCGTTTGTAAAAGATTGATTGACTACTCGAATGCGCAATTGATCGAATAGCAATCATTCGAATAGTAATATTCGAATGCTCGCTACGACCGTCCACAGTAATATAATTCGCACGCGAGCGAAAGTTTGTCTTGATTTGCTTTTGTACAGTGAAGTCATAAGTATTAGAATATATATATTTTACATAAAAAGGTTTTTAATTTTACTGGAACTTCGAATATACAACTCTCGAACTATCACTTGTATTTCGTTGTTCACATTGTATTAATTAAATTCGTAGTCTAAAATACAAAGTTTTATAACAAGAAAGTTCAGTTAACATTGCGGAATTGTGCTATTGACAACTATCAATATTCATTTTTTAGTTAAGTTAATTTTAGTTGTGTGCGCTGAATCGGTACCAATATCGACTTTGATTATAAGTAAAGATAAAGTTAAAGATACTCGTATTACATACATTTTTTTTCACACATCGTCCTCTCCTCCCAAGCTAAGCTCATACTATTTTGTAAATACATATTTATAATACATAGAAACACCCGGGTTCCTTATATACCTTCATCCTCCTCCTCCTCCTCCTCCTCCAGCCCATTAATGTTCCACTGCTGGGCACGAGCCTCCTCCACTTTGGGAGGGATTATGGTCTACTGTGCCGCGCTGACCAGGCGTGTTGGCACAGGGTTTATTTTCGAGTTTTCCGTCTCTCACAGAGGATGTTATCTGTGTACAATATCCCTTAGCTGGCTTTTACAGCACCCTGGAGAGGAAATGGGGTGGTGACACTTATATTCTTAATCTGTCACCACACGGACATACCTTATTGTACATAAATATCTTCTAGTAAGAATTATTAAAAACCAGATAGATATTTGGCACTTCATCGTCTCTGCTTAACCCCATGGGAAAAAGGCCCCATGATCCCATGACTCCATGACATGATGCTAATACAATAAATAATTTGACATTTTGTTACCAAAAAAAATTATATAGTTCAGTATACGTTGAGTATTCACCTAGCCGGTGTAAAGAAGGGTACAAATCGCTGTATAAACTTAATATCGTCTAAATTGCCGGGCGCCGCGGGGTGGGAGTGGACTAAGGGGTGTAAGGGGGTGGTGTATACAAACATCTAGCTTTTATTGCGATGATCGCGTATTGATTCCGGTCATAAGCTGATGTTAGGAAGATAATTTCATCTGATATTAGTATTGAGTGGTAGGACACTTATATTTTGTAAGATTATATTGGAATTTCCGTTTTGTTTTTGTTGTGTGGTGCGAATTGACGTATAAATACGGCTTAATACAGGACTTTCATACGAGTAATAGTGAGTACTATTTAAGTAAATTGTAATATTTTATACTTCTGCACCTACCTTGCATCTTTTAATTACCTGCGCATTACCCAAAGACTGTAGAGCGGGTTTCCAAAACTTATTTTTTCTACTGCCCCTTTGAGAATAATTAATTATTATTTAACGCCCCAATTATTTTCACCTACTTAATAACCCATAACTATAATATTTAAAGTAGTTCTCTCTGTCTCTCTTTCCAGCCCATTATTGTCCCACTGTTGGGCACGGGCCTCCTCCACTTTGGGAGGGATTATGGTCTACTATGCCGCGCTGACCAGGCGTGTTATCACTGGGCTTAGTTTCGACTTTTCCGTCTCTCACAGATAATGTTATCGGTGTATAATATTCCTTAGCTAACTTTTACAGCACCCTGGGAAGGAAAAGGGGTGGTGACACTTGTATTCTTAGTCCGTCACCACAGGAAAAAAAAGGAAAGTAGTTACCATTCAATAAAGAGTTTATATTTCAGTGGGTACATAAATAAAGAACAGAAATAAGTATATTATAGGTATTGGTTGTAATTAAAAACTGTAAACAATACGAGTTGTCAGTCCCAGACAGTGGTAACAAGGCTTATTGTTAGAACACAACTGTATAGAGACAATGTACAAAAGTAGAGCAGAAGTTTAACTAAATGTTATTCTTTAATATTTGAGCGATTTATTTGAATAAATAATGGTTACGTTAATTCTTAAATATCTATAAATAATAAGTTTCAAGTAAATTAATATGTGTATGCACTTGGGTAAATTTAACTTAAATGAAACTACATTTTACGGATTTAGACGCGTATATTTGTTTTAATTTTTTTTTTTTGGCCCGACGTTTCTGAGATTTTGCAGTCACCATGGTCACGGGTGAGACTGTTAAAATTTAAAACAAATATACGCGTCTAAATCCGTAAAAAGTAGTTTTATTTAAACAAATGAGTCGCGCCAGTGTTAGAAAATAAATTTTACTTCTTTGTATTAGTGTTCTTATTTTATTAAATACATCTAAATGTTTACAAGAAAGAAAGAAAAGTCATTTATTTTGAGTCACTCTAAAACATCAAAAATATAGTACCTATAACAAAAACTTAAAAAAAAAAATACTGTAATAAGTAATAATATAATGATCGAGTAGAGGAAAAAAACGAGATTCTTCATATGCTAGCACTAAAAAGCAAATAAAAAAGAATCCGTCTAAGAATCCTCGTATTCCGTGGTGATCTCATTATACTAATTTCGACTGGACTTGGGCTGCTTTGTGAAATGGTTGAAATCCATATAAAAAATCTTTGGTATATGAATATGAATATATGAATGGAAACTATGTCCTATATCAAAACGACTTTTCCGTGTGGGGTAGTCGACCGAATACCCTAACAAAATCGAAAAAGCCCAACAATGGAATACTAATAGACTAAGAAAAAGAAACCTTACGGCCGCGGCGGGTAATTAATGTTCCGTAGAAAAAAAACCCTAATAGGATCACTTCAGTGTCTGTCTGTCTATCAAAACTTTACTGATTTTAATTTTATACAGATGAAGTTGAAGTGTATACTTAATAAAATACTAAAACATGTTTGAACTTCTGTGTATTGTCTGTCAGTTGATATGACTCTCGAGTTTCGACTGCGCGATGTCTTGCAGCGCATTGTGCGTGCCTTGATGATGTCAATTACAAACACTTTTTGTATTACAACCTGCCAATGAAATATAATTAGATATTTTAATTATATCTCGTCTTTAAGAAATATTTCATTGCCCTCCTTTCACTGGTACACCACTTAGGAACGGTATTTGGTCTCGTTTTCCTTTTCTCTCAGAATATTTCCTCGTCATACTGTCACGCCTTTTTCTTGTGGGTGTAGGTAGAGATTGCTGCCAATTGTACGTGGACAACTCAACTTAACTAAAAAATAAAAATTGACAGTGACAATAAACACAATTTGTAAATGTTAACTGAACTAAAGTAATTTATTAACTTTGCAATTGACTTGCTATGCTTTTATTTAATAAATCAAATTGTGGTGGAAAAAGTGATCACCGCAAGCGGGACTTGAACCCGTGACCTCGGAATACCGTTCCGTAGCTCTGCTCTGAGCTTATTGCGGTTGTGCTAACAGTAACCAATTAGACCACCACAATCGTCACTCGATTGAGTTTACATCGTATTTTGACCCCAGAATGCTGCGTAAAGGATCATTAACACAAGATATCTTCTGTGAAAGGCAGAAAACCCAAAATTAAGCTACATGCTAACACGAATGGTCAGCGCAGCATACTAGACGTATGTATTATGTAAAGTTATGGACATAAAGGCACAACTGTGAGATATTAAAGTAAAAGTAAAGTAAAGTAAAATATTCTTTATTGCACACCATAATGATTTTCAAAGCTTACATAACAGACATGTCTTATGTACAAAGGGCGGTATTATCGCGAACTGCGATCTCTCCCAGACAATCATAACACGGATTTGACCGTGGCAGAATAGGCGACTTTTGGTATACTAAAAATAAGTGAAAATACTATAGTAGCAGATACAATATACAAATACATATACTTTCATAACATTTACATAAATATATACATAAATACATATTTTAACATTTATACATACATACACAATACATACATATTATATACATACATAGAATATTCATATGGAAGTATATCAGTTTGTCGGTAGGGACAAGTAGTGTTCCTTAACAAGTTTTTTGAATGACGATATGGTTTGAGCGTTTCTTATCGTCAAAGGTATATATATCAAAGGTCTATACATATTAATGAGGTAGTAAGAGAAACAATCAACTAAACCTAAATACACCAAAACCATAGCAAAAATTCTTAACACACATAAAAATCTTATTAACTTACAAAAAAGATTAATAAAACTGCAAACTTTATCTTATAAAGAAGATTTAAGCTGTTTACTAGATGAGAAGCGGTTATTAGATCCGTTATGCATACTTGTATTAAAACCAAGTCCATCATAAAGTTAACTGAGTTACATTAAAAAGTTTGACGTGCCAGGGACGGATTCTGAGTGGTAATTCTATAAAAAATAAATAAGATTTTGGTCTATCTTCCAAATACATATCTGTTCGATTTTGTGTCTTTAAAACGGTTTACTTATATCTTTAAAACAGCGTAACGGATTTTGATGCGGTTTTTTTATTTGATAGAATGGTTCGAGAGGATGGCTTTTTTGTATAATTTCTTAAGATTAGGTGCATCGTCCGTGTGGTGACGTACTAAGAATACAAGTGTCACCACCCCTTTTCTTTCCTAGGGTGCAGTAAAAGGCAGCTAAGGGATATTGTGCACAGATAACATCCTCTGTGAGAGACGGAAAACTCGAAAATAAACCCTGTGCCAACACGTCTGGTCAGCGCGGCACAGTAGACCATCCATCCATCATTCAGTCTCTCGTCGTTCACTGTTGGACATAGGCCTCCAACATAGAACGCCAACGCGCGGTCCTGTGCCGCCTGCAACCAATGCCTCCCCGCGGCCTTGACGATATCGTCGCTCTACCTTGTCGGGGGCCGCCCAACGCTGCGTCGTCCGGTATGTGGTCGCCACTCTAGGACTTTTCATCCCCATCGATCATCAGTCCTACGAGCAATGTGGCCTGCCCATTACCACTTCAGCGTGCTAACCTTTCGGGCTATGTCGGACACGCCAGTTCTCCTACGGATCTCCGTATTTCAGATTTTATCCCGTAGGGAAATACCGAGCACCATAGCACGCATCAGTAGACCATAATATAACCATAATAAAACCTTACGTTAAATGGGCTGGAGAGAGAGAGCGAGAGGTGCATAATGGGCGAGGAGGGACTCAATAACTATCATCGCGGGTGAAACCGCGGGCATTAGATAGTTTTGATTATAAACCCTATAACGTGAGGCTTCAAATGTCTCTTTAGCTGTCTATCTATTCATCTATCTATTGCAGTCTTTTAACGACACTTATTCGTACGTTCAAAACGTATCGTATTAATTCCAGCCACTTACCTACAGTAGTCGGATCGAGCAGACATTTTGCAATCATGTTAAGGGCCTACATCAATATTATCGTATATCATCGCCGACACGTACATATTACACAGCCAGCAGGCACAGAAAATGAAGAATTAGGGATACTTTTCCTGTTTACTCAAAATCTACTAAATATATTTTAATTCTGATTTACGTGTTTCTATATATAATAGTTACTTATGTTTTTAAAGTTATTTCATTAGTTAGTACGTAGAAAAATGCACGAAGCTATTTTGGTATCCTCTTAAGTGCAATAACTAAAAAAATATTCAGAATTTTCAAGCGTGTTTTTTAGTTTTAGAACTAAGTAGATTATCTAGTATTAAATCACGTAGTACGTATACCGACGTACACGTACGTATACCGACATATGTAGTAGAGAGGATAAATCCCCCTCAAATTTTTACCAAATGAATCTTCCTTCAAACACTTAAAATCTTTGAACAATCGTCGAGTTGAATTTAATCTTACTCAACAATTTGTATACTAAACGATATAGGTATATATTACTACATTTTCCTGCTAATTCGTTCGTTTCAAAACGATTTCGGTAGTTACTTAAATTTGTGCATTTTACTCAGTATAATGTTATGAGACCTAAGTGACCTCACAACGCTGATTTTCAGTAGCAGCCTTGGAGACATTACGATCTCTCACCGATCGAATATTTTCCTAGGAGGATAAATATATAATAGGTATCTTCAAGTAAAATTCATAACACTCCTCCTTAATCATCATCGGTTAGTAAATCCGTCTACATTTTAAATCCTTTCTGTAAACTTATAAAAGAAGGTGTGAGACAAATCTCTGAAATATTCACCAATTACAAGCTTGGGCGTGAACTCCACCCCCTATGTCCCCCCTCCATCGTCCCCCACTTGTGAAACAATCAGTTACTGTTTAAGGAGATTATAGGCGACTCCGTGGTAGTAAGTAGATATGAAAGAATAGATTTATTGAAGTGCTACAATTCAGAAAAGGAGGAGGTTCTCAATTCGTCTGCACGATTTTTTTTTATGTTTGCTACCCCATAAATTTTTAAGGGCGAAGCTATTGTAATGATTCTTTTTTTATTTGAAAGCTGGTAGTTCCCCTGTACTATTGGCACCAGGTCAGTATCACTCGACCAGCCACCTAGCCACCTAGAATTAGTGGCTGGTCGAGATTGTTGCAAAACATTCTCGATAGATGGCGATGTACGTAAAAATACGATATAAACTCAATCGAGTGACGATTATGGTGGCTCATTTGATTACTGAAAGCACAATCGCAATAAGCTCAGTTGGCAGAGCTACGGAACGGTATTCCGAGGTCGTGGGTTCAAGTCCCGCTTGGGGTAATCACTTTTTCCACCATAATTTAATTTATTAAGTAAAACCTTCAGATTTCAACGGTAGATGAAGTCGGTTAAACTTTTTTTTTAAAATAGTCAATTATTTAAGCTCAGGTATACGGTCGAATATAGCGATGTACTAGCAATTATTATTATACCACAAAACTTATATAGAATATTGTTAACTCTAAGGCTGAAATTAAATAAACCATTCGTTCATTCATACTTCATCAATCTCTCTCCAGCCCATTTACGTCCCACTATTGGGGACGGGCCTCCACTTTGGAGGGATTATGGTCTACTGTGTCGCGCTGACCAGGCGTTTTGGCACAGGGTTTATTTTCGAGGTTCAGTCTCTCACAGAAGATGTTATCTGTGTGCAATATCCCTTAGATGACTTATACTGCACCCTTGAGAGGAGATGGGGTGGTGACACTTGTATTCTTAATCCGTCACCTCACGGAGGGTTCGTTCATTCATATTTTATCAATCATTCTGTCCTTATCTCATTATTTGAGGTGGTCGCAACATGTTTTTTTCTCCCGTTTTCTTTTGTCAGACGTCTTAATAATATCTCTTTTTGTTCTTTTATTTTTATTTTATTTATTCATTAATGAAATAATACCACAATATCAGTTGTCACCATATTTAATGAACACTGCTACATATTACATATTGCAAATTCACTACATCTATTTATTCGAATAAATATTAGGTATTACATATTAATAATACTTAGTACAATACCGTTATAATCTAATACTAATATTTATTTTACAATATGTACACATAATATAAAGATACTTATATGTATAATATAAAGGTACATTAGCGATCCATGTCGATATTTCAAGCACCCGGAGAAGGAAATGGAATGGTGACACTTGTTTTCTTAATCAGAAATTATATGAACATTAAATTAATATTATTTATTTGTTTACTTTTATTTTTTTAGCTTTGTAAATAATGTTTGCCGATTTTAATTTTTTTAAACCTTTGTACATATTATGTTTTTATTAAATAACATCAGAATTTTTGTTATGTATTAAGGTCGGTATAAGCATACTATCATTCAGCCTTCCGAGGGTGCTGTAAAATTCAGCTTAGGAGTGTTGTACACGGATAACATCCTCAGTGAGAGATGGAAAACTCGAAAATAAACTGTTTGCCGACACGCCTGGTCTAAGTGGCACTTTAGACCACAATCAGGGCAAAGTGGAGGGCACTAGGTCGCGGGGAAGGTTGCCTATGCGCTGGACTGACCAAGTGAAATGTGCTGTGGGAACTGGAGTTTCAGAGTACACTAGACAGTCCGGCAATAGAGAGAGGTGGCGGCAAATTGTCCAAAAAATCGTGTCCACTTCTATCAATGACATAGATGCCTCAGCGTGACCACGACCGCTCTGGCAAGAGCGAGACGACAGAGAAGAAGACCACAATCGCTCCCAAAATGGAGGAGGCCTGTGCGCTTTCTTGGGACGTTATTAGGCTATGAAGAATAGAAAGGTCAGTATTCCATTTCTTTCACAGTTAACTGTTAGAGCTAACAGAAGGAATTAAACCAGGAATAACTTAAAACTAAACTATATGCCAAGACGCTTGGTCAGTGTGGCATAGTAGACCTAATACTCACCCAAATTAAAAGAAGGCCGTACCCAACAGTAGGACGTTAGAAGGCTTAAAAGAAGCTTTTACTTAATGATAAAAATTCTTTAAATTTTTTTCTTCTAATAATTACAAAATCTCTACATTTTTTATATACAGGTTGTTTAATATTAATCGAGATTTTTTATTATTACAAAATATAATTATTATTACATGTTTTATATACAATCATTAATTCTAGAACACAGTGATTTTTTATTCTATAAAGAGGATAGAAAGTTATTTTATTTAACATTAAGGCACAGATCTTATAAACTTTTTGCTTTTTTGTGATCAATTTATGAGCCTTTATTTGTTTTCTTTTGTGTGAAATAAATTCTGGATATTATAAAGATGATTCGACGACAAAAAGATATTTTTGGGCCAATAATTAACATATTCCACTTGATGTTAATGGGAATTGCAATTCGCATGCGAGGATAGCTAGTATAGTGGTACAAATTTTAAGTTTTTTTAACAATTAGAATGATTCTAAATTCTATAACTATATCCATTCAATAGTTTTAAAATTTTGGAGTTAACACAATTTTTAGGGGGAATTATGGGCCCATTTAGTCCAATTTTTACGGTTTGATTATACTAAACTAATAATGTCACAATACAATATCCTACACAAAAGAGTTTGCTAAATAAAGCGCGTAATAAAAACGGCATATTATTATATATTAATATAGCGAGAAAGGGATAGATGTATGAAAAAAGACGAGGCAAGAAAAAGACAGATATATCTGTCAGTGATGTCATAAGTATAGATACATCTCGGTATATTAATACATATTAATATGTCGTTTATGATACCCTTTAGCTGTAACATACATGATTAGCGCCATAATATAATTACATATATGACTTGTAAATGCTGCAATATTTTTTCTTATAACACAGTGTGAAATAATACTCATATTTGGTAATTATTATTCTAAAGTTATATTCTGAAGTGTAATATTTTATCAAACTAGTAACGAAAAACTATTTTATTTACACTAGGTATATTATAAAATTACACTCGATAAAATTAAACAGAATTGAATTATAATAAAATGTGAGATCAAAACTTAATTTAAAAATGAATAAAAATTTGAAAATGAAAAAATATCTGTAGAATATAAATAAATTTACGAATAGTGTTTACTTAATATTGCCAAAAAGAAAATATTAAAACTTTTGAAGTACAAAAATGATCTTTGCAAAATTATATACATAAAAAAATTCTTTTAAAATAAATAAATCTAAAACACTCTGTATAATAGTATTGAATTTTAATAATAGTATTAATCGTTAAGTTTAGTTGTGCACGTACCAATGTAATACAAAAAATTTAATTACAAACACTTGTGTTCACGATATTACCGACAGATTTATCACTTTTGTTCATTACTGTACCTTTATTCTAAATTCAAATATGGCCATTCAGTGGCTCCATCTATGTTAGGTTACGTATGAACTTTGTTATTATGTTGGAGAACGACCCGTTCTTGAAGTAATGCATCATGAGCTCTGAGTCGAAGTGCTTCTGCGCTGGCTAATCGAGCAAGAGAAGTGGACGGTGAAGGTGGAGATGGGGAAGATGAAGGTGCTGGCTCAGGTTCTGGAGGACGAAGTGCTGGTGGTGGTAGAGCTAGGACGTACCTATTAAAAAAATAATAGTTATAAACTTTGACAAACGTACAGACAAAAAATCTAGATCTGGACAGAAAATTGATATTGGTGGATTAAGGAATAAAGTAATCCTTGTTAGGGTTCCGTAACAACAGAGAAAACAGGAGCCAATTACTGAGACTTCAGTATCCATTGCCTATCAGCAGGCTGAATATCTAGAATAGTGATAGCTAGAGATCTGCATATTTCACACATTATGTAGGTATATTAATTCAAGCTATAAAAACAAATAGAAAAGAAGAATGAAGAGAAAGAAAAAAAAAGTTAATAGTGATAGATCATACACATAAAAAGGGTAAAAATATGATAAGTACTCATTATCATCATTCTTCTGCCCCTATCCCGCTATGCTCGTTTCTAATAAGGCCTACCTCTATTTAATTTGAATCATCTATTTGAAATTCAACTTAACTATGTATAGCCAACTAATTAGCCTAGATCCAAAAACAAAATGGCGTCTAAAACCGTAAATAGTGGCTTTACGGATCTAAGTCCGTAAAAAGTGGCTTTACAGGTCTAAATTCGTAAAAAAATGCTATTATTTTTACAACAGACTTAAAAAGAATAGAAAAGTCTATATTATAATTACCTGTGTAATAAAGCTCTGAAAGCCGCAGCCGGTTCAGCTTCATGCCACAAAGGTGTTGGCACTCCTAAAGCTCCAAGTCCAGCTCCAAGACCTAAAGCCCACCATTCACCAGGAGGTGGACCGCCACCACCCCATTCACCTACCACTGTAACAAATATAATAAAATGAATACCCCATTTTGCTAAGTTGCACAGTATTTTGGATATTGGGTAGATGTATTGGTATGTCTTACATACGAGTATAACGGAAGTATAACTTAGGCCCTGTAACACAGATTTGCGAAAAACCAAGCACAGGGTCTAATACCATCAATTCTGTAAAAGTATTTTTTAGCCAATAAAGATTTATTTATTTATGTACTGCATAAGGTCAACAAGCGGTTACACAAGCGGTCTTATCGCCGGTAGCGATCTCTTGACTCTTCCACTTATTATAAAACATAGTCTGGTTTTTCTATGTATGTCCCTATGTGAGCTTATATCTTCACAAATATGGAAAGGATTTTGATGCGGTTTTTTTAATAGATAGAGTGGTTCAAGAGGATGGCTTTTTTGTATAGTTTGTTAAAGTTTGATGTATATTGGTGGAGGGTGGGACTCTATAATTACAAACAAGGGTGAAACCGCTGGCATCCTTACTTCCTTACTAATTTATAAATGAGAAATCCGGTTAATGACACAACAATAATTTTGGCGAGCTTAAGTGTTAATATGTGTAACGAAACCATAGCGAGATTTAAAAATGTACGTACAACGCCATCTATCGAGTGGTATAGTAAATTTTTGTTTGTTATGGTTTGATTTCTAAATATCACGCGTACGAAGTCGCGGGCAACAGCTAGTTAGCTATATTTATGTAAAATACCAAAATTTTAAAAAGAAAATATTATACTTCCTGTCGCACACCCCATTAACGTCCCACTGTTGGACACGGGCCTCACTTTCGGAGGGATTATGGTCTACTGTGCCGCGCTGACCAGTCGTGTTGGCACAGGGTTTATTTTCGAGTTTTCAGTCTCTCGCAGAGAATATTATCTGTGTGCAATATCCCTTAACTGACTTCTACAGCACCCTTGGAAGGAAACGGGGTGGTGACACTTGTATTCTTAATACGTCACCACAATTTGAATAAATTGCCCTATAATGTTTAATCTATAACAATCTATACTTAATATTATAAAGCTGAAGAGTTTGTTTGTATGTTTGTTTGAACGCTCTAATTTCAGGAACCACTGGGCCGATTTGAACAATTCTTTCAGTGTTAGATAGGGCAATTATCGAGGAAGGCTTTAGGCTATATAACATCACGCTACGAACAATAGGAGTGAAGCAATAGTGAAAAATCTTAAAAACTGTGAAAATTTTCTAAATTCCGTACGAAGTGGCGGCAACAGCTAGTTTGTCATATTAGTCAAATGTTACACAAAATTTGCCCTATAAAATATAATCTTTAACAATCAGTGAACTAAATAAACTACCCTTTGAAATCACAACACTTATAATGTTTGTATAACTAATATCACAGGCAGGTGACAGTTATAGATAGGCGAAACAATAAACCCTTGTATTATACCACCTGCTAAAGGTGTACCCCACTCCCTCTGAAAACGGCGTCGTGATAGAAATTTTAAACTATTACATATAATTCTCCGTATGGTGACAGATTAAGAATACAAGTGTCACCACCCCATCTCCTCTCAAGGGTGCTGTAAATGTCAGCTAAGGGATATTGCACACAGATAACATCCTCTGTGGGAGACGAAAAACTCGAAAATAAACCCTGTGCCAACACGCCTGGTCAGCGCGGCACAGTAGACCTTAATCCCTTCAAGTGGAAGAGGCCTGTGCCCAACAGTGGGACGTAAATGGGCGGGTGTGATAGATATAATTTTATCGACAAGCCTCGTGGTTGAGTGGTTCATGTAACGGACTGCCGATCACGAGGTCGCGAGTTTGATTCCCGCTCGGAACAATAATTTGTGTGATATTTATAATTGCTGTACAAATGTTTGTACTGCGTCTGAGTGTTTTCAATATATTATAAGTATGTAATTACAAAAGAAAAGTAGTATATGTATTCTATTCGTATTTTGATACCCATAACACAAGCATATGAGCTTAGCTTAGGACCAGAGGATGTTGTGTGAAATGTCCATGAGTAATAAAAAAAATTTAAATGTACAATAATATACGAAATGTAATCACGATCTAATAAATGTAGTACCTATAACACAAGAAATAAGGTTAAAATGAGAGCAAAGCACATTTAAAATTCTATAAACACCAAATAAATCGATTCATTGAAATGATACAACCATATCGATATACAAATCGTAAGCAATTATCGCGTTTGTCGCGTGCCAAGCTTATAACGAGCTTCACACCCACACACGTGCAATACATTTTAAATATCGAACATGTTTAAATAACAGTGAAGATAGATAAGGTTTTTTTTTCTTTATTCTTGGACGAACTCGGTTTGAGTATTGCCATTATGCGTACAAATTTATTTATAAAGTTAGAGAATCTTAATAAAAGGTAAGGAATTTTGTGATAGATAAGGTTTTGTACATTCTGTAAAAACAATATATAAAAAAATTGGTCAATTGCGAGTCGGACTCGCGCACGAAGGGTTCCGTACCATTATCTATGCAACATAAGGCAACGTTATTAGTATCGAGCAAGAAACGGTAAAAAAATCATGTTTGTTGTATGGGAGCCCCCCTTAAATATTTGTTTTATTTTATTTTTAGTATTTGTTGTTATAGCGGCAATAGAAATACATCATCTGTGAAAATTTCAACTGTCTAGCTATCACCGTTCTTGAGATACTGGGTACGGAACCATAAAAATCATGTTTGTTGTATGGGAACCCCCCTTAAATATTTATTTTATTTTATTTTTAGTATTTGTTGTTATAGCGGCAATAGAAATACATCATCTGTGAAAATTTCAACTCTCTAGCTATCACCGTTCTTGAGATACAGCCTGGTGACAGACGGACGGACGGACGGACGGACGGACGGACGGACGGACGGACAGCGAAGTCTCAGTAATAGGGTCCCGTTTTTACCCTTTGGGTACGGAACCCTAAAAAAAGGCCATGTTTAAAATTTAGAACATGAAATAAATTGTTCTTTTTTCGGATCTCTTACAACGAGAGGATAATTGGCAAAAATAGTTAACCACAGGTTTCAATTGAAAAAAGAAAAATATTTAGTTTTGAATTTGGCGTTTCTAGCAGAAAACGCCTTAGCCATTGAGGGCTTTCGTCTATATTTCAGGGTGCCAATGGGACCACACGGGAAGCAACAACTTTTAAATAAAAAAATAATCTTTAAAATCGTTTAGCCTAGGCGAAATTTATGAGGTAACAAACATTAAAAAATATCCGTATTCTGGTACCCATAACACAAGCATAATAAGCTTAGCTTGGGACCAGAGGACGTTGTGTGAAATGTCCATGAATATTTATTTATTTATTATTATTTATTAAAAAATAAATACAGACGAATTGAGAACTTCCTCCTTTTCTTGGAGTCGGTTTATAAAGATCTAAGTGTGATAAAGACATAATCGTCTATAATATACGCTCAAATTATTTAATATTATTAACAAGTACTAAGCGTTCTACTAAAAATTGACAATTAATTTTATTATGCGATATTTCTAAGTAACCCTAAAATCAATTCCTTTTTTAAATTGTACATATGAGTACAATCACGCACACAAGTGAATACAACAAATAAGTATCGATATATCATTCGGTAAACGAATTCCTAGTCATTGTTTTTATCATCGAATCTAAGTACAATCACAGCCAGTCATTATTATGGCATTAGAGTGTTAATGATACAGGCCACACATATAACCAAATGTTTTAAAAACAATTATAATTAAATGTGTTGATTTAATGGTATATTTACCGATAGTTTTTAAATTTTAAAATCATCAGCGTTCTATTTTTGAATTTTAATGGAATTTATAAAGTGAGAAATATCACAACGTTCACCAATTAGGTTAATCTATACTTACTAATAATAAATCTGTAGAGAGGTGAATTCTGTACATGAAATATATTTTCAAAATAACTATCAGGGGGTGATTAGTGATCGATACTGATGCCAAAAATGCAATCAGTAAAATTTTTGTCTGTCTGTCTGTCTGTCTGTCTGTCCGTCTGTATGTTCCTTATAGAAACAAAAACTACTCGACGGATTTTAACGAAACTTGGTGCAATTATTTTTCATACTCCTGGGCAGGTTATAGTATACTTTTCATCACGCTACAATCAATAGGAGCAGAATAGTGAAGGGAAATGTTGGGAAAACGAGAAAAGTTACTCCATTTTTTAAGCTTCCGTCGCGTCTGCAGCCTTAATGGTTAAAGTTACATAGAAATCATGTATGATGAAAATATTCTACATAAAATTGTCTAAAAAATATCCCGCAACAGCATATATCTATATTTTATGGTTGGTCACAATAACACGTGTAACTCCTGATAGCTTAGCTGTTCGGAGCATTCTGATTATATTTATTTACTTTTACGTTTATAATACTCTCACTCATCTTAATTTAAAAAAGTTAACATTATTACCTATTCAATAAAAAAAGAATCATAGAAATCGGTATAGAAACACCAAACTTATACATGAAATAAGCCATCGCGCCGTCGCACGTGAAAAATTTCTAAATTCTACGCGGACGGAGTCGCAGGCAACAGCTAGTTTTTAAATAAAACTACTTTTTACGGATTTAGACGCGTATATTTGTTTTAAATTTTGGCCCGACGTTTCGGAGACTTTGCAGTCACCATGGTCTCACCCGTGACCCGTGAACAGATGAGTCGCGCAAGTGTTAGAAAATATTAGGTTAATTTTATTTACGTTAGTATTTTGAAGTCGGAAGTAAAAAAAATATTGCAAAATGTGTGTAATATTTATATTTCACGTATTCATTTAATTAAGGCTGTCGAAGATATTCGCTTTCTTTTCTTTTCATATTATTTAGTTTTCGCTTTCATCTTTTTCATCAGACATATGATATAGTTCCAAGTTTCTTATGAATAACACACTTTCTAAACTAATATTATAAAGCTGAAGAGTTTGTTTGTTTGTTGTTTGTGGACGAAGGCTATAGGCTATATAACATGACAAATTTGTATGACAATTATTATTATAAATATCACACAAATGACTGTCCCGAGCGGGAATCGAACCCGCGACCTCGTCAACGGCAGTCCGTAACCTGAACCACTAGACCAGGAGGCCGTTTGATATCCACGCGTACAAAATGAATGAAATATAAGCGAGTAAAACTGAGCGCAAATCTAGTGTACAATAGTGAGGGTTCCTAAATCAAAAGTATTTTAATACACAGGGGTGATTTACAAGGGTGTACAACAATTACATGGTAATCATTACTACTTAATTGTCAACGATTTTAGTATAACTGTCACCCTTTTTCGAAGAATAGTGTTGGATTATAGACATATAGTCTTATTCATAATGACTTATCGGAGGTTTAAACGGAGATTTTATCGGAGAGATAATAAACGTTTTAGCGGCGAACCGATTTTAGCGAACTTTTAAATCTCCGATAAGTTATTATGAATAAGATCATTAGCCCACATAAAATAATGATAATCTATAAACAACTTTTGTCAATGTTTTTGTTTTATATCCGTTTCCGTTTTTTTTTTCTTGTTACTCTCTTCCTTTTTTTTTTTTTTTTTATTAAAACAGATACACCAGTGTTATTTACACAAAATACATAAAAATAAAATAACAATTGATTCCTTAGTCTATGTGCAACAACTTTAAAGGTGTATGTACAGCACTTTCCTTGTAATCTATGGTTCCTTTTTGTGTTCTCGCAATACAGGGCTGCTTGCTTTTTAAATTATTACAAATAGTTTTATTATTTACATCAGGTAGTTACTATGATTTAGGTTATAAATCAATTCATGTAGTGATGGACAAATAGAAGCTAGCCCTTTTCTTCTTCAAGGTGCTGTGAGAGACGGAAAACTCGAAACTAAACCCTGTGCCAACACGCCTGGTCAGCGCGGCACAGTAGGCCATAATCCCTTCCAAAGCGGAGGAGGCCCGTGCCCAGCGGTGGGACGTAAATGGGCTGGAGAGGAGGAGATGAGTGATGGACAAAGAATACAAGTGTTACGCCTTTTCTTTCTCAGGCTGCTGTTAGAGCTAACTATGCGCAGTTACCATTTACTTGGATCGTAGCAGATGGCGCTCTATAGTTTCTGCCTACCCCCATGGGAAAAAAGCGTCATGTTATATTTGTAAAATAATGTTTACACGTGAAGTAGGCTCTGTATACACACACAGTATTGTCAATGCAGTCCTTTATATCTCTTTATATTTTAAATGTTATTTTAGCTGACAACTACAAATGAATATATTATATTGTTTGCATGTATTAAATTATGGATATAATTTGATGTTAAAACTTGTATGTACATACATAGGCGGTAGTGGCTGGACGTGGCGTCACTCGAGGTTCTAGCAGAATATCAGCACTTTTTTATGTAAATGAAGGGCTTATGCTGAGCTAGAACCACTTTGTTCGTATCAAAAACATTTTATTTTGTAAGCCTTTAATGTTGATGTTATAGGAACAAATAAATAAATTTTTTTCTTTCTTTCTTTCTTTATGATGATGATGACCATCATTCTACTGTATGAAACAGAAAACTTGACAATATACCCTATGCCAACACGCCTCGTCAGTAAGGCATAGAAGGCCACAAACCTTCCAGAAACGGTGAGGCTCGTGCCGTTCAGTGGGACGTTAATGAAGAGAGGGAGAGGTTCTAAATAAAGTCCGTTAACTTATTTTATTTAACAAAATCCAACTAAATTCTCTCATATTAGCAGCAGCCATTGTACTAAGCAATTTAAGAAAATCTTTACATGTAATAAAACAAAGTCTGTATATCGCTATGTGAGCTTAAATCTTTGTAACTAATCAAAGGATACAAGTCTAAGATTTAATGACAATCAATGACAATCATCAGTACTCAAACTTATCCATTTTACAACAAATACTTTCTAAACAATTACAACACCGCAACCCTATTAATTCTCATCAATATTTTCAACTAACACGAATGATAATAATCGGTAAATGATCGGTAAACAGCGGGTGCATTCGTATTTCATTATCGAGTTGTGGTAAACGAGAATCGATTACAATGTAATAACAAATATGAACTGTTGACGACTGTATCTTTTGTTTTTTAAGAAAATTTTGTTTAACTTAAATAAAACTACTTTTTACGGATTTAGACACGTGTATTTGTTTTATATAGACGTTTCGGAGACTTTGCAGTCATCATGGCCACGGGTGAGACCGAAATGTCTCTGAGCTAAAAGCAATATACGTAAATACACGCGTACAGATCCGTAAAAAGTAGTTGTATTTAAACGAATGAGTCGCGCAAGTGTTAGAGAATATTTGTTTAACCTTTCAAATATACTAAGATAATAATAATTGTGCTTTCCATGTGGTGACGGATGAAGTATACAAATGTCATCACCCGTTTTCTTCCCAGGGTGCTGTAAAAGCCAGCTATGGAATACTGTACACAGATAACATCCTCTGTGAGAGATGGAAATCTCGAAAATAAACTCTGTGCCAAAACGACTGGTAAGCACGGCACAGTAGACCGTAATACCTTTTAAAGTGGAGAAGGACCGAGGGAAAGAGAGAAAGAAACATACCATGGTCATGATGCATGAAGGGAGCATGGTCTCTGCCTAGTGCCTTTTCACGTTTTCTCCACTTTGCGCGACGATTTTGAAACCACACCTGTTAACAACAAAAACACCATTAGTTTTATTACAAGGAAAATCGAGGGATATTGTATAGATAATAGTCAAGCCGACAGTTTTAAACATTTTCGTCTATAATGGTACCAATTCTGCGTGCACAACTAAACTTAACTAAAATAATAAAACAGCTTTGGCGTATTAAAAAAAGGGCAAGTGCGTAGTACTTACAACCGTCGGGCATGTATGACCAGATGTATGAGTGTGGATGAAGACAAGAAAGTATGTTTGGATCGTAGCAGATGGCGCTCTATAGTCTCTGCCTACCCCCATGGGGGAAAGGCGTGATGTTATGATGATGATGATGACTATGGCGTATTTTGATTAAGTGGATAATTTGTTGTGCACAGTTTTATTAATTAAAATCATTAGTCTATAAATACGCAGATTTTCTAATAAAAAAGTTCTGTTAACATTGCCGAATTGTTTTATTGACAATGGTGTCGATTCTACGTCCACAACTAAACTTAACTTAACTAAAAAATGAAAACAACTATTGCTGTATATTGATTATTTGGTTGTTTTGTTGTGTAATTTTATATTAATAACAATCGTTAATCTATAATAAACAGATTTGCTAAGAAGAAAGAATCGTTAACATTACGGAATTGTGTTATTGACACAATCAAATTTCATTTTTTAGTTAAGTTAAGTTTAGTTATGCGCGTAGAATTGGTACCAATATAATTTTTTATTTTTTAGTTAAGTTTAGTTGTGTGCATAGAATCGGTACCAATATCGGTCTTTCTGTTGTGTATGTGTTTGACTTTGTACACATTTTACATCAAAACATTTTTTTCGCGATAGTGTAATTTAAAGACGACTTCAAAAAATGGGAAGCTTTTGACACAGAATTTGAATAATGTACTTACACTAAAAAGGATTTATCTAGAAATCTTCTTAACTTTGAGAAACTTAATCTTTAGAACGGTTTTATTTTTGAAATTGGAATAGTAAACATTTGTAATTACAAAAAAAAAGTTAATTGGTATAAAAGGAATTCCTATTTAAAAAAAAACTAGACGTACCTACATACATATTATGATAATAATATGCTAATAGGGACGTTCGAAGTTAAAAAATTCAGTTCAATGAAATAGTAAGTCTGATCCTCGGTCTCTTGTCAACATAATTGTTACCAATGAATGCTAGCTGTGGTCGATTTTAAATTTTTTTATTGTGTAATTGTTGGCAATTTGCCTCCCCCCTTTTGCCATTCTCACCCCCCACTTGGCCGCACCTCTCGACTACAATGGAACCGTAATGAAAAGCAATTACGCATACGTGGTTTTCATTTCTACACATTGATATACGAACAAGGACTTTAGTACAATTGTGATAGAATTCACAGTGGTACTCAAAGTTTTTGAAGAATAGAAACAAAATTGAGCTAGTCGAGTCGCATTGCGCTAATAAAAAGACATTGTAGAAGAAAAAATTGGTGTAATTTCATAATTTTTCAAATGAGTCCATTTTACTTATTCGCTGCATCCGCACAATAGATTCGCTGAGATGGCGGCAATTATGATCGACAATGGTTTAGCGTTTCTGTAAATTGCTTTAATTTTATTATTGAAGTGAGATATTGTAACTACTGTACGTGTGGTGACGGATTAAGAATAAATAAATAAATAAATATTAATGGACATTTCACACAACGTCCTCTGGTCCCAAAGTAAGCTATGCTTGTGTTATGGGTACCAGAATACGGATAGACTACATATACTACTTTTATTTGGTAAATACATACTTATATTACATAGTAAACACCCAGACGCAGAACAAACATTTGTATGACATTTATAAAGATCACACAAATGATTGTCCGGAGCGGGAATCGAACCCGGGACCTCGTGAATGGCAGTCCGTTACATGAATCACTCCACCACGAGGCCCGTCAATATTATGTTACATAAACCACTAGAATTCGTATTATGAGCTATATTTATTGAAATACATACAAGTGTAAGACAATTTCGGCTGTCCAAACAAAAACCTAGCAAGGGACATTTTTTTTTTAAATTCGTTTTCTTAATCCATTTTTTCCCATTTTTTACTGCGTCTAATGCAAAAACAACTGTATTAATTTAAACAGTAATAACAACTGGCTGTCGTTCAAGGGGACTCAGGTTCAATCTCCGCACAGTACAATTTTAATATTTCTGTGATATTTATGACATTATGTCATATCAATGTTTGTACTGAATCTAGGCGTCTTCTATGTATTATAAGCATGTATTTGCAAAAGAAAACTAGTTTATGTAGTCTGTATTCTGGTACCAATAACAAGAACATAAGCTTAGCTTGGGACCAGTGGACGTTATGTGAAATGTCCTTGAATATTAATTTATTATTTTAGCTTCCATTTCCTTAGACTATTGTCCAAATAAAATGTTAATAAAATTATCAAAGTTTTTAACCTATGGCTCCGATATACCTACGCTTTAAATACCAATTGAAACCACTTGTCGTACATCAATTAAGCATAGATTTAATTCTACGATTGCTTTTTAAGTGCACTTATAATGAATGGAAGACCGCGTGTCGATTACAAAGTGCAATCACTAGACTTTTTATTTGTACCTATAGAAACTAAACTCAATTTACAACTTACTTCATAGTAATATAGTTTAAAACGGAATGAAAAGGAATGGGGGTCGTTTGTCGGCGATAGCTAGCAATCAAGTAGATTAGGAGCAATTTGCAATGTTGAGTGTGATTTAAGAAGGCGGGTAGCGCCCCCACAATGCTAGTTTGAGAACCACTTGAATACTTAACAAATAATGCAGCATTGATTTATGATGCAAGGTCATTTTAACATGGAGGTGCATAGATTTACCAAAAAGAGTTTCTATAGCTACATCACTCACCTGGCTTGAAGCCATATAAACATATAAATGTACGTGAAATATGTATCTGTGTGTGTCTCTTGTACTATAGACACACATCGATACAAACATTTTTACGCACACATAGATATGTAAGTAGCTTCAAGCCGTTTGAGTGATGTAGCCATAGATATTAGAGACTACAACTGGTACATCTGTGTTTAGCTCATACATCAGAGTAACATATAGGTTCTTCTTCTTCTTCTTCTCCAGCCCATTTACGTCCCACTACGGAGGAGGCCCGTGCCCAACACGGGCCTCCTCCAGTTTGGGAGGGATTATGGTCTACTGTGCCGCGCTCACCAGGCGTGTTGGCACAAGGTTTCTTTTCGAGTTTTCCGTCTCTCACAGAAGATGTTATCTGTGTGCAATATCCCTTAGCTGACTTTTACAGCACCCTTGGGAGGAGATGGGGGATGGGACATATAGGCTATTCATCTTTTATTACCATCACACTTAAAATTATCGAACGGAACAGTAACTGAAAATGCGAGTGGAACTGAGGGAATTAGTTAGTATTATGATATAACAACAATTTTAGAGTTCTGTGGAAATGTAAAAAAAAGCCAATTATACGTACTTGCAACAATTACTAATCTACACAAAAGTTATTTAAATGAGTTAAAGTTAAATAGCAAAACCACAAACAAATTGAGTCACAACAATAACAATAAAAAAAGAATTCCACTTTCATTTTTTTTATTTACAAATTGGCGCCAATGTATACTCCTACCATTTTCAAAATACTTCGCAGGTAACTTAAATAGTCAAATTGTATAGAACACTCCAAAATAGCCGTGTGTATGTAAACACTTTCTAATTTCTTTTTTTTAAATTTAGAACAGGCCATGGATAGGATAGGTAGGGCGTTGGTACCTACTGCCATTCTATTTTTGAAAGTAGAAGAACACATAATTTAATTTGTTTAAAAGTCCATAAAGATGTAGTATCTAGAGAATAATAGGATTAAATTCTTTTGAAAAATTGTTTACAAATTACGAATACCTAATCGTTAATTTTTAATCCTACCAAGAAATGGAGTTCTTGTATATTTGTCCGAGAAATAAATAAAAGAGTCTCAGATAACGTTATTCAAGTATTAGCTTAGTTCTAAGTTATAGTTTTTTTTTAATTCTTAGTCAAATTACACTGCACTGTTAAGTATTGCAATTTTGGTAGAAAAATTTAATTCTAAATTTAAAGCTATTTTCCCAAATATTAAAAAAATCCAGCTAGTTATAGGTTAAGAAATATTAATCGATTTTGATCGTTACGGATTTTTTTAATTATCTACTCCATTGTCATCAGTTTTTGATAATTGTGCACTAAAGAGTAATCCGACATTTTGGAACTAAATAAAATATAAATAAATATTCATGGACATTTCACACAACGTCCTCTGGTCCCAAGCTAACTTCTATGCTTGTGTTATGGGTACCAGAATACGGATAGAATACATAATATATACTACTTTTCTTTTGAAAATACATACCTACTTATAATACATAGACGCAGTACAAACATTTGTATGACAATTAGAAAAATCACACAAATCATTGTCCCGAACGGGAATCGAACCCGCGACCTCTTGATCGGCAGTCCGTTATATGAACCACTCAACCATGTGAATGTGCATGTGAAGTGGATGAAAATGCCGTTCCAAAATTAGGTATAATAAGACTTTTCTTGAACATCTCTCTCATATCGCTAATGGTCTACTCTCTACACAAGATCTCCATCCAAAGGTTGCCTGGCAATTGCTTTTAGCAATAAGGCCGCCCATTGTACTCTATTTATACCCAATTTATAATATCTTGTAAGTAAATTTTATTCTTATGGTATACAATTCAGTGTTTAATAAATAAATAATAACACAAATCCAAAATCCTTACATTTTGAATTATTCCATCTCTGCAAATAAATTAATATGAAAATAAGAATACTCTAATAAACGATTTAACGATTTCAGAGGTAGATACTTAAATGAGAGCTTTTTGAAGTTAGAAGATTTTCTGTTAGAATGCCAGAGTAACGTATGATAAACAAAGAAGTATAAAATCATTTTATGTTATATTTTATTAATTACTACAACATGTACACCATTAGACCGATCGTGCATGCATGGTCAGATGACTACATGTAAAGCCAAGAAAGTATGTATGCAGCAGACGGCTTAATATAGCCGCTACCTACCCCGATAAGAAAGAGTCTGAGTGTATTATCTATTTATACATTTTATTTATTATATTTCGTTTTATTTTAAAGTAGCTGTTGCCCGCGGATTCATACGCGTAGAATTTAGAACGAAACGGAAGAATATGGATTATCTATCCGTTTTGAAACATTTTCACTGATGCTTCGCTATTCGACACAGCTTTATGTTATATAGTTTATAGCTTTCCATAAACGTATTATCCAACAGTAAAAGATTTTTTCAAATCACACAAACGGTTCTTGAGATTAGCGCATTCCAATGAAATAATAAACAAACAATTTCTTCAGATTGATAACATTAGTATTGATTAGATTTTTGTAAAGGAGATGTCGCCAACGTTTACATTTAATCAAGCGTCGCCGCTGCCGTCTAGAGGTAGATATTCTAGATATTACCTCCCCAACAGACTTCCCTCCCCAACACGCCTGTCAGCCGCAACTCGAGTCAGTAATTACCAAATTGCGCTGCGTTCTCTTTAACCGCATAAGGGCACTTGGTTGTAAATCGCCCTTAATTAAAACCATTCTTAGTTGCATTTCCGATTACTGCTAACAATTATTAAATTACTTAATTTAAACCTAAATGGCACTCAATGATTTGTTTTTGAACATTTATAAATGTTAGAAAAATTTTCATTTATTTGAGAGATTAGAGGTTTCACACGAATTCGTACGCGTAGCTTTAAAGAAAACAGCGACTATAAATACACAAAAGCCTTCTTCTTAAAATACTCGATCTATTAAAAATGCTGCATAATTTTGAAGATATAGGATCACATATGGATATCACATTAAAATTTGAGGGTTTTCCTCCATTTTTAAGTAGATAACCACCAGATCCTGACCTGGTGCCATTGGGACCACACGGGAACCATCAGCATTCAAATAAAAAAAGAATCAAGTTATGAGGAAACATGAAAAATAAATTAAAAAACATACAGACGATTTGAGAACCTCCTACTTTTTTGAAGTCGTTTAATAACGTAGATATAATTATTATCTCTATAAAATACCGCTTTTGCATAACTTCAAAACCTATCTATATAAAATCTCAGACATAAATAATCCCCGAATCTACTTACCCTATCCAAAAAATATATCTACTAAAATGGTAGAAATTTTCAATTGACGGCAACACAGACGGATAATGGCGTGTCAGTTGACAAGTGTGCTTAGCATATAAGCTGCACAATCTGCACATGCAATACCTCATTACGTCTATTCATACGACCAACGGGTATTATTAACATTACCGCTTTTGTTTTATACCCGAAAATATTATTAGGGTTTGGAAGTTACAATTTTGTTTGGCTTTTTAGTTGATAAGTATTTAAAACAAGTTGGTTCCACGAATTAATCCAACTTATAGTTGATTCTATACGATAAAAATACTATATTTTACGATATTTCGTTTGAAAGTATTTGGCCATTTTTAATAATGTTTTATAGAAATCCAAATTTTAAATCGTGGTGTTTAAGAATCTGGCAGAAAAACGTGTTCCAAGTGAGCAAAAAAGAAATAAAAAAAAAATTAAAGTTTCTCTCTCACTCACGCTAAGTCAATAGAGCGATGGAACGGTATTCCGAGGTCGTGTTGAAAAATCAATTGCAAAAATTAATAAATAAATATTAAAAAATGTCCAGAAATGTTAATATAGGTTTTAGTTCTGAGTTTTCCGCCTTTTTTCAAAATATATTATTTGCTTAAAATGTATTTTAGTTAGTTTATATAGCACTCTTAGATTGGGTGGTGATTTGTTTTTTTTTTCGCCGTCTTGCCCTGCCAGGCCACTATGGTGCCTTGAGCATGACCCGGTGAGCTTTACTTTACTTGAGCTTTACCTCGCTAATCGGCTCGACCCGATAGATTGGGTGGTGATACCTTGAGTCTTAACTAACAGTACTATTGCCCGCGACTTCGTACGCTTGGAATTTGGAAAATTTTCCCCGTTTTTGCAACATTTCTCATTGATTGTGATGTTATATAGCCTTCCTCGATTAATGTACTATCCAACTCTGAAAGAATTGTTTAAATCGATCCTGCGGTTTCTGAGATTAGCGCGTTTAAGGAAACAAACAAACAAACAAACTCTTCAGCTTAATAATATTAGTATACATAGATATTTCACACCACAAATGTAATTAAAAATGGAAAATTATTGTAAATTAGAAAACAAATCTCGCCATTTTTGGTGTAGCAGAATATTAAAAGACTTCTCACTAAGAACTATGATTACAATATCTACCACAATTAGCATTTTAGTTGGTAGTTATTGCGAACGTCGACGCTGCAAACATTAGCGCTCTCACTACGAGAACATAATGACGTGAAAATTAGCGCGTATTGTACTACCCAAGTGACGTCACACAATAATGCGATTATCTGCATTTAACCAGCTACAAATAAAAAGCAGTGTGTAAATATTAACAATATTTGAATGTAAAACTCTTTTTGCTTTATTTCTGGACTAAAATTTAGAAAAAAGACGTGCGTCACTCGGGGACTGCCGCGGTAAAGCTATTGCATAGTATTTTTTATCAACTTATGCAATTATAATTATTTATTTATTTTATTTATGCAAGAATCTAAATACCATAAACTAAAATAAGATTAATAATCCTTATTTACTGATGCTTACATCTGTCCATTGTTTATGGTAATTATGATAAAATAGCGATTGTCAATCAAATGTCAATAAAATAAAAACTAACGCCAAAACTGACATGACCAGCGCGAACAGCGAAACGGTGTGTAGTATTTTTTAGTTACGCTATCTTTGTTACGGAATTTAAATTTCGAATTTTGTGCATTTAGTCTCCACGCTCAAGGCCCGCGATACCAGCTATGCAATGGCTTAAAAGTTCCCCGTTTTTGCAACATTTTTCACTGATGCTCAGCAGTGATATTCAGTAAGAAAAAGTGATGTAAATTTTCGGTGAATCTTGATCACGTGACAGTGCTCCTCCAATAAAAATAGAGGAGCGCTTCCTCTGTTTTTATTGGAGGAGCGCTGTCACGTGATCAAGATTCACCAAAAATTCACTTCAGTTTTTCTTACTGAATACCACTACTGCTCCTATTGATCGCAGCGTGATGTTAAGTAGTCTGAAGCCTTTCTACACTATCCAACAAAGTCGCCGGCAACAGGTAGTTTATAATAACGCAAAATGTTAGATTAAATTCTAACGTTAAATTGAATTCTCGTTAGTCATAACCGCAACACTAGTTGAAATAATTAATTCATAGCGTATATTATACACTTGTTGTATTAATTATATTATAATTATTAATAATTATAATTAACTGATATTTAATTTAACTCGTAATGAGAAATAATGATCTAGTTTTACAATTACGTAATATAATTGATTTGATAGTAATTTATAACTTACAAGCTATTGCTCGAGACTTCGTACGCAAAGAGACGACGCTGGCGTCGTCCAATCCCTCTCATGTATTGATCGGGAACATGTAGCGAAATGCACTCACGCACTGAAGGATTGTCAACTCTATTATTAATTAGTGAAAAATAATGCATAAATAGTTCTATTTTACTTCTTGATTCCAAGGTATCAAGACCAACCATGCCAGATACAAACATGGATGGGTAGAGAAAAGGATAAAAACCGAATTCCCGCTTGTATAAGTAACGGGCAAACTTACGCTATATTCTTTCGATCAAAAGGGTATAGAGCTTTTCATTTGGAATCCAAATAATTGAATTATATTCCAATTTAGCTCTAACATAAGCGTTATATAATAACTTAGTTGTATTTGTACTAGAGAATTGAGCCGTTGTTCTCTTTAAAAAACCTAAGGATTTATTAGTATCTTTACATATTTTCATAATATGCTCACGAAAATTTAATTTACTGTCAAATACGAGCCCCAAATCACGTATCATATCAACGCGCTCGATTTGTGTGTCCGCAAACTTGTAAGGATTTTGAATAGGAGAACTAGATCGAGAAAAAGTTATCATTTTACACTTGGCGGAATTAAATGGTAATTTGTTTGTTTTACTCCAGTTGACCACTGCATCGATATCAGATTGTTGGGCTGCACAATCATTACCATCACTGATAGATAGGTACAATTTTAAATCGTCAGCAAACATAAGACACTTTGCTGCTTTAAGAACATTTGGCAGGTCATTGATCATGATTAAGAAATGCGTAGGCCCGAGGTGCTGCCCTGACCAACCCCAGAACGAGTATAATATTCATGCGATCGATAATGTCCCAATCTAACGTACTGTCTTCTATCTCTGAGATAATCTGCCGTAAAAGCCAATAATTTCTTGTTGAAACCTATAGACGAAAACTTTGAGAACATCATTATCAACGAGGTCAAAAGCTTTAGCGAAATCGCAGTAAGCAGAGTCCACCCGCCCACCTGACTTCATCTCAGCACCAACATAATCTACAAATTTAATGTGGTTTGTCAAGGTAGAGCGTGCAGAGCGAAATCCATGCTGCGAGTCGCACAGCCTTACATTTATTTGTTTGATTATGGAAAAGTTAATAACAGATTCAAATATCTTTCCAAAGACTGAAAGAACAGCTATAGGTCTAAAGTTATGGATGTCCGTCGATGCGGTGGTTTTTGGTACTGGTGTAACCCTAGAGACCTTCCATCGGACAGGATACAAGCAGTGTTCGAGTGACAAGTTGTATATGTAAAGAAGTGGATCGATTTGCACATTACTTTGCTTCTATATGAAGCAAAGTAATGTGCAAATAAAAATAGCCACCTTCTTGAACTTATCATTCTATTAGACGCGCTTCGTGGTCTAGTGGTTCATGTAACGGACTGCCGTTGTCGCCGTTCTTTTCCCGGATGGGACAATCATTTGTGTGTTGTTTTTAAATGTCATACAAATGTTTGTTCTGCGTCTGGGTGTTTCTATCTATTTTAAGCATGTATTTACAAAAGAAAAGTAGTATACTTATTTATTTTATTATTATATAATAACATTTTTTTTTCTTCCTTTACATTAGTACACTGCAGCCCCACTTTATTTTAGTCCCTAACTTTTCTTTCCATCCCATGGTTTTAAGCTTAATTTCTGTTTTCTGTTTCTTGTAAATGTGTACAATAAAGAGTTAATCTATCTATCTATCTATATGTATTCTATCCGTATTCTGGTACCCATAACACAAGCATATAAGTTTAGCTTGGGACCAGAGGACGTTGTGTGAAATGTAAAAAAACAAGCTAAAGAATTTTGTTTGTTTATTTGAACGCGCTAAGCTCAGGGACAACTGGTCGGATTTGAAAAATTCTTTCAGTGTTAGATAGTAATATTGTTGTCTCTAAAGGCACGACGCTTGAAAATAGGAATAACAATACCTAAATTGTAGATAAGCTGTGTCATACAGGCGTGTTGGCACAGGGTTTAGTTTAGATTTTTCCATCTCTCACAGAGGACTAACTAACTAACTAACTAACTAACTGTGTGACTAACTGTGTGCAATATCCCTTAGCTGACTTTTACAGCACCCTTGGGGGGAAATTAATCCACACCGAAAATGTTTAGATCATAGACTACTGACTAATACGTAGCAGATGGCGCTTCATGGTTTCTTCCTACACTTATGAGAAAAATACATTGTATGTATATTTACTAACCTGAACCCTCGCTTCACTCAAATCCAGTCTCATCGCCAACTCTTCTCTAGTGAACACATCTGGATACTGCGTCTTGTCGAACGCTCTCTCCAACTCATGTAACTGATATGTGGTGAATGTAGTCCGGCTACGACGTACCTGCTTCCACAATAGATACAGATAGATTTAGTAGCTCTTAGAAATAAAAGTGACCTATTAAATATTATCAATCAAAGAGGTTGGCAACCTCCGACGTCCGCAAACTTTACTGTAATTAGAACAATATCCCAAAAATTTTATTCGTTTTATTATTTATGAGGATACCAAAATAGCTTCGTGCATTTTTCTATGTACGAAGTTTTCATTGTTTCTTTAGATTGAATGGTTAGAGCTCTAATTTTTAAGTATATGTTTTTTCAATATATGATCTAGGATCGCATAAACTCAGAAACGCGATTGAAAAAAGTTTTCTCGATAGAAAATCTTGGCGAAACAACCTCTCAAATTTTTTATTTTTTTCATTTGTCGGTCTATTATCGCGTATTTACTAATGAAACAACTTTAAAAACATAAGTAACTATTATATATAGAAACACGTAAATCAGAATTAAAATATATTTAGTAGATTTTGAGTAAATAGGAAAAGTATCCCTAATTCTTCATTTTCTGTGCCTACTGGCTGTGTTAATATGTACGTGTCGGCGATGATATACGATAATATTGATGTAGGCCCTTAACTAGATTTACTTAACTTTCGGGATTTTTACATATTATTATTATGTATTCATATGGTCTTATTAATAATGACTTATCGGAAGTTTAAACATTTTATCGTAAAAAGACTATTATAAATAACAATTTTTGACAATTTTAGCGAACTTTTAAACCTCCGATAAGTCATTATGAATAAGGTCATTTGTCTTTACTTATTATAAAACAATGTCGTGATTCTTCTATGTATGTCCCTATGTGAGCTTATATCTTCAAAACTAGGCAACCGATTTAGATGCGATTTTTTTAATAGATAGAGTGGTTCAAGAGGATGTTTTTTTATATTTTTTTAAGGTTTGGTTTCTTAATGACGGGCCTCGTGGTGTAGTGGTTCTGGTAACGGACTGCCGATCAAGAGGTCGCGGGTTCGATTCCCGCTCGGGACAATCATTTGTGTGATTTTTCTAATTGTCATACAAATGTTTGTACTGCGTCTGGGTGTTTCTATGTATTATAAGTATGTATTTACAAAAAAAAAGTAGTATATGTATTCTATCCGTATTCTGGTACCCATAACACAAGCATATAAGCTTAGCTTGGGACCAGAGGACGTTGTGTGAAATGTCCATGAATATTTATTTATTTATTTATTTATTTATTTATTATATTTAATTCTACGCGTATGTACACACTAGCTGTTGCCTGCGACTCCGTACGCGTGAAATTTAGAAAATTTTCCCCGTTTTTCAATTTATTTTCACTACTGCTTTGCTCTTATTGGTCGCAGCGTGTTGTTATATAACCTTTAGCCTTACTCGATAAATGTACTTTCAACCACTAAAAGAATTTTGCAAATTGGATCAGCGGATCCTGAGATTAGCGCGTTCAAACACACCATACACACCGTACACCGTACACCGTACACACCATAGTGACTGAAAACTCTGAATAAATCAGTCGCCCAAGTATTTGAGAATAAAACGACATCATTTCAAAAAAGTTACCTTGCGCGGTCTGCCAGCATCCATCGCTTCAAGATGATCACCATGATCATTATGATCATGACCATGCTCGCTGTGATCAACGTGTTCATGTTCTTGTTCGTGATCATGATCAGAGTCTGATTGTACTGCACTTTCACTCTTCAACTCTATGCGATCTGTTGAAATAAATAAAATTTTAATACAAAAATAACGAATCATTATTTATTTTGATTAATAATTAATATATTTTACAGTATCAATTTTAATTTAAGGTTTTCGTACAAAAAGAAACCCTAATAGTCTCACTTCGATGACTATCTGTCTGTCTCTCTGTCCGTCTGATCTAACTTATATACTCGTACATATTTTTAACACGCTTTTATTAGCTCGGTAAGTATCTATCAATGTATTAATCTATGTAACGGATTTTACAAGTAATTATCACACACAACACAATGCAACACAACACAATATTTTTGACGTAAATTGCTTAGTATAAAAACTAAAAAAGGCGCTTAAAATCCTGAATATTATTTTGCGCCATTATTGCATTGTCATTAGTACTTATGCAAGTGGGTGAAAATCACTTTCAATCACGTTAATAGGTACATTGATAGATAGGTACGTACCGAATTAATAAAAGCGTTTTAATGAGTTAAATTTTTTGGAATAAAAATAACAATGCCAATTAGCATATTATTATTATTATAACAAAATAGCATGTATATCAATCTCATAAACCTAAGTTAAGGGCCTCCATTAATATTATCGTGCATTTTTCTATGTACAAAGTTTTCATTTTTTCTTTATATTGAATGGCTAGAGCTCTAATTTTTAAGTATATGTTTTTTTAATATATAATCTAGGATCGCGTAAACTCAGAAACGCGATTGGAAATAGTTTTCTCGATAGAAAATCTTAGCGAAATAACCTCTCTCATTTTTTATTTTTTGTCATTTGTCGGTCTATTATCGCGTATTAACTAATGAAATAACTTTCAAAACATAAGTAACTATTATATATAGAAACACGTAAATCAGAATTAAAATATATTTAGTAGATTTTGAGTAAACAAAAAAAATATCCCTAATTCTTCATTTTCTATACCTACTAGCTGTAATGATAGGTACATGGCGATACGCCCTCTCACGTTTCACCTGCATTTAATATTTGCCTTCCTTTCTCCCAGTCGAGCGTGAGGCTCTCACCGATGCGGACCCGTGTCGGATTTTACATGATTATTTCGTTATATTTTACGTATTTTTCATTCATAATTTTTGGGGGCGTGACTTGCGTGCGTAAATGATGTGTGTATAAGAGCAACGCTTATACATGCCGTTTATTCAATATTTATACCTAATTATGGTGATAATAATATTCTTTTTACAATGAATTGAAATTTATTTAAATATTGTATGATACTATACATACCTACTTTTCTCCATTTTTTGGTTATCTATATTTATAAAGGTACAAAATTCTCCTGTACACATTGTAAGCCACTGAAGTATTCTAGAACGGCTGGACCAATTTTAATGAAATTTTGTGTAGGTAGTGTTTTGGTAAATATTTAATAAATATACATAGGTATTTGTAGAAATTTCACACAATATCCGCTGATCCCAAATTAAGCTATAATTCTATGTAGTCTTACGGGTAGGTACCAGAATACGGATATACAACATATACCTATCCATGTTTTGTAAATGCACACTTACGGACTGACCGACGGACGGACGGACAGACCGACAGACATGCGGACGGAGCGGACAGATCTACGGACGGACGAACCGACGGACCGATGGACAGACTAATGGACGGACGGACGAACCCATGGACGGACCGACGGACGGACCGACGGACAAGTCACCACGCTCAAAAAGTGTAACGTGAATTTATGTCGAAGAAAAAAAAACAAAGGAAAAAGTAGGTACTGCATAAATAAAATAAATAAGTAATACTTACGAACACTTTTGTATAACAATTACTAGCTGCCCCTTCAAACGTTATTTTGCCATAAAAATGTCATAAGGGGGGGAGGGTTGTTATGGAAAATAAAATAAATAGTAGCCGATTCTCGGACCTACTGAATATGCATGTAAAATTTTATAAAAATCGGTCGAGCCGTTCGGGGGAGTACGGTAACTAACACTGTGATACCACAGTGTGACACGTGAATTTTATATATTAGAAGAATGACTATAAACATTGTGAAAAATAGTTGTACTGTGGGGACCGAACAATAAAATTATTTATTAGTGCAATGCCATTAGAATATAAACTATTATTTCGCAAGTTTAGGCAAAGGCACTGGTGGCGCGTGTCTGAAAAGCGTGCAATAAAATGGAATGAATGAGGGACGTATGGGGTTTCGTATCCCAGTTTGTAACTTTTGTTTTTTTAACTTTACGAAAAATATAATAATTTTTATATAAAAATCTATTTATAAATAGATCTTTTTATTCGTCTGTACATCAATAAATTATTCCGGAACGGCTATACCAATTTTGTGGAAAGAAATTTTGTGGTGTTTCAGTAACTATTAATTATAAATATATTATATTTGCGGGCATTTCACACAAATATACTGAAAACCAACCAAAAGTCAACATCACATGGTATTCCCAGGCGGTCACCCATCCAAGTACTAACCACGCCCGCAGTTGCTTAACTTCGGTACTTTGAGCGGCATAAAGCCAACATCACGTGGTATTCCCAGGCGGTCACCCATCCCAGTAATAACCACGCCCGATGTTGCTTAACTTCGGTATTTTGTGGTCTTTTTATAAATACTTATAAATTATGTTTGTGGACATTTCACACAAATATAATATTAAAATACATCCCGGGTGGGAATTAAACTTTTTTAACTTTATGAAATATATATATTTTTTTATATCATTAGTCAATTTTTTGTAATTTTTTATACAGTTTTCAAGAGTTAGGTACAAAATAAAAATTAAAAAATACAAAGTTCTGATCGAAGCGTGGGTTTGATCCGCAGACTACATGATTAGTTATTCTAACGTCTGCTTTTCGCATGCGCCATCGAAGCCTTACGATACCGTTTTGAAATAATGGTACTTAATCTAATGGCATAATAAATATTTTTATTGCATCAAGTACCTATACTTTCCACACGCCTAGATAAAGAAACAACTCTAAATATCACTTTTTTCAGGAAACAAAAAACTTTTAATTCTTTATTTTTAGAAAACTATAAATAATAATGTGTATATTATGTATACCTACTTATAAATTATTTTATGGTTTAACGGTTTGTCGAGTTCATTGTCTCTCAGATTCGGATATAATGTTGCCAAGAAACTAGGTATTTTTTTTCAAAATTGGGTGAACCCAATGTGTGCGTTTTCTTATACCATATTTTTTGTAATAACATAGCCACAAAATAATAGTTTCTTCTACGTCCATTTTCTAAATTCTATCGATACAGACTCAAGTCAGACTGACAGCTCCTCGCAACGCGCTTGTTATGTGAACTCTTTATAAATTTGATCGCACGTTGACCTGCGTTAACGCGCGTTACATGTGAACTTAGCCTTAATCCACAAAATTTGAAATTTAAACTCGCGCTGGTGACTCATGTCAGTTTTGGCGTTAGTTTTTATTTTATTGACATTTGATTGACCATCGCTATTTTATCATAATTACTATAAACAATGGAGATGTAAGCATCAGTAAATAAGGATAATTAATCTTATTTTAGTTTAGATTAGTATTGGTATTTAGATTCTTGCATAAATAAAATAAATAAATACCTAATTATAATTGCTTAAGTTGATAAAAAATACTATGCAATAGCTTTACCGCGGCAGTCCCCGAGTGACACACGTCTTTTTTTTAATGAAGCATTTGTATTTGCGGTCTTATTTTATATTATCTCTATCAACATTAGTATGTTAGTGCATTGGTTATTGGCATTGATATTAAAATAATTCTGTAGTGGATATGACTAATTTAATATAAATATCATGTAATGGACTGCCGTTCATGAGGTCGCGGGTTCGATTCCCGCTTGGGACAATCATTTGTGTGATATCCATAAATGTCATACAAATGTTTGTACTACGTCTGGGTGTTTTCTATGTATTATAAGTATGAATTTACAAAAGAAAAATAGTTTATGTATTTATATCCGTATTCTGGTACCAATAACACAAGCATAATAAGCTTAGCATGGGACCAGAGGACGTTGTGTGTAATGTCCATGAATATTTATTATTATTATTTATTAAATAATAAATACATATTTATTGATGTTTCATAATAACCTCCTCTGGTCATAAAGTAAGCTACATTCCTATGCTTGAATAATAGGTACCATATTACGAGACATATGCAACATACTTAACATACATATATGTATGCTGGTATATGAATGAATATATAACTCATTTTATAAATTTATGAAAACCGTACTTTTGTCTCATAAAAATAAAGTTTTGGGTTGTGTTCGTTTTAGCCCCAGGTAAGCGATGTGTGTTTTTATGAATGAACTTCAAACAACGCGATAGCAACCAATAGAAACCGAGCGCAGCCGTGCCTACCGAGCCCGCGCGATGATAGCCGAGCGCGTGGTCTTCCGTCGCATTCTAGTCCCGTTTACAACTTATATTTTTTTAGTGCGTCACCTTAATAACTCGCATTTTCCCACCGCTCATTTGATTGACATGACATCGATCTTTTAAGCTCCTGTACACAAATAAAGCTTTCACAGACATTTACTAACAAAATAACCCAAAAAAATTCCTCTCATCTCCTAAATAAGGTTTAATTTCACTTTGACCTTTAACCCTCGTATAAAACCGGGTAGTTTAACAAAACAACCCTATTGTTCAACACTTAACGTCAAATAGTACACTATTTATTTATAGTAATTCTATTTTTATATTGCTTTTGATACATTTGAAGTATAAAGAACAGAATACAAGAGATTAAAAAGATGTTCATTATACCATTTTGTAAAGTTTAACTATAATGGTAATCGTAGTTTAATAGAGGGGAGAGCACAGACAGATAAACAACATAGGATTTAAGCTATGTTTGATTTGAATAGGTTTGATTCGACACATTTTTTTTTAACTAAAGTTTATTAAATTTTATCACTAATGTCCATGTTCTTTAAAAATTTTGGGAGTGATATTCATTCATCCGCCTTTATCCGTTCACTACTGAACCCGTGGCGTAGCTACCAATGGGCTAGGCGGGGCAGAGCCCCGGGGCCCTCAAGCTCAGAGGGGCCTCGAACCAGAAATCTTGATCGAACTGAATCAGCTTTATTTTTTAGTAATTTAAAAATATTTGTATTTTTCATATTTTTATTTGATAAAACCTAGTCAGTTTACATAGCAGTGGGGCCCCATTTTTGAATTTGCCCCAGGGCCTTTGGATACCTAGCTACGTCACTGTACTGGACATAGGCCATAAGGCTATTAGGAGAATTTTTAATAAGAAATAAATTTTACAAAGTTTTATGACATTATACTTAAGAAAGTACGTTCTAAATACTGTATTATATCTAATGAGCTGTAAACTAATAGTTTTATAACTTTTTTTTTGTTTCTTTTTGACATTTCACACGACGTTCTCGATGGTACCAGAATATGGATATAATACACAAACTAGTACACTATAATATTTATATTTGTTTATTTGCCGCTATATACATGGCAAGAAATCATACGTAAAAAACATTTTTGTATAATGATCACAGTTCTTGAGATATTCTGGTGACCAATGGACGAAAAGATGGATGAACAGACGGACGCAACGAGAGACAGCCTCAGTAATAGAGTCTCGTTTAACCCCTTAGTACAGGACCCTAAAAATCTGATCAAAATAATCATCCAATTATACTTCTCTTCTCTTCAGCCCATCACCATCCCATTGTTGGGCACAGGCCTCCTCCAGTTTGGGAGGGATTTACGGTCTACTGTACCGTGCTGACTAGGCGTGTTGGTACAGGGTTTAGTTTCGAATTTTCCGTCTCTCACAGTAGACGTTAACTGCTTATATTGTTCCATAATGCTGCTTGTATTTCCAAGAAATGGGGTGGTGACACTTGCATTCTTAACCTGTTACTACACGTCCAATCATTCGCCTTTGTATATTTATAAAAGCAGTGAAGTAGGATTCATTTAGATCAAAAATAACATCAGTTAACAATATGTTATTGATATGAATCAAAATCTCATAATAATATGTTGAATATAATCCTGTCAAATTGGCTCTCCAACTCCTTGTTATCGTATACGGTATAATCTCATGCAAAATGGTATATGTAGTCATTTATTTATAACTGGCTGTTTTCCGCGACTTCGTATGGATGGAATTTTGAAACCAAATGTTAACAAATTGTAGATCTAAATCTGTCTCTTTAACCACTCTATCCTATTAAAAAAGTCGCATCAAAATCTGTGGTGTACTTTCAAACATTTAAGCGCACTAAGAGACATTGTTCATAAAGAAAAGTATACAAAAGAAAAGTAGTATATGTATTATATCCGTTTTATGGTACTCATAACACAAGCACATAAGCTTAGCTTGGGACGTCCTCTGGTCCCAAGCTAAGCTTATATGCTTGTGTTATAGGTACCAGAATACGGATATAATACATATACTACTTTTTTTTTGTAAATACATACTTATAATACATAGAAACACCCAGACTCAGACCAAACATTTGTATGACAATTATAAACATCACACAAATTATTGTCCGAGGCGGGAATCAAACCCGCGATCTCATGATCGGCAGTCCGTTATACGAGCCACTAGACCACGAAACCCGTAATTAATGATTAGATATTTAAATATAACAAATTTTAAGGATTTGGACGCGTGTATTTGTTTTAAATTTTAGCCCGACGTTTCGGAGTTCTTGCAGCCACCATAGTCACAGGTGAGACTGAGCTGTAAAGTATCTTCTACGGTTACTTGTTACAGGATTCACCCACATTTGATTTTAATTTTACATTGATCGTAAAAATAGTTTTACTTAAAGGGCGTCACAAACGGTACATTAATATACTTGCTTCTGCCCGCGAATCCGTACGCGTGGAATTTAGAAAACTTTTCCCGTTTTTGCGACATTTTTCACGACTGCTTCGCTCCTATTTGTCGTAGCGTAATGTTACATAGCCAATAGCCTTCCTCGATAAATGCACTATTTAAAAAGAAATCACTGGAAGAATTTTTGTAATCGGACCAAAGGTTCCTGAGATTACCGCGTTCAAACAAACAAACACACACACTCTTCAGCTTTATTATATTAGTATAGAATTATAGATATATTAATATAGCGAGAGAGACAGATAGATATATCTGTCAGTATCGTGATAAGTATAGATACATCTCGGTATATATCTGTCTCTTTTCGTCTTTTTTCTTTATACATCTGTCTCTTTCGCGCTATATTCTAATATATAAAATGTCCATGTCACAATGTTAGTTACCGTACTCCTCGGAAACGGCTTTACCGATTTTTACCAAATTTTATATGCGTATTCAGTAAGTCTGATAATCGGCTATTGTCTATTTTTCAAACCCATTCCTCCCCATCCCTGACATTTGTATGGCAAAACAACGTTTGCCGGGTCAGCTAGTAATATAATCTAATATATAAAATTCACGTGTCACAGTGTTAGTTACCGTACTCCTCCGAAACGGCTTGACCGATTCTTCTCAAATTTTGCATACATATTCAGTAGGTCTGAGAATCGGCCAACATCTATTTTTCAAACTTTTTTTTTTTGTATGGCAAAACAACGTTTGCCGGGTCAGCTAGTAATAATATATTATTAAGCTGTTAGTGGTGCCCTTAAACAAATGAGTCGCGCAAGTGTTAGAAAAAGATTAGATAAGTATATTTATTAATATTAATACCAGTACGGAACCTTTCGTGTGCGAGTCCAACTCGTACTTGACCGTTTTTCGGTAGCCATAAGCACCGGCTTTTAGAACTAATAATTATTATAATACAATAGTATGTAATCTTTACATAATCAGTCAAGTGTAAGAAGCCCTTACAAAAGACTATTGTGTCAAAATATTAAATATTAATATTGTAAGTATTATGTGTGTTGTTGTATAGATGAGACGTCACGGGGGGTAGTAATAACATAAATAAATAAATAAATAAATATTCATGGACATTTCACACAACGTCCTCTGGTCCCAAGCTAAGCTTATTATGCTTGTGTTATGGGTACCAGAATACGGATAGAATACATATACTACTTTTCTTTTGTAAATACATACTTATAATAATAGAAACACCCAGACGCAGTACAAACATTTGTATGAAAATTAGAATAATCACACAAATGATTGTCCCGAGCGGGAATCGAACCCGCGACCTCTTGATTGGCAGTCCGTTACTTAAACCACTCAACCACGAGGCTCGTCAACATGATAATAACATACTAATAACAACAGATACAGATGTCCGTGTGGTGACGGACTAAGAATACAAGTGTCACGCGTGACTTAGTAAAATAAAAATATAAAATAATAATGTTTATTAGTCTCAAACAATAAATATTATATAACATAAAGGTTTTTTTTAACACAGATTTTTTTTAAAACTTACAGTGTCTGATTTCCAAACTAAGCAAAAAACCGGTATTTTGGAAGTCAGTGCTCAAGTTAATTTACCAATACCGTCTAGAAGAAGTCCAACAATGAGATAGGTAGTAATAGGCTCAGTGAAACAAACCTTACATCGGGTAATTAAGATTCCGTAGAAAAAAAATTTCTCCGTGTGGTGACGGATTAAGAATACAAGTGTCGTGCCTGGACGGCGCGGCACGGTAGACCATAATCCCTCCAAAGTGGAGGAGGCCCGTGCCCAACAGTGGGACGTAAATGGGCTGGTAAAGGAGAAAAAAAAACCTCCTATCCTCCGTGTGGTGACGGATTGAGAATACAAGTGTCATCACCTCATCTCCTCCCAAGGGTGCTGTAAAAGTCAGCTAAGGGATCTTGTACACAGATAACATCCTCTGTGAGAGACGGAAATCTCGAAAATAAACCCTGTACCAACACGCCTGGACATCGCGGCACAGTAGACCATTATCCCTCCAAAGTGGAGGAGGCCCGTTAGTTTTTTTACTAACCAAACTATTATTTAGTTAAGTTTTATGAGTATTTGTTGTTGTAGCATCGACTGATATAGGTAAATGTGAAATTTTCTGCTCTCTAGCTATCACTATTTTAGAGATACAGGCTAGTAACAGACGGACAGACAAGGTTTAGTAATAGGGCCCCTTTTTACTGTTTGGTAGAGTTGTTGTTTTTACCGTTTGGTTCGTTACGAGAATCGAACCTACGACCTCACGTAGGTATTTATATTTAGGTATTTATTTAATCATAGCACAAATAATGTGCTAATTCTATTGTCTAAAAAGTTCCCTAAAGCTGATTTTCAATACCTTATTTATACGATTACGGATAGTTTATAATCTCCTTTATATTAGTAATGATATCTATCTCTAGTTCAAGTTTCAATAGAAAACTCTATTATTAGTTGGGTATTGAAATGCAAGATTTAAAATAAATAAATAAAAGTTTACATTTTGTCTTTAGTAGTAACTATTGTAAATAAATAAAATATTAAAAATGGCCGTTAGAAATTAATAAATTATCAGAATAATTTCATGTTTATCTATTATATAAAATTCACGTGTCACAGTGTTAGTTACCGTACTCCTCCGAAACGGCTTGACCGATTTTTATGAAATTTTACATGCATATTCAGTAGGTCTGAGAATCGGACCACGTCTATTTTCCAAACCCTTTCCCCCACTGACATTTATATGGCAAAACAACGTTTGCCGGGTCAGCTAGTATGTTACAAACACGAAATCATTGATATTATTTATTATTTCCTTAAAATTATAATCATACTCACGATTTTTGCTGCATAAAATGAAAACACTGAACGCTGTTAGTAAAATTTCTACGATAATAAAGGGATACCTACTGCTTTGCGTAGGTATAACAATTAAATTAGCCATATGTGACTAACTTTACTTTGTTTTGGAATAGGTACCGATATTTGCTTATTATAGTCGTTATTTTTGTATGTCCATATGTGAGATTATATCTTCAAAATGTGGCAATGGATTTTAACGCATTTTTCTTTAAGTGATACAGTGATTCAAGAGTACCTAAGGCTTATTATTTTCTAACACTTGCGCGACTCATTTGTTTAAATAAAACTACTTTTTACGGATTTAGACGCGTATATTTGTTAATTAAATTGAATGTGGGTAAACCCTGTAATAACTGATCGTAGAAGACACATTACAGCTCAGTCTCGCCCGTGACCATGGTGACTGCAAAGTCTCCGAAACGTTGGGCCAAAATTTAAAACAAATTTTATATACGTGTCTAAATCCGTAAAAAGTATTTTTATTTAGTACCTAAGGCTTTTTGTATAATTTGTTAGGATTTGGTTTTTAAATTTCACGCGAGTTGCGGACAATAGCTAACAAAAAAATCCAAGAATCATTAAAATCTGTCTTCTAAAAAAATCCAACCTCATACAAAGTTTAAATCTAACAATATTTTCTAGGTTGGCTATTCAAGAGAAAAGCAATAATCCTAACAAATATTGTTTGGTTAATGTCTCAATAGGATTAGGTGCCATTTTAGTGAAAAACACCCAGACATTGAAATTTTACAGACCTTTTTCCAATAATATCATTATGATGGTTCCCTACCAAACGGTAAAAAGGGGCTCTATTACTAAGCCTTTTCTCTTCTTCTGTCTGTCACCAGCCTGTATCTCTGAAATAGTGATAGCTAGAGAGCAGAAAATTTCAAATTCGCGTTTAACAGTTGATACTACAACAACAAATACCTACTCATCAATACCATTTTCTTGCAATTATCCCGATATTTTGGGTCGGGAATATGTGGTTTATTCTATGTTTATATATTTACAAAAAATTAAGAAGTAGTCAGGTATACTAAATCTTAGATTCATTATTCTTAGACGGGCTTCGTGGTGGAGTGGTTTATGTAATGGATTGCCGATCACGAGGTCGCGGGTTCGATTCCCGCTTGGGTCAATCATTTGTGTGATATCCATAAATGTCATACAAATGTTTGTACTACGTCTGGGTGTTTACTATGTATAATAAGTATGTATTTACAAAAAAAAAGTAGTATATGTAGTCTATCCGTATATGGTACCCATAAAACAAGCATAGAAATATAGCTTACTTTGGGACCAGAGGACGTTGTGTGAAATGTCTTGAATATTTATTTATTTATTATATAAGAAATACGCTTACTTCGGGATCAGAGGACTTTGTATAAAATGTCCAAAAATATGTATTTATTATTAACTCCCAAATTAAACTCACGATTTCAGAAAAGTCGCTTAACCCTAACAATGCGAGGTCCATCTTTTGAACAAAAAAATTACTTACCTGTCTGTCTGTCTGTATGCCCTAAAATATTATCAATAGTATAGGCAGTTCCTCTACGACCAGCTTCAGACATTATGACGTCAAACACTACACTTTCCAACTTATTTCGGTTTAATTTAGTTATAATAATAATAATAAGTTTTAAAACTTTAAACTTTTTTAATATAAACACACATATTATTATTAAGTCCACTATCACTTATTATTAAATAATTAAATAATAATTATTATTCGCGTAAATTAAGTTTAAGTTAACTATTTTCTATTACATCCCGTTTACTCAAATTGCTAACTTCAACTGACGAAAATTGACGAGTTTGTGAAAGCTTACCATACTAACGCCTGGTTTTAAACGTAGTTACAAACATCTATATATCTCTTTCATACTCTTTTTAAGTTGTATATGTCTGTCTTTGTCACTGGCCCCGCCTTAAATTAGGGATTGGTTTAAGATTTAAGTTATGGGTGATTAATCGTTTCAATTGTAAGTTTCTAGTATTTAAAAAGTAACTTATTCATTTAAGCTTTTGTTATTTTGTATGTCATAAAGATCTTTTTACTGCCACATCGCTCGTAGGTCTGATGATTGTTGGGAAACAAAGATTCTAACTTCTAGAGTGGCGACCACGTATCGGACGACGCAGCTTAGGGCGGCCCCCGACGATATGGAATAACGATATCAAGGTCGCGCGGAGTTATAGGATGTAAGCGGCACAAGACTGCGCTTTGTGGCGTTCTTTATGGAAGGCCTATGTCCAACAGTGGACGGATATTTTTGCATTTTGATTGGTAGTTAATAAATAATATTCTTAAAAATGCTTTTATTAAAATAATATTATTATATTGGTAGGTATCAATTCTATATACGCAACAAAAACTTAATTTAACTAAAAAATTAAAAAAACTAAGGTGTATTTTGATAAATTAGCTATTTTGTTGAGCACTTTTATATTATTTAAAATGTATATATTTACTTAATATAAAACAAAGTCGTTGTTTTTGTATTTATGTCCCTATCCCTATGTGAGTTTATATCTTCAAAACTATGCTATGGATTTTGATGCGGTTTTTTTAAATGATAGAGTGGTCTAAGAGGATGGCTTTATTGTATAATTCATTAAGATTGGTTTTTGAATTCCACATGTTTATAATACACCATTGTAATATTTAACTAGTATTTTGTCGTTCTATAATCTTTCCCTTTTGTTAAGACAAATACTGCTAATATTTTCATTGTTATTGTATTTTAAACAGAAAATAAGCTACCGATAGGATTCAGAGTAAATTTCGGTCCTTCCAAGAACTCAAACCCTTTCTATAACCCATAAATATAGATTTTTTAGGGTTTCGTACCAAAAGATAAATTAGAACCCTTTTATTGAGATTTGCCGGTCTGTCTGTCACCAGACTGTATCTCTGTCAAAGTTAAATAGTTGAATTTTTCACTGTTTATGTTATATCTGTTGATGCTATATCCATCCATCCGTCCAACAACCTTTTTCCGTCCACTACTGGACATAGATCCCATAAAACGCCACCAAGCGCGGTTCTGTGCAAACTGCATCCAGCGGCCTTCGGCATATTGGATGATATCGTCAGTCCACCTTGTTGGAGGCCGTTCGACGCTATTTTGTCCGGTTCGTGGTCGCCATTCGGAGGATCTTTCGTCTCCAACAGTCATCAAATCGTCGAGCAATGCGGCCTGCACATTGTCACTTCAGCGTGCTAACTCCTCGGGCTGTTGTCTATGCTATATCAAATAATATAAATCAGAATATCTAATATATAAAATTCACGTGTCACAGTGTTAGTTACCGTACTCCTCCGAAACGGCTTGACCGATTCTTCTCAAATTTTACATATATATTCAGTAAGTCTGAGAATCGGCCAACATCTATTTTTCAAACTTTTTTTTTTTGTATGGCAAAACAACGTTTGCCGGGACAGCTAGTAGTAAATATCCCTTAAAACAAACATTTTCAGTGTAACTTGATGATATCCTTAAACAACATAATTATGACGGTATGATGAATAATCTATAATAATATTATAAAGCTGAAGAGTTTGTTTGTTTGTTTGAACGCGCTAATCTCAGTAACCACTAGTCCGATTAAAAAATTTCAAAGTTGGACAGTCTATTTATCGAGGAAGGCTTTGGACTTAATATGTAAATTCACGCTGCCAGTAATAGGAGCAAGGCATCATTATCATTTGACGGGCCTCGTAGTGTAGTGGTTCATATAACGTACTGCCGGTCACGAGGTCTCGGGTTCGATTCCCGGTCAGGACAATAATTTGTGCGATGTTTTTAATTATCATGCAAATGTTTGTACTGCGTCTGGGTGTTAATTATGTATTATAAGTATATATTTACAAAAGAAAACTAGTTTATGTATTATATCCGTATTCTGGTACCCGTAACACAAGCATATAAGCTTAGCTTGGGACCAGAGGACGTTGTGTTAAATGTCCATGAATATTTACTTATTTATTTATTAAAAATTGTTGCGAAAGCGGGGAATATTTTCGTAATCCCACTCGTATGAAGTCGCGGATAACAGTTAGTACGTAAATAACGGTATAGAACCCATCGTGGGCGAGTCCAACTCGTACTTGGCCATTTTTTAATACAATACTTTGTACAAATTAACAGACAAATTACTGTATTGTATTGATTTACAATACAATAATCTGTTATTGAGTACCTAATGGTCTTATTCATAATGACTTATCGGAGGTTTAAACCGAACCGAACCGTTGAAGTTGCGGCTAACACCAGACCTAGTTTCAAATAAAACAATGTTTTGTAACATCAATATCACCAATATCGGTAATAATTTATTAGGTATCTTGAGAAAAAGATACGTCAGATCAACTCCCTATACTAAATTACATGATATTACGTTACTTCACAACACAAGACTGAGCGGAAGTCAGCGATTAAATCAACGACAGTGGCGCCCTCCAGCACCGGAAGGAAGCGCCCGCCATTCCCGCCAAATTAGTGTCGCAGTTCTGATCCGACTGCGAGAGGAGATAGACGTCTCATTGTTTGCCCCCATTAAGATATGCTTTGATCTTAGAGGACTTAGACATTTTGTAAAATTATCAAATAAAATTATATAGATACTTAATAGAATCCGCTTTGAAGTAAATATTTTTTTTCAAATAATTTTTCAGGACTATGTAAAAAATTACACATCTCTCTTGTCCTCCTCTTTTTCCGGCCTATTGACGTCCCACAGCTGGGCACGGGCCTCCTCAACTTTGGGATTATGCTCTATTATTAGACTTTGCAGTCACCATGGTCACGAGTGAGACTGAGCTGTAAAGTGTCCTCTACGATCATGGTGACTGCAAACTCTCCGAAACGTTGGGTTAAAATTAGGCATCAAAAAATTCGTCCGCATCGCAGTCATTGGGTAACGTGCCCAAAAGACTGGACGCATTGCCACGTTGTATAGCAATTCTTATACGAATTGCTAAATAAAGGCCAGCCGTAAAAAGTGATTTTGTTTATCCATAAGAAGCATTTTTTGCTATCGTGCCCTCTTAATTCGTCACCACACAGACATGTATTAAGTCTTATCACAGGTCTTATTTAATAAGAGAAGAACAGATTACATATCTGGTTTGATACCATCAAAGCGGAGACGCGTTAAATGACATGGAACGCGTACAAAGTGGTTACTTCGGAGGGGGAATGGGAAAATTTATTTCCGACGATTAGAAGTGGCGTCTTTGAGAGATACGACTAATGGGACAGCTATTATTTTATTTTCCGGCGCTCTCATAAAATTGCCTTAATTCACTGTAAAGAAATTTGTATGAAAGTATATGCCAGTTTAATGGAAAAATTAATTATCAATGTACCCAAACATTTTTTTTTGTTAAAATTAATATTCACGGACATTACACACAGGGTCTTCTGGTGAATACTTTATAATACATAGAAAACACCCAGACGCAGTACAAACATCTGTATTATTGATTTTAAACTTACGCGATTTGAACTCATAATTTGTTAATATTACCGGGACTATAATCACGTTAATAACTTAAAAAGACACAATACCTTTGCTCCCGACGTTTCGACCGAGTTGCATCGATCGTGGTCACGGGTCGACTGGAGTTTTGCTAGCGACGTCTCCGGGAGGCGCGGGTTTCGCGAACTACCCTCGCCTGGTCTTGCACATGTAAATGTTCACTATTACTACTATTACATGTCCAAACCAGGCGAGGGTAGAGGAAGAAGGCGAAGAAAACCGAACAATGTGGGTTTTTCGGTTCGTCATATTTCTTTTAGTTATGATGTTTTGAAAAAAAGAAAGTGATAGAAGCATAGATATACTCTTCATCTATAATATAACGCAAAAACAATTAAAATCGGTTTAACTTTCGCGAAGAAAAAAGGGAAGTACGATACCCATACTTTTGTATGGAGCATAATTTGGTATCGTGCGTGGTAATATTAACAAAACATCTGTATGACAATTATAAATATCACATAATTGTCCCGAGCGGGAATCGAACCTCATGAACGGTAGTCCCTTAAATGAACTAGATACTAGTCCACGAAGCCCGTCATACTCATTATAAAACAAAATTGTTACTTTTGTGTGTATGTCCCTATGACAGCTTTTACGGAGCTTGTAGGTACATTTCTAATAGGCTTAGTTTAAAAACTAAAAAAACCAGTCAAGCACGAATCTGAGTTGCATACTGAGGGTTCCATATCTTTATTATCATATTATATTCATTATCACCGACCGCAAATAAACTCAAAATAATAAGATAAGAGCATTTACAATATTCCTTGGCTGGCTTTTACACTGGGAAAGAAAATGGGTGGTGACACCTGTATTTTTAATCCGTCACCACACGGACAAGTAGTAAACAATAAACCTCATATATTGAACATTAAGAGGTCGTAAGCTCTCAACATAGAATCGTGGCAAATACGAAAAGTATTGAGTGTTTAATGGTTTGTGCCATTATTGCGACTACACTCCACTTTCTTTACATACATGGAGACGTTAATGTGCTTTTACACTGGGTTTTTAGTCTTTGTTAATGCTGATTTTGTCTGAAATACCATTCGATTGTTGATATCTTTACACACCTCGATTGTGATTCCCGATGTCAAAGTCAAATAGTTTTATTTCAAATACGCAAGATGAACATGCTCTTAGAGCATGCTCTTTAAAAAGTTAGAAGAAAGAAAATATCATACTTATTTCAGTAACCTCGATTACACAACAAAGTTTCACATATTCATAATAATAATCTACTTAATTCAAAAAATAAAAACACGCTTGAAAATCCTGAATATTTTTAAAAATTATTGCATTGTCATCGGTCCTTGATATATGTGCAAAATTTCAGATCAATCCGACTACTGCAAGTGAGTTAAAATCACTTTCAAAGGTTCCGTTACATAGATAATACATTGATACATACTGTAAAGCTTCTTCTTTACAAATATAAAAATGAAAAAATAATTAATTTGTTATATTTTTTATAATATAGAAAAACTATTTTACAATCATTTTTCAACATCCTCTCTTCATGTCCCTGTCCCATCTCTCTAAATTCTTTTCTTTTCATTTTCAAATTTTAAATTTTTTATTCCTTTTTTTAAAAATAAATCTTAAGTGGCCTGTATCATTGTATAGGTTATATTCAATGATCACAACCTTTACAATACCTACTGAACTTATACTCGTATATGCGTGTTAATAAAATATATTAGTATTAGAGGCCGAAAATGGTCCTTCCTCAGCAATTGATATAGTAACATGCTACACAGAGGCATATTTTGAAAATTAGCGCCCTGGGCCATTTGATTTGACGCCCCGGGCCAACTTTATTAGCCGCCCTAAAAATAATGGAGATAGAGCTAAATTTTAAACTCGAAGGCTTTCGCCGCCCTTTTCTGACTGGCCGCCCTAGGCCATGGCCCCCTTGGCCCTAGGGTATATACGCCCCTGATGCTACCACTGCGCTGGTTTTCATGCAGACAACCTGACATACGCGAGTAAGAAAATAGGTTCGCGTTTCTCCAGCCCATTGACGTCCCACTGTTGGGCACGGACCTCTTCCACTTTGGGAAGGATTATGGTCTACCGTGCCGCGCTGACCAGGAGTATTCGCATAGGGTTTACTGATTTAGTTTCAAGAATTTCGTCTCTCACATAGAATGTTGTCTGTGTACAACATCCCTTAGCTGGCTTTTACAGCATCCTGGGAGGAAATGAGATAGTGAAGAATACAAGACAAGTGTTCTTAATCCATCACCAGAAGCCTCGTGGTGTAGTGGTTCATGTAACGGACTGCCGTTCACGGGGTCGCGGGTTCGATGCCCGCTCGGGAAAATCATTTGTGTGATATTTATAATTGTCATACAAATGTTTGTACTGCGTCTGGATGTTTACTATGTATTATAAGTATGTATTTACAAAAGAAAAGTAGTATATGTAGTAGGTATATCCGTATTCTGGTACCCTTAACACAAGCATAATAAGCTTAGCTTGGGACCAGAGGACGTTCTGTGAAATGTCCGTGAATATTTATTTATTTATTTATAATTATAATTTAAATTCAAATTATCATTACATTATGTGATTCCTAATGGCTGTAACACAAGTTTAATCTTATCACTGTCACCAGAGATCTACATGTTTTGTAAATGTTTCAACAGAGATGTTTTGTTTGTTATTCACTGTTACGATGTAAAATAAATAAATGCTAATCCTAAAATATTATAAATGTGAAAGTTTATGAGGATGTTTGGATGTTTCTTACTCTTTTACGCTACTGAATGGATTTTAATGAAACTTTACATGAATGAATGCTTATACATCACAATAAATTATAGGGTACCTACTTTTTATCCCGAAAGAATAATAATAAATAAATAAATACTCATAGACATTTCACACATCGTCCTCTGGTCCCAAGCTAAGCTTATATGCTTGTGTTATGGGTACCAGAATACGGATAGAATACATATACTACTTTTTTTTTGTAAATACATACTTATAATACATAGAAACACCCAGACGCAGTACAAACATTTGTAAGCCAATTAGAAAAATCATACAAATGATTGTCCCGAGCGGGAATCGAACCCGTGGCCTCTTGATCGGCAGTCCGTTACGTAAACCACTTACTCACGAGGCTCGTCAATGCAATGTTCCCGTGGGATAATAAAAACCGAAGAGATATTTTATCCTTTTTACCCCGGGTAGCACCACGGGGCACAGTTAGTTGATAAATAAATAACAAAAATCAATAAATTCTAACGGTAAACAGTGTAGAATCATCTTAAATTCGCAGGGAATTCTCGATCAAAACCTCGTTTGTACACGGCTAAAATAAAATCGATTTGTCGCTTATCGTCATGCCTTTGCAAGTGGCTTCCAACAGAAATGGCTTCAACCACTTAGATTGAAACATTCGAGGAGGCACAATCTTTTAAACAATGAATACAATACATCCATTAAGGTTTTAATACACAATAAATGGTTTTAAATGCGTGTAACCGCACTTGAGAACGATTGATTCAACTCTTAAAAATCTGTGGCTCGTGCGATACTGTAATAAATACTTATTCTTGCTGGACGCATAAATATCACAGCGATTAAACTGTGCAAATAAATCAGATTCCCCGTATGGCGATTAGGAATACAAGTGTCACCACCCCATTTCCTCCCCGATGTGCTGAATGTGAACCTTTCCATAGTTTTAAAGTATATCACGCAGAGACAGTAAGACGGATGGATAGAAATTTTGTTTAATAAGTGAAATTTCGTAGGTATTTATGTAGAATTTTTGGTAAAATTTTTTGGTACTTGTGTTCCTCCTGAAAAGCGCCTTGCAGGCGATTTGTAATTATTTTTTTAATGCAACGATTGAAAATAGAAATTAAACACTGAACTCAGCAAATTTTTATAGTTTATAATCATTGTAACTATTAAATATGAAAAAACATCAAAATTTTGATATTTTTGAGCATTGGTTTATATGAGCGTCATCTGTGAAGTACGCTTCACAACTAAGTTGTACTTTAGACAAAAGTACATAGGTACAATTCCTTTTATTTTGATGCTATAAGTATTATTTTTGTTCCCTCTAAGACTGTTTCATCATCAGTGTCAGACCAAATTATTGAAAATATTTAATATAATTATATTTATTGTTAAGTTGATAGTCCTGCCATCAGCCGAAATTCATATTAACCATAAAGCATCATCGATATGTCATTCTTATACATAGCATACAATAGATGGCGCTTACCTTAACTCAGTAACAAGCCTACTGTTTATACAAATTTACAACTATATCAGACAAACAATCATTTAACACTATTTGTTATTATTCAGAATTATTAAGCAACTGATATTTAAAACTTTTTGATAAATTGAAGCTGGTATAAATACTTACTAAGCACCACATTTTCATTTACATTCACAAAAATTTAACAGGTATAAAAAAGCTCAGTGTTTGGTCTAACATAAAAAAAAATATCAATGATATAAGATTTTCAGCTTGAACTAAATTACATCTACATTTTAATTATTAATTACCTACCACATATTGCATTTCATACTATTTTTTTTTGTCATTATTGTTTTCAAGCACCAAGCCTTATTTACAGGCTAGCTCTAAACTAAATGTTGCGGCTGTTGAAACACAGATGGCGGTATCACACGATAATCATAAAAGTAAATTTTATTATCATTGTATTTTAAGTTCCTATAATTAAATAATTGATGGCAAATGTAACAATTCAGTCGGTTTCTTCGATTCTATCAATCTTTTAAACGGATGAACTGGATTTGTGCTGAAAATGTAATACAGAGAAATGATTAAGTACCTATTCGTTCAGAATTCCCAAAAATATTTTATACTTACTGTATTTATTTATTTAATTTATTTATTTACATAATATATGTCCAGGTAATTAGGTACCTACTTAATTCTGTCCAAAACTACTAAACCGATTCAGATGGTATGCATAAAACCTAGAGAGACTGATAAAAGATATCTCTTTTATCAGTCTCTCTAGGTATAATTATGCAACTTATATCCAAAAAGTTAGTTAAATTTCTATGCATAAGTACCCTTAAAATCATTTGCAACAAAGTTTTAACATAAAATATAGGTTTATGCTAAGATTGTTCTAAATACTCTAATGGTCTTATTCATAATGATTTATCGGAGGTTTAAGCGGAAATTTTATCGGAGAGATATTAAACGTTTTAGCGTAAAAAGACTATTATGAAAAACCAGTTTTGACAATTTTCGCGAACCGATTTTAGCGAACTTTTAAACCTCCGATAAGTCCATAAGAAAAAGACCACAAGGATATATTATATCACCTAGTGAAACGGAAATCCTTCAAAATGTATGTTAGGTACCTGATTCTACCCGGAGAACTTGTTATTTTAGAAGTCATAACATCTTTATACAATTGAGCTTTTTTTGTAAAAGTCTTGTCCTTATTTTGAATGTTTATCAATTCTGATTCCTGTAAATAAACCACAATAATAGGCCAGAGGTTATGTGTATTTTTGTCATTCTTTCAATCTCAAATCTCTTAATGAGTGTTAAAAACATACTAGGATAGATTCCACTTTAGACTAACTTAAAGCTAGGTATTTTGAATTAATTTGAATACTGTAAAGAGTGTTGTTAATCTAATGAATCTACCTAGATGGCGTTGTCGTCAAATTAGAAGTTTAGTTGGACCTAGGACAAAATAAATAATGGACCACAGACTTGTTATTTTAAGAAGTTGGTAGTAGATGGCGTTGTCAAATTAGAAGTTTGTTGGCTAAAAATATTGGATTTGTTATTTTGTAGTAGAAATAGTAGGGTAGTAGTTTATTATTATTTACCAAATATTTTTCATTCTCTTTAATCTGAGAATTAAGTGATTGTCTATAATCTAATTGTTTTTTCAGCTCCTGATCAGCGGTATTCATTTTACGTTGAAGTTCATTCAATGCGTTTTGCTTAACACGCTCCGTTCTTTCTTTTCTTAGTTGTTTAGTGCGTTCTATTTCTTTGTTTCTTGTTTGTATGTGTCTTTTGTATTCTTCGGATGCTTTCTGAAAGGTTTAAAGGAAGTATATCTGTATAAGTTTTACATATTATAAAATGAAATTTTAATTATATAAAACAACATGCCGAGCATGTTATAACCAATACGTACGTATATCGTACGACGTTTTTTAACACATTTGCGAGGAAACAGAAAAAAAAAAAAATTTAATAAACTCAATCTGTGAATGCACACTGTTGCTTTCCCGCCATTTTAACGGCGCGCTAGCGCTGCCTACAGACTGGCGCCGCGCGGCGATTAGTTCGAAATTTGAATAGCAACAGCGCGCTGCTCGAGTCGTGCGGCGGCGATCAGTTCCATTATTTGAAATGGCAAATAATACTGTTATGAAATTTGTATGGACTATAACTTAACTATTAGTTTTGGTAACACACGCGTTTTTTATGACCCGCTTTACATATTTAAAACCGGTGGAATTACATCAGCTTTACGAGCAAGGGTGTTAAAAATATTATTATATTACAGTTGTCCCAAAAGTCGACGTCAAGCCGAAGTCGCATGATAGGTAAGGTCATAACAGTTATGGTCCGGGAGCCAGGTACATTTTTGGTCAATGATTTCTTCTCGAGTGAAACTTTGTAAAATGAAAGGGACTTATACTATGAATACTCGCGACCGTCAGCTGCGACTCCGTGGGTGGGTTGGGCAGTGGGAGAAAAAAAAATTTTCAGTCATTTCCTCTCATTTGAAAATTTGTCAGAATAAAGTTTATCGAGTGCTTTGATAAAAAAACAAAGTCAGCTGACCATAACACGGTGGATGATACGTCAGCTGGCTATTTGAACATGAAAAATAATATTATTGATATATTGAAAAATAAAATTAATATTGTTTAATATTATTAAAATAAATGCAAAAAGAAATATTCAGGAATATGTACCTACCATCCTGTAACAGTTTTTACTTTCCTGTTGCTACAAATCTTTACTTTTTGACACTTTTTTTTACATAAATCATCCTGAATAGTGCTTCTGTAATTTGTTACCTTAAAATCTGAGCTAACTGCTCCAGCTTGAAAGAAGATGTCATGTTTTGTAGAACCACGTTTCGAAAATCAGTTTTTCAATGTTGTGCAATTAGTTTATAAATAAAAAATATTTTCTTTTTTAATATTTTTCTGATAACTATTATGACCTTACCTACCATGCGACTTCGGCTTAAGGCGACTTTTAGGACATTCTGTATTATCATTATGAACATTTTACACAACGTCCTCTGGTCCCAAAGTAAGCTATATTTCTATCTTGAGATCTCTTGATATGCTACATAATTATAATATCTGCCTCCCAGCCTCTTACCTCTTTACAAGAGCGTTTCTCTAACTCCATTATTCTTATATTTGCATCTGTCTTGTCTTGCTTTTGTTGAAGCCACTCATTTGTTATTCTATCAGCCTGGTCTTCCAATGCAGATGCCATTTTTCTTTCTCGGTTGTAATTCTCAACGCACAGTTGTTTTTCTAATTGAATGTTTTTCTAAAATCATAAATGCACAATATAAGATATGAGTGACTGTCCGACTGATGACGGACAACTCGAAACTAGCCTCTATGCCAACATGCCTGGTCAGTATCTTATACTAAAAACTCTTGTCCAACAATGGGAAGTTAATTTGCTGGGAACAAATTGACTTCCAATTGTGTGAACTGTTGTTCTTTTTTACTTATAGAACTTAATAAATTAAATTATGGTGGAAAAAGTGATTGCCGCAAGCGGGACTTGAAACCACGACCTCGGAATACCGTTCCGAAGCTCTTTCCAACTGAGCTTATTGCGGTCGTGCTTGTAGCATTCAAAACCACCACAATCGTCACTCGATTGAGTTTATATCGTATTTTTACGTATGTATACAACGTGTTGCAGAAAGGTGTAGTCATATTTTAAGGTTGCATTGGATAGGCCTTAAATATTATAAATATTACAGTTACACATAGAAAAATACAGTTTGTAAATTTTTTCTTGTTAATAGACGACTATTAAATAACTACCAGGAAAGCATCAATTATGAGATGTTTACGGTTTATTGAATGCGATTGAACCTTACGATAAAAGATGACCTCATACTAGTGCTGTATTAAAAGAAAATCGATTAATTGAAAAAAAATATGAAATTTTCATGAACACATAAAAGTCGTAATATAACTAGTATTTATAATTTCATCCATGCCTAGTGCCTAGTCACCGGCCATGTGTAACATTGGTCAAATATGACTACACCTTTCTGAAACACGTTGTATAGAACTTCTTTATTTTTGTTATAATGTTTACTTGTTATTTTTGTTATAATGTTTGTTATTATAAAACAAAGTCGATATTTTTTAAATATGTCTCTATGCGAGCTTATATCTTCAAAACTACGCAACGGATTTTGATGCGGTCTTTATAATAGATAGAGTCAGTGGCGGATTTACCCTAAGGCCCGGTAGGCCCAGGACTAGGGAGGCCAGATTTAGGGGCGGCCCCAATCGTGTCAAAAACCTTATTATAACGTATGGCGGCCGAACTGCACTGCATGGTGCAATCTATACTCTTTTATGTTTTAACCACGCCTTTATTAGTTTCACCTATGTGTTTGCTTGCTTGCTTTTTTGTTTAGAACTCCTTTGGATTCGATTTTGCCCTACTTTGAAGTAAGTTGGCAATGAAGTAATTTTATTATTGTAATCTATGTGGTGGATGCCTAGAAAGGGGCGGCTCAGCTTGGGGCCTAGGGCGGCTGAGACTGCAAATCCACCACCGACTGGATAGAGTGGTTCAAGAGGGTGGCTTTTTTGTATTATTAGTCAAGGTTTTGTTTCTGAATACAACGCGTACGAAGTTGCGGGCAACAGCTAGTCTTTTCATATATTATTATACCATATGAATTCTGTTCCTCTCCCGTTCCATCCTCAAGTCTTCTAAAGCAACTCTTATAGTTTCGGAATCTAATTGTTTTGCTGCCATTTTTTCGTTCTTCAACCTCAATAATTTACTCTCATGTCCTTCTATGAAGTTTATTCTGTTAGTATTTTGTTGTTCTCTTTTCTTTTTTATTGCTGAAAACACCACATAATTATTATAAAACAACTAGCTGACCCGGCAAACATTGTTTTGCCATACAAATGTTAGGGATGGGACCACCCCTAACATTTAGGGGGATGAAAAATAGATGTTGTCGGATTCTTAGACCTAACGGATATCCGTTAGGTCTGAGAGTCTCTGGTACATATGTAGTCGTAAGAGTAGTAAGAGTCTGAGGTACATATGTACCTACACAAAATTTCAAGAAAATCGGTACAGCCATTTCGGAGGAGTATAATTACAAACACCGTGACAGGAGAATTTTATATATTAGAAAGTCGCTATTTTTGTATGTAGGTATGCCCATATAAGAGCTTATATCTTTAAAAGTACGCAATGGATATGGATGCTGTTTTTTTTAATAAATAGAACAGTTCAATAGGATGGCCTTTTTGTGTAATTTGTTTAGGTTTCTTACTTCCACGCGTACAAAGTTGTGGGCAACTATTATTTATATTATTATTATTAATATAAAGGGGGTTAAAAGCTTATAAATTACAGCTTAAAGGCGAAGAAAAGGGATTAAAAATTGATTATTACAATGAAAGTTATTAATTTTTCAAGATATTTAGAAGATTTTAGCATCGACTCGATCGATTCTTGTATCTGATGAGTTTGAATGGTGACCCGTTGAATATTAAAAAACCTGTCAAGATCGAGGCAAACTTGCACCCTTAGGGTAGGGTTTCGTACCTACTAGACATATAAACATAAGTAACTGCATTCAAATAACCAGATAATTAAACTCAAAACAACTGACCAACTTAATTTTGTAGTTGAAATATAGGGAATCACCTACATTTCAGCTACTTCATAAGTTGGTATAAACGATAACGATAAACACTTTTTTCTTGTGATGTGATGACAAATTATAAGTTTTTGGATTTTTCCCTATATCAGCACTATATAGACTTGATCTATGCCGAATTTCAAGTCTCTAGGGCAACGGGAAGTAACCTGTGAATTTTGATTCCCATAAGTCGAAAATTCTTAAAAATGGTCGTAATTCGGTTATATCTTTTAAATGCGTAGAGGTAAAAGGTTGATTGTATTTTTTGCAGTAAGGGACCGCATAGATCTAGTTATCATATGAGTTTCAAGTTGATACCTTCAGCCGTTGCTGTGTAAAAAAAGTTTGACAGACGGACAGACAGACAGACAGACACCGGAGTGATCCTATAAGGGTTTGTACGAAACCCTAAAAATGGTATGATGACGACAAATCCTCATTAATTTTTTTTTTTGCAATTGACTTGCTATGCTTTTACTTAATAAAACCTCATTCATTTAATTATTACCTTCATAATGATCTTCTTCCATCTTCTGTCTCATTTTTTCCAACCTTCTGTTTTCTTTCTCTCTTTCTTGACGTATTAACTCTTGTCTCTTTTTATTAGCACTCGATATTTGTTCGTCATAGAATCTTCGTCGTTCAAGTGTCTCTTCTTGTCTTCTTTTGGCTTCCATTAATTCTATGTTCTCCTAAAAATAATAACGAAATGTAGAGCCAGAGAAAAGAGATAGGCTATTTTTAAAATTGAAAAGGTGTGCATTTTCTTAATTGCACACGTACGAAGTCACGATAGCTTAATATATTTAATAAGCAATTTTCGTTTAAAAAAAATTTTGGAAAGGGTTCCAACGACTGTTAAGAAATTTTCTAGGTAACACAATGTACAAAATAAAACCAAGCAAAATATTCGGGGTCTGTCTCTTTCCTCACGTCCCACTGTTGGGCACAGGCCTCCATTTCAGGAGGGTTTTTAGTCTACAATACGGACTTTCCTACGGAATAAAATCTGAAACACGGAGATCCGTAGGAGACCTGGCGTGTCCGACATAGCCCGAAAGGTTAGCACGCTGAAGTGGAAATGGGCAAGCCACATTGCTCGTAGGACTGATGATCAATGGGGAAGAAAAGTCCTAGAGTGGCGACCACGTACCGGACGACGCAGCGTTAGGCGGCCCCCGACAAGTTGGAGCGACAATATCGTCAAGGTCGCGGGGAGACATTGGATGCAGGCGACACAGGACCGCGCGTTGTGGCGTTCTATGGGGGAGGCCTATGTCCAACAGTGGACGGAGAGAGGCTGATGGATGGATGGTTGGATACGGACTATACCGCACTGACAAGGCTTGTTAGCCAATTTAGTTTAGATTTTCCGCTTTACACAGCCGATGCTGTTTGCTTTTATTGTCTCTAGCTTTTACAGCACCATGGCGAGGATATGCAGTAATGGCACTTGTATTCTTAATCCGTTACCACGAATAACAGGAAAAGATAAAGGTAAATTACCTTTCTATAACAGTCTTCTAGTAATACTTGATGCCACATCATATCAATATTTTTATTCTCTTTTTCAATACATTTGCGTTCTTCTATTTGCAGTTTCTGTAATTCTTTAAGTCGTTTTTCATCTTCTCTAGTGTAGCACATACCTTTAGCGCTAAAACATGATAAATATTCATTATCTTTATCGTTTAATGGTCTTATTCATAATGACTTTTCAGAGGTTTAAAAGTTCGCTAAAATAGGTTCGCGAAAATTGTCAAAACTTGTTAGTCATAATAGTCTTTTTACGCTAAAACGTTTATTATCTCTAAATCTCCTTTTAAACCTGCGATAAGTCATTATGAATAAGACCATGAGTCGTTACTCTTGTATGTATTGTATGTCCCTATGTGAGCTTAGATCTTCAAAGTTATGCAATGGATTTTGATGCGGTTTTTTTTTTTAGATAGTTTGGTAAAAGAAGGTGGCTTTATTGTATGATTCGATAAGGTTTTGTTTTTATATTACATACATGGAAAGTTGCGGGAAACAGCTAGCAATAACATGTAATAAAACATGATGTATAACTACGCGTCTAAATCCGTAAATATTGGTTTTATTTAAACAAATGAATCGAGCAAGTGTTAGACAATATTATGTAATAAAAATGTTTAAAATCTTTTTCTTTATTAGGGTTGTTTAACAAACGCATTTCCTACAACGTACTCTGATCCCAAGCTATTATTTTATGCTTGTGTTATGGGTACTATCCTAACATTTATAGGCTAAGGGTATTTAAAATTATTTGCTTAATTCAAAAACTAAAAAACACGCTTGAAACCCTTAAATGTCTTTTTTTTTCAATATTGCATTGTCATCGGTCCTTTATAAAATGTAAATTTCAGATTAGTCTACTGCAATTGTGTGAAAATAACTTTCAAAGATTCCGTTGCCTAGTTGATAGATACCTCTCCCTCTCCAGCCCATTTACGTCCCACTGTTGGGCACGGGCCTCCTCAACTTTGGAAGGGATTATGGTCTACTGTGCCGCGCGAGTTTTACGAGTACGTCTCTCGCAGAGGATGTTATCTATATTGTGCAGTATCCCTTAGCTGACTTTTACAGCACCCTGGGGATGAGATGGGGTGGTGACAAAAGTATTCTTAATCCATCAACACACGGAGATAGATACCTACCAAATAAAAAAAAACTTGATAGTCAATAAAATTTGATAAATTCTTTTTGTAAATGTAAATGTATACAGATTCTGATTAAAATTTTCTAGTTACTATTTCAAACAATCTTTGTCTCGTTGGAATGACTCCAAAATTCAGATACGAGCAACCTGCTTATTAAACTAAAACAAATTTACCAAGAGCGGATTTGATAGTTTAACTACAAGGTTTTATTGTGAAACTTTCAAAGTATTAACATTGTGTACTGCTATCAAAGTTTGTGTCGAATAACTAGGTATAATAATATAATCTTAATTAAATTCTTAGTTCAATGGATTCGTGTTCCTGTATATAAAGAAAGCAAGAAAGAGAACTTATTTATTTTACTTTGTTACATTGTAAAAAGACTTGAGAGGTGTCAAGGGACGCCCGGATGGAACAAAGTTCCTTTCGACTAGTAAAAGAATTGTAATAAAATTTAATATAATAAATAATTTATATAGTTTAATAGATACTCAACAATTCATATAAAAAAATTAATATATTATTAAAGTAATTTATTGATTTTTGCAATTGACATGCTATGCTTTACTTAATAAATTAAATTATGGTGGAAAAAATGACTGCCGCAAGCGGGACTTGAACCCACGACCTCGGAATACCGTTCCGAAGCTCTTTCCAACTGAGCTTATTGCGTTGTGCTTGTAACATACGTAGAAATACGATATAAACTCAATCGAGTGACAATTGTGGTGGTAAATTTGAATGTTACAAGCACGACCGCAATAAGCTCAGTTGGAAAGAGCTTCGGAACGGTATTCCGAGGTAGTGGGTTCAAGTCCCACTTGCGGCAGTAATTTTTTCCACCATAATTTAATTTATTAATATATTATTATTATTTTATTCATGTTATAAGAGAGAGAGACAGAGAGAGAGAGAGAGAGAGAAAGAGACAGACAGAGAAACACGCACTCGCCGCACGGCTTGCAACTATAACAAAAAGTGTCGTTACAACTTTTGGTCTTATATTTTTCCGTCTAGCCCCCTTTCGTAACGCCCGATATAGAACTTCTTTCCAATAACAACTTTAGGTCAACAGAAATAATTCCGATAGTTGAATCGGTGAACGGTTCGGTCCCAAAAGCCTCTCATAACACCTTGAGAGGCTCGATGTCAATAGTAAGTCGGTGATGAACCAAATGCAGAAAGCAGTCTTGCTAGACAATACCCGTATAGTTCGTCGCAGTTAACATCTTCTGTGAGAGACGGAAAACTCGAAACTAAACCCTGTGCCAACACGCCTGGTCAGCGCGGTAGTAGACATAATTCCTCCCAAAGTGGTAGAGGCCCGTGCCCAACAGTGGGACGTAAATGGGCTGGAGAGGAAATAAAGATATGAATTAAATATTTCTTACATCTTCTCTCTTTCCAAAGCCTTCTGACATTCTCGTACTTTCTCATTTTCTATTTCTTCTAAATACTTCTCCGTTTTCTTCTGTTTTTCATTACAATAGTTACATTCTTCTGTTGCCTGCTTCCTGACAAGTTCCTGGAACAATTCTTTTTCTTCCTCTTCTAGAAGTTGTTTTAACTTCTCTCGTCTATGTCAGAGTTTGTTTTCTTCTTTTTTTAATTTTTGCTCTACTTTTTCTGCAGTTTTATTTATTACTAACCTAGAAATTACACAAACAGTCATATATTAATAGAGTGGACTTATATATTAATTTTGTATCCCGTAATTTTCAACATCATCATCATAATATCACGCCTTTTTCCCATGGGAGTAGGCAGATACTATAGAGCGCCGTCTGCTACGATCCAAACATACTTCCTTGGCTTCATCCACACTCATACATCTGGTCATACATGCCCGACTGTTATAAGTGGTACGTACTTGACCCTTGCATATATTTGTTATTATATAGGTAGCCATTTAAGAATTGACAATGGTACCAATTCAACGTGCACAACTAAACTAAACTAAAAAATAAAAATAACTATGGCGTATTTTGTTTAATTAAAATCGTAGTCTATCTATAGAACACAAATTTTCAAGGAAACATTTCTGTTAACATTGCCAAATTCTGGCGGACCGGACAGTCGGAGTCTGACTACTTTACGGACCGGGTCATCATCTATCCGACCCGAGACCGCGTGGTCCGCCGGGATATGGCATGCGGTGTTCCACAGGGGTCGGTTCTAGGCCCACTCCTGTGGAACATTGGATTCGATTGGGCTCTGCGTGGTGCCAAACTCCTGGGCGTTAACGTTATTTGCTATGATGACGATACCCTGGTGACCGCGCGGAGCCCCACTTTTCGGGATGTGGGCGTGCTTGCCACTGCGGGCACGGCCCATGTCGTTAGTCGCATCAGGGCCCTCGGTCTGGAGGTTGCCCTAGAGAAGTCCAAGGCCGTATTCTTCCATGGTCCTCGGACGAGGCCTCCCCCTGGGTATTCAATTATGGTGAGGCACCTCCATCGCTGTCGGGCGAACGAGGAAATATCTCGGGCTCGTGAAAGACAGCCGATGGAGGTTCAACGAGTATTTCCGCGCTCTGGCTCGTAAGTTGCTGCGGTGTGTGGGAATGCTCGCGAGGCTACTCCCTAATTGTAGGGGGGCTGGCCGAGTAGGTTGCCGCCTCTATGACGGCGTGGTGCGCTCCATGGCACTTTACGGGGCGCCCAACCTAATGCTCCATCAGTCGTGTCGGGCCTTGATTAAAAGGGCCACCCCTCGCCTGGTCGTGGTAAAGCTCAAGGCGCCATCATGCCCCGGCAGGGCAGGAGGCGACAAAAAAAATAATTGCCAAATTTGTGTTATTAGCATTAATATATTTAATTTTTAGTTTAGTTTCGGACGTAGAATTGGTACCATTGTAACAAATAATAAAAATTCAGACCTACTAAATATAAACTCACAAAATAAAAATGTTGGTCAAGCCGTCTGAAATTTGAACCCAAACTCGTGTACAAAGTCTTTCAATAAAATTTAACTTACTTTTGTAAATGCACTAGGTCATAATCAACAACGTCTGTCAATTTTTTCATGTCCTCCACATCCACTATTGGTCTCATTTCTAGCCGCCTGCGTTCCTAAAACAAAGAAACTGTAATTACTTCCCAGTATATTAACGTCCCACTGTTGGGCACAGGCCTCTTCCACTTTGAGTGAGTGTTTGGTCAACTATGACATGCTGATTAGACCGTGGTGTTGCCGTAGAGTTGAGTTTCAAGTTTTCTATAAAGAAGAATGTTGCTAACAAAATTTTTTTTCCTAATTTTCACTGCACCCTGAAGAGGGAACCATCCTGGGAGAAAATGGGGTGGCGACACTTGTTTTCTTAATCCGTTACCTAAGGTGGTTTGGTAACGGATTAAGAAAACAAGTGTCGGCTCGGCAAGGTGCAGGTGGATAGCTTACATTGTACTAGCCTTCTGTACTCGCATTTGGATTGCACTCGCGGTTAACATCATGTGGAATGTAGTCATTAGCCTAGCTCTTTACATAGAACAAAAGTATAATTTATGGAAAACTTACAGCTACTATACATGAATAACAGTGTTACAATAGGTAGCATAAAGCCAATAACAAGTTTTCACTTATAGAAATAGTTCTATAAGTGAAAACTTTTTTCTTCTTTCATGTCTATCATAGGATAGACATGAAAGAAGAAAAAAGAAGCGTGAACATATAAATAGAGTGCAGGTTAAAATATAGTTACATACCACTTTATAAGTATAAATACAGTACCTATATATGCTGATATAGGTAATGAGCTACTGAAAGAAAGCTGAGCTTAAACATCTTCTAGCCGACGAAACGCTGACGGAATATGGATCGATATTGCACTGTTTGCATAGCATATTGATTAAACTTAGTAATAAAGTTTATCGCAAATCTATGCACAGACAAACACGGTGGTTTATTACAAGTATCAAAGTCAAAGAATTTTATTTCAAGTTGGCATGTTTCACAAGCTCTTTTGAAACGTCAGAAACTGGGTGTTTGCGTAGAATTATTATTTTATTATCCTAGGGTGTTTGTTCCAAACGCGAATCCTATGAAGAAGAACAGACAAGAAACGCCATGGGGTTCTTTTCTTATTTTCCTTTCTTTTAATATTTTTTTCATTATTATTTTACATTTTTGTGGGGTGTGAGAAAGATGCCAATTAATGCTATCAGGACTAGGTAAAACTAACTTAAAAATAAAATTGTCTTATTGGAGCAAGTCCACCAGTCCCATTATCTAAGACTGGATGTTGCCCGCGACTCCGCCCGCGTGGAATTTAGAAAATATTCCCCGTTTTTGCAAAATTTTTCACTACTGCTTCGTTTCTACTGGTCGTAGCGTGATGTTATATAGCCTAAAGCCTTCCTCGATAAATGCCCTATCTAACACTGAAAGAATTTTTCAAATCGGTCCAGTGGTTCCTAAGATTAGCGCGTTCAAACAAACAAACAAACAGACTCTTTCGCTTTATAATATTAAGTATAGATTATCTTTATATATATAAATCTCCTGTCACGATGTTTGTCCGCGATGGACTCCTAAACTACTGAACCGATTTTAAATTTGATTTGTACACCGTGTGCAATTCGACCCAACTTGAAAGATAGGATAACTTACATTTAAATTTATAGTCGCAATATTATTTTATTGCAAATTATTTGTCTATCCCTAACATTTGTATGGCAAAACAACGTTTGCCGGGTCAGCTATAGATTATAAAGAAGAAATCATATTTCTATTCAACAACAATTAACCTTCTGACCTTTTTAATCTACTGTGATGGTAAAAAAGGACATAAAATTATCGTTTCCTTATAACTATGTGACTATGTGCGATATAAAACTATTGGCCGGCCTCGTACTATTAAATTAGTCAGCAGTATATACGCTGACTGGCTAATCTTGATACGAGCTAGTTCAACACGTAAGTAAACATTGATTACAAGCATTATTAATGAGCCACTTGGTATTTTTGTACTCGGTTTTATTGGTTAGTTTTTCTCAGAAATATTTATGTGGATGACTCTACCAATCAATTGGCTTATTTTATGAGCCTAAGTTACATAAAGACTAGCTGTTGCCAAATGCTTCACATCTTTTGGTCGCAGTGTGATGTTATAGCCTACTATCTGACCCGGCAAACGTTGTTTTGCCATACAAATGTCAGGGGTGGACCACCCTTAACATTTAGGGGAATGAAAAATAGATGTTGTTCGATTCTCAGACCTAACGGATATGTACACAAAATTTCATGAAAATCGGTCGAGCCATTTCGGAGGAGTATTATTACAAATACCATGACGGGAGAATTTTATATATTAGACTAGCTGACCCGGCAAAAGTTGTTGTTCCTGAGATTAGCGCGTTCAAACAAACAAACTCTTCAGCTTTATCATAATAGTATAGAAGTATCTAGACTTTTATACAAACGTATCATAATCCTAGTTATAAAACTTTTCAAAATTAGAGAATTTTTCGCTTTTTAGGGTTTCGTACAAACCTTTATAGGATCACTCCGGTGTCTGTCTGTCTGTCTGTCCGTCTGTCAAACTTTTTTTACTCGGCAACGGCTGAAGGTATCAACTTGAAACTCATACGATATGTAGATCTATGCGGTCACTTGCTGCAAAAAATACAGTCAACCTTTCACCTCTACGCATTTAAAAGATATAACCGAATTACGACCATTTTTAAGAATTTTTCGACTTATGCTAGGGAATCAAAATTCACAGGTTACTTCCCGTTGCCCTAGAGCCTTGAAATTTGGCATAGATCAAGTCTATATAATGCTGATATAGGGAAAAATTTAAAAACTTATAATTTGTCATCACATCACAAGTAAAAAAGTGCTTATACTAATACCAACTTATGAAGTAGCTGAAATGAAGGCGATATACCAACTACAAAATTAAGTTGGTGAGTTGTTTGAGTTTAAATAACTGATTATTTGAATGCAGTTTATATGTCTAGTAGGTACGAAACCCTAAGTGTGCGAGTTTACCTCGCTCTTGACAGGTTTTTTACTTAATTGTTAGCGCATTGACAATCGTATAAAAATAAACATTAAATTTAATGTTTTTTACAACGCCCTCTGTTCCTTTAGCACCAATATTTTATTTCAAAAAATCTAATGTAATCCTGTGTACTTATAACATTTTCGTTATTTTTAAATTCGTTACTTTAAATTTTTTTACTCATTTTAAAATAGAATGGCCATAAGTACGTAATAACTAAATAATAAATAAATGTTCACGGACACATTATACACAACTTCCTCTGGTCCCAAGGTAAGCTTATATGCTTGTCTCATGGGTACCAGAATACGGATATACTACATAAACTACTTTTCTTTTGTAAATACATACTTATAATACATAGAAAACACCCAGACGCAGTACAAACATTTGTATGACAATTATAAATATTACACAAAGATTGTCCCGAGCAGGAATCGAACCGGTTACATAAACCAATCGACTATGAGGCCCGTCTTATAGTATTAATATCTTCTTTTAAAATCTAGCTAATCCTTAAAGCACTCTGGGCAGGATACAAGATTGTGTTACTTGTTTTATTAACCTGTCACACATGGAAAATTTGCTACATAATCTTAAAACATAATTTAAAACAAAATTCTTTTACTTATAAGAAAACAATTATTAAATAGACTTACTTTCCAAAATTGTTTCGGATGACCAAAATAGACGGGCGTTTTATTTTTAAATTTAGCGACAACCATTGTTAAACACGTGTACTTCAAATTTGTACTGGAATGGAAATAATTTGTCTGAGCTGTATCGATCTAACTTGTTGCTCGGGTGACGAATAACTGGTGACAACGTTGAACTGCTATTACTAGAAGAGACAATGTTTTTTGTCTGATTTCGTTTGATTGATTTCGTCTGCAGATAATTGGGTATAAAAAAAATTCTACAGAATTCATGTGCCTTTGAAATTTGAGGGTTTTCTTCGATTTCTTAGGAGTTAACCATCAGATTCTGACCTAGTGTAATGGGAACCCACGGGAACCACCAGCTTACAAATAAAAAAAGAATCATTATAATCGCTTCGCCCAGTTAAAAGTTATGAGGTAGGTAACCTAACATAACAAACATTAAGAAAACATACACATGAATAATTGAGAACCTCCTCCTTTTTTAAAGTCGTTTAAAAATTAACAACAGTGAAGTGGTTTGTTCATGTGGTGATGGATTGAAAATCAAGTGTAACCAACCATTTTTTTTCCTAGAGCGCTGTAAAAGCCAGCTAATTGTACACAGATAACATCCCTGTGAGAGACGGAAAACTCGAATATAGGCACAATGTCAACAGAACTGTCCAAGTAAGGCGTTTGTTCCAAAAGTGAATTCTATGGAGAAAAACAGACAAGAAACTCCATTATTCTTCGTATTTCAAAGCCCATTTTGAGGCAAAACACCGAGTACCTCTCTATAGCACGTGGGACTTTTAATCTCTTAAACTTATATCCGTTTAGAAAGAAAAATGAATTTATGGAATGATAATCAAACAAATATAATTAGGCACAGGAAAGCATATACCTATGTAAGGAATAAAACAAAAGATGTTAAAACAGGATAACAAAATACAAGACTTTTGCTTGATTTTTGTATGTCCACTTACCTAACTTAATAAATAATATTAAAACATTAGATATTGAAAATTATACACCTATTCTAGTATTGAACCAGATCTTTGTTATCTGTGTAACAATGCCTTCAAAGGCGATAAAACAAGCCAACTGTAAAATATTTTATTTCTTTATAAGATGGCTTAAAAATATTTGTACCTTTTTATATGTAAAAGTATATAATTTATCTATTTCTTTGTTACACTAAATGCACCAACGACAACGTTGTTAATTCGTGGGTTGCGGGATATGAAATCTATACTATAAATTCTAGTATGAATTGAATATGCAGCTGAAGAGTTTGTTTGAATGCGCTATTCCCAAGATTCACTTATTCGATTTAAAAAAATATTTCAGTATTGGATAGTATATTTATCAAGGAAATCTAAATGCTATACAACGTCACACTACGACTAATAGGAACGAAGTAAGTATCAGAGAAAAATGTTGCAAAAACGGAGAAAAAAAGTTGAAAAAAGGTGTGACAGACTTTTTCAGCTCTCTAGCTTTCATTGTTTTAGCGCTTTCTCAATAACAAGGACCCGTTTTACCTCTTAATATGGTACCCTAAAAACCAATGTTATAGTAATCTCTAACAGATGCACGACTTGTTGAATAAAACTACTTTTTACGGATTTAGACGCATGTATTTGTTTTAAGGAGAGGGCTATTCTCGGTGTTTCCCTACGTGATAAGATCCGGAATGCGGAGATCCGTAGAAGGACTGGTGTTTACAACATAGCCCGAAGAGTTAGCACGCTGAAGTGGCATGGGCAGGCCACATCGCTCGACGAACTGATGACCGTTGGGGACGGACAACGATAACGTCAAATACGCCGGGGGCCGCTGGATGCAGTTAGCGCAAGACTGCGCGTTGTGGCGTTCTATGGGGGAGGCCTATGTCCAGCAGTGGACTGAGAAAGGCTGATGGATGGATGGGATTTGTTTTATATATTGGCCCCGAGAGCGGGAGTCTCCCCACGTGACTTAAAACAAATACACGTATCTAAACCTATGGTACCCAAAAATCACCAACACTCTAACTATACTAATAGTATTAAACTAGGAAGTTAAATTAACGTAATAAATGTACTAGAATGTTATATTACAGGTACCAGTGGGCGAGGACCATAATAACTCACGCCACACGTCTTTCATATATGAGGTGACCATTTATTTACAAGAGTTAGGACAATCTTCTTTAACTTACCCAAGAAGGGTTGACGTCATGCCAGGCAGGCGGTCGTAAAAATGAGTTTAAACCCTTACAATATGAACGAGTAGTCATGTTGCATTGACCCCGAATAACGGGATAAGAGCAGGAGAATGCTGATGAGGACAATTTTATTTAATTGTTTAAGCTTTGCGAAAATTTTAATTTTTTTCTAAGAAAACATCAAACTACCAAATAGGTTTATTACTTAGATTCCACAATCATTCAAAATCGAAATCAAAATCATTTAATCATGTAGGCACAATTTTTTTTTTGCCATAAAAAATGGGGTCTTATGGTATGTCTAAATTTTTTTTCCCTACCACCGGTTCCTATTCTTCTGCCCTTATTCCGTTATTTCGAAGCGGCTGTAAGAAATTAAACAAGATAAAAAACAGGAGGAGGTACTATATTTTCTACTGTTACATAAAAGAACAATGTTTCGATTTTAAAACTTATTGTGTGAAAAATAGTATATTGTTTATGTAATTACAAAAAAAGAAATGCTTTCTAATTTTGGGACATGTAAAATTATTACATTATTGTAAATATAAGATCAGAAAAGTAATCTCGTTACGAGTTTTTAATATGAAATTAAATTTTTTTATAATCAAATTATGGTGGAATGATGATGATGAAATCAAAATATGGTTGAGATGGTGTAAAGCAATCTTCATAGATGGCGGTGTACGTAAAATATATAAACTCATTCGAGTGACAGATATGGTGGTTAATTTGAAGTGTTGCAAGTAGTCCGCATTAAGCTCAGTTGGAAGAGCTTCGGAACGGTATTCCGAGGTCGTGGGTTCAAGTCCCACTTGCGGCATTTCACTTTTTCCACCATAATTTGATTTATTAAGTAAAAGGCACAGCATGTCAAATGCAAAAATTAATAAATTACTTTAATAATGAATGTCGTGTCATTATTTCAGCCATTCGTATTCTGGAAAGAATACTCAAGTGTTGGTCGAGATGGTGTAAAGCAATCTTGATAGATGGCGGTGTACTTAAAATATATAAACTCATTCGAGTGACAGATATGGTGGTTAATTTAAAGTGTTGCAAGTAGACCGCAATAAGCTCAGTTGGAAGAGCTACGAAAGGGTAAGGTATTCCGAGGTCGTGGGTTCAAGTCCCACTTGCGGCATTTCACCATAATTTGATTTATTAAGTAAAAAGCATAGCATGTCAAATGCAAAAATTAATAAATTACTTCAAATTTGTTGTCAAATTATGGGCCGTGTTTTTAATTAGATTGCGAGTTTTAATTGCAAAAATCTTCCGTAATCGCTACTTGGGACGAGTATTTTGTGAACAACTTGAACTATTTTATGCAGTTTTTTGTAATACCATTAATTCAGCCCATTAATTTCCCAATATTGGACACTAAGCTTATAAAAGTATCTTAAAAAAAACTTTACAAGGACTACATAAGAAACGCTTTACATAAATTGCTCCCGACGATACAGCTTGATGTTATATTGCCTATAGTCATTCTCGATAGTTATATTATCCAACACAGCAAGAATTTTTGAAATGGAATCAGTAGTTTCTGAGATTAGCGCGTTCAAACAAACAAACTTTTCAGCTTTATAATATTAGTATAGATTAATGGTCTTATTCATAATGACTTATCGGAGGTTTAAAAGTTCGAAAATCGGTTAGCGAAAACTGTCAAAACTTGTTATTCATAAGTCTTTTTACGATAAAACGTTTATTATCTCTCCGATAAAATCTCCGTTTAACCCTCCGATAAGTCATTATAAATAAGACCATTACTAGTTATATACGGATTTTTTCGTAGCCAATTATTCACACATCAAAATGTAGACCAAGTATTTTAAAAGTATGGTCACCATAGTCACATAAGGTAGATACGTACTAGGGTGGTATTATCACAGGTCGACCACCCCTATTACCCAGAGTGCACGGACAGATTTATAGTGGTATTAGTAGTTAATTTATTTAACAGCAGAGGGCGCCACTAACTAACGTACTAAGATAGCATTTATTTTAATTAATATAAGTGTTAATTAATATACCTGTGGAGTGTTAAAGTTTGTATATAAAAGTTTTTGAACTAGGCAATAAATAAATAAATTTCAATTACATGTTGGTACCAATTCTACGTGCAAAACTAAACTTAACTAAAAATGAAATAGTGTCAATAACATAAAGGAGTTCCGTTTTACATTTTGATATTCTTGCAGCAGCCTTTCTCCATCCTCTGCTGGTCATAGGTTTTTCCCTTAGAAAGGCATAACACGACTACGGGCCCTTAGTACTGTTAAGAAATACAGTTAAAATACTTTATATTTAACTAGCTGTTGCCCGCAACTTCGTGCGCTTAAGATTTAGAAACGAAACCTTAATAAATTTTACAAAAAAAAAACATCCTTTTGAACTGCTCTGCCGGCGTATTATGAGCTTTTTAAAATCATTCAAGTTCCAGGCAGGCCGTAAACTGCATGGCTAAATTAGGTATTATGGCAGAAATAAAACTTTTAGTTGAAAATTTTTAGTTAGTACCTCAACTTTTAGTTGTACCTTCTCCTTAAACATATTAATGTATGACTGGTTTAGCGAACTGACTGTTTGCCAGACAGTTCAATTCACGGCGTAAACTGCCTGTAAATAAAAGCTCATAATACGGCCGCTGTACGTAAAAAAAACCGCATCACAATCCGTTGCGTACTTTCGAAGTTATAAGCTCAAATAAGGACACACATACAAAAATAATGACTTTGTTTTATAATAACTAAAGATTAAAGACGACCATTAATTATTCAGAATCTACGAAACCTTAACTGGTAGTGTAAGATATCCTTGCACGTACATTAAATTTCTGATTATATTACAGTTGTTAAATCCTCTATTCTAGGTTTATCAGTGGTCAACATTAGTTACAGACCTCTTATGTACTATTTTACTTCTATTAGCCTACTAGTTCTACAAGACCTGACCTTAAACTCAAACAATATCAAAAGGTCAAAACTGTCTGACACACATAAAAAGATATACGTGCGATGTAAAGAAAAGAATTTTAAACTCCTAATGTAAATATATAATAATTTATTTAAAAAATTAACAACATGCTTTAATATTAGTGATTCTTGATAATTCCTGGTTCTCGGGTGTCCTCTTACAAGCGATTCATGATCGCCGCCGTGTATTTACCTTTCTTTAATCTTGTATCATCCATCCTCTTCACATGGCCAAAACTTTTAAGTGTACTTTTCTCCACCTCAGTCACTACATCCTCTTTCAGACCGCAACGTTCTCTTATGACTTCATTTCTTAATCTATCTTTCAAAGTCATACTACACATTTCTTAATAATGGTATGTTAATGAAAACATAATGTAAATACTAATGGTCTTGTTCATAATGACTTATCTAAGGTTTAAAAGTACGCTAAGATAGGTTTGCGAAAATGGTCAAAACTTGTTATTCATAATAGTCTTTTTACGCTAAAACGTTTATTATCTCTCCGATACAGTCTCCGTTTAAACCTCCGATAAGTCATTATGAATAAGACCGTTAATTCAAAACCTAAATATATATTATCGATATCGCGATATCGCGGGATACATCACTAAGGCCGTACTTCATAAAACTAGGCATACTTACCTTGTCCGCAATAATTATTTATCAGATAGCTGTGTACGTACGACGGAATTTAGATAAATTTCAAAAGCGAAGTGCTGTAACTTCGTACAACACTAGATATTGCGAAAATCTGGTGAGTGTGGCGAGAAAACTGACAAAGTCGAGCAAGACAACTCATGTTATGGGCCCCTCTGTATATAACAGACTGCCACAAAATATAATTAAGTACTGCACCATCTACGAAATCTTTTAAACTGCGGTTAAAGCGTTGGCTTCTCAAGCAGGCATTCTATAGAGTCGACGAATTTATACCGACATTATATTAAATGAATTGTTTTTATTTGATTATTTCTTCAACATACTGATTATTTATTTATTTATTATTATTTTACTATGCTGATTGTTATCAATTATATTTATTAATTTGATATGTATTTGAGTATGAGATTGTATTGTGAAATTTGATTTATGAAATATTGAATGTATGACATGTAAGAATCCCTTATGAATAAATGAGTTATGAGTTATTTAGTTGATAAGTACAATACATACTAACTAAACATAGTTGTTACATGACTTTAAAATCGCAACAGAATTTCTATTATGTGTGTCATATCTTAAGAAAGGTCGGTCCCTGGACAAAATAGGTAGGATTGTTACTTAGGTACACAAGTTATGATTTTAATACATTTACATTGAATTAAGTTAGGAGAGTTGAATTTCATTTAAATAAACAAATTTAGTTTAATATTAGTTTTAGTTTTCCATTGCATTTAGGAGTTAATTTGATTGTCTTCTAATTTAAGACCATATAACTGTATAGGTTTTTAGTCAAATGCACTTTATTGCTTATTCCGTACCTAATATATGTGTTCTATGGGGATGGTATGAAGAATATTTCGTGTAATCTAAATGTAATATGAATGACCCCTTCATTGCGGCCGGAGGGTGCTGTAAAAGCCAGCTAAAGGATATTGTGCGGATTACATCCACTGTCAGAGACGAGAAACTCGAAAATTAACTCTGTACCAACACGCTTGGTCAAGCTCGGCACAGTAGACCATAATCACACAAATTGGAGGAGGCCCGTGCCCAACAGTGGGACATACTCACGTCCCTGTGTTGAGCTGGCATTCGCGAAAATATGTACTATTTTGTTAAACTCATCGTCATTAAATCCAACAAAACTACATAAAATTGTATCAATTATAGTTCTTTTGTTCTCTTTCTCTCCTTTTCTCTTGCTTTGCTCAAAAATCGGTCATGTATGAACCAGAAAGACCAAAACATTCAAAACATGTAAAACATTCCAAATACTGTGTTACAGATAATTGCTTTGAGCACGCACTCATTATAAATAATATGTAAATAGATGGTAGACATGATAGTATTTACTATGTAAATGAAACACGCAACCATTTGTACATAATCGATTAATAATATAGGTCTCAATGTCTTACAATACTCGATTGTACCTACCTACCACACAAGACTAGAAAATTAAATAAATAAATATTCATAGACATTCCACACAACGTCCTTTGGTCCCAAGCTAAGCTTATAATGCTTGTGTTATGGATACCAGAATACGGATATACTACATCTAATTTAATAAAATTCTCGTGTCACAATGTTCGATCCGATTTTTATGAAATTTTATATGCATATTCAATAGGTCTGAGAATCGGCTACTATCTATTTTTCATACCCCTAAGTGATAACAGTTGTCCACCCCTGACATTTGTATGGCAAAACAACGTTTGCCAGGTCAGCTAGTATACATATAAATGTGAAAATATTAATCAGTTTGTTTTAAATCTATAAAATATCTTCTTGGTTTAAAAAAAAAAACAAAAAATCACGCATATATAGTTGATTTTGAAACCACTTTTTTCACACCAAAAGTTATAACGAGACCCTATTACTGATACTTCACCCTCCGTTAGCCACCAGGCTGTATTTCTTCAGCTATTACTGGCTAGAGAGCTGAAAATTTACAGTTTATCTATATCAATTCATGTTACAACAACAAATAGTCATCATCGTCATTCTCCTTCCTTATCTCATTATTATAAAAAAAAAACAGTTCCAGTGATAATAGGACCCCAGTCCTATTATCACTGGAACTGTTTTTTTTTTATATTAATCTAAATTTATACCTAAAACCGAATTTGAATGTAATAGATTGTTAATAAAGGCTTTATTTATTTATTTATTTATCATCTCTGGAACATTAATAGCTAGAGAGCTAATAATTTCACAGTTTCTGTATATTAGTTATATCAATTGATGCTTCAACAACAAATACTCATTACTAAAGTAATTTATTAATTTTGCAATTGTCATGATATGCTTTTTTATGACTATTTTCGCAATACCGACCCCAAATAACAGCAAATAACGGCGCCCCAAACAATAGGATAAGAGCAAGAGAGTTATGATAATGAGTATTTGTTAATAAATTAAATTATTGTGGAAAAAGTGACTACCGCAAGTGGGACTTGAACCCACGACCTCGGAATATCGTTCCGTAGCTCTTCCAACTGAGCTTATTGCGGTGCAACAATCTCGACCAACCTTCGTTCGTAACCAAGGTTGGTCGAGATTGTTGCAAAGCAATCTTGATAGATGGCGTTGTACGTAAAAATATATAAACTCAATCGAGTGACGAATGTGATGGCTTAATTGATTACTGAAAAGCACGACCGCAATAAGCTCAGTTGGAAGAGCTACGGAACGGTATTCCGAGGTCGTGGGTTCAAGTCCCACTTGCGGTAGTCAATTTTTCCACCATAATTTAATTTATTAACAAATACTCATTATCATAACTCTCTTGCTCTTATCCCATTGTTTGGGGCGCCGTTATTTGCTGTTATTTAGGGTCGGTATTGCGAAAATAGTCTAATAATAACGGGACAGACCCTTCGTGTGCAAGTCCAACTCATTCTTGACTGTTTTTTAATATACCTATATATTCCTAGCAACAGTTTTAATTTTACATACTTAAGTACATAAAAGTCGTCTGCGTCTCTACGTGCCTCATTTCAACCCTTTGTTTTAACACAAAATAGACCGAGATCCGAGAGGCGAATCCTTTTACTTATTTTCTCAGAAAAGAAATATATTGGATTAGGTAGTTTTTGTACGTACTATCATTGTAAAAATACCTGTAACTCTGTCTCGTCGGCCGTTTTTCAGCAATTCGATGGTAAATTCTGGTAAAAATTTTACAAACTTTTTTCATTTCTGAGCGCTCAAATTTACTTATGTCATAAATTAACGTACCTACTCCTAAAAAATATGATTTTACCAGACTTTAGCACCAAATTGCTGAAAAATGCCTGACGGGACTGAGTTGCGGGTATTTTTAAAATGATGCTACGTAAAAAAACTACCATAAACTGCACTAGCTGTTACCCGCAACTTCGTACGCGTGGAATTCAGTAAAAAAATAAACTAAAGTAATTTATTAATTTTGCAATTGACTTGCTATGCTTTTACTTAATAAATCAAATTGTGTTAGAAAAAGTGATCACGGCAAGCGGGACTTGAACCCACGACCTCGGAATACTGTTCCGTAGCTCTGCCAACTGAGCTTATTGCGGTCGTGCTAACAGTAACGTGCTAACAGTATTAAAAAAACCAAAAAAGGACATACATACAAAAATAACGACTTTGTTTTGTAATAAGACATTTCATCCCTGTGAAAATAAGTCATAGAATTCACCCCTCGGATCTAAGTCTAAAAGGACTCAGACACTGTTTTTATCCTAGCTAAGTCTGGACTGAGATTTTCCTACTTTAGCATAGTATTACACTTGCTAATCTTCGAGGTGGTTGTTCATTTACACCGCTATGCTATTTACATTCAAACTACACTCTTTAATATTTTGCAGACTTTTATTTCGTGTTATAAGAATTTAAAACATTTGAATTGTAAAAATGTATACTAATAACAATATTTAAATTGTAAAATATTATAAAGCTGAAGAGTTTGTTTGTTTGAACGCGCTAATCTCAAGAACCACTGGTCTGATTTAAAAAATCCTTTCAGTGTTGAATAGTAGATTTATTGAGGAAGGCTATAACACATCACGCTGCGATCAATAGGAGCGAAGCAGTAGTGAAAAATGTTGCAAAAACGGGGAAATTTTTCTAAATTCAAATATACCATAAAATTTCATGAAGCTGACATTTTTTTTTACATTTCACACAACGGCCGCTGGTCCCAAAGTAAGCTATATTTCTATGCTTGTATAATAGGTACCAGTATACGGATACGGAATACAGTATACTTATACTACTATTTTTCTTTTGTAAGTACGTACTTATAATACATAGTAAACACCCAGACGCAGACCAAAAATAGGTCTGACAACTAAAAATATCACACAAAAATGATTGACCCAAACGGGAATCGAACCCGCGACCTCGTGAACGGTAGTTCGTTACATGAACCACTCAATCACAAAGCCCGTCAGTTACTTAATATTCAGATACGTGAAACACAAATATCATTGTCATAATTAAACCACATAAATACACATCATCTTATACAACAACATTCATCTAGTGAATTCTACAATCGGATCTGTGTGTGAGTTTTGTGGCAGCAACTGGGTGGACTTGGAGAACAAGGGCGCGGTCACAATGACTAAAATATATTTTGGGGCTTAAGAAAGATGTTATATTATTTATCTTTGCTATCTTAGAAAAATAGATTATTACTACTGGGGAAATAGTTATCCCTTTTAAACCAACTCAAAGCTTAGTACTCTAAGCTTTCAGTTGGCTTTTAAATTATACACGTTATTCTTAACAAATTATACAAAAATGATCATAGATTACAGAGTAATTATACAAAAAAAGCTAATCTCTTGAACCACTCTATCTATTATTGATCGATTCCCGCTCGGGACAATCATTTGTGTGATTTTTCTAATTGTCATACAAATGTTTGTACTGCGTCTGGGTGTTTCTTGTTCCGTTGTATCCGTATTCTGGTACCCATAACACAAGCTTAGGATCGGAGGACGTTGTGTGAAATGTCCATGAATATTTATTTATTTATTTATTGTTTATTTGTTTCTATGTAGCTATGAATTGCACAACTATGTAACAGAATTTTTAAAGAGAACCTTCGACATTCTGAATGAATTTGATAATTATTCACAAAACAATCTTGATAGATGGCGTTGTACGTAAAAATATATGAACTCAATCGAGTGACGAATGTGGTGGCCTACTTTGATTACTGAAAAGCACGACCGCGATAAGCTCTGTTGGAAGAGCGTCGGAACGGTATTCCGAGGTCGTGGGTTCAAGTCCCGCTTGCGGTAATCACTTTTTCCACCATAATTTGATTTATTAAGTAAAAGCATAGCATGTCAAATGCATTACTTTAATTATTCACATTTTTAAAGACTGGGTTTTTCAGGATTAATTCAGCTAATGCGTGTTTTTCAGTTTTAGAACTATGTTATTCTTAAATAATCACTCTAATGTCTTCTTTTAAGTAACTGGTACCTTTCTTTTATTATAACCTTAAAAATAATTCGGTTTTCTTCAACAAAACAATATTTTCATTGCCTTTAGACACCAGATGGATTGTCCTACAAACTTTTCAATATATTTATATATCACCTTAATATGACATATGGTTGTAATGACTATCCCCTTATATCTTTCATGGGGGTCTTTTGTGATATTTCACAGTTGAACGGATACTTGGATAGTTGATGTGTGTAATATTGTCATCTTGGACAAATAGAGCGCTTTATGTGAAGTGAAAATTGAATATCTCTATATCTTGAAGGTGTGGCATGAAAGAGACAAAAATATATTTATTTGATTCAACATAATATCATGTACAGATATAGAGTGACGGATTAAGAATACAAGTGTCACCACCAAAGGGGTGGTTTTCCTTCCAAGAGTGCTGTAAAACCCAACTAAAAGATATTGTACACAGATAACACCCTCTGCGTGTTATAGAAATCTCAAATATAAACCCTGTGCCAACACGTCTGGTCAGCGTGGCACAGTAGAGCATAATTCCTACCGAAGGAGCGAAGGCCCGTGCCCAACAGTGGGAAGTTAATGGAATCGTTAAAGACATGTAAATTAGAATAATTAATTGTCAATAGACAGATTTTAAGTTTGCATTTTATACCTACTTAAGGACACGCTTTACTTTAAAGACATGAGTTTCAGCAATACAATTCAGCTTAAAAATGTGAGGAACTACTGGCAGCTTGTAATCTTATTATTTTATATAGTAGAAGGTGTTAAGAGGGTGATGACAGATGAAGTGATGAAGGTTAAAATAATGATCAAATCTTACAGAGGAAATGATTAAGATGAAACAATGAAGATGAAATATTGATCAAATTTTAAAGATGAAATAATTAAGACGAAATAATGATAAAATATTAAAGAAGTTATGATGATTATGAAATGGTGAAGATATTTAAACAGAGATGAAGTTGGAATAAGTCACGGGCAAAGTGCTAGTTTTTATAAATACATGAAAATCTAATTCCAAAGTTCATGGGCGTACATTCGTGTCAAATGTTCATTAATATTTTCCCTATAACTATAATTAAACATTGTACAAACATAATAATAAGGTTCAATATTTATTCATAATTATTTTTACGAGCTACATGGCTTATAAGCCAAATCGCTACATAAAATTTCGCGGTCTGCGTATGAGACCACTTAAAGTATATAAATACAACTAAGTAGTTTTGCGTTTTGCAAGCCAAGCTTGCCCAAAATTACTACTTCAAAAATTCAATCCACGTTTTATTGCTTTGGCTTTCAAAGGACTTTTTAGTCTTGGCCAAAAACTGATGCTCTTGGGAAAGATAGTAACAACAAACGCCATATTTCATTACAGATAGTGAAAAAACCAAGAATATATTTTCAGTTTAGATAGCTGAATATTTAATCTTACCAGCTCCAAATGTCAAAGCTCTCTGAAGAGTACAAAAACAATATGTTACACGATATTAACTTCTTCAACCTATAAAGATATAAAGACCCCCAGCCCTACTGTCAGTCAAGAATCTAATCCAATTCATTAAGGGCTTTTATTTGCAATCATGGCATTACGAACGAGGTGACATCATAAAGGAATAGATTAAAGCTCGTAACGAAGCGCCATTTTAAATCAGTCATTTTCTTCAAACAGGATTTAGCAAGTTAAAAAGGTTTCTTTAGTTTGAATTGAAGCTGGCATCAATTTTGTACCCTCATCACTAAGTGAACAATGGGGAAAGGCCTTAAGGTAGGCAATTGTAATACGCATGCGTCTCGCACCCCAGCCAGAAACTGTCATGGCGATTCAGTCCGCGTATTGACGCCGCCGAGTCACGCGTTACGTTCTAACCTTACCATTGCCAATCGAACCTTCTATGAATATCCAGAAACCTAACACATTTTATTTATTTTGTGTTTAAGTGATACCGCGGTGATTCAATCGCTGTTATTTACGATTATTTATATAAAGTGAGGTGAGAATTAAGGAGAGCAGAAACCGGATTTTTCTGGATATCACCAGATACCAGACAATTGTAAGTATTTCAATGATTAATCTGTAGTGACAATAAGTGATATTAGGTTAAGTGCGCGCGGGTTTTAAATTGTTTTGTATGTGTGTGTTTAAATGTAAATTGGTTGTAAATGAATATGCGTGTGTGTGTAACGTAGAAAGAAACGTTAATATCAACTTAGAATGTTTATACATTTTATTGATTTTGGAAAGTTTTAGCTCGCGTTCGCCTCTGAGCCAGTTTTGAGGGCGTCAGGATATTTTCCCTATCGTTGCTTATATTGTTTAATTACTTTCGGAGGCGAAGAACTATAAATTTTGTCAGTAATTTGTTGACAGTAAGCTCTAATTTATTGGCGTAATAATGTTTTGTTTATATCGGCACTGATAAAAGAACATTGTTTAGGACTCAATATTTTAATTTAAACTGAGTCCCTTAAATTATGTATCTGAGAAATTTATTTTCATATTTCTGCAATTTTTGGTGTTATAAAATAGATACAAAAAATGGAAAATTATTTAAATAAAACCATCCCGACGTTTCGGAGACTTTGCAGTCTCACCCGTGACCATGGTGACTGCAAAGTCTCCGAAACGTCGGGCCAAACTTTAAAACAAATTAAATATACACGTCTAAATCCGTAGAGAGTGGTTTTATTTAAACAAATGAGTCGCGCGAGTGTTAGAAAATATTATGATAAATTATTTATTATTTCTCACGGTAAATGGTGTGTCAACTACCGTACATAAAGTACTAGCATTTGGAATTCAGAAATTGTGTGTGTCCCTTGTTTTTGCAATATTTTTCACTGATGCTTCACTCCTAATAGTCGCAGCGTGATGATAAATAGCCTTTTGATAAAATGTTTTACACGTCTCAATTTCATAAGAATAATATACATCAGGTACAGTCAATAAATTATACATCATAATAAAACATATAAATAAGAATAATTCTCAAATGGTTGAAAATTAACTGTGTGATAATGATAATTAATAAAATACATTATGTAAAAGCCCTGAGTAGAAATAAAAAAAATTAAAATATTATAATAAGTTAAAGTTTCATAACAATATTATTCTGCTAATCAAAAATTTAAAATGTCAAAAATAAAAAAATAATTTAATATAGAAAATAATTATAATAATCCGGAATACCGATAATCAATTCTTGAATGTCATAAATTGGTCAAAGGTATAGTACGTCTGTTCAATAAGCCAGCGTTTCAGTCTTGATTTGAAAGAAGCCATGGTAGTGGATGAGGTGACGCGATCCGGGAGTTTGTTGTACACCTCTGGGCCCATTACGTGGGTCAGCTTAGCAGACTCACAGCCGTATTCACAAACGTTACTGTGAGGTCTCATAGTAGGCATGGACGCACAGGGGTAGCAAAATCATTTCACAAACAATACTTAAGTGGTGAAGCGCACTATGCGTTTATTAAACTGAACGCATAGCTAAGTTTTGTCTATGAATACAAAGGCTCGATGAACGGAACGCAATGAGAAGTGTTACCCTTTGCACAGTGCATCAACACTTAAGTACTTACTTATGTAAATATTGTTTGTGAATACGGGTGTTAGCGAGTGAGTGTGGTACTGGCGCTAGCCTATTGGGTTACGTCTGCTGTAGGGGCGTCAGTAGTGAAAAATGTTACAAAAACGAGGAAATTTTCTAAATTCTACGCGTACGGAGTCGCGGGCAACAGCTAGTAACCAAATGCAGTGTTGAAAATGAAATAGGTAGGTAATTTGAATGTAGAAAATGGTAGTCCTGGACGTTCGTGAAGCTCAAAACGTCCTTGTGTGTGGTAACGCATTAAGAATACAAGTATCACGAACATTTTCTTCCCAAGATGCTATAAAAGCCAGCTAAGGAATATTGTGCTAACGTCATCTGTGAGATACTAAAGACTTGAAAATAAACCCTGTGTGATCAGCGCAGTACAGTAGACTGTAATGTCTCCCAACGTAGAGGAGGCCCGTGAACAACAGTGGGACATTCATGGGCTGGAGAGAGAGATTTATGAAAAAAAAATGCTTCTAATGATGTAAATTACTTATGTTGAAAACATCACACAGCCACAGTATTCTTAAATGAACGACTAAAATTAATGGAATTCTTTTGTCGACGGTAAATGGTAATTTAATTTTTTAATGTACCTGTTGCCATCTTTTTAATTTTTTTTTTTTGGTCCAAATGTTGAATTTTGTATTTCATTTCGAATCTTGGATACAAGTGAATAAAATTATGTAGTACGCAGTAGTTGCTCATGCAATTAGTTATTTGCATGCATTAGATTCGGAGGAGTATTGGAACGAACATTGTGAGACGAGAATTTTATATATTAGATTTATTTAAAAGTTTTATTTTCGACTACTAGTACAAAAACAGAATTAAACATATAAAAGTAAAAAATAAAAAGAAAGTAATACAACAAATTTTAATATATAACGACCGGGTCTACTCCGCGGGAAATATAATTTATTTTAGGTACGATACATGTTTTGTCCCGACGTTTCGGTCGACTTGTATCGACCGTGGTCACGGGTGAACTGGTCGGTACAAGTCGACCGAAACGTCGGGACAAACAGGTATCGTACCTAAAATAAATTATATTTCCCGCGGAGTAGACCCGGTCGTTATATATTAATATGTGTGAAAGCCGCGAAAGTTTAAAAACATTAATACAACAAATTATTTACAAAAACAATAACAATGCAATGTGAGCAGTCACAAATAAGGACCCAACTCGGCATGATGCGGGTTGAAAACCAGCGCTCTGGTCCGGTGTTGACTTGCTATTCTTTTACTTAATACCTAAATTGAATTATAGTGGAAAATGAAATTATCACCATGGGTGGGACTTCAACCCTCTCTCTCTCGCTTCAACCCATTTACGTCCCACTGTTGGGCACGGGCCTCCTCCACTTAGGGAGGTCTACTGTGCCGCGCTAACCAGGCGTGTTGGCACAGGGTTTATTTTCGAGTTTTCCGTCTCTCACAGAGGGTGTTATTTGTGTGCAATATCTTTTAGCTGACTTTAACATCATCCTTGGGAGGAGATGGGGTGGTGACACTTGTATTCTTAATCCGTCACCACACGGACACGCGGACTTGAACCCACGCCCTCGGAATTCGTGGGATTCGCTGGTCGTAGGTAGTGATCATGATCAGTAGTAGGAGGTACTGAAACTTAGAAATTAACATATGCTAAACTTGAAGTAATATGTTTAAAATCAATCACTGTCGATGTATTATCTGACCTAAATTTAGATAATAGGGTCGCATTAGATTAATGTTGACCGAATATTGACTAAAAGTGAATTAGGGTGAGAGTATTACAGTTTTAAATTAATTTTTTTGGACTATCTTAGTACAGTAATCCATAGTAAAAAAAATCTAGAAATTTATTTCAGAAAGTAGGTATAGAAAATCTTGAAAAAAAAAGAATTTCTTTTATTTCTTTTTGTTTAGTTTTTTGATAAAAAATACCTTTTGTCTTCTAATAAATACTATATCTAAATCTATACTTTTTGTAAATACATACTTATAATACATAGAAAATACCCAAATGTTCGTATCACATTTGTAAATGTCACACAAATAATTGTACCGAACGGGAATCGAACCCCAGACCTGGTGAATGGCAGTCCGTTATATGAACAACTAGACCTCGTAATCCGTGCGTTTTAAATTTAGAAGCATCCATTCAGCCAGTCTTGCCATTAATTATCGATATAAAATCCCCTTAGGGCTAGCACAAAGCTTCTGTATTGCTGCTAATAATTTCAAAGCATTTCAAGGCACGTGACAGCCCTAAAGAAGCAAGTTTCAATCAAATTTAATAACAAATTTGCATGTTTGAACAATTTTATCGGTATTCGATATTGATTACAATGAAATAGCCCGGATATTACCGGGTTTTGATATTATGCTATATTATGCTAATATTATGTTACATAGATCGTAACTGGGTTAATCAATCACCCATTGATTATTTTACAGTAGACATTGGTATCAATTCTACGCGCACAAATAGACAAAACATAACTAAAAAAATAGTTTTGATAGTGTCGCTAACACAGTTTAGAAATGTTAACGGAACTTTCTTGTTATAAAAACTGTTTATTTTTGAGTAACGATTTTAATTAATGTAAATGTGTACAGCAAAATACCCAATAAATAAAAATACACAATTATAGTTGTTATCAATTTTTATGTTATTAGTTTAGTTGTGCATGTAGAATCAGTACTCGTAACTTCATCTTCGTATGTCTTACTCGTAACTTCGTTCGTCTTTTAACCGACATTTATTACTATGTTAGATAGTTTAATTATTACCCAAAAAGTAGGTAGAGGCGCCGGCATTTGCCCCCTAGCCGGGGCCCAGCAGGGGGCAATATGCCTCCAACGCACTCCTGCAGGGCTTCTCTTATTATAATTATTATTATTCTCTCATTAATGCTCATGAGGTGATAGCTGCTGCCATCACCTCATGAGCATAGCTGACGGTAGACCCTCTACATCATGGTGGTGTAGTAATGAGTATTTCTGCCGAAATGTGTTTTGAACTATACTTTATGGCGCTCATACGCCAGAACCATTGAGGTTAGGAAGATAATGATAACATAAAATCATTGGAAATTTTCTTTAGAAGTATTTTATATAAATTCACTTTCCTCTAAAACGCGTTAGAAAGAAGTTATTATTATAAAACTGATTTTAGGTGCCTTTTTTTCAATATGGCGGTGCAAGCGGCAATATTACGAGGTGACAAAGTATAAGTACTGAAAGAGTACATCTGAATCTATAAAATTGCCAATTTTCAAAACTCCTGTAAATGATTCCAGATAAAAAGCCCAATGACTGTGCTTTAAGGTATTTTTTAAAGTCAAAATATCTGACATCTCGAAACAAATCATAATGCAATCGAAGTTGAGTCAGTTCACTAGTATTTTATTATAAAATTGAATAGGAGTTATAAAATAAATTTACTCACAACTCGAACAAACGTTTCTCCCAAAGTATTCAATCTATTCCATAACTGAAAATATATTTGATTCGTAAATATATATGACGGTCGACAAACGAAAGCTAAGCTATCATAGCTTAGCTTTCGTTTGTCAGTTAGAAATTTAGTTTTTAGTATCGCAGTTATTTAAACTATTATTATAAAGAGATTAAATTCTTATTGTACATTACATTAAATACATTAAAGTGGTCGCAAAAATCTCGTATTAATATTAATTTACAAATAACTATTAAAAGAGAGTATTTCATTGTCACTTGGACGTAGGCGTTTTATTAGGACATTTTAGCTACTCAAACCTAAAATCTTCTTCCACCAACTTATAGGAGGTCCTAAAACATAGATTTGATCAAAAACAAACCCCTGAGAAATCAAAATACCTACCTAGCTAACATTTTATTTTAAAATTTCATATAGATAATGTAAGCCAAGCAAAAGATCTTTTGCTATGTAGTGGACAACATACCTAAGCGTGAAATATTTTCTCATTTCTGTACTTCAATATATTATATCGTTGGAAAGTCTGTAACGACACAAGAATTTTAATATCAGCTAAATCGAATATGTTGATATTGTCTCGGGAAAATAATACATTGTTTTATCGATAAATAATAATCGTATATATTATGTATTTACTGATTGCTGCTTTACAATTTCAATTTAAATGGTTTAGCTTTTATTTAAAAATACTCAAAAGTAACCTACTTTTTTAATATCAGCGGTTTCGTTCAGCAATCATGTATATTTTTAACGGACCAATTCGTCTGCATGTTTTTTTTTTATGTTTTACCTCATAACTTTTAACTGGGTGAAGCTATTTCAGTGATTCTCACTGAAATAGCTTCACCCAGTTAAAAGTTTTTTTTATATGGACATTTCACACAACGTCCTCTGGTCCCAAGCTAAGCTTATATGCTTGTGTTATGGGTACCAGAATACGGATAGAATACATATTATTATACTACTTTTTTTTTGTAAATACATACTTATAATACATAGAAACACCCAGAAGCAGTACAAACATTTGTATGACAATTAGAAAAACCACACAAATGATTGTCACGAGCGGGAATCGAACCCGCGACCTCTTGATCGGCAGTCCGTTACCAGAACCACTACACCACGAGGCCCGCCTTTGAAAGCTGGTGCTGGACCGATTTGAAATCTGGTGCTTTCCTTGTGGTCCCATTGGCACCAGGTCAGGGTCTGATGGTTATCTCTTAAGAAATCGAGGAAACCCCTGAAATTTCAAAGACACATGAAGCCGCTTGAACTGTTTATTATAATACTCTATTTTGATTATTGTAAGTGGATGTACTTTCAAAGATTTCATTATTTAGATAAACTAGCTGACCCGGCAAACGTTGTTTTGCCATACAAATGTCAGGAGTGGACAACCCTTATTACTATGGGGTATGAAAAATAGATACTAGCCGATTCTGAGACCTACTGAATATGCATATAAAATTTCATAAGAATCGGTCAAGCCGTTTCGGAGGAGTATGGGAACGAACATTGTGACACGAGAATTTTGTATATTAGAATAGGTATATTGATAGGTATGTAACTGAGCTAATAATAGCTTGTTAAAACGTTTAATTTTATATGGCACGTATCTACTTTCGATTTGTTGACCACGAATCAACCTGATGGCGGAATAATACTGCTAATACCACTTCACTATTTCCTCCTGTAATTTAAAAAATTGGTCAAGTGCGAGTCGGGACTCGCGCACGAAGGGTTTCGTACTATCTATATGTATCTATACGTATCTATGCAACATAAGGCAACGTTATTAGTATCGAGCAAGAAACGGTAAAAAAATCATGTTTGTTGTATGGGAGCCCCCCTTAAATATTTATTTTATTTTATTTTTAGTATTTGTTGTTATAGCGGCAATAGAAATACATCATCTGTGAAAATTTCAACTCTGTAGCTATCACCGTTCTTGAGTTACAGCCTGGTGACAGACGGACGGACGGACGGACAGCGAAGTCTCAGTAATAGGGTCCCGTTTTTACCCTTTGGGTACGGAACCCTAAAAACCTATAAGGGATAATCGTAGCAGATAACACTGTACAAAAATTCTTTCCAAGCCATATTTACAATGAATTTCACCCCCAACGATCCCATTAATTCCTCCATACCGCGATGGAATTGGCGTACCAATTAAGTTATATGGGTACGCCATTCGATCGTAGAAATTGTAAGCAATATGTTAGCTTCGTTCAATTTAGTAGATTAACTAAATTACTACTCAAATTTGATGGCTACAAAGTAGATATTTTTTCTATTATTTGAGAAATAAATACAGAATTTTCCAACGGGATCGTGGTCTAGTGTTTTATTTAACGGACTGCCGTTTACGAGGTAGTGAGTTCGATACCCGGACGGGGCAATCATTTCCTTACTGGAGTCCACTCTAGGCTTCATTGTCGTCGGGTTGCAAAGTTTGATTTTGTTGCAGCAAACAACAGGTTAGTTTTAGATTTCACAATTCGCTTTTGCCTGTCTGTCATTTAAAAAAAACATCAAAAATCGGAATAGAATATCTATCCAAACAAATCAATAGTGCGGAGATAATCTTTTTGAAATCGGAACGAATTACAAAATATGACCTAACAAAAGTACATCTCGATCAATCATTCGACAATCGAAACTCATTCGCTCGCCTGTCAATTTATCGAGAGGAATGAAATATGAATGAAATGAATAATGTCATTCACTCATAAAGTTTAATTTGACGGGTGCTGTTAATAGACATCGTGTTACGAGAAAATGGAAGTTTTTTCAATATAAAAATAATTTAATACTTTTTACAGGCCATACAATACTAGGCTGTGCCTAGTATTGTATGGCCTGGTAAAAAGTACTAGTGGAGTATTGAAAGTTTGGTAGGTGTAATATAATACCATTAATACCTCGTTGAGCCGTTCCGGGTCCGGTAAAGCTCAAGGCACGACCATGGCCTGGTAAAGCAAAAGAGAAAAAAAAACCACTGACTGGTTGTGTAGGTTTACTTTCGTACTAGCTGTTGACAGCGACTTCGTACGCGTGGAATTTAGAAAAAAATACACGCTTTGGAACATTTTTCAGTTATCCCTCGCTCCTATTGGTTGCAGCGTGATTTTATATAGCCTAAAGCCTTGAAATTCGTGGATATATTAAATTATTGCATTGTCATTAGTCTATATGCGAGCAATTGACGAGCCTCGTGGTTGAGTGGTTCATGTAACGGACTGCCGTACAAGAGGTCGCGGGTTCGATTCCCGCTCGGGACAATAATTTGTGTGATATTTATAATTGTCATACAAATGATTGTACTGCGTCTGGATGTTTCTATGTATTATTCGTATGTATTTACAAAAGAAAAGTAGTATATGTATTATATCCGTATTCTGGTATCCATAACACAAGCATATAAGCTTAGCTTGGGACCAGAGGACGTTGTGTGTAATGTCCGTGAATATTTATTATTTATTATTAATTTCAAATCAAATCAACAATTGCAATATGTTAAAAATCATCTTCAAACATTTACAAAGATCAATAAATAGCTTGATGGATTGATAGACCATTGCTGGGCATGGGCCTTCTCCACTTTGGGAGGGTTTATTGTCTACTGTGCCGCGCTGACAAGACGTGTTGACACAAGGTTTAGTTTCGAGTTTACCTTCTTTCTTTCTTTCTTGAGTTTCTTTCACAGTAGACTTTAACAGCTTAAATTGTCCCTTAGCTGGATCTTACAGCACCGTAAAAAAGAAACGGGGTGGTGACACTTGTATTCTTAATCCGTCACCACACAGACTATGATATGAACGAAGCTTTTAAGTGTTTAAATAATATTTTCCCTTTAAAATACTTAGAGTTTAAACCCTAATAACACTAAAAGGCCAATATATATGTGAAATCACCCCATTAAGGGCCTACATCAATATTATCGTCGACATGTACATATTAACACAGCTAGTAGGTATAGAAAATGAAGAATTAGGGATATTTTTTTTGTTTACTCAAAATCTACTAAATATATTTTAATTCTGATTTACGTGTTTCTATAGATAATAGTTACTTATGTTTTTAAAGTTATTTCATTAATTAATACGCGATAATAGACCGACAAATAAAAAAATTAAAAAATGAGAGAGGTTGTTTCGTTAAGATTTTCTATCGAGAAAACTTTTTTCAATCGCGTTTCTGAGTTTATGCGATCCTAGATCATATATTGAAAAAACATATACTTAAAAATTAGAGCTCTAGCCATTCAATCTAAAGAAACAATGAAAACTTCGTACGTAGAAAAATGCACGAAGCTATTTTGGTATCCTCTTAATATGTTAACTGTGAAGCTAACGAGTACTTTAATTGTATTTAATTACAGGAATGTTCTGTTTAACGAAATGTTCACCAATTCAGCGACATTATCACATTATTATAATATAAATTATAATGGTATTATAATACATAAATATTCATGGACATTTCACACAACGTCCTCTGGTCCCAAGCTAAGCTTATATGCTTGTGTTATGTGTACCAAAATACGGATAGACTACATAAACTACTTTTCTTTTGTAAATATATACTTATAATACATAGAAAACACCTATATAGAACCTATTCTTAACTAACTATTGCCCGCGACTCCCTACGCGTGGAATTTAGAATTTTTTTTTGGTCGCAGCTTGATGTTATACAGCCTATAGCCAACACTACAAGAAAGCCAACACTAAAATATTTTTTTAAATCCGCCCAGTAGTGGTTCCTGAGATTAGCCTGTTTAAACAAACAAACAAACTGTCCAGCTTTATATGTAGGTATAGACTAGTTTATATAGAGAAAAAAAAAATGGAAATAGCCTAATACCAGAATATCACCCAGTTTTTGAATTTTTCATGATAATTACAAAACTCCTAAAGCAAACGACAAAGGAATTAAGCAAATTCCATGTTATCCAAATCTAGAACTAATTAATGAAATCTTTGTTAAGTATAACCGTTATCTCATCTTCAATCATCCTGAACTTTAGCGGTTTTTCTCTTAAAGCATTAATACAACCGGAGTTGGCATTTTTAAGCGACATAAACAAACGACAAAAAATACGAGAAAAATCGAATAAATTTTTTTATTTCATTTTCCCGTTTGCTATTATTTACGGATTTAGAAGCGTATATTAGAAACTTTTATTTACACCCATTTATAGAAATTATTTACACTAAATTAATGTTATAACAGAATTTGTTTAGTTCTTATTTTATCTTTTAATATTTCTCTGTATTTAAAAGATAAATAATTAAATAAATTATATTATTTTTAAATTTAAGCCAGACTATTTGTGGATTTTTCAGTTACCATGGTCACGGGTGAAGTTATGATTTAAAACAAATATACGCGTTATAATTCGTAAAAAGTAATTATATTTAAGTAAATGAGTAACGCAACTGTTGGAAAATATGACGAGAGAAATGCGAACTTATAATGCTCATACGTGCTTGTGGTAATATTGGCACTACGTTTATTGAAGAGAATAAATAGATACAAACGGCGCGTAATTTTTTACTCAGGCGTTCATTATTGCGGGGCGTGCTTACCGACTAATGTAATTACGTTTTAGTTGTGGCGTGTGTTACCTGTTATCTCTACACCACCGATATGGCAGTATATTTTTTATATAAATACGTTTGTAACAACTCCTGCTGGTTTTCTACTCGAAGGTTTTTCTAATTGGATCAATAACTTCAAAAACTGTACCCGTTTCTCTTTGAACTTTCTGATACGAATTGAAGGGAAATTGTGACAGAATAATGTTTTATACAGTTGAATAGATAAAGTTTTACTGTGAGTTGACGGGTTAAGAATACACGTGTCATCACCCTATTTCCCATTCAGTGTAAGTTAGCTCACGGCCGCAGATAAAACGGTATCAATTCTACGTGCACATCAACAATCAATTTTAGTTTTTTGTTAAATTAAGTTAAGTAGTGTACGTAGAATTGGTACCAACATCTTCTTTATTTTTATTTATGCTTTATTGTACACAAAAGAATATAAAAACAATATAAGAACCATACACATAGACTATAAACTTTTTCCATGTGGTGACGGAGAAAGTATGCAAATCTTGGTTGTGTTGATATACAGAGATGGCATTTTCTGTCAGAGACGAAAAACTCAAAAATAAACAGCCGTACATTAGGCCACAATCCCTTCCAAGTGTAGCAGGCCTGTACCCAACAGTAGAACGTAAATGAGTTGAAGAGAGAACTTTAATATTAAAGACAGTTTTAGAAGATTCAGGTTGGTAAATTAATTAATTTAAAAACCTTGCTACCCATCTATCTATTTTCCAGCACACACAGTTTCAACATCTGTTCGTAATTACGTACATAAATTACACAGAAAAGGTCGGATGTCTAAAGAGAGGTATTGTTTCGCCTTTCGACGACGTCATTGCGGTCAGTTTCATGATCTCCAGGTTTTGGAATTTATTTTCGACTAAAGAAATATAAATTAAAAAAGGTTTATTTTGTATTATTAAATGTGTTAATGACACATATAATAATATGTAAATGTTTTTACTGCGTCTGGGTGTTTACTATGTATTATAAGTATGTATTTACAAAAGAAAAGTAGTTTATGTATTCTATCCGTATTCTGGTACCCATAACACAAGCATATAAAGCTTAGCTTGAGAGGACGTTGTGTGAAATGTCCATGAATTTTTATATTTTTATATTCTTCTCTTCTCCAGCCCATTTACGTCCCACTTTTGGGCACTGCCTCCTCCACTTTGAGTTTATTTTCGAGTTTTTCATCTCTCACAGAGGGTAATATCTATGTGCAATATCCCTTAGCTGACTTTTACAGCACCCTTGGGAGGAGATGGGGTGGTGACACTTGTATTCTTAATCCGTCACCACACGGACATATTATTATATATTACCTAAGTAATATTTTGTTAAAATAAATTAATAGATAAATAAGTTAAGCACTTACTAACTACTAACATATACTAACATTGCTATGCCTGTAAAAGGCCTATTCTAAGTCAAAAGCACTTTCTGTGTATGGTACCATCACGAAACACTTAGTTTGCAATAAAAAATTTAATTATTTGGTTTAAATTCTAAATCATTTGTGAAAATTTCAATTCCTTAGCTATCACCGCTCTTGAGATACAGCTTTGTGACAGACGGACATACTAATGGACGAACAAAGAGGTAGGACCCCGTTTTACCTTTTAGTACGTAACCGGGAACCCAAAATCTCTTAGGTTGCCAATAATTGTTTTTCGTATTAAAAAGTAGCCCATGATTTTTTCCAGGCACTAGAGTATGTGTACTTTAATTTATTTTACAACGGTTCATCACATAATTTTGAAAAAGTGACATACAGAGTTACATACACAATGGACTTAGGATAAACAAATAACACCATTTTTTAAGGCTCCCAAACGTTTCCAAATCGAATAAAAACAATCTCGGTATAAGTTTTTTTTTCATATTTCACGGTCTACAAGTCTTTGTGTACACAAAAGAACTATACTGTACGTATTACTTTGAAAGAATAATGATATATCATTTGGTTTCTTAGATAAATGCACCGTCTCAACGAAAAAAATGATATCGCACAAAGTAAGCCCTTTGCAAAGCTTTGTGTGGCTGTATGAAGCAATGTCACAGACAAATTAAAAAAAAAATTCGAAGATGGCGGATGAAAATGGCGCGGGTTAGGGTTATGTTGACATATTTGTGTGCGTGTCTTATGCAAATATTTGTGATGGCTTTTAGCAAACGTTTTTGTTGAAATATCTTGTTTGTTTGTTGGTATATTTTGCTGTTTTGAGTGATTTAAAAGGATATCTGTATAGGTTATAAAGCGATTATTGTTGTTGTTTGTAATACTTGATGTTTTGACATAGTTATTACTATTGTAATCGGTTAAGATCGTGTAAGACTTCTATTTTTATTTTAAGTCGAAATTAAGCACATAATATATACTATATTGTGAATACCCGTACAATCTTGAAGACACGTAACCTTAGCCTGGCTAAATCGTACCTAAGGGTCTAATAAAATATGGTATAAGTGATCTGTAGTTTTGGCAAACTACAGACGTCACTTATACAGCAATAAAACAAGTAATTAATTGGGAAGCGACATTGACATTACAATAATAGATTAATCTGTGGCGTCAATGATAGATAAAGATAGAACGTATTTCACGCACACATTTTTTATATTATATTTGTTTGAAAGAATTGAGACCACGTATCGTGTGCTCGTTTCGTTTCGATAAAAATTCATGGTTAACGGTATGACGTCATTTTAAATCTAACATGATGGATTCGGCGTATAACAGTTTTATTTTCATTTATTTTCTTTCATTTCCTGCTCCTGCTGGGCGCGTCCTCCTCCACTTTGGAAAGGACTACGGTCTACTGTGCCGCGCTGACCAGGCGTGTTGGCATAGGGTTTAGTTTCGAGTTTCCCATCTCTCACAGTAGAGGTTAACTGCTTATATTGTCCCTTAGTTCGCTCTTTCAGACCTGGAAAAGGAATGGGGTGGTGACACTTGTATTTTTAATTCGTCACCACACGGACATTCTTTCATTTAGTTTATATAAAATATAGTTTCCATTTCGTATAAATTTGACGTTTTACTTCACCATTGTTTAAATTTTTTTCGCAAACATTCTTGTGGAAAATCTTTCATTTCTATGTTAGAATATTTTTATAAAAAATTGGTCAAGTGCGAGTCGGACTCGCACACGAAGGGTTTCGTACCATTATCTATGCAACATAAGGCAACATTATTAGTATCGAGCAAGAAACGGTAAAAAATCATGTTTGTTGTATGGGAGCCCCCCTTAAATATTTATTTCATTTTATTTTTAGTATTTGTTGTTATAGCGGCAATAGAAATACATCATCTATGAAAATTTCATCTGTCTAGCTATCACCGTTCTTGAGATACAGCCTGGTGACAGACGGACGGACGGACGGACGGACAGCGAAGTCTCAGTAATAGGGTCCCGTTTTTACCCTTTGGGTACGGAACCCTAAAAAGATCGCTTATATTTTTTAAGTTGTTTCACTGAAAACAGCCAGTCATTTTTGTGACAAAATACGATTGAAGAAAAACAGTAATGAAGAAAATACTATATTAAAATAAGAACCATTATGGTTCTTATTTTTATTATATTAAAATTATTATATAATAAACCTTTTTTTCACAACCAAAGGTTGTCTAGAATGGAATTGCTCAGACATTAAGTCTGCCTTTACACCTTATTTGTGTATAGAAGTGAAAGAAGCGAATAAAAGAGGAATAAATAAATAAAAAAATATTAGTATTTGCTTTTCATATGTATGTTTTGACGGTTCGTAAATTGCTCTATTATCACGTAATTATTTTATATAAAGCTCGTATATTAAATTAGAATTTAGTTTCAAGATTTCCTTCTCTTACTAAAGTTCAATGCATAGGTTTCCCTTTGAACTTGCTTTGAATACCCTGTGCTAACTAACGTAGCATAGTTATCAATGTGTCTAACAATATAAACGGCTTGCTACGACGTAGCATGTGCTACGCCTAGCGTAATATTGCTTTGACAGTTAAGCCTACAAAGGTCTACGGCGTAGATTCAATTTAATCAACTCAGAGTTGATTAAATCGATAGTTAGATTATATAGAATTAATTAAAAATTCCTTTTTTAGATAAATTTTATACAATTAGTCAGAGGTTAAAGAAATTAGGATATTGCACACAGATAACATCCACTGTGACAGACGGAAAACTCGAAAATAAAACCTGTGCCAGCCCGCTTCAGCGCGGTACAGTAGACCATAATTCTTCTCAAAGTGGAGGAAGCCCGTGCCCAACAGTGGAATATAAATGAGCTGGAGAGAGAGAGAGAGGGTTAGAATTTTAATTAGATTAATTGTGTTCCTAAACCACACAATTTAAAATTTACCAAAAATTTACAATTAACCAATATATTAATACAAAAAATTGTAAATGTAAACACGTCAGCATTCTCTTTTTCACTATCATCATACCGTCACGCCTTTTCCGTGGGAGTAGGCAGAGACTACAAAGCGACATCTGCTATGACCTAAACACGCTTCATTTCCTTGAAATTATAATAGAACAAATTAAATGATGATAAATTACCAACTTCACAGTATTTTTAGGATTTCGTACCAAAAGATAACCAGCGTGATGTTATATAATAACCTACAGCCTTCCTCAATAAATGTACTATACAACCGTGAAAGAATTTTTTTTAATTGGGCTAGTTATTCCTGAGATTAGCACGTTCAAACAAACAAACTCTTCACCTTTTTAATATGATAGACTGTATATTATTGAGCCATAGTAAACAAATCTTAACGCTCAACTTTTAAAATGCCATTTCATCCAAACCACTCGTTTCTACTTTTTACTTTAAACTTATAAAACCTTTATCGTTTACGAAGATCGATAAAGTTTTTCTTTCTTTTTTCTGAGTAGCCATCGCGTCTGAGCAAGTAACTTGACTTTTAAATGCGAACTAACAAGAAAAATTTTCACTGTTAGACAACTACTTACTATGATAGTTTTTTATATGTATAGACTTTGGTTTCACTGTTAGCGAGTATTATTATTACTTTTAAAACTACGCAACGGATTTTGATGTGTTTTTAATAGAGCAGTTCAAGAGAATAGTGTTTTCATAATTTGTTACGGATTGGTTTTGATTTGGGTCGCTTAAATGTCGGCCTCGTATATCACAGTTGCACAGCGTGCTACGGAGAGGGCTATGCTTGGTATTTCTCTACGGGATAAAATCCGAAATACGGAGATCCGTAAAAGAACTGGCGTATCCGACATAGCCCGAAAAGTTAGCACGCTGAAATGGCAATGGGCAGGCCACATTGCTCGTAGGACTGATTATCGTTGGTGAAGAAAAGTCCTAGAGTAGCTACCACGGACTGTACGACGCCCCCGACAAGGTGAAGCGATGACATCGTCAAGGGCGCGGGAAGACAGGGAAAGAAATGGGGTGGTAATATTTGACGAGAGACCAGTGAATAATTATGTAGATGTGCTTAATTTCAATTTACCAAAGCTTGTGATTTGTAGATAGTGACATGTTCATTAAATTATGCTAAATGGTTTTGAATAATTAATATAATTGATTAATATTAATTAAATTATGTAATCACAGTCAGTTATATTGACTTTGGTGTACGAGAATTTAATTAAAATTTAGTGCTCATATACATATTTACTTGATGGAGTGTTGATGGCTGCATCACTCACTCGACTTGAAGACAAACGCGCGGCACAGTAGACCATAATCCCTCTCAAAGTGGAGAAGGCCTGTGCCCAACAGTGGGACGTAAATGGGCTGGAGAGAGAGAGAAGCTCACATAGAAACATACAAATATAACGACTTTGTTTTATATTATGTGAAGAAGAATAGATCTAAAATCGAACAACACACGGTAAATATTGTAACGTAAAGTTATCAAAGATCAAAATTATTCTCTCATTGCCTTCGATATTCTGCGCATTCAGCGTTTCAATTGGGATCTTTACAACAACAGTTTCCGATTAACATTTTCGTTTGTTGTTTTCGCATCGTTCGCAATAATCGTAAAAAACCTTTTTTCTGTATATTTGTTATTGGAAAATTTTAAATGTGAATCCAATTTTATATCATGCTGTTTAACATAATCGAGTTGGAATAAATAATGGGTAATGGGATGATATTTTGTTTGTGCTACGGTGAGAAAATCTGCTATCATTTATGGGGCCTTAGGCTGGCTACTAAAGTAATGGATGAAAGACGAATATACGTTGAGGAGATCCAATTGTTAAAATGGACAGATCGATCAATAAATATATATTTATGGACATTTCACACAACGTCCTCTGGTCCCAAAGTAAGCTTATCCCTACTAATATTATAAATGCGAAAGTAACTCTGTCTGTCTGTCTGTTACGCTTTCCCGTTTAAACCTCTTAACCGATTTAGATGAAATTTGGCACAGACAATCAGGCCCTGAGAAAGGACATAAGCTACCTTTTACTGCGAAAAAAGGGATAAAAAGTTTTCAAAATTTCAAGCGGGCGGAGTCGCGGGCAAAAGCTAGTATTTCTATAATTGAGTTATTTATTTATATATATACATATATATTTGTTGGTCTTTCACACAAAAGCTACTGAATGGATTTTAATGAAACTTTACAATAATGTAACTTATAAATACATGAGAATAACATATAGGCTCCTTTTTATCCCGAAAGAATGCAATGTTCACGTGGAATAGTAAAACACGAACAGAGTTTTTATCCTTTTTACAATATAATCACGCTCAAAACCAAGGACCGAAGCAGTAACTACATATACGGGTAAAATCGTGGACATTATTTGATGTGGTATATAATATTAAAGATTACATTTTCTGTGCTTGTAATCTTTTGCACAAACATTTTACGAGCGAAGCAGACTTCATTGAAATAAAAATACCAAAGAAAATATTATTTCTACGATCGCAATGGATATTATATATGAGATTTGTTATTATATGTGTATCTATTTAGGGTTCCGTACGAAAAGTTAAAACCGGACTCTGTTACTAAGACCTCGCAGTACGATATAGGGAGACTATTTGACGTATTTTTAACACGTTTTTATAAGTTCGGTATGTATCTATCAGTGTATTAATCTATGTAACGTATTCTTTCAACGCGATTTTCACCCACTTTCGATAGTCGGATTGATTTGAAATTTTGCATACATATCAAGAACCGATGACAATGCAATTATTTAAAAGATATTCAGGGTTGCCGCAATGCCCATAAAATTAAAATTGTACCTAACAATACAACGCTGTTAAACAAAAGTATATTTTGTATGACAGCAATCATTTATAACAAACTCCCAGCATATTTATGTAAGCTGGAGAGTAATATTCAGTTTAAAAATCAATTAAAAAAGTTGCTTCTTGACAAAACATATTACAGTGTCAAGGCATACTTGGATGACAAATTAACGTAAATAAAATTAAGAAAAAATATTAATTAAGAAAAAATGTTCTATGTATCTAAAACCAATTGTAATAATAATGTTAAAATAATGATTATAATAATGTATAATAATAACCAATTAGATTAATTATTAATGTCACAATTATGATGGGTAATGCAATACGTAAAGGAAAAAAAAAACAAAAATTATCAGTGGCTATGTTTATCCCAATTCTTCTTCTTTTCTTTTTAATTTTGACGCATGATATTTATATTTAGTATCTTAGAAATGTTATGTCGAGCTATTTAATTTATTCTAGTATGTTTTGTTTTTAATTTTTTTGTACACCACCTAAGTGGTCAAATGTAGCGGACGAATGTAACACAAATTGTAACAACTTATATCCTATATTTACAAAAATAAAGTATTGATTGATTGATTGATTTTCAAGCGTGGTTTTTCGTTTTTGAACTGAGCAAATTATTTTTTTAAGATCATGCTTAATTTTCCACACAAAATATCTGAGATATTATTACCTAATTAGGGTAGGTACCGTACCAAAAGGTAAAATAGAAGACTGAAAGTCTTATTCATAATGACTTATCGGAGGTTTAAAAGTTCGCTAAAATCGGTTCGCGAAAATTATCAAAACTTGTTATTTATAATAGTCTTTTTACGCTAAATCATTTATTATCTCTCCGATAAAATCTCCGTTTAAACCTCCGATAAGTCATTATGAATAAGATCATGAGAGTTTGCTGTCTTTCCGTCCATCCCTACATCTATGAGCAGACTGTATATCAGAAACTGTAATAGCTAGAGAGCTAAAATTTTAACAATTTATTTTTATACCAGTTGATGAACAACAATTAAATAAAAAATAAATATTCATGGACATTTCATACAACGTCCTCTGGTCCCAAGCTAAGCTTATCTTATACTTACTTAGCATTATACTTACTTGTATTATAGGTACTACTTTTATTTTGATGATACATACTTATCTTCTAATATATAAAATTTCCATGTCACAATGTTAGTTACCGTACTCCTCCGAAACGGCTTTACCGATTTTTACCAAATTTTATATGCGTATTCAGTAGGTCTGAGAATCGACCAAAATCTATTTTTCAAAGCTTTTTTTTAGTATGGCAAAACAACGTTTGCCGGGTCAGCTAGTAATATATAGAAAACACCCAGACAACATTTCATTACATTACAAACATTTCTATGACGATTATAAATGGTTGTTCGTGCGGGAAGCGAACCCGCGACCTCTTAAACGGCAGTCCGTTACATGGACCACTAGACCACAAGGCCCACCAAATTATACTATTGTAGATAATAAAATAAATTAGTAGTGATATTACAAAGCTATGAGTATGAAGAGGCGCCAGGTTAGGGGAGAAACTGCTAGATAGATAAACAAAAGGGAAGTATTTGCCCTTCGTCGAGACTTTCAATCCCTTTTGTATAGGGTGACCCTTTGCTTTTAGGGTGTGAATTCAGTTGGTGCGTAACACATGAAGATTATACCTTTATTATTTACTTTAACCTTTGTAAACATAGTTCGTGTGGATTAGGAATAGAAATGTCGCCACCCTATTTCCTTCCCAGGGTGCTGTAAAAGTCAGCTAAGGGGTATTGTACAGAGATAACATCATTTGTGAGAGATAGAAGACTCGAAAATAAAGTTTGTGCCAACACGCCTGGTCTGCGTGGCTTAATAGACTTATTTGGTAGTTATGCCTTAAAAGAGCAACAAACAATTACGCTTCTATACAAAAAATATAAAGCTGAAGAGTTTGTTTGTCTGAACACCCTAATCTCAGGAACTACTGATTGGATTTGAAAAATTCCTTTTGTGTTGGATAGTTCATTTGTCGCGGAAAGCTATAGGGTATGTAACGTCACGCTGAACCAATAGGATAAAGGCGTTAGTGAAACATATTAGAAAAACGGGAAAAGTTTTCTAAATTTCCCGTGTACAACTCGCAGGCTACAGCTTGTTCGTTCACAGTTAGGATTACATAAAATGTATTATTTTACTTTAAATTGTGCTTTTCATAATAGCTTGTGTCTAGCAGTCACTAAGTTATTTGTTAAGAAAATTTATTGCAAATATAATCCACGTTTTACAATGATTGTTAAAAGACAATTTCATTTTCTTATAAAACCTGTTAAGTAAAAGAAAAACCTGGACATCTCAATAACAATGGACGAGCACCTAATAAAATCGATAGTTCAACGTCTCTAGCCACCGATCTTGTATAAAAGTGCCTGTAGTACCTTTGTAGACTTAGAGCATTAATCTAACAGGAGGTGACATAATAAGGCGACCCCCGCTGAAAAAGGTACGAGAACAAAGATCATACTCATTGTGTACAGACACTGTCGTCTCTTAGTGTGTGTGAGGCGATTTTAGGCGGGTGTGTGTAGCTACCAATAAAATGACGATATGGTGTTTGGGGGAGTTACTTCTGTACCCCGCCAACCTCAGAGCTATGTCGAACCTTAAGTTTTTTTCAAAAAAAAGACGAGGGTCTCAATTGGTCTATATGTTTTTATTACTTTTTTTTTTTGTTTGTTACCTCATAATTTTGAACTGCATTAAACAATTTTAAGAATTCTTTTTTGATTTGAAATCTGGTGGTCCCTGTTTGGCCCATTTGCAACAGGTCAGGATCTGATGGTTATCTCCTGAGAAATCGAGGTAAACGCCCAAACATAGGCACATGAGCAGTGTTCCAATTTTTGCGACGCACGGGTGAAAATCTAATATATAAAATTCACGTGTCACAGTGTTAGTTACCGTACTCCTCCGAAACGGCTTGACCGATTTTTATGAAACTTTACATGCATATTCAGTAAGTCTGAGAATCGGCTAACATCTATTTTTCAAACTTTTTTTTTTTAGTATGGTAAAACAACATTTGCCGGGTCAGCTAGTAGTTATATATATTTTCCTAGTTTTATTAGATATTATCATAACAATGTATCTTGTAAGTTGTATTGCCCTTATGTTGGAAAAATAAATGCTTTCTTTCTTTAAGTCGGTTAAACTTTCTTAAAAAAATATACAATTATTGTCAAAGCAAATTGCATGTGTAACATCTCCTTTTGGTTTAATACTCAAAGTATTTATGTGATCGTAGTAGTTTTGTAGCCGTCCTCACATCGTCTTGAGAAAAATAACGGTGTCACGTGCACCAGTCGACGACGTCTTAAAACTATAGTTAAAGTGAAGGTACGTGTCCAGTTTGCCAGTTTAATTTTACAAAATGCGGTTAGTAACAGCTTGATTCTTTGTAATAACATTTTAGTACATGCTTTGTGGTGACACTATAGTGTGGCTATGTAATTTTTGATACTCGTTACGAATATTTTTAATACTTTATGTGAATGTATGGTTAATAAATGAAATTACGGTGGAAAAAAGTGATTACCGCAAGCGGGACTGGAACCCACGACCTCGGAATACCGTTCCGTAGCTCTGCCAACTGAGCTTATTGCGGTCGTGCTCGAAGTAATCAATTAGGCTACCGTAATCGTTACTCGATTGAGTTTATATCGCATTTCCACATGCACCGCCATCTATCAAGAATGCTTTGCAGCATCTCGACCGCATTGATTACTTCGAGCACGACCGCAATAAGCTTAGTTGGCAGAGCTACGGAACAGTATTCCGAGGTCGTGGGTTCGAGTCCCGCTTGCGGTAATCACTTTTTTCTACCGTAATTTAATTTATTAAGTAAAAGCATAGCATGTAAATTGCAAAATTAATAGATTACTTTAGTAAATGTATGGTTTTTCTGGTGTATATTATTAAAGCCAAGAGACTTCGATGTTCACTGATGCTTCGCTCCTATTGGTCGCCGTGTGATGTTATATAGCCTAAAGCCTTCCTCAATAAATGTACTATCCAACGCTGAAAGAATTGACTTTGACTTTGAAATTTTAGACTTTAGCGCATTCAAATACATTATAAATATATTCGGTAGGTATCTATCAATGTATTAATCTATGTAACGGATTCTTTGAAAGTGATTTTCACCCACTTGCAGTAGTCTGATTGATCTGAAATTTTGCACACATAACAAGGACCGATGGCAATGTAATAATTTAAAAAAAAAATCAGGCGTGTTTTTTTAGTTTTTTATTAAGAAAGACACAATCCTAAAATTACAGATCAAATTAAACTGAAGCGATTTCCTATTTTGTGTTGAACCACTAGAGGGTACAGGCCGAATCGATCCCATTCAATACCGAGTAATGCCGACCCAACGTCTTCAAGTGGACAGATGAATTCTCGATCTATTATTAGCTTTGAAATGAAAACAGACAATTACTCAAATAAAACCACTATTTATGGATTTAGACGCGTATATTTGTTTTAAATTTTTAGCTCGACGTTGAGGAGACTTTCCAGTCACCATGGTTACTTCTGGGACTGAAATGTAAAATGTCCTCTACAATCTGTTGCTGCGGGGTTTTCAACGTTGGGCTATACCTTAAAACTGATACCTATACGGGTCTAGACCGGTTAAAAGTAAAAGTGTTAGAAAATATTATGAAAACTGACAATATTTATGGTTAGGTACATTTTTCTTATTGAGTTTAAAAAAATCTATTTTCTCCTTTATTGTTATCCAAGTATTCGAAATCAAGCTTCTCTACAGCGAAAGGGTATCGTCTAAAAGAAATAGTGTCAAATAGTCCAAGACCCGTAGAGACATGTATTCTTCCACTTACCAGCTCACAAATGCTCACTTACACCAGTAGTGTTATTCAGTAAGAAAAAGTGAAGGGAGTTTTCGGTGAATCTTGATCACGTGACAGCGCTCCTCTATTTTTATTGGAGGAGCGCTGTCACGTGATCAAGATTCACCGAAAATTCACTTCACTTTTTCTTACTGAATACCACTGCAGGATTCAAATACTCAAATACTCAAGTACTAAAATACTTATTTATTGATAAACATATTTTACACGTCATACATTTAAGATTGAATACAACTTCTTAGAATTGGGTGTGGTTTCGAGTTGGCTTTCAAAGCATCCTGGAAAAACACGGGGTTATGACACAAGACTTGTCAAATCTATTTTATTTAGAAATAATTTATTCATAGTCCACATAAACCTTCCAAATACTATAAGTGAATGAGGACATAGGCGTTGCTTTTACGTTAATAAATAATTAATAAATATTCGTGAACATTTCACTCAACATCCTCTGGTCCCAAACTAAGCTTTTACGACACTTCGTAAATAAAATCAGTACCTACCTATATATTTTCACATTCTTTTCTGTACATTTAAATAGAATTTTGTCCGTGTGGTGACGGACTAAGAATACAAGTGTCACCACTCCATCTCCTCCCCAGGGTGCTGTAAAAGCCAGCTAAGGGATATTTTACTCTGATGATATCCTGTAAGAGACGGAAACCTCGAAAATTAACCCTGTGCCAACACGCCTGGTCAGCGAGGCACAGTAGACCATAATCCCTCCAAAGTGGAGGAGGCCCGTGCCCAACAGTGGGACGTTAATGGGCTGGAGAGAGAGAAAAATATAATTTTACCTTTAAATTATACTATTTCAAAAGTAAATTTCAAGTAGACATTACTTAAATAAATATGTACCAAGTTCGGTTAACAGATCTATTCAATCATCCGTCGGGAAATCAACTGTAATAGCTTTGAAGATACTCGTATATCTTCTTTACTTATTATGAAACAAAGTCGTTGTTTTTGTATGTATGTCTCTATGTGAGCTTACATCTTCAAAACTACGCAACAGATTTTGATGCGGTTTTCTTTGTTAGATAGAGTTATTCAAGAGGGTTGTCTTTTTATATAATTTGTTTAAGATTTTTTAGTGAATTCCACGCGTACTAAGTTGCGGGTGCCAGCTAGTATATATTTAAAACTAAAAAAAAATCATGAGGATCTCTGGCTATGCTAGTAAGTAAAGACTAGGCTTTTAGTTAGGCCATATTTCCGATTAAAAAAATTCGTGAATCATTATCATCACAACATTATTTTCTAGGTAGGCAGATACTATAGAGCGCCATCTGCTACGATCTTCACAGACATTCTTGGCTACACTAATTCATCTATGCATCAGGTCATACATGTCTGACGGTTGTAAGCGATACGCACTTGCATCTTTTGAAAGATATCGGCAATGACATCGGAGTGTGTTTTTCGCGGGTATCCCAAAGTGTTTCCATTTACCTAATTTTAAAATTTTCACTGCTAAGTGAAATGATATTCACATACGCACCTCTTTTATTGAATTTTAATAAAAATGTAAAGTAGGTAATTTATTTATTTTTACCACACCCTAGGGAGGAAGTGGGCTGGTGACACTTGTATTCGTAATACGATCACCTCGCGAACATTTCACTTTTTAATCCATACTAAAATATTATTAAGCGGAAGAGTTTGTTTGTTTGTTCGTTTGTTTAAACGCGCTAATCTCAGGAACTACTGGTCCGATTTGAAACATTCTTTTTTTTTTGCTTAGTCTATTTATAGGGGAAGGCTTTAGGCTATATAACATCACGCTGCGATAAATAGGAGCGAAGCAGTAGTGAAAAATGTAGCAAAAACGGGAAAATTTTGTAAATTCTACGCGTACGGAGTCCCGGGCAACAGCTAGTTAGTTACTTATAATTTGATATTCCGAATTGCAGCAGCAAAGTTATCGGCAAAAGCGGTAAAAAAAATTCAATGAAAATACATGTTGTAAACGTTTACGGCCAAAATACAGAATTTTGTGCAAAATTTCTGTGTTATAGTTGAAAACGCAATAACGTTAGAAGTTCAAGCGATTTCATACGACCAGTACAAATCGTTGAGCTTTATTACAATCTAAAATATATTTAACATTGCCACAGCCAACAGCTGCTGAAAGAAGTAAATTTTCAATGTATGGGATTTTGCTTTCTCTTTGTGGTACAGCAATACCACAGAGAGTAAATAAATAAATATTCATGGACATTTCACACAACGTCCTCTGGTCCCAAGCTAAGCTTATAAGCTTACTTATAGTTAAAACACAAGCATATTATATGCTTGTGTTATGGGTACCAGAATACGGATATACTACATATACTACTTTTATTGTAAATACATACTTATAATACATAGAAACACCCAGACGCAGTACAAACATTTGTATGACAATTAGAAAAATCACACGAATGATTGTCCCGAGCGGGAATCGAACCCGCGACCTCTTGATCGGCAGTCCGTTACCAGAACCACTACACCACGAGGCCCGTCATGTAAAAGTAAAAGAGTAAAAGTGTATATATGTACTCTTCTTCTTCCTGCCCTTATCCCAAGCTACTTGGGGTCGGTGCAGCAGTTTCCTCTCCTTTTCCGGCCATCAACATTCAGATTCATCATCTTTTTTTGACGGGCAGAAAGACCGACTGATAGACGGACACGATAATGAGACTGTAAGGGTTTTTTTTTGTGCGAAACCCTAAAAATAAAGAACATCTAATCACTAAGTACTTACCTATCTAAGTAATAATATCTCTAAATTCTATATACGAGTATAACTAAATATCAGCTCCACTATATCCGTTATATCATTGAACAAAGAGCTCTTCTATCGCTCATCGGCAATAATTCACAATTAATCACTCTGTCACTTTCACGACATAAGCAATAATCGTTTACGCGTGTAAACTTACGGGAATTTTATTCAAGGACATATTTTATTTTCATCTAGCTTTTTCAACCTACATATCTTATTTTATTTTTATTTTGCTGGTTTATTTCTGTGTTTGCTTCACCTTATGATATGTTTGTTTTCTTTTTCCTTATTTTTAAACGACTTTAAAAAGAAGGAGGTTCACAATTTGTCTGTATGTTTTTTATGTTTGTTACCTACTGCGCTTAGCGATTTTAATGTATCTTTTTTATTTGAAAGCTTGTGGTTACCGTGTGGTCCCATTGGCACCAGGTCAGGATCTGATTGTTATCTATCGAGAAATTGAGGAAAACTTTTAAATTTCAAAAGCATATTATTATGAAGTCCGTTGGACATTTATTTTTAAATACTCAATTAGTTTATAATAAAACTACTTTTAACGGATTTAGACGCGTGAATTTTAGCCTGACGTTTTGGAGACTTTGAAGTCACCAAGGTCACATTTGAGACTGAGTTGTAAAATGTTAGCTTTAGTTTTTTCAACCTTATATTTATTACTTTTTTTAATTTGGTTAGTTTATTTCTGTGTTTGGCTTAGCTTATGATTAGTTTTTCTTTTTTTCTTAGTTTTTTATGTTTTATTTAATGTGTGTATCTAAAATGTATTTTCTTTCTTACTTAGTTTAATCAACTAAAAATTTTCATACATATTCGTTCAATTCAACAGTAGAACTCGAATAGTATTTCTCACCTCGAAAGTAACAGTAAAAACACATAATATTTTCTAACACTTGCGCGACTCATCTGTTTAAATAAAACTACTTTTTACGGATTTAGACGCGTATATTTGTTTTAAATTTTGGCCCGACGTTTCGGAGACTTTGCAGTCACCATGGTCACGGGTGAGTCTCACCCGTGACCATAGTGACTGCAAAGTCTAAATATACGCGTCTAAATCCGTAAAAAGTAGTTTTATTTAAGTAAAAACACATGTTACTGGTATAAAACCTTCATATACATAGAAAATAACAATAAATTTAATAGTTAGGACCAAAATTGTGGCCCTAAAGAGCCGTTTAGGTTTTATTAACGTCTAAACAACTTTGTAAGCTTTATAAATTATTTTTACATGCAAATGTAGAGGAATTTTTATATTTAAACCTCTGTGATATTTGTAAATGAATTGTGTAAACATAGTAAGTGGGTTAATAACCATAGCGACTTTTAACTCGCTGTTAACACCATCTAGCTGTTGCACGCCAAACTAAATTATTATGATTCTATTCCAAATTCAATACATGTGAAGTAGCGGGCAACAGCTAAGTATTATGTTATGACTTAACAGTACTACCGATTGCTCGCGACTTCGTATGCGTAGAATTTGCAATCAAGTTTTTTTTTGCATAAAACAGTCTCCTTTCTCAGCCTCTAAAGAATCTGACTTTACTCAAAAGTGTAATTTTATAACGTATTTATTTATTTATTTTTGGAACGTAGTAGTTGTAATCAGTAGTAATATTGACTTACTACAGTACTAATGTCTCAATGTTGCAATGGTTTTAGCAAATTTTTACGATGGCCCCGCCTGCCTGACGTCAACCCTCTACGGATATAAACAGGTTTCAAACGACGTGTCCCCTCACTTGGTTCTTACGACGCCCGCGGATTATACACAGGGAAGTGACACTTATATTCTTTTAGTCAGTTAACCCACGGACAAAGTAACTGGCTAAAATGAATCATTTAAATAAGGTAAAGTTAGTTATGTTTACAAGTATCACCACCCATATTCTTTCTCGAGGTGCTGTAAAACCAGCTAATGAATATTGTACACAGATAACATCCTCTATCTCAGACGTGATCTCTCTGTGAGAGACGAATCTCGATCTCGAGAATAAACTCTGTGCCAACACGCCTGGTCAGCGCGGTGTAGTAGAGCATAATCAATCCCGAATTGGGGAGGCTTGTGCCCAATAATTTGGACGTTATTAACCTGGAGAGACAGAAGCAAAATAAACAATCAATATAATTGAGTATTTTTTTTAAAGTTTAATCCATTTCAGGTGCCTTTTAAATTTGAGGGTTTTTCTCGATTTCTCAAGAGATACCCATTAAATCCTGACCTGGTGACAATGGGACCACACGGGAACACCCAGCTTTCAAATAAAAAAGAATCATTAAAATTGGTTCACCCAGTTAACAGTTATGAGGAAACAAACATAAAAAAACGTACGTAGACGAATTGAGAACCCCCTCCTTTTTCTTGAAGTCTGTTAACAATCAGAATGTACCCAGTATCTATTTCATTTAACTATTCTAAAATTACTCTGAAAATTTATAAAGTTATATTGAACATGTTTGCGTTTAAATGCGTAGGTATCAGTTTCGTTCTCGGAAGCTCCGCTTTAGGTTTACAGAACTCGCTCCCTGGAGATTTTAACGGTAATATGATAATAGGTCACTGTAATATGAAATACGATTAAAAGTCAATTTTGATTTTTCCAGTGTGATCTTAGGCTACAAATATATATCCTGAGTTATAAAATTATATTTTTAACTGACTTCAAAAAACGGAGGAGCTTCTCGACTCGTCTGTTATTATGTTATTTTTTATTTCTAAGCTGATGGTTCCCGTTTGGTCGCATTGGCACCAGGTAAGGATCTCCCTCAAGGGACACGACGTCGGTTGGACTTTTTTAAAAAAAATACTAGATTATATAAATAAAACTAGATGCTGCTCGCGACTTCATACGATTTTATTGCGTTACTTTTTATCAGTGTATTAATCTGTATAACGAAATCTTTGTTAGTGATTTTCACCCACTTGCAAATGTCGGATTGATCTAAAATTTTGCATACACCAAGCAACGATGACAATACGATAGTCTAAAAAAATACATAGGATTTTCAAGGGTCTTTTTTAGTTTTTGAACTAAACAAATTACGACAAACATAAGAAATTGACATTTGTATTCCCAATCCATCAGCACATGCAATTTTTAAGGCACTTTATTTAACTGAAATTTCTGTAGAGCTATGAAAATTTATAAGGATATTTCGAAAGCAAATGTGGTACCGCCATAAATACGAATTAGTTTCGATCCCGGAAGCTGTGCTCTTAACTTGCTATATTTGTGATACCCTCTCCCAAGAGATGCATACGGAAAATTTACCATTTATATACAGAAGCATGAAATTTCATTACGTAAATTCATCTCAAGTTCGTCTATAGTTATAGTTTTTTATGGTTTCATACAAACCCTTATAGTCTCACTACGTTGTCCGTCTGTCCGTCTGTAAAACTTTTTTTACTCGGCAACGGATGAACGTATCAACTTGAAACTCATACGATATGTAGATCTATGCGGTCCCTTACTGCAAAAATACAATCAACCTTTTATCTCTACGCATTAAGAAAATATAATCGAATTACGACCATTTTTAAGCATTTTCGACTTATGTTAGGGAATCAAAATTCACAGGTTACTTCTCGTTGCCCTAGAGACCTGAAATTAGGCATAGATCAAGTCTATATAGTGCTGATATAGGAAATGATCCAAAAACTTATAATTTGTCATCACATCGCAAGAAAAAAGTGTTTATACTAATACCAACTTATGAAGTAGTTGAAATGTAGGCGATTCCCTATATTTCAACTACAAAATTAAGTTGGTGAGTTGTTTTGAGTTTTATTAATTACGAAACCCTAAGTGTGCGAGTTTACTTCGCTCTTGGCAGGTTTTTTTTATTTATTTCCACTAGCTGTGAGCCAAACCCCAATAAATTATACAAAAAGACTATCTTCTTGAATCACTCTATCTATAAGAAAAACCGCATCAAAATCTGTTGCGTAGTTTTCAATATAAAGCTCACATAGTGATGTACATACAAAGATAACGAGTTTGTAATAAGTAAAGATTGAACTCTCTCTCTCTTTTCTGTCCATTAACGACCCACAGCTGGGAACGGGCCTCCTTCACTTATGGAGGGATCATTTTCTACTATGCCGTACTAAACAAGCGTGTTAGCTTAGAATTTGACGGGCTTCGTGGCGTAGTGGTTCATGTACTGGACTGCCGTTCACAAGGTCGCGGGTATGATTCCCGCTTGGGACAATCATTTGTTTGATATTCATAAATGTCATACAAATGTTTCTACCACGTCTGGGTGTTTTCTATATATTATAAGTATGTATTTACAAGAGAAAAGCAGTTGATGTATTTTTTTTTTTTTTAGCACAACGCATAACGCATGATAAGCATAGCTTGGGACCAGAGGACGTTGTGTGAAATGTCCATGAATATTTATTTATTTTATTTATTTATTTATTTTTATATTTGTCTCTTACAGAGGATGTTATCAGTGTACCTAATATCTTTTAGCTGGCTTTTACAGCACCCTGGAAAGTAAAAGGGGTAGTTCACTTGTAATTTTAATCCGCTATCACATCGAAAATAAACCCTGTGCCAACACGCCTGGTCAGTGCGGAATAGTAGACCATAACCCCTCCCAGAGTGGAGGAGGCCCGTGTCCAATAGTGGGACTATAAAGGACTAGAGAGAGAGTAAAACATCTAAAGGTTTGTAGTAAGTGAAATTGTTCAATGAATTTAACATTTAAACTGAAAATTTTCCCCGTTTTTCACTGCTGTTTCGCTCCTATTACTCGCAGCATGATGTTATATAGCCATTTTTATTAACATTTTTCACTTATGCTTCACCCTTATGGATGCAGCGTAATGTCATAGCTTTTCTCGATAAATTGACTATCCAACACAAAAAAAAAATTTCAATTCAAACAAGTAGTTCCTATAGATTCTTAGCATCAAAATGTTTTAGTAGCAAGACGAGACGTATTCACAAGGTACCTTACAACATCTCAAAGAAAATTGATGTATTTCATTATTCAAATATAGGGAATACAAAGTAGGGCTCCTGAGAATTATACATAGATCACCTTTACTAGATAGAGCATTAAGAGATTTTTTTTAACAACTAAATATATTTTTTTTGTTTATTTCTAAAAATTTACACTTATTTATTCTTAGATGGTTAGTGCAAGCATTTAATTGTAAAATTGTAAAACTATACTAATATCATAAAAGCTGAAGAGTTTGTTTGTTTGTTTGAACGCGCTAATATCAGGAACACCTGGTCCGATTTGAAAAATCCTTTCAGTGTTGGACAGTACATTTATCGAGAAAAGCTATATGACATCACGCTACCTCCAAAAGGGTATAAGTGAAAAATTTTGCGAAAACGGGGAAAATCCACGCGTACGACGTCCCAGGCAACAGCTAGTCTTTTTATAAATACATCCTTATAATACATAGAATACACCCAGACGCATTACAAACATTGTTTTTTTTACAAATATCCCTATAATTGTTCTGTGCGTGAATCGAACCCGCGACCCCTTGAAGTCCACATGAACCACTAGACCAAGACACTTGTAACAAGACAAGCCGAGTTCTCATAAATTACTTAAGCGAGAATAAAACACACGCTCGGTGTGCATTGAACGCCTTGCGTGCGGTATCTATTACGGTAATCTGTGGTACAACCTTGTGTTTACGCTTAACGTCGTGAAATGCATTTCTAATGGTTTTCGTTTAGAATTATATTATACTAAGTGCTATTTAAAGAGAGGATTATGTTATGTTTAGCACTAACCGTTGCCCAAGTCTTTGTACGTATGGCGTATTTGTAACATATTTTTTATCGATTTGCCGGGTCTTAGCCGGGTCATGGCGCACCATCAAGGCCCGCCAGGGCAAGAGGCGGGGAGAAAAAAAAAATCTCTCCTATTGGTCGTAGCGTGATGTTATAATAGCTTTCCTTGATAAATGTGCTATACAACACTTGAAGAATTTTTCAAATCGTACGATTTTTTTGTAAAAGTTATATCTTCTAATATATAAAATTCGTGTCACAATTTTCGTTCCCATACTCCTCCGAAACGGCTTGACCGATTCTTATGAAATTTTATATATATATTCAGTAAGTCTGAGAATCGGCTACTATTCATTTTTCATACCCCTGACATTTGTATGGCAAAACAACGTTTGCCGGGACAGCTAGTTACCTATATAAACATAGCAAAAACTAATTTTCCAATTGAACTAAATCCTAGTTATACAATATATCATTGTCTAAGACAATTCCATTAATCATTGCATATGCTATATTCGGACATCCGTGGTTCTTGAATAAGAATAATAACCCATCACGATACATAGCGAAAACATAGATCGTTATAAAGAGATTCCGCACGCAAGGCGCTCAAATGAAAGTACGTATGCGCTGTTTTCGCATAAGTAATGAGAATTCCGCGTGTGATTTTGCTACGACCAATGAGAATAGATTATTCCATATCCCGCAACTCATTCCTCTAACATTGCTTCGTTCAGTCGTTAACAAAAATCTCTTAATGCGGTTTCTATAAAGGGTGATCACAGCAAGAAACAACCTGAGCAATGAAACTGTCCGACTCAATATTTATGGATTTATACCACTGAAATAGACTCCGTGAAATTCAGTTTTATGAAACAAGTGATATTCGTAGCAAATTTTATTATCTCTTATCTAATACTAGATTTTATGGCCCACGGCTTCATTAATATATCTTTGCTTACTATAAAACTAAGTTCTTATTTTTGTATGTACGAGTATGTCCCTATGTGAACTTATATCTTCAAAGCTATGCAATGGATTTTGATGCAGTTTTTTTTTAAATTATATGGCGTGGTTCAGGAGGACGGCTTTCTTGTATAATCTGTTAAGGTGCTTACGAAGTTGCGGGCAACAGCTTGTCTTCAAATAAAATACAGTCTAGAACGCTTACGGAGAAAGAAGCTTCCTAATAAAAAAAAATAGTATTGGACATGAGAATCTCGAAATCAAACTTTGTATTAAAACGCCTGGTCTGCACAGCACTAGCAAACCAAATACTCTTTGAAAGTAATGGATACCCGACATATCCAGAAGTGCGACATTAGGCTGGAGTTAAAAATAATATTTCTCCCACATTTAAATACCTAGTACTTTGAAATCTATACACATATATAAACTACTAAACTTTAGCTACATACGAGTGCTTCTCACAATTTAGAACCGAATAAATTTAGCTCCCAGCTTCAACCGAATGGAAATTCAAGTGAAAATGCAACGTACATTTCTCTCCTTTATAATCCCAATAGATATTCAATAAAACTTGTTTATTGCGCTACAATATTCGGTTACTTTTTTTTTCAAAAACAGCCGTATCTCATGGGTTTTTTTGAGTAACGGCTTCTTTCACTCTCTCTCTCTCTCTCTTTTTAGTAATGGTTGCCCCTTTTGGTCCGGCTCTCGAAAATAGGGATGGCAATGTGCTGAAAGGGACAAATATAGCTGAAACGTCTTTTTTTCAAAGAATTTGTAGATAAAATCACCTACAAATTCTTTGAAAAAAAGACGTTTCGTAGTCCCCTTTTTTCTTCGCTAAAGTTAATCCGATTTTAATTGTTTTTACGCTATATTATTGATGAAGAGTCTATCTTGTATCACTTTTTTTTGGTAAAATGTTACCAAATATGTGTGATAGACGCTGCAACTTTACCTAAAGAAAACCGAAAAAAACGGGATTTACGGATGGTCATATTTCTTTTAGTTATTATGTATTGAAAAAAAGAAAGTGACAGAAGCATAGATATACCCTTCATCTATGATATAGCGTAGAAACAATTAAAATCGGTTTAAATTTCGCGAAGAAAAAAGGGAAGTACGATACCCACATTTTTGTATGGAGCATAATTTGGTATCGTGCCCTCTTAAGTACTGAGTACGGAGTCACCACGCAATCACTACTCTAGAACTCACCTGCTCTATTAGTCTCTTACAGAATCAATGAGATGAAATGAGTTGGTACGTACGCATCTGTCACCAAACAAAATCTTTTAATTAGGTAAAAACAAAGCCTGTATTTGCCAAACTTCTATCATTTGCCATCTGATTGCAATCCATTCAGAATGTACTGCAGACCGCAGTTGAGCGCTGATTGGCTATAAATCTGGATGGACGTTGATTGGTGGGAAATGTGGATACTTTTGTTGTGTGGTACTTCTCTGAAACAGTGATATCACGCTTTTATCAGATTCGCTTGTATCTATGTATCCTTGTGTATCTATAAAACGTATTCTCATAATACAAACTCTACTTCAAAACGGCTTTTATTTATCTGAAACTAGCTGATGCCTGCTACTCCGTACGTGTGGAATTTTAGATCCCCATATATTTTGTCACCGTTTAAACCTTCCATGGACTTTCACGAATATTTTGAAAACAAAATCACCAAAATCGGCTTAGCCCTTCTCGAGTTTTAGCAAGACTATCGAACAGCAATTGATTTTTATATATAAGACTAGCTGACCCGGCGCATACGTTGTTTTGCTATACAAATGTCAGGGGAAGGGTATGAAAAATAGATGTTGTCCGATTCTCAGACCTAACGGATATGTACACAAAATTTCACGAAAATTGGTCAAGCCATTTCGGAGGAGTATAATTTTATTACAAATACCATGACAGGAGAATTTTATATATTAGATAATTCTTTTCCTCAACAAGCGATAAAATTGTGATAAATACTCTACCACGAGGCACGTCTTAATTTATGATTATGTACATTATCCAATTCGAACTGGCATTTACACTAGCTATTGATCGCGACATTGTATGCTTAGAGGTTAGAAACCAAACCTTCCCTTTGAAATCCAACGCATTTTGATGTGGTTTTTATTAGGTGATATCTATTCAAAAAAATACATTAAGGTCCGTTGCGTAGTTTAAAAGATTTAGGCTCACATAGGGACATACAGAAATAACAACAACTCCTTTTCGCTTTACGTCGCGCAATCAAAACGATGTGTTTTCTAATAAGTAAAGCTTAAATGAACCTTTTTTTTTTTTTTTTTTTGTACTTTCTTATTAATAATATGTACCTATGTAATTTCTTTTTTTTATGTAACTTTGTTCGCAAGTCAGAAATAAACATTTTCTTTCTTTCTTTCTTACAATAAAGCTATAAAGCTTAAAGTGAAGCTTATGCTTCTGTCCCTTAGGAAAAGCACTGGCGTGATACTTAAGTAATATAATCCAAGTATCCGTAAAATAAACATCTAAACATGTTTGAAAACAGCACACATAATTAAGACGCAATTAAAATACTGTCCTTGTGGGAATATTATACTAGTTTGTTTTTGCTAAACGGCCAGCCTGTTGCTACGTTTATTTGCGGAACACACGTCCAAAAATTATCCTAATGAGTGAAGTTTTTACCCGTTTTATTATTTGCGAAAATGTTTTTTGCGGTTTCGGCATTTTAGGGTTACATTCGAAGAGGTAATTTTTTTTTTTTCATGGGCATTTCACACAGCCTCCTCTGGTCCCAAGCTAAGATTATATGCTTATGTTATGGGTACCAGAATACCAGAAAATGGAACCCTACTGCAAAGACGGACCGATTGACGGGCTGCGTGGTCTAGTGGTTCATATAACGGACTGCCGTTCACGAGGTCGCGAGTTCGATTCCCGCTCGGGACAATCATTTGTGTGATGTTTATAAATGTCATACAAATGTTTGTACTGCGTCTGGGTGTTTCTATGTATTATAAGTATGTATTTACAAAAGAAAAGTAGTATATCTATTCCACCGTGTTCTGGTACCCATAACACAAGCATATAAGCTTAGCTTGGGACCAGAGGACGTTGTGTGAAATTTCCGTAAAAATACTATGTTATCAGTCTGTCCATCTGTCTGTCACTAGGCTGTATCTCTGTAACGGTGATAGTTAGAGCTGAATATTTCACTGTTTATGTAAATCAGTTGATGCTATGCTATTTTCAATGGAATAAAATAAACTTTTCTTACTTTCTTTCTTCTATAACTAATACTCATCATAATCATTTTCCTGTCCTTATACCGTTATTTCGGGAACATGACGTGTTATGATAAGAACGACACAGAACCCTACGTGAATGAGTTCATCTCGTACTTCAGTAAACCAGTTCACTGGTTTATTATTTGCTTGATATTTTTAGCGGTGGAATTTTAGTCCACTTTTTTTAAGTTGCCACAAAAGGGTACTAATGTTTCTAGTATATTTTACTGTTTATTTCAAGGTTTATTTAAGTAGACGTGATTTAATTTGAGAGACAGAAAACTCGAAAATAAACGCAGTTCCAATACGCCTGGTCAGCGCCGCACAGTAGACCACAATCACTCTAAAGTGGAGGAGGCCCGTGCCCAACAGTGGGACGGAAATAGGCTGAAGAGGAGAGGATTTAATTTAGTAGGTTTGATTTTAAAAGTTTTTATTATTATATTCTATTTGAAGGCCTTTACTCGGATTAAATAACTAACTAAATAACATATCTTATTGCAGAGACTTCGTACGTGTGGAATTTAGAAGAAAATTCCCGTTTTCATCACATTTTTCACTAATGCTTCGCCCCTTTTGGTCGCAGCATAATGTTATATGGCCTTTAGACTTCCTCGATAAATGTACTATCTAAAACGGAATGTATTATTCAAATCCGACCAGTGGTTTCAGAGATTATTAGCGCGTTCAAACAAACAAATTATAAACTCTACAGTTTTATAAATAAATAAATAAATATTCAGGACATTTTACACAACGTCCTCTGGTCCCAAAGTAAGCAATTTTTTTATGCTTGTATTATGGGAACCAGATACGGATAGACTACATATACTACTTTTCTTTTGTAAATACATACTTAAAATACATAGAAAAATATTGGTATAGAGTATTACTTGTCTTTAACATTGAACATCAATACGCCATGGGGTAAATCTGTGCTTTAGACCATGTAAAAAAATGTGAAAAATAAATTTAAATTTTGTATAAATAAAATTAAAAATAGTTTAAAAAAACTAAAAAACACGCTTTATTTAATCGAATTATTGTATTGTCATCGGTCTTTGACAGGTGTGCAAAATTTGAATAGAATCTGACCGTTTAAAGTGGGTCAAAATAGCGTCCAAAGGAGTCGGTTACAAACATACAAACATACAAACAAACATACAAACAAACATACAAGTGAAGCTAATATAAAGCGTGTAAAAATTGTCATCATCTAAGTCTAAAATGTAATTTTTTTTTTCTTTATCAAAATAGCTACGCCTATGTAACATAGGCGTAGCTATTTTGATACATATATTTTGGCGTATCGATACATATTGCAACCTCTTTACAAATTCAGTTCTCGTCTTATGTAAAAGAATGTATAGTAGTGTAAATACAATGTATTTTCTCGCTTAAAAGCCTTGAGAGAATTTGTTACATTGACTTTTAACAGTTGAGTGAGCTGGAGTGGAAATGATTTGTTACTTCGTATTGTGTAACATCGCTGTAGGGCGGCCCTCGACAAGGTAGAGCAACGATATCGTTAAGAGCCATTGGATGCAAGCGGTGCAGGACTGTGTGGCGTTCTATGGGGGAGGCTTATTTCCAACAGTGGACGGAGAAAGGCTGATGCATGGATGGATGGACTGTGTAACTTTTTTGTTCTTTTATTATTTACATCTCTTCTCTCCTCAATCTCAATCAAAATTGTTTTCGTTTTTAGGGTTCCGTACCCAAAGGGTAAAAACGGAAACCCTATTACTGAGACTTCGCTGTCCGTCCGTCCGTCCGTCCGTCCGTCTGTCACCAGGCTGTATCTCAAGAACGGTGATAGCTAGAGAGTTGAAATTTTCACAGGTGATGTATTTCTATTGCCGCTATAACAACAAATACTAAAAATAAAATAAAATAAATATTTAAGGGGGGCTCCCATACAAAAAACTGATTTTTTTTACCGTTTCTTGCTCGATACTAATAACGTTGCCTTATGTTGCATAGATAATGGTACGGAACCCTTCGTGCGCGAGTCCCACTCGCACTTGACCAATTTTATTTGGTTAAGTTAAGTTTAGTTGTATATTTCGGCGAGAACACCGAATTAAACATTGGGTATTAGTTTATCACCAATGCCAATAAATATAGTAGGGCGCCCATATACATAACTTAAAATCTAACAAATTAATTTAAAATTAGACATTAAATAAATATGGCCAATAAATATAGTAACCCGCATCAAAATCGGTTGCGTAGTTTTGAAGATATTAGCTCATATAGGTACATACATACAAAATAACGACTTCGTTTATATTTATATATATATATATATTTGAAAAGATAAAGTTCTTATCACAACCGATGTCGATTGTTATATAATTTAACTACAGCTACAGAATGGTACATCTATTACTTTACTCGCGAGTCGTAGGAACGACATAAAGAGCTTTTATTGAGACGATCAAAAGCCTCCACTTACTTAAGGCTTTGAGCTTACACTGAGTACTTGTCTGTTCTACAGTCTTAGCTTGGATTTAAGCTTTAACTTGTTACATTCTTTAGTTGTTCGTAGTCTAGGTAATTTGTAATGAAAATAATATTCATGGACTTTTCACACAACGTCCTCTGGTCCCAAGCTAAGCTTATAAATATAAATGGTTGTGTTACGGGTACCAGAATCCCTATTCTGGTACATACATAAATTATATTTTTATTATATATATTTAGTATATAATTAAAATATATTATATATATTTTAATTATATACTACAAAAATTACTTTTCTCTTGCACATGCATACGTATACATGTTGTATTCCATGTATTATAATATAATATAATATAATATAATATATAAAAAAGAAAACATTATTGAATTGTGCATAAAAAACCATACGAATTGAGAACCTCCTCCTTTTTTGAAGTCGGTTAAAAAATAAGCATAATCTTATTAATCTATAGCTAGCTATTTATACCTGGGTGTAGTTGGGGTGTCTCCAGTAATATTATAAACTTTGTGATGTACCATCGAGTTTTCCCGAACGTGATTCGATTGCAAAAACTCTTTGGTAAGTAATAATTATAAGTCACAATGTTTATTTGTACTGTATTCTGATCACGTAGTATCTTCTTTCTTGGAATACGACTTTTCTTGAAATCAAGAAAGATATTTCGCGATGTGTTTATTATAAAATAACTTATTCGTATGGTAGACACATTGAGAAAATAAGTGGTTTATGTAACGCATTGCCATTTACGAGATCGCGGGTTTGATTCCCGAACGGGACAATTATTTGTATGATATTTATAAGTGTCATACAAATGTTTGTACTGCGTCTGGGTGTTTCCATGTATTATAAGTATGTATTTACAAAAGAAAAGTAGTATATGTATTATATCCGTATTCTGGTACCCATAACACAAGCATATAAGCTTAGCTTGGGACCAGAGGACGTTGTGTGAAATGTCCATGAATATTTATTTATATTATTTAATACTACGCAAAGGACTTTTTTTGCGGTATTTTTAACACGCTTTTATAAGTTTGGTATGTTTCTATCAATGTATTAATCTGTGTAACGGAATCTTTGAAAGCGATTTTCAGCCACTTGCAGTAGTCGGATTGATCTGAAATTTTGCACACGTAACAAGGACCGATGACAATGCAATAATTTAAAAGAATAATCCCAATTCCTTGATCAGAATTACTAGAATAGCATGTTGAAGTATCACTATGATCACACTTGTATTTTTAATTATACACGTAATAGTTTAATTGTATATGAGTAGACTCACCAAGATTATTGTGTTTCTACGTATGCCTTTCATATACAATCAAACATTTTCACATAAAAACGCTTTGTTTAAAGAATCTGGTAAAAATATCATAATTGTTTACTTGTGTTTACTGTTTACTACGATTGTGACAACATGTGACAACAGAAACTTATGTCTCTGACAATATAAACTTAATATTGTATTTAAGTATATAAACTTAGTTTTGCTTGCTATATTGTATACTACCTCTATAATAATTAAAACTTTAGTCTATGATAAAATTATGTATGTTTCACCTTATATAATTTAAAAATTTCTTTATATTGTTACAATTTGTTAATGTATTTTAGAAACTAAAATAATGTTATTGATTTTATGTAGTCTAAACACAATGTAATATGATATAGTTTATAGTAAAAGTCTATCTTTATGGTCAATGTAAAATTAAAATCGAATGTGGGTAAACCCTGTAATAACTGATCGTAGAAGACACATTACAGCTCAGTCTCACCCGTGACCATGGTGACTGCAAAGTCTCCGAAACGTCGGGCCAAAATTTAAAACAAATATACGCGTCTAAATCCGTAAAAAGTAGTTTTATTTAAACATAAACTGTCAATGTTTTGTAAGTAGGTAGCATTGAATTGAGTATAAATGACAATGCTATCATTTAAAAAATATTCGGGATATTTAAGCGTGTTTTTTAGTTTTTAAACTAAGTAGATTATATACAACTTTTAATCTATTTTAAACTTCATTGTGGAAGGCTGTAAATTAAATTGTGTATGTTGTTTATTTTCGCTTTGTGTTTCTGAAATTTGATTAAGCTCTATATTTATACAACTTTTTATTTTTAACTAATATTTATTTGGTTTGTTTTTTGATGTTACTATTTTGAATATGCATTGCGTGAAATATGAAACAAAATTTTCGTCATAAAACAAAAAGTTACTTTTTTAAATTCTCGTAGGAATAAAACTACAAAAATATATTAAATGGAAAATAGCTCTTTTTGACATCCGGGCAAAAATAACCTATTTAAATATTTTTTTTCCTCATTGGCCTGACTACCTGACCGGGGTGGCGGTGGCTACGTGGGCTTTAACCCAGTGGGGGAGACGTATTTTAATTTAGCATTTTGATCGTATTGTCTCATTATAATAAATAAATTACTGTGTCCCATTATATTCACGGGCTTCGTGGTGGAGTGCTTTATGTAACGGGCTGCCGTTCACGGGGTTGCGGGTTCGATTCCCGCTCGGGACAATCATTTGTGTGGTCTATATAAATGTCATACAAATGTTTGTACCGCGTCTGGGTGTTTACTATGTATTATAAGTATGTATTTACAAAAGAAAAGTAGTATAATTATGTAGTCTATCCGTATTTTTGTACCCATAACACAAGCATAGTAATACAGCTTACTTTGGGACCAGAGGACGTTGTGTGAAATGTCCATTAATATTTATTTATATTTTTATATTACTACTATCACTAACTAAACTGTATGTAATTTTTTTATTTTTTATTGTACTTTAAGGGCTGTTTTAAATTTTTATCTATCTTCGATTCTGGCTGTCAAGCTCAGACTAACCTAAACTTTTGTACTTACTTACCTACATATCATTAAGCTATTGATGACACCATTCTCTATTGAAAATTTGACTGCCAGAAATATTTTACTGATAAAACAGGAGAACAATCTATACGTAATCGTAGATTGATTATTAAAACAATAGATAACAACTTTGTCCGTGTGGTGACGGACTAAGAATACAAGTGTCACCACCCCATTACCCCTCCAGGGTGCTGTAAAAGTCAGCTAAGAAATGTTGCACACAGATAACATCATCTGTGAGAGACGGAAAACTTGAAACTAAACCCTGTGTTAGCACGTCTGGTCAGCGCGGCACAGTAGACCATAATCCCTCTTAAGGGCCTACATCAATATTAACGTCGACATGTACCTATTAACACAGCTAGTAGGTATAGAAAATGAAGAATTAGGGATATTTTTTTGTTTACTCAAAATCTACTAAATATATTTTAATTCTGATTTACGTGTTTCTATATATAATAGTTACTTATGTTTTGAAAGTTATTTCATTTGTTAATACGCGATAATAGACCAACAATAGACAAAAAATAAAAAATGAGAGAGGTTATTTCGCTAAGTTTTTCTATCGAGAAAACTGTTTTTAATCGCGTTTCTGAGTTTATGCGATCCTAGATTATATATTGAAAAAACATATACTTAAAAATCAGAGCTCTAGCCATTCAATATATAGAAAAAATGAAAACTATGTACGTAGAAAAATGCACGATAATATTGATGCAGACCCTTAAAGTGGAGGAGCCCCGTGCCCAACAGTGGGACGTAAATGGGCTGGAGAGGAGATAACATACCAAAAGTGAAAACAATAGCAACGATCCACGTCTGTTTTCTCAACACGACTACAAACTTACTACTATGTAGTTCCAGAGTTAAATGCAGACATCTGTGGTCTCTAATGGTCACGGTAAAGGCAAGTTTATATTGACACTCATATTTATTTTACTAATGAGAATAGAGATTCAGTTTAGGAGAGGGTTTCCAGTTCTACGTTTCAATTCTTTCAAACCAAATAAATCTTTGACGGAAGTAGTTAGAGTCTTAGTGTGTTATCATATTCGGCATTTCGGAGGTGATTTCAATAATTCCTTGCCTGTTCATGATTTATCTGGTAGTTAATCTCAATTTATGATAGATTATGCGCTCAATTATGCAATGTTATTAAAATGAAAGAAATGAAAGAATAAAGAAAAAAAGAAAGAAAAAATGTGTAATGTGTGACACGCCAGTTTTAAGGAAATACCGAGCATAGTCCTCTCCATAGCACGCTGTGCAACCTTGAGCTTATTTACGAGGCCAACATTTAAGGACCACGTCTCTGTTTCGTATGTCATCGCTGGTAACACACACTGGTCATAGACCTTCGTCTTCAGGCACTGCGGAATGTTGGACGAGAAGATATGCCTAAGCTTCCCGAACGCTGCCCAGCCGAGTTGGATTCGTTAACCTCTTTTGGAATATCATCAACCCCAAATAATATGGGAATAATATAATATGGCAGAAATATAGATATCTTTTTAACCGACTTCAAAAAAGGAGGAGGTTTATAATTCGTCTGTATGTTTTTCTTTTATTTTTTATGTTTGTTACCCCATAACTATTAACTGGGCGAAGCGATTTTAATGATTCTTTTTTTATTTGTAAGCTTATGGTTCCCGTGTGGTCTTGTTGGCACCAGGTCAGGAACTGATGGTTATCTCCTTAAAAATGGAGGGAAACCCTCGAATTACATAGGCACATGATATAGGTTGAACATATAAAAAAATACTCAGTTATTATAAAAGACATCTTTATATGTATAAATCTCCTGTCACGATGTTTGTCCGCGATGGATTCCCAAACTACTTAACCGATTTTAAATTAAATTGGCACACCGTGAGCAGTCTGGTCCAACTTGAGAGATAGGATAGCTTACATTTCAATTTATGTTCGCAATATTATTTTATTGCAAATTATTTGTTTGTATTGTATAGCAAAACAACATTTGCTGGGTCAGCTAGTAGTTTATTATGAACAAGACTTTATATTACGGACTCGTTTGTGACCGTTGGTACCCCGTTTTAGTAGTGTTCCGTACTAAGTTACTTATTATGTCCTTTATCTTTCCTGAGGTCGACGAAATAGAAGGGTAATCGTTTCTGTTATGAGACCTTATACAGATGGTTTAGTATGAATGGTTGTGAACGTAATTATTTATTATGATTTGTGTTTAATAGTTGCGGTTTTGCTTATATGATTTATGTAATTAGATTTGTTGTTGCGTGGAACACTTGAATATAATATCTTTACTTATTATAAAACAAAGTAGTTATTGTTGTATCTATGTTTATTTTAGTTATACTAAAAAAAAACACTTGAATCACTCTATCTATTAAAAAGACCGCATCTAAATCCGTTGCGTAGTTTTCAAGATACAAGCTCACATAGTGATGTATATACACAAATAAAGACTTTGTGTAATAAATAAGGATAATAAATAAGTAACGATAAATGTCACACAAATGACTGTCCTGTGCAGGAATCGGACCCACCACCTCGTGACCGTCAGTCTGTTACATGAACCAATAAACCGATGTCCTCGTGGTCTATCGGTTAAGACTGTCAGGATTGACATTAAGAGAGTGTCATCCAATGTAGAAATGTAAACTAAATAAAAAAACAGCTCTGCTAAGTTTCTTATGCCGCGCCGGTTCTTCTCAGCTGATTGCATGATCTTAACTTTTTCTATAACAAAGTAAAGTACCTGCTCCAGTTCTACTATTCAAATCAATAAAATTAGTCCGTACAAATTCTTGTTCAATAGACCCTAATTCAACATGAATACTAGCGCCCTACAAACGATCATATGACAAGATCCGCTTACAAACCCCATCGATGACAAAAGGGCTGTTTAAAATCCCATAAATCATCGGCACATCCTCACTTCCGGGCCGCTGCTCGTAACGGAAACGGAAGTAGTCACATCACCGGATATGACGCGAGCGCTGACAGTTAATATCCCGTTATGCATTGCTATGTCATCGCATGCTGTTGATGTAAAAAATACCTTATATTTTGTACTAGAAAGATTGATTTTAAATGTAACTATTTTGTAGAGTAGTTATTAGATATTTTGTTTTCTTTTTGCGCTGTACGAGTGTACGTGTTTCTTTGAACACAAATTTATCTTTTTTTAATCGAGTAGGAAATATAGGTTATATGTATTTGTCTCATATATATCGTATGTCCGTGTCATTACGGACATACCATGCATTTCTTTCTTATTTTTGTATGTATATGCCTATGTAAGCTTATATCTTTAAAACTACAGCCTAACAATGCACGTGTCATCACCCCAATTCTGCCCAGGGTGCTGTAAAAGCTAGTTAAGGGCTATTGTAACGAATAACATACTCTGTGAGAGATGAAAAACTGGAAAATAGTGAGCGCGGCACATTAGGCCATAATCCCTCACAATGCGGGGGAAGTTCGTGCCTAACAATGAGACGTTAACGAGCAGGGTAGATAGCGAGAAGTTTCAAGGAATAGTTAATTCAGAAACATGTAGACAAAATACAAAGAATGTGAATATACACATACAAAAGCTGCCAGAATTAAATTTAAAATACACAGTGCATTAAGTCACAACAGCGCATGGTACAAAGCCTCACAAAGCTTTAAACTTCTCGCTTATGTTACACAATACTGGGACAGACTGAGATTTAGTCAAAATACGTAAAGTTTTCTGTGAATAACTTGCATACGTTATAATATTGAAGATACTAAGTATTAAGAGGACCAAAATAGCTTCGTGCATTTTTCTACGTACGAAGTTTTAATTTTTTCTTTAGATTGAATGGCTAGAGCTCTAATTTTTAAGTAAATGTGTTTTCAATATATAATCTAGGATCGCATAAACTCAGAAACGCGATTGAAAAAAGTTTTCTCGATAGAAAATCTTAGCGAAACAACCTCTCTTATTTTTTTCATTTGTCGGTCTATTGTCGCGTATTAACTACTGAAATAACTTTTAAAAGATAAGTAACTATTATATATAGAAACACGTAAACCGGAATTAAAATATATTTAGTAGATTTTGAGTAACCAAAAAAAATATCCCTAATTATTCATTTTCTATACCTACTAGCTGTGTTAATAGGTACGTGTCGACGTAAATATTGATGCAGGCCACATTTTCCCCGTTTTTGTAATATTTTTCACTATTGCTTTGCTCCTATTCTTCTTCTTCTTCTTCTTCTTCTTCTTCTTCTTCTACGGGCGGTGTCCACAAATCGACGACTTAAGTAAAATATATAGTAGCAGATTCTCAGACCTACTAAATATGCATAAAAATTTCATAAGAATCGCACAAGCCGTTTCTGAGGAGTATGGGAACAAACATTGTGACACGAGAATTTTCTATATCTAAACTAATATTATAAAGCTGAATATTTTGTTTGTTTGAACGTGCTAATCTCAGAAACCACTGGTAAGATTTGAAAAATTCCTACAATGTTGGATAGTAAATTTATCGAGGAAGGCTATAGACTATATAACATCACGCTGCGACCAATAGGAGCAGAGTAGTGAAGGGAAATGTTGGGAAAACGGGAAAAGGTGCTCCATTTTTTAAGCTTCCGTCGCGTGTGCAGCCTTAATGGTTAAAGTTACATAGAAATCAAGTATAACGGAAATATTCTACATAAAATTGTCTAAAAAATATCCCGGAACAGCACATATCTATATTTTATGGTTGACTCACAATAACACGTGTAACTCCTGATAGCTTAGCAGTTCGTTCATTCTGATTATATTTGTTTACTCTTACGTTTATAATACTCTCACTCAAGCAGTAGTTAAAAATGTTGCAAAAACGGGGAAAATTTCCTAAATTCTACGCGGACGGAGTCGAGGGCATCTGCTAGTTATAAATAAGACCATAAATATTCATGGTAAATACTAAGCTTACCAATAAATAACTATTTTATTGGCAATAAGGTAAAGTAGCAATACAAAATAATCGCAAAATTTTATTGTTATGACTGCACTAACTGCTACCATCAACATTTGTGACTATTTAATAGTATATAAGTTTGTTTATGTCGTAATATTACGGTAGCTCTTATAGACGTAGCTATTATAGTGAAAGGCATTAACGGTCTTATACATAATAAGTTATCGGAGGTTTAAACGGAGATTTTATCGGAGAAATATTAATCGTTTTAGCGTAATAAGACTATTATGAAGAACAAGATTTGACAATTTTACCGAACCGATTTTAGCGAACTTTTAAACCTCCGATACGTCATTATGAATAACACCATTAGCCTTTAAAAACAGTTCGTAGTATTTTTAATTTTAACTCAAATAAAATTATGTCAATTACGATTTTGTTTCGCAAACAAAGGGTTTCGTACATTTTAATATCGTGAAGATTGCGTAGTATTATTATCATAATATATTCGCCATATCCCTGAACCCCAATAAGAACCTCATCGGGATAGGGACAGTAGAATAATGATGATGAGCATTTGACTCATCTATACTGTGAAATTTTCAGTTCTCTAGCGATAACTGTTTCAGAAATACAGCCTGGGGGCCAAGTCTGCTATTCAATATTGTCACAATGATAGTTCAATGACACCATTATGGCGCCCTAATGGTGTTATTAGTGACAAAAAAATTAACAGTAGACTACCAAACTTGATAAAATTCACCATTATGCATTCAGTTATTGCATTTGTTGATTGCATAATAGCGAATTTTATTATGTTTGGTAGTCTACTGTTAATTTTTTGTCACAAATGATGCCATTATGGCGCCATAATAGTCTCATTGAACTATCATTGTGACAACATTGAATAGCAGACTGGGCCCCCTGGTGACAGCCGGACGTATGGCGAAGTTTCAGGAAAAGGCTTTTGGTACGATAACCTAATCAAACAAATAATTTGGAAACAGCCTGAATAAAACATTAATACTTGCCTTCTGTATGGAAAAATATCAAAAAGGCTAATATTTATGTAATATTATTTCGCAATCAGTGTCGACATATGTGTGGAATCGATTCACATAACATTTTGTTGCGTCATGCGTAGCCATGGATGTAATACAGCCTGCAGTATCAATGGATTGCGTACTACATAACGTCTTGGTGTAAAATAAAATTTAAGCTTTCGCTGAGGATAAAAAAACATACTTCTAATCCTACTAATATTATAAAGGCGAAAGTTTGTAAGTATGGATGTATGTATGGATGTTTGTTACTCTTTCACGTAAAAACTACTAAAGGGATTTGAATGAAACTTTACCACAATATAGCTTATACATCAGAATACACATAGGCTACAAATTGGCTGGACCGATTTTGATGAAATTTTATTTTATACAGAATTGTATGGCAAAACAACGTTTGCCGGGGCAGCTAGTAAAGTAATATATTAATTTTGCAATTGACATGCTATGCTTTTTACTTAATAAATCAAATTGTGGTGGAAAAAGTTTATTACCGCAAGCGGGACTTGAACCCACGACCTCGGAATACCATTCAGTAGCTCTGCCAACTGAGCTTACTGCGGTCGTGCTAACAGTAACCAAATTAGACCACCACAATCGTCAAACGATTGAGTTTACATCGTATTTTGACGTACAACGCCATCTATCGAGAATGTTTTGCAACAATCTCGACCAGCCACCTAGTATTATTTACAGAATACATTTTGATTTATTAAGTAAAAAGCATAGCAAGTCAATTGCAACATTAATAAATTACTCTAGTAATAAAAGTCGCGTCATTATTTTCAGCCCAATTGTATTCTGTTGCTGTCTTTCAATGTTGGATAGTACATTTATTTAAGAAGGCTATATAACATCACGCTGCGACTAATAGGAGCGGAGTATCATTGAAAAATGTTGGCAAAACGGGGAAAATTCCGGAAAATAAACACCTTCCTTTAGTCACACAGAGCGTAATAATACCTATATGGTCAAGTCACGCCCAAAAACACATTAACTGTTATTTTCGTGACATGTTAGCCGTAGGTTGTAATAAGTATAGTATTATGACCTTTTCAAATAAGGTTATTAGGGAATGGCCATTTTGTTTTTAATGTTAGGCAAAGGCGATGCCCTTAAGGGCCTACATCAATATTATCGTATATCATCGCCGACACGTACATATTAACACAGCCAGTAGGCACAGAAAATGAAGAATTAGGGATACTTTTCCTATTTACTCAAAATCTACTAAATATATTTTAATTCTGATTTACGTGTTTCTATATATAATAGTTACTTATGTTTTTAAAGTTATTTCATTAGTTAATACGCGATAATAGACCGACAAATGAAAAAAATAAAAAATTTGAGAGGTTGTTTCGCCAAGATTTTCTATCGAGAAAACTTTTTTCAATCGTGTTTCTGAGTTGATGCGATCCTAGATCATATATTGAAAAAACATATACTTAAAAATTAGAGCTCTAGCCATTCAATCTAAAGAAACAATGAAAGCTTCGTACATAGAAAAATGCACGAAGCTATTTTGGTATCGTCTTAAATAAGTTGCATTGACATTCTATACAGCCTAGTAATAATATTTTAATTTTTTTGCTTGTTATTAATAGCGCGTTTATTTATCTATTTATTATTACCAATATATAATTGTTCAAGCTGGACTCTCTGTGTAGAGCAACATATAAAATAACGCCTTACCAAAAATAAGTTTATTAATTTCTTTTTGCTATTATTTCTATTCAAGGCGTTGTTTCTACGGACTGTAGCAAAATAGATACGTGGCTATATCATAAAACTTAATTATCCTGGATTTAAAAGTCAAAAATAGTTTTAGGCATATACTTTTTAAATTTTCTTATCAAAGTGTAAAATTAGACTCAATGGCTGAGATGCCGCTGTTCTTCCATTTATCTGAACAAAATATTAAAGAGTTAAAATATTTTGCCCATCGTTCAAAACCTATCCTGTACAAAAGGCTTATCCCCGCGTTTTGTACATTGGTTACAGTAATTGAATTTTTATGAAATGTAAATCATTTATTGCAAATCACACAGACATCGGTTTTTTTATTTTTTTATTATTAGAATATCGAATGTGTCGATTATATTAAACCGGGACTCCGCTGTTCATCTGTCCATCCAAACAAAATACATTATAGAATCAAAATATTTAGTTTTCCTTCTCTCTATGTACAGACTTCTTAAAATCAAACCCAAAACCTCACACACAACATACAGTAAGACGTAGATATACATAAAAGGCACGTTTCCCAAGCATATGCTTGTAAAATACTGGAACGTGTTACTCAATCCATCTTCGAACCCTTATTGTAGCCAGAGTGCATTCACCTTTCATTCACCCCTCGCACTTATAAGAGTTCTTAAAGCAACCATTCACTGTCCTACAATCTAACTTGTAGAATTTCAAAAATGATTTACATGTAGAGGCTGTTTATGTCATGCATTAAGTATAAAGGTTTCACTATAATTTTTCCTTCGTGTAGTGCTGCAATATTGAGAGGTATATAAGACCAGCTTTTGCTCGCGACTTCCTCGCAGAAATAAGAAAATTTTACTCGTTTTTACAAAATTTTTACTGATTCTTTGCTTCTAGTAGTCGCAACGTATACGCTATATAGCCTTTATATGCCTTTTATTTATATACCTTTTTCGGTAAATGTATTAACCAACACTGAAAGAATTGATCAAATCCGGCCACTGGTTCCTGAGATTAGCGAGTTCAAACACATAGACTCTTCAGCTTAATAATATTATGTACTAGCTGTTACCCGCCACTCCGTACGCGTGGAATAGGAAAATTTTCCCCGTTCTTGCAACATTTTTCACTACTGCGTCGCCCGTACCGGTCGCAGCGTAATGTTATATGGCCTTCTTCAATAAATGTACTATCCAACACTGAAAGAATTTTCCAAATCAGACTTGTGGTTCCCGAGCTTTCAAACAAACAAACAAACTCTTCAGCTTTATAATAATAGTGTAGATAGACATTCTGTCTTCTTCTATTTGGTAATAGTAATTCATCTTGCAGTCCTTCAGTGAATGGTAGCCAATAGAAAACACATTCCCACCTACAGTTACATTCATAATGTAGAGCATTCATTATAGGTTTTCCTAAGCAATTAACTGTTGCAAAATTGGTGTTTTCATAAAATTATATGAAGTTTTTGTACCAAAGTTATTGTGGTTTCCTTGTGTTCTTATTTTATGTAGCAATTAATGTTGAAATTAGTTACAAAGCGCTATATGTTTAATTTGAAATACCAAATATTAATAATAAAAACTTCATTAAAAGTTTATTATTATGGTTTTTCTTTTACTCAAATTCAAAAGAAGGAGGTGGTTCTCAATTAGTCTGTATGATTTTTTGTTTTGTTTTTTTTACTATATAAAACTACTTTTTACGGATTTAGACGCGCATATGCGTCTAAATCCGTGAAAAGTAGTTTTATTTATACCAACTTGAAATAAAAAAATTACTTTTAATTTACCTTGACTTTGAAAGTTCAGCCTTTATCCATATATTCAATAATATGTATGTATGTATTTATAGATACAATAAACGCTATAACAATAAGATAATAATATATTCCAAATTACAACCGTTTGTTAAACTATGTCAAAGTTATTTAATTAATCACTAACAATACAATAAAACAGTACACGTTGTTGTTAGTTCGTACAATAGTTGAAATAGTCGTGTAAACCCGAATGTTTAATATAACTTATGATAGGTTTGTAATTAATATAGTTGGTTTCGCAGATATATCATACCAGATAGTATTTTGACGTTCAGTCTTGAAGACATGTAACTTTACATGAGGACATGTCACTTGTACTTCATAGAATAATGACATATAGCCTGTATCATAGATACAGACACATCTTCGGCTCCGGAATATAGTAAAATTCTGGAGCCGGCTGATCTGTCTGTTCAACAGTTCCCTGAATGTCAGCTAATATAAAATTCTCCTGTCACGGTTTTTGTAATTATACTCCTCCAAAATGGCTCGACTGATTTTCGTGAAATTTTGTGTACATATCCGTTAGATCTGAGAATTGGACAACATCTATTTTTCATCCCCCTGACATTGGTATGGCAAAACAACGTTTGCCGGGTCAGCTAGTAAATAGATATATATCTCACGCACACATAGATATGTAAGTGATTTCAAGCCAACTGGGTGATGCCTCCGTGTGGTGACGAATTAAGAATAGAAGTGTCACCACCCCATCTCCTCCCCAGGGTGCTGTAAAAGTCAGCTAAGGGATATTGCACACAGATAACATCCTATGTGAGAGACGGAAAACTCGAAAGTAAACCCTGTCAGCGCGGCACAGTAGACCATAATCCCTCCAAAGTGGAGGAGGCCCGTGCCCAACAGACGTAAATGGGCTGGAGAGGAAGGGTGATGTAACCATAGACTATACATTCGGTAAATCTGTGGTCATTCATAGCTTGCATTGCATTATTCACATCTATGTGGTGACGGATTAAGAATACAAGTGTCACCACCCCTTTTCTTTCCTTGGATAATGTAAAAGCCAGCTAAAGGATATTGTATACAGAACACACCCTCTGTGAGAGACGGAAATTTGGGCTGAAGAGAGAAACAGCTATAAAAAGTTTGCTTACATTATTTCTTAGATTATTTGCCATCCTTCTATACTAATATTATAAAGCTGAAGTTTTTATTTGTTTGTTTGTTTGAACGCGCTAATCTCAGGAACTTTTGGTTCAAATTGAAAAATTGTTGTTGGATTGCATTACATGCACTTATCGAGGAAGGCTATATATAATATATTATAGACTATATAACATCACCCTGCTACCATTAGGAATGAAGACAGTTGCGAAAACGGAGAAAATATTCTATTTTCCACACACGCGACTTCGTTCAACAGCATCAGTTAGTATTATATAAATTCTGTAAAATTATATCCATTTAAAAGTCCTTTCCCTTTACAGAGAGAGTGTTTCATGACAATATTAGCATAAAGGACTTATTCGACGCTTAATCTTACAATCTTATAGTATTACATGCAGTCAACGTGAGACTATTCTTATGCGAAACACACACGATACATGTGAGTAGATTTGACAAAAGAATTTAGGAGGATTTGGTTTGAAAATGACTACACATCAGGCCTCTATTTGGTACCTCTGTGTTTATAAAATGGACCAAGTACGGGTTGAACTGGTAGACGAATTAAGATTATGGATTTTTGGAACGTAGTTCTAGAGGCTAGACGGAAAAAATTAAAACCAAAAGTTGTAACGACACCTTTTTCTATTAAGTAGTTGTAAGTCTTGCGGCGTGCGCGTGTTTCTCTATCTCTCTCTCCATCTCTATCGGTCTCTTTCTCTCTCTCTCTCTCTCTCTCTCATAGAAAGAAGGGCCCTGAGTCCGGTAAATGAATGGTGTCACAATGGCAAAACAATTAGTTATATGCACTAATTGTTTAATTAAACAATTAAACTTGATAAAATTCGCCACTAAGCAATCAGTTATTTCATTTGTTTGCAATTATTTAGTGTTATTGCAAACAAATGCAATAACTGATTGCTTAGTGGCGAATTTTATCAAGTTTGGTAGACTATTGTTAATTTTTTGAGGTTATAATGTGTCATTGTGGTGCCATTGTGACACCATTCATTTACCGGACTCGAGGCCCAGGGCAGTTATTTTCGTTTCGTTTTTCTATTTCACATTGATCACTGTGGTGGCTCGGCGATTATTTTAGTGGAGTGTATATAGTATACAAGAAGGAACTTCGTTACATCCAGGACTCCCTTGACACCTCTCAAGATTTTTATTTATATGAAATAAGATAATAAACCTAACAAATTATAAATATAAAACTTCATGTTAAACCATTCTATCCATTAAAAAATGGCATTAAATTCCGTTGTGTAGTTTTGAAGATATAAGGCTCACATAGTGACATACATACAAAAATAACGACTTTGTTTTATAATAAGTAAAGATAATCACTTAATGCATTTCATTGAAAACTTTTTATAGAAAAACCTTTCGAAAATAGCATTGGATAATTTGATCAATTGATTTTCAGTGACCCCTCAGCCCTCGTTTTGCCATTCCCATGGGTTTAATACATCGGACACAATAAAATAACCAACACTTATATCAACTTTCGTAATAGAAAAATGTTTGAGGAAAATGTCGGTATAATAACTCAAATCTGTCCTGTAGTGGTATTCAGTAAGAAAAAGTGAAGGGAGTTTTCGGTGAATCTAGATCACGTGACAGCGCTCCTCTATTTTTATTGGAGGAGCGCTCATCTATTTTTATTGGAGGAGCGCTGTCACGTGATGAAGATTCACCCAACATTCACTTCACTTTTTCTTACTGAATACCACTGCAAGTCTACACGTATGGTCCATAAGAATAAAAGTGCCCCCAACCCATTTCTTCTACCTAGGATGCTGTAAGAGTGTCTAAGGTGTAATATTTTAATTTACGCGGCCATATATATTTTACGAAGATCAACCTGGACCATCTAGAATGCAAATAGACCTCAAGAAACTAACGAGTGATATATCAAAAGAAATTGAAAAAGCCATAAAAAAGGAAATGAGGGACGTCATTCAGTCAATACAGTATAACTCGGATAAAATGGATGAAGTTATACAAACTATGGAAGTAATGAAAGGAAGTATAACCAATTTACAAAAGAAAAATATCGAACTTACTAATCGGAATAACAATTTAGAGACGAGGGTAGGAGTTTTAGAGCAGCGCCTACAGGAGATCGAGCAGCGAGACTTAAGTAAACATATTGAGATACACTATATTCCATCCTGTAATGATAAAAACCTTCTTGAAATCGTAAGTAATGTCGCTGTTAAACTAGAACAGAATCCTACAGATATCAAGGAAGTAAAGCGTTTACCCGAGAGGCAGGGGCGACCGGGAGCAATCCAGGTCAAGCTCAAAACAGAAGGAAAACTAAATTCTTGGATGGATACAATAAAAACAAACAAACCTAAAATAACTATCTCTGATGTTATACCAGGATATCCTAAAACAAATGATAATAACATATTTATATGTGAAGCCCTTACTAATTACAATAAGCAATTATTATATAACGCTAAACAAGAACTTAAAGATCTGTTCAAATATATTTGGATGAAAAAAGGAGTACTACGTGTTCGTAAGGAGGGGGAAAATGCAAAAACTTATGTTATTCGATCTTTAGAGGATATAAAAAATCTCAAATCTAAATTTGCTATTAAAACCTGTCCGTTGTAGGTGTGCTTATATTACTGTTTACTGTTAAATTTAAAAATCTTAAATACCTAAATACTTATATTAAAGTATGGATATTTCGTTACGTGATATAGTTCAATTAAAAGACTGTAATGACCTGTGTACTTTTCTATGCAATGTTCCAAAACAAATAAAAATATTATGTATTCACATGAATATAAGGTCAATAATAAAGAACTTTAATACATTAGAACAATGCATCTATTCGTCAACTAGGGATGTTGACGTTATAATGCTGACTGAAGTCAATATCTCTGATAGTCTTTGTAACTTGTATCAGCTCAAGGGCTATAAAATGTATACTAAATTACGACAAAACCAAAAAGGGGGTGGAATTATTATTTATGTTAAAAATGAGCACCAATTCCATTTAAACAGTTTTAAAACACAACATTGTGAAAGTATAATAGGATCACTATCTACTCCACGAAACTACTCGATATCCTTGTGTTGTTTATATCGTCCCCCTTCCAAGAGTAAACACTTGTTTGTTAAAGAACTAGATGTTTTGTTAAAAAAGATAGGTAGACAAAATGACTTATATTTGCTAGGCGATGTAAACATTAACTTAAAACATGATTGTCCTATAAAACATATGTATAACACCGCTATGTACGAAAATGGATTAGCGAGCGGGATCACTGATTACACGCGTATAGAAATAGTTAATAGTAGAATCTGCAAATCTTGCATAGATCACATTTATGCGCGATCCCGCTCACTTGACCTATACACGGCGGCTCTCGGGACTACGAGTACACTGGCGGATCATCGCATAATTACAATTGCAGCAGTCGATGCGTCCGTAGATAGTGAAAACACACGGGCGAATATAAAGTACGTAACCCGATATGACCGAAATATACTAATCAATAAATTAAAAGCTTTAGACTGGCGACCGGTAAAAAATGTAATTGATCCTCACATAATATACAAAATTATAGTTGATAATATACAAACATGTTATAATGAATCTAAAATTAAAGTTAAATTATCAAATAATAATTATAAAAATAATAATAAATGGATCAATAAAAAGATACTAAAGGCTTGCAAATATAGAGATAAATTGTTTATTAAATGGACACGACAAATATAATAATAAAACAACAGTATAATAAAGCCAGAAACTATGCAAATAAACTTATTAACAGTAATAAAAATAAAACGATTCGACAGCAAATAAATGATCAGAAAAACAACCCTAGAGAACTATGGAAACTATTGAATGAAATTACTGGCAAGACAAAACTAATTGCAGACGCTGTTATTCTTAACGCCTTTGCTAATAATAACACTACAACAAAAAATATAGCAAACAACTTTGCTACAAATTTTGCTGATAATGTCAAAAAAATTGTACCAAAATGTAACATCTCCCTGTTAAATAAAAAATCATATGCTATTTCTGTAAATGTAAGCTGCAGATACCAATCAATTACTACTGAGGATATCGTAAATGAAATTAAATCGATGAATAGCCTAAAAGGACCAGGTATAGATAATATTGGAGCACAGGACTTAAAAATGATTGCGATTGATGTTGCAGGCGTAATGGCTAGGTTTATAAACGAATCTGTAAAACAAGGTACATACCCTCATGACTTAAAGACGGGTATGGTTAGACCAATACATAAGAAAGGGAGCCACAATCAATATACCAACTACCGTCCAATAACAATACTTTCCATGATTGATAAAATAGTTGAAAAGATCATATCGAAACAAATACACTCGTTTTATAAAGAAAATAATATAATCACAGAAAAACAATTTGGATTTCAATCAGGAAAAAGTGCCACACAATTACTTTCAAATTTTACTGATAATGTCTATAATCATTTAAATAGCAAAAAACACGTCTTAATAATATTTATTGATTATAGTAGTGCCTTTGACACTCTAAGACATAATACTTTAATTGAAAAACTTTTTGACTGTAGTATACGAGGTCCACTAAGTGACTGGTGTCAAGACTATATTAAAGACAGGTCGTATGTTGTCAAGGTTGGTGATGAGATAAGTAAGAAGGTCATGGTTAATGAGGGCACGGCTCAGGGATCTGTTTTGGGTCCTCTGCACTATATAACCTACGTAAATGATGCAGTCAATCTCATCACCAATTGCGAGATATATCAGTTTGCTGATGACACATGCCTTGTATCTGCAAATAAAGACATTAACATAGCCTTACAAAACCTTCAAAATGAATTTACGACACTTTGTAAATGGTCCCATGATGCTGGGCTCGTTCTAAACGCGGGAAAAACCAAGCTAATTTACGTGAGTTCCAGCCAAAACCGTAGTCAAACCATACTTGAGATCATATCACATAGTCATGAATGTCTTCATACTAATAACTGTACATCTGACTGTGCATTAATAGAAGTAGTAAGCAAGCACAGATATCTCGGACTAATAATAGATGACAGATTCAAATGGACGGATCATATTAAATTTATAGGTGACAAGCTACGTGCAATGCTGGCTAAATTTAGTATAGTCAAACAGCAGATACCATACTCCATTGTTTTAAAATTGTACAAAGCACTAGGAGAAACAACTATAAATTACGGTCTAAGCAGTTATGGCAGAACTTGCAAGTCGCACCTCGATCTAATCTATAATCTGCAGACGCGAATATTGAAAATCATTACACCTGAAAAAATCAAGAAGAAGATTAATGGGGACATAAATAAGCTTTTCTACTACTCTAAGATAATACCCGTACATGAACAAGTCAAGTATATACTACTCATTGAAAACTATTTTAATGAGTTGTACCTAAACATTGTGCAGCACAAAAGACAAACACGAAGCGCGATGAAAATTATATACACAGTGCCTAAATACTACAATCTCTATGGCAAACAGAGTCTTCAATACCAAATACCTAGGTTAGTTAACGACCTACCTGAGAACATAAAAAAACAAATAAAAGAAACCAATATAAAATACAAGTTAAAAAACTACTTCTTATCTAAATTCATGTAAAAAAAAAAAAAAATTACATAAAACAAAAAAAAAATTATAAATACTTACTAAATAAAATTAATAAAATTAGTCATCATAATATTCACCCGTATGTTTTCACCGTGCGAGCTGCCGCCGTATTCGTATAAGCGGTATTCAGTGAGATAAAAACAATAAGATAACATTGTACCTACCCACAAACTAAACTTGTAACTTAGATGTTAACCTTACATGATGCTAGACAAAGCGGTGTTATACTCGTACATACACTGTTTTGTTTGGCATCATGTGTTATTAATACAATATATAAATTTACGTCAAGACGAATACCAGTGTGCGGAAAAACCAATGTTTGGTTTATGCTACACTGTTAATATTAAGTTAGATTTAATAACAACTGTATGTATTTTACTTAAATACTTAAATAAAAATAATATCTGTGGCTACGGATGGCGGGGTGGATAAGGAGATAAGATCCTCTGTGAGAGAGGAAAAACTCATAACTAAACCCTATGCAAGTGCTCTATTAAGTTGATCTGAAGGGACCTTACTTTTGACGTATTGACGAAATCAAACCTGTATACTTTTGAAGTCATAATGCAGTTTTTCTACAGCAAAATATTCATTTCATTTCAATTATATACGAGTATATTTAATAACTATAAACTCATGTGAAATCGTTGGCGTTAACTAGTTTATAAAAATACTAGCTGTTGTACGCGTGAAATTTAGAAATCCTTAACAAAAAGAAGTTTACTCTTCTGCTCAATAGATGGCGTTGTACGTTTATTAAATCGTGCTATCATTTCGTTCCACACATTAACACTTAAGCTCGTCAAAGTTATTATTGTGTTATAATCCGGCTTTCGCATTTATAAATTAGTAAGGATACGCAAACCCAAAAACATACACAAACACCCAATTTAAAAGTAAAAGTTTAATATAAATCTATGTAAAAAGGTTAAAAATAACATTTCCTTTTTCGTTATTACATACAAAATTTTATTAGGTTATACAAACCTTTTTAATCTAGAAAGTTATTATTACATATTCTACGAAAATAAACCCTTTGCGTAAATTGAGTTAAAATGCCCACGAGAATTAAAATTACATCATATGTGACTAAAGTATAGTAGGTATCTATTCTGTAATATGACGTAGGAGTGTAACTTTAAAGTAATTCGATTAAAATTTTGCTACCTAGCATTTTCATTTTTGAATAATTTTAGAATAATTATCCCGTTTTCACAAAAAATTTCACCGTTGCTTCGCTCTTATTTGTCACAGCGTCATGTTATATAGCCTATAGCTTCCTCCATAAGCACTATCCAACACTGAAAGAATTTTTCAAATCGGACCAGTCGTACCTGAGTTTATCGCATTCAAAGAAACATACTGTTCATTTTTTTATTATTAGTATAAAAGTATAAATATAGATTACTTTTTTCCTATTTTTCCCTATATCCTATTAATTTTATTAGATTTGGTAATTGAGTCGCGCAAGCGAAGACCACAAAAGAGAATGCTAAGTAACAAAATTTTGATTAAATTACTTTTAAGCTACACACATTTGCTAAATTTAAAACAAATATGCACGTCTAAATCCGCAAAAAGTGGTTTTATTAGATACATAATTTTAGTTTAAGTTTAACGGGCCTCGTGGTGGAGTGGTTTATATAACGGACTGCCGGTCATGAGGTCTCGGGTTCGATTCCCAGTTAGGACAATCATTTATGTGATGTTTTTAATTGTCATACAAATGTTTGTACTGCGTCTGGGTGTTTACTATGTATTATAAGTATGTATTTACAAAATAAAAGTAGTTTATGTATTATACCGTATTCTGGTACACATAACACAAGCATAATAAGCTTAGCTTGGGACCAGAGGACGTTGTGTGAAATGTCCATAAATATTTATTTATTTATTTATTTAACACATAGTTTTCTTTAAAACTTGCGAGACTCATTTATTCGAGCGAAACCACTATTTACGGATTTAGAAAATATTAAAGACAAGATTACGGATATGTAACAAAACCAAGGAACAGAAAAAACTCAGATGTATTACAAAATTCTTTCAAAGTGAAGGCATACCGAACACTATTGTATGTGTATTTATACTTTTAAAAATAGTTAAATTAAGTAAAATATTCCTGAAATGCAATAACTCATTGTAGCATAGCTGTATATAATATTATTGCAATATTGACGTGAACAGAGTCTAACGAAACTAGCGTAGTACGTATGAAATTGACACAATAATAAAATACATAAATATATTATGTCGAGGCAGAATGACGAATAAGATACATCGAAACAATTAAATAATTACGTTGCAACTACCAACATACAAAACATACAAAAATACTTGCCCTTTGCGAAAATCGAACCTGGAACCTCGTGAAGAGCAGTGGGTTACTTGAACAACTAGACCAAATTGCCCATAATAGCGATAAATGTTATGTTTAAAAGTGTATCAAATATTTATAAGTACCAGTTAACCTTCAATATTTTTCTAAATATACGATTCTATTACCGGCTTTTCTAGTTCTTCCTGTTCTTTTCTACATTTCTGCCTTGTGGCATACTTAGTAGTGTTATTGACTGTCATGCAAGAAGTCTTAGGTACAGTTTCTTTTTCAATTTGAATGATGAACACAATTTGTAAGGATGAATTTTTTTAAACAAGCTATCTGTGTGAGCATTGCATTAAGAGGATACCAAAATAGCTTCGTGCATTTTTCTACGTACGAAGTTTTCATTTCTTATTTAGATTGAATGGCTAGAGCTCTAATTTTTAAGTATATGTTTTTTCAATACATAATCTAGGATCGCATAAACTCAGAAATGCGATTGAAAAAAGTTTTCTCGATAGAAAATTTTAGCGAAACAACCTCTCTCATTTTTTATTTTTTTCATTTGTCGGTCTATTATCGCGTATTAACTAATAAAATAACTTTAAAAACATAAGTAACTATTATATATAGAAACACGTAAGCCGGAATTAAAATATATTTAGTAGATTTTGAGTTAACAAAAAAAATATCCCTAATTCTTCATTTTCTATGCCTAATAGCTGTGTTAATAGGTACATGTCGACAATAATATTGATGTAGGCCCTTAACAATATTTACTTGTGATTATTCTGTAGACTCCGGTTTAAGAATACAAGTGTCACCACCCCTTTTTCTTCCCAGGGTGGTGTACAAGCCAGCTAAGGAATATTGGACACGGATAATATCGTCTGTGAAAGACGGAAACCTCGAAAATTAACCCTGTACCAACACGCTTGGTCAGCACGGCACAGTAGTCCATAATCCCTCCCAAAGTGGAGGAGGCCAAAGGCCCAAAAATAGGACGTATATGGGTTGGAGAGAAAGAGAGAGATTCTGAAGTTTGTGCTTAAATAACACGAAATTGTAAAAGAAACATACATAAACTGATATACATTATTTAATTAGAATCAATATTGTGTTACAAAGACTTTATAAATTACGTATATGCGTTGTACCATACTTATAAATAGTGGGCTGAGACATACCCATTGCTATTAATGAAGTGCGAGTTTCAGCATGAATTAGACCACACATAAATGGACGATTTACAATAAAATCAATAACTGTAGAGTTTGAAGACCTATCAATTTCAACTGAAGGTGTATCTTCTTCTACAGATGGAGCTAAACCAAACCTATCGAAAGTTAAAGTTGCTTTTTGGACGTAGCTCCTTGGAAATGCTGGTGGAGTAGATATGTACCTAAAATATTGAGAAGGCAATAATTACTTGTCATGCAAGTTAGAAATTTGAATCCCATATTATTTGACTGGATATTCAGGTACCCGTCTCTCATAAAGATATTTGTATTACTATCGTAGTTGACTATTTTCTGTATATTATTATGTACCTTGTGATAGTAATTGGAAAAAATATCAATCCTTAAAAGTATCAATTACAAATTAATGCATGATCCTAATAAAGAAAAATGTATTCTTTGAATTAAATTATTATAATATCGAAACGTAATCGCAATGCTATATTAAATGTTCAAATTGATCAAGTATTAAAGAATGCTATTATCAAACATGAAAAGGTATTCCTTTTCATGTTTGATAATTAAACTAAGTTTTTCTATTGAAAAACTTAGTCTCAATGTATATCCTTCAAGGGAAGTGATTTATTAAAAGTAAATTTAATACAAAAAGTGTACTTTTTGTCTTTCGAACTGAGTCTTTTAACTGATTGTCGTCATTAAATTCGGGAAAGGTGAAATGTCTGTTTACTTTTCTAAATTCAGCAATAACATTAAGATAAAAAGATTTTAGTACAATCGTTAAAATAAATACTCACTTTGTAGCCTCAGGGTCATTCCAAAGTTTATCAAGATCAAATTCCTTAAGTATTTCTTTCATATCTAATTCACTAGTGATTTTAATACGAGGAATCGCAATATCAATTGGAACTTCTGTATCATTTAAAGAATTGAATATATCGTGCACATTATCCTTATTTATACTCTTCACTATACTTTTGAAATCTTTCTTATCCAATGCCATCACAAACATTATATTATATTGACCATGCCCGACTGGCAGTTCCAAAACTTTTAGGTTTAAGCTTTCAACGTAACCAATCTTCGCTCGACGTTTTATTCTCATTAATTCTACAGAACCTATTTCTTCTCCTTCTTGACTATAAAATGGCGAATCTTCTACAATTGCATCATCAAATGCTGTAGCCCAGATAGCGTCATAATCAATTGTATCTAACAACACTGCATTGCCACTCAAATCAATTCTGGGATCATTTGAACTTGTAAGCCTTTTGATCCAATTTTCAGTGTATTCAGGGTTACTGTGCATTGGTACAGTAACGGCATCGAGAAGAGAACTTATTGTTACGAGGTTTAACCAAGCAGGATTAATATCTAAACTTTCATCCATGAGCAATGTTCTTGTTTCAACCAAATTGACTGCACTGGCTGGATTGACTCTTGATGTTATTAACTCGTAATATTTATAACGATAATATGGTTCTTCAGATAGGTTTAGGAGTTTGAATAACTGCTGTTTAGTTTCTTCGTTGCTTCCTTCAGCTATGGCAGCAAGCATAAGCCAAACTGAACGCGGTGAGAATACAAAATTCACATTACTGCGGTAAGCAATTGCATTATACAATGGTATAATAAAACTATACGTATCATTTCTATAAGCTTCTATTAAAGAACTATCTTTCAAAAGATTAGGTGGTTCACCATTACAGCAAATAAATACCGCAACAAATAAAGTTAAAATTATCGATCTCATATTGACGCGTCTCGATCACGAATCGATTTAAAATCAACTGTTACTCTGATTTGATGAGCCTTCTTATTTTATGATTTTATTAATCTAATGGTGATATTATAACATAAAGGTTGTAGGTGAATTAACCAATAAATTTTAACAAAAACTTGTTAGTTTCATCTAGTTTTAGTGTGTTGTTTATTTTTTTATCGTCTATTGTAATAAACTAGTATTTTATTATTTTATTCTAACCGGTTACCTAGATCCTGTTTGAGTATTAGATTACCAAATTTGTTTCCAAAATATATTAATTTTGATACTGTATCAGTAATCTGGATGTTTATATAAAACTAGCTGTTGCCCTTGACTCCGTCCGCGTGGATTTTGGAAATTTTTTTGATCGCAATAAAAGGTAGCCTATGTCCTTTCTCAGGGTCTAAAGATTGTCTATGCCAAATTTCATCGACATCGGTTAAGAGGTTTATCCGGGAAAGCGTAACAGACAGACAGACAGAGTTACTTTCGCATTTTTAATATTAGTAGGGATTTTTTTTAGTATAGGTATTTTAAGTGTCAGATTTTGAATGCTGAAAAGGTGGATTTTAGTATGTTATGTAAGTGTATTCACTGGCCATTATTTCTTTTTAAAAAAATCTGGCTTGTTTTGGAGCAAAATTTCTTATTATAAAACAAAGTCGTGTTTTGTGCAAGTCCTTGTGTGAGCTTCAATCTTTAAGACTGCCTACATAACGGATCTTGATGCGATCTTTTTCAATAAACAGAATGGATCAAGAGGAAGGTTTCTTGTATTATTTGTTTATGTTTGGTCTCTAAATTCCTTGCCCACAAGGTTGCTTCAACAACTAGTTTTTATGTAAATCCGTTTTTATAGCTTTGATATATTAAAAGGGTTGGTTTCAGTGTCGTGTGTGCCAACAATCAATATTCCATACACTGGGCTTGGCCGATGACTAATATACACACTAATATTTCTTTAGGATCTGTCTAGACTCAATATATTATGGTTATTACTTCTGTTGTTACGATGTTTGGATTGTTAAATTAGTTCACAAATATGTGGGGAAAGCGAATTTCCTTGGTAATAAAATATATTATGTAGAAGTATGTTAAATCTTTAACGACTATTGTTATTTTTGGGCCTTTGTAGCCATACATAAGTCAAGGATTGATTTCTCTATCACATAGTTTGAATCATCGAATCCGATTAGTCGCCAAACGGATAAGTTTAAAACGATTTCATGTGATTTGTGGGTTGAACTTCCGCTCATTGTGATCATTCATAAAATTGGAACTGCTAATCTAAACGATATATTGACAAAGATTGTATATGAATTATTACATAAAGATTTATTTAAAAAAATATTCAGTTGTATCATTAAATTAACAGAATTAATACATAATGATGAATATATCATTATAATATATTCGTTAAATCATATGTTACGTAAAAACGTTGTACCATAATTATAAACAGTTGGTTTTGACAACCCCAGAGCAATTAATGGTGTGTGTGTTTCTACGTCAAATAACCCACACATTATTGGTTGATTTACTATGAAGTCAGTGCCTATATCAGGGTCTAATCCTGACCGAGTATCTGAAACTGGATCTTCTTCCGGAGCAGGTTCAATGCCATATTTATTGAGAGTTAATGATGCTCTTTGAATGTAACTAGTCGGAAATGCAGGTGGTGTGGAGATGTGCCTATAAAAATTAAGAAAATTTGTTTAACATTTTGTTTCCCGTGCATAAAATTAGTTAGATATTATATTATAGCATCTATAGAAGTTTTTTACAGGAGAATGTAATGAATAAATATTAATTTTCATGGACATTTCACACAACATCCGCTGGTCCCAAGCTAAGCTGATATGCTTGTGTTATGGGTACCAGAATACGGTTATACTACAATAATTACTTTTCTTTTGTAAATACATATTTATAATACATAGAAAATACGCAGAAGCGAAACAAAATATATTTGTATGACAATTATAAACATGATATTATATCATCACTGTCCCGACCAGGAATCGAGGCCCGTGAAAGATAGGTTAGCCCGTTAACGCCATAAAGATATAAAACTAGCTAATGACTGCAGTTTTGCCCACGTTTATAATAATTTCCCTGATTCTTTTTATTGTGATGATATATAGCTTATATGTTCGTGAATAAAGCGATTTTCATAAACTGGTAAAAAGAAACATGAATTATTTTATAGCAATACTTACTCGGTTGCTTCTGGATTGGTCCAAAGATTGTTAATATTAAAATCTTTAAGAATTTCTCGCATATCAATTTCACTTGTAACCTTAACACGAGGGATCGCTATATCAATTGGGACTTGCAAATCTTCTAGAGAACCAAACATTTCATAGATTATATCAGTATTTATATTCTTAACGACACTTTTGATAGGTTTCTTTTCTAGTGGCATAACAAATATCATTTGATATCTTGCATTTGATCCAACTGGTAGAACTAAAACTTTAGCTTTTATGCTTTTTACATAACCCAGTTTTGCTCTGCGTTTCATTCTCATCAATTCTATAGTTCCAACTTCTTCTCCTTCTTGATTGTAAAATGAAGCATTCTCTACAACAGCATCATCAAATTCTGTTTCCCAAACTCCATTATAATCAATAGTATCTAAAAGAACAGAATTACCACTCAAATCTATTCTCGGATTAGCAGTAGTAAGCCTTTTCATCAAATTAGTGGTAAATACAGGACTATTTTGCATTGGGACTGAAATAACATCCAAAAGAGAATTTTTTGTAATAATGTTCATCCAAGCTTGATTGATGCTTAAATTTTCATCAGCAAACAATGTACGTGTTTCAACTAAACTGACACCATTTGATGGAATCACTCTTGAAGTCATTAATTGATAAAATTTATATCGTTTGTATAAATCATCCGGTAGATGGAGTAATTCAAATAATTGATTTTGAGTTTCTTCATTGCTTCCTTCTGCAATAGCAGCTAGCATTAGCCATACTGATCGAGGTGAGAAAACAAAATTCAAGTTACTACGATGTGCAACTGATTTGTAAAGATTGACAAAGAAATTGTACGTTTCATTTCTGTAGGTTTCTGTCAAGTCTACGATATTAATATCCTCTGAAGAGTTTACATTTTCTTCTCCATTACAAATATTTATTATTAAAAATATTGTTAAGAATAATATTCTCATTTTGACTGATCTAGTTCGTTTATCCAACAGACTACCAGTATGATTTAACAAGTCTTTATAAGTAGTATCTATATTAATTCGGTTAACTATATGGTTGAAAAAGCTAATTTAAAAACCCAGCCAGACATGTGTTGTGTTAACACGTAAAAGGTTCCGTAGGTACCGTTAATTTCAAAAGATATTGGTCATAATCAAGTTGTCTGTCTTGCTCGCTGTTCTTTTTTCTCCTATGGGTGGGACACATTAGCACTATTCTGTCAGTACATGTACAATTATCTTTTTATTTGTATCTTTTTGTTTTCTTTTGTGATTTGTCGTTTTTTTTATTCGTATATGTATTTTTTTTGGTTGTAATATTTTGTTGTGTCCTCATGGGGGAGGAATAAAAACTTTCTTTCTTTCTTTTCGTGATTTAAAAAATTGCTGAATATTTTGTTAAAATAACTTTATAGATAAATATTTAAGCACTGAAAAACTACTAACATATACTAACATTGCTATGCCTGTAAAACCTAAGTCAAAGCACTTCCTATGTTCACAGGACTTCCTATGTATTGTACCATCATCATCATCACACTTCATCTGGAATAAATATATAAATTTGAAAAAAGAAATTGAATTTATTTTCCTCTAGGGATATAAGTGATATACCCAAGTAACATTGAAAACGTTTGTTGCATGGGAGCCCCTCAAATATTTTTAGTATCTGTTGTAAAGCATCAACAGATATTATAATCTGTATAATTTTTAAATCTCCAGCTATCACCATCCCTGAGATATAACCTGCTGACAGATGGACGGATGGACAGCGAAGTCTCAGCATTAAGAGTATACCAAAATAGCTTCGTGCATTTTTCTACGTACGAAGATTTCATTTTTTTATCTTTAGATTGAATGGCTAGAGCTCTAATTTTTAAGTATATGTTTTTTCAATATATAATCTAGGATCGCATAAACTCAGAAACGCGTTTGAAAAAAGTTTTCTCGATAGAAAATCTTAGCGAAACAACCTCTCTCATTTTTTATTTTTTTCATTTATCGGTGTATTATCGCGTATTAACTAATGAAATAACTTTAAAAACATAAGTAACTATCTAATATATAAAATTCACGTGTCACAGTGTTAGTTACCGTACTCCTCCGAAACGGCTTGACCGATTCTTCTCAAATTTTGCATACATATTCAGTAGGTCTGAGAATCGGCCAACATCTATTTTTCAAACTTTTTTTTAGTATGGCAAAACAACGTTTGCCGGGTCAGCTAGTTATTATATAGAAACACGTAAACCGGAATTAAAATATATTTAGTAGATTTTGAGTAAACAAAAAAAATATCCCTAATTCTTCATTTTCTATACCTACTAGCTGTGTTAATAGGTACATGTCGACGATAATATTGATGTAGGCCCTTAAGGTCCTATTTACTTTAGGTGCAGAACTCTAAAAAATAATGAGTCTTAACCTAAAATAGGTATAGACGTACCGTTTCGGATGTTATGCTTCTACATAAGATCTGCAATAATGCTATTGACTGTATAGAACTGAACAATTCAGTCCTTAAGCTGAGAGCTCCTCTACGTCGAACTAGGCATACGCCCGTTTTTGATGTAACATATAGCAGCACTAACTACGCACAAAACTCGGTCGTTAGTAGAATGAAAATATGCTATACAAAGAAGTTCTCAAATTTGGACATATTTGCGACGAAAATGGGTGCGTTTAGGAAACAACTAATTCTAACTATCAATGATGATCACTAGGAACTCTTCGGATCTTCGGATCTTTAGATTGTTGATCTTAATGTTATTGCTTCACACTCACACACACACACACAGGCACACACACAAACACACAATCACACAGATATACTGAGGGGATGTTAGGCATGACAAAATATTTAATAAATGTAATTAATAATTTTATTTAAATTAATTTTATTTTATTTAATGTTTAACCAACAAATTGCTTATTATTATTATGTTATTTTTCAAATTTATTAATCTTATATCTATCTGACTACTGCAAAAGTTTTATAAATAAATTGTAAATCCGTAATTGGCTGTAAGTGTAATGTGAGTAATGGTTTTCAAAATTATGTAATATTTAAGAGCTGTGGATTTTGTGAATTATAAATAAATAAATAAATAAATAAGTAATTATTTTTGTCTGGTACTCGCTTGTAGCTTTTTTTGTGTACAATCAAATTATACAAATATGTATAGTAAATCACGTGTTTTATCAGATGTGTATCACTCTAGTGGTGTTTTTCAACTCTTGAATTGTTTAAACAAAAATTGTATGTGTTTGTAGTATAGCTAGTACAAATACAATGTTTTTCTTACATTTATATTAAACTAGCTGACCCGGCAAACGTAGTTTTGCCATACTAAAAAAAAAAGTTTGAAAAATAGATGTTGGCCGATTCTCAGACCTACTGAATATACATATAAAATTTCATAAATATCGGTCTAGCCGTCTCGGAGGAGTACGGTAACTAACACTGTGACACGTGAATTTTATATATTAGATTAGCTAATGCTTGCTACTTCCCATTAGCAATTATAATGACTTTTAGCATGATGAAAGCCTTAGATTTGTACCTATCCGTAAGCTATACATCAAGTATTTTTGGGTACATCTGCAAAGTTTAAACGAAATCCATCCAGTAGTCTTTGCGTGAAAGAACATCAAACATCCTAATATCCATACAGTCATACAAACTTTAACGTTTTTATTTTCTCTCCAGTCCACTGTTGGGCACGGGTCTCCTCCCTTTTAGGAGGGACTGTGGTCTTCTATGTCGCGCTAACCAGGCGTGTTGGCATAAGGTTTATTTTTGAGTTTTCCGTCTCTCACAGAGCATGTTATCTGTGTATACAATATCCCTTAGCTGGCTTTTACAGCACCCTGGGGAGGAAATGGGGTGGTGACACTTGTATTCTTAATCCTTCACCACACAGACAATACTGACGTTACGTTTATACATAATATTGATGGCTAATTTTTGTAGTAACTATATTGTATTTATTTTAATTATATAACTGATAGAATCTGTTCATCTCCCATGACGAATTATTATGTAAGACAACTGGTCCATGTATAGGTAATATTAACATTTAAGAACAATTTGCATTGTAAATTCTATATGGTTGTATGGTGCCCAAAAACACATAAAATTTGATGTTTTCTTATAATCTATACTTAAAATATAAAGCTAAAGAGTTTGTTTGTTAGTTTGTTTGTTCAAACGCGCTAATCTCAGGAACTACTGGTGCGATTTGAAAAATTATTTCAGTGTTGGATAGTACATTAATCAAGGAAGGCTTTAGGCTATATAACATCATGCTGCGACTAATAGTAACAAAGCAGTAGTGAGTTATGTTGCAAAAACGGACGTGTACGAAGTCGCGGGCGACATCTAGTATATTTATAAAACTTCTAAGTAAGTAGTAGTTTAAGGGCCTCGTTCACCATCTTCAAGTAAAGCGTTGATTAGTTACTTATCGATTAGCGTTAATTGTCAAGTAATAGTTACGAGTATCTTCTGTCAATTTCAATTTTTTAATCTTAAGATTACTGCTACTCGAACGTCGTGAACGTCGCACGTGTAGTTACTGGTGACTTTAACTAGCGATTAGTCTACTTGGTGCTTTACTTGAGAATGGTGAAAGAGGCTCTAAGTAATATAGTTAGCTAAACTGGCTGTGTCTTGCAGTTTTACTTACGTACTTTTTTCAAGCATTTTTTTTAAATAGATTCTCCTCGTATTTCGTTCGAGGAATGTTTTGAAAAAAACTAGTGAAATCAGTTTAGCCATTCTTATCTGACAGGCCTCGTGGTGTAGTGGTTCTGGTAATGGACTGCCGATCAAGAGGTCACGGGTTCGATTCCCGCTCGGGACAATCATTTGTGTGATTTTTCTAATTGTCATACAAATGTTTGTACTGCATCTGGGTGTTTCTATATATTATAAGTATGTATTTACAAAAAAAAAGTAGTATATGTATTCTATCCGTATTCTGGTACCCATAACACAAGCATATAAGCTTAGATTGGGACCAGAGGACGTTGTATGAAATGTCCATGAATATTTATTTATTTATTCTTGAAATTTGTGGTTAGATCTTGTTTGCAATACATTTAGTAATTTTTTTTTTGATATTATGGATAGCTAGCTGTTGTTAACAACTACGTATGCGTGGAATTTAAAAATGAAACACTAAAAAATACAATAAAAATAAAAAACTTCCTCTTTTATTTATTTAATTATTTATTTATAATACATAGAAACAAACGCAGTACAATCAAAAACATTTGTACAAATAACATTAACAAAACAAAAACAAATAACATTTGTATCACAAATTGTAAATATCATACAAATGATTTTCTCGGCTCGGATTGGCCCGTCTGCTTAAATAAGCTGTTGTTATATCCTGCTTATATAAGTCGTTCCATATTTATAAGTAGTAGGTCGACCTAAACCTACAGCAATAATTGGGGTATAAGTCTCTGAATCAAACAATCCCATCAGAACTGGCTGGTTCGCTATGAAATCCTTTTCCATTTTGGCGTCCGACAATACAAAGTGACCTTTTCGTAGAGTTGGTCCTTTACGAGATGGTTCAATACCGTATTTGTTGAGAGAAAACGTAGATCTTTGTACGTAACTGGTAGGGTATATCGATGGTTTTGAAATATGCCTGAAAAAAGTAAATGATTTAATAAAACTACCATGAGGAAATTCGTCTCTCCGTGTGGTGACGGAATAAGAATTCGAGTGTCACCACCCCATCTCCTCCCAAGGGTACTGTGAAAGTCAGCTAAGGGATATTGCACACAGATAACATCATCTGTGAGAGACGGAAAACTCGAAAATAAACCCTGTGCTAATACGCCTGGTCAGCGTGGCACAGTAGACCTTAATCCCTCCTAAATTGGAGGAGGCCCATGCCCAACAGTGGGACGTAAATGGGCTGGAGATAGAGGAAATTCGTCAATGATTGGTATGGTTTGGTACTATAAATATTGTATACCTACGTAACACCTTGTAAATATTTACATCACACAAGCACATAAGCGTAGCTTGGGACCAGAGGACGTTGTGTGAAATGTCCATGAATATTTATTTAAAAAAACAAATTATTCAACATAAATACAATGAGTAAATGAATATGAACTATACAAGTTACCACTTCCAAGGGATACCTTCTGCAGATGCTATAAAAGTCAAAAGAATATGTGAGTATGATATTACTGGCAGTGATGAAGAATTCGAGAATTCTCAGTGCTCTAGTGACCTTATCGTTTTTTTTGGCGGTTTACGACCAATTAATATATGTGTATAAACATCCATCAGCCTTTGCAGCTAATACTGGATATAAATTTTAATCTTCCCACATGGTCTCACACTGTTTGCATTTTGTAATTTTTCATATTCTGCTATCCTTACAATATGGTCACGTTACCTATAAGGAACTTCCAGTACTTCCACCAAACCTGTTAATAGGACCCACATGCTAATAAAAGCAATAACAATTTACTTACTTGGTTGCATTAGGATCTGCCCAAAGATTTTTAACTCCAAATTCTTTAAGTATTTCACTCATATCTATTTCACTTGTAATCCCGAAACGAGGAATTGCGATGTCTATTGGACCATCAGTTTCTTTCAATGAATCAAATACTTCATCAAGAATATCGTTAGTCATATTTTTTATTGTATTTATAATCTCAGTATTGTTAGGTAGAATAACAAATAGCATTCTATAATGGCCATTAGATCCAACTGGCAATTCCAAAGCTTTGGCTTTTAAACTTGTAATGTAACCAAGGTTAGCTTGACGTTTAATTCTCATGAAATCTACGTAACCTATTTCTTCCCCTTCCTGATTGTAAAATGGAGAATTCTCTATAACTGCATCATCAAATGCTTTGTCCCACAATGCATTATAATCAATAGTATCTAAAAGCACTGAGTTACCATCTAATCTCGGTTCATTTGTTGTTGTTAATTTCATAATCCAGTTTGCAGTAAATTCAGGACTGTTTTTAATTGGTACTGTAACTATATCTAGTAGAGAATTTCTTGACACTAAATTTAGCCATGCTGGATCAAGTCGAAGGTTTTCATCGACGAAAAGAGTTCGTGTTTCGATTAAACTTACTCCAATATCTGGAATGATTCTTGATGTCATCATTTGATAGTAATTTTGACGATTGAATGGATCGTCAGGTAAGTGAAGTAGTTTGAATAGTTGCTGCTGAGTTTCTGTATTGCATCCTTCAGCGATCGCAGCTAGCGTTAACCATACAGACCTTGGTGAAAACACAAAGTTTAATCCACTGTGATAAGCAACCGACTTGTATAACGGAATAAAGAAATTATACGTTTCTTTTCGAAAAGCTTCTGTTTTATTAACTTTATCTTTATCTTTTGCAATATCTGTATCTGTTTGAGCATTAACAGTATATAAAGATATAAATACTATTAAAATAATCGCTCTCATATTGAAACGTGTATAATATACTCAGAAAAGATCGTCACTGCGATTTAACTAAGTAATATTAAGTTATATCCGCGAAATATTATTTTAAATTAAATATTCAATGTTATAGCAAAGGACAAACTAATTAAATCGTTTATTATTTAGATAATTATTTCTGTTTAGTTTAATTTTAATGTTTTTCCCCGTCTGTTGCTGTGTACTAAATCATAATATAAGTAAGCTTTCAAGGCTAGGTACATACTCGTATGTAAATGTATTCCGTAACTTTACTAACATTATTCTGCAACGATGCTGATTCCATTGTGTTAATCTTTCTGTCTTAACCTTTTATTTTTAATTATATTTGGCTCTATTAAAAATATGTATTTCTATTTTGCCCATTTTTAAGTCTTATAAAACCTAAACCAACTTTTACTTCTTCATTGTGGTTTGAGCACTTTATTTTCTCTAAAGAATTTACAAAATCACTTATTGAGAAATATTCTGCAATAATATTGATGTGATGAGCGTACAAATAAAAAAAATATCACTTATAGAAAAAACGTGGGCACTTGTACATTGATTGTAAAATTTATTCGGAAATGACAGCTTTTAATACAAGCCTTGCTCCCTATTTATCAGACATCCATTAAAAGGTACTTAAAAAAATGTTAATAAACGATATTTCCATAAAACCTAATTATGTTTAATATATCATTTTTTTAACTAGTTTTATTATCGTTGTTATTTTAATATAATTTATACAATTAAGGACTAATTTGTGTGCATAATCCATGACATAGTGACGCTTTTACACTGATTAATATATATACAGATTATATATACAGAAATAAGGTACAGACAAAGTACATAAAATACATGTTATTTGACCTTGTTGACTGCTAACTATTTATAAGTAACTAGAAAATGGGGCAGAACCCATTATTGCAACATTATTCACTAATGCTTCGTTCCTATTGGTCGCAGCATGATATTATGTAGCCTATAGACTTTCTCGATGAATGTACTATCCAACACTGAAAGAATTTTTCAAATGACAATATGCTGAAATGGGACCTATTGCTGCTGCCACGGGTATGGTATACTTATGTAGATAGTCTTATTAAATGTAATTTCTTACCTATATGTTTTCATGTTTATTTAAGTATATTGTATGTGTTGGTTTAGCGGTAGTAAAAATATTGTCTTTCTTTCTTCTTTCTTTAAAATCAGACTAGCAGTTCCCGAGATTAGCGCATTCAAACAAACAAACCAAATCTTTCGCTTTATAATATTAGTATAGATATTGAATTAACATTAACATTTGCTTCCGCGTTCATAATCACTGCTGTGCTCCGAGAAATATTGCGTCATATATACCTAGCGGTGTGTTATTGTACTAGCTATGCTAGGTTTTTCTAGGACTGCCATCCGTCCGAGATTCCCCAAATTTGTGCAAGTTCGGAGAGCGTCTTTTTGTCTGTGTGTTTTCTATTATAAACTTCTAATATTGGTTTTAACTTGTTTCAGGTAAGCGAAGACAATCACATTACAAAATATCATCCATTTTCCCCCCCTTTATCGTCCACTTTATTACATTCAGTCTAATAAAGCATGCTGACCAGACGTGTAGGTATAGTGTTTATTTTTAAGTTTCGTTTTTAGGGTTCCGTACCCAAAGGGTAAAAACGGGACCCTATTACTGAGACTTCGCTGTCCGTCCGTCCGTCTGTCACCAGGCTGTATCTCAAGAACGGTGATAGCTAGAGAGTTGAAATTTTCACAGATGATGTATTTCTATTGCCGCTATAACAACAAATACTAAAAATAAAATAAAATAAATATTTAAGGGGGGCTCCCATACAACAAACATGATTTTTAGGGTTCCGTACCCAGTATCTCAAGAACGGTGATAGCTAGACAGTTGAAATTTTCACAGATGATGTATTTCTATTGCCGCTATAACAACAAATACTAAAAATAAAATAAAATAAATATTTAAGGGGGGCTTCCATACAACAAACATGATTTTTTTACCGTTTCTTGCTCGATACTAATAACGTTGCCTTATGTTGCATAGATAATGGTACGGAACCCTTCGTGCGCGAGTCCGACTCGCACTTGACCAATTATTATTTACAGCTGATGTTATCTACTTCTGATCTAGCTCATACAGCACCCTAGGAAGGAAAGGATGTGGTGATACTTGTATTCTTAATCCGACACAACACGGATTATAAATACCAGTGATTCAGTATAATGATAGAAATAGAACTATTATAACATAAATATTATAAAAAACATATTATTTATTAATATTTTATCTTAATATATAGGTACATATTTTATACTTTGTACCCACGCGTGGAATTTAGAAAATTCTCCTTGTTTTTGCAATATTTTTCACTAATGCTTCGGTCCTATTATTCGCAGCGTGATGTTACACAGCCCATATAGCCCTCGCAGTTGGATGTTACATATCCCATAGCCATTCTCGATAAATACCCTATCCAACACAAAAAGGATCTTTTCAATTCGAACCAGAGTCTTGAGATTAGCTCGTTCAAACAAACAAAGTCTTCAGCCTTATAATATTAATGAGGAAGATAAATATTATAAAAACATATTATTTATTTTATCCTTTATACGGTTGCCTGTAAGAAAACACATTAGTGATAAGGCCGCCCTTTGAACAATAGCTTTTAAGACTATTTTTAAAATTCTGTGTAAAATTGGTGTTTGTGCAAATAAAGAGTTATCTATCTATCTATCTATTTATTAATATTTTAATATTTTATTATAATATACACAATGACATTTCTATAATCAGTGTCAATAATTCGTTCAATCTTTCTATTAATAAAAATGATGCAACATCCGCTTATAACAACTACATTTTGCCCGCGACTGGTTCAGTAGTTAAAAGGGTACCTACTGTACTCCTAATTTAGGTATTTGCCTTAGGTATTGCTATCCCTATTCTCGAGCACTGTGCTAAAAGAGACAAATATAGCTGAAGCAGATTTTATTATTATTTCAGAATACAAGAACTTAATGTATCTTATATTACACTAGATGTCGCCGTTAAAGAAAAAAACCCCCTTTTTGCAACATTTTTCACTGATACTTCTCTCTCATTGGTCACAGCGTGATGTTATATAGTCTATAGCCTTCCTCGATAGACGTTCTATCCAACACTGAAAGAATTTTTCAAATCGGACTAACGGTTCCTGAGATTAGCGCGTTCAAACAAACAAACTCTTCAATACTACTGTACCGTTGCTTTGCCATACTAAAAAAAAAAAGTTTTGAAAAATAGATGTTGGCCGGTTCTCAGACCTACAGAATGTGCATGTAAAATTTCATAAAAATCGGTCAAGCCGTTTCGGAGGAGTACGGTAATTAACACGTGAATTTTATATATTAGAAGATAAATAAGAAGTATAAAGTATAGATCGTTTCATTCAAATTCATTAAGCTGTTTGCGTGAAAAGGTGTATTAATGTGATACAAAACATTTTTATTTTACAAATATAATTTTTCACAAATATTACACACTGACACAGATATATTTTCATTTCATTTTCCGTAGAAGGACTGGTGTGTTCGACATAGCCCGAAGAGTTAGCACGCTGAAGTGGCAATGGGCAGGCCACATCGCTCGACAATCTGATGACCGTTGGGGACGGAAGGTCCTTGAGTGGCGACCACGACCCTGACGACGCAGCGTGGGGCGGCCCCCAACAAGGTGGACCGACGATATCGTCAAATACGCCGAGGGCCGCTGGATGCAGTTAGCACAGGACAGTGCGTTGTGGCGTTCTTTGGGGAAGCCTATGTCCAGCAGTGGACTGAGAAAGGTTGACGGATGGATGGATATTTTCATTCTATTTATTTTGTTAACAACACAAGTGCTGCAAATAATAACTGATTAACTCACAAATAGCTATTATAAATATAAAGCTATAAAACAGACCAAATCACTATGTAAATAAATAAGAAATAATCAAATAGAAATTCTTTAATAGAACACCTGTTTCAAAAAAGAAATCTCACAATAGTGTTTACGCTTATATACGCTTAGAGAGGTCTTTTGTTATTTTATTGCAAAGGTCAATAACTTTTAGTGACCTTGACCTCTTGACCTTGACCTGTGACTAGACAAACAAAATTTTGTATTTTTAATTTTGTTGATGGTGCTTACGTATTTTATTAAAACTTCAATACAATATAAAGTTAGGTAATAAAGTGTATGAATGAGCTAATTGCATTATATTTTGACATTTAAAAAATATATAAAAAAAGTTCTATATCAATTATATACTTCAGGTACTTACAAGTACTTACGTACCTATATACCTAGGTACTTAATACGTCTTACATACATACAAACTTAATAACATTAGTAGCGATTTTTAGTCAAGAGTTTAAATAAAATTCTTTTCTAAAATAATTTATTAAATTTGCAATTGCTATAACCTCAGACCGCAATAAGCTCAGTTGGAAGAGCTACGGAACGGTATTCCGAGGTCGTGGGTTCGAGTCCCGCTTGCGGTAATCACTTTTTCCACTAAAATTCTTTTATTTTTTATTCTCTCTATTGTACACTGCATGGTTACATAGCATCATTGCGAAAGTTATATCCAAATACAAAAAATGTGCACAAAGGTGAGCTTAACTCATTTTGAGTTTTCTTACTGCAAACCCTTGAGTGAGTTGAGAGATAAAGTGTAGGATAGATAGGAAGAATAGATAGATAGATAAAATAAAATTCTTTCGATTGGATTAAAATTAAAATTCGTCAGTGTGGTGACGAATTAAGAATACAAGTGTCACCAACCCTTTTCCTTCCCAGGGTGCTGTAAAACTCAAAACTAAACCCTGTGCCAACCACAGGTGCCAACACGCCTGGTCAGCGCGCCGTAGTAGACCATAATGCCTCCCAAAGTGCCCAACTGAGAGCTGGAAAGAATTTGAACATATAGAAAATTATTATCCCTATTAATTTATTAAAACATATTTGAAATACACACTTAAAATCCTAAACCATTTTAAAATATTTTAAAACCTTACCATTATTATGAGATTTTTTTATAAAGAAACTATTTGAGCCCACGCTTTCAATTGTTTACCAATTCTAAGACTTACCTAACAAATTTTTCAAAAAATTTGTCGGGTTTATGGAGTTTCTTGTCTGTTCTTAATCAACTTTTGTAAATTCTGGACGCAATGATAGAGCAAGTCTGTAGAATTGTTGACGGGTGCAGAAATCTTTCGGGATATTTAATGATTCAAATATTTCTATCTGTGTTGTATGTTTTGTGCCTTCAGCGATAGCTGCAACGGCTAACCAAAATAAAATCGGCGATATGATGATGCTGTTTTGTTCTTTCTGGGTACTTGCAGTAAACAGTTTAATTGTGAACTCATCGAACGTTTTGTGAAAATTATGAACGGTTTTTATGAGAAATTATTTTGACACTTTAGTTCATGATCAGCGTTCACGCAAATTATAATCAAAAATAACAAAAATGCGGACCACATTTTTGGAAAAGTAAATGCAAACTTATTTTAAAATTCTCGCGAAGAGTTTATATACGATAAATGATTTTCGTAGACCTTATTTACGAAATAAGAGGAAGTTAATCTTATCTTGTGTAATAATTCGATTTATCAATTTATTTTGGCCTTGACTTCATCCGTTTATGTTAAGTATTCCTGAAAATTTTATTGCTCTGTATCATGTTCCTTAAAAATTATTTTCCAGTATGATTATATGCTAGTGACCCATCCCGGTCAAACCCAAGACATTTTCATATTATCTATATCATCATCTTACACTTTTTCTGATATTTCAAATTTTAACAATGAATTTTCTTAAATTAAATACCTGTAAAGAGGTCATTACATTTATAGGCAAGGTAATAATAGTTTGACATACTTTTCGATGATTAAATTCCACTTTGATGGATTAACATTATCCTTTGATCATCAACATGCAACCTTATTTAACTTGTTAATACACAGTATTTATTACTTTTGCAATAGACTTGCTAATTGAGACAATTTATAGACACATTACAAAAATGTTATACAAACAAAACTTTAAAACCAATTATTTATTTATTTACACACTTTATACAAAGAATTGTACAGGCGGACTTAATGCCTTAGGCATTTTCTTCCAGTCAACCATAGGGTGATGTAGAAATAACCAAGGTAGGTGTGTAACCATAGGGGATTTAAGATAAAAAAAATGGTAATAGTTAAATATTAGAAAGAAAATATAATACATACTTAAACATTTAATAACAGTAAACTCACATATACATACAATCATAATTATATACGAATAAATACATACATACATGAATAGATAGAGAGCAAATTGAGGAAATTAGCCTCGTTGTAGTTATGCTGTAGCTACTTCAGTACGTGTGAAATGCTGGCTGTGAATTATAATTTTCAGTCACCTTAACAATATCATTGTTGTATGTTTCAAACATAGAGAGGCTTCAATGTGAGCTTATAATAAGTATAAATACTTATGTTTGTAAACCAATATACTTAGCAAAATACCACATAATTTTATGCAAATTAAAAATGCATTTAACGAGTTATAGCGTTTTCAAAGGGCGTTATATATTTAACAGAACATCTAATGACTTGTCTAAACAAAATTAAGTGATATGCAATGCAATAAACATATTATTCCATATCAAAAGTTTTTATTTATTAATACAACATAAATTTTTAACCTGAGTTTAGAATCAGACAATGTAATTGTATGAAGTTTAGTTATGTTGTTGTGTTTTGTGAATTCAGCTATCTGCTTGTGGAGGTTTTATGTAAGAGCCTACAAAGATATTGGCAAAAGATTTTCCATGATACAATGCAAAAGCAAATGGTCTATTTGCTATAAATTCTTCTGTTTCTTGATCTGATGTATTTTTGGGTGGTGGTGGATGAATCCCTTTAGTGTTAATATCCACTGTCAGTTTCTGAATATAGCTGCTTGGTTGAGCTGATGGAGTTGAGATGTTTCTGCCAAAAAGAAATAAGTAAATATGTATATTGAAGTTTAAATGTAGCCGGCGGTGCATTGCGATCCGCAACCACAATGACTCATTTTTTTTTCATGTGTCCAGAAGGAGACAAGAGCTTATTAATTTTTGCAATTGACTTGCTATGCTTTTACTTAATAAATCCAATTATAGAAGAAAAACTTATCACCATGAACGAAACTTGAACCCACGACCTCGGTATACTCGTTAATCGTCTATCTCCACGTGGCTAAACCATCTAAGATGAAAATTCAGATTATTAATAGTATTTAATTATACCTGGATGCTGATGGATCTTCCCACAAGTTTCTTAATCCCATATCCTGTAATACATCTTTCATATCAACCGTAGATATGATATTGAAATGCGGTATTGACACTTTCACGTATGTATAATTGTCTTGTAATGACGCCACCATTTTTTGTACGGCCGTCTCATCCATACTTCTGATAGTATCAATTAGGTCTGCTTCATCATCAACAATTCCAATAAACATTCTGTACTCCCCATCAATACTACATGGTATCTCAATAAGTGGAGCGAATATACTTGCATTTTCACTCATTCTAAACTCTCCTTCAGTAGTCATAAAATCAACAGACCCAACCTGCTCACCAGCCTGGTTATAAAATGGTTTATTCTCAATGATTGCATCATTAAAAGACGTTGTCCAAAGACCACTATAACTCAATGAGCTTATCAAAACTGAATTACCGCTCAAATTCAAATCAATATCTTGATATGAAACTATTTGGTTTAATAATTCCTCTGTATATTCTGGATCTTTCTTTATAGGTGCATAAGGAACTTGCATAAAATTCTTTGCTGTATTATACCAATTCATGTTTAGTTGGACATCTTGGTCTACAAATAAAGCATTAAAATAATCCATTTTTAAATATTCGCTTTTGGAAATTATTGTTAAAACTATGGAGTAGTATTGTTGCCGTTTACAAGTGTCTCTTGGAAGGTTCAATAAGTCAAAGATTTCATCTTGTGAGGTCTCATCTGCTCCTTCCGCCATTGCAATGAGTGTCATATAGGCAAGAATTGGTGACATTAGTATGAAATCAGGTGATCTTGGTGTTGTTGTTTTAAATATTTTTACAGCGAATTCATCATAGGCCTCACGAAAGTTTTTGACTAATTCTGTATTTTCCACATCACCTTGACAGCTTGTATTACTTTCAACATTTACACTTAAAGTAGATAAATACAACAATAATATTGACCACATATTTGAAGAGCTAAGTGTTAACTTAAATTACATATCTTATCAAGCCGTTTTATAAGAAGTATGGGTGATGTCATTTCCTTTGTTAAAGTCAAAGACTGTTAAATTACTTACGATGCGGGATGTCAATACAAATTCGATAATATTATCGGCAGTAAGTCGATTGTAATAACAATTACGATTATTTTTGTCGCTATAGGTAACTTGATAAAAATTACGAAAATAAAATACTCGTTGGTACGTTTGCATTTACGAGATAATCCATAATGTGTAAAAACAAAATATTTTAGGGTTCAATACTCTAAATGAATGAATGAATTAACTTTATTTCACTTAAAATAGAGTTAACAAAGGTATTACATAAATTTGTTACAATGGTCCATCTATTTAGCCACTGAAAGGCATGTGAAAAATTGCAATAATTGACATAACCAGTCTAGTCACATAAATACATTAATTGTCATCGTAATACATAGATATACATAAATGTTGGTATAAATTTAATTAATTATTATTTATTATTATCAATTTCATTATATTTAACATTTAACAAGGTAAAATCAAATACTATTAATAAAACTCTGCTCTCCTACTACTTAAATAATACTAGTATTTAAATATCACATGAAAAGGAAACAAACAGAAATATTTAATAAAACTATATTAATATCAAACAACAATGTTAACTTTATTTTTCTTTGCCTTATTATTTTATATTTTAAGAAAAAAAAGTAAAAAAAACTCCTCAATGATTGTACAAAAGCAGTAAAAAGACGAATCAAACCAGATGAAATTCTGTAGGGTTATATTACAGAATTTACATGGCTACCTTTAACTCCGTTATCATTTCCTCTCTATGTCATCACAATTGCATTGTCATAACACGAACAAGGGAATGGGTGAAAACTTGCAAGAACAAATAAATAAATAGAAGCGAGAATAAATAAATAAATAGAAGCGAGAAAAAATAAATAAATCACTCTTAACTTTAATATTTTTTTTTAGGGTTCCGTACCCAAAGGGTACAAACGGTACCCTATTACTGAGACTTCGCTGTCCGTCCGTCCGTCCGTCCGTCTGTCACCAGGCTGTGTCTCAAGAACGGTGATAGCTAGACAGTTGAAATTTTCACAGATGATGTATTTCTATTGCCGCTATAACAACAAATACTAAAAATAAAATAAAATAAATATTTAAGGGGGGCTCCCATACAACAAACATGATTTTTTACCGTTTCTTGCTCGATACTAATAACGTTGCCTTATGTTGCATAGATAATGGTACGGAACCCTTCGTGCGCGAGTCCGACTCGCACTTGACCAATTTTTTTTGTTTATTTAACACGCTTTTATGAGCATGGTTACTATTAAGTATAATATTTTCTAACACTTGCGCGACTCATTTGTTTAAATAAAACTACTTTTTACGGATTTAGACGCCTTTATTTGTTTTAAATTTTAGCCCAACGTTTCGGAGACTGCAGTCTCACCCGTGACCATGGTGACTGCAAAGTCTCCGAAACGTCGGTGTAAAATTTAAAACAAATACACGCGTCTGTAATGGCAGAAAATTTGAGGATTGAGCGGTTGTTTTGGTATGGTTATTTAATATTATTAGGAGTATACTGTGAATAAATACGGAAAGAATAAAAGCTAGGGAAGTTCAAAAGAAAACATAGATTATATAAAAGAGGATACGAAAGAAAGTTTACAAATATATAATTGCCAGGAGAAGAGTATAGAAGCCAATGGCGTGTTTGACCAATCTCAAGCATTGGAATGAGAGCAGGAACTTTACAGCTCATTGAATTGAATATAAAGCAGATTTTGAATAATAAAATATTTAAGAATATGCTATCATAGTGCACGTGAGACCAGGAATGCCAGATGAATGAGACAAGGATGCCAACGCGTATGTCAAGATCATAGCATAGCAGATGATTCTGAACGTTCTATAATAATTGACACTACACGGATAATTGAGGTGAGGGATAGATATAAAATACTCTTTAAATATGAATTCAAATACTTACTAATATTTATTATCTTACCTGGTTGTATCAGGTTCATCCCACAAGCAAGTTATACCTTTATTCTGCAATACAACCTTCATATCAATTTCAGATGTGAGATTAAATTTAGGGACATAGACATAAGCTTCTACGCCTTCTTCTAATGCATCTAAGACAGTCGACAACGTTTTGCTATCTATAGTAGTAACTTCTTTCGAGGATGATTGATCAGCATACACAGCAATTAGCATTCTATAACCTGGAGTTACTGGCGTAGCACCAATTGATAACTCTACAATCTTTGAAAATATGCTTACTGAGTATGCCAGTCTAACAAATTGTTTGCCTTTCATTAAATTAACATAACCCATTTCTTCACCTTTCGTATTATAAAATTATTGATGAATGATTAACCAATACAGCATCATCAAAAGCAGTGGTCCATAAACCCCCATAGTCCATTGAGTTTCCGATCACGAAGTTTCCACTTAGATCCAGCTTAAGCGTTGGCAACGAGAGTAAATTTCTGATAGTTTCTGAAGCTGACTGGGGATCACATCTTATAGGTAAAGGAGTCACTTTTATAAGGTCATTTTTGTAAATATTATACCAGTCCACGTTTAAATCAATATTTTCATCTCCAAAAAACGGTGGCTGATAAATAAAACTACTTTTAACGGATTTAGACGCGTATATTTGTTTTAAATTTTGGCCCGACGTTTCGGAGACTTTGCAGTCACCATGGTCACGGGTGAGACTGACCTGTAATGTTTAAATTTAAAACAAATATACGCGTCTAAATCCGTTAAAAGTAGTTTTATTTAAACAGATGAGTCGCGCAGGTGGCTGATAAGTTATATTAAATGAATTTGATGGAGATATCCGTGAATTGGCTAACTGAGTAAATTTCTGACGGCTGCACAAGTTGTTTGGATATTTTAAGAGTTTATAGAGTTGATCTTTCGCTTGTTGGTTTGTTCCTTCCAATATTGCCATAAGAGAAATGTATACTGCAAGTGGTGATAACACTATATTGTCCTCTATCCCTGCAGTCGTGGCTAGTAATAATTGCATTGAATAATCATCGTAGCTTAGGCGAAAGGCTTTGACCAAATCATCATCTGCTATGCAACTTTGAGAATGCCTATTCGTATCATGTCCAGCGTTGATACTGAAAAACAACGATAGAAATAATAATATCGACCACGTGTTTTGATATCTATGTACTGTACCTATTACAATATGCATACTATTTGATCTTGTGCGGCTTATATATACGTGTGATTTAATCAAAGAAACATATGTATGCAAATATGGGCACACAAACACTTTCTTTTCACTTATTTTTACTATGCAACCCTACTTTATTGTCCTAACCATTTCTTTCAAAACCATAGTTGCGTGTAAAATTTTAATTCACTTGATAGTCTGCCTGTTCCTCTTGGCATAGCACAACTGTTGGCGTACCACAGAGTTCTATCTCCTTTACTTTTCAGCTTCGCATGGGTAAAAGTCATTTCATGGCAATATTTATATGACGGGCTTCGTGGTCTAGTGGTTCATGTAACGGACTGCCGTTCACGAGGTCGCAGTTTCAACGTTCATTTGTGTACCTATTATTTATAATTGTCATACAAATGTTTGTTCTGCGTCTGGGTGTTTCTATGTATTATAAGTATGTATTTACAAAAGAAAAGTAGTATATGTATTCTATCCGAATTCTGGTAGCCATAACACAAGCATGTAAGCTTAGCTTGGGACCAGAGACCTTGTTTGAAATGTCTATGATTTTTTTTTATTTAATCAAGTAGCATTACGTTATTTAGTTTTAACATATCATTCTAATAGTGAAAGATTAATTGAAATATGACCAGATTTGGCAAATTTTTAAATTTATTCGTTACAAACATACATAATATGTTTCCTATTTATTGTAGATATATATAATTAGTATAGATATATCTCCTATTATTAACCGACTTCAAAAAAGGAGGAGGTTCTTAATTCGTCTTTATGTTTTTTATGTTTGTTACGTTTGGGCGAAGTACCTAATTGTAGTGATTCTTTTTGTATTTGAAAGCAGATGGTTCCCGTTTGGTACCATTGGCACCAGGTCAGGATCTGATGGTTATCTCCTGAGAAATCGAGGAAAACTCTCAAATTTCAAAGACACATGAAGTCGTTTGGACTTTTTTTTTTTAAATACTCAATTATATTCTGATCTATAGTTGCAAAATTGTTATAATGAATTCAGTAGCATTTGCATGAATTAATTAAGTTTATTAGATTAGGTCACTTTAATTCCAGATAGATAATTATTTCTAAACCAAATTTCATCTAATTTCAACTTTCATCCATAAAAGGGATATTTAGGGATAAAAAAATCAAGTTTTAAACATCAAACCTTTATTTTTATCATGTTGAGGCAATATTTTCATTTATTTTACAAAATGAAAAACAAAAATGATTTTACACGTAACTTTGAAAAAGGAATAACAAATTATTTATTAATTATTTATGATTGAAAAGTTAATGTTCAAAACCTACTTAAAAGCGGCAGAGCAATCAGTAATTAGAGGTCATTGGTTCACATTCTGCATATGGTATTAAAATATCTGCATGAGAAAGTATGTTCAGGTAATAATACACAACGCTCTATAGTCCCTGCATACTTCTATAGAAAATAGGCGCTATAAGTATTTATTGTTCTGATGGTACTAGATATTGACCTGCTATGATATTAGTGTATGTAGCGGCATCATACAATGCAAATACAAAAGGTTGATTGGCTACAAATTGTAGTCTGTCTCCAGTTTGGTCTGAAGATTGTTCATCTACCCCTATAGCGTTTATGTTGAATGTAACGCGCTCAACGAAGTCGCTAATTTCAGCCGCTGGGGTTGAAATACCACTGAAACAATATTTTTTCAATCATTAACTAAATAAGGAATATGTTCTCTCTTCAGTTCCACATCCCACTGCTAAACACGGTCCTCCTACACTTTTGAAGGGATGACGGTCTACTGTGCCACGCTGACCAGGGTGTCAAGTCTTCTAATGAACGTTGTCACAATGATAATAATAATAATAAATTTATTTCATAAAAACGTACAATTATAACTTACAAACTAACAACGATCACAAAGTCATGTCACAAATGATAGCTCAATGACAACATTATAACCACATTAAATTAACAGTAGACTACCAAACTTGATAAAATTCGCCAATAAGCAATCAGTTATTCCATTTGTTTATTGCATAATAGCGAATTTTATCAAGTTTGGTAGTTTACTGTTAATTTTTTGTCACAAATGATACCATTCAATTGAACTATCATTGTGACAACATTGAATATTGAATACCAGACTTGAGCCCCTGGCGTGTTGACTTATTTTCGAGATTTTTCTCTCTTTCACAAAGAATAATCTGTAAACAATATCCCTTAACTGACTTTTATTAGGGATTTGAAAGTGATTCCAGAGACGAAATAATTTTGGATTGAGCGGTATGGTCTTGGGGATGACAACTAACACGTTCCCCAACATCATGGTTTTTTAATAAAACGAAAGGCAAGTAATATTGTTATGAGGGTTCTGTAAATTAATAAAGATAATAAAATATTAATGAATTAAATCTAATATCATAGATATAATCTTACCTAGTTGCTTCAGAATTATTCCATATGCTAGTTATATTTTTATTTTGCAATATAGCCTTCATATCAGTTTCAGATGTAACTTCAAAACAGGGTAAATAAACGTCAGCAACCACGGCTTCTTGTAATGCCTCTAAAATACTTGACAACGTTTTGTTATCCATACTCACGACTTCTTGGGAAGATGATTGATCAGCTATTATGCCTATTAACATTCTGTTATCTTGGTCATTGTTACCATTGTTGGGTTGGTAGTTACTATTTTTACCAACAGGTATCTCAACGATCGTGGAAAATATGCTTACTGGGCCGGCGATCCTAACATTTCGTGTAGTTTTCATATAAGTGTCATAACCAATTTTAGAACCACTCTGATTATAAAACGCTGAACGTTGACACCTGGTCTGGTCTCTTCGTTGATTGCTAAAGTTCAGCATGTATCCGGGTACCATGTTTCCACTTAAATCCAAGTTGTCTTGATTTGCTAGCGAAAGTGAGGTTTTGATAGTTTCTGAAGCTGATTCTGGATCACTTTTTATAGGTAAAGATGTCACTTGCTCAAGAGTTACATTCGAATTTATAGTAACATTTTCGTCAACAAAGAAACGTATAGTATAATTTAAATTTTCTGATGGATATATCCTGGATTTGGCGAATTGAATGAATTTCTGACGGCTGTAATCATCACTTGGAAATTGTAATAAGCTATAGAGCTCATCCTTCGCTTCCTGGTTTGTTCCTTCCAAGATTTCCATAAGACAAATGTATGCTGCCAGTGGTGACAATACTTTGTTACTTGATACTCCTGTAGTACTTGCTAGTAAGAGTTGCATTGAATAATCGTCGTAAATCGGGCGAAAGACGCTGACCAAATCATCGTCTGATATGCAACTTTGAGTATCCGTATCAATATCAGCGTTGATGCACAAAAATAGCGACAGAAACAGTAATATCGACCACATGATTGGTTATCTATGTTCTACAAAATGAATACTAATTAATTGCTCTTCCACGGTTTTTATAGGTACGATACATTGCCAAAAAACATGTTTTTGGCAATGCGACTTCATGATTGGTTGATAATTTGAAACGGTAATTTTTATGATTACTCAGTCTTGTTAAAATATAAGGTATAAGAACCAAACATCGTCAGTGATATTAAAATATTTAGTTATTGATTCTGGTATCTAAATATTATTTTGATTGAAATAGAAGTTATCTTCCTGTCCAATATTGTTAGGGGTCGGTATAACACGTATTTTTTTCCAAGCTACCTGTCCACCGTCAGACCAGTCTAGAGTTTCATACAGAACAGAATCCATTACATATTATTAAAAGAACTTCGATAACTATTAAGTCTGTTATAGTATATTTTTAGATCTATAAAATCCCTTACTTTTATGTCCACACACTCGGATTTTCTGATCAAATTAAGACCATTTCCGAGCGTTTTTTCCGCGTGTGAGAGAATCAAAACCTACGGACTACTTCCCTTTACCTACCCCAACGTATTAAAATTTTTATTAAATATGTAGGTATTCTCAGTTATAAAACGAAGACTTTTGCTTTATGTGGCCTTGACAAGCAGTTGCTATTATTTCATGTTCTTATGCAACTATTATTTTACCTCCAACACAATATGCTATTATTCAAATTTCAGAATTAATTAAGAGGATACCAAAATAGCTTCGTGCATTTTTCTATGTACGAAGTTTTCATTGTTTCTTTAGATTGAATAGAGCTCTAATTTTTAAGTATATGTTTTTTCACTATATGATCTAGGATCGCATGAACTCAGAAACGCGATTGAAAAAAGTTTTCTCGACAGAAAATCTTGGCGAAACAACCTCTCTAATTTTTTTTTATTTTCTATTGTCGGTCTATAATCGCGTATTAACTAATGAAATAACTTTAAAAACATAGGTAACTATTATGTATAGAAACACGTGGATCAGAATTAAAATATATTTAGTAGATTTTGAGTAAATAGGAAAAGTATCCCTAATTCTTCATTTTCTGTGCCTACTGGCTGTGTTAATATGTACGTGTCGGCGATGATATTGAATAATATAGATGTAGGCCCTTAATAGCTTATATGTTGTACGAACCGAATATATTGCTTAAATGATATAGCCTTTTGCTTGCATTGCATAAATGAATAGACAAATAAATAATGTTGTTGGTAGCTGTATGAATTAAGCAAAATCATGATACACTTGTCCGGTCCAATTTATTACATAAACTAGCTGCTGGCCGCGACATCGTACACGTGTAATTTAGAATTTTTGCGACATTTTTCACGACTGCTTCGCTCCTATTGATCGCAGCGTGATGTAATATAGCCTATAGCCTTCCTTGATAAATGATCTATCCAACACTGAAAGAATTTCTCAAATCGGCCCAGTGGTTCCTGAGATTAGCGCGTTCAAATAAACAAACAAACTCTTCAGCTTTATAATATGTATTAGCACAGATAAATATAAATAAAATAAAAAATATTAAATCGATATTATTATTATAAGGATGAAGAGTTTTATGTTTGAACGCGGTAATCCCAGGAAACACTGGTCAGATTTAAAAAAACCTGTCAAGAGCGAGGTATTATATATTATACTAGCTGTCCCGGCAAACGTAGTTTTGCCATACCAAAAAAAAAACAGTTTGAAAAATAGATGTTGGCCGATTCTCAGACCTAGAGGATATGTACACAAAATTTCATAAAAATCGGTATCGGAGAAGTACGGTAACTAACACTGTGACACGTGAATTTTATATATAAGATATATAAGATTACTAGCTGACCCGGCAAACGTTGTTTTGCCATACTAAAAAAAAAAGTTTGAAAAATAGATGTTGGCCGATTCTCAGACCTACTGAATATGCATGTAAAATTTCATAAAAATCGGTCAAGCCGTTTCGGAGGAGTACGGTAACTAACACTGTGACACGTGAATTTTATATATTAGATATTTCGTACATACTAGACATAAAAACTCAAAACAAGTCACCAACTTAATTTTGTAGTTGAAATATAGGGAATCACCTACATTTCAGCTACTTCATAAGTTGGTATTAGTATAAACACTGTTACTTGTGATGTGATGACAAATTATAAGTTTTTGGATTTTTCCCTATATCAGCACTATATAGACTTGATCTATGCCAAATTTCAAGGCTCTAGGGCAACGGGAAGTAACCTGTGAATTTTGATTCCCTAGCAAAAGTCGAAAAATTCTTAAAAATGGTCGTAATTCGGTTATATATCTTTTAAATGCGTAGAGGTGAAAGGTTGACTGTATTTTTTGCAGCAAGGGACCGCATAGAACTACATATCGTATGAGTTTCAAGTTGATACCTTCAGGCGTTGCTGAGTAAAAAAAGTTTGACAGACGGACAGACAGACGGACAGACAGACAGACAGACACCGGAGTGATCCTATAAGGGTTTGTACGAAACCCTAAAAAAATGATGGAAAAACGGGAAACATTTTCTAAGTTCCACGCGTACGAAGTCGATCAGATAGTTAATAATATTGTAAGATATTTCTCTCTATCTCTCTCTCCAGCTAATTAACGGGCATGGGCCTGCTCCACTTTAGAAGGATCATGTTCTAGTGTACTGCGCTAACCAGGCGTGTATCTGTGTAACGTAGGAGACGTTACACAGATAACATCCGGCTTTTATAGCATTTACTTTTTGTATGTATGTCCCCCATGTGAGCTTATATCTTCAAAACTACACAACGGATTTAGATGTGGTTTTTTTAATAGATAGAGTGATTCAATAGAATGGCTTTTTGGTATAATTTGTTAACATTTGATTTGTCTAAGGCCTAAGTCCAAAGCACTTTCTATGTATTGTACCATCACGAAGCACACTTAGTATGCAATATTGTAATAAACGCGAGTAAAACCGCGGGCTAGTTCTAATATATTTTGTATACTAACAGTAATTATTATGTTCACAGTAAGTTTTTTGTGTATTTTTTTCTTGTAACAGTTTAAACAGCTGCATATTTTTTTAACAGTTCAAGTGTAAATACCTACAGCTATAAAGAGAAATATAATTTACACATATGTAGAAGTGAGGATGTTATCATGAAATGTGTCTACCTATCTACTTTTATTAATTTACACGCTCTTATTAGCTTAGTTCGTATCTATGTGCCAATCTATGTAGTCTTTGCCTACCCCTATGAAAAGAAGGCGTGACAGGTGTTATGATCGGCCCCAGGAATGTGCCCAGTGGAAAAGACGGGCCTGATCCACTTTTCATTCAAAGTAGCGAGGGTTGCGGTCGCGCTTCGCAAGCTACTGAATCGCATGATATTAAATAAAACCACTTCTTTCGGAATTAGACGCATATATTTGTTTTATAGTACGACGTCTCGGATATTCAATCCTCTGTGATCAGTTGTTACGGGTTTTTTTTTGTCGCAGGGGAATGCATTTACGCACACCAGCTCCTGTCATCTCGGTCATCACCGTCATGGTAGGAGCGGGTAGTGTCGGACTCGCCGATGAACGGAATACCGACTTAACCTAACTGCGGCGCTCTCCACGTTTTCCTAGAGCGCCAAAGAGGCTCCCTTTTCTGAACTCTCTCTGACGTCCCGTTGTTACGGGGTTTACCCACATTTGATATTAATTTTTTTTTTAATTTACTTTGACCATAAAGATCGACTTTTACCATACAATTCAGATATTACATTTACGAGTAGCACAGACTACATAAAATCAATAACATTATTTTAATTTTATGAACATATGACATTGGTACCAACTCTACGTACATATATAACTAAACTTAACTAAAAAAATAAAAACAACTATGGTGTATTTCGATAATTTTGCTATTTTTTGTACACGTTTATGTTAATTCAATTTTTTAGTTTACCTAAATATAATACATAGTTTTTATAATAAGAAAGCTCAGTTAATGTTGCGGAATTATGTTACAGCGACTATCAATTTTTATTTTGTAGTTTATTTAAGTTGTGAACGTCGAATAGGGATTGTTCATAATTTTTGACCTGCTGTTTTTATATTTTTTTTAGAAAATATAGACTATTTTAAGCAACTAATTTCAATATTATTGAAATATTCACTATATAGATTTTTTTTTAAATACTTAATGATATTATTTTAAATGTTGTGACGTCATCGTTGTACGCAATCTGTGTATTGTCTTTTCCTGATAGACATAAGACAGAATGCAATACATCTTTTCAAAGTTGCCAAGTTGATATAATAGACCAATTTCAACTCCACAACTCCACCAAGAATAGTATACTCTAAGAACGCCTTAATATTTTAATTCCTTCATTTCAAGGGCAAATAGAGGTCATTTGCTTTTTTGGAAAAATAATCGTTATTATAGAAAATTTTCCAAAAAAATTAATGGGTCATGATCAGAAACACTATTCCCGGAAATGGTTTTCGAATTAAGAGTTTAAAAAAAATATGAACAATGCCCATTGGTACCATTGTTATCAATACAAAGCCTGCGCAAGACGCGCATCGCTTGAAACTGAAACCTCGCACCTTAAAAGTGTTCCAATTAAATTCTAAGTAGCTTACTTATACGTAAGTGTTTACACAACCGTCGTTAACTTAACTTCAGAAAGTCTAAACATTTACGCAGTATTAAATTAACAAAACACAGTTAACATAAACAAAGTATCTACTCGAAAACTCTCAAGTTAACAGCATTGAATCAACTCCCACCCAAGTAACTGAACTGTGTTCTTGGCAACTTGTCAAACACACTCGCGCCTTTCGCTAACTATGTTCCAGGGAGAGGTTTGGGGCTAAAACCTCAAATGAAATGCCATAAAATCCTCCCAAAAAATTTAAAATACCTACTACCTTCGCATTAGCATTTTCGACTTAACAATGGTATCAAAACCTACAGGCTACTCTTCTGTTGTACAGATATACAGAAAAATCAAAAATACAAGTTTTTATATTTGTTAGGTGCAGTCATCACGTACGAAAAATTGTTTATAATCCAAGTAACTAAAATGTAGGCGGTTCCTTACATTTCAACTGCAAAATTAAGTTAATGAAGTGACGACCTCTTGATCGGCAGTCCGTTACCAGAACCACTACACCACGAGGCCCGTCATCATCTATCATCGAATCAAAATATAAATTGCATAACGTTCTACCTAGTCCAAAAAATGTGTTAATTTACTCACCTAATCAATAAATATTCTTTGAAACGGCTTCACCGATTCTTATAAAATCTGTAGGTACTAATAATTTTGGTATCCTCTTAATCTCAGGAGCCGCTGGATTGATTTGAAAAATTCTTTCAGTGTTGGATAGCAAATTTATTAAAGAAGATTATAGTCATTATGAATAAGAATTCATAATGACTTATAGGAGGTTTAAAAGTTCGCTAAAACAGGTTCGCGAAAATTGTCAAAACTCGTTATTCAAAATAGTCTTTTTACGCTAAAACGTTTATTATCTCTCCGATAAAATCTCCGTTTAAACCTCCGATAAGTCATTATGAATAAGACCATAGGTATTTATCCGCACGCTGCGACCAATAGGAGCGAAATCAGTAAAAAGTGTTGCGAAAACGGGATCATTTTCTTATTTCCACGCGTATGATATTTTTCTCTTGACTATATAAATTTGCAATTGTTAGAGAATATTAAATTATAAGTATATTCTGTATATTAAATAGGTAGTTCATACTATAATAATGTTTGTCATAGTAATTAATTCTGCACTGACATCTGAAAGGCAGAGCAAGTAATTAGGCGCCGTATTACAAGGATCATTCAGAGATAAGGGTCAGGTTCTACTACAAGCGATTAACGACAGTTTTAAAGAAAATCTTTATTTAATTGACACCATTAGTAACGTATTCTAATATTACAAAGCTGAAGAATTTAGTTCGAAAACCATTTTGGGGAATAGAGTTTCTAATCATAATCTATAAGTTTATTTTAGTAAATTTGCTATACTTAAAAAAAAGCAAATGACCTTTGTTTGTCCTCGAAATGAAGGACTTACAATTTTTAGGCGTACTTAGAGACACGCTACTCTGTATTAGAGTTGTAATGGCAATATTAATGTAATTTTTAAAAATTCTATTTAATTAATATTTCGATAATATTGAAATTAGTTTCTTAAAATGGTCTCTATTTTCTAAAAAAATATATAAAAACAGCAGGTCAAAAATTATGAACGATGCCAATTGCCTATTTCGTTGTGCACATTTTTATTAATTAAAATCGTTAGTCTATAAATATACAGATTTTCTAATAAAAAAGTTCTCTTAACATTGCCGAATTGTTTTATTGACACTATCAAGTTTCTAGTTAAGTATAGGTATTGTAAAATCGGTACTTTTAAATCGCTAATCGCTAACAGTGGATCAATTACCTCAGTTTAATTACTTGACTACTCAAATTCAGTAGGTACCTATAAATTTATGAAATATCTTTACAAGACAGGGTCTTATAATTTTTTCATTAATATTAAATAATTCAATTTAATAAAATTACTTTTTATGAATTTAGTCGCGTATATTCGTTTTAAAGTTTATCCTTTAGCCCCCATGTTTCAGAGACTCGAATGGAACCACTCGACCACAAGGCTCGTTATTTATCTCTTCGTCTTTCGATGTTTTCTATCTATTCTAAGTTAGAATTTACAAAAAAAATATAATTTACATAAAAAATTGTTGCATAGGTAAGAAATAAATACTGCAAACATTAATTTTTATCAACATTTATTATAATAAACTTAATACTACTATCACAAGTTAATAAGTACATAATTTATTAAATAAATTAAAACAAAAAATTAACTATAAATTAAGAGGATACCAAAATAGCTTCGCGCATTTTTCTATGTACGAAGTTTTCATTGTTTCTTTAGATTGAATGGCTAGAGCTCTAATTTTTAAGTATATGTTTTTTCAATATATTAACTAGGATCGCATAAAATCAGAAACGCGATTGCAAAAGTTTTCTCGATAGAAAATCTTGGCGAAACAACCTCTCAAATTTTTTATTTTTTTCATTTGTCGGTCTATTATTGCGTATTAACCAATGAAATAACTTTAAAAACATAAGTAACTATTATATACAGAAACACGTAAATCAGAATTAAAATATATTTAGTAGATTTTGAGTAAATAGGAAAAGTATCCCTAATTCTTCATTTTCTGTGCCTACTGGCTGTGTTAATATGTACGTGTCGGCGATGATATACGATAATATTGATGTAGGCCCTTAACAAAAACTTTATTAAAACAATATTTAATTTCGAATGTAGTCACAGATCAGTATAGTAAGTACGTGTTCAATATTGAAGACACGTTTAGCTTAGCTTCGATATTCATATACTAATAACTAGCCCAATATAATAATAAACTAATAGACCCAATAAATTTTTTATTTTTTTTTAGCCGCTAGATGGCGTTGCAAGTATCCAAATTGAGAAAATTCGTAATTGACTGAGTGAACCGATTGCGATGAAACAAAGACTAAGAAATACCTTCAGTTGTATACAATTATTACGTACTAGCTGTTGCCCACGACTCCATCCGCGTGGAATTTAGAAATGTTTCCCCGTTTTTGCAACATTTTTCACTACTGCTTCGCTTCTAATGGTCGTAGCGTGATGTTATATAGCCTAAAGCCTTCCTAGATAAATGCCATATCTAAAACTGAAAGAATTTTTCAAATCGGCTGGGTGGTTCCTGAGATTAGTGCGTTTAAACAAACAAACTGTGATGTTTCACATGTTGTGAATGTCGTCACGGACACTCTATCTTGTAGATCTGTAGAAAGCTAAGGTATAATATGAAAACCTACTTCATAGTAATAAAAAGTTCTATTGACATGACCTAGATGTGTTTTAGTTAAGACAAGCAAAGTGAAATGGAACAGAAATAGGTTTTCTTACAAAAGTAAATTTTAAATCAAAGACTGAATAGAAAATATGCTTGGTTTAGATGTTTGTTACTCTTTCACGCAAAAACTACTGAATGGATTTTAATGAAACTTTACAATAATGTAGCTAATACATCAGAATAACATGTAGGCTATTTTTTATCCCGAAAGATTGCAATGTTCCCGTTGGATGATAAAAAACGGAGATTTTTTTTATCCTTTTTACCGCGGGTAAAACCGCGGAGCACAGCTAGTTAACTATAATGGATATAATGTATACAGAACCGCGTCTGAAACAAGAATAAATAAATAAATAAATATTCAAGGACATTTCACACACCGTCCTCTGGTCCCAAGCTAAACTTATATGCTTGTGTTATGGGTACCAGAATACGGATAGAATACATAAACTACTTTTCTTTTGTAAATACATACTTATAATACATAGAAACACACAGACGCAGTACAAACATTTGTATGACAATTAGAAAAATCACACAAATGATTGTCCCGAGCGGGAATCGAACCCGCGACCTCTTGATCGACAGTCCGTTACATGAACCACTACACCACGAGGCCCGTCAATAAAAAAACAAGAAATACCTATATAATTTATTAATTTTAAAGAAAATTTTATCGTATATTCGTAATCCGGTATTCATAACACGAGCAAATAAGCTTAACTTGGGACCAGAGGATTTTATGTGAAATATCTATGAATAGTTATTTATTTATATGTATTTTATTACGAAATAGGATGGTGATTATATTTTAAATCCGTTTGTTTCTTAGCCAATTAAAGTTCCACTGTTGGGCACGGGCCTTCCCAACTCTGGGAGGGAATTTGGGCTACTATTCTGCGCTGACCAGGCGTGTTGGCGTAGGGTTTTGTTTAGTTTACATATTATATTAATACTAATATGATAGATACTATATGTCCGTGTGGTGACCGATTAAGAATACAAGTGTCACCACCCTATCTTCTCCCAAGGGTGCTGTAAAGCTATGGGATATTGTACACAGATGACATCCTCTGTGAGAGTTAGAAAACTCTACAATAAACCGTGTGCCAACACGCCTGGTCAGCGCGGCACAGTAGACCGTAATCCCTCCCAAAGTGGCGGAGGCCCGTGCCCAACAGTGGGACATTAATGGGCTGGAGAGAGAGAGAGAGAGAGAGAGAGAGAGAGAGAGAGAGATCTGAACTACGCTACATACCTTGACCGGGCACATTAATATCATATTCATCATCCAAAGTCATATTTCTTATATACTGCCCAGAGAATACATCCTGAAAGTAAAAAAAAAAGTAAATAAAATTATGTGCTCATCATATACGACCAGACAAGAGAACCAGACGCGACTGACTGACGAGACAGACAGACGACACAGATAGACGAGAAAGACAGACGCAACAGACCGACGAGACAGACAGAAGAGACCGACAGACGACACAGACAGACGCGACAGACAGACGACACAGACAGACAGACGACACAGACAGACAGACGACACAGACAGACGCGACAGACAGACGACACAGACAGACAGACGACACAGACAGACAGACGACACAGACAGACAGACGACACAGACAGACAGACGACACAGACAGACGCGACAGACAGACGACACAGACAGACAGACGACACAGACAGACAGACGACACAGACAGACGCGACAGACAGACGACACAGACAGACAGACGACACAGACAGACAGACGACACAGACAGACGCGACAGACAGACGATACAGACAGACGCGACATACAGACGACACAGACAGACAGACGACACAGACAGACGCGACAGACAGACGATACAGACAGACGCGACATACAGACGACACAGACAGACAGACGACACAGACAGACGCGACAGACAGACAGACGACACTGACAGACGCGACAGACAGACGACACAGACAGACGCGACAGACAGACGATACAGACAGACGCGACATACAGACGACACAGACAGACAGACGACACAGACAGACGCGACAGACAGACGATACAGACAGACGCGACATACAGACGACACAGACAGACAGACGACACAGACAGACGCGACAGACAGACAGACGACACTGACAGACGCGACAGACAGACGACACAGACAGACGCGACATATAGACGACACAGACAAACGAGACAGACAGACAAGACAGAAAAGACAGACGAGACTGTTTTGGTTTATAGTATTATTGTTGTCATAGCATCTACAGATATAATAATATATAAATTGAATTAAATATATAAATTTCGACAACGGATTATAGCTTACCTTACTAATAGGTTTATACACTTAAGGAACTCTAAAAATACTTACATAAAGTGTATAAGAATCAGTAGAATTAAGTCCATATTGCATCGGTTTAAATGTAATATTACTATCAAATATGTTCAAGTTGACAAACGCAAAGGAAAACGTTGGATATTTATCGCCTTTGATCGGATGATGAGGTTTAACCCATGCTGTTATATGTGGTGAAAACTGGAAAGAAGAATAAACGGCATATAAATAAATATTCATGAACATTTCACACAACGTGCTCTGGTCCCAAGCTAAGCTTATATGCTTGTGTTATAGGTACCAGAATACGGATATACTATATATACTACTTTTCTTTTGTAAATACATACTTATAATACATAGTAAACACCCAGACGCAGTACAAACATTTGTATAACTTTTATAATTATCACACAAATGATTGTCCCGGGAATCGAACCCGCGAGTTCTTGATCCGTTACATAAACCACTCCACCACGAAGCCCGTCCGAATATCTAGTATATATTAATATGGCGCAAAAGAGACAGATGTATGTAGATAAAACGACGAGGTAAGACTGTCAGATCTAAATTGAGGAGTAGTTCCTCCTCATATGGTGTGACCTTGGCCATGTTACCACTAAACTCCCTGTGTTTATAAGACACTAGCTGTTGCTTGTTGTAGTAACACTTGTTTTTGTTTAACAAACAGAAGTTTACTATGACAGTCGATAGATGGCGCTGTACCTTTTTTTTTATATCGCGCTATAGTTTCGTTCGACACATTAACACTTACTTAAGCTCGTCAAAATTTCTATAATGTCATCACATCAGCTCGTTTTCACATTTATAAATTAGTTAGGATTAGGATTGTGCCTAATTGGTAGGAAGTTATTCCTATTTTTGTGTAGATAAAAATAGAAATACCTATTTTATAGATAATCATACCTATTTTGTATGATTACTTCTATTTTTGTGTAGAACCTTATTATTATGTACCTATTTACCTTATTATTATATACCTACTAGCTGACCCGGCAAACGTTGTTTTGACATACTAAAAAAAAAATTTGAAAAATAGATGTTGGCCGATTCTCAGACCTACTGAATATGTATGTAAAATTTGAGAAGAATCGGTCAAGCCGTTTCGGAGGAGTACGGTAACTAGCACTGTGACACGTGAATTTTATATATAAGATTATGTACATATTTATGTATGGGTGTTTCTATGTATTATAAGTATGTATTTACAAAAGAAAAGTAGTATATGTATTATATCCGTATTCTGGTACCCATAACACAAGCATATAAGCTTAGCTTGGGACCAGAGGATGTTGTGTGAAATGTCTGTGAATATTTATTATTATTATTATGTACCTATTTTTGTAGAACATTGTATGTATTTTGTATGACAATAAAATTAATCTGTTGTTATACAAAATACGTACATACTACACGTTTCAACTGAGAATAGGATTGGCTATGACCTTTAGTTGTCAAAAGTGATTAGAATAGTACTGTCAGCAACGTAACTTTATTTACCTATCAATAATGTTTTTTTTCCTTTACCTAAACTCAGTAATTTGAAGCGAAAAACGTCTTCAATTATTTAGTAATAATAGTTATAATATTATTAAAAAACAAATACTATTTTACAGTAATTTATTAATTTTTGCATTTGACATGCTATGCTTTTACTTAATAAATCAAATTATGGTGGAAAAAGTGATAAAAAAAATGGGGGAAAAGTAGACCGCAATAAGCTCAGTTGGAAGAGCTTCGGAACGGTATTCCGAGATCGTGGGTTCAAGTCCCACTTGCGGCATTTCACTTTTTCCACCATAATTTGATTTATTAAATACTATTTTCTTTCAATAACTTCGTTGTTGAATACTATGATATTAAGTTGAATTGCCAACCGGCATTTTGTTGTTGTTGGTGTGCCTTGTTGAGTATATGAATTATAAGGCATTTTATTTTAAATTCTGTAAGTTAGGTGGTTGTTTCCCGTTAAAAAAATAAATTTGTTATTCTCAGTGTTTTTGTTTGTTAGTGTTGTTATTTCGAACTTTACGTTATTTGTTATAGTTTTTTATTGTATTTGTCTCGCTAATCGCTTGAAAATTAGTAAACGATAACGACAAAGTGATAGATAAATTATATTATAAAAATGTCTTGTTTTGCTGACCCTATCAAAATTGTTCAAATTAACAACTATAACGTCACAACATGACGCGGGGTCAATCCTATTCTCATTTGAACGGCATAGTACATTGTTGTACTTACATCATATGGTTCAGCCATTATACCCAATGGATCCTGGGCTATAGCGATCAGATCTAAATTAAGGAGTAATTCCTTCTCATAGGGTGTGATCTTTGTCATATTACAACTAAGCAATAAAGGTGCAGACCACATTGCGTATACAGCCATATGCACTCGGGTTTGACTGTGAGTTAGCGAACTTGTTCCTAGGATCAACTGAAAATAATGCATTATTTTAACAAATTTAAACTTCACATAAAGGCTCGAATGGCGATCCACAATGGCGTGTTGTTACCTACGCTTATGTATGGAAGCGAATGTTGGGTGTGACAGAAGAAACACGAAAGTAGAATAAATGCTGTACAGATGCACTCTTTGAGAAGTATGTGTGGTGTGACTTTGAAAGAGAGATTAAGAAATGAAGTTATAAGAGAACGTTGCGGTCTGAAAGAGGATGTAGTGACTAAGGTGGAGAAAAGTATGCTTAGGTGGTTTGGTCATGTGGAGAGGATGGATGAGAGACGATTAACGAAAGGCATATACACGGCGGAGGTATGTGGAAATACTGGGAGAGGACGACCGAGAAAAATATACCCCGATGTCATCGCCGGGATACTCCAAAAGGGGCAAGTTACAACCGTCGGGCATGTATGATCAGATGTATGAGTGTGGATGAAGCCAAGGAAGTATGTTTGAATCGTAGCAGATGGCGCTCTATAGTCTCTGCCGGCGTGATGTTATGATGATGATGATGATAAACTTCATATAAATCCTTTTTATTATGAATTCACTACACACAGACTGATTATTTGAATGATAAAAAGAGGGAGGTAAGTTCGCACACTCGGGGTTCGGAAAAATATAAATCATCGCTTTTGACGGGTTTTTGTGATAGAACCCTTAACGCCACATTTATAAATAAATAAATATTCATGGACATTTTTCAGAACGTCCTCTGATCCCAAGCTAAGCTTATATGGTTGTGTTATGTGTACCAGAATACGGATCTAATACATATACTACTTTTTTGTAAATTATAATACTTAGATGCAAACTTTGAATGACAATTATAAACATCACACAAATTATGCGGGAATCGAACCCGCGACCTCGTGAATGGTAGTCCATTACATGAAGCACCATGGGGCCACTCTATATACCTATCTCTCTTTATTTTTATTTAACTAAATTATATAACTTACCATATCCGGATCATTCCATCTTCCCGGTCCATGATTCACAGAGAGTTGTTCATAATTATTCTTATAAAACATAATTATTGCCACTATAGAATTCCATGATATGGTCACATCATGATAATTACGCCATAGATTACAGTGTGTTGAGACCTTTTTATAATCTGGCTGAAAAGAATTAAATAATAATAATAAATATATAAATAAATATTCATGGACATTTCACACAACGTCCTCTGGTCCCAAGCTAAGCTTATATGCTTGTGTTATGGGTACCAGAATACGGATAGAATACATATACTACTTTTCTTTTGTAAATACATACTTATAATACATAGAAACACCCAGACGCAGTACAAACATTTGTATGACAATTAGAAAAATCACACAAATGATTGTTCCCGAGACGGGAATCGAACCCGCGACCTCTTGATCGGCAGTCCGTTACCAGAACCACTACACCACGGGGCCCGTCAATCAAATCCGTCATAAATAAATATTTACGGACATTTCACACAACGTCCTCTGGCCCCAAGCTAAGCTTATATGCTTGTGTTATGGGAATCAGACTACAGATAGAATATACATACTGCTTTTCTTTTGTAAATATGAATTACAAAATTTTATACTACGTCTGGATGTTTACTATCCGTAACCCCTACTAATATTATAAATACGAAAGTAACTCTGTCTGTCTGTCTGTTACGCTTTCCCGCTTAAACCTCTCAACCGATTTTGATGAAATTTGGTACAGACAATCTTTAGACCCTGAGAAAGGACATAGGCTACCTTGTATTGCAAAAAAAATTTTTTCCAAATTTCACGCGGACGGAGTCGCGGGCAACAGCGGGTGTATTATAAGTAGGTATGTATTTACAAAAGACAAGTTGTTATATATTTTATTCTTATTCTGATGTCTATGGTTGAAAAAAGCTTCTAAAAACATGCAAAAGTGAAATAAAAAAAATTTTACTACAACACAGGCATAGAAATATAGCTTACTTTAGGACCAGAGGATGTTGTGCGAAATGTCCATGAATATTAATATATATTTATTTATTTATACTTATAACTTTTAATATATCGACGGGCCTCGTGGTCTTGTGGTTCATATAACGGACTGCCATTCACGAGGTCTCGGGTTCGATTCCCGGTCAGGACAATCATTTGTGTGATGTTTTTAAATGTCATAAGAATGTTTGTACTGCGTCTGGGTGTTTCTATGTATTATAAGTACGTATTTACAAAAGAAAAGTAGTATATGTAGTATATCCGTATTCTGGTACCTATAACACAACTATATCTTATTACTTTAAACGAGCAATTCTTGTATATATATAATTGGAATCTCGGAATCGGCTTCAACGATTTTCATAAAATTTAGTATATAGGGGGTTTCGGGGGCGATAAATCGATCTAGCTAGGAATCATTTATAGAAAATGTCATTTTATTGCTTTTTTTTTCTTTTTGGCCAAACCACCCGAGCGAAGCTCGGTCGCCCAGATATTTAATTTATTATTTTTGCAATTGACTTGCTATGCTTTTACTAAATAAACTAAATTATAAAATAGTAAATTAATGTAGAAATACATGTACAGTCATTATTTCAGTCCAATTGTGTTCTGTAATAGTACATTACGATATTAGTGCGTAACGATGGTTATAACATGCGAGGCGGAATTTCAGCGGCGTAATTGAGCCGAGCATGTTATAACCAATACGCACGTACTCGTATATCGTACGACGTTTTTTAACACATTTGCGAGGAAATAGAAAAAAAAATATTAAATAAACTCAATCTGTGAATGCACACTGTTGCTTTCCCGCCATTTTAACAGCGCGCTAGCGCTGCCTACTGACTGGCACCGCGCGGCGATTAGTCCGAAATTTGAATAGCAACAGCGCACTGCTCGGTTCGTGCTGCGCCGATCAGTTCCATATTTGAAATGGCAAATATTACTGTTATGAAATTTGTATGGACTATAACTTAACTATTTGCTTTGGTAACACACGCGTTTTTTATGACCCACTTTACATATTTAAAACCGGTGGAATTACATCAGCTTTACGAGCAAGGGTGTTAAAACTCGAGTTGGTGCAAACCGCTCAATAGATGGCGTTGTACATAAAACATCGCACGATGTTTAACTCACATTGAGAAGATAGTAGTGGAAGATTTGGTAAACATATGCGGGAAACATGATAGCTCAGATGGGAGACCAACGGAACGGTATTCCGAGGTCGTGGGTTCAAGTCCCGCTCATGGTTATCATTTATTCCACTATAATTTAGTTTACATAGAAATATAGTTTACTTTGGGGCCAGAGGACATTGGGTGAAATGTCCATGAATATTTATTTATTAAAAATACAAAGCCACATACCATTTTTGCATGAATAAATTGTATATAATAAGGCCAACTGCAAGAATATACCATTGGTCTTCCAGTATTGTTTAATGATAATCCCAATGAAATATAAGCTGAAAATAGAAACAATTCACTCATATTTCTGTCATAATATTACTCTGAGTGGGTTATCTCTGAATAGGACCTTCTTCAAGTCAATCGTTTGAAAAATTAGCAGTTAGCATGTAAAACCTTTTTCATTAGCATTTAAAACCTTTTTCACAGACCTCTAATTCTCATTCTCTCTCTCTCTCCCTCTCCAGCCCATTAAAGTCACACTTTTGAGCACAAGCCTCGTCCACTTTGGGAGATATTATGTTCTACTGTGCCGCATTGACCAGGCGTGTTGGCACAGGGTTTATTTTCCAGTTTTCCGTCTCTAAATATCCCTTAGTTGGCTCTTACAGCATCCTCGAGAAGAAATGGGGTGGTGACACATGTATTCTTAATCCTTCATTACACTGACATGCAAACATTACTTTCTTTAAAATAAGATATCTATAGGTTCCAAAATAAGTCTCATTGATCTGGAGATTAACTTAGACAGACAGAATATCAGACAGATAGACAGACAGACAGATAGACAGACAGACAGAAAGACAGATAAGCAGAAAGACGAACAGACAGATTAGTCAAGGCTAAAAAAAAAACCTAATCACTTAAGTAATTTTATGTACGTTGACATTATTGAAGTCAAAAATATCTTACCAACATTAAGATAATCTTCAGGAACAAAACAACCATCAACTTTAATATAGTCAACACCCCATTCCGCAAACGTATGCGCATCAATGCCAAAATGATCTTTTGATCCTGGGAACTGCATACACGTGATTTTAGCTATATTTGTGTACATACCAAACTTGAGACCTCTCGCATGAATCTGTGAAAAGCATAATTTTTTTATTAATACAAACAGACAAAATAATATACTATATTAGAAACCAACCAAAATAAGACTCGTTACTGTTAAGTAACATGTGGACATACAGGTTATATTTCGGAAAACAGCTTGTTCAAACTTCAAGTACAAGTTACAAGACATGTGATTCATTATAGAAAAAAAACAAGAATAAAAAAAACAACAGAAAAAAATAGTAATAATAAAGATAAAACAACACGAAACATGTAAGACAAAAACCAGATGTTAAAATTTTGTTGATTGTCATTCAATTAGGCATATACACGGCGGAGGTAAGTGGAAATGCTGGGAAAGAACGCCCGAGAAAAATATACTCCGATGTCATCGCCGGGATACTCCAAAAGGGGCAAGTGCGTGGCACTAACAACCGTCGGGTATGTATGACCAGATGTATGAGTGTGGATTAAGCCAAGGAAGTATGTTTCCATCGTAGCAGATGGCGCTCTATAGATAGTCTCTGCCTACACCCATCGTAAAAAGGCGTGTTGTTATGATGATGATGATGTCATATAATCAACAAAATTTTAACATGAAATAAAATCCCCTAAGCTAAGTTCCATATTTTCGAGTTTGAGACAAAAAAAACTAAATAAGTCAGAAATAGTGTAAAATCGAATGTCGCTTTTAGAATACAAGTATCACCAAGCAAGTGATCGCTTTTAGAATACAAGTATCACCAAGCCCTTTCCTGCCCAGGGAACTGTAAAAGCAAGCTACGGGACATTATAAGCAGTTAACAAACCTAATGTAAGAGACGGGAAAACTCGAAACTAAACCCTACGCGAACACGCCTGGGCAGTGCGGCATAGAAGACCAAATACAGTAGTGGTGGATGCCCATATTGCCCATGCCCAACGTTAATGAACTGGAGATAGCGTCAAATCCTATTTCTTGAAACAATTTTAAGGGGTGAAGAGTCGATATTTTAAAAGCCCCTTTGGCTATACCCTTGTTATCTATGTCCAGCCGATTAATGTCCCACAGCTGGGCGCGAAGATTCTGCTCTTTCTGAGGGAATTTATTATATTTATACCACACGCTGTTACGGCACTGTGGGTGGAAATAAGATGGTAACACTTGTATTTTAAAACCGTCCCGGCACGCCCATGCTATGTTTCTGTTGTTTATGTCTCTTATAACAATTAAACAATACTATCACCTGAACAATTGTTTTGTTAGGAAAGGTAAATTATAACCTTGAATATTAATACAAAGCCTTTATATTAATTGTATCCATTTGTTAAATATTTATTTATTTATTTATTTATTTCAAACTTTTTATACAATAATTGTACAAAGGCGGACTTAATGCCTGGGGCATTATCTACCAGTCAACCTTGGGAGGTGTAGAGAAGTTCTGTAGGTGTATTCAAAAGTTATAATTTAGAAAATATAAAAAACCTAATAAAGTAACACTATAACGACATTATTATTCCTAACTAACTTATACACTACCTTATTACACATATATAAACAAATAACACAATATAATACACATAGGCAATACAAACATACATACTAATACATACACTTACATACATACATATAATACATACATATACATACATATACCTACATATATCTACATAGATGCAATAATGACGACAGATGTTCTAATCATTGTCGAGACATGCCAGCAATTCTATCAAGCAACAGTTGCTTGATTCTTTTCTTAAAAAGGAAACGGCTGTTGCAAGTTCTTATTCGAAGGGGGAGTGCATTCCATAAGATAACAGATTGGACCGGGAAAGACGAGTGGACAAAACCAGTTTTATTGGGAGGGCAACTAAGAAGAGGATTTTTAGAAGACCGAAGTATTCTGTCGTGAGTATCACAAAGGTACTGAAAATAGGGTTTCAAGTATGAAGGAGAAGAAGGGGATTTCAGTATTGAGAAAAGAGAGGTGAGAGTACGTAGATCACGTCGTTGGCGTATTGGCAGCCATTTCAACTGTGAGCGGTAAGCTGACACATGGTCATACTTGCGGAGATTGAACACGAATCGAATGCAGTTATTGAGAAGCCGGTCAATTTTGTTAAGAAATTCTGCATTCAGGTCGAGATAACACACATCACCGTAATCGATTATAGGGAAGATTAAAGTATGCACAAGCGTCGTTTTAGTTTTTTGTGGTAAAAAATTCTTAAGGCGATAAAGTGCGCGCAAAATATTTGTAACTTTGGAGCAGATATTTGTAACTTGCGCTTGCCAGTGAAAAGTAGAATCGATGACAAGACCCAAGTCCTTGACAGGTGAAGTCAGTTCAACAGTCGCTCCATCAAAAACTATAGGTGGCAATGATAATGCGTTAAGTCTGCTCATTAAGCGCTGGCTGCCAATTACAATGGCTTGACATTTAGTCGGATTAATGGTGAGACCGAATCTGTCCGACCAGCATTTTATGTGTTCTAAATCTTTATTAATTAGGTCTATAGCCTCTGAAATAGAGTCGACACTAGCTTGGCAATACAACTGCAGGTCATCGGCGTAGAGGTGATACATACATTTAAGGTTATTCGTGACAAAGTTTATAAATAACGAAAATAATAATGGAGAAAGTATACCACCCTGAGGGACACCGGCAATTAGGTTACACCAGTTTGATGTGGTGTCGTCAGAACGAACCATCTGCTGACGCCCTTGAAGATAGTTAGCGAACCATTCCAGCTCCTTGGCAGAGACCATCAGGTGGGATAGGATTGAAAGAAGGATTTCGTAACTGACGTTGTTAAAAGCGTTAGAGAAGTCGACTAAAACTAGGACGGTTACTTTTTTATCCTCCATTCCCGCCCTAACATCACCAGTCACTTTAAGAAGAGCGGAAATAGTGCTGTGGCCAGGTCTGAAGCCAGATTGATACGGACATAAGAGATTATTTTCATGAATGAAAAGGGATAATTGCTTATGTACACTGACCTCGAGCACTTTGGACAAGAAGGGAAGAATGGAAATAGGTCGGAAGTGACTTGGTAAGGAGGGGTTAGATGTTTTAGGTAGAGGAATTACGTAAGCTTTACGCCAGAGGGAAGGGAAAGAACCTGTGTTAAGGGAAAAATTTATTATGTGGCACAGCACAGGCAGGATGTGGTCTAGGATGTGAAGCAACATACGGCGGCTGATGTTATCGTAGCCAATCGCATTGGATTTTATGGATAGGATAGTTTTTTTAATCTCTTCCTGAGAGGCCGGCGAAAAGAAAAAAGGGGTAATGTTGGGACGCTGCAGATCCGCAATATAACTCACAGTATCCACGACAGTGAGATGATTCGGGGGTGTAATTGACGTGAAATGCTGATTGAGAACGTCTAAGCCAATCGAACAGCGAGAATCCGTATGTTGCTGCCTTCCGATGCCGAGAGTACCTAAAAACTTCCAAATATTGGCAGGCGACGAGGAATTGATATTATCATGAATATGTTGACGTTTAGCATTCCGTATCAACAAATTACACCTATTCCTAGCAGATTTATAAAGATTCCAGTAATAGTCAGACCTATTATGTTTAAATTTTAAGAAAGCCCTATCTCTTCGTTTCATAGCCCGCCGAACTTCATCTGTCATCCATGGAGCAGGAAGACGTTTTATTTTAACCTTTTTAACAGGAGCATGTTTATCATAAAGGTCAAGAATTTGTTGGTTGAAAATGTCAACCTTTTCGTCTATTGTGACAGCTTCCGTTAAAACAGACCAGTCAAGTCTCGAAGCATCCTCATTGAGTCTTACGACATCCAAATGAGCATAACAGCGCAAATATGATACAAACTACTATTTATTACTGTATATTATTTTATTTCATACTAGTTGGTGCCCACAAGTTTGTCATCATCATCATCATAATCATCATCATAACATCACGCCTTTTTCCCATGGGGGAAGGCAGAGACTATAGAGCGCCATCTGCTACGATCCAAACATACTTCCTTGGCTTCATCCACACTCATACATCTGGTCATACATGTCCGACGGTTATAAGTGCTACACACTTGCCCCACAAGTTTATACGCGTAAAATATGAAATAAATAAATATTCACGGACATTTCACACTACGTCGTCTGGTCCCAAGCTAAGCTTATAATATGCTTGTGTTATGGGTACCAGAATACACCAAACCTAAACAAATTATAAATAAGCCATCCTCATGAATCCCTCTATCACTTGGTATTATGCACCTATTAAATCGAAAAACATGAAAATATAGAGGCCATATACGCTTGATCCATGCCAAATATTAAGATTTAGTTTAAAATGCTCAAAAATTATAGTTATTCAGTTACTTCTTCTTAATGCATAGATCAAAGAAGTTGGTGGTATTTTTTAGGGTTCCGTACCCAAAGGGTAAAAACGGGACCCTATTACTGAGACTTCGCTGTCCGTCCGTCCGTCCGTCCGTCTGTCACCAGGCTGTATCTCAAGAACGGTAATAGCTAGAGAGTTGAAATTTTCACAGATGATGTATTTCTATTGCCGCTATAACAACAAATACTAAAAATAAAATAAAATAAATATTTAAGGGGGGCTCCCATACAACAAACATGATTTTTTTACCGTTTCTTGCTCTCATACAACAAACGTGATTAATTAAGTATTGTGTGTGTTGTTTGCTCATTTATTAATAACGTGCCTTTTGTTGCATAGATAATGGTACGGAACCCTTCGTGCGCGAGTCCGACTCGCACTTGACCATTTTTTTACAGTAAGTGATCCCATAGATCTACATATTGCAGTATATCTAAGTATAGTACGCGTCACGTAAAGAACGCTGGAAGAAAGTGGTGGTGCCGTCTTTACGCATGGGTACACTCTCGCACGAAAGTTATGTGCCTATTATTTTATTTTTGAACTAGGCGAGTCGTGGCTCGGTACCTACATATTTGTTATTCTTATTAGTTAAAATAAGAAAAATATATTAGATAAAATAAATAAAATAAAATAAAATGAATTAAAAACATGTTTGAATTATATATTAAAGAATGTCTAAGAGGAATAAAATTAAAGTAATGTTGAAACTCAAAAAAAAGGATATGTGAAAATAAAAATAATGTAAAAAAATAAATAAATAAAAAATTAATTTAAAATTAATTAATATAAAACCATTTCGTAATTTAAAACTTTTGTGATGGTATTTTATTATTTGACGGGCCTCGTGGTCTAGTGGTTCATATAACGGACTGCCGTTCACGAGGTCTCGGTTTCGATTCCCGGTCAGGACAAATATTTGTGTGATGTTTTTAATTGTCATACAAATGTTTGTACTGCGTCTGGGTGTTTAATATGTATTATAAGTATGTATTTACAAAAGAAAAGTAGTATATGTATTCTATCCGTATTCTGGTACCCATAACACAAGCATATAAAGCTTAGCTTGGGACCAGAGGACGTTGTGTGAAATGTCCATGAATATTTATTTATTTATATTATTTCTAACTGACGCACCAATAGCGCACCGGCGATCATGCGGCGCGTGGCTCACCCCCCCGCCTACCTCGTACCACCAAATAGGCCGATAAATCGCCTATGCACAGCTTGACCACCAGCATTCTTTTTACACGACGCATAAATAAAAACGTTTGACAGATGGACAGACCATAATACAGACAGACCGACAGTCAATTAGACAGACAAGCCGACGGACAGATAGACAGTCAGACAGACATACAGACGGACAGTGGGACATACTCCGAAGAGTGTCTATAAGGGTTTCTATTCCTAAAATAATTGCAAAAAATAATTATAATAATTTTTTCACATACTAACATAATCAGCTAAGAACTTCATTCCCCTAGGAAACCTCTTTCTATCAGGTACAAGTCTACCATTTACACGGTTCTTCTCTGACCAACAATCATCAATTATAATGTATTCGTAACCTGCTTCTTGATACCCTTCTGTATATATTGTGTCTACTACAGATAATATTAATCGTTCGCTGTGAAAATAAAGAGTTATTGTCTTAAGTTCTTTTTTTATTATTATTGTATATAATAGTGAAATAAGGCTGTTGCAGAGACTTTGATGTTCATTCAATTGCGATATTATTGATTAGGAACTCTTTGATGTATCTTTTGTTTTTTAATTTTATTTAAGAATAGCTTCTGACCATGGCTTTGCACACATTAGTGGCAGAATCAAATATGAAAACATTTTTTTTAATTATTAAAAATTGTTTAGTTGTGCAAATAGAGTTGGAACATTATATTTAAAAAATTCACTAAAAAATTGTGCTGCCATAAAGAATATTGATTATTGATTTGCACACACAGTTTGCACATCAAAAAATCATTTTGAAACATGCAGTCTGAGTTTTTAGTGTTATAACTCACTTTTTATGTAAATAAATCAAACACAAATTGCTGTACTTAATGTTAATAAATAAAAAACAGCCGGCTGATAACGCAACAATAAGAATTTTATGAAAGAAACTTACTTTAGACATTTATCCGTTTCGTTTTCACATTTTATACCACACATATAATATCCCCATGACATCCATCCCATGGGAGGTGTACGTGCTAAACCATTTTCTAAAGGATTTACTGAATTGAAAGAAACTACGAATAAAAACAAAAATAAAGAAAACATTTTGCCGTACTTTTCTAGCTTACACACTGATTGTAACGTTTTTTTATAGTTTACAATGTAGGTACATGCAAATATCAAAATGTAATTAATGCCTGCAAATAATTAGTTTTTATGACATATTATGATCATAAAATCTGATTTCATTCAATTTCTTCAATTTCTTTGATTTCCTTCTGCTCGTGCCGCACACGCACAGGCCACAGTTAACAATTTTTAAACTGTTAGTTTGACACTTTTGACGCTCATGACACTTGGCAATTGACATTTGACAGTAGCATTTGACAATACAGGAAATTGACGCTCTGAGCTGCCATAACTTAATTTTTTTTTCTCCATGAAACAACATGCTATAATGATGATGATTTGGGGAAATTTTAAAATTTCTTCGGGTTTTACTTACCTAGTAAAATGTATTACAAAAACTTGATATAGAAGATTGTATGTATTTCAAATTTGGTTATTTTTTTTTAGTATTAGTATTTTATAGTATTTTTTTTTTTTTTTTTTTAAGCATCACTGTCGGATTAGGATGCCTCTATTTTACATAAAATTGTTATGTTTAATTAATCGCTTATCACTTATTCGCTTGTACTGAGTTAAAAACTTTAGCAAGAAAACGGGTGAACTGTTTCCAGTCAATTCCGATAACTGAAGTTGTATGATTGATTAATGTTTGTGCGTAAACCGTTTTCTTGTTTTGCCTAGTAATATAATAATATAAGCTAACTTAATATTAATTTTAATTATTTTATTATTCTTACCCTTTTCTGATTATAAGTTCTGACATAAGTTAAGTATTAAGTGTTCTTTGTTTTATACCAGTTATGATTGATACAAAAGTAATAAAGTGACAGAAAAGCAAATACACAAAAAGATTACACCTTCAACAATAAACAGGCGTAATGGGTTTTATTTAGATCGTATGTAAGCGATATAATAGGTGTGTAAATAGCTACACAAAGAGACAGTATACTAGTTTCAAAAATAAAAAATAAAGGTCTTATTTTGGTTGCATCTTGTGGGCTGGCAAAGTTAATGCTCTGACAAGGTGGGGTCTAGTCATTTGCTAACTCAAGCTATAAAAAAATAACATTTTATATATTTGGAAATCCTTTCCTTAACAACTTTACTATAATTTAATTAGAGTAAATGACGTACACATTTCAGTAAAGCCAGGAAGCATGCTTTCCTTTGACAAGATACATGAATTTAAGGAGATTTTAATTAAATTTTCATCGCATTCTTTCCCTCTAGTGTTTTGAAAGTCATTATCTACACATGTAATAAAACTGTAACTGACAAATGTTTGTTCTCGCTAATCTCTGAAAATATTGGTTAGAATGTAATTATTATTGTTATTTTTTTAAACCTAAAACATTTTTCTGGGAAGTCCATTTGATAATTAACGGTACGAACTCTACCAAGGAAACACAAATTAAAATGTTATCCAAATTTACTACTTCACGTTACTCATACTATGTCACAAGTACTAGTCGTTAATAGATTTGCAAGTACATACACACAATAAAGCAATCACGAACAATTGTATCCTTAATCCTTGGAGGGAATCAGACAGTCTAGTACTTAGTAACTCAATTAAACAGACTGACGTGTTGATCGACACAAGTCCCTTGCGTGTAAAGCTAAAGTGGTTCTATTCAGTATTATTAACACTTATTGATTTACGGCCTTTCAGAAGCAACTTCAACCACATTAAATTTGTAAAGACTTTCCCCTGGGAAACCAGAGATAGTCTGAAACAAACAACGCGAGTTTAAAACTTAAATCAACCCTATTAGTTCTTGCTACAGTGTGTCTAAGTAACGACATTTATTATTTATGTGTGTGAAAACTAATTTAATGTGCGACCATATCTTCAGATATATTTAATTAATATTTATGTTCTTAATTTTCTTAATAATTAAGTAGGACTTTGTATCTTCTTATTCAAAACCTTTACACCTAAAAGAAATCAGATAATATCCTTTCAGGTTTTTAGCCCCATTACTATAAGCTTGAATGGATTTCGATTCATCGGTAAAACATGTTTTTCTCTTCCATTCATCCATCCATCAACCTTTTTCAGTCCTCTGCTAGACATAGGCCTCCCCCTAAGAACGCCACAACGGGCGCTCCTGCGCCAACTATTTTTAATTTTTTAATTTTTTTTAAATCTTAATTGTACACCATAAAAAGCATATAACTTAATAATAAAATACAAGATTGTACAATGGGCGGCCTTATCGCTAAAAGCGATTTCTTCCAGGCAACCTGGGTATGGACCTAAATGAGGAGCGAGTTGAGTTGTTGGTGCACGAATATTATTATTTTAATATATACATAAAAATGTATTACATATCGTACTAATACATATCATAAAATAAAATGCAAGAAATATACAAAATAAAAATATAGTATACACTATCAATAAACTCAATAAAATACACAAGAATACATACAAACAATTACACATAATAAATACAACTATCCAGCGGCCCACGGTATATTTGACGATATCGTCAGTCCACCTTGTTGGGGGCCGCCCTACGCTGCGACATCCAGTGCGTGCTTGCCACTTGAGGACCTTCCGACCCCAACTCCTCAAAGGTTATCAGATCGTCAAGCGATGTGTGCTTTTGCGTGTGTTGTTCTCTTACGTATCACAATTTAGAGAAGAGAACATGTATCAAATATAGATTAATCAAAATACTATAATTTTTTGCAGGGTACCGTGTCTCAGGTGTAGTGATGGGCTGCGATGGCATGGTGTAGTGGTGAGATGCTCGCGCCGCGGGTGGCGCTAGTGCCACTTCTCGCAGCGCTCCTCGTTACAGCAACTTCACGCACTCCTACGCAGGAGCCTATACAATTTGAAGCGGCTTTTCAAGGTATGTCTAATATTAAATCTTACTATCGTACTGGGTTACATATTAGGATCAATATGATAATATTAATATGACAATCTTGATCCCAATATGTGTATTTTATATCCCACTAGCAATACTTTCTATTAGTTCTACTTTTTGCTGATATATAGATATCATAATGATAGCATAATCTCCATAATGATATAGGATAAATTTCATTCAACCATGTATTAACGTTTCATTTCAAATAATAATCGGTTTAAATATACTTAATTGATTTCTGACTTCTGCTTATCACTGTGTAACGTCAGTTTTACCATGAAATGGTTTAACAATATCAGATGCGGCAACACTGGTTTTATAAAATCAACTTCGCTTCATGACTTCGCGTAACACAACAATAAAAAAACATATTTTTATTTTTGTTATTTAATAATTAAAATGTTAAGTGCGAAATGAAATTGGGAAAACATATTACTTAATTACCTACCTGTATTAGAATTGCGTTGCTCGTCAAACAGAAACAGGAACGCCAGTGGAAATACACGCACAGTAACATCAAAGATCATTAATATAATTTCAACTTTTAAAACGTGATCGTAGCGTATTTAACATCGTGGCAGTATAAAAAAAATTCCTTTGCCTCAGGAATTTTAATTAAAAACGATCAATGTCAGAAACATGCACCTTTTACAGGATTTTGAAAGGTCCACTTTGCTCAGCAGTATTTACAAATTCCCTCCAATTTTTCCTTGGCTAAAGAAATCGAAAAACAAACGCTGTAACGACCTCTTTCAACCAAAAAACTCTTGAATCATAGCGGTACTTTTCAAATGTTTTCCAAACGACCCCTCATTTCTTTTAAGTCTCTACCAGTTTGTGAATTATTTGTTCTTTAGGAAATTCATTAAAAATGTAGGATATTTTGGTTAAATTATGAAACGATACCTTATATTTTTGACAATTTCTGTTCATTTTAAAGTACACAATGGTACCGATTCTACAAACACAACTAAACTTGACTTAACTAAAAAATGAAAATTGATAGTGTCAATAACACAATTCAGCAATGTTAACTGAACTTTTATATTAGAAAATCTATTTAAAGACTAACGATTTAAATTAATAAAAATGTGTACAACAAAATAGCCAATTAATCGAAATACGCCATAGTTGTTTTCGTTTTTTAAGTTTAGTTGTGCAAGTAGAATTGGAACCAATATTATTTTTGCCCTGTTTTTACTTCTCGACTTCATTAACTGTAATTTTTATCATAATAATGGAATAAGGGCAGGATAGTGATAATTATGAGTATTTGTTGTTAAAGCATCAACTGATATTCACAAACTGTGAAATTGCCAGCCCTCTAGCTATCACCGTGCGTTCCAAAGATACAGCCTGATGAGAGGTCGGAATTAGGTAGAGATTTATGTACTTGCATCGAAATGTTGATATTAATGTAGATTGTGGACCTTTCCGGGATTTCTAATGGACAATCCCGTGTGGCCAACAATATTACAAATAAATAATAATAAAAACCTCAGAAATAGACAAATAAAACAAAAATAATGAACATACAATTTTTATTAGTTTACATTATTTCACAATACAAATTATTGATAGTCATAAGCTAATTCTCATATGCATATTTCGCCTTTTTATAAACACGAGCGAATACTTTTCTTACTGAAACAGTACCTAGCTATAAAATTTTTATTTAAAAAATCACGGGATTTTTCTGCTCTTTAAAATTTATCTCGGGATTTGAGGCATATCCACTTTATTCTTTCGCTGTATGAAATCAGTGTAAGTACATGAATAACTCTACTTAATTCCGACCTGCAAATGCATGCGAAGCCAACCCTCACTTAAGTTGAGGGAATAGAAAAAAAAAATTCCGACCTATGCTGATGACAATGATGACAGTGATGACAGTGATGACAGATGGACGAACAACAAAGTTTCAGTAATAGTCCCGTTTTACCTTTTGGTACGGAACTATAAAAATTGGTCAAGTGCGAGTCGGACTCGCGCACGAAGGGTTCCGTACCATTATCTATGCAACATAAGGCAACGTTATTAGTATCGAGCAAGAAACGGTAAAAAAATCATGTTTGTTGTATGGGAGCCCCCCTTAAATATTTATTTTATTTTATTTTTAGTATTTGCTGTTATAGCGGCAATAGAAATACATCATCTGTGAAAATTTCAACTCTTTAGCTGTCACCGTTCTTGAGATACAGCCTGGTGACAGACGGACGGACGGACGGACGGACGGACAGCGAAGTCTCAGTAATAGGGTCCCGTTTTTACCCTTTGGGTACGGAACCCTAAAAAGTATGTATTGGAATAAGGGTTTCTATTTAACACGCTTATATAAGTTCGGTATGTATTTATCAATGTATTAATCTATGTAACGGAATCTTTGAAAGTGATTTTAACCCACTTGCAGTAGTCAGATTGATCTGTAATTTTGCAAAAATCAATCAACGATCTATGACAATGCAATAATTTAAAAAAATATTCAAGATTTTAAAGCGTCTTTTAGTTTTTGAACTAAGTAGATTATTTTACAAAAACCTAATAAGTAAGTAATCGCTAGTACCTACAAAATTTAACGTGAATAATTTATGAACAACAGCGGACTATAGAGCAACTTTATAGTACCTAATTATATTCGGATTAAACATGGGATAAACCCAACAATTTGAGCCCAAAATATTAACAAGAGAATGAAGGCAAAAAACATAAAATATATAACATTCTTAAAACCCTATTATACGACCTAATGAGAGTCACCATTTCGAACAGGGGTTTTGTGTAAGTAAGTAGATAAAGGTACTTACAACCTGTGTTTTATATATTATGGTAGATTAAATATTATTATTATATTATGGATTATTATATTATGGTAGATTAAAGACAGAGCGAGAGAGAGAGACAGAGTGAGAGAGAGTTAGAGTATTAAACCAACAGGAGTAGATACACACAATGGTACCTACCAATTCTAAGTGCATAACTAAACTTAACTAAAAAATGTAGCATCAAGAGATATACATCATCTGTGAAATTTTCAGCCGTGAATCTATCACTGTTTCGGAGATAGAGCCTAGTGACCGACGGATGGACGGACAGCGAAATCCCAGTATTAGGGTCCTGTTTCACCTTTAGCTACAGAACCTCAAAAGCGAAACTAACTACATAAATATATATTTTATCATACCATAAAATACACAGTTAACCGAGTAATAATCTTAACGGTAAATAAAATCAAATAAATCTCAACAATAATGCGAATTACAACACATCAGGGAATAACGAGTTCTCACAACATGAAGGAGAAAATAAAGTGTAGGCTTTTATGCTCAATAAATATAAAAGTCGGCCAACAACGGATGCCGAGATATTTAATATACTTCTAGGCGCGGTTTTCTTAGTGAAACATTCTTTTTGAACACTGATTATTGTGCTGATACCAATTCTAGATAGCCAAGTAAACTTAACGAAATACATATACAAATATATCCAGATGGTGGGTTGATGTTTAAAATTAAGGACAAGTAACTTTAGCCTGGCTAAATCGTACTTCATAGAATAATGACGTTTCATCTGACGTATTCACGCATACATAGATATGTAAGTGGATTCAAGCTGGCTGAATATTTGACAAAGTAAAGAGTATTAAACCAACGAGAGTAAACCAACTCCTGTTGGTTAAATACTCTGGAGATAGTTGTGACAAAATCATTTTCACGAACATTTTCATTTTATCGGAGCCTGATTTAAGATAACGTGCGAGTGTGAATTCGTGACAGCTTACGTGACCATTTGCCTTAAGGAAAGGGACCGTAGCTTAATTTTTTGTTTCAACTGAAAAATATTAATAGATCTTTAGCATAGAAAATAACTAGAATTTTCTAACGTATTGGATACAATAAGTTTTCATTATAGGAATATAACAATGTGTATAGAATATTTTCATAATGTAATACGTTTTTCAATTTAGAAATTCTTAGTGTTGCCAGACATAGTAATATTGGTATAACAAATATACCTACCTACTATTCTAATATATCTAGATAATATTCTAGGCTAGTTTACCCGGCATTTAGCAAACAATATTTTGCTAAAAGCATTGATAGCAGCCATCATTAGGGTCGGACTAAGCTGGACGGGCCTAAGTGGCTGACCACAAGTCTGGGGTCCGAGGTTAAAATAATGGTGAATAACCAGGGGCTCCGGCGGGACCGAGCTCACCTCCGCTTCAGGGAGCCTGTCTGGCAAATACCTGAATGTAGGCGAATGATTTAGAATACAAGCGTCACCACCCTATTTATCGCAGGGTTACAGCACCCTGAGATAAATATAGGGTGGTAGATAAAAATAAATCTTTACTTATTAAAAAACAAAGTCGTTATTTTTGTATGTATGCCACTATGTGAGCTTATATCTTAAAAATACTAAACGGATTTTGTTGCGGCTTTTTTTAAATGATAGAGTGGTTCAAGAGGATGGTTTTTGTCTTCTGCCTTAGGAAGATATGTCACTAACTAAACACAATTTATGTTTACAATTTCTTTTTTAGACAATGAGGTAAAGTTTGGTCTTAACTAATAGTAACAAACGAATTTGTTTTTAAGATGTAGAGTCAGTAAAGTCAGCTGAGGGAGACAGGTAAGCAGATAGCAGACATTGCTAGAGTCAAAAAACTCGAAACTAAACCAAATAACCTCTCAATTCCACAAATATGTATGTATATATTATCAAATAGTGACTACGCGTACAATCCAGAAGACTCGTAACTTTAGCCTGGCTAAATCGCACTTCAGGGTCTAATAAAATATGGTATTGTTTGCGAAAACTACACATCACATGTATACATGTGATGTGTAGTTTTCGCAAACTACAAACGTCACTATATCAAGCAGTAAAGCAAGAGACATTGACATAACAACATAATTAGATTAACCTAATGCGTGTAGGTATCATAGATACACAGAACGTATTTCACGCACATATAGATAATTATTTAAGTAGCTTCAAGCAGGGGGCCAAGTCTGCTAATGAATTGTGTCACAATGACCGTTCAATGACAACATTATAACCACAAAAAATTAATAGTACCTACCTAGACTACCAAACTTGATAAAATTCGCCACTAAGCAATCAGTTATTGCATTTGTTGATTGCATAATAGCGACTTGAGCCCCTGGCTGAGTGGTGTAGCCATAGATACACTGTCTGTGGCTAGAAGTAATCTAGTTACGAGATGAACGAACTAATTATTTTCCAAGATCATTAAATTTCTCTTTAATCTTAACTAACAAGATAAAGTATTGTGATCGTTAATACAAGAACAGACTTAATCACAATCTACAAACACAATAGGTCGCATAAGATAAAATATAATTAAAGATTTGGTTTATTGAAAACCACAGATCACACTCTACAGATTCCACACGCAAGGCCGTCAACGCTTGCTAAACGTATCCACTATTCGATTCGATAATTTCGCATAGGTGTGCTCTATGCGAAATTATCTTAAAGCACGCGCGGACTTTACAAAAATCTTCGTTGTTGCAACACTTTTCACTGATGCTTCGCTCCTAAAGGTTGCAGCTTGATGTTATATAGCCGATAGCCTTCCTCGATAAATGGACTTTCCAGCACAAAAGATTTTTTTAATTCAAATATGTACAATAAACAAATTCTACAGCGTTATGTTAGTATACCTAGATCACGCCGGCGCGTGGCTTGTGAGTGTGTGTGTGTGTTTTGCTACGACCAATAAAAATGTTCGGTAACCGAACGGCGCACTATGGGCCCAAACAGTATTTGCCATCTCATAAATGGTTTTGACAAAAGTCGTAAATCCATAGATCCTTTTATAGTTTTATACCCTCAAAGGATGTAACTTTCGAATTAATTCCAAAAAAAATTAAATAATTTAGTTTCATGTTTATAAAGTGAACCTCAAACATTGAGCATAAATATTTTCATGCCAATTAAATTACCGTTAAGGAAGTTCAACACAAAATTATTCGGATGTTTTCCATGGAAACATATTAGTGTAATACATCATTAGATAGATCAGAATGTACACTATGTATCCACGTTCAGTTTTGTAAAAAAAAATAATGATATATATATATATTTTTTTTTTAGTAAAGTAAAGAAAATTTCGATTTTGTTTATTTCAATTGGACTTTTCTATGTTGCCGAAAGCTGCCGGTGTCAAGTTAATCACTCTATTTGAGACCTTACCTATTCAGTAATACGAGGATCAAAAAAAAAATTCCGCGTTTTTTGCGCGAATGGTGATTTCAAGGCATAATGTCAATCGGGGGCAAAAAAAAATCTCGAAACTTATGTTCGGTTCTTCTCTTTTACTGTGATATATTATATTTGATGTCTAACTTGTCTTTTTTTTTCATTTCTATGATAGAAGCATACATTAACAAATAAATAGACTACAAGAATATTCACTTGGTACTTTCGATAGCGGTAATAAACCACAAGTATGATAAACTATATTGTTGCAGAAGTTCTATTTATCTGTTGCGGTAATTTATTACAACCAGTATCTACTGATTACACTATTTCGATGACAACTATCACAATCAATTACCCTGCGGTTTTTGTACAAGGCACCAAAATATTGGTCCTTTATATACGCGTGTTTTCAGCATACTATTCATCAAAGTATTCAGATACTTCTTTTCGATAACAATTAACAGAAAAAAAACATGAGTGAATTCGTTTGTGTTCGACGCGATCTTGACAAATATAAGCGCAAAAATTAATCTGCAAGATCTCTTAAACCATACAGTCTACCGTATTATAAAGATGAAGTCAGGTTCGACAAACTACAATCGTCTCAAGCTGTTCACTAAATGGGGGTGTGATGGATTTTCCGGGCAAAGTGAGTATAAACAAATTCTACAGGAAGAAAACGAACAAATATCGGATGCTAATTTGTTTATAGTGTCCCTTGTACCACTGCGACTAGTAGACGAAGAAACGTCTACAGTTATATGGCACAATCCTACTTGCTCATCTGTTAGATATTGCAGACCAATTTCATTAGAATTTGCAAAAGAAACACCCGAAAAAACTACAGCGGTTGTCAGTGAAATTGAAGCCAAAATTAATCAATTGATTTCAACTCTTGTGTCTATAGACGACAAAGTCATCGAGGTTAAACATGAACTGTTTATGACAATGATTGATGGGAAAGTTGCTCAAGTGTTAACGAACACATCATCCAGTGCTACCTGCACTGTTTGTGGAGCAACTCCCAGACAAATGAACGATCTTTTAAAAGTTACATCAAGAGTTGAAAATGAAGATGCATTTAAATACGGATTGTCGACACTACATGCATGGATAAGATTTATGGAGACGATCCTCCATATTTCATAAAATTTGGGTTTTGAGAAGTGGTCAGCAATAACTCCACAAAACAAGCAACTTAAAGAAGACAAGAAAAAACATGTCCAAAAACGTTTCCGAGAAGTGCTTGCTTTGCACATTGATAAACCACGTCAAGGTTCCGGTAATAGCAATGACGGAAATACAGCAAGGCGATTTTTCCAAAATTACGAATGCTCTGCAGGGATAACTGGAATTGATGGAGAATTAATTAAGAGATTTTATGTAATTCTTCAAACCATGTCATCGGGATTCCCTATAAACGCAGAAAAATTTGGTCAGTATACATTGGTAACCGCGCAATTATACGTAAGCAAATATAACTGGTATTACATGCCATCTTCGGTCCATAAAGTACTTATACATGGTGCTAAAATAATAGAGCATTATGCAGTTCTGCCTATAGGACAATTATCCGAAGATGCTCAGGAAGCCAGGAATAAAGATTACAAAAAATATAGGTTACATCACGCTAGGAAGTGTTCCAGATCAGCAACAAACGAGGACGTTCAGCATATTTAGTTATATACATCTGATCCTTATATATCTAGTTTAAATAAACCCAGTTTTGTAATATCCAAAGAATTGTTTGACGAAGCTAAAGAATTATTGGAAATAGAAGGATATGAATAGGATCGCAATTTTTTTATGGTGTCATTTTTTAGCATGTTTGTTTGATAATAATAATAATAATTAAGTCTTAAACTTATTTTAAGTAAAAGTGTTACTTTTATTGTCATTTTATTATAACTGTATATTTTTTGTATGTAATTTCGTATATCGTTATCTTTGTCATTTTTTTATGAAAATTATATAACTTTTAAAATAATGATGTTTAATTTATTTTATTGCCTATATACTCATTAATACATAAAAAAAAATTCAAGGGGAAACATCACAAAACAACAAAGTTATCGATTTTTGAGATGAAATATACCGATCGGTCCCACAGTGCGGCGCCGCAGCGCTTTCCTCCAACGTTGGTGCGTTTATTCGTTAGCAAAAAAAGACGTGTGTCACTCGGGGACTGCCGCGGTAAAGCTATTGTATAATATGTTTTATCAACTTATGCAATTTTAATTATTTATTTATTTATATATGCAAGAATCTAAATACCATAAACTAAAATAAGATTAATAATCCATAATTACTGATGCTTATATCTGTCCATTGTTTATGGTAATTAAGATAAAATTGCGATTGTCAATCAAATGTCAATAAAATAAAAACTAACGCCAAAACTGACATGAGTCACCAGCGCGAACAGCGATTTTTACGCTATTTCCGTTACCTACGGAATTTAAATTTCGAATTTTGTGGAATCGGTCTCCACGCTCAAGGCCCGCGATAGAAGCTATGCAATAGCTTAAAAACCTCGTAACGCTATATCAATTGGAGACGATCTGTGTTAAAAACAGCAAAATTATGGATGTAAAACGTTTTACAATTCAATAATATAACAATAGGCTCAATGGACTAAAGCTTCGACCTCATTTGGCTTCATTCTATTGTACATCAAAGTTATTATCTCACCAAATTGAATGAATAATTAAATCTTCGATACATTATATATTGACGGGCTTCGTGGAAGAGTAGTTCATGTAACGGACTGGTATTCACGAGGTCGTAGGTTCGATTCTCGCACGAGACAATCATATTTGTGTATTACAATTATTTACAATTATATTTATAATTGTCATAAATGTTTGTACTGCGTCTGGGTGTTTTCTATGTATTATAAGTATGTATTTACAAATGAAAAATAGTTTATGTAGTCTATCTGTATTCTGGTACCCATAACACAAGCATATAACCTTAGCTTGGGACCAGAGGACGTTGTGTGAAATGTCCATGAATATTTATTATTATTTATTATATACTCTCTAGAACACTGGTGTTTTATGGGGGAGGCCTATGTCCAACAGTGGACGGAGAAAGGTTGAGGGATGTCAAAGTCAAAATTTTTTATTTCAAGTTGGCATGTTTTACAAGCTCTTTTGAAACGTCAGGAACTAGGTGTCTGTTCCAAACGCGAATCCTATGGAGAAGAACAGACGATAAACTCCATGGATTTTTTTTTTCATTTCAGTTCTTTTTTTTTTTCAATAAGATATCAGGTTGTATCAGGGGTGTGAGAATGATGCCGATCAGTACAATCACGACTAACTTAAACTAACTTAATAATAAAAATAAAAAGCCTTGTTGGAGCAAATCGACCAGTCCCAGCAGAAGACACCCGTTCACGAGTATAACGCACATATCAGCCCCGCACAGCTCGACCATTTTGTAGGGAACCGTGCGACCGATGGATAGAATATGTATTCTAGTGATTAAGAATACATGTGTCATCACCCTATATCTTAACTCGGTTGCTATAAGTGCCAGGTAAGTGTGCAGCATAAAAGACTAAAAGTCTGGGCATGGCCAGGTTAGACGGTGTGTTTGAGTCTATTAACGCCTTAACTATTGAAAATCATCCATCCGTTTAGAAGATACGAGGTGACAAAGAAATTTACACACAGTCACGGATTTACCGGATAGTCAATATACGTTTAATTTTGAAGACACGTAACTTTAGCCTGGCTAAATCGTACTTCAGCGTCTAATAAAATATGGTATTCATGTGATGTGTAGTTTTCCCAAACTTCAAACGTCACTTTTACCAGTAATTAAAGAAGTATGCTATTGGGACGACACATTAACATTACAACGTTAGATTTTTTTTTATGGCAAGGGTTAGGCAAATGACTACACTCCACCTGATGTTAAGTGAAGTGCAATCCAAATGTGAGGACGGCTAGTACGGTGTGAAAGCACTAGTCACCCTCACCTTGCCGGCCCGCAAGGTGCCTCTTCACGCCTCGCTTGAAAGACCCCATGTTATAAGAAGAAGGGAACACGTGCGCAGGAAGCGAATTCCATTTTTGGGAAGTTCTGCAAATAAAGGACTCGCTGAATTTCTTTGTCCGACAAGAAATGGTGGCCACAGTAAATTGATGGCATCTTAAGCCAGCGCGCGTGGTACGATTAAGAAAGGGAGAAGCAGGGATTAGACAGAAAAGTTCTTCAGAGCACTCGCCATGGAAAATTTTATAGAAGGCGCTAAGAGACGCAATATCACGACGCATCTGTAGAGGTTCAAGGCTATTAGAGACCTCAGCGTCGCCGATAGTACGAATCGCACGTCGCTGTAATCTGTCCAACGCATCGAGCAAGTACTGTGCAGAACCATCCCATAGGTGCGAGCAGTATTCAACACAGGAGCGTACCTGTGTTTTATAAAGTAGGCAAAGTTGTTGAGGTGTGAAAAACCGTCGCACCTTGTTCAGGATTCCGAGTTTTCGAGAAGCTGTTTTTATTAGGGACTCGATGTGGTTTTTCGGATTAAGATCACTGCGAATCTCCATACCCAACATGAGGATACTATCCTGCAGTGTCAGAGGAATGCCCTAAAGACACGGCAGAGAGGAAAAGGGCGACTTTTTTGATGAAAATGCACACAGCTGAGTTTTCTTGGCATTGAACTCAACCAGATTGTGCGTACCCCATTGAGATATAAGGTCTAAAACCTGATTGAGTTCAATTACAAGGTTCTCACGTTTCTGTGCAATTTGCAACTGCCCATCAGCAGCATGCCCATGATAGCCAGCGTGCACTGTGCTGTCGTCTGCATATTTAGATTTTAGATTAAGAGGCGTGTATTATAAATAAATAAATAAATATTCATGGACATTTCACACAAAGTCCTCTGGTCCCAAGCTAAACTTATATGCATGTCTTATGGGTACTAGAATACGGATGGAATAAATATACCTACTACTTTCTTTTTGTAAATACATACTTATAATACATAGGAGCACCCAGACGCGGTACAAACATTTGTATGATAATTAGAAAAATCACACAAATGATTGTCCCGAGTATAGACTTAAAGAACTTATTTCACGCACTTATAGACATTTAAGTGGCTTCAAGCCGGCTGAGTGATGTAGCCATATAAACTCCATTTGGTAGATCTGTGTATACAGTAAACAAAAACGTACTTTTTGTTTCACTTACATTTAATTTCAAAAAACATTCAACAGATTTGCGGTTAGATGATTAAATGCCTTTGTTCTTTGGTTACGCTTTGTTTATACTGAATATACTGGCAGTTTAATGTTGCAAGTTTCAACCTGTAATTAATCCTTTACGAGCAGACTAGCTGTTGCCCACGACTTCGTACGCGTGAAATTTAGAAATCAAACCTTAACAAATAGAAGTTTACCATATCACTCAATAGATGGCGATGTACTGTTTTTAAATCGCGATATGGTTTTGTTACATACTCGTACATTAACACTTAAGCTCGTCAACATTTTTGTTAAGTCAGGCGTCATCATCTCGATTTCACAATTATAAATTAGTAAGGCTAGCTGTTGTAATATAAAAGCCAAACGCTAACAAATTATACAAAAATAAACATCCTCTTGAAGACTTGACTTGAACCACTCTGTCTGTCTATAAAAAAAAACCGTTGCGTAGTTTTGATGATAAAAGCTCACATAGGTACATACATAGTATACATACAAAAATAACGACTTTGTTTTGTAATAAGTAAAATATCTTTAAAAAAAAAATTAGAATTTAATAAAATATTAGAGAATTTTCCATAAGTAAAATATTAGAGAATTTTCCCCGTTTTTGCAACATTTTTCACTAATACTTCGCTCCTATTGGTTGCAGCGTGAAGTTATATAGCCTATAGCCTTCCTCGATAAATGGACTATACAACACAAAAAATAATTTTTCAATTCGAACAAGTAGCTCCTGAAATTAGATTAGACTAGCTGTTGCCCTCGACTCCATCCGCGTAGAATTTAGGAAATTTTCCCCGTTTTTGCAACATTTTTAACTACTGCTTGAGTGAGAGAATTATAAACGTAAGAGTAAACAAATATAATCAGAATGAACGAACTGCTAAGCTATCAGGAGTTACACGTGTTATTGTGAGTCAACCATAAAATATAGATATGTGCTGTTTCGGGATATTTTTTAGAGAATTTTATGTAGAATATTTCCGTCATACATGATTTCTTTCTATGTAACTTTAACCATTAAGGCTGCACACGCGACGGAAGCTTAAAAAATGGAGCACCTTTTCCCGTTTTCCCAACATTTCCCTTCACTACTCTGCTCCTATTGATTGTAGCACGATGAAAAGTAGTGTAACCTGCCCAGGAGTATGATGAATAATTGTACCAAGTTTCGTTAAAATCCGTCGAGTAGTTTTTATTTCTATAAGGAACATACAGACGGACAGACAGACAGACAGACAAAAATTTTACTGATTGCATTTTTGGCATCAGTATCGATCACTAATCACCCCCTGATAGTTATTTTGAAAATATATTTCATGTACAGAATTGACCTCTCTACAGATTTATTATAAGTATAGATTATTAAGAATACAAGTGTCACCACCCCATCTCCTTCCAAGGGTCCTGTAAAAGTCAGCTAAGGGATATTGCACACAGATGGCGTCCTCTGTGAGAAACGGAAAGTTCGAAAATAAACCCTGTGCTAACATGCCTGGTCAGCACGGCTCAGTAGACCATAATCCCTCCAAAACTCGAAAGTGGAGGAGGCCCGTGCCCAACAGTGGGACGTAAATAGGCTGGAGAGAGAGAGAGAGAGAGATAGAGATAGATAAAATAATATAACCTACCATATCCGGATCATTCCATCTTCCCGGTCCATGATTCAGAGAGAGAGGGGGGGGGGTATACAGACTGGTGACAGGTAGACGGACACCGAAGTGGCGAAAATATGGTTTCATTTTACCCTTTGATACGGAATCTTGAAAAAGGCTAACGTCATCAAATAATGAGCGCTATCGAATCAGTCACGCGAAATATGATCAAAGAGTTTCATATTAAAGCGATCACTCACTCAGTGTTCTACAAAATAGGGCTGATACCTTAACGAGACAAGATGTTATAGGGTTGTCACTACAACATAGTGTTGCCAATTAAACGAGATAATTAATGTAAATAATCACAGCTTTGTTATGTGGTCGTGGATTCGATTTAGAAAAACTATTAGTGTGATGATGCTCCGTATAGACGTAGTATGTAGTGATTTGTCATTATTTCGGTCCAATTGTGTTCTGTAAAGAGCACTAAGTGATCGATTGATAGAGCTCAATAGATGGCGTTGTACACAAAACATCGCACGATGTTTAACTCACATTGAGAAGATTGTAGTGGAAGATTTGCTAAACATATGCGGGAACCATGATAGCTCAGATGGGAGAGCAACGGAACGGTATTCCGAGGTCGTGGGTTCAAGTCCCGCTCATGGTTATCATTTTTTCCACTATAATTTAGTTTATTTAATAACAATTTTGTTTTATAATAAATAAAGATATTAATCCCAAATTGAACTGTTTGGTTAAGTAAAAATCTTGTAATAAAGATAAAATTGTTGTTGTTCTTTGTTTTCCACAAGGGAGTAGACTTATATTGTATCATTGAATAGATAGGTAATAAAATAACCTTTATCCCCACATTAAAAAAAAATGTATACTTACCTCCTTTTTCCTATAAAATTTTTTTTTGATATTTTTAAAAAAATTTCCACATGTGCGATTTCATTGCACCCAAGAGTATTTACAATGGCAAGATGCAGCTACATTATTGATAATAATAAAAGCATTTAAAAAAGGAAAGAAAAGAAACCTTTTACTCTATGATTTTATTTTCCCGCAATTTTCTATTATATCAATGAACGTTTCTAGAACATTCCAACCGATTGATCATTCTCTTTTATGAAAAATCCACAAACACGTCAAGGAGAATTCTGGAGCAGAAAATCGGAATTTCAAAATTAATAACAGCAATGAAAATACCCTTTGAAGTTACAAATTTTGCGAAACCCGCCCTTTACCTAACAATAAAAATGGTAAAAGTGATCACAATATGGATTTTGTTGAACTGTTTTAACTGATACAGTTTTTCTTTTAGAATTTTTACAATTAAATTAGCGTGTGAAATTATAATTTATATTTAATTTTTAATTTATTATAGTTACTAATATTATAAAACTTAAGAGTTTGTTTGTTTGTCCAGTTGGACCAGCGATTTCTGAGAGTGAAGCTTTCAAACAAGCAAAGTCTTCAACTTTACAATATGAGTAAGATTCGGTTTGACCACTTACGCAAGCTGCGGCTAGAATCTATTTAGTCAATAAAATGCTATATATTATATTCCTGTACCTGCTTTTCTACTCCTAACCATAGGTTTACTAGATGTAGTGTATATAGCTATAGTGTGTCTATGATACAGGCTATATGTAACGTGACCATTTTTCCTTTGACTCAAAACGGGACATCGGTTTGTAGGTACTTAAACTAAAATTAAATGAAAAAATAACACTTTAAAGGTGCTCCCTCACCGGGAGCATTCGCGTGTAATGTAACATTACAGATTTGAGCATTACATCAGTGAAGGAGGAGAACTGAGCATTACAATGCGCATCTTGTAATGAGATTTATTAAGTGTTCAAAATCCGAAAAAGAGATTCTTTAAAACATTTTAAGTTTACTTAAGGGTCGGTTGATTCTTTCTAAAATATCCAAACCCAGGTGCTCAAGTCCACTATTTTGGAACAATTGTCATACCGGCACAATACCGGCACGATACCGTTGCAATTGAAGTCAAATATCCGTAGTCTGCTATATGCCGTCATAACGGTCTTTCAATGGTAATAGAATTGTCGATCTCTTTTATCTATGCATTGAATTTTCGGTCTCTTTTATCTATGGATTGTGTTAGAATGGTATGTATGTGTTGCCGTTTTTAAAAAATGCGTTAGTTGAAGTGATTTTCGAAAAACTACTAATAAATTTAAACATTTAATCATGCTAGACTTCGTTTAAATATATTTCTACATACTATTTATTAGTATAAAAAGCAATGTGAAGTTTAGGAGATTAGTAAATTGCAATAAATTACAAAGAACAATTTCTAATATTTCTATCTATCTATTTTTTATTTATGGCAATCTGTCGACACAGGACAATTTAAAAATATTACTGTCAAATTCAAAATAGCAGACTACCGAAACATTTCAGTCATTGAATCGCAATTGTGAAGCAGTTGTGTACGAGACTAGCAATTTATGTCACTTTGACAATTGTAAGACAATGATGAAGTCGTTATGACGACACATTATTAGTAGACTACCAAAAACTTTACCATTGCACCCTAATGGTACAATAATGGTACAGTTGTGACACCGTTGAAATACCCGACTCAGGGCCCAGGTGGTTTATTTTGCTGGTTTTGAAATAATTCATGACACCAATATCGTTTCTTCTGTGTTTTTTTTTACATAAATAACAATGTCTAATTAATATTGCCGCACTCAGCACAACGACCATGAAGGTACAGATAAAAGTGGAGTCCAGACTCTGAATACCTACTTGAAGCAAAAATGATGTATGGCTATCTCGCTCACTGTGGTCAAACCCTTTCTTTCTAAGTAGGGTAACCTTTATTGTATTTCTTCCAGGACAAAACTTCAAGTAGTTGTGTTCCATATAGTGTCAACAAAATGTTCACTTCTAAGACCTAGCCCGTATAGATTTTATGTGTCGAGATACTTTATGTACTGTGCGTAAAAAAAATACTCAAAAAACAAACTGTTTGTTATCGCGTGAAAGTTTGGATAATTCTAGTTTTTTAACAGTAACTGGAGGTTCGGTTGTTAAATTTATTATTCTTTTTACATTTATAAACACGTAAAATTTCCTAGTTCGTATGTACGATGTACCTATAGAATATTGGTGGGAAATAGATAATTACTAGAACAAAGGTGTAGTTCCTACGGCAATACGAAATTAATGAATGATTGTGAGATCTGCTTGAGATAAAATAATGATAATTTACCTTTATTTCAGACCTAAATACATGTTACAAAGATACAGAAAAATGATTCCAACGAATTGAGAACCTCCTTTTTTGAAGCCGGTTAAAAATAACAAGGTGTTAGTAATTTCTTAGTAAACAAAACAAGTTACACAATAAAATCTATTTGGCATACCTAAGTGGAAACATAACTTTTTGTGTAGGTAGCGTAAAAACGAAAAAGGGTTATTGTACTCATATTTTTAAACATGTACTGTTATTAAGGGACCAATCATGAAATCGCAAAAGATATATGTTTCATTAATTTTGCAGATTAATTAAACATTATGAATACATACTGGACAATAGTTTTTCCTATATTTCTGGGTTAGCCAATGTATTTCTATTTATTAATGTCAGTTAAAGGGCAAATTCGGTCAATAATACTTCTGAAAAAAAAAATACGTTACGTTGATTAAAATTAGTTTGTCGGAAAATCTGTAGTTAATAGTCATTTTAACTGACAATATGAATGTGGTTAAAAGTGGCTGACGGAAGAACGGAGAATCAGTCAAAATCAATTTTTACGTATATTTCTGTCTACAGCGTTTAAAGGAACCTATCATGAATGGCATGACGGGAGCTAAAAACCTAACCCACCCTTGTCGGGTTGCCCTTGGCTCCCTGTGCCTTGTGTTCCACTACTTGGCGCTAGGCAAGTCAGTTAAAATTACATTTAAACAGCTATATTGGGTAAAATTAGTTTTCAATAATTTCAGTCAAAAGTACTACTGTCGAGAGCTTACAGTCTATTGAGTGGTTATAAGTTTTGACTGTGACATATATCATAGGGGGCTATAATAGGAACGATAATAAAGTTACAAAAAAAGGGCAAAAAAGAAACAACAGCACTTTCCAAATTAAAATCATTTAATAACTTTTCTTTTATACATGACTAAATATTATTGTTTTGTGTAATTTCTGTCTCTTACCACGTAAATCACTAAGTATATTTTCTGTATGACTCTTTAAGTGTTAAAAAATGAATTTGCAATTTTCTTAATTAATACGCTTTCATGCAAATCATTGCAATAAATTGAGTCCGTGATGGGATGCTTAAACATTTCTTGCAACAGAGGAGTAAAATGTTGTGATACAACATTAATTAATTTGTTTTCTATATTGTTTTCTCTGAGTTGGCCCATCAGGAAGGATTACTTTCATAAATGCCAGAGCTAGGATTTGGTACACCCAGAGTAGCTACTTGCCCCATAGACTCTTCCTGTAATGAACTGTCTATCTGAAAATTATAATATATTTTACAAAATATAGCCTTTTGCCATATATTCGAACTACTACATTTCTGAAACATAATAATAATGTAAGGCTCTCATTAGGCAGTCGGATCGGGGGGGGCTGGTTCAGAAAGCAGCAATTATCTCTGGAGCCTTGAGCGCCGGTAGTTTGGAAAATGTTCCTGATACTGGTGGGGTATTTTTTTTCATACTAGTTTTTATATTCCTTATAAATTCAAATATTTAACATTGTATAACATGTGAGACAATTAAAGGAGTTTGTAAATAGATACTTGAAATTTTACCTTGCAAGGTGATACTGCTTCTTGATTTGTAATTATAGTAGGAACTGCTGTTTGTTTTAAAAAATCCTTGCACTTTCATAAAATTTCATTTTCAATGGTACAATGGATAACCATAATTTCCTCTGGGTACTATTTTTAGGAAATCTAAATAAATAATATTGTAGGTAAGTATATTAATGTTGTAAATAATGTGAAATAAAAATTAAATGACTAAGCAAACATGTATAATTTAGTTCAGGTCCCACAGAAAGTCCTAGATATGTCCTCAGTATGGTCACACTATTTCAAAATTACTTCTTGTAAACAAGAAAGATAAAATTGCACTAAGTCCATGAAATTCAATGTAAGACTATTAGATCTTTACATCGTTATCAGTATAGTTAGTTAGAAGTATGCTGAAAACATTGTTTAATCATTTTATGAAGTATTTAATTGAAAATACAAAGAAATATGTTTGCAGTTATTCAATGCCAGAAATCACGATCTAAACACTTACGCGTGAAATTGTATATCACCTCCTGGACACCACGTACTACCGCAACCACGCACTACACAAGTTTGCACCATTTCTTTAATTATAAAAATAATTAGAGTCGAAAATTTGAAACGAAGCTGTGAACCGTAAAGTAAACAACCGACTTAATGGCACAATTTTGTCGACAACTTGACATATGGTGACCAATGTTGCCAAATTACGAAATCCTTAGGAAATGGGGAAAATAATTCACTGATTCGTCAACCATGAAAAGCATCTGTGATCTACTATTTTATTATTTTTAATTTCATTCATCGTATTTCAACTAGTTATTTATAGTTACGATTAAACACTATCAAATGACAGTGTTTAACTTGTGATTTGATATGTGTGGTGACTCTTTTTAAGAATTTACTAGGAGATTTTAATAAGGAGATAGCAGTACTAAGGCCACACTAAAAAGAGAGGTCAGACCACAGAGAGTGCGATAGAGATACGTAGGTATTTGCCTCAAACCGATGTTCCAAGTATGGCCTCCTTTTTTTTATCTATACCTTCATGACAACGACCGCTTCGTCTGACATCTTGCTATGACAATATGTTACATTACACGCAAATGCTCGTTAGTCAGGGAGGTATTATTGTAATGTAATGCTCAAAGTCGAATCTATAATGTTACAAAACACGTGAATGCTCCCGGTGAGGGAGCACCTTAAGTTATTTATTCACAAAAAGCTAGTAGTGTCATAAAATATTAGGTTTAATTATATTTATCAGAAGAACAAATTTGCTTTAATAGCTGGTGATGATTTCAAATAGGAATGATACTCTGAGCATGTCTTTTTAATATTAACCTTCATTGTCAACATCGCCTTTAAAACTGATACCTGTAACTGAGTTTTCTCAGACGTCCACAATTTGTTCATTACGGAAAATACCCTTTCTACTGGAGTTCGGTTTCGGAAAACGGGACAATTTTGCGTCCCAGAGGTAGTTTCGGGGACACCGGGACTCGTAGTTGTAAAAAGGAACAGTCCCGTTTAAAACGGGACGTCTGGTCACATTAGCTATACGTCATATGAAACATCATCACTGTGAAGTATGACTTAGTAAGGCTAAAGTTACTTATCCTCAATTTTAAACGTCAACTCACCATCTGGTATATTTGTGAACCTAACATGCGAATTTGCAATCAATGAATAATTTAACTATGCTAGTCGATTACGGTCGATGTTAAACTTGTGATATGAAAAATATCGCCAACAATTCACACACTGCAAATGCTATTAAATATCACTTTCAGAATAAAGTGAATTACCAATGGCGTTTACACGAGATCACAGTGTATGGATATGCGGTATGGAATTTATGTAGTATTTGAAATAAACACCTACACTCTAATGTTTTAGAGTTTAATGTATTTACAATAGAAAAGTAGTTAATGTAGTCTATCTGTATTCTGGTAAGGTTATTAATATATAGAGTAGTGTAAAAAAATATATAGTGTTTCAAGAGAATGGTTTTTTGCATAATTTGTTAGGTTTTGGTTTCTACGCGTACGAAGTTGCGGCCAACAGCTAGTCACTAATAATATAAAATTAGAATAATAAGTAGTTTTTTCAATTCAATAGTTTCAATTGCATCCTAAGTTATTGCTATTTATCTAGATCTATTAACCGTCCTCAAAACCCCTACATACAAATCAGATAAAATTGTAATAATTTACAGTGTTACAATTAACGTAACGACAATTATTGCTCACTGTTGCAATGTGAAAGAGTAGTTTGTTCCGTGACACAGCCTCTCATTCGAGGATAACTCGCGCTATTGCTCGGTAAAAATATCAATCTCGTTTTAAATGATTTTGTTATTCCTGATTTCTATACCGCTTCTAGATTTGCTGTGGCGATGAAGCCGTGACGATCACTGTAATAGAATCAACGCTCTCCATAAATCGGTTGACACTAGGACACCACTTACAAATTTTTATTTATATATTACTTTTAAAACATGAAACAGATGGTGACAATTTATTGGAAAATGTTTTCAAATCGATTGTGTATTTATTTAGTTCTTCCTTCATACTTCTCCAGCCCATTATCGTCCCACTGACCTTTTCCACTTTAGGAGGGATAAGAAAGAAAGAGAAACACAGAAATGACGTGTGATAGATGAGCATGGAAGAAAAAAGCATGTCGCCTTATCCTTCTCGTTCCTCGTATCTTCGAACAAGCTTCGAACGTAATTTGTATCCCTCATCAAGTGCCAGATTAATCTGAAACTTTTACACACTTATGATCACTTATCAAGGATTGAAAATGATTCTGAATTAATTATGTGATCCAAAATTTGCAAAAAATGCATAGTATTGTATATGTATTTTTATTTTTTATGGTCAGGGCGTCGTTTTATTAAAGAATCCAATTTGCCGCATTCTATGGTCTAAATTACGATTAATTGCCATTTCGGAAGCCCCAAATAATGAGAACAATATAAACTCAGGCATCAAAGAGAATTCACGAAATATTTGACCTAAATATTGGTAAAATTAAATAACATAATTAGTATGAATAAGGCTTAGTATTTCGGACCGAAAACTTTAACGTTACTGTAGAACCGATCATCTAAGAAACTAGTCTTAGTTTCTAGCACTTTTAAGAATATGAGAGAATTAATGCGGTTTTCATAAATCATTACTTAATAATAAAAAGCTGAAGAGTTTGTTTGTTTGAACGCGCTAATCTCAGGAACTACTGAATCGAATTGAAAAATTATTTTCGTATTGGATATTCTATTTGTTTAGGAAGGTTTTGGGTTATATAACATCATGCTGTGACAATTAGGAGCGAAGCATCAGTGATAAATGTTGCAAAAACGCGGGAATTTTTCTAAATTAGACGCTTACGTACTCGCGAGCGACACCTGGTTTTTATAATATCTATGGCTCAGTAAAGTGTTTTAAGTAGGGTTACGTGTTATAAAAGCACTCTACCTTTCTTCGTCTTCAATATAATGAGCAAAGTGAATAAGTGTAAGATAATTACTCGCCATTTTCGCTACCCGCTCTTTACATGAATCTGGCAACACAAAGAGGGTTGACTTTCGAATCTTCTCGATGCTTTTAAGGGCTGAATGGTTTTAATCGAGTTTTCTATTGACTAATACCCAGAATTAATGCGTTTCTGTTTATTTTATGATATTATAAATGTGAGTAATATCGACCTTCAAGCTTTGATTTACTTGCAGCGTAGATATTAAACAAGGTTTTATGAACTTAAAAGGTTTATTTATTTATTTCAAACTTTTTATACAATAATTGTACAAAGGTGGACTTAATGCCTGGGGCATTATCTACCAGTCAACCTTGGGAGGTGTGGAGAAGTTCTGTAGGTGTATTCAAAAGTTACAATTTAGAAAATAAAAATCCTAATAAAGTAGCACTATAACGACATTATTATTCCTAACTAACTTATACACTACCACTAGCTGCCCCGGCAAACGTTGTTTTGCCATACAATTCTGTGTAAAATAAAATTTCATCAAAATCGGTCCAGCCAGTTGTGAATCTAAACCATTCTCAAACCCCCTTGAATACACACAACAAATTTCATCAAAATCGGTCCAGCCGTTTAGGAGGAGTTCAATTACAAACACACGTACAGAAGATTTATATGTATATATAAAGATAATACACATATATAAACAAATAACACATTATAATACACAAAGACAATACAAGTTTAAGTGGTTTTTGAAAATAACTGTTTAAAAGTTTATACATATAGACAGACAAACATGTAGATAGGTAGACAGGCAGACCGACAGAAAGATCTTTACACCCAGTTCGATCTTACCTTACGTTTTACGTAGATAAGCAAAAATAATTATCTACCTCCGTACACTGTCATAATATGAATGATTGATGGTCCCTTTCATAGGTCCGTTATCGGAGAACCTTGTTAAGATTGAATATTACCCATAATATAATATACGCCATATTAATGCGATGATATTAGACGTGTTTTCAAAGTAACCAGAAAATTTTAATTTTTTGACATATTGTTCTTGTTGTCCATCCATCCATCAACCTTTCTCCCTCCACTGCTGGACATGAACCTCTCCATATAACACCAAAACGTGCGGTCTATGTCGTAGTCGCTATGTCGTACACACCGGTCTCGGCATTCCGGATATTATTACGTAGAGAAACACGGAGCATAGCCCTCTCCATAGCACGCTGCGCGACTCTGAGTTTTGTTATGAGGCCAACATTCAGAGACCACGGCAGCACCTCACATATCATTTACAAAATTTAACTTATTATTTTAAAGCAGCTACTTATGTTTCCGAGCACTACTAAGTGGTTCGGAACCTTGAGTCTATTTCGCTCTTGACCAGGCCCTTCATCTCCACTGTTAAAGTCTAGGGCCCTGCAGTCCTTACTCCATTTTGAAATGATAACCGATTGTTTACTCATACGAGCCCTAATATCCTAAAGTGTCCCAGGACCTAATAAGTGTGAATCAAAGCCCTTTTGATGAATCCATCCATCCATCAACCTTTCTCAGTCCACTGCTGAACATAGGCCTCCCCCATAGAACGCCACAACGTGCGGTCTTGCGCTAACTGCATCCAGCGGCCCCCGGCGTATTTGACGATATCGTCGGTCCACCTTGTTGGGGGCCGCCCCACGCTGCGTCGTCCGGTTCGTGGTCGCCACTCGAGGACCTTCCGTCCCCAACGGTCATCAGATCGTCGAGCGATGTGGCCTGCCCATTGCCACTTCAGCGTGCTAACTCTTCGGGCTATGTCGTACACACCAGTCCTTCTACGGATCTCCGATCGGATTTGATGAATAGCTTATTTTAAAATTATTTATTTGTTACCAGGCCGATGTGGTGAAGGCAGTCCATGTGAACAGCTGTGTCGAGAGCTTCATGACGGCACTTATGAGTGTGGCTGCAGCCCAGGATTTATACTCCACGTCGATGGATACGGATGTTTAGGTAAGATAATTATTAAAATATTACTTTAATTTAATATAACACACTTCTGTTGGTAAATGATTGATAAATGCGAATACAAACGCTATACGTAGGTAGGTGTAAACAATACTACGATAATAAAATGTATACAATAGACTTATGATCGTAGAGGACTCGTGACTATGGTGGCTGCAAAGTCTCCAAAACGCCTGGCTAAAATTAAAACAAATACAGACGCCTGAATCCGTAAAAGCGGTTCTATTTGAAATAAGCTCCATGGATCTTTTTAGGGTTCCGTACCCAAAGGGTAAAAACAGGACCCTATTACTGAGACTTCGCTGTCCGTCCGTCCGTCCGTCGGTCCGTCCGTCTGTCACCAGGCTGTATCTCAAGAACGGTGATAGCTAGAGAGTTGAAATTTTCACAGATGATGTATTTCTATTGCCGCTATAACAACAAATACTAAAAATAAAATAAAATAAATATTTAAGGGGGGCTCCCATACAACAAAAATGATTTTTTTACCGTTTCTTGCTCTCATACATTAAACGTGATTAATTAAGTATTGTGTGTGTTGTTTGCTCATTTATTAATAACGTGCCTTATGTTGCATAGATAATAGTACGGAACCCTTCGTGCGCGAGTCCGAGACCAATTTTTTTTCCTTTATTAATAACACACGTTCAGTATGTAATAATAAACAAGAACAAATAATAATACCCAACATTGTAATATGTTGAAAGCAAATAAAGCAGTATGTATGTATCAATGTATTAATCTGTGTAACGGAATCTTTGAAAGTGATTTTAATTCATTTCATTTCAATATTTAATATCAATATTTTTTTCATAATAGTGTTAGGGTTGGAGAATAATGCCGATTAAAGAAGGTTCATTTTTTCTTTCGTTTCCTAACAAATACATGCACTGAATTATATTTAAACTTATTTTCCTGAATAAACGTTACAATTTACACGTTACAAACGAGATCATTTCACTTGAAGTCACATACAAATCACTTTCATAAATCTAAGTGAATATCAAAGACGATACAGCTCCATTTGTCAGATAAATCGATTCTATTTTATGCTTAGAGCGTTAATCCAACAGGACTAGGTATGATTAAGCGATAAAAAAGGTCGGTGACAGATCATTCCCTATAGAAGCCTCACGCAAGGTGATCAATGTACACCATTGACGGGCTACGTGGTCTAGTGGTTCATATAATGGACTGCCGTTCACGAGGTCGCGGGTTCGATTCCCGCCTCGGACGTTCATTTATGTCATGTTTATAAATGTCATACGAATGTCTGTTCTACGTCTGGGTGTTTTCTATGTATAATAAGTATGTATTTACAAAAGAAAAGTAGTTAAGACGATACCAAAATAGCTTCGTGCATTTTTCTACGTACGAAGTTTTCATTGTTTCTTTAGATTGAATGGCTAGAGCTCTAATTTTTAAGTATATGTTTTTTCAATATATGATCTAGAATCGCATCAACTCAGAAACGCGATTGAAAAAAGTTTTCTCGATAGAAAATCTTGGCGAAACAACCTCTCAATTTTTTTATTTTTTTCATTTGTCGGTCTATTATCGCGTATTAACTAATGAAATAACTTTAAATACATAAGTAACTATTATATATAGAAACAAGTAAATCAGAATTAAAATATATTTAGTAGATTTTGAGTAAATAGGAAAAGTATCCCTAATTCTTCATTTTCTGTGCCTACTGGCTGTGTTAATATGTACGTGTCGGCGATGATATACGATAATATTGATGTAGGCCCTTAATGTATTCTATCTGTATTCGGGTACCCATAATACAACCATAATAAGCTTAGCTTGGGACCAGAAGACGTTGTGTGAAATGTCCATGAATATTTACTTACTTATTTACTTACCGATTTAGTTGTAGAGTTAGTTTTAATATATAAAAATAACTCTACAACATATTTATGAACACTGAATGTATGAGATTTCGGCGTATGATTTTGGTACGACCTAAGAAAATGTATTATTTTAAGCCCTTCCTTTGTTGATGCATTTTTCTCTCTCTCTCTCTCCAGCCAATTAATGTCTCACAGCTGGGCACGCGCCTCCTCCATTTAAAGAGGGCTTATGGTCTACTATGCCGCGCTGACCAGGCGCATTAGAATAGGGTTTAGTTTCGAGTTTTCCGTCTCTCACAGAAAATATTATCTGCGTACAATATCCCTTAGCTGGCTTTTACAGCACCCTGGCAAGGAAATGGGGTTCTGACACGTGTATTCGTAATTCGTCACCACACGGAAAATAGATGCATGAAAATTGATGCATCTATGTGTGTGCGAGTGAGTGACGACTTTACGATGCGAGTGCGAACAATAGAATTACGTTATAGTGGTTATGTATGCGTTTACTAGACACCACAGGTCTTGCAGTATATTTGACAAAGAAAACAGCGTGTTTACCTAGGTACTCCTGTTGGCTTGATAACTCTAAGATCACACGTGTTCTCGTCTCTCTCTGCACTGTTCAGTACAAGGGGGTGAAATTGCAGCATTTTGTTAAACGACTTATACTAAAACTTTTCTGAGTACAATAATGTATGTACACATAGTCTTCATGAAAGTTATCTAGACACTTAAGAGTTTAAAGGATAATGTACCTATGTAGCGATTCTGTACACTATACTTAATCTTTAATATACTTCTGTCTCTTTCTCGCTATATTAATATAAATTAATATGCCGTTTGTGACGCCCTTTGAAAGTCCCGAAATGTCTTGCTTTAATCTTGGCAGAACAATATTAGCCTGATACCAATACTTAAGAGGACACCAAAATAGCTTCGTGCATTTTTCTACGTACGAAGTATTCATTGAATCTTTAGATTGAATGGCTAGAGCTCTAATTTTTAAGTATATGTTTTTTCAATATATAATCTAGGATCGCAAAAACTCAGAAACGCGATTGAAAAAAGTTTTCTCGATAGAAAATCTTAGCGAAACAACCTCTCTATTTTTTTATTTTTTTTATTTGTCGGTCTATTATCGCGTATTAACTAATGAAATAACTTTAAAAACATAAGTAACTATTATATATAGAAACACGTACGAGTAAATCAGAATTAAAATATATTTAGTAGATTTTGAGTAAATAGGAAAAGTATGCCTAATTCTTCATTTTCTGTGCCTACTGGCTGTGTTAATATGTACGTGTCGGCGATGATATACGATAAAATTGATGTAGGCCCTTAAGTCTAATCCTAAAATTTCTTCAACAGAATTAAACGCAACAAAATCAACAGACACAGAGGAAGCGGAAGAAGATGTTCTATATCAAAAAGACGTCTCATTCTCAGCAGAACTAGAAATAGCACCGTCCAATAGTATTAGTAAACCTACAATAAGCTTAAAACATATCGACGAAGCGAAAAGACTTACAACAACACTGCCATTTGCATCAAAAACACCAAACTACAGTTATAACGGAGAGAAATATAAAATAAATGATGGTTTAAAAAGTTTAATTGAAGATGGTGTTAGTAAAATAGATTTGAATATTATTGCTGATGATATGAAAGATGGATACGGGGAAACGAATGGGAAAGTTACTACTTTGGGACCTAGTTTGGAACAGAAAGTAAGTACCAACCTTATTTTAGACTAGCTATTGCCCTCGACTCCGTCCGCGTAGAATTTAGGAAATTTTCCCCGTTTTTGCAACATTTTTAACTACTGCTTGAGTGAGAGTATTATAAACGTAAGAGTAAACAAATATAATCAGAATGAACGAACTGCTAAGCTATCAGGAGTTACACGTGTTATTGTGAGTCAACCATAAAATATAGATATGTGCTGTTCCGGGATATTTTTTAGACAATTTTACGTAGAATATTTTCGTCATACATGATTTCTATGTAACTTTAACCATTAAGGCTGCACACGCGATGGAAGCTTAAAAAATGGAGCACCTTTTCCCGTTTTCCCAACATTTCCCTTAATTACTCTTCTCCTATTGATTGTAGCGTGATGAAAAGTATACTATAACCTGCACAGGAGTATGAAGAATAATTGTACCAAGTTTCGTTAAAATCCGTCAAGTAGTTTTGTTTCTATAAGGAACATACAGACGGACAGACAGACAGACAGACAGACGAAAATTTTACTGATTGCATTTTTGGCATCAGTATCGATCACCCCCTGATAGTTATTTTGAAAATATATTTCATGGACAGAATTTCTCTACAGATTTATTATAATTATAGATAAGCAGCTCTTTTCCAAGCTGTTTCAGTTACCTACTTTGAAGTAATTTAGTATGCTTATAATTAAATTCCCGATTGAATAACGAGACCATGGATTTAAGCTATAATACAGACGTGGTCCGTGTGGTGACGGACTAAGTATACAAGTATCACCACCCCGTTTCTTTCCCAGGGTGCTGTAAGAGCCAGCTAAGGAACAATATAAGCAATTTATTGATTTTGGAATTGACATGCTATGCTTTACTTAACAAATCAAATTTTGGTGGAATAAATGACTGCCGCAAGCGGGACTTGAACCCACGACCTCGGAATACCGTTCCGTAGCTCTTTCCAACTGAGCTTATTGCGGTCGTGCTTGCAACATTCAAATTAACCACCACATTTGTCACTCGGTTGAGTCTATATATTTTTTACGTACAACGCCATCTATGGCCCATAGATGGCGTTGTTCGAAACGGTATTCCGAGGTCGTGGTTTCAAGTCCCGCTTGCGGCAGTCATTTTTTCCACCATAATTTGATTTGTTAAACAATATAAGCAGTTAACGTCTACTGTGAGAGACGAAAAATTCTAAACAAAACCCTGTGCCAACACGCCTGGTCAGCGCGGCACAGTAGACCATAATCCCTTCCAAAGTGGAGGAGGCTGTTCCCAGCAGTGGGACGATAATGGGCTAGAGAAAGAGATAAACGTGGTTGTTATGTACTGCGTTAAACGGAAATCCCGAGAAAAGATGAGCAGATTTTGCAATTTTTTTTCTGGAAATATGGGGATGCAAAGAATTTAAAGAAATGTTCGAAAAATGTGATGCTGACAGATAAGCAGTGGTATTCAGTAAGAAAAAGTGAAGTAAATTTTCGGTGAATCTTGATCACGTGACAGCGCTCCTCTATTTTTATTGAAGGAGCGCTGTCACGTGATCAAGATTCACCGAAAATTCACTTCACTTTTTCTTACTGAATACCACTGAAGAATACAAGTATCACAATGAAATTTCATTCCAAGGGTGCTATAAAAACCATCTAAAGAATATTATGAGTAAATCTATCCCTATCCCTGGTCAGCGTGGCTTGTTAGACTAAATATTCTTCAAAATAAAGGAGCCCTGTGCCCAACAGTGGAACAATAATACGCTGAGAACCAGTATTACTTGTACTTTGTTATTTTTCAAAGGCTTATTGCGTGTTTATTCTGCTAGGTACCAGGCGCCACCGCATCACCACCATGGACTGCTGCTGTTGATACTTGCAGCTGTGAAAACTGTAGCACTCATAGATGTTCCTGTGATCATTGTAGACCAGGTAACTCATAAAGTTTAACTCATTGAATTTATAGCTGTTACCCTCGACTCCGTCCGCGTAGAATTTAGAAAATTTTCCCCGTTTTTGCAACACTTTTCACTACTGCTTCGCTTCTACTAGTCGTAGCGTGATGTTATATAGTCTAAAGCCTTTCTCGATAAATGCCCTATCTAACACTGAAAGAATTTTTCTAATCGGCCCAAAACAAACAAACAAACAGACTCTTCAGCTTTACGATATTAGTTTAGATTTGTTAAAAAATAACTATCATAATTTTTTTAACAAAAAGCATGCGTCATCGAACGTCTAACCTTTGAAGTTATACATAGAACTATATCATTAAACTCCTTGCATAGGAACTCTAAAGTTCTATGTATAACTTCTTTTGTGAAAACACTTTTGAATTTATTCAACTACTAGCCGTTGCAACTACTTTGTAGGCGTAGAATTCAGAAAAAAAAAATCCTATGGAACCACTCTACCTATTAAAAAAATCTCTACAAAATCCGTTGCGTAGTTTTTAAAGATATAAGCTCACACAACAACTTTGTTTTATAATAAATAAAGATAGATGTATTCCTCGTCCAAATTTCGTAATCAAAAGCATTTTCCATCGAATCAAGATATTTTCTTGTTTTAATAAGTAGCAGCTCAACACATCTAATACTTCTATAACAACAGTAAAACTACTAACTAAATAAGAAACGAACACATCAATCAATATAAAGGTAAAGTAAAATTGATTACACATAGAGTTGCGTATCTAAACCCGGAAGTACCCACCGCCATTGCTTACAGACCACTTCCGGCACAACTTCCGCTAACTTATCCTTGACAGTTGTTATTGAGTTCGCCTACGACCTCACTCATCCGATTATGTAAAGTTCGCTCTAAAATTTATCAAATATACCTTTAAGTTTTTGAGAGCTGTATCAAAAGCTTCTGAATATAGATATTATAAGGATTATGAAATAGATTTTGTGATCCTTCTAATATCGTTTATTTCGTTTTAAATTAGATTTTATTCAGATTTTCTACGTTTATATTGAAAAAATCTTAGACGTTCCTATTAGCTTTTAGAGAATGTTTATTATATGTAAAATTCCTTAGCCGCCTTTCACAGCACCAGCTGACCAGGCGTGTTGGCACAGGGTTTATTTTTAAGTCTTCTATCTCTCCCAGTGCATGTTATCTGTGTACAATATCCCTTAGCTGGCTTTCACAGCACCCTGGGAAAGAAAAAGGGTTGTGACACTTGTATTTTTATTCCGTCACCACATGTACAGAACTTTACTGGTTCTTTACAATAACATAGACTAGCTATTGCCTGCAGATTCACCTGAGAGCCCTACCTCCCCTAACGTACCTACATACATCAAACCTTAACAAATTATACAAAAAAACCTCCTCTTAGACTACTTTAGAAAAAAACCGCACAAAAATTCGTTGCGTAGTTTTGGAGATGTAAGTTCACATAGAGACACATATACAAAAATAACAACTTTGTTTTATAATACGTAAAGATATAAACGAAACATCGAAAAATTTGACAAACAAGTAAAAAAAATGGTAAAACCTTATGGAGCTAAAATAAGCTTGAATTTCTCCCTTAAATTTTCTCACCCCCAATACCTGGCATGTTCATCTACATCCGTAGATCGAGCACCCTCGATATAACATAATATAATTCAGCCTCCTTGCATTCTTGCAGAGATATCGATTATGGAACTCCCGCAGGGGATGATAATGGAAAAACCCCAGTCAAGTGTGAAACGCACTGGCTGTTTTATGGTTCTGTAGCATTAGTTTTGCTTATTTAAGCGTACAAGTGTTTATTTTATTTAATTAACATGCTTTTATTAGTTCAGTACGTATCTATCAATGTATTAATCTATATAACGGAATCCTTGAAAGTGATTTACACTCACTTACAGTAGTTGAATTGATCTGAAATATTTTGAAAGATACAAAATGAAATGATAAACAGCAATTTAAATTAACATTGTAAAGGTTCTTGTAGTCCTCTTTGGTACAGAACTCTAAAACCTTGGGCGTTCAGTTCACTACAGAAGGGAGCGGTTCGACAACTAGTGATTTCTCTCAAAATTGGGTAGCTACGGGGCAAAAGTTCACAACTCCGTATTCAATCAAAGATGTGATGATAAAACCGTATTGTATTATCTCTTGCAAAAGGAAACCTTTGGGAAATATTCCTTGTCATTTAAAATAAATTGAAAAGTTTAAGGCTAGGCCTAGAAAAATAATCGTATGTAAATAAGCTGTTTACGAATATATAAATATTTACTCAATAGATGGCGTTGTCTTATGTAGTTAATTCACGATATTGGGTATTGTTTTTGTGTAAATTGGCACATAAGAATATTGATTCTAAAAAACTAAAATTATTTTATTTAATTTACATCAATAAGATTCTCGAGTCACGGTTTTATTTACCTACTCCGAAATGGTCCAATAAATTTTTAAGCAATTTTGTTTGCATATTAAGAGTTCTGAGCATGGGTCAGGAAGGCCAGTAAAACCACGCACAACCTACGCAAGCAACACTGCAGAGCACAGCTAGTGTTCTAATAAAATCCCTCGTGAAACATTTTATTTAATAAAACAACTTTAAATAGAGAAAAGATAATTAACTTTAATATATAAAGTTTTTTCTCTATAATAATTTTCTTTCTGAAACCCGCAAACAAACTTTTATTGAACAAATTCTAGAAACTAGTTACGTCACGGCTCGGTATTTTTAACCTCAGTGACACTTTCATGTTTATAAGTTGCGGTTACGACGGTTACGACAATATTAGCCGAGGGTCGTAAGCTATGAACCTCAACAAATGGTTTCCTAGAATGTTTTTATTGTAATCGAGGTTATTCTCCCTTATAATTAAGAGATCGCATCTTGCTTGTCATATTATTTAATTTCAATCATTTGTGTGACTTTTCTAATTGTCATACAAATGTTTGTACTGCGTCTGTGTGTTTCTATGTATTATAAGTATGTATTTACAAAATAAAAGTAGTATATGTATTCTATCCGTATTCTGGTAACCATAACACAAGCATATAAGCTTAAATGGGACCAGAGGACGTTGTGTGAAATGTCCATGAATATTTATTTATATTTATTTTACAGGTTACAGATGTGTAGGTATACTGACATGAAGGATATAAGCCATTACTCGAAATGTTCTAAAAATATAGCAATTCGGCAGTAATAAAAAAGTCCACCCGGCCATGTGCGAGCTGAACTCGTAGATAATCAGTTCTATATGCAATCGGGATAAATCTAATATATAAAATTCACGTGTCACAGTGTTAGTTACCGTACTCCTCCGAAACGGCTTGACCGATTCTTCTCAAATTTTGCATACATATTCAGTAGGTCTGAGAATCGGCCAACATCTATTTTTCAATTTTTTTTTTTTAGTTAAGGCAAAACAACGTTTGCCGGGTCAGCTAGTATGTATATATAATTCAATAGATGGGCTTCGTGGTGCAGTGGTTTATGTAATGGACTGCCGATCACGAGGTCGCGGGTTCGATTCCCGCTTGGGACAATCATTTGTGTGATATCCATAAATGTCACGATGTCGACGATAATATTGATGTAGGCCCTTAACCATGAAGTCCGTCAAGAATGTAGTGATGAAACATATATTCTTAATCGGTCAACACACGGATGAAGATAAACCAACTAAATTACTCATAATCAATGCTACATTGTATTAATATCATGGTAAAATGTGGAACAATATTATATCAATCGTTTTCAATTAATATACAACATAATACAAGCATGGAATATCATACAGACGTAATAATATAATGAGACGCTCCGTACTGTGCCTGTCAGTGACAATTTATCACAGAAAATGTAATATATTTTTATTAGAATATCTTTAATCTATATTTACTTTAGGGCTGTATATATGAAAACTATGCTAGGCATCTTAATTATAGAATAACTAACTGTTGCCCGCGACTTCGTACGCGTGAAATTAAGAAATCAAACCTTAACAAACAGAAGTTAACTACTCAGCTCGATAGATGGCGTTGTACACTTTTTAAATCGCGCTATGGTTTTGTTCCACACATTAATACTTAAACTCGTCAATATTTTTACTGTGTCATCACTTCATCTCGTTTTCACAATATAAAAAATTAGTATGGAATTATGGATAACATTTTATATTTTCACTAGCTGTTGACGCTGTTGTCCTTAACTTCGTACGCGTGGAATTTTTATATCAAACCCTAATAAATTAAACAAAAAATTGGTCAAGTGCGAGTCGGACTCGCGCACGAAGGGTTCCGTACCATTATCTATGCAACTTATGGCACGTTATTAATAAATGAGCAAACAACACACACACTTAATTAATCACGTTTGTTGTATGTGAGCAAGAAACGGTAAAAAAATCATGTTTTTTGTATGGGAGCCCCCCTTAAATATTTATTTTATTTTATTTTTAGTATTTGTTGTTATAGCGGCAATAGAAATACATCATCTGTGAAAATTTCAACTCTCTAGCTATCACCGTTCTTGAGATACAGCCTGGTGACAGACGGACGGACGGACGGACGGACGGACAGCGAAGTCTCAGTAATAGGGTCCCGTTTTTACCCTTTGGGTACGGAACCCTAAAAAACATCCTCTTCAACCACTGTATCTATTAAACAAAATCATACCAAAATCCGTTGCGTAGTTTTGAAGATATAAGCTCACATAGAGACATACATACAAAAATAACGACTTTTTATAGATAAATATTCATGGACATTTCATACAACGTCCTCTGGTCCCAAGCTAAGCTTATATGTTTGTGTTATGGGTACCAGAATACATATATGTACTACTATTTTTTTTGTAAATACATACTTATAATACATAGAAACACACAGACGCAGTACAAACATTTGTATGACAATTAGAAAAATCACACAAATGATTGTCCCGAGTGGGAATCGAATCCGCAACCTCTTGGTCGGCAGTCCGTTACATGCACCACTCAACCACGAGGCTCGTCAACTTTATTTTATATTAAGTATTTTAAATAAAACTGCATATTTAATTGTTAACAGATACAAAAGTTTCAACACCACGTTTTTCCGGAGCATCCTGGCTGGCTTTACGAGCATTGCGTGGCGCGTACAAACGAGTACGAGTTCGAATCCGAGTGAGGCCTGAACGTACTAAAGGAGTGCTGCTACTAACTGGAGAACATGATGATCTGTCTGGAGATTACCTCGCTTTATTGTTGAGGAATGGCCATGTTGAACTTAGGTGAGTAATTACATACGTAATAAAAGTTTATTATCGTGTTAACATAATTGACGGGATTCGTCTTAGTGATTCATGTAACGAACTGCCGTTCACGAGATCGCGGGTTCGATTCACGCACGGGACAATCGTTTGTTGATGTTTATAAATGCCATACAAATGTTTATACTGCGTCCGAGTGTTTCTGTAAGTATGTATTTACAAAAGAAAAGTAGTATATGTATTCTATTCGTATTCTGGTACGCATAACACTAGCAGATAAGCTTAAGCTTAGCTTGGGACTAGAGGAAGTGTGAGTGAAATGTCCATAATAAAAATAAATATTTATTTATTTATATATTTTCTATATTTTTCGTCGTTCTAATGTAAATCCTTATTCCATAATAATTTATAAATGCGAAAATCAGAATTAAAAACTGAAAATCTTGACGAGCTTAAGTGTTAATGTTTGTAACCAATGCGATTTAAAAGAACTGTACAACGCCATCTATCGAGTGATATGGTAAATAATGTCTGTTATGGTTTAATTTCTAAATTTCACGCGTACAAAGTCGCGGGCAAGGGCTAGTCTATCTATAAAACGGTAAATTTGTATCAAATTCATTTAGTAACTTTAGTTTGAAGTCTAACAAACATACTCACAAACTTTTGCATTTAGCATCTAGAATACGACAAAATGTTACTTCATGAGTTAACCGAAAGTTTTGTATAAAGGACTAAACACTAACAGACCCGTCACTCAAGAAATACAGCTCTAGATATAAATAGAAATTCCAGGCAAATACCAATAGTATAACAAAAGATACCAGTTCCAGAATATAGGTTGGACTAGGGTTGCCATCATCATCATTGCCTATTGGTCGCAGCATGATATTAGCCTCGAGCCAGTACTTCCTGAGATTAGTGCAACAAACAGACACAAACTTTTCAGCTTCATAATATTAGTATAACTAGCTGTTGCCCGCGACCCCGTCGCGTGGAATTTAGAAATTTTTCGCTGTTTTTGCTACATATTTAACTACTACTTCTCTTCTACTGGTCTTAGCGTGATGTTATATAGCCTAAAGCCTTCTTCGATAAATGCCCTATCTAAAACCGAAAGAATTTTTCAAATCGGCCCAGTATCCTGATATTAGCGCGTTTAAACAAACAAACAAACTCTTCCTTATCCTTTATAATATTTTAGTATATATATTAGTAAAAAACCAACACATTTCAATCAAAATGTCTGAAGTTTTGTCATTGGCAATGCGTAAATAGCGACTAGCCATTAAAAAAAAAAACAAAAAAAAATGTCTGAAGTTTTTACTATTTTTATCCGGCATCAGCAATTTCGTTGATAGCAGCCCTAAGTCAGTCTAAACTAATGTAAGCTCACTACGTCAGCGTTTTGTAGCAGTCCTCTGAATATAATGAGGCTACATTCCTCTACTGCTCGATATTATTATTGTACTTATAGTCTAAGAGGCGGTATAACGGATTAACTCCCGTTCTAGCAAAAGTAATGTTATTTAAATAAAACTACTTTTTACGGATATAGACGCATATATTTATTTATCTAATATATAAAATTCCCGTGTCACAGTGTTAGTTACCGTACTCCTCCAAAACGGCTTGACCGATTTTTATGAAATTTTACATGCGTATTCAGTAGGTCTGAGAATCGGCCAACATCTATTTTTCAAACCTTTTTTTTATTTTTTGCTATGGCAAAACAACGTTTGCCGGGTCAGCTAGTTTATTTATATATTTAAATTTAGGCCCGACGTTTCACCCGTGACTATGGTGACTGCAAAGTCTTCGAAACGTTGGGCCAAAATTTAAAACAAATATACACGTTTAAATCCGTAAATAGTAGTTTTATTTAAACAAATGAGTCGCGCAAGTGTTAGAAAATGTAATGTTATTTATCAGATTTCATTGAGCGAAAAAAGCGTCATTGAAACATTGTGTATGTAGCCATAAGGACTTTATGAATTGTACCTTCTGAATTTTTCTCTTTGGCGTCAAATAGCGCTTATAAAAACTGTGCTTATACCGTTGCAACTTATACCGTTGTTCCATGTCTTTAAATGCTGTTCCATCATCATATCAGCTTATGATGGTTCAATGCAGGATCTCAAATCGCACCACGCGCGGTCCTTCGCCCTCTGTATTCGGTCCTATCTTGCTATCTTGTCCCACTGCCAAGTGTGTCAAGGTGTCCTTACTTACTGGCCAATGAGATTTTTACTCTAGATTTTGCTTATACTATCGGCCATATCTTCTGCAGATATGGCCGGCTTACTCCCACTTCAGCCACATCGATGACCTTGGTCAACAAGTTATGGCCACCTTTCTTAGTTTGATAGTTCACCCATTTTGATGTCGCCTAAATAACACTATCGTTTATATTTTAAAGAGTTTGGTTACGATAAAAAATTAAGGCTTTTTTTCTGAAATAGGTGAAGGTCGATGTTAGACAGGCTTCTAGTCTATTATAACTAATGAAGATCCAAGTACAATATTGAGCCAGGTACTATTGTAACTGGACTTAATTAGTTGCCACCGTATTTCAAAGCCACAGAGAACTAATTCAGACCCGGATTAACTCTCGGAGGTTCTAAAATTTATATCTTTCGTATTTGTCCGTTGTAAATATAACTTATATTTGCTTTTATCTTTTACTAGCTTTTACCCGTGACTTCGTACTCGTGGAATTAGAAACTAATCCTTCACAAATTAATATAAGATATCTCTTGAACCGCCCTAGCATTTAAAAAAAACCGCGTCTAATTCGTTGCGTATATTGGAAGATATAAGCTCACATAAGAACAAACATACAAAAATAACGACTCTGTTTTATAAGTAAATAAGAAGATAGCCTATAACTCTCCCGGTAACTGTAGCTTTCTATTCCTGAAAAATTTTTTTTTATTGGCCCATTGCTCTCATAGATTACTTCCTACAAAAGTAGATAGATAGTTATCACATTATTTGCACATTAATTATTTACATTTCACAAGAGTTAAATCAAACAATAAAAAAAATTACAAAAGGCGGCCTTGTCGCTAAATGCTATCTCTTAAAGGCAACCTTAGGATGGACATATACTACAAGGGCCTTCCTAGATAAATGGACTATCCAACACAAAAATATTTTTTTCAATTCGAACGAGTTGTTCCTGAGATAAGTGCGCACAAACAAACAAACAAAATCTTCAGCTTTATAATATAATATTAGAACAGATGCGAGAATTGCGCATACGGGGAGTGTTGATCGCCTTGCGTGCGGAATCTATTAAGAGGTTATCTGTGATTTCACTTTAATAAAATGAGTCGGCAATTTTTACCCTCGAAGCAATGTGTAGTTTTTGTACCACGCATCAAAATCTTTAGAAAAACTATAAACTGAGCAAATAATATAGGCTTCATCGGCTCTTTAGTACTTTTGAGGAGGTTCAATATAAGATGTTTTTAATCGATTTCTTATGACAGCAATGATCAATTACTTACTTCTCACTGTTGGTTTCCGTCTCTCACAGAGGATGTTATCTGTGTACAATATCCCTTAACTGGCTTTTACAGCACCCTTGGGAGGAGATGGAGTGGTGACACTTGTATTCTTAATCCGTCACCACACGGATTACCTACTTAGTTTTGTAATATTTTAATAAAAGCATTTACGAGTTCTGAATTTCTTTTGTCCATGAGGTGACGGAAAATAATAGCCCTTACACCGTGCATGTTGCATTTTATCCTAACTTATTTTGAAGAGTACCTACGACAGATTTTTCGTAATTATTATAACTGTTGCTTTTAAAAAAATGTGTTTAAAATATAAATAACTATAATAAATAAATGAATAAATATTCATGGACAAATTTTCACAACGTCCTCTGGTCCCAAGCTAAGCTTATATGCTTGTGTTATGGATACCAGATTACGGATATACTACATATACTACTTATTTTTTTCACAGAACAGACATTTGTATGACATTTATAAAGATCACACAAATGATTGTTTCGAGCGGGAATCGAACCCGCGACCTCGTGAACGGCAGTCTGTTAAATAAACCACTCGACCACGAGGCCCATCATATTACATATAATATGTAGATTTGTCTTACAATCCCTTACAAATAGTACTTAAACTAGTTAGACATCCGTGACCACGACTGTACATAATGTTTGTTTCAGGTTTGACTGTGGTAGCGGCGCTGGTATACTCAGATCTCCGGAGCCTGTACGTCTTGGTAGATGGAACACCATCTCAGTATACAGACATCGTTGGGATGCTTGGCTGAGACTTAATAATGGAAAAAGAGTTCGGGGAAGATCTAAGGTAAATATTTAATTATATCTTCTAATACGTAAAATTCTCGTGTCACAATGTTCGTTCCCATACTACTCCGAAACGGCTTGACCGATTCTTATGAAATTTTATATGCATATTCAGTAAGTCTGAGAATCGGCTACTATCTATTTTTCATACCCCTAAGTGATAAGGGTTGTCCCCCTTTAACAATTATATGGCAAAACAACGTTTGCCAGGTCAGCTAGTATTTAATTATATTAATTTAAATTAATAAGACCGTTTCTATGGAACTATGATAGCTAGAGAGCTAAAAATTTTACAGTTTATGTATATCAGTTCATGCCGCAAGAATAAGTACTCGTAATTATCATTTTCCTGCCCTTATCCCGTTATTTGATTATATTGTTATTCACTGAACTTAACTAAAAAATGAAAACAACTATGACGTATTTTGATTATGTAATTGGCTATTTTCATGTACATATTTTTAACAATTGAAATCGTTAGTCTATAATATACAGATTTTCTAATAAAAAAATTCTGTTAACATTGTTGAATTGTGTTATACACATCATCGATTTTCATTTTTTTTTTAGTTAAGTTGTGTGCGATTCCAAATCGAACTTGACCGATTTTTTAGCTTTTATAAAAAAGCCTTATAAAATCTATTCATTACTAGAATTTGGAACAGAATGTCTTTCTAGAAATGATTTCAACCAATTATTGATTAAGCTTTTCTACAAGAAAACGTTTGTTACAATCAACCTTTTCTCATTTCCTTTGTCGTAGCACCAGGAATGTCGGAACAATTGTTCGTAAACTACATTTTTAAAAACGAAATAGCTACTTTGATTCTTTTTCACGGTTCAATGTTGACGTAAGAATTTTCAAAAAAAGAACATTAAACTTTTTTTATTTTTATGGCTTCTGTATAAAGCATAGGTTGGTGTTCTCATAAAACATAATATGTAATTAAAAAAAATTATAGATTAAAACACATACGCTGTTTTATTATGTTCTGAGACGCGTTGTCGTAGTTAGGATACATCTTATATTCTTATCACAATCATCATCATCATCATAACATCACGCCTTTTTCCCATGGGGGTAGGCAGAGACTATAGAGCGCCATCTGCCACGATCGAAGCACACTTCCTTGGCTTCATCCACACTCATACATCTGGTCATACATGCCCGACGGTTGTAAGTGCTACGCACTTGCCCCTTTTGGAGTATCCCGGCGATGACATCGGAGTATATTTTTCTCGGGCGTCCTCTCCCAGTATTTCCACTTACTTTCGCCGTGTATATGCCTTTCGTTATTCGTCTCTCATCCATCCTCTCCACATGACCAAACCACCTAAGCATACTTTTCTCCACCTTAGTCACTACATCCTCTTTCAGACCGCAACGTTCTCTTATAACTTCATTTCTTAATCTCTCTTTCAAAGTCACACCACACATACTTCTCAAAGAGATCTCTACAGCATTTATTCTACTTTTGTGCTTCTTTCTTCTTATCACAAATCGACCAATAAGCATTGTTATTTTGTAGCTTTTTTTGACGTGTGAAAAATTATAATATAATATGAGTTATGCTCGCCTTTGTGCACAATAATACTATTATTTATGTTACCTTGCTTGCATGAGTGTACAATAGAATAAATGAAATGAAATGAATAAAAAAATGAAAGTAAATAAAAAAACATTTTTTTCGCTCGTAGCCTCGTAGTCAATAAATAGTAGTATAAAGACAGAGTATAAAATTAAATGTCAAAACATTTATGTGCATTTGTAATTATTAAAAATAACATAAAAATTAGACGTAAAAGTTATATCGTTAAATAAATATCGAAGTACAAACTTGTTCAGACAGCAATAGGATAAAGTTTTAAAAGTTTAATGCTATTGTAACTAGATAATACAGACAGATACTGAGAATCGCTATTCAACTAATTGTAAAACAATATTATGTTTTGAATTTTCTCAACGTATTTTTGGATTTAAAGAAAGTAATAAAAATCTTATCCGTGCGGTGACTGATTATACGTACGAAGTATACAAGTATCACCATCTCTTTTCATTCCCAGGGTGCTGTAAAAGCCAGCTAAGGAATATCACCTACACAGTTTCGGGTACACGGCCTTCGTGGTCTAGTAGTCTAGTGGTTCAGGTAACGGACTGCCGTTCATGAGGTCACGGCAGTGGCGGATTTACCAGCAGCCTGAGTAGGCTTTTTATTTCGGTATACAAATTTAAAAAAAAAAAAAATTTACACACACATAATACCAATTTCCAAAATTGGAGAGAAATTAATATATTTAATAATAATTGAAATATTCTCATATACAGTGCTAATTATTAAATATTTAAACATATCTGCATGAACAATTCCTAAACGCTTTACTAATTGTCCGTATTTATGCAAAATGGAACCAGACGACAATTTTTCATTTTTGGGTTTTTTGTCGAATTCTTATTAAAATGTCATTAAATTACTTATGAAAAACAGAGCCACATGATTTTTGCCATCCAACTAGATTTACAAGAGGCAGGAAGGAACCAAGAGCAATAATGGATACTACATATAAAGCAAAACCGAACTATAATTCTCTAGATCTTGATTGTTCAAACAAATAAACGATATTACTCCCAGGTCATTTTACACAAAAAAGAATCACATTTACTTGATACCATTTAAACATTCAACATTGTTTAATGTCTACAATTATTTCTAATACGTAAAACGGATCCAAAGTATTTGGTAACTTTATGTGTGACATAAATTTATACGGACAATTATACATTAATGATTATGAATTTTTAGAATATTGCAATCTAATTATTAGGTACACGAAGAAAAAATTATAGCAGTTAAATAAAGTAAAAATTACTAAATTTCGATAATAATATCGAATCGCTATGATTCGATATTATTATCGAAATTTAGTAATTTTTACACATATTCTTCACTGATAACTGCTATAATTTTTTCTCCGTGTACCTAATAATTATGAGATCTGCTTACCCAATTCAATCTTGATATAATATCGATGGTCTTATCATGATTGCTGCAGCAAGTTTGCAACTTGTCAAATTCAATTTCAGAAAGTAATTTCTTGCGTAAAAAATACTGACTAAAATTTACTAATTTTTATTAAATAAAAAAACTAGTTCAATATCTTATAGAGATCATATTAATCGAATAACTGATAGTTGAACACAGTCGTTCAACTATCAGTTATTGACTTGACAATAAAAAAAAATTCCCGCCACAAAATATGAAGTGAGATAATTTGCTCATTAGGAAATTGATACATTTTATCAGTTAATTATTTTATTTGGAGTAAGAAAAAGTTTGGAAAATCCAAATGAGCAGGCCTTAAGCGCTCATGTCGTACACGAATTATTTAAATTAAATGTTTACATCAGTAGATTTGATAACTTTTTCGCAAAGCCAACTTTTTCAGAAAATGCCAATCGGAATGAATTAATTATAATAAGATAAAACAATACTCAGCTGCAATTTTTTATTCAACGGCTTCTCGCCAGTTAAATAAGAATATTAAAAAAAAATTGAAGTGAAAAAATGATTTTTTCGAAAGTTATCGTGTTTACTGTGAACACGATCATCCAAAATCCATACGATATGGCATTAAAATTACTTCCTTTTAAATAAAAAATAATTAATCATAACCGAAAAAATATTTTTTTTAAGCTCAGCGATCATTTTTCTTTCTGATAAGTTGCTTTTTAAATAATATTCATGTACATCATATTTGTTAGGTACGGTTTCATGTGAGAAAAATCCGATTTAGATTTTTAGGCAATTTATTAATTCAATTCATATTATGTAAGTATTGTATAGTTTTAAGACATACCCTACCTTACTATAAAGGTGGTATATGATTGAGATATTTTTCCTTAAAATAATGTTTTTTGATAATTCTTTGCTGTAAAAATAATCACGGATCGAACACGGTACCATAGTTCTCAATAATAATAACTATATGGGAGAAGTTGATGTAACGAGGATGATGGAGCACAAATTATAATGTTGGAATTTTATTGATATGATTGTGGACTAAGATATCAAAATTTAGAGACGGCAAAAATTGAATAGACTACGGGCGGCAAATCTATAAATCCGCCACTGGGTCACGGGTTCGATTCCCGCTCGGCATAGTCATTTGTTTGGGTGTATTTGCGTCTGGGTGTTTCTATATATTATAAGTATGTATTTACAAAAGAAAAATAGTATATTATATATTCCATGTGTATTCTGGTACCCATAACACAAGCATATAAGGTTAGTTTTGGACCAGAGGACGTTGTGTGAAATGTCCGTGATATTTATTTATTTATTAAGTTATCATTTGTGAGAGACGGAAAGCCCGAAAATAAATCCTTAGCCAATACACCTCGTCTGCGTCGCATAAATGATTGTTCTATGAAGTTATCAAACTTGTGACCTCGGCAGTCCGTTACATGAACCACCAAACCACGAGTTGCGAGGGCCGTCAGCTGTTAAGATGTACTCAATCTAATGTCACATGCAACATCCTTGTGATTTCATAATGTAGGCACTAGAATACGAACACGCCTGTTCCATTTACAGATTGCACTACTATGGAAATGCATCTGATAAAACCACAACACACGACGTGCACTATCTTAAATAGAATCTACATAATATGAAATGTATTTTATAAGCCTTTAGGTACAGTGTGTTTTATTTCACTAATACGTTGGTTTTAGGTACTTCCATTTATCTAACTACTAGGTGTTGCCGGCAACTCCGTAAGCGTGGAACTTAGAAATTTTTCCCCGTTTTAAAAACATTTTTCACTAATGCTTCGCTCCTATTGGGCGCAGCGTGATGTTATATAGCCTTTCTCAATAAATGTACTATCTAAAACTTCAAGAAGTTGATTATTTAAACCGACTTTAAAAAAAGGAGGTTCGCAATTCGTCTGAATGGTTTATTTTTTCTAATGTTTGTTACGTCATAACTTTTAACTGGGCAAAGCGATTTTAATGATTTTTTTTAATTTAAAAGCTGATGCTTAATGCGTATTCCCATTGGCACCAGGTCAGGATCTGATGGTTACCGAGGTGGTCATTTTTTTTTTAATTATACCTAATTATCGCTTTATGAGTTAATGTTGAGTGTATATTGGGAAATGAAGGCCCAATAACTATAAACACAGGTGAAACCGCAGGCATTAGCTAGTTATTTAACTAAAAAAAAATTAATTTTAATGTACAGAAAATACTTGTAATACAACATTCGCATGCGAGATAACAAGACCACATATCACCGAGTGTATCATTAATCTCTCACATAAATTGGCTCACGAGGTGTAAAATAAGGAGCAAAAACATTTTCAACGTTAAAATCATTCCTCCAAAGCGGATCTAACTCATTAGATATTCGTATCAAAAGGGTTGGAAGTGAAATGGGCCAACATTTGCACATTCGTAGTTAAACGAGCGAAGACTGAATAATAATGACGGTAAAAAAGTTTTGAAGAAATTGTAATAAAATCAATATTTAATTAATACTTTCTAAAGTCATTATTTACGCGTCTATACGGCTTGTTTACTTATTATAAAACAATTTTTTACTTATTATAAAGTTTACTTATTATAAAACAAAGTTGTAGCTATTTTTTATGTATGTCCCTATGTGAGGTTATATCTTTAAAACTACGCAACGGATTTTAATGCGTAGTAGCGAGGATGGCCTTTTTGTACAATTTGTTAAGGTTTAGTTCCTAAATTTCACCCGTAAGAATTTGCGGCAGTCCTCGACTTACGTCGTTTCGATTTACGTCGTTTCAAGTTACGTCGAACATTGTTTTGACACTATTCCTCAAGCATTCGTCAATTGTTTCGATTTCCGGCATAGGAGAATTCACTTGTGCCGCTGATTTTGTTGAACAAAATCAGTGGCACGTGCGGGATAATCCTATCGCGACAAGTTTTGTTCAGTTAGTTCATGGACAACGGACAATCAAGACTATGAAAAAAATATGTATCAAAATAAAAATCAAAAATCAGTTATTCACGTAGGCATATTCTCTTTTTGCCAAAAAAATAAACTCTTATGATATGTCCAAAAATTTTTTTCCCTACCACCGGCTCAGGGCTTTCAATCCGCTGAAAAGAACCGGCGTAAGAAACTCAGCAGATATCGTTATCTTTTGTCATATTAATCTTTTTTTTAAATAATCATTACAATAGTTCTTATAAGTAATATAAATAAATTACAATTATAATAATATGCGTTGCTCTGGAACAATTTACTCCCAAGCTTTATTGTCATTAACATAGTCTGAAATTTTATAATACGCCTTTTTACATAGTTTAGATTTTACAAATTTTTTAAACTTAGATTTATTTGACGGGCTTCGTGGTGGAGTGGTTTATGTAATGGATAATGGATAATGCCGATCACGAGGTCTCGGATTCGATTCCCGGTTGGGACAATCATTTGTGTGATATCCATAAATGTCATACAAATGTTTGTACTGCGTCTGGGTGTTTACTATGTAATATATGTATGTATTTACAAAAGAAAATTAGTTTATGTATTATATCCGTATTCTGGTACCCATAACACAAGCATATAAGCTTAGCTTGGGACCAGAGGACGTTGTGTGAATGTCCATGAATATTTATTTATTTATATTTATTTATTTACTAGCTGACCCGGCAAACGTTGTTTTTCCATACTAAAAAAAAAGTTTGAAAAATAGATGTTGGCCGATTCTCAGACCTACTGAATATGCATGTAAAATTTCATAATAATCGGTCAAGCCGTTTCGGAGGAGTACGGTAACTAACACTGTGACATGTGAATTTTATATATTAGATTTAATTCTTTCTACTACTAATCGTTTCGATTTACGTCGCGTATTTCGAGAACCTAACATGCCGTAAGTACGAGGACTGCCTGTATAGCTGAAAAGTTTGATTGTTTGAACGCACTAAACTCAGAAACCGCTCAAGTCTGATATGAAACATTCTTTCAGTGTTAGATAGCGTATTTATCGAGGAATACAATGAAAATGTTGTAAAAACGGGGAATATTTTTTAAATTTCACGGGTCCTATGTTGCAGGTGACGTGTAATATTCAATATGCATGTTATTTACCGTCCGTATTGACGGATTAAAAACACAAGTGTCATTACCCCATTTCCATCACAGGGTGCTGTAAAGCTAAGGGATATTGTACACAGATAACATCGTCTGCAAGAGACGGAATACTTGAATATTAACCCTATAACAAAACGCGTTCGTGGCATAGTAGATCATCACATACACAGATTTTTGTAATGAGAATGCCAGTTATATGATTTAGTGTAGGTACGCCTACACGGTGTCCATTTCCATTTGAACACAACTACGCGAGTTTCGAGTAATGTCTTAGAAGAATTGAAGGAATACCTCTCCCTAAAATACCACCCCTAATTCCGTTCCGGTTGGAACTTACTTTGATAAATGCCACCCTAATTCCGTTCCGGTTAGAAGTTACTCCGATAAATGGCCACTCGAACGTGGAATAGGTTTACCGTTGTTAATCTTTAAATTTGTTAAAAGTTTAACCGGAAATAATTAAAACAGAGCTTGTTTAGAAATTTTGTTGTTAACTGCTAAGATTTGTTTTGTTTCAAAGTTGATAATTTTTAAAGATTGTAAGGGTCGTCTAATTTTAACAAAAGACAGATTTTTAAGAAGCCATCTTGTTTTTAATAGGGCAGTAGGGATTTCGTAAATATCTCCAATGGTATGGCTCCATCTGCCGACAAATACATTATTTGGTCGCTTTTTACCTTTTAGGCCCTGGGCACACTCGAGGCCCTTGGCACATTGGGATATACGCCCCGCTATGACCTATTAGGTAAAAGTAGAAAAATACGATCAAATAGGAAGTAAAGGGCACTTCTGATTGGGAAGCCGTGGGGATGTACCCAGTAGAGAAGACGGGCCTGATCATTGTAATAAAAATTTACTCAAAACTGTAGTAGCTGCGCAGTAAGAAATACGAAAGGCTTTCCTATGTGATAAACATCATTGCTTTAATTGCATGAATATTTATAAAAAGACATGATCTACTTTACGAATAAAATAAAACAAACCGTTGATTTTTGTAATTTTCTTCTCCTAATGATACTACATAGACTTGACTAGGAAAATAACGTATTATTAAGCTTAATAGATTCCTAAATACTTTAAATCTATACTCTACTAGCTGGCCCGGCAAACGTTGTTTTGCCATACCAAAAAAAAAGTAAAAAAAATAAATAAATAAAAATGAACTATAAACCTCACGGAGCCCGAGACCTTTCCAACGAATGCAAAACCGTGGAAATCGGTCCGTGCGTTCTGGAGTTATAGCGTCAGGAAGGAAAACCCGACTTATTTTTATATAGTAGATAGTCTATACTAATATTATAAAGCTATTCTCCGGAACTACTGGTTTGAATTGAATTTTTTTTTTTGCGTTGGGTAGTCCATTATCGATATAACATCACGCTGCGACAAATAGGGGCGAAGCATTAGTGAAAAATGTGTTGCAAAAACGGGGAAAAGTACGAACGAAGTCGCGAGCAACAGCTAGTGCATATCGTTATATACACTTTCGCGATTCCCATTTTCTTGTTTTAAAACATCAAAGTCATGAACCCATTACGTTTCAAACGTCACAAACATACCCGTAAACGATAGGGTTCACAAAACCCCAAACTCGTAAAGTTCGAATATAATTTACATATGTCTAAACCATTTGGAGGGTTAATGATCAACATAAGGCATTTTACTTGATTATTACTATGATGCAAATATTATGATTTAGGTTATAGAGACTTAGAATTCTGGTTACGTCAATGCACATGAAATACTAAGACGTATTACTAAGATTTTGCTGTCCGACTAATCTCTCTCTCCAGCCCATTTACGGGGTACAGGCCTCCTCCACTTTGGGAGGGTGTATAGTCTACTGTGCTGCGCCGACCAGGCGTATTGGTACAGCGTTTATTTTTGGTTTAGTTTTCCGTCTCTCACAGAGTGGTAACACTTGTATTCTTAATCCGTCACCACACGGAGAGTTTGACTAATACCAGACTGTAACTATGGAACGGTGATAGCTAGAGAGCAGAAAATTTCAGTTTTTGTTGATAGTCTAACACAGGGGCATATTTTGAAATTTAGTGCCCCAGGCCATGTGATTTGACGCCCCGGGCAATTTAATTAGCCACCCTGTAAATTAATAGAGCGGAGCAGGCGCGATTGCGCTTTACTTTTACCAGCAAGCGGGTCAATAAAATTTTGTTCTTATTATTGTTTATTTTTTAACTTTTTATTTATTAAGTTGTTTTATTTAGAGTTTAAAATAGATTGTAGGTAAAGAAGCATGAGAGAGATTTTTTTTTTTATTATTCTCCTGCTCTCCCGTTATTTAGGGTTGGAAATGTGACAAATATATTTATTTCTTGTTTATTCATTTACATCATTTTTAGAATATCATTATATTAGGAAAGCTTACAGCTAATACAGTGTGAATTATAATTAGAAAAGCCAATTACTAGTTTTTACTCTTGGAGAATTACAACCGTATATTTGCTATGATAATAACGTGTGTGAATTGACCGGTTTTAAATGGCTCTCTCTTTTCTCCCTATCTCTCTCTCTCTTCAACCCATTTACGTCCCACTGTCGGGCACTGGCCTCCTCCAATTGTGGAGGTATTATGGTCTACTGTGATGTGCTGAACGGACGTGTTGACACAAAACAAACAAGGTTTTTCCCACCGTACTGCTCTATTTTGTGAGGGATTATGGTTTACTGTGCCGCTTTGACCTGTCGTGCTAACACAAAACGTACAAGGTTTTTATGGCTACGGTTACGCAAATGATAACCTTCCACCTACCACTCAAAATACTATTATGATTCTATGCAGTATTTATTGTCCCCAGGGTCTTTTCTCGCGGATGACGTTCCGTGAACCGGTGTGGGTTGGCGGTGCAGGGAACACAACAGGTCTACAGACTAAACTAGGTCTGTCTGATGGTCTCCTAGGATGCGTTGACTTCTTGAGAATCAATGGGGACACCTACCAACTGATTAAGGATGCTGTTGCTACTTTGGATATATGTAAGTACTTGTATAATTTTTCAGACTCTGTTGTTTGTTTCGTTCCTTTCTATAAACTTGGTAATGTCAACGTAGCTATTCAGCAAAATCTCTAAACTGGATTTTAATTTTATTAATGTTTTCATCCCTTTCCAATTGTGGACAATGCAATAATGACCAATTCTAATACGTCAAAAACGTAACCTAACTTATCTAAAATGAAATTAACTCTAGCATATTTTTTTTAAATGGCTATTTCGTCGTTAACGTTATATGGTCTTATTCATAATGACTTATCGGAGGTTTAAAAGTTCGCTAAAATCGGTTCGCGCAAATTGTCAAAACTTGTTATTCATAATACTTTTTACGCTAAAACGTTTATTATCTCTCCGATAAAATCTCCGTTTAAACCTCCGATAAGTCATTATGACTAAGACCAGTAGTAATTAAAACGGAAATTCTAAATTGCAGAGTTATTGGAATAAGAATGAATGCATTGTGTAAATATTGCCGAATTGTTATTCGCAATATTAATATTTATGTTTTAGTAAAGTTTAGCTATTTTGGTATCAGAATTGGTAGCAATATCTAAAATCTAGGTATTTTCAGCATATTTTCTGATAATTCTGGCTTATCTTCGAAAGCGGGAAGTAGCGAAACAGAAGTCACCAAATCTCGTTCGATCTCTACTTTTGTTTTGTATTTAAGTAAAAAAACAAAAAAAAAGACGTGGTTTTCCAAAAAGAAAAAAATATATTATCGTGGACATTTCACACAATGTCCTCTGGTCCCAATCTAGGTTTATAAAAAAGCAATACCGACCTAAGTTCAACTAGATATTTTTTATTTTTAACAGCGCTCACGCTTTACCGTACTCAACTGAGGTCAAAGTTTACTTAATGGCAAGAAAAATATTTTCCTTAAGATGAAAATTTATAAATCTTGCGAATCTTAATTATACTAAGAGTTTTTTTGATTTAATCCTTTTAAGAGCTGGATAAATACGTTGGCCAAGTTAAATATGATTTAGTACGTGTTGATAGCGTTAATAATCTTAAGATTATGACCAAGATTAACGCGTTATTATGTAGTAAATTTATGTGCCTTATTTTTTTTGGAGTAATTTAGTTATTAAAGTTGGTATGTATTACGTTTATTGTGACATTGAATTATTTAGGTTGCCAGATTTAACTCATTCGTTGTGGTGGAACAACAAACCTTATTTAGCCAGTAGTTAGTTGGTGGCAAACTTTTTTTGTTACTTAATAATCTACTTGGTGAAAAACCTAGAAAACACGCTTGAAATTTCTGAATATTTTTAATTATTGCAATGTCATCAGTCCTTGTTAGGTGTGCAAAATTTCAGATCAATCCGACTACTGCAAGTGGCTGAAAATCACTTTTAAGATTCCGTCACATAGATTAATACATTGATAGCTCCTACCGAATATATATATATAAGCGTGGTAAAATAGAAGTAGCCATTTTGTGCCTTTTGTGAGCGACGAAATATTTGAAAATATACCATCACGCCTGTTGCATAGTAGACCAAATACCTTCCTGAAGTAGAGAAACCCTGTGCCCAACTGTGAGATATTTATAGACTAAGGAGAAAATGGCTTCTATTTGCCATATTGAGTGTTCTTACTAAGATATTATTTCAAAAGAAAAACCAATTAAATAGAAAAAAATAAGTTAATACTACTGAGCGGGTTTCCAAAGTCAATAGTTTTTTTTTCCAATAACTTAAATAGACTTTGTGAGCCCTTGATTGAACGATGGTAATTTCCGACTTATTGGAAAGTTTGTACTTCCTTTTCCGTAAAGTTTACAATGATTCCGTTTATTTCTAACTAGTTATTGCCCACGGCTTTGTACGCCTAGAATTATGAAACACTACATGTTAAAGTAATTTATTAATTTTGCAATTGATATTCTTTCTTTCTTTCTTTCTTTGTATGCTTTTACTTAATAAATTAAATTACGGTGGAAGTGATTACCGCAAGCGGGACTGGAACCCACGACCTCGGAATACCGTTCCGTAGCTCTGCCAACTGAGCTTATTGCGGTCGTGCTTTTCAGTAATCAATTAGACCACCGTAATCGTCACCTGATTGAGTTTATATCGTATTTCTACGTGCAACGCCATCTATCAAGAATGCTTTGCAACATCTCGACCAACCACCTAGCATTCTTTACAGAATACACGTAGCACGTTTCGCGTAGAAATTCGGTAAAACGGTATTCCGAGGTCGTGGGTTCGAGTCACACTACATGTTGATAATAATATAAATATTATATCCTTGTAAGTAATAAACACGGAATAAATTACTAGCTGTCTAAGAAATTAGAAAAAAGTTCCTACATGGAGGATATCTAGTCTCTATGAGAGTTTAAAATGAAAATTAGTCAAATCTAATCTTGAACAGTGTCAAAATATGAAGAGGAAGCCTTTTAGCCCTTCAGGCTATTACAAAATTATAATAAAGGAGTGGTGTTAATATCCCTAAGGGTTTATTGTCAAGGGGTACATCGATAATAAAATTTTATAACGGAAAAAATAAGGAAAATTTTCCAGTAATAATTTAACAGTCCCGTGGTGATTATTAAAGGCTTAAAAAGGTAATTTAATAATGTCATATAAATATTCATTAGCATTTAACGTCATCTTGTCCGAAATTCTACTTAATTACCTCTTGTGAATTGCAGTACCCACAAGAATTTTATTTCTTTATTGGTGAGGGATATCGACACTGCCTACCTCCTTGCAGAAAAGTGTAATAGCATGTATTTATATTAACTCTTCTTCAGTTCAAAATGTGATTTAAATCGTTAAAATTTCTCGATATGGAGACTGGAACACCTAAACTAAACCCATTGCCCACATGCCTGGACAGCGTGTCCTGATCTGGTCTACTAATAGACCAAATTCCCTCTTAAATGATGGGGTACTTACCCAATAAGTCTATTCTATTCTTCTTTAATGGATCTTATGTGACTATCTTAAGTCAATTCACTTTCCGCCAATGTCTTGTATCAAAGTCAAAGTCAAAAATTTTTATTTCAAGTTGGCATGTTTTACAAGATCTTTTGCAAAAATAGTGGCGTAGCTAGGTAACCAAGAGCCCTGGGGCAAATTAAAAAATGGGGCCAAACTTCTATGTAAATTGACTTGGTTTTATCAAATAATAATATGAAATACACAAATACTTTTAAAATACTAAAAAAGGCTAGTTTAGTTCGATTGAGATTTCTGGTACGGACTCGAGGCCCCCGTGAGCTTGAGAGCCCCGGGCCACTGCCCCGCCTAGCTCCTTGGTAGCTACGCCACTGTGTGTATAACTTCGGAAAATACCCATTATGTCTTCTACAGGGTATGTCATCTCTCTTATTACTTATTATCATCATAGATAATATAATAAACTAGCTGGCCCGGCAAACGTTGTTTTGCCATACCAAAAAAAAGTTAAAAAAAAAAATAAAAAAAATGAACTATAAACCTCACGGAGTCCGAGACCTTTCCAACGAATGCAAAACCGTGGAAATCGGTTCGTGCGTTCTGGAGTTATGGCGTTAGGAAGGAAAACCCGACTTATTTTTTCATAGTAATATTGTTACTTTAAAGTTTTCAGTCACCACATGGACTGACATGTTTTACTTTGATGTTTTCCATCTCTTCACAATTTTAAAACTATTTGATGATGATGATGATGCCTCACAGCCGTTTTCGGCTACAGCGACCGCTTCATGGACCAATGTAATAATTTCGTCTATTAGCCAGGTTGGTTGGCCCTTAGATGTGCTTTCCAGTGGCTAATATAGCCAATCTTAGTAGTGAATGTGCGCCCGCATTGCACGCACGTGAGCACACCATCGACTACATTATACGTGACAGTAGCAGGCTCGCGGGATTTAAGGTCGTCCCGTTTTTTGTCCATGTCAGATCTTCTGGTTTCCTCAAACTCTAACACCTTTTGATGTACGAGTTGCCGCCACTCGGTGCGTTGCGCTGCTTTAGTATGCCAGTGCGAGGATTCGATCTTACAACGCTTAAGATGTCTTTTCAGCACATCCTTATACCTTAAATGTTGGCCTCCGCTCTTTCGCTTGCCATATTGGAGTTCTGAAAAGAAAATGCGTTTCGCCGCTCTCTCATCCGACATGCGCGATACATGTCCACACCACCGTAGCTGTCGCCTCATGATGTAAGCCTCAATGCCGCCCACATTGGCTCGTCTTAGTACTTCTGTGTTCCGCACGTGGTCACACCATCTGATTCTCATTATCCGACGCAGACATTTAAGGTGGAATCTGTCGAGTACTCGAATATGGTGACGATACAAGCACCACGACTCAGCGGAGTACAGAAGACTGGGAAGTACTATCGCCATATATACAGAGACTTTAGTGCTTAATTGTAGATCATGAGAGCAGAAGACCTTTCGATTCAACCTGCCAAAAGCTGCGGCCGCAGCGGCGATTCTGCTGTTAATTTCAGCATCAAGGTCACATCTCGTTGTTACGGTGCTTCCCAGATAACGGAATTTTTCAACCTGATTCAGCACATCCTCACCGAGTTTCACAGTTAAATGACCATGACCAGGCGGTGCCATGGACATCACTTCTGTCTTTCTTACATTGACCTTTAGGCCAAACTTAAGACATGATTCGGTGAAAACTGACATTAAGAGTTGTAGGCCATCTGGGGATTCTGCTACGAAGCACAGGTCATCTGCATACATTATCTCCGTAACTAAAGCGTACGACACTTTACTGCGGGCTCGAAATCTGCCCAGATTATGTAAATTGCCATCTGTCCGAAAGCGGATGTGAACTCCTTCGGCCGTTGCTTGTATTACCTCGCGGACTACAACTGCGAAGTATAACGCAAACAGTGTTGGCGCCAACACACATCCTTGCTTGACTCCGCATGTGACCGGGAAGAAGTCCGACCAGTCATTATTAGCTGCTACACAACACTGCATGTTATCATGGAGGAGTCTCACGAGTCTCACAAACTTCGGCGTACATCCCAGTTTCTCCAATACAACCCACAGGGCTTCTCGAGGCACACTGTCAAACGCCTTCTCAAGATCAACAAAGCACAAGTACAATGGTCGGCTTTGTTCTCGACCTTTTTCCTGCAGCTGACGTATCGAAAAGATTGCTTCACAGGTGCCGCGATCTGGTCGAAATCCAAACTGGGTCTCCGGCAAAACTCTCTCGGACAGAGGTTTCAGGCGATTAAGAACAACTCGGGCAAAGATTTTACCAGGCGCCGACAAAAGTGATATTCCTCGGTATGAGTTACAATCGGACCGATCTCCTTTGTTTTTATAGAGGGTGATGATACGAGACGTTAAAAAGTCTGACGGTACTTGTTCCTCCTTCCAGATGCGGACAAAAAGCTTCCATATAAGCATGTGTAACTCCTCGCTGCCATATTTTAACAGCTCGCCTGGAATACGGTCATTTCCAGCTGCCCTGTTGTCCTTTTGCTGCTTTATAGCTGTAATTACCTCTCCTAACGATGGTGTTATGTCTAGCTCATGGTCAACAGGAAGTTCGGGTATAGACCTAATATGGCACATGTCTATCGGCCGGTGCACATTAAGCAGACCGCTAAAGTGCTCCGCCCATCTATCCAATACCTCGGTCTTACCAGTCAGCAGGCACTTGCCATCAGCTGACTTAAGAGGTACTTTCACACGGGAAGTGGGACCTAGCAGTTTGCGGATCTCACAATAGAATTCTCCGAGTTGGTTAGTATCCGAAAGCCGCTGTATTTGACAAGCTTTCTCCCTCCACCAATTGTCTTTGATGTCCCGGCACACTTTACGCACCTGTCGACTACTAGTCCTTAACTCTGCGTCAGTAGCTCTTAGTTGGCCGCTACGACGTAATAACTGTCTATGTTGGTTGAAAACTGCAGACAGCATCGAATCGCTGTCGTCAAACCAATCCTCATTTTTACGAATCTTTAGTCCCACCGTTGTTGTTGCAGTGTCTAATAGATGAGTAGTAAGCGCTCGCCATGCGATGTCGATTTCATTTGCCTCGTATGCCTGCATTGGCAGAGCTAGGGTGTCTAAATATTTCTGCCTTATCTCGACAGTTTTTAATTTATCCACGTTTAAAGTAGTAAGCCTACAATTGCGTGGTCTTCGAGACAAGCAGAGGCGAAGTTTTAGTTTGACGACAACCAATCGATGGTCAGTCCAGCAGTTTGCACCGCGCATAACGCGAGTGACATATACCTGTGATATGTCACGTTGTCTAACAATTGCGTAATCGATTAAATGCCAGTGTTTGGACCTTGGATGCATCCACGTTGTCTTGTGTTTGGCAGGCAGCCTAAACATGGTGTTAGTAACCGCAAGTTCAAATTGTGCACAGACGCTAAGTAACAGTTGCCCGTTGCTGTTCATAGTGCCAACACCGTGTCTGCCAAGCACTTTAGGCCAACTTTCTAAGTCTCGTCCGACTCTGGCATTAAAATCCCCCAGTAGCAAAACTTGTTCATTGGGACGAATTCTTTCTAGACAACGTGTGAGTTCCTCGTAAAATTTGTCCTTGATGTCGTCGGACTTATCCAGAGTTGGCGCGTAAACGCTGAGGATATTCAAAAAGTTGTCGTTGTGAAGATGAAGGCGCAATGTGGTTAATCGGTCAGAGATGTGGATGGGATACTCCGCTAAACGCTTAACCAAGTCATTTTTGACCGCGAATCCCACTCCTGACCTCCGCGGTTCAGAGCAGGCAGCGCCCTTCCAAAAGAAAGTATAACCGCCCCCAGTTTCTGTTAGTTCCCCTTCATCAGCAAGACGTGTTTCACTAAGAGCAGCTACATCTACATTGTAGCGACGAAGTTCCCGGGCAACAATCGCAGTTTTCCTTTCCGGACAGGCGCTATTTGCACGATCCTGAAGCGTTCGGACATTCCATGCACCGAAAATCATTGTTGGTGTTGAACATTTTAATTTATTGAGACGTCGACCACGTGTTTGTGATGCGGTGGCAGCCGTGGTTACTACCAACCTAGTTGTTGTGGGGCGAGCATTTGTTTAGGGCACCTTTTCTAGCCCTCTCCTCGGCTGAGCGAGGAAAGCAGTGCCTCCCTAAATAGGGCTGCTTTGTCACCTCGGGTGCTGCCGAGCTCACACTGTCACCCCATTGCAGTGTGAAAGCGACCACGGTGCTTCTACCACACCCCCGAGGTCGCCTACGTGCTGGTATCAGTCAAGACCCAGTGAGCATCACACCAAGCCTTTCTACCTCAACCAGTCGCCGTAGGGCTTTTTGTTCTCAAGTCCAGATAACGGAAGCAGTCAGGTGCGCAGGAGATTTTAGGGTGCATGAGCATTCGCGCCAACGCCGATACACACACTCGTCTTCCCCTACCTGTATCCAGTGGAGCGGAAAACCGTTACGACTGGAGGTAGGTTCAGATGTTGTTTCTAGCCAACGGTCTCTTTTGCCTTCTACCGTTGCCCTAGGCCATCCACATTGCCTTGCTGCCTCGCCGAATCCACCAAATACAGTCGTATATCTACTTGGTATTGCCTTCATCGCCGTTGCAGTCTTTATGCACTTTACGGGAAGGTTCCGTTCTATACTTCTCTCCGAAGAGACAAGTCCCCTCTTCCAGGTTTAGCCCGCGAGCCGACGCGGTTTACCAGGGTGTGGCCGCTGCGTGCATAGCAGCTTCTCGGAGCCACTGGAGAGAGTTTGTGAGAAGTAACGTATTTTAACTATCCTTAGCCGCTACTAAGCCGGCTGGCACAAGGTAGACGCTAAACCCCCCACTACACCCCATTAAAACTATTTACTACCCAACTGTGAGACATTATTGGGTTGTGAGAAAGATTAAAAGCAATAAATACGACAAATAATTTCATCTATACAACAAAATCTCTTTGCTTTGACTAGAAGAAACAATATAATCCTTAGAATTAAGAGAGACACACGAACGTTGCAGGAATTAATATTCTGATCATATTTTGTTACACAGAATGTTTTGATAGATCGCTTTTACACTATACGATGTGGATACGATTTTGATATGACGTGATATTCTTCTTATCTCTGATAGACTTCTAATATCTTATTGCCTTAGTTTTTAACACGCTTTTATTGATTCGGTACGTATCTATTAATGTATTAACCTACTAGCTATTGCCTGCAACTTCGTACGCGTGAAATTTAAAAACAATTAACACTAAATACTAAAAACAATTAATACTAATATTAAAAAGCGGAAGAGTTTGTTTGTTTGTTTGTTTAAACGTGCTAATCTCAGGAACCAGTGGGCCGATTTGAAAAATTCTTTCAGTGTTAGATAGGGCATTTATCGAGGAAGGCTTTAGGCTACATAACATCACGCTGCGACCAATAGGAGCGAAGCAGTAGTGGTAAATGTCGAAAAAACGGGATAAATTCTCTAAATTCCAGGCGTACGAAGTCGCGGGCAGCAGATATCTATTGAAAAAAACCATCGAAATCCGTTGCTTAGTTTTAAAGACATGATCAATCTGACTACTGCAAGTGGGTGAATTATACTTTCTAAATTCCCGTTTCACCTTTATTTAAAAAAATTCTCCTATATAATGTTACAATAACGATATCGTTGGCCCTACGCTGGTAACGACTGTGTTGCAGGAGCCATAGTACAAAGTCGTTATTTTTATAATAACTAGCTGACCCGGCAAACGTTGTTTTGCCATACCAAAAAAAGTAAAAAAAAATATAAAAAAAAAGAACTATAAACCTCACGGAGCCCAAGACCTTTCCAACGAATGCAAAACCGTGGAAATCGGTTCGTGCGTTCTGGAGTTATAGCGTCAGGAAGGAAAATCCGACTTATTGCTAGTGTATAGAGTGGTTCAAGAGGATGGTCTTTAATATAAATTTTCTATAATTTGTGAAGATTTCGTATATGTTGTGTGGGCATAGTAATTATAAACGCAGGTAAAACATTAGCTAATAAAGAATACGTAATCCTACTAATATTTTAAATGTGAAAGTTTATGAGTATGGATGTTTGGATGTTTGTTACTCTTTTATGTAAAAACTACTCAATGGTTTTTTTTTAAACTTAACAATAATGTAGCTTCACATCAGAATAACACATAGGCTACAATTTATAAAGATATTGTGTGAATTGTCTAAAATGTGACGATAAGTGTCAAGTAAGTAGGAATTCCACGGATACGAGTAAATTATAAGACAGAACCACACTACGGATATCACGCTTCATCTATAGATATTTAAATTAAAATATATTGTACCAACGATACGAGAGAAAATTAAACTTCCAACTTGTACAAACATTAATCTACGTCAGAAGCTGTAATGAAACTACACCGAATAATTTGTATACGACACACAAATAAGAAAACACTATTAGTTAACAAAAGTATTACATTATTCAAGAGCTTTTTATATGATTCAAGAACGTTCCAACAATAGAATTTGTATTTGTTGGAACATTTCAGAATCAACCACTTTTGTCAAAGTCAAAGTCAATTTTTTTTTATTTCAAGTTGGAATGTTTTACAAGCTCTTTTGAAACGTCAGAAACTAGGTGTCTGTTCCAAACGCGAATCCTATGGAGAAGAACAGACAAGAAACTCCATGGATTTATTTTTCTTTTCTTTTCAATAATATTATACATAGTTGTATCAGGGGTGTGAGAATGATGCCGATCAGTACAATCACGACTAACTAAAACTAACTTAATAATAAAATAGCCTTGTTGGGGCAAATCGACCAGTCCCAGCAGAAGGCACCCGTTCACGAGTATAACGCACACATCAGCCCCGCACATTTGTTAATCATTTTATTATTATGTTCTTATAAAAACCGGTCAAGTACGAGTTGTACTCGCATACGAAGGGTCCCGTATTGTTTTGATCGTAATATGTACATGAGCCATTCCGACATAATTATGCCATATAGATCTTGGACGCGAATAGGGATTGTTCATAATTTTTGACCTACTGTTTTTATATTCTTTTCAGAAAATATAGACTATTTTAAGCAACTAATTTCAATATTATTGAAATATTCACTATACAGAATTTTTTAAAAATTCTTGAAGATATTACTTTAAATGTTGTAACATCATCGTTTTACGCAATCTGTCTATAGACTTTTCTTGATAGATTTAATACAGATTGCACTTTATCTTTTCAAAGTTGACAAGTTGATATGATAGACCAATTTCAACTCCACTTCAGAGTAATATGTCCCTAAAAACGCCTTAATATTTTAAGTCCTTCATTTCAAGGGCAAATAGAGATCATTTGCTTTTTTGGAAAAATAATCGTTAATATAGCAAGTTTTCCGAATAAAACGAATGGATCATGATCAGAAACTCTATTCCCCGAAATGGTTTTCGAATTAAGAGTTTAAGAAAAATATGAACAATGCCCATTCGTACGCGTGGAATTATGAAAATTTTCCAAAACTTCGTAACATTTTTCAATGATGCTTAGCTCCTATTACTCGCAGTCTGATGTTATCCTTCCTCGATAAATGATAGTACATTATGAATGCGCTAATCTCAAAAACCGCTGATCCGATTTAAAAAAATATTTAAGCGTTGAATCGTGGAAGGCTATACAATTCCTTCTTTCTTCTATAGGCTATACAACATCACGCTGCGACCAATAGGAGCGAAGCATCAGTGAAAAACGTAGCAAAAACGGGGAAATCTTTCTACACCCCATGCGTACAAAAAACGTACATAAAAATGTAGCTTTTATATAGAATTGGTAATATTTCGTAAACGTCTGACTGAAGTATTAAGGAAAGTATTTTACAAGGGTAGTACATAGCGACACCCCAGTTACAATTCAAGTGTCACAATAAGATTTAATCACATTAATATTCTAGTGACATACGTTGGGATGCGTTTACAGGACACGATTTTGCGTACGTACTCGTAGTTTCTCATCGCGCGTTACGAAAGGGGGCTAGATTAAAAAAATTAAGGCGAAAAGTTGTAACGACATTTTTAATTATAGTTGTAAGCCGCGCGATGAGAGAGAAAGAGGGAGTGAGAGAGAAAGACATTTATTTTCACGCCAGTTATTTTCGTTACGTCTTTTTATTTCACATTGAACAGTGTGGTAAATAAAAAAAAATATTATAACTTAAGGGCCTACATCAATATTATCGTATATCATCGCCGACACGTACATATTAACACAGCCAGTAGGCACAGAAAATGAAGAATTAGGGATACTTTTCCTATTTACTCAAAATCTACTAAATATATTTTAATTCTGATCCACGTGTTTCTATACATAATAGTTACCTATGTTTTTAAAGTTATTTATAAATAATAATAAATAAATATTCATGGACATTTCACACAACGTCCTCTGGTCCCAAGCTAAGCTTTATATGCTTGTGTTATGGGTACCAGAATACGGATAGAATACATATACTACTTTTCTTTTGTAAATACATACTTATAATACATAGTAAACACCCAGACGCAGTACGAACATTTGTATGACAATTAAAAACATCGCACAAATATTTGTCCTGACCGGGAATCGAACCCGAGACCTCGTGAACGGCAGTCCGTTATATGAACCACTAGGCCACGAGGCCCGTCAATTTCATTAGTTAATACGCGATAATAGACCGAAAATGAAAAAAATCAAAAATTTGAGAGGTTGTTTCGCCAAGATTTTCTATCGAGAAAACTTTTTTTCAATCGCGTTTCTGAGTTCATGCGATCCTAGATCATATATTGAAAAAACATATACTTAAAAATTAGAGCTCTAGCCATTCAATCTAAAGAAACAATGAAAACTTCGTACATAGAAAAATGCACGAAGCTATTTTGGTATCCTCTTAAATTCGTTCCATCCGGGTGTCCCTTGACACCTCTTAAGTGTTTTATATTCATTTAACTTTATACACAAAAAGTATTATACAGGTGGACTTAAGAGGGCACGACAGCAAATTATGCTACATAAAAAAATATGGGTTTCGTACTCCCCATTTTTCTTTGCAAAAGTAAAACTGATTTTAAAGTTCTTACGCTATATTATAGATGAAGAGTATATCTATGCTTGTATCACTCTTATTCTTTTTTTCAAAACATATTAACTAAAAGAAAGATGACAATTCGAAAATCCGTTTTTTTTCGGTTTTCTTTAGGTAAAGTTGCAGCACTATCACACATATTTGGTAAGCATAGATATACTCTTCATCTATAATATATCGTAAAAACAATTAAAATCGGTTTAATTTTCGCGAAGAAAAAAAGGGACTACGAAACGTCTTTTTTTCTAAGAATTTGTAGGTAAAATCTGCTTTAGCTATATTTGTCCCTTTTAGCGCGGCGCTTGGAAATAGGGATAGCAATACCTAAGGCAAATACCTAAATTAGGATTTAGGAGTACAATACCCTCATAATGCCTGAGGCATTCTCTTCCACTCTACCTACCTAGGGTGGTGCAGAAAATAGAAAGTAGTGGTCAACGAAAACGACCGTTATACAGATATGATTAAAATTTTCATAAATAAACTTCAGCTATTGATTTAGTTATACCACAGATAATATAGTTGGTACCAATTCTACATGCACGACTAAACTAAACTTCCTTACTAATTTATAAATGCGAAAAGCGGAATAATAACCAAAAATTTTGACGAGCTTAAGTGTTAATGTGTGTATACCAAACCATAGTGCGATTTAAAAAAGTACGTACAACGCCATCTATCGAGTGGTATAGTAAACTTCTGTTTGTTAAGGTTTGATTTCTAAATTTCACGCAGACAAAGTCGCGGGCAATATCTAGTAACTTTTGATAGTGTCGATAACACAATTCGGCAATGTTAACTAAACTTTCTTGATTAAAAATCTGTTTAATATAGATTAAAGATTTTAATTAATATAAATTTGGGGCAATAAAATAGCCAATTAATCAAAATACACAATAATTATTTCAATTTTTTTAGTTAAGTTTAGTTATGCACGTAGAATTAGCATCATTGTCTATTTATTATTAACTAGCATTGCCCGCGACTTCGTACGCGTGAAATTAAGAAATCAATCCTTACCAAACAGAAGTTTACTCTTCTGCTCAATAGATGGCGTTGTACGTTTTTTAAATAGCGCTATCGTTTCGTTCCACACATTAACACTTAAGCTCGTCAAATGTTATTTCTATATATGACATTCAGGGAACTGTAGAACAGACAGATCAGCCGGCTCCAGAATTTTACTATATTCCGGAGCCGTTTTAAAGCCCTTGGTAAAGAACGGGGTGGTGACACGGACAATTTTTCACTAGCAAATAAACTAAATAAAACCACACCGTACACCAATTTGATATTATTTTAGATTGGAATAAAATTACTTGTAAAAATCGACATCCATATTTTCATTTCAATTAAATTAAACAGTCCATTACTAAATGTATCGGCACCATTTACTTTAATTTCATTTCAAATTATTTGATGAAACAGTATTGCAAAATGGAAATTCGCCAAAGGGCTTGTTACACTACACTATATCTAGGTGAGCAATATTTTAAGAGCGGCTAAGTGACAAGTCTCTAACAAAAATAGAGACAGCGATTGATTCACAGTATTCACTCGTATCTTCAGCTATTTCCTTGGCAATATAATTTTAGCTATTTTCTCATTAAGTACAGGAAATAAATTACATAAGTGTAGTTTTATTTATTTAAATGAGTCGCGCAAGTATTACAGAATATTAAATAAAATATTTTTTACCTGAAAAATAGCCTGTCTCCTTTCTAGGTCTGTATACTATTTACGTACTAAATTTCATTTAATTCGATTTGGTAGTTTTGTCGTTAGAGAGACAATCTCAGTTACTATCGTATTTATCAGACACTCAATAATATATTTTTGGTCTTATTCATAATGACTTATCGGAGGTTTAAACGGAGATTTTATCGGAGAGATAATAACCGTTTTATAGTAAAAAGACTATTATGAATAACAAGTTTTGACAATTTTTGCGAACAGATTTTAGCGAACTTTTAAAACTCCGGTAAGTCATTATGAATAAGACCATTTGTCGTTACATTTATTAACGTACACCACACATAAACCAGATGGTGTGTTGACGTTTATAATTGTGCACGAGTAACTTTAGCCTGGCTAAATCGTACTTCATAGAATAATGACGTTTCATATGACGTATAGCCCGTATCATAGACACATTTCCACGCACACATAGATATGTACACACTACATCTGGAATATCTGTGCCTACTATTTGTATACAAAACATTCAAATCGATTCGGTAGTTTTGTCGTGAAAGAAATAGACGCAGTTAATATTACATTTGTAATGTATGTATTGTACACAAAATGTCTCTTTAGTCGTTACCACACATCTTATCTATTCTAATATTATAAAGCTGAAGAGTTTGTTTGTTTAAACGCGCTAATCTCAGGAACCTATGGTACGATTTGAAAAATTCTTTCAGTGTTGGATAGTCCATTTAGCGAGGAAGGCTATAGGCCATATAACATCACGCTGAATAGGAGAGAAGCAGTAGTGAAAAATGTTACAAAAATGGGGAACATTTTTTAAATTCTATGCGTACGAATTCGCGGGCAACAGGTAGTATTTTATATGCCTTTATATTTATTACATTTGCAGCAAAGTGTAATAAGCGCTTAGTCTATTAAATGCACAGCTTCAACCACTCGCTATATCTATATATCCGATGATATTGATGTCACCATCCGTTCGAGATAGCACTTGGGACAGTGCATACGAATTTATACTAAGAATCTGTTGGTTTATTAAGTATTAATATGTTATCTTATCTAATCTAGCTTTATGCCATCAACTTTGTTGGCCTAAATTCTACCTAAATAATGAATAAAGTGGTATTAATGAAGTATGAGTAAGTAGTGATTAATGGTCTTATTCATAATGACTTAACGAAGGTTTAAACGGAGATTTTAACGGAGAGATAAAAACCGTTTTATCGTAAAAAGACTATTATGACTAACAAGTTTTGAAAATTTTCGCGAACCGATTTTAGCGAACGTTTAAACCTCTGATAAGTCATTATGAATAAGACCATTAGTAAATTAATAAAAAATCTATACCTCTTACAAAGCTGAAGAGTTGTTTTGTTTGAACGCGCTAATCTCAGTAACACTTGCCCGATTTTAAAAATTCTTTCACTGTTAGATCGTCCATTTATCGAGAAAGGTAGGCTATATAACATCACGCTGCGACTAAAAGGAGCTAAGAATCAGTAAAAAATGTTGCAAAAAAAAAGGGGGAAATTTTCTAAATTCAATACGTAGGTATGCGGGCAACTCCGCAATCTGCTTCTTGAGATTATCGCGTTCAAACAAACAAACAATCACAACTCTTCTCGCTCACTCTCTCCAGCCCATTAACGTCCCACTGTTGGGCACGAGCCTCCTCCACTTTGGGATGGTCTACTGTGCCGCGCTGACCAGGCGTGTTGGCATAGGGTTTATTTGCGAGTTTTCCGTCTCTCACAGAGGATATGGTCCTATGGTAATATGCCTTAGCTGACTTTTACAGCACCCTTGGGAGGAGATGGGGTGGTGATGCTTGTATTCTTAATCCGCCACCACACGGACACAAACTCTTCATCTTTATAATATTTATATAGATAAGCTGATTCTATCACTTTTATTTCCGTTTCATATTCGAACACATTCGTAAAGGTGTATTGGTCCGTTAAACAATTCGGTAGTAAATCTGAGAGCCGTTTGTCGATATAAAGCGTTCCATTTGACAGTACAAACAGAATTGACTGGCTGAAGTATTTGTACTAGATGTATTGTGAGATTTTCATGATAGAATTTAACAAACAAAGATGACTTCTCTCGTTTACGTCTGAATCATACGAGACATCACAATTTCTATGTACGATTCCAAAAGATTTAACGTATATATGATGTCTTTTGATAGGCTGAACATATTATTTGCATAAATCTTCTCGCTTTCGTTCAATTGGATAAGGACCTCTTCCGTAAGAGCGTAGCTACGGCTGATTGAACCATATGCGTATGGCAGCCTTTCTGAGGCCTTTTTAGCATTATATTGATAGCTAGAAGGGTCTTGAACCGGTGTAGAATCAAAACCTACAGGTTACTTCCAGTGGCGGATTTGCAGTCTCGGCCGCCCTAGGCCCCAAAGCCATGAGCCGCCCTAGGCCCCAAGCCATCAGCCGCCCTAGGCCCCAAGCCATCAGCCGCCCTTGGCCCCAAGCCATTAGCCGCCCCTTTCTCAGCATCCACCATATAGACTACATAATGAAATTACTTCATTGTCAAATTTATCTAAATAGATTTAGAAAAGGAGAAAAATTCAGTTTTATTTCGCAAGAAAATTTGACGGTTTTTGTAAATCACCGCCCTTAAATCTGGCTGCCCTAGGCCTACCAGACCTTAGGGTAAATCCGCCACTGGTTACTTCCCGTTTCCCTAGAGACTTAAAATTTTGCATTTTCCCAGACTATAGAGTGCTAATATAGAGAAAAATCCAAAAGCTTATAATTTGTTATTACATCACACGAAAGAAATGTTTATACTAATACCACAGAGAACTTATGAGGTAGCTGAAATTTGATTCATATATTTTCGATTCGTATTTATTATATCAACTACAAAATTAAGTTGGTGAGATTTTTAAGCTCAATCAATTGTTTATTAGTATTTAGTTATTTAAGTTTACGGTGCGAGTTTACCCCACTCTTGACAGGTTTTTTTTTATAAATCAAAAACCACAACTTTGCTAAAATTGTTCATACTTTTAAATTGCTATCAACATACTAAAAAGTCATAAGATTTGCTGTGGCTTAACCATTTTGCTCAGACATATGTGTAAGGATTTATAGGGTCCCATACAAGACGCTCAAACGGCTTTGGTGTATCGGACAGAATATAAATGTGGCTATAATTCTGATGTGTTCATATTTCATTTTATATAAAATTACTAGCTGTCCCGGCAAACGTTGTTTTGCCATACTAAAAAAAAACTTTGAAAAATAGATGTTAGCCGATTCTCAGACCTACTGAATGTGCATACAAAATTTCATAGGAATCGGTCTAGCCGTTTCGGAGGAGTACGGTAACTAACACTGTGACACGTGAATTTTATATATTAGATGTATTTTAAAGTTATAAACATATTACTAGCTGTTGCCCGCAACTTTATACGCATGGAATTTGGAAATTAAAAAAAGTCATTAACAAATTATACAAAAAAAAACATCTCTTGAACCACTGTAGGCACTGTACCTATTAAGAGGATACCAAAATAGCTTCGTGCATTTTTCTATGTACGAAGTTTTCATTGTTTCTTTAGATTGAATGGCTAGAGCTCTAATTTTTAAGTATATGTTTTTTCAATATATGATCTAGGATCGCATGAACTCAGAAACGCGATTGAAAAAAGTTTTCTCGATAGAAAATCGAAACAACCTCTCAAATTTTTTATTTTTAGGGTTCCGTACCCAAAGGGTAAAAACGGGACCCTATTACTGAGACTTCGCTGTCCGTCCGTCCGTCCGTCCGTCCGTCCGTCCGTCCGTCTGTCACCAGGCTGTATCTCAAGAACGGTGATAGCTAGAGAGTTGAAATTTTCACAGATGATGTATTTCTATTGCCGCTATAACAACAAATACTAAAAATAAAATAAAATAAATATTTAAGGGGGGCTCCCATACAACAAACATGATTTTTTAGGGTTCCGTACCCAAAGGGTAAAAACGGGACCCTATTACTGAGACTTCGCTGTCCGTCCGTCCGTCCGTCCGTCCGTCCGTCTGTCACCAGGCTGTATCTCAAGAACGGTAATAGCTAGAGAGTTGAAATTTTCACAGATGATGTATTTCTATTGCCGCTATAACAACAAATACTAAAAATAAAATAAAATAAATATTTAAGGGGGGCTCCCATACAACAAACATGATTTTTAGGGTTCCGTACCCAGTATCTCAAGAACGGTGATAGCTAGACAGTTGAAATTTTCACAGATGATGTATTTCTATTGCCGCTATAACAACAAATACTAAAAATAAAATAAAATAAATATTTAAGGGGGGCTCCCATACAACAAACATGATTTTTAGGGTTCCGTACGCAGTATCTCAAGAACGGTGATAGCTAGACAGTTGAAATTTTCACAGATGATGTATTTCTATTGCCGCTATAACAACAAATACTAAAAATAAAATAAAATAAATATTTAAGGGGGGCTCCCATACAACAAACATGATTTTTTTACCGTTTCTTGCTCGATACTAATAACGTTGCCTTATGTTGCATAGATAATGGTACGGAACCCTTCGTGCGCGAGTCCGACTCGCACTTGACCAATTTTATTTACCGTTTCTTGCTCGATACTAATAACGTTGCCTTATGTTGCATAGATAATGGTACGGAACCCTTCGTGCGCGAGTCCGACTCGCACTTGACCAATTATTTTCATTTGTCGGTCTATTATCGCGTATTAACTAATGAAATAACTTTAAAAACATAGGTAACTATTATGTATAGAAACACGTGGATCAGAATTAAAATATATTTAGTAGATTTTGAGTAAATAGGAAAAGTATCCCTAATTCTTCATTTTCTGTGCCTACTGGCTGTTATAATATGTACGTGTCGGCGATGATATACGATAATATTGATGTAGGCCCTTAAAAACACCACATCAAAATCCGTTGCGTAGTTTTAAAGATAAAGACACATAGGGACATACATACAAAAATAACGAATGCTTTGTAATAGGTAAAGATATTGGAAGGTGCGTTATTTTAATAATAACTAGCTGGCCCGGCAAACGTCGTTTTGCCATACCAAAAAAAAAAAAAAAAAAAAAAATGAACTATAAACCTCACGGAGCCCGAGACCTTTCCAACGAATGCAAAACCATGGAAATCGGTTCGTGCGTTCTGGAGTTATAGCGTCAGGAAGGAAAATCCGACTTATTTTTATATAGTAGATTGTACCACCATGTAACACACTTAGTATGTAATAAATATTTGAATTTGAATTCTTTGATTTACACATTATGTACTTATATCTTTTATATTAATTACATATTATAACTAATAATAGGGTTTAATTTATAAGCATTTTGCTTACGTAGTTTCCCTTCACTAAACAGATGGCTTTCAAATAATAATTAGCATTGAAACGGACAGACTTCTTTCGAACTCTCCTCAGCAGGTTAACGGCCATATTGGCACGGGCTCTACCGCATTGGAAGCTATCTTAGCTTAGGGTTTCCTAATCTATATTAACTCAGGGATTCCTTTCAAGATTTCGTTCGCTCACAGCGTATTTTCTCTGCTATCATCGCCACAAATAACTAGAATCATAGAATTATGAAACATCAAACAACTGCACCAATTCCAATGAAATTCGGTACAGAGATACTCAAGAACCTGATAGAGGAAACAGAGCGTTTAATGATTCCAAGTTTCATTATTATAACATCAAGCCTTTTTCCCATGGGGGTAAGCAGAGGCTATAAAGCATCATCTGCTACTATCCAAACATACTTCCTTCCTTCCATCCACACTCATACATCTGTTCATGACCAATGGTTGTAAGTGCTACGCACTTGATCCTTTTGGGTATACCAGCGATGACATCGGAGTATATTATTATATTTCTCGAGCTTCCTCTCCTACCGTTCCCACTTACCTCCACCGTGTATTGTACCTCCAAATTTCACACAAACGAAATCATGGGCAACTGATATAGAACAGAGCGCTAGTATTTTTTAATAAAATGTAAATGTATAACGCGATTACTCATCACTTGAACACCGTGGCAACCCTCGTTATTAGGTCGGTTATACGTGTGTTGAATTGCGCTGATGAATGATCACAACCATTAGGGATGGCAAACCTTGAATTTGAATATATATTTACATCTGTAATACAGATTTATTTATGTGTCAGCTTTGTTGGATTCTGCCGCTTGACGCGGCCTGGCTTACAAAATAAGCTTTGCGCGTGGGTTGTCAATTTTAAATGTAATTTTCCCTTTATGTGTATTCGTTTTATGATGTCACAATTTATTAAATGAAATTCTGTGATTATTTATTTAATAACTAGCTGTTGACCGCGACTTCGTACGCGTGGAATTTAGAAAATTTTCCCCACTATTGCAACATTTTTTACGGATGCTTCACTTTTATTAGTGTGTTGTTATATAGCCTATAGTTTTCCTCGATAAATGTACTATCCAACACTGACAGAATTTTTCAAATCGGACCAGTGGTTCCTGAGATTAGCTGTGTGCTCACCATAAATATAGATGTTCCTTTTATCTATATCTCTCTCCGGCCCAACAACGTCCCACTGTTGGGCACGGGCCTCCTCTATTTCTGGAGGGATTATGGTCTACTATGCCGCGCTGATCGGATGTTTCGGTATAGGGTTTAATTTCGAATTTTCCGTCTCTTACAGAGGATGTTAACTGTGTAGAATATCCCTTTTCTGGCTTTTACAGCAACCTGGGGAGGAGATGGGGTATTGACACTTGTGTTCTTAATCCGTCACCACACGGACAAGTTTATCTATTTACTTAATATCTATAAAATGTACCCCATCTCCAAATCAGCCAAAATCATTTCTCAATATAAAATTATGTTATATATTGAATGAATGTAGTAAACTTCTTTTTATGTAGTGAAAACTGCCGTAAACATACAGGTAACATACAAAAGATACTACTGCGATACGAAAGATACAAAAGGTACAAAAGAAAGGGTTGTACCCACAGATCAATCTTAATAGATTCCGCACGCAAGGCAATCAACGACCACTGAATGTATGCTATTTTGTCACATAGCTAATGTATAAGAACTAGACGTGTGATTTAGCTACGGCCAAAATGCAAATACAAAATTTCGTGTGGTGATGGATTAAGAATACAAATGTCACCACCACTTTTCCTCCCGACGGAGCTGTAAAATCCAGCTAATCGATACCTTCGAATCGAACCAGATAACATTTTTTGTGGGAGATTGAAACCTCGAAACGAAACTCTACGCCAAGGGCCCTAGATCTGGTCATCGTGTTATAGTATACCAAAATCTCTCTCAAAGTGCTGGAAGCTCGTGCCCAACAGTGGGACTAATGGAATTTCATTGTTCCATACCACGCAACCCTTCCGTCAACGTTTACGGCCATTTTCAATAATCAATCTATGATTAGGGATAGATTTATTATCTTCGTTTATCAGTAAGATATTTCTATTTACTGTCGAATTGCCAATAGAGAATGCTGTCATCAGTAGTTTATTGATATTATGCAAGTAAGGGCAAAAGTTTATATTAATACTAGCTGACCCGGCAAACGACGTGTTGCCAAAAAAAATTTTGGGGTGGACACCCCTTATTACTTAGACTGACTTAGAGGTTTGAAAAATAGTTATAGTAGCCGATTCTCAGACTTCCTAAATATGCATAAAAAAATTCATAAGAATCGGTCAAGCCGTTTCGGAGGAGTAGGTATGGGAACGAACATTGTGACACGAGAATTTTATATATTAGATGACCTTGACAGCAAGAATCGAGGATAGATAAAATATTGAAAGTGGCCGTTAGTCGTTAACAAATATCTCGTATTCATTCTCCTGTCCTTATCTCACTATTTGGGGTCAATGCAACATGTATTTTTCTTCTATAGTCTTCTGTCATTCGACATATTATCTGTGATAACTCCTCTTTCTTTCATGTCCTCATTCACATAATCCATCCATCTTATCTTAGGTCTTCCTCTAGACTTTTTTCCTTCCACTTTTATTCGCAGAAATCTCTTAGCGATATTATTTTCCTCTCGTCTCATTAGATGCCCATGCCAGAACAGTCGGTCATTCTTCCATTTTTCAGTCACTGGCATCATTTTCAGACTTCATCTGATAATATTTATGTTCATTACTTATTTTATCCATTCGTGTGACACCACACATCCATCTCAACATTCATATCTCTGCAACGTGAATGCACGTCTTTCATCCATCTTTTTTGTTGCCAAGAATCTCATAATTCGGTATCTATTGGAAGTGATCTATGGTTATACCTCAACACCTTTCGGACAAAAGATATAAAGTCACTTTATTTGTAATTCACCGACAGATTGCCTCAATTCAGTTCATATTGGGTTTTTATTACAGGGCCCTTTTCTTTAATGCGCCATGTGTATAATACATTGTATTTTGTATCGTGGATACGGAAGTTAAAACAAAAGCGCTTTATCAGTTAGGTATATCTCATTTTTAGAGTTAAATTTTTCAGATTTTAACCGGCTTAAAAAAGGAGTTTCTCAATTCTTCTGTATGTTTGTTACCTCATAACTTTTAACTGGGCAGCGGGATTTTAATGATTTTTTTTTTTTATTTGAAAGCAGGTGGTTCACATTTGATCCCATTGGCACCAGGTCAGGATCTAAGGGTTATCTCCTAAGAAATCGGGGAAAACTCTCCAATTTGAAAGGCACACAAAGTCGGTTGAACGTTTTTAGGGTTTCGTACTAGCCCTTATGGGATCACTCCGGTGTCTGTCTGTCTGTCTGTCCGTCTGTCAAACTTTTTTTACTCAGTAACGGCTGAAGGTATCAACTTGAAACTCATACGATATGTAGATCTATGCGGTCCCTTGCTGTAAAAAATACAATCAACCTTTTACATCGACGCATTTAAAAGATATAACCGAATTACGGCCATTTTTAAGAATTTTCGACTTATGCTAGGGAATCAAAATTCACAGGTTACTTCCCGTTGCTCTAGAGACTTGAAATTTGGAATAGATCAAGTCTATATAGTGCTGATATAGGGAAAAATCCAAAAACTTATAATTTGTCATCACATCACAAGAAAAAAGTGTTTATACTAATACCAACTTATGAAGTAGCTGAAATGTAGGCGATTCCCCATATTTCAACTACAAAATTAAGTTGGTGAGTTGTTTTGAGTTTAATTAACTGATTATTTGAATGCACTTACTTATGTTTATATGTCTAGTAGGTACGAAACCCTAAGGGTGCGAGTTTGCCTCGCTCTTGACAGGTTTTTTTTTTATATAATCAATTATTATTTAATTTTATTTTCAATATTTTGATATAAAATTTGAACTGTGTATTTAAATAAAGAATAAATAAATACTCGTAGTAAATTCACAGCGTTCTCTGTCCCAAGCTATATTTCTATGCTTGTGTTATGGGTACCAGAATACGGATATAGGTACTTCTTATGTAAATCACTGTAGCGAATAAGTTTCTAACAATCATGTGATACTCAAACTAACAAGTTTCTCAAAGTTGTGATACAAGTTTTGTTTCAAAGATTGAGTAATCGCGTATGCGGGCTTGCTTCACTATTGTATTTGAGTACGTTGCATATTTTCAATGTATTATGTTAGTACAATATTAATTTTGTTTTATCTTCATGTTCATGTGGTAATCCTACCGAATAATGCATATACCGAATGGTGAGTTGACGTTTGAAATTGAGGACAAATAACTTTAACCTGGCTAGATCCTACTTCATAGAATAATAACGTTTCATTTAACGTATAGCCTGGAAACGAGAAAGGAAATTACTTATTACAATAGCTGAAAATCCATCGAAACGTTAAGATTTAAACTCCAAAATAAACAAAAAGATCCCCAGAGAGCAGTTATTTAAATGATTTTTTTTGTTACAGCCGAATGTGCCCCAACCCTCGCACCTTGGAAGCCATCCAATGAAATCACAAGCGAAGCAACACATCAAGACAGTATGGAACCACATGCATTATACGACCTTAATGATATAGTCCATTTTGAAGACAACGACTTGGTAATGAGAGACGCAAAACGTATAAGACTAGACAATAACCAATTAGACAATTCAGTCGAACCTTTCAAGACTTATACATTTGCTGATGTAAGAAAAGCATTGAAAAATGATACTAAACGCATTGATTTTGATGATTTGAAGATTAAGAAAGAAGGGAATTGTGAATGTCAACATGGAGGTGGATGTGTGGCAAATATTTGCTTATGTCCTTTGGGATATGCTGGAGTCAAATGTGAAATTACATTGGATTTAAAGGTAAAATGTTACAGCTTTTTAATTTCTTTTATAAACTGTAGCTTATTTTTCATGTGATTTTATTTGATTTTACCTATTAAGTTATATATCTAATCATTTTTTTCTGATCTACCAAAACAATATCTCATACTTTAGCGTGTTTTGTAGTTATATTTCTACCTCAGAGTGCCGCAAAAGCCAGTTAAGAAATATTGTACACAGAAAATCTTCTGTGAGAGATGGAAAACTCGAAAATAAACCTTATGCCAACACAACTGGTCAGCATGGCATACTAGACCATAATTCCTTTCCAAAGTGGAGAAGGCCCATGCCCAACGTTGGGACGTTAATGGGTTAGAGAGTTGTATTGCAGATACCCTCTTCGATAAACCAGCATATAAAATCTTCCGTGAAAATTTGAAAATAAGGCTCTATTCCAACACGCCTGGTCAAAAATTATAGCAATCACGATACTCTCGTGATAAAGAAGTAGCCCATGGCTAATTGCACTTTTATGGCTAGAAAAGAAATAATCACATGTTAAACTTTAAAAAAAACCTATAAAAATATCTATACAATTTAAACCGCTCGAAGGGAGTTTTCAACAAAACTCTATCTCGATCAAGGGTCGGCAACTCGGCACTTAATCCGTATAATCTCGGTACTATAGGACTATCGCCTGCAGCAAACCATGCAAATGTTGTAAGCATATCGTATGTTATTTCAGGTACCACGTTTTAACGGCTCGTCGTATCTACGTCTCCCGGGGCTTGGTAACGCGGCTGAAACCTGGCTTGATATACAGGTAACAATAATATATTTAATACACGATTCATTTGTATCAGTAAATATATAATAAATATTTGATAAATATTTATGGACATTTTACACAACGTCCTTTGGTCCCTGGACATTATCAATTTTCATTTTTTAGTTAAGTTTAATTGTGCGTATAGAATCATTGAAGTAATGAATCATTTATGAGGTCCAAAAAAGTATTTTATTTAAGTTCCATGTATTTAATTTTGTGTCTTTTTAACACGCTTCTATAATTATGTTCGATATGTACCTATCAATGTATTAATCTATGTAACGGAATCTTTAAAAATGATTTTCACCAACTTTCAGTAGTCGGATTGATCTGAAATTTTGCACACATATCAAGGACCGATGACAATGCAATTATTTTCAAAATATATTCAGGATTTCTAAGCGTGTTTTTTAGTTTTTGAACTAAGGAAATTTTATTATGGATACAGTAGGCTTTATTATTAATTATTATTACTCCCAAACACTCCTATTATTCAATCAACAATTTCCTTTAAAACTTTGATGAATGATCTTACACAAGTAATTTTACTCTACAAGCCGCCACCCGCCAGTTACTTAACAAAGAAAACTTTGTAAAAAACCATATTCTAAGTCTGAAAATGTGCCTACTTTAACAAACTTCGCTAATAAATCTTCAGCTCACCTGTCTATTGAATTATTTATACCAGAGTTTCTGCAGATACATTTCTTTGGGAGCATTTGTCTTAATTTTCATTCTGTCGAGTAATAATGGTTATATACGGGTTCATTAGAGCTTCTGTGACTCGAGAATTAGGGTTTTTTAACTTCTGTTGAAAGTAATAAACTATACTTAAATCCCTGTAGAACGGGAGCCATTTTTATTAATTTTGAAATACCTATCTTTGATAATTTAACCAACTTGCATTCAGGGCTAATTTTGCTTTTTGTGTTATTTGTAGATCTTTGGGTATTTTCTGTCTATTATTAGTAAAGTATGTTTTGCTAGATCGATTTCTATGAAATATTGTTAGTGTGAGAGGTCAGTTTAATCTGACAATAGAATACCTTACTTATTTTAAAACAAAGTCATTATTTTGTATGTATGTTCCTATTTGAGCATATATCTTTAAAACTACGTAACGGATTTTGCTGCGGTTTTCTTTTATATTTAGAGTGGTTCAAGAGAATGGCTTTTTTCCATAATTTAATTTATCATTTAATTTATAATTTATCATTATCACAGATGTATCTGTGTTTGTTATGATATTTTTGATTTTCTAAATTTCAAGCGTACGAAGCTGGAGTCGTGCCCTCTTAATATATAGATCTAATAGATCTATATATCTGAGTATACCTACAAAATTATATGTCAGAGGTTACAAACTATTGGATTTTCAGTGTCAGGAGTTCTCGAAAGTTTGTTGTTTAGTCCATTCTTGAAAATGCTCAATCCATCCATCCATCCATCAGCCTCTATCAGTCCACTGTTGGACATAGGCCTCCCCTATAGAACGCCACAACGCGCGGTCCTGTGCCGCCTGCATCCAATGTCTCCCCGTGACCTTGATGATATCGTCGCTCCACCTTGTCGGGGGCCGCCCAACGCTGCGTCGTCCGTTACGTGGTCGCCACTCTAGGACTTTTCTTCCCCAACGATCGTCAGTCCTACGAGCGGTGTGGCCTGCTCATTGCCACTTCAACAAATGCTCAATAATCGACAACAAATGTGAGTTTCTAGAAGTTTCGTTGTTCGTTAATTAGTATTATTTTATTGTTCGGTCTCTTAAAAGAAAACTTTTGCTATGAATTGTTCGGTCTATTTATACTGAGCTTTTTCGCGATATCCAATTTAGTTTAGTAATGTCTATAGTTCTATACCTACCTAGATTAATATTTAGTATTTATTTATTCATTTCCATTTTATTGACGAGCTTCGTGGTTGACTTGTTCATGTAATGGCCGAACACAAGGTTCGATTCCCGCTCGGGACTATCATTTGTATGATATTTATAATTGTCATACAAATGTTTGTTGTGCGTCTGGGTGTTTCTGTGTATTATAAGTGTGTATTTACAAAAGAAAATGTCCATGAATATTTATATTTATTTATTTATTGTACACCATTGACATTATTTTTTAAACATAATAATTGTGAGAACCCGTACAATGGGTGGCCTTATCACTTAAAGCGATTTCTTCTTAGAACTACGGTCCTGTAAGAATGCCTGATCAATAATGCTCCAACTCCGTAAAAATTGTTTACTTCCATCTTTTTCCTGTTTCAGATTACGCTAAAGCCATCTAGCGGCGATGGTTTGGTACTATACAACTCAGAAAGTGCGGATGGCAACGGTGACTTTTTTTCGCTGCATCTCAGGAACTACTATGTCGAGTTTGCATTTGATCTTGGAGCCGGCATTGCTCTTGTCAGGTAAAATAATGGATATTTTTTTACGTAATTCTAAATTAAGCACAAGTATCTACCTTGTCCGTGTGGTGACGGATTAAGAATAGGTACATATGTCACCACCCTATTTCTTTCCCAGGGGGCTGTAAAAGCCAGTTAAGGAACAATATAAGCAGTCTCAGTAACATCTACTGTGAGAGACGGAAAACTTGAAAAAAACCTTGAGCCAACACGCCTGATCAGCGCGGCACAGTGGACCATAACCCCTTCCAAAGTCGTGGAGGCCCGTGCCCAGCCGTGGCACGTAAATGGGCTGGAGAGAGAGAGATCTACCTTCCTATAGATGTTATAAGAGTCAGAAAGGGAATTAAGGCAGGTGATATATTCTGCAGAAAACGGAATACTACGTTAAGGCCATGAAGATGATGATGATGAGGATTTGTTGTTTTAGCATCAATTGATATACCTACATAAACTGTGATAATTTCAGCTCTCTAACTATTATCATTCCTGAGATACAGCCTGGTGACAGCACAGGCGTATTTACCCTAGGGCCATAGAGGCCATGACCCAGGACGGCCAGTCTGAGAAGGGCGGCGAAAGCCTTCAAGTTTAAATTTATAGGGCGGCAAATTAAATGGGACGTCCCGAGACAATTTAATTGGCAAAATTTTCAATATACGCCTTTGGGTGACAGACGGACAGACTGCGAAGCCTCAGTAATTGGGTCTCAGTTAGATATTATCCCTCTCAAAGTGGAGAAGGCCCGTATCCAACAGTGGACCGTTAATGGGAGGAAAAGGAGAGACAGATAGAGATTTATATGAAAAATTCAATGTTTCAGATCAGCATACCCAATAGAACCAAACCATTGGCATTGGATATCGGTATCTCGCTCTGGCAAACGTGCGTGGCTACGTGTGCGAGGGGGAGGTGTAAGATCTGTGACGTCACGAGGCACTAAGCGTCGTCTCGTTCTAACACAACCACTGTTGCTAGGTGGTGCACCACATCCATTACCAAGAAGATTGGCTTTAGATACCTCGTTTAGTGGTTGTATATCACAGGTAAGTTTACATTAGGTATAATAATACACGCTCTTCTGTCTACAAGTTCGAATGTATATTAATCCTGGCTGATCCCCGCTACTCCTTCCTCGTGGAATTTTGGATCCCCTTAAATTTTGTCACCGTTTAAAACTTCCCTGGACTTTCACGAATATTTCAAGACCGAAATCACAAAAATCAGCCCAGCCGTTCTCGAGTTTTAGCGAGACTAACGAACAGCAATTGATTTTTATATATAAGATATTATAAACCTGAAGAGTTTGTATGTTTGTTTGAACGCGCTAATCACAAGAACCACAGGTCTGATTTAAAAATATCTTAGTGTTAGATAATACATTTATCGAGGAAGGCTCTAGGCTATATAAGATCATAGGCTATATAATAATAATATAGTCATACGAGCTGACCCTTCAAACGTTGTTTTGCCATACAAATGTCAGGGGTGGACAACCCTTTTCACTTAGAGGTCTGAAAAATAGATAGCAGCCGATTCTCAGACTTACACAAGCCGTTTCAGAGGAGTATGGGAACAAAAATTGTGAGACGAGAATTTTATGTATTAGAAGATAATCATAGATATGTATAATAAGATATAACATCACGCTACGATCAATAGAAACGAAGCATTAGTGAAAAAAGTTGCAAAAACGGGGAAATTTTCTCAAGTTCCACGCGGAGTCACAATACATTGCCTGCCACTCTCGATGACAATGTTATTAGTGTTACCACACCAATTGGCATTGTTCATAATTTTTGACCTGCTGTTTTTATATTTTTTTAGAAAATGTAGACTATTTTATGCAACTAATTTCAATATTATTGAAATATTCACTAAATAGATTTTTTTTTAAATACTTATAGATATTATTTTAAATGTTGTGACGTCATCGTTGTACGCAATCTGTGTATTGACTTTTCCTGATAGACTTATGACAGATTGCAATATATGTTTTCAAAGTTGAAAAGTTGATATATTAGACCAACCCCACCACAGAGTAGTAAGTATATCCCTCAGAACGCCTTAATATTTTAAGTCCTTCATTTCAAGGGCAAATAGAGATCATTTGCTTTTTTGGAAAAATAATCGTTAATATAGCAAATTTTCCGAAAAAAACTAATGGATCATGATCAAAAACTCTACTCCCCGAAATGGTTTTTGAACTAAAAGTTTTAAAAAAATATGAACAATGCCATTTCTAAGTGCACTGTGTGCGTTATCTTGACACCACCAGCCTGTCAATATCTTGACTCCTATAAGTTAAATTATGGTTTAATTTCATTCCATTTAATACAACATCAATTTCATTCATTCATTTAAAGAGCCAAAATACTCTCAGAAATACCTCACTTAATTAATAAACGCCCCCTAATATTATGATTTTTTTATGATTTCAGTTAATAATAAATGATGAAGAGTTAGCAGTGGTATCAGCAGCGCTTGGTGGTCTCAATGTCGATAATTGTGATGATACAAGTAATAATTGCACGTAAGTATTATTTAATTCCGTGTGGTGATTAAAAATACAAATGTAATCACTCCATTTCATCCCCAAAGTGCTGTAAGAGAAGCTAAGGAATTTACGATGAAAATAACATCTTCAAAACGGAAAACTCGTAATAATACCCTATGCCATTACGACTGGATAGTGTGGCATAGCCTCCTGAAATGGTGGTGGCTCGTGCCCAACAATGGGACGTCAATGGGCTGGAGAAGGGAAAATTGTTGACGATTGTTTTGACTAGTTATGGGTTTAAGCTATGATTTATCTAACGGCTTCGTGGTCTATCGGTAGTATTTAAACATACTAGCGGCACGGTACGTGCATCGCTACGTATAAGGCATAGTAATAAAAAAAATGATCAAATTATGGTGGAAAAAAACTGAAAATCTGAAAAAAAATAATCAAAAAATCTTGCAAAGCAATCTGGATAGATGGCGTTGTACGTAAAAAAAATATAAACTCAACCGATCGACAAATGTGGTGGTTAATTTGAATGTTGCAAGCACGACCGCAATAAGCTCAGTTGGTAAGAGCTTCGGAACGGTATTCGGAATACCGTTCCAAAGTCGTCGGTCGTGGGTTCAAGTCCCGCTTGCGACAGTCATTTTTTCCACCATAATTTGATTTGTTAAGTAAAGCATAGCATGTCAATTGCAAAATCAATAAATTACTTTTAAAAAAATGATTTTATAGTTCATTTATTCAAACAAAAAATATTTAAAATTACTAGCTATTTAAAAGTCCAAATGACCCAAATGATATTGATCAGTAATAATAAAACGGTTTCTTATGGAATGTGTAGAAAACAATATTATAAAATAAAAACACAGAAACTTTTTTTATAATCATTTTTAATTTTTTTTTGTATATGGGAATATAGATAGATGTCGATTTTACACTTTTTTTTTTTAAATTTTCTCTACGTACAAAAATTCCCTGGACTTCCACGAATAATTGAAGACCAAAATTAGCCAAATCGGTAAAGGCGTTGTTGAGTTATAGCATTACAACGAAAAGTAGCATTGATTTTCATATATATATATTGCTTCTGCAGTACAACCGTATTCTGGTACCCATAACACAAGTAATGATCTATCTGAGTTCAAAAACTATAAAACACGCATAATATTCCTAAATTTTTTTTTTTAATTATTACGTTGTCATCGTGTATAAAATTCCAAATCAATCCGACTACTGTAAGTGGGTGTAAATTACTTTCAAAGATTCCGTTACATAGATTAATACATTGATAGATACATACCGTACTAATATAAGCCTGTTAATTAAAAAGGAAAAATGAGGAAGTAGAGCGAATGTCAATAATTTGCATTAGAAAACTAGAAAATACGATTGAAAATTTTGAAAATTTCTTTAAATTATTGCATTGTCAAATGTCTTCAGATCTTACGCTTAGTAATAGTCAGATTTGTCTGATATTTTCCAATCTGCGACTACTGCAAGTGAATGGAAATTACTTTTAAATATCCGTTACATATGTGGAGGTTTGTAGAGAGGTAGTGAGATGAAGGTGCGTGTTGTAATATAACTCCACATGATAGTTCGTAAGACGTTTATTCTCGACCAAGACCAAACTATGACTAACTTATTACTAATCTTAAGTTCTACAAGAAAAGTAGCGATCCCGTTTTGGTTAAAAGACGCGCTACTTGAGGTTGTCAAACACATGTCCTTAACAGCAATAAATTCGTAACTAATATTGATAAAAGTGTGAGAACAAAATGTTAGACAAAAAACTAAACGTTAAAATTGGTCCTTATTGGCTATGCATAAACTAGGGTAATAAACAAATTTATTGCAGTTCTTAAGATAGAGATCGGTACTGGAGTGTGGCTACACATAGATAATAGGTACATTGATAGTTACGTACCGTAATAAAAGCGTGCTAAAAAAATACTTTCCTATCGTCTTCTTATTAATTTCCTATTGTTATTTTCCAGAGACAAGAATCTATGCAAAGAAATCCTCGAACCGATACCAGAATATTCTAAAAACGTGACTGAGAATGATGTGCTTCACTCCATTGTGCCTAAAAAGGGACTCAAACCTAAGACACATAAAAAAGCAAAGAAACACATACAACACATACATACAGACAAAGTTAAAAGAAACAAATATTTTGTTAAAAAACACCAATATTTAAAAGAAAATTTAGATAGAAGTAATGAGGTAAGTGTATTTTGGGGTGATGGGTTTGGAATAGACATGTCACCAACGCATTTCTTCTCCAGCCGGCGTATTATGAGCTTTTTAAAATCATTCAAGTTCCAGGCAGGCCGTAAACTGCATGGCTAAATTAGGTATTATTGCAAAAATAAACCTTTTAGTCGAAAATTTTTTGTTAGTAGGTACTTTAACTTTTGAAATATAATAAATAAAATAAATAAATAAAATAAAAAATAAAAAAGCCTTATATTTCCTGCCATTACAGTAAATTACCTACATAAAATAATTACTTTTAAATAGTGCTTGCTGCAGGAACCCCTCTCCGGGTGAAGGCCTCCTCCAAACTATTCCAGTCTATCCTATCCTGTGCTCTCGTTATCCAATGTGGACCAGCGGTTTTTCTTATTTCGTCGTCCCATCTCGTGCGAGTTCTACCTATTTGTCGTTTTCCTACTGGGCCTCTCCATGATGTTACTCTTATAGTCCATCTGTCGTCTTTTAGTCTCCCTACTTCCACTTGAGCTTTTTAGCATAAGTTAGAGCATCAGTAACTTTTGACATAATGACAAGAAATAATGTCAAATACTTAGGTATCTTAATTAATGAAACTTTGAACTGGTCCTCTCATGTCAATGTACTAACAACCCGTGTAAGAAAGTTAATTTACGTATTTAAAAAACTTAGGTCTGTTACTAATTTTTCCACAGTTAAAATGGTTTACTTTTCATTATGTCAATCCCTCATAACTTATTGCATTGGTGTTTGGGGTGGTTGCCCTAAGACCTTAATGATTTCTTTGGAAAGATCACAGAGAGCTGTCCTGAAGGTCATGACGTCTAAACCAATAAGATATCCCACAAACTCGTTATATGCCGATACTAATGTTCTTTCAGTCAGAAAGCTTTTCATCTTGCATACAATTTTACGTAAGCATAAGAATAAGTTTACTTCGCAAGATCTTACTTCTAGTAGACGAAAATCTGCTAATGTCCTCAGTGTGAAAAAACATAGGACTACCTTGGCTAGTAGGCACTATAGTGTAATAAGCATACATTTATATAACCTATGTCATAAAAAACTTAATATTTATAAAGTAACAAAGCATAAGTGCAAGGAATTGTTAATGAAGTGGCTATTGTCATTAAATTATGATGATACGGAGAACACCCTTAAGTCGCATAATTAAAATAGACGCATATCTATATATACATTTTCCATACACTCATACACTCACAAGTACACAAAACACTCATCAGCATCACATAAACTATACAATTGATTTCTACTATTTTTTTTCTTGTTTTTTGTTTTGTAGTTCTCTTTTTGCTGACCTTTTATTTAAAATTTGAGAGTAAACTCCTTGACTTCCATATTACAAGTTGCATTACTTAGTTTGGAGGTCAGGAAACCAAAATTGTAATAGTAATATTAAGGTCCAATAAAGGTTTTTAATTTTAATTTTTAATTTAACATGTTTCTAATTTTCGTATGTCGTATCTTTTGAATTTTTCTTATTTTTAGCATAGTGGAATATAAACCCTTCCAAAGTAAAAGACGCATGTGCCCAACAGTAGGATGTCAATGAGCTGGGTAGTAAAGTTTTACAAGATCTTAATTTTATGAATACGAAGTCGCAGAATACTGCTAGTAATTTCCATCCATCCATCCATCCATCAACCTTTCTCAGTCCACTGGCTAGTAATTGGGATTGTTCATTAATTTTGACCTGCTGCTTTTATATTTTTTTTTAGAAAATATAAACTATTTTAATATTCACTATATAGAATTTTAAAAAAATACTTAACACGTTCGCGCGCGGTAATTTAACTGATAGTTTCGTAAAAAATCACAAAAATTTTCCATACATTTTAGGGACACTGTTATAACCGTACTGTCTTAACATATAACAAAAAAAGGTATTCCTGAAGGCAGTACGGTTATTACCGTCATGCGTCGAAGTAACACGCATACAAACACAACGGCAACAGCCGTAGTGTCGCTGTGTGCGCACACATCCCAAACTGACTTCAATACAAATATACAATTTGATCTTGTGCATTACATTTTGACAGTACAAACTTATATTCTTCTCACAGAGTGCCAGTGGAAATGTGTTGTATGTATAACTCACAGTTGTTAAGCTGCTCCTACCGTACTGGTAATAAGGAGAATTTGAAAGTTTACGGCAATAACCGTACTGACGATATTTGCAATACAAAATAAAATAGTAAATCAAGTGCGAGTCGGACTCGCGCACGAAGGGTTCCGTACCATTATCTATGCAACATAAGGCAACGTTATTAGTATCGAGCAAGAAACGGTAAAAAAATCATGTTTGTTGTATGGGAGCCCCCCTTAAATATTTATTTTATTTTATTTTTAGTATTTGTTGTTATAGCGGCAATAGAAATACATCATCTGTGAAAATTTCAACTGTCTAGCTATCACCGTTCTTGAGATACTGCGTACGGAACCCTAAAAATCATGTTTGTTGTATGGGAGCCCCCCTTAAATATTTATTTTATTTTATTTTTAGTATTTGTTGTTATAGCGGCAATAGAAATACATCATCTGTGAAAATTTCAACTGTCTAGCTATCACCGTTCTTGAGATACTGGGTACGGAACCCTAAAAATCATGTTTGTTGTATGGGAGCCCCCCTTAAATATTTATTTTATTTTATTTTTAGTATTTGTTGTTATAGCGGCAATAGAAATACATCATCTGTGAAAATTTCAACTCTCTAGCTATCACCGTTCTTGAGATACAGCCTGGTGACAGACGGACGGACGGACGGACGGACGGACGGACGGACAGCGAAGTCTCAGTAATAGGGTCCCGTTTTTACCCTTTGGGTACGGAACCCTAAAAACAATTATACAAAAAAGCCATCCTCTTAAACCACACTCTTTATTAAATAATTGGTCAAGTGCGAGTCGGACTCGCGCACGAAGGGTTCCGTACCATTATCTATGCAACATAAGGCAACGTTATTAGTATCGAGCAAGAAACGGTAAAAAAATCATGTTTGTTGTATGGGAGCCCCCCTTAAATATTTATTTTATTTTATTTTTAGTATTTGTTGTTATAGCGGCAATAGAAATACATCATCTGTGAAAATTTCAACTGTCTAGCTATCACCGTTCTTGAGATACTGGGTACGGAACCCTAAAAATCATGTTTGTTGTATGGGAGCCCCCCTTAAATATTTATTTTATTTTATTTTTAGTATTTGTTGTTATAGCGGCAATAGAAATACATCATCTGTGAAAATTTCAACTCTCTAGCTATCACCGTTCTTGAGATACTGGGTACGGAACCCTAAAAATCATGTTTGTTGTATGGGAGCCCCCCTTAAATATTTATTTTATTTTATTTTTAGTATTTGTTGTTATAGCGGCAATAGAAATACATCATCTGTGAAAATTTCAACTCTCTAGCTATCACCGTTCTTGAGATACAGCCTGGTGACAGACGGACGGACGGACGGACGGACGGACGGACGGACGGACGGACGGACGGACGGACAGCGAAGTCTCAGTAATAGGGTCCCGTTTTTACCCTTTGGGTACGGAACCCTAAAAACGGTCATAGCCGTTACCGCGCGCGAACGTGTTAAAGATGTTATTTTAAATGTTGTGACGTCATCGTTGTACGCAATCTGTGTATTGCCTTTTCCTGATAGACTTAAGACAGATTACAATACATCTTTCCAAAGTTGCCAAGTTGATATAATAGACCAATTTCAACTCCACCACAGAGTAGTATATCCATAAGAACGCCATCATATTTTAAGTCCTTCATTTCAAGGGCAAATAGAGATCATTTGCTTTTTTGGAAAAATAATCGTTAATGTAGCAAATTTTCCGATAAAAACTAATGGATCATGATCAGACACTCTATTCCCCAAAATGGTTTTCGAATAAGAATTTTAAAAAAATATGAACAATGCCAAATTACAATAATGTTTTTTTACAGGTCGGTACTGACGATCCAGTATATGATGGACAAACATACATGCAAGTAAAATATCTAACAGATAATGAGTTGAACTGGAGTGATATGAACACATACCCCAGTTTTAGCGGGACAGACAGTTTTATACATATTGATGATGAGGAGACTATGAAAAGGTATTATTCTCCTTTTAAATAATAAATAAATAATAATAAATATTCATGGACATTTCACACAACGTCCTCTGGTCCCAAGCTAAGCTTATATGCTTGTGTTATGGGTACCAGAATACGGATAGAATACATATACTTACTACTTTTCTTTTGTAATTACATACTTATAATAGTAAAGACGGGCTTCGTGGTGGTGTGGTTTATGTAATGGACTGCCGATCCGAGGTCGCAGGTTTGATTCCCGCTTGGGACAATCATTTGTGTGATATCCATAAATATCATACAAATGTTTGTACTGCGTCTGGGTGTTTTCTATGTATTATAAGTATGTATTTACAAAAGAAAAATAGTATATGTAGTCTATCCGTACCTGGTACCCATAATACAAACATAGAAATATAGCTTACTTTGGGACCAGAGGACGTTGTGTGAAATGTCTTGAATATTTATTTATTTATAATACATAGAAACACCCAGGCACAGGACAAACTTTTGTATGACAATTATAAATATCACACAAATGATTGTCCCGAGCGGAAATCAAACCCGTGACGTTGTGAACGGCAGTCCGTTACATGAACCACTACACCACGAAGCTGGTTAAATACATATACGTATGTATTTACAAAAGAAAAGTAGTATATGTATTTTATCCGTATTCTGGTACACATAACACAAGCATATAAGCTTAGCTTGGGACTAGAGGACGTTGTGTGAAATGTCCATGAATATTTATATTTATTTATTTATATATATTCAGGATTTTAAAGCGTGTTTTTTAGTTTTTGCACTAAGGACATTTTTATATATTTAAATTGTATTGTTCACAGACTAGTATCATATTCTCTGGATATCAACATTAGATTCCGGTCGGTGGTTCCTCACGGACTTCTATTATGGAGTGGGGGAGCACATTCTCCCCCAGATTTCCTCTCACTTGCTATACAGAACTCTGTTCTTGTGTTCAGGTATTTACAGAATATTGTATATATATATAAATACAGAATATTTATAAAAAATAATTCTATGTACAAATTATATTATAATGTAAATACTGTTACGACTCAATTTTATAGGCTGAATATCTACTTAGAATTTTATTATTAGTATCTTATTATTTTGTATTAAGCATGATATTTTATTCGTTTTATTTTTTATCATTTAATTATTAACAATTTGTATGTCTCAGTTATGGGACAGAATATGTTGAGCCATTGTATTACTCTAACATCCATTGTACACATGTTCATACAAATAAATGATCTTATCTTATCTTATCTTAATACAAAATAATTCATAGTTTAAAAACTAAAAAAACAAATGGTCAAGTACGAGTTAGTCTCGCGCACGAAGGGTATCGCACCGTTTCTCATAATCTCTTTGTCTTATTCCCGTCCCCAAATAACGTGTACAATCTCGAAGACTCTCTTTACTAAATACATCTCTCTCTCTCTCTAGCGCAATTACGTCCCACTGTTGGGCACGGGCCTCCTCCGTTTTCGAGGGATTATGGTCTACTGTGCTGCGCTGACCAGGCGTGTTGGCACAGGGTCTAGTTCGAGTTTTCCGTCTCATATATCATAAATATTTCACGCTATATAACTTGGCTCCAAGCCCAGTGAGTGATGTAGTCACTCTATCTTTTTAATCTGTAAACAAATTAATCTGGGCCCCGAGTCGGGTATTTCAATGGTGTCACAATTGTACCACAATGGTACCATTATGGTGCAATTGGAAAGTTTTTGGTAGTCTACTATTAATGTCTTGTCATAGTGGTCCCATTACGACTTCATCATTGACTTACGATTGTGAAAGTGACATAAATTGCTAGTCTCGTACACAATTGCTTGACAATTGCAATTCAATGACTGAAATGTTTCGGTAGTCTGCTATTTTGAATTTGACAGTAATATTTTGAAATTGTCCTTTTTCGACAGATTGCCATAAATAAAAAATAGATAGATAGAAATATTAGAAATTGTTCTTTGTAATTTATTGCAATTTCGGATCTCCTAAACTTCACATTGCTTTTTATACTAATAAATAGTATGTACAAATATATTTAAACGAAGTCTAGCATGATCAAATGTTTAAATTTAATAGTAGGCTTTCGAAAATCACTTCGACGAACGCATTTTTTAAAAACGGCAACACATACATACCATTCTAACACAATTCATAGATAAAAGAGACCGAACTCCGCCGGCCGATTGTGTTTTTGACGCAATCAATTCTTTTTTGTAGTTGTGCATTTAGAATTGGTACCATTATTTGTAGTTTTATTATTATTTTAACCACGTGGCATTAATATTTTCTAACACTTGCGCGACTCATCTGTTTAAATAAAACTACTTTTGACCATTTGACCATACATTTGACCATGGTGACTGCAAAGTCTCCGAAACGTCGGGCCAAAATTTAAAACAAATATACACGTGGCATTACTGAATGTTTATGTAAAATATATTCTACAAACAGCTTGTAAATGTAACGCATTGCAGTGCAGTGTGATAATGTTATGTTATATTAGTTATATAGTGCACTTTTAATTGTGTAAATATAAATAAATGCTATTAAATGAGAAAAAAAAAGAAAAGCGAAAATTCATTGCATAGATAAAAGAGACCGACAATTCCATTACCATTGAACGACCATAATGAACTCATATAGCAGACTACGGACATTTGACTTCAATTGCAACGGTATTGCAGTTGCATCGTGCCGGTATGACAATTGTTCCAAAATAGTAGACTTGACCACCTGTTAAAAATTATTACTATGAGCTTTATTATTACCATGATGACTTGAATCCTTGAAGACCTCGGAATACTGTTCCGTCGCTCTACCGACTGAGCTATCATAGTTCCTGCAACATGTTAATACATTTGTTTGTTCAGATATGACCTTGGCAGTGGTGAAGTAGTGATCATAGCAAATCATACCAAAGTTGATGACGGTCTATGGCACAGAGCACGGGCTACCAGGTAATGGCTTCTTTTTTCAGACAATAGTACCGATTCTACGCGCCTAACTAACCTTAACTTAACTAAAAAATAAAATAAATATTTATGGACATTTCACACAATGTCCTCTAGTCCCAAGCTAAGCTTATTATGCTTGTGGTATGGGTACCAGAATACGGATAGAATACATATAAGTACTACTTTTCTTTTGTAAATACATACTTATAATACATAGTAAACACCCAGACGCTAAACAATCATTTGTATGACATTTTGTAAACATCACACAAATGAATGTCCGAGGCGGGTATCGAACCCGTCGAATTAAAACAAAAAGGTGAATTTTAATTAATTGGCTATTTCGTTGTGCATACACGTATTAATTATAATCTTTAGTTTACAATAAACAGTTTTTGTAATAAGAAAGTTCAGTTAATTTTTCCAAAATCTGTTATTCACACTATCAGTTTTCCTTTTCCAGTTAAGTTTAGTTGTGCATGTAGAATTGGTACCACTATATATGTTCAACTAGGAGGTATAATTCTGGACAGTTGGAAGCCTGAAGCAGATCTCTATCATCCATAAATCAGCCTCTCGCCGTCCACTGTTGGACAAACCCCCATAAAACGGCACAACGCGCGGTCGAGATGTCTATAGACTATCCGAAATTTTCTAAAAAAGAGTGCATTGCTCTATCTTTCTTAACAAAATATCGTGGGTATACGATACCATTTGAAGTGCAAATTACATAATATATGTAAATTCTTTTAAATATATCTTTATCTGTCTTATAAGATAAACAAATAGGTCTTAAATAATCAACTAAATTTTTTTTTTAAATTTTCGGGAGTACTCTGCTCTTTTAAATAGTTAGAAGCTAGGCGTCTGGTCCAAAAGTGAATCCTATGGAAAAGAACAGACAAGAAACTCCATAAGAAACTTGTCTTATTTTATTTTATTTTCCAGAAATAGACAAGCTGGTGTTTTAGAAGTGGATGGATTGGGTTCCGTCGGAAAAGTCTCCCCTGGGAAACTTAAACAGCTGAATACAGAAAATGGTCTTTATATAGGTAAGTTCACACATATTTATTTTATATTATTACGTAATATCTCTTATTAGTGTCACCACCCCGTTTCTTTCCCAGGGTGCTGTAAAAGCCAACTAAGGAACAATATAAGCGGTTAACGTCTATGTCTGTGCTAATACGCCTGGTCAGCGTGGCACAGTAGACCAATATCCCTCCCAAAGTGGAGAAAGCCCGTGCCCAGCAGTGGGACAGTATAAAAAATCGGTCAAGCGCGAGTTGGATACGCACACGAAGGATTGCCTAGCGTTATTTATTATCATAACACATTTCATATTTCTAACCCCAGGTAGATAAGGGCTATAATAGAATGTTCATGTTTAACTTACGTTCGCGTAGAACTTAGAAACTGTCCCCGTTTTTCCAGTATTTTGCACTGATGCTTCGCTCCTATTAGTTGCAGCGTGATGTTAAATAGCCTATCGATAAATGTACTATCAAACACTGAAAGAAATTTTCATATCGGACCAGTGGTTCCTTAGTTTAATGTGTTCAAACAAACAAACGGTTCAGATTTATAATAGAATAGATACATAGATAATAAGGGCAGGGTAGATAAGACGAAGGGTTTCGTCGTGTGTCCCACTGGTACTCGACTCGACTTAAATTGCACGCATACGAAGTCATAGGCAGCAGCTAGTTTAACTATAATAATTTTATTACTAAACTTGTATTTAATAATGGTCTAATACTTTATCTTTCAGGTGGTCTCCCATCAATAGAACTGAATACCCAGGGGAGGTACAAAAGTGGGCTTGTGGGTTGTGTCTCACAAATATCTCTCAGTGGAGACTTTGATATACCATTATCTCTTTCTAAACTTCCACACACTATCACAAATAATGTAGGTAGATGTGCACCATAAAATATAATAATTCATATAAATGATTTATTCATTTAAATGAAACAACTATTGTTATAAACTCACACGACCGTACATTTAAAAAGATCAACTTTTATTTAAACCATGGTATATTAAAATATGGTACTACATGTTTTTGTTGTTTGATAAAGCTAACCATTCACAGACATATACGTAGTCACAGAATTACCACATGGGTTAATAACTCACTTGGATCGAAGCCACATAAATATATCTGTGCTTTCACGCACAATTTTGATTTACCAATCTGTGTGTAATTAAACTATAGTCTAATAAAACAAGCTTTATCTTTCCAATGACATTCTTGTTTTTTATTTTGTAAAAGTGACGTTTGTAGTGTGTGAATGAATGTAATGTCACTTGAATAGAAAATACCAAGTCTTATTAGACTATGAAGTATAATTTAGTCAGGCTTTAGTTACTTGTCTTTAAGATTGAACGCGTACTGGTAAATCTGTGTCTGTAGTTTATATAGAAAAATGTAAGGAAGTTTTTAAATAATGTAGGCTGGATGTAAAGCGTTTCATGAATGATTAGCTCATAAAACAGCAATGTCATGTAGTGAAAATAACATTTTTTATGAACCATGATTTAACAACAACATGATTTGATAAATGTGACGGCCGTATGTGACAGTGTTAAATGCTTAAAGCATTAATCCAACAGGAGTTGATGCGACTTTCGCTGAAAATAATACGAGAGCAATGCTCATACTCATAGTGTACGGACTAGATATGTGCGTTATTTCTCGTAGCTAGTTACAGTAACTACGGACACTGTCGTCTCTTAAAGTGGGCTTTCGATGTTTGAGACCTGATTGAAATTTTGTACTGAAAATACCATCCGATCCTCATCTTCGACCGAAGTCCTTGCTGAGTGGTACCTATTCTTCACTCATATAAAGCATATACATATAATATAAAGCATATATTACGGCACGATAGAATCACACGGTTGGACATTGCGAGAGCAGTGTGACTGACATAAATGTATTCTTGTCTTCTTTTGTTAACGTGAAAATTAAAATTATTTGGCGGATCGCGGTGGAACATCGCACGTCGGGTATTTTGGAAGGGCCTTTTAAATATGGACGCGGAGACCAATGTAATTACTGTAATATTTATGTGCGCTACTTCGACAACACCGGCCAGTATATTTAACAAAAAAAAAACAAGCGTGTGTTTACTCCTGTTGGCTTAATACTCTGAAGTTAAATGTATTTAGATTTTGTTTCAATTTTCTCTGGAGTTATTTTTAATGACCAAACTCCAAATACATATCAGTTTAAATATAATATCGGAGGCAATAAAACTGAACAATATGAATAAAACCCATTACACTGATTTAATTTATATTTAATACTCTAGTCAATTTAGATTAATACGACTGCAGGTTTTCTTGACTTGACTTTAGTTCACAGATCACCTTTTAATAGAGCGTGACCGTTACTTTTGTTAACAAGAACAAGTTATCGCATCAACGTTAGAGCAAGGCGCGGGTTGCGGGGTATGGAATAATGTATTTTCGTTGGTTAAGAAAAATCACACACGGTATTCTAATACATGGAGATAAAATGAGCAAAATATTGATGCGTAAAAAACTTTAACTGAAATAAAATGAGATAAAGGTTTGATTTGATTATTTAGATATTTCGTTGTACACATTTTTATTAAAATCGTTAGTCTATAATACACTGTTTTTAATAAAAAGTTCAGCTAAGATTGCCTAACTATGTTATTCATACTATAATTTTATTTTATTTTTTTGTTGTTTAGTTAAGCACGTAGTAGTACTATAAACTATGCGAGAATAGTGCATACGTTCGTTTTGCGTTGATAGTCATGCGGAATCTATTAGGGTGATCTGTGCTTTGAATTTATTACAAAATTTTGTTTCCATGTACGATGGAATAACTTTTCAAAGTGCTTTACTATCTAGTAGAATATATAAAAAAAAAACTATTTGTAATGTTAAAATAAATAAAATTCTAGACGTACGAGTGTTTTGCACGCAGTATCATTTTGTAAAACTGTTTATTTTATAATAATAATGATATTATATAACACTTGCGCGACTCATTTATTCAAAAAGAACCATTTTTTACGGATTTAGACGCGTATATTAGCTTTAATTCTTTTTCTTCTTCTTTTAGTTTATGGCTTTTGTATTAAACAATTTCGCCAACGCTGAGAGAAGTTTTTTTTTACTAAAAAACCTGGTGGCCGGTAAAATTATAGCTGGGTGTTTCGGAGACATTTCAGTCACTATGGTCAAGGACTAAGGACTAAGGATGGGACTAAGTTAGTGTCTCTGTGATCACAAGGCTTACCCACATTTTTACGTCCTACTAAAATTATAAAAAATATAAGTACGCGTTTAATTCTGTAAAAAGTGTTTTTATTTGTATTTATTTGATAGCTAAACACAATTTGTTAATACGTGAATGTATTTTATATATAGATAAGTATACATCAATAGTGTTTGTATAACGGAAGATTTTCATAAGAAAGTGGTTATAGAATATTAATTGTAAGTAGAATTATTATATGTAGTTTGATATAAATGTTAATTAAGCATTTTTATTTTGTTACGGGAACTATTTTATTTGAATAATTATTACAAATAATAAACTTTTAAAAAAAACATACAAACGAAAAGATAATCCCAATTTCCTTATTTTGGAGTCGATTAAAAATTATAAAATTGTCCGAACAATAAATAAATTTTGCTCTTAATTCTAATGCTCCAAAAACTAAACTGAATGTAACTAAAATGATAACAAAGTATGATGCCTTTTTGTTTGTTGGCGTCTATACTTGTCTAGTCATCACCGGAAATTATAATCTAATAACATTAATAAGATATTATACTCTAATTAATATTCAGTTAACAACGAAAGGATCTAAACGGAACCAATACCTGACAGCAATTTTGTGATTGTCCAAAACTTAAACTAACTTAACTAAAATAAAACCAACTTTAGTGTATTTGAATTTAATAGCTATTAATTTTTACACATTTATATTAATTGAAACCGTTATTCTGAATATCAATATTTATATTTTTATGTTTTAATTAAATTTAGTTCTGACAAGTACTAATGAGGCCATCCCTGATGCGTCTAAAACTAAACCTGACTAAAATGCCGATTTGTGTTATTGACACAATCTATTCATATTTTAGTTAGAATAGAATAGAATAGAATTAGTACAAACATAAGGTTCCCGTCTGTGCTTAGTTTTTTTTTATAATTTGCTGTCTGACATTAGCACGGATTAGATGTAACATAGTTATAGATTATATTTATTGTGTAGAATTAACGCGCTTTGTATGTATATATGAATCTATTGAAGATAATTACAAATGCTTATTGGTGATATTAATAAATATTTATGCATTCGAATTTCTGTAAAAACTATCAGAAATAGATCAAATTTTTACTTATTATAAAAGAAAGCCATGCGAGCTAGCCCTGGGCTTTCTTTAAGCTCACAGGGCTAGCTTACTAAAGTGGCAGAGGAAGTGGAGACCGCGACTCGGCAGACGTAAGGTAGGACGCCCACCTGCTAGGTGTACCGATGACTTGAAGAAGGTCACAGTATAGGACTGGATGAGGAAGGCGGAGGACCGTGTTTTGAGACGTGAATTGGGAGAGGTCTATGCCCAGCAGTGGACAACAGTAGGCTGATTTGATTGATTGATAAAAGAGAGTCGTTATTGTTGTATGTATGCCCTTATGTAAGCTTATATCTTCAAAAATATACATTTTGATTTTGATGCGGTCCTTTTAATAGATAGAGTGGTTCAAAGGGAAGGCTTTTTCGTATAAGTAGTTAAAGTTTGGTTTCTAAATTCAACACGTACAAAGTTGCAGGCAACAGCTAGCCTTTAAATATAATAAATAAATAGATGACATACTATTCTTTATCTACTGTATATAGATACATACAAAATATTTTTTCTAATCGCTAATCGGGGCCCGACCCGAGCACTAGCGTTTGGCGCGGCGGGTTTCTGTCGTCTTTAGAGGGCGGGGGCGCTGGCTATTGCGCGCCGGCGACCCCTAAATTATATATAAAATATAATAATAACTGAAAGATTTGTATGTATGACATATTCTATCTCTTAAGAGGATACCAAAATAGCTTCGTGCATTTTTCTATGTACGAAGTTTTCATTGTTTCTTTAGATTGAATGGCTAGAGCTCTAATTTTTAACTATATGTTTTTTCAATATATTATCTAGGATCGCATAAACTCAGAAACACGATTGAAAAAAGTTTTCTCGATAGAAAATATTGGCAAAACAACCTCTCAAATTTTTAATTTTTTTCATTTGTCGGTCTATTATCGCGTATTAACTAATGAAATAACTTTAAAAACATAAGTAACTTTCATATATAGAAACACGTAAATCAGAATTAAAATATATTTAGTCGATTTTGAGTAAATAGGAAAAGTATCCCTAATTCTTCATTTTCTGTGCTTACTGGCTGTGTTAATATGTACGTGTCGGCGATGATATTGAATAATATTGATGTAGGCCCTTAAGGTGATAATAAATTGTTAAGGTAGATACTATACGGAAGTATAGTTAGTTATTTACAATTAACATTAACTCCTATGAAGCCGTAAACAGTTTTTAAAATATATACAGGGTGTCCCAGAACTCAACGTCAAGCCGAAACGGGGTGACAGGATAGATCATAACCATCACGAGAAAAATCAGAAAAAAAATCTATCCCATGCAGTTTGAAAATTATGGGCATTTTAAGAAAAACCTAGAAATTTGGTCTAACTGTACCATTTTTCGGTTATTGTGGTTAATTTTTATTATTTTTGGTCATTTAAACTTTGGAACCGTAACCCTAAATAACATCTCGAGAATCACAGTCTAAAATAATGACACAATTACCCCAAGTTTCCTAGAATTTAGACTATTTGTTAAACTATGAATTTAAAATTTTCAAACTTTGTCGACTTTGAAACACCCTCCTTTAAAAAAAATGTACTAGAGTGCCTTGGCAAGTGCCATTAAGAGTTGGCGCATTTAATCAGGATTGTAAAATGGTACAATACTTGTAAGTTTCGTACTAAAAAAAACGAGTAAAAAATAAAAACCTCAAGTAACCCGATTTTTGCTAACCCATTTTACTCAGGAAAAATGTTTTTTATTCGCACAAGCCCTTGGTAGGTTCTTTATTTTACGGCAAAATGATGAGAGAGATGGATAGTGGACATGTTTGCCATGAGCGAGCGAGACAGATAGTGACGCCACGCAGTGAGACGGAGATGCATCGTTTAAACGAGTGCGAATGAAACAGATACAGACGCCATACCAAGCAAATAGCTACGCTGCCAGTCTGACACCAGTTAGTACATTTCGCTCATTCGTCTACTGCGCACCTTTCCGTATTCGCTTGTGTTAATTTAGTACTGACAACTTTGGCTTTTCTTTTTGGACTTGGATTTTTGTGAATTGGACTTGTTGATTACATACCGGCAACTTTGGCTTCTCTCTTTTGGAATTGGACTTTTGTGTTGACATCCTTCTCATCACTATGCCTACGCGCTACACTTCACAAGAATATGCGAACATGCATCTCATTTATGGGGAATGCAGATGCAACGCAAGTGCCGCCGCTAGACTTTATCGTGAAAGATATCCAAATTTAGAGCGCTATCCGGATCACCGCGTGTTTGTTAATGTGCACCATTCACTCACAGAGGACGGCCATTTCCCGAATCAAATACGGGCTGGAGGTAGACCTCGCTTTCCTTACGAAGAAGAAGTGTTGGAAGAGGTCGCAGATGACCCAAGTATTTCCGTTCGTGGAATTGAAGAAAGAACGGGAATACCCAAAAGCACAGCACATCGTATTTTACAAAGAGCTGAAATGCATCCATTTCACGTACAACGAGTTCAAAGTCTTCTCCCTCGAGATTATCCTGAAAGGATTTCATTTTGTAGAACAATGCTACAGAGGCATAATGAAAATCCCCAATTCATCCAAAAAATTCTCTGGTCAGATGAATCTACATTTAAAAAAGATGGCTACATAAACTTACACAATTTTCATGAGTGGCATGTGGAGAATCCACATTTAATGCGAGAAGACCGATCCCAATATCGCTTTAAAGTTAACCTGTGGACAGGAATTTTAAACGGCAAAATAGTTGGGCCTTTTGAGCTGCCTGAGAATTTGAATGGCACGAATTACCTAAATTTTTTACGAGAAAATTTACCAAGTTTGTTAGAGGACGTACCACTAACAGATCGTTGCCACATGTGGTATCAACAAGATGGCTGCCCAGCGCATTACGCAGTGCAAGTAAGAGATTTCCTTGACCAAGAATATCCGGGAAGGTGGATTGGACGTTCAGGCACTATCTCGTGGCCAGCCCGTTCCCCAGATTTAAATCCCCTGGATTTTTTTTATTGGGGCGTTCTCAAAGAAAAAGTTTATTCTAAGCCCATTGAGAGCGTAGCCGAGCTGCGTGAACGAATTTCTCAAGCTGCTGAGGACATCAACTCTCGAGGATATGCCCGGCTAATAAGTAGATCTTTTTTAAGAAGATGTAGGGCGTGTGTTGAAGCTGATGGTAAACAATTTGAACATTTGTTTTAATAAAAAATGTTATTTTCAAATCTGACTTTTATTCCAATAAACCTAAACAAAACAAGGTCAACATTTTTCATTATTTTATTAGTATTTTGTTGCTTTGGTAAAAGTGGCGTCACTATCTGTCTCGCTCGCTCATGGCAAACATGTCCACTATCCATATCTCTCATCATTTTACCGTAAAATAAAGAACCTACCAAGGGCTTGTGCGAATAAAAAACATTTTAACTGAGTAAAATGGGTTAGCAAAAATCGGGTTACTTGAGGTTTTTATTTTTTACTCGTTTTTTTTAGTACGAAACTTACAAGTATTGTACCATTTTACAATCCTGATTAAATGCGCCAACTCTTAATGGCACTTGCCAAGGCACTCTAGTACATTTTTTTTAAAGGAGGGTGTTTCAAAGTCGACAAAGTTTGAAAATTTTAAATTCATAGTTTAACAAATAGTCTAAATTCTAGGAAACTTGGGGTAATTGTGTCATTATTTTAGACTGTGATTCTCGAGATGTTATTTAGGGTTACGGTTCCAAAGTTTAAATGACCAAAAATAATAAAAATTAACCACAATAACCGAAAAATGGTACAGTTAGACCAAATTTCTAGGTTTTTCTTAAAATGCCCATAATTTCCAAACTGCATGGGATAGATTTTTTTTCTGATTTTTCTCGTGATGGTTATGATCTATCCTGTCACCCCGTTTCGGCTTGACGTTGAGTTCTGGGACACCCTGTATAGGTACAAACACACGTCTAATAAACAACATAAAACATTTAGCACTATAACGATAAAACGATCTACACGTTTATAGCACACGAATATAAAAAACCGGTCAAGTGCGAGTTGGAGACGCACACGAAAGAATCCGTACCGGTATTATCATAATAATTATATTTGACAGATTCTTAATCTCAAATAACTGAATAAGGGCAGAAGAATGATGAGTATTTGTAGCATCATCTGCAGGGGCATGGCGTGCCTTGGTGGGGCCCCGTATAAAAATTTATTTGGGGGGCCCTTATGAAAGGTAAAGTTTTCCCACAAATGAAAAAAGGGGCTTGGGGGCCCCGTATAATTGATATGGCGGTAGCTACGCCCCTGATCGACTGATATACATAAACTATGATTAACTCTCCAGCTCTCACCGTTCTAGAGATACAGCTTGATAAGCCTGATGTCAGGCTGAGGGATAGACAGTGAAGACTCAATAATAGAGTGCCGTATTACCTTTTGATACGTAGCCCTACAAATCAACGATATATAGATAATTTATTTATATTATCTTCGTAATCGCGGCATTTAGAAACTAAACCACAGAAAATTATACACATTGTATAAAAAATAAAAACCTTCCTCCTGAACCACCGGTTTAGGACATGCAATCTACTCAGTAGTACCGTCTTAAAAAAATCAGCAGAACTTATTACATATCGGTGTTAGTTGTTTTGACTGAAATAGTATGAAGTACCAAATGAAATCATTTAGCACTCAAGTGAGGTCACTACAACCTCCAATAAATATTTACATAAAGGATTTTATCATGTCATGTACATGACTTAGCAAAACATAAATATGTTTAAACATAACAAGAATCCGGTAAGGAAAATCTAACTCGATGACACTTAATTAAAAGTATCAAAATTGACACCTCGATTTTGTTCTACAAATATCATCATAACATCACGCCTTTTCCCGTGAGGCAGAGGTAGGCAGAGACATTTGAGCGGTAAAATTGGAGCCTATTACTATCGATCGATCAATTATTTTATCGAATAATTAATTATTATTTAATCGAGGCTATTACTGACTTCCCAATCATTTCTCAGCTATTCTCAGTCAATCAGATATTTAATAATTAAACACCACTAAGCATTTGTAAAAAAAACTTCGAATATTTGTACCCCAATTATCTATTATTGGGATTTACTTTACACCAATAATTTTTGTCAATTAAAGCATCTCACAGGGTGTGAAAATTATTTAAATAAATCAACATATCTTATTTACGGTCTCAGTATTTTTAATTTTAACATTATAAGTAAATAATCACGGATTTACCAGATGTAGTCCATGGCTATATCATTCAGTCGGCTTGACTTGAAACCACTTACCTACATGACGTCTATGTTTGCGTGATATATGTAGATCGTCGTGATATTCTTTATAGCACGATTTAGCCAGGCTAAAGTTACGTATCTTCAAGATTGAACGCCAATACACTATCTGGTACATCTGAGTAATTAAGTTACATCAACATTTTTTACTTCATTTAAACTCATCAACGCATCAAATTAAATGTAACTTGTAAATGAAATTTTGAATACAAATATTTATAATAAATGAACCAATCAATTGTTAATCATTTAAACTGATTAATTAATAAATTTTATAATGCCACTTTAATAAAAAATGCAATAATTAAATACCTATTTGTTGTACGCTTGGCGCCATTTTGAAAAAAAAATTGCAGGCCAGGACAGCTTTTGATAAAGACAAGATATTTGTAAAATATATCGAAATGGATATGAAATATTATGTTAATATTAATCAAAACCTATAATTTGTAGTTCTACATGTGAAATAGCTTGACTAGTATTAGTTTTGTATGTGAGACCTATCCGATGTATTATATGCCGTTATTTGTATAAAATTATATCAATAAAAATGTAATAAAACTTTTGTTTTTGTTTTAAATCCTAAAAAAGCTGAAAGTTTTTCTAAAAATGTTTTATTAAACTAGCAATTATTTAATAAAAAAAACTTGAGAGGTGTCAAGGCATACCCGGATGGAACGAAGTTCCTTGCGACTATAAAGGAATTGTAATAAAATGTTATATAATAAATTATTATATAGTTTAATAGATACTCAACAATTCATAAAAAAATTATATAATACATATTATTTTATTCATGTTATTAGAGAGAGAAAGAGAGAGACCGTACCATTATCTATGCAACATAAGGCAACGTTATTAGTATCGAGCAAGAAACGGTAAAAAAATCAGTTTTTTGTATGGGAGCCCCCCTTAAATATTTATTTTATTTTATTTTTAGTATTTGTTGTTATAGCGGCAATAGAAATACATCATCTGTGAAAATTTCAACTGTCTAGCTATCACCGTTCTTGAGATACAGCCTGGTGACAGACGGACGGACGGACGGACGGACGGACGGACAGCGAAGTCTCAGTAATAGGGTTCCGTTTTTACCCTTTGGGTACGGAACCCTAAAAAGTGTCGTTACAACTTTTTTTCCGTCTAGCCATGAATGAATTATATACCTAGCCTCCTTTGGTAACGCGCGATAAGTAAGGAACTGCGTTCCAATTATTACAGATAACTTTTTAAATTACATTTATTTAAAAAACCTATTATGGCCGCTTTTGTCTACCTTCTCAACTCTTTAAGTCTCACTATTTATATTGTACACAGATAACATCCTCTGTGAGAGACGGAAAACTCGAAAATAAACCCTGTGCCAACACGCGAGAAAAACTTATTTGAATTGTCTGACATTTATGAATATAAAATATAGGTACAACAAAAACTATACAACAGAACATACAACCTCCTCCTTTTTTGAAGTCGATTATAAGCTAGTTTATAATTGACGTATCGGGGTGTTAATTAACATTTTAAGAGGATACCAAAATAGCTTCGTGCATTTTTCTATGTACGAAGTTTTCATTGTTTCTTTAGATTGAATGGCTAGAGCTCTAATTTTTAAGTATATGTTTTTTCAATATTATGATCTAGGATCGCATAAACTCAGAAACGCGATTGAAAAAAGTTTTCTCGATAGAAAATCTTAGCGAAACAACCTCTATAATTTTTTTTTTCATTTGTCGGTCTATTATCGCGTATTAACTAATGAAATAACTTTAAAAACATAAGTAACTATTATATATAAATAGGAAAAGTATCCCTAATTCTTCATTTTCTGTGCCTACTGGCTGTGTTAATATGTACGTGTCGGCGATGATATTGAATAATATTGATGTAGGCCCTTAAATGTAATTCATAACCCACATTCGACGCATAGGTACTCCTTATTTGTGTACTTTTGAGTCATATGATGACGTAAAAACCCGGTAAATATCATGACTATTAAATTTATTGGGAAGTGAATTGTAAAAAATAGATGAGTCATGCTATACAAGTATTGCTGTTAATATTATTTAAAACTTGCTTGCACATAGGCTCTTATTTTTTTAACCGACTTCAATAAAGGAGGAGGTTCTCAATTCGTCTGTATGTTTAAATAAAACGTTTTTTTTACGGATTTAGACCCGTCGTATTTGTTTTAAATTTTAGCCTGACGTTTCGGAGATTTTGCAGTCACCGTGGTCACGGGTGAGACTGAGCTGTAAAGTGTCCTCTACGATCAGTTATTATTACAGGGTTTACCTACTACTCATCTGTATGTTTGTCTTTTATTTGTGGTCCCATTATTGGCACCAGGTCAGGATCTGATGGTTATCTCCGGAGAAATCGAAGAAAACCCTCAAATTTCAAAAGCACATGATGTCGGTTGAACTTATCTCCAGCATATTTGTTATATTTTTCTCAATCTAAATTTAATTTATGTTATTATAAGTATATAATATAAATATTCAAAATTAGAAGGAACGACAGCCAAGCATGGCCAAGCCAACAGTGGTATCAGTTTTACACACGCAACTAAACTTATCAATGAAAACATCTATGGTGTATTTCGATTATTACGCTATTTACTTGTGCACGTTAATGTTAATTAAAATCTTATTGACTAAAATACAGTTTTTATATTATGAAATTACAGTTAACATGTTCAAAATATGTCATTGATACTATTTTCAATTTTAGTTATGTTTAGTTGTGCATGTAGAATTGTCACCAGTGTCAACATTTTCACTCAACGCAATGGCACATTCATTCATATGTTCCGTTCCATTACTAAAATACTAACATTATTTCCATTCCACATTCCATTCACTTCATTCAGTTTTGAACAGCTCTTCGAAAGGAGTGCACGCGTGTTGTAAACAAATTTATCGAACTTTTAAATCGAAATAAAACTTTATAGAAGCTATAACTTGCTCTTAAAGTTTATTATTTCTTTAAAAATAAATCATAATAGTTATATATACAAGTAATTTTGAATTGTTTTTACAATAACATCACTTCTGTGACTGCGCTATTTTGTTTTTGTGAATTTTGTTGTGTGAAACTTTTTACTCGATTAGTGTGCAGTGAATAATATTTTTAAAAGTCGTGTGTTGTACTGTATTTAGTCCATTACTACGTCGGAGTAACCTTGTTTAACCGGTTTGAAATGTAAGTATCGAAAGTAAAAGTAACTTGCATGTGTAGGTACGCGGAATGAATCTAAAATACTTTTCTATAAACGCTGAGCTGTTGTAACTAAACTGTTAGTTGTTTTCAATTTTTACACTCTTTATCTCAGCTCATTAACCTCTCCCTATTGAGGACAGATCTCCTCCACTTTGGAAGGATATCTGGTCTTGTTATGCCACGCTGACCAGGTGAATTTAGTTTCAAGTTCTCCATCTCTCACAGAAGATATTTTCTACTTAAATGATCCTTAAACTGGGTTTTACAGCTCCTTGTTTAGAGAATGGAGTGACGACACTTTTATTATTTGTATTGTATTTGTTTTATTATTTGTATTAATTTTATTATTTTATTTTATTCTTGGTACGTCACTACACAGACATAAATTATCTACATTAAATAAGTAGTTAGACTACATATTTAGTTAGTTACAAGCTATTAAATACCTATAACTAACTATCCAGAAGCCACGAACAGTGGCGGATTTACCCTAAGGCCCGATAGGCCCGGAACTAGGGCGGCCAGATTTAGGGGCGGTGATTTACAAAAATCCTTAATATTTACAAAAAATAAAATTTTCTTGCGTGATAAAACTGAATTTTTCTCCTATATTTCTAAATCTCTTTAGATAAAAGTTGGCAATTATGTAGTCTATATGGTGGAAGCTGAGAAAGGGGCGGCTAATGGCTTAGGGCCTAGGGCGGCCGAGACTGCAAATCCGCCACTGGCCAAGAAGGTAAATTGGACACATTTCTTGAGTTTCTGTAGCTACCTGACCTGATAATGAAGCAGCCGTAGGAAGAAGAGATAAACCCTGTAATTAAAAAAACTGTCAAGAGCGAGGTAAAATCCCACATTAATGGTTCCGTACCTAGACAGAACAATATAACATTCAAATAATTAATCAGTTAATTAAACTTAAACCAACTCACCAACTTAATTTTGAAGTTGAAATATAGGGAATCGCCTACATTTCAGCTACTTCATAAGTTGGTATTAGTTTAAATAATTCTTTCATGTGATAAAGAATGAAACGCAACACTTTGAGATTCATTTATTCATTATTTATTTTATTATTAATCTTTTTATTTATTTATTTATTCATTTCGCTGGCTTCGTTTTTAGAGTTTCGTACATACCCATAAAGTCTCACTACGGTGTCCATGTTTATTTACGTGCAATGACAGCAAAAAATTTACTTGTAAATGCTAATTTAAATTATCGAAAGACGTAAATAATTATTTGAGCAAATATTTAATGTCCATGACCGTATTTATTTATTGCATTAACAATTTTATAGGCATTTCATCAAAATTTTTGTAATAGTGTCGACATTTTTATGAAGAATGTTGTATGTAAATAAATGTCGTCACTCCATCCGATCAATCAGTGATCGATAAGTTACAGATTTGATTTGAAATTCGGTCAGAAAAAAATTCGATATGCATAGCATACTACATCCAAGAAAAGTAGTCAACCTGCAGCCCGGAAAATTTGGACTCGTAAAGGAAAAGAAAACAAAATTTTGCACAGAAAAACAAATTATTAAACGAAGTGGTGTTTACACCTCTCAAACCAATATATATAACAATTTATAAGGGCGAGGAGAAACACCGAGGGGTTTAGTGGATAGTCCCACAGCATAGCCACAAAGCCCAAGGGTTGCCCCCGCAACCGGAAAGGCGAAGTGCGTAAATGCGTGCCCCACGTAAAAAAAACAACTATTTATTTATGCACTAAATAACTAGTTAAATAATTGGTTATTTTTATAGATAAATTGTAAAGACAAACCAAAGATGTGCGAAATAATGACGTCATAGTTAGTTATAATTTTTAATAACAACTTTTATAACCTAAACTAAGTACCTAACTATGTATATAAATTAAGAATTATAATTAATTATACACTATTATTTTTAATTAGCATAAAATCTGTAAAATGTTCTAGACTTTTGACAATTTTGTGTGCATATAATCACTTGCGTTATCATAGACTGCGATCCGAGGAGTGAATCCTTTTACTTATTTTCTCAGTGATAAACTATTTAAAAAAGGTAGTCTTTGAACGTACTGTGGAGCTCGCATAGGATGGATTAAAAAAAACTATCCCGATTTTTCACTTACGCTTTGCTCCTATTAGTAGCAATGTGATGTTATTTCATTTTAGCCTATAGCCTTCCTCGATAAATGTACAATATCTAACAATGAAGGAATATTTCAAATCGGACCAGTTGCAGTTGTTCCTGACATTAGCGCGTTCAAACAAACAAACTCTTCGCTTTATAACATTAGTCTAGAAGTTAGATAATTATAGTGATTATAGTTCTTTTCACGATTTTAATGCAAATATTTGTAAGGTATGAACCACATAGGGTTAAGTGATAAACTGCGTATTGTTAACTTAAACTGTGTCATTGGCACTTAAAATTAGCACCAGGTGGCGTGACAATAGTAACCTTCACGCTAAATAGACACAAGACGTGACCAACACAATAACAATTATTTTGATACAAACATTTTTATTAACTACTTTAAAAGGCGCAGTTAATATCTTTTCTAATATTTAAATAACAAGTTGAAGAGTTTGTTCATTTGTATGATCGCGCTAATCTCAAGAACTACTAGCCCGATTTAAAAAATTCGTTCGATGTTGGATAGTACATTTATCGAGGAAGGCTATAAAACATCACACTGCGACGTATAGGAGCGAAGCATCAGTGAATAATATTACAAAAAACGGGGATATTTTCTAAATTGAAGGCGTACAAATCTTGGGCAACAGCTAGGTATAACATACTAACTCTTTCCAGCCCATTTACGCACGTAAATGGGCTGGAAAGAGTTAGTATGTTAGGGCACGTGGTCCTGCAAAGTGGAGGACCACTTTGGAGGGATTATGGTTTACTGTGCAGCGCTGACCATGCGTGTTGGCACAGGGTTTATTTTTGAGTTTTCCGTCTCTCACAGAGGGATGGTATCTGTGTGCAATATCCCTTAGCCGACTTTTACAGCACCCTTGGGGGGAGATGGGTTGTGACACTTATATTCTTAATCCGTCACCGCACGGACATGAACATGACAAACAAGCTCTGAAACTACTGAAGCGATTAAGAGGATACCTCTTAATCGCTTCAGTAGTTTCAGAGCTTGTTTTTTTCAAACAACCAAACAAATCTTTTCTCTTTACAATATTAGTATAATTAATAACTATGTATTGATTATACTAATTATGTAAACTACCTACTTAAACTAGATAATTTATTTTATTAGCTATCTGGCTTACAAAAAGAATACAAGTGTCACCTTCCCATATCTTTCCCGCAAGCGTTGTAAGACTCGATCGAAGGAACTACGTCCTGTAACACCTGAGCATATATACCTACACGAGGAGAGCAGGCGAGTGGTCATAAAAACCGGTGAGTGGTCACATGCGAAGGGTTCCTTACGGGCATTATCATTATACATTTATCATACTGACCCCAAAAAAATACCCAAAATAACGGGATAAGGGCAGGAAAATTATGATGTATGTATATTTGTTGTAGCATCAACTGATTTTATATCCTTAGGTACTTCCTTACTAATTTATAAATGCGAAAAGCGGAATACTAACCAAAAATTTACGAGCTTAAGTGTTAATGTGTGTAACCAAACCATGGTGCGATTTAAAAACGTACGTACAACGCCATCTATCGAGTGGTATAGTAAACTTCTGTTTGTTAAGGTTTGATTTCTAGATTTCACGCAGACGAAGTCGCAGGCAACAGCTAGTAGTTACGTAACCTATGTAATTTTTAGCTCTCTAGCTAGTACCTTTCCAGAGATACAGCCACGGTAAACATAGACAGGCATGATATAACTACTATAAAATACTGATACACGGACGGACAGCGAAGCCTCAATAGGGTTTTCAGGGTTTTCTACCCAAAGGTAAAACCTTAAAATCAATTAAAACAAAACCCATTGTAATATCCAAACATGTTGCGGCAACCCCAAAACCCTAGATAATGGTAGGAGAATGATGATGATTTGTCATACTTAAACAGTTAAGGGCCTACATCAATATTATTCAATATCATCGCCGACACGTACATATTAACACAGCCAGTAGGCACAGAAAATGAAGAATTAGGGATACTTTTCCTATTTACTCAAAATCTACTAAATATATTTTAATTCTGATTTACGTGTTTCTATTTATAATAGTTACTTATGTTTTTAAAGTTATTTTATTAGTTAATACGCGATAATAGACCGACAAATGAAAAAAATAAAAAATTAGAGAGGTTGTTTCGCTAAGATTTTCTATCGAGAAAACCTTTTTTAATCGCGTTTCTGAGTTTATGCGATCTTAGATCATATATTGAAAAAACATATACTTAAAAATTAGAGCTCTAGCCATTCAATCTAAAGAAACAATGAAAACTTCGTACATAGAAAAATGCACGAAGCTATTTTGGTATCCTCTTAAATTGATTATTTAACTTTAAAGAATGTTAACAATCCCATACAATGACGTGATGATTTTCCCATCGATTGTTTGACACTGTACACGATAAAACAATGTGCTTCCTTATTTAGATTATGTTGGCTATTTTCCTTATAATATAAACGGAGATTAACATAAGATATAGGTGGTAGTAGATAGGTTTAGAGCATTAATATAACAGGACTTGGCAATGACAAGCAATTGCCGCTATAAAAGTTACGGGAGCAGCGCTCAATACCCTCAGTGCAAGGATGGTGGTTTTTAAGGGTTCCGTACCCAAAGGGTAAAACGGGACCCTATTACTGAGACTTCGCTGTCCGTCCTTCCGTCCGTCCGTCCGTCTGTCACCAGGCTGTATCTCAAGAACGGTGATAGCTAGACAGTTGAAATTTTCACAGATGATGTATTTCTATTGCCGCTATAACAACAAATACTAAAAATAAAATAAAATAAATATTTAAGGGGGGCTCCCATACAACAAACATGATTTTTTTACCGTTTCTTGCTCGGTACTAATAACGTTGCCTTATGTTGCATAGATAATGGTACGGAACCCTTCGTGCGCGAGTCCGACTCGCACTTGACCAATTTTATTGACTATTTCGTGCTACACATATAACTTAAATAATTGAAATTTACAATAAACAGTTTTTATAATAAGAAAGTCCAGTTAATATTGCCAAGTTGTGTTATTGACACCATTAATTTTCACTCTAGTAAAGTTTAGTTGTGCACGGTACCGACACGAATAGGTACCGATGTCAACTCCTGTAGGAAAAATGCTTTAAAGGCCTTGATAAAAACCAATCATTGTCAAGATGTTTTGCTTTTTAGGGTTCCGTACCCAAAGGGTAAAAACGGGACCCTATTACTGAGACTTCGCTGTCCGTCCGTCCGTCCGTCCGTCCGTCCGTCCGTCCGTCCGTCCGTCTGTCACCAGGCTGTATCTCAAGAACGGTGATAGCTAGAGAGTTGAAATTTTCACAGATGATGTATTTCTATTGCCGCTATAACAACAAATACTAAAAATAAAATAAAATAAATATTTAAGGGGGGCTCCCATACAACAAACATGATTTTTTTACCGTTTCTTGCTCGATACTAATAACGTTGCCTTATGTTGCATAGATAATGGTACGGAACCCTTCGTGCGCGAGTCCGACTCGCACTTGACCAATTTTTTCATTTCATTAATTTATTTTTTCGTTATGTCCGATAACCTCGATACTAAGGCGGTCGTAAGAACTCGACGTTATCAAGGATAACCAGATCGCTAATTTGCTTTACAGTAACTTTAAAATACTTGTATATTTTCAAGTAAGTTGTTGTCTTTTAACTGATTAGAAAAAGCGTTGCTGCAGTTAATTATCCATACATGTAGGTACGTTCAATCTTAATGACACGTAACTTAAGCCTGGCTAAATCATAATATTTCATGATCTAATAAGAAATTACAATATTCTTTATGCAAGTTGTGACATAATAGTTTTCGTAAACCACAAACGCCAATTTTACACACTTTAAAAGAAGTAGGAAATTAGGAAGAGAAGACCTGTTTTAATACGCTATGGTTCATATGAACTCAGATAGATGTTTCACGCACACACAATATTCATATTATGTGGCTTCAAGGGGGAGTGATTGAAGTAGCCACTGCACGCTACCTGGTAAATGTGTGCTTAGTGCTTATGTATAATCATTTTAGCTATGTTAACTGATGCTTAGACTGACCCAATATTGTCACGAAATATTCATAAAATTCTAAACACGGCACAAGAATTTAAATATTTTAAAATATTCAATTCAATTCAATTTCATTTATTTGCGATAATGGGTAGTAAATAAGATTTTACAATAAAAATGTATCACCACAATTAGCCAAAATAGCATGCAAATATTTAACATAATTTTAAAGTTATAATTACAATAAATTAAAAACATTATTACAATTAAAATAACATTAGTTCATAATTTGTCAATTTTGGTAAAACAGCAATAAATAAAATACATGTCATCAAGAATTAAAGGCAAAGTCAAATAATAAAATTACTAAAATGATTATACATAAACACTTCAATAGATCATACAATTATATCTACACATTAGCTTCGGTCGTTAAAATATTCTTTAGTGCTATAATAACATTTGTTAATCAGAAACTTTTTAACACAGTTCTTAAAATGAGCCAATTTTGTTATTTTTAATATCTAAGTAGGTAAATTATTGTAAAGCAGGGGTGCCATACAGTATATACTTTTATTTAGGAACGCAGTGCTGTTGCTAGGGAAACCTATTTTAAGATTTTGTCTTCTACTATTTAGTTTATCAAATAAACCAATATACTTGCGAGTAAATATAATATGTATACCTATATTATTTTAATTTAGTAACGTTATAAATGTAGTTTTACAAATAGAATATTGCTTTCTGTTTAGGTGGTCGTAGGTGCTATTCCCACTCAAGTTAATTAAATATTTGTATATAGTTTTCTATACTTTACGTAATTGCAAAGAAAATAATATGTTTTCGTGGGTTTAAAATACGTTGGTACATAATATAATTCCAACATACGCTGTACATATAAATCGTAAGTAAACTATGTTTACGGTTCGTGGTCAAACTAACTGATTATACACGATACTTTCACCATTATAAGTTAGCATGCAAACACTACTACATATTACTGTCACAGTACATACATAGACAGTATGGAAATTAGATCTTTTAAACTACTAACATGACAAGAATGTAAAAGGAATAAAGTCTAGAAGACCAAAGAGAAGGTGGATGTGCTGTGTGTTTAGGTAGCGTAACACCATTATTCTCCTGCCCTTATCCCGTTATTCGGAGTCGGCGCAACATGACTGGTAGTCATGTTGCAATGTGATTTGGCTGATTTTTGCGACCGGCCGCCTGCCTGACGTCATCTTTCTTTGGGTATGTGCGCAGGTGTCATGCGACGTGGTTCTCCCGGTCAGTTCTTAAAAACCCCGCGGGCAAGACATGCGGAGGTGACATTTGTATTTTTAAGAATAGGTAGGCTAACGCTCCATTTTAATAGTGGGGGTCTAAATGTGTACCGATCTCGACCAATGAGTGCTATTTGCGAGAGTAAAGCAGCTACTGACTCTTCAATCACGTGTGAGATCAAACTCGACGAGTTCTCTACTGACTACTCACCTTAATCCATCCATCCATCAATCAACGTTTCTTCGTCCACTGCTGGACACAGGTCTTCCCCATAGAACGCCACAATGCGCGGTCCCGCGCTAACTGCATGCAGTGGCCACCGGAATATTTGACAATATCGTCAGTACACCTTGTTGGGAGCCGCCCCACGCTGCGTCATTACTATGGCTCTGATTGAGTGTGTATATTTATTTAAACAAGTTAGGATAATTTCCATACTGCTTATATCTGTACTATAATATGTACAAAGTACAAAGAAAACAGGTATTGAGTGAAACCTTATTTTATCCTTATTAAGCTTTCACACGGGTTTTGTACAATTACAATCATGTTTAAGTAAACTAGTGCAATTAATTTCTTCTAAAAGAATATCTGGTTTTGAAAATGAATACATTTTTCCATTCAAAGAATGCGGACCAGTGTTTCCTGAGATTAACGCATTCATACAAACACACAAGCTTAGCTTGGACCAGAGTACGTGGTTACTGTCCGTGAATATTTATATACAAGTTATAGTAAAACCTGTTCTTAAACAGGTTGTTATACATCTTCATAAGAACAATACGCTATAATTGAATTAACTACACTAATTTTTATTAAAATAACACGTGAGAAATATTTACTTAGTACACAATTGTTATGTTAAAAGTATATTTTTGACGGGCTTCGTGGGCTAGTGGTTCATGTAACGGACTGCCGATCAAGAGGTCGCGGGTTCGATTCCCGCTCGGGACAATCATTTGTGTAATAATTAATTGTCATGCAAATGTTTGTACTGCGTCTGGATGTTTCTATGTATGTATTATAAGTATGTATTTACAAAATAAAAGTAGTATATGTATTATATCCGTATTCTGGTACCCATAACACAAGCATATAAGCTTAACTTGGAATCAGATGACGTTGTGTGAAATGTCCATGAATATTTATTTATTTATATTACTATAAAACAATTAAAATCAGTTTAACTTTCGCGAAGAAAAAAGGGGACTACGATGACCATATTTTTGTATGGAGCATAATTTGGTGTCGTGCCTCCATAATGGGCTGAAAAGGAGGGGTCTGAAAATGAAAGCAAGTCATAATAAAATAGAAAAAACAACACAGTTTTTGAAAATAATTAGTTATGATAATTACGCGGATATATTTATATAATTTAGTAATTATATCCGGGAAGTAGTATATTTTAATCTGGTTATAATGTAATATGTAGTAGTGTTTATGCAAATGGGCAATAGATTTGAATAAACATATTTTTTTATGATTTAATCATAATTTTATTATTTACTAGCAGTGCCCGCGACTTCGTACGCGTGGAATTTAGAAAATAAATGATACAAACTTTAAAATGCAATGCAATGCAGGAACAAATAAAAGGTTTAGAAACTGATTTTAGCTCATTGCGTTCGGCAAATATCAACAAAGCACCGAATATCCAATGCTACGAAGACACAGTTCACGAAGTACAGGAGCGCGCAGAGCGCCAAAAGAATATTCTGATTGCAGGAATACACGAGCTGGACAGTGACAACATTAACATGAAGCGGGAATATGACGAAAAGGAAGTAATCAAGACGATGAAATTAATATATCCAGATTGCCCATTACCAACTAAAGTTTTCAGATTGGGTAAAATCAATACAAAAAAACAGCGCTTGTTAAAGGTTTGTTTCAATGAACTGGAAACTGCTAAATGCTTATTGCGCAGACAACGTAACTTGCCAGATCACATACGGTTATATTCGGATCAGACTCCTACACAAAAATCCTACATGTTGCACCTTAAAGACGAGCTAGCACGTCGCGAAAATAATGGAGAACGAAACTTAACGATCAAATATGTCAAAAATATACCTAAGATTGTAAAAAACTATGCAAAAAACGACACCCAACCGCCAAAACTTTCGTCAATGAACCACTAAATAAAGTCGGAAACTCGCACACTTTTACCTACAGCTTTGACACTTTGCCTAACGCAAGAGCAACTTTAAGTTTTTTCTATGCTAATGTACGTAGTATCTGTAAACCTGGAAAGTTTGATGAACTTCAAAGTATTCTTAAGTCAATAAAGTCTGTCACGCACTTGATTATATTAACAGAAACATGGATTTCAAATAAATTCGATGCGCAGTCCTTTAATATACCGAACTATACGCATATTTTTAACTATCGATCAAATAAAAGAGGTGGAGGTGTCTCTATATATGTGCATAATAGCCTCCAACACGATGTAATCGAAGACATTTGCGAGAACAATATACATTACCTATGGCTATATTTAAGAAAATATTCAATCCATATTGGTGCTATTTACAATCCAGATAAAACTAATATAGAAACATTCCTAGAAAAATATTCTACACAACTAGAAAATAAAAAGCGATGCATCGTGTTCGGCGATTTTAATATAGATCTTTTAAGTGAAAGTAAACTCACTACAACCTATAAAGAATTACTACAAGTGTCTGGACATGATATTTTGAACAGAATAGACATTGAGTACTGTACCCGTGAAACGAAGACCACCAAGACTATTCTAGATCACATCTCCACAAATCTTCACGACGATAGATTTCACCTAACCATAATCGATTCACCCTTGTCTGATCACAAACAATTATATTTGGAACTACTTAATTTTGAACATTCTACCCTACAACGTACTTCCTATGACGCTGTAGATTACGCGTTATTGTACAAAAGTGTGGCAGATAATAAATTTAATAACGAAGATCATGAATACCAAAATTTTGAAATATATATATTAGAACAAATAAAAAAAAGCAAAACTAAAAAAATTAAAATACTAAATCTACCAAAGAAAGATTGGATCAACAACAATATAATAAAAGAAATCAACAATAGAAACAGTCTGTGGAAGAAATTGAAAAAAGAACCCACTAATGAAGAATTGAAGCAACAATTTATGAAGGCAAGAAACAGTGTAAATAGACTAATCAAAATTACAAAACAAAACTTCTATAATATGTCGTTTAAAAATTGTAACAATGACTCAAAAAAGCTTTGGAATCTAATAAATACTTTAGCCAATAACAAAATAAAATCTGACGTTAACCCTCTTAAACTAGTTATATCTGAAAAAATCACCAATGACGGCAATGAAATATGTAAGCATTTTAATTTATTTTTCTCTTCAATCGGGATAGAAATAGCTAGTAAAATAGCGAAAAAACATCCAAACGAGATATTGTACACTATGTCATACATTAATGAGGAGCCCACAATCAAAACAAAACTTTTTGAACCATGTACACTTGATGAAATTACTGAAATTATAAATAGTTTAGATAAGGATTGTAGTACTGGCATCGACGGCATTAATACAAAATCAATCATTTGCGTATGTGATCTGGTATCACAAAACCTCACAGATTGCATAAACAAATGTATGGCAAGTGGCAGTTTCCCAGATAGCTTAAAAACAGCAAAAATAAGTCCAATATATAAATCTGGAGCCAAAACAGACCCTAGCAATTACCGCCCAATATCGGTTCTACCAGTGTTGTCAAAAATATTTGAAAGAGTTTTATACACACGTCTAGATTCACACTTAAACAAACTTAACTTTTTGACTACACAACAATATGGTTTTAGGCAGAAATCGAACACTCTATCCGCAGTAATTGACCTAGTGACCAAAATTAATACAGAAATAGACAAAAAAAACTACTGCTTAGGGGTATTTATTGATCTCAAAAAGGCCTTTGACGTCGTAAGCCACTCACTATTGTTAGCAAAATTAAAAAATTTAGGACTACAAGAATCTGCATACACCATCTTTGAATCTTATCTGACTAATAGGTCACAAGTTGTGAGAATAGGTAAAGATACAAGCAGCCCTCTTATTGTAAACTGTGGTATACCGCAAGGCTCGATACTTGGCCCCCTATTATTCTTGATTTACGTTAATAATATTAGCAAAATTAACCTTACAGGACAAATAACAATGTATGCTGATGATACGTGTCTTTTTTACTTTGGAAAAAATATAACTGACTTAATTAATCAGGCACAAAAAGACCTAGACCTTTATAGTACTTGGTGTCAGTGCAATTTATTGACTATTAATTCAAAAAAGACTTCATATATGATCTTTGCCGCAAAAAACAAAATTATACCAAATAACATTACCTTGTCTATAAATAATGAAGTTTTACAAAGATCTCACCAAGAAAAGTATCTTGGGTTAATTTTAGACGACAAACTTAAATGGACATCTCATATAACACACGTAAAAACAAAAATTAATCAGCTCACTGGTGCACTACGCAGAATGTCCTTTTGCGTACCGAGTGAGACTCGGCTAATGCTGTACAACGCACTTGTAAAGTCAAATATTACATATTTAATAGAAGTATGGGGTTCTGCTGCAAAAACAAACTTAGTATCTTTACAACGCGCACAGAACAAAGCTATTAAAGCATTATTTCACTACCACAGACTTACTCCCACGGTTACATTGTACAAAAAAACTAATATCCTAAATTTAAATCAACTCTATACTCTAAATATTTGTATATTAATAAAGAAAATTCTTCTGGGTAAGATTCATAGTCATACTAGCATAAATAAAACTAAATTTACCCGTAACTTAAGAAATACTAACAAATTATCTTCTATAATTCCGAGAACAGAATATGGCAAGAGAAGCTTGCTGTATGATGGCATACAAATTTATAACAAATTGCCTAATGATTTAAAAGAATGCAAAGCTATATCCATATTCAAAAAGAAGATAAAAGTGTTTATATCGGAAAAAACATAAGCATGTTATATTAATTAAACTACAAACTAAGTAACGATAATTTATTTACGAGTTAAAAAAACAAAACTTAAAATTACAAACTTCACGAATAAATTTTGTTTCAAATCTATAAAATACTATTCAATTAAATACAATAAAAAATAACAAAATTATAAGAAAATTAACCATAATCAAAATTATAACAAAATAACCTACATAACTAATAGTTAACCCTGAGGAAAAAAATAATAAAACGATAAAATATTTTTAATATTTACTAAGACATTTACATTGTTTTAGCAATCAGTAAATAAGTTAAATAAAATAAAAGCATTAAAATTAATAATATAATAAAAGTAAACAAAATGATAAATAAATAATAATAATAAATATATATATTTATATAAAACGACAAACATTTTTAAGATAATTTAATCGTCATTGTGACATAGGCCTTATGTTGGTGTTGTCTCTAGTCGGTTCGAGTTTTTTAAATCTACCCTCACTTTTAAATTCACCTACATATTTTTTAGAACGTAACAAATTGATTATTAAAACAATTTGTACCTACATTTGCTTCTTTGAGTCATTGAATCTAATAAAGAACCAATGCAAATTATTTATACTTATTCATATGAAACTATACTCTAAGTGGACTTAATGTTCTTGAGGTAATAATAAAGATCTATAAACATAAAAACAATTAAAATCTAAAGTCTAGTGGTTCATGTAACGGACTGCCGTTCACGAAGTCGCGGGTTCGATTCCCGCTCGGGACAATCATTTGTGTGATGTTTATAAATGTCATACAAATGTTTGTTCTGCGTCTGGGTGTTTCTATGTATTATAAGTATGTATTTAGAAAAGAAAAAGTAGTATATGTAGTATATCCGTATTCTGGTACCCATAACACAAGCATATAAGCTTAGCTTGGGACCAGAGGACGTTGTGTGGAATGTCCGTAAATATTTATTTATAGATATTTTTTTGAAATGTTTTATTTATGCTCTTTATTAGTTAATCTTACAGCATCCTGGAGGGATATGGAGTGATGACATGTGTTTTCTTAATCCGCCACCACACGGAAATCCAACAGCATTAGGCTATACCATTACGCACCGCAAACTAAAGGCTATTTGATTTAAGCGACATTTTTTCAACTTTGAATGAAACCGACTTCATTCGACGGAGAAAAATTTGCTGATTCCGAATACTCTCTCAATATCAAACTCAATATCGTCCAAGATGTCGCTTATACCAAATAGCCTTTCAACCCTCGATTACATACTTAAAGAGAAAACCTAATGGATTTTTGTAGTTTTAAAGAACTCTAAAATTAAAAATATTACATAAATATAAAAGTACTTAAATTTAAACTTTCACTAACTACGTTAAACCAAAAAAAAACACAGTGAATACATTAAAAACTTTTTAATTTTGCACAAATCTTAAAGAATGCGGAAATATTATTTATTAACTAGTACTTGTAATACTGTTACTTAAAATAACTGGTTAGTTAAATAGGACCTTGATTTTGAACTATTACTTTTACTGCATAAATTCTAAAAATATGTATGACAATTTAACAGTCGAGAAGAGTTTTTCAGTTTGCTGTAATCGCGTTTAGCTGAAATGTGACACGAATGTTCATGTATGAATAAAGTACTTAGTTCAAAAACTATAAAACACACCAGAAAATGCTAAATATTTTTTTTCATTATTGCATTGTCATCAGTACTTAATATATCGATACCTTTGGGTAGAAAGGTCGTATAAACCAAAACCCGACTTTTCAGGAGAGCAGAAAAACGTTTTTTTTTTTACATAAAAATTCATAACTTTTTTGTTTTCGAAGTTATAAAAAATTGGTCAAGTGCGAGTCGGACTCGCGCACGAAGGGTTCCGTACCATTATCTATGCAACATAAGGCAACGTTATTAGTATCGAGCAAGAAACGGTAAAAAAATCATGTTTGTTGTATGGGAGCCCCCCTTAAATATTTATTTTATTTTATTTTTAGTATTTGTTGTTATAGCGGCAATAGAAATACATCATCTGTGAAAATTTCAACTGTCTAGCTATCACCGTTCTTGAGATACAGCTTGGTGACAGACGGACGGACGGACGGACGGACGGACAGCCAAGTCTCAGTAATAGGGTCCCCTTTTTACCCTTTGGGTACGGAACCCTAAAAAATGATCTATGGGAAAAGTTCTTACAATTTGCGAATGAAAAAGGTTGAATCATCAAAACCTGTCTATCCTCGTTAGTTTTAAAGTTAGCCTGGATTTACATCTAAGAAAACATCAATTGTTTACACCCCATGAAAATGTACTTAAAAAAAAATGTATAGGTCGTATATCAATTTTTGGTAAGCATTCACTGGCTTTAAATCCCATAGATGTAGTTTTTATCGTATTAAAAACCATTTATAATCATAGATTAATTGAATTCTCAATAATAAACAGCCATGTTACTCTCAGAATTAGTAGGAACTCAATTATTATTATTCTTCTACCCAATAATGATCGATTCAAATAAAATAAAACTACCTGCAATACGAAATCAACATTTATTAGGTATACTTTTTTATCAACATTTACTAATATTTTAATAATTCAACATACCTTACAGGTTTAACATTTTTAAATTGAAAGAATATAACCACTTAAACTGAAAACTGAAATAAAACAATCTACTTAGTCATAAAAAACAAAAATTATGCAATCTTCTTCTAATTTAAACTAATCAGCCATTTTTATTATTTATAAAATTATGACTTGATCGATCTTTTTTGTACATACTTAAATGTAATTCAATAAATTATTGAATTAAGCCTTTGTACTAAGGCTTACTTTCTAAGTTATTTATTGAATTACAACTAAATAAAAAAAAAACTATCAAGCACTAAACTTAACTAGCGTATAAACTAAAAAGTTACTTATTTGTGATTTCAATTTGTATTCATAATTAGTTTAAAATTATTTTAATGAATTGTTACCATAAATTATTGTAATTACTATTGTAAATTATTTTAAAACGAATTATATATTCGTTTGAAATATATTATTATTATTATTACAAAAAAATAAATGTAGGTGACAAAGAATACAATCATTTTACAAAGTCTTGTTTTTAGGGTTCCGTACCCAAAGGGTAAAAACGGGACCCTATTACTGAGACTTCGCTGTCCGTCCGTCCGTCCGTCCGTCCGTCTGTCACCAGGCTGTATCTCAAGAACGGTGATAGCTAGAGAGTTGAAATTTTCACAGATGATGTATTTCTATTGCCGCTATAACAACAAATACTAAAAATAAAATAAAATAAATATTTAAGGGGGGCTCCCATACAACAAACATGATTTTTAGAGTTCCGTACCCAGTATCTCAAGAACGGTGATAGCTAGACAGTTGAAATTTTCACAGATGATGTATTTCTATTGCCGCTATAACAACAAATACTAAAAATAAAATAAAATAAATATTTAAGGGGGGCTCCCATACAACAAACATGATTTTTAGGGTTCCGTACCCAGTATCTCAAGAACGGTGATAGCTAGACAGTTGAAATTTTCACAGATGATGTATTTCTATTGCTGCTATAACAACAAATACTAAAAATAAAAAAAATAAATATTTAAGTGGGGCCCCCATACAACAAACATGATTTTTTTACCGTTTCTTGCTCGATACTAATAACGTTGCCTTATGTTGCATAGATAATGGTACGGAACCCTTCGTGCGCGAGTCCGACTCGCACTTGACCAATTATTTACTGAATAATAAATTTAGCTTACGAACAAAATATGAAATTACGTATATAAGAAAACCTATTATTATTTATATTTTTATAATAATAAGTAATTGAATTATTCAATTAGCTCTTTCTCGTCTTCTTCGTCGGTTAGAGTAAGAGAGTCAGTCACATTTCCATGGGGTAAGTCAAGATAATCATGGTGGTACCTTTTCGGTATGATTCCATTATCACATAGACGTTTTAAATCCTTATATTTTGCATCCGATATTTGCAATTTGTTTTTATAAAGTACAGTTGGGGACATAGTCATCACCCTTTTATGTGTATCATTGCTTACACCTTGTTCGGGTAATATCGCACGGCTTTTCGATCTTCCTTTACCTCTACCCTTACCTTTTTCTTTATTGCCAGATTTTTTAAATAATAGTACTTTATCAGGTGACGTCTCTTCTTTCATTGAATATTTAATGTACATTTCATTTGGATTCTTTTTCTTCAACGTTATAATTCGGATGTTTCGCATTTTCAGGGCTTTGGAAGTTTCATTTGTAAATGTCTCAGCTGTTATTTCATTCCAATTGAGAAAATCAGAATACTCCATTACATTAACATTATAAGGCCTAGGATTTTTTCTCGCAGCCTCAATGTATGATGGCCATTGTGTTGGACTCCAGACAGTAATTTTTTTAACTTCGCGTTCAATGCGCCGGGTAAGTACTCGTATGTCCATCCCGCTCGCTCTTCGTCTTGTCGCTGTCCGCCCAAAGGCTTTTGTTTTTTGAAATGCGAGCTTGTGTGTTGGTCGTAAAGTGCTTCTTGCAATGAATATGGTTTATACACCAACGTCGCGACCTGCCTTTGGATTTACGACGTCGAATTTAAACTATGTTTAGGTAATGCATTTAACACGTTAGGGTGTATAAACCATTTACAATGAACGACTATTTTTACGCCCTGAGTTAATATTTATTATGGTCACTACATCATAAGAAAACTACAAAAAAAAACTATTCGGCTTGTACACTGAAAATTTACCTTTTTTAAGAGGCTATGACCGAAAATTTCTAGGTCGTATTAACCATTTTTGGGCGAATTTCTACATTTTATATATACAGATCGATAGAGAAAAAAAATCTGATAAAAATGGTATATATAACTCTATTTGGCCAAAATGGTTTATACGACCTTTCTACCCAAAGGTATCGATATGTGCAGAATTTGAGATTGATCCGACTACTGTAATTGGGTAAAAATAACTTTTAAAGATTCCGTTACAAGGATTAAGAGGGTAGGAAAGTTAAACCAATTTTAATTATTTCTACGCTATATTATAGATGAAGAGTAAATCTATGCTTCTGTCACTTCTTTTTTGCAATACATAATAACTAAAAGAAATATGACCATCCGAAAATCCCGATTTTTTCGGTTTTCTTTAGGTAAAGTTGCAGCGTCTATCACACATATTTGGTAACATTTTACCAAAAAAAAAAGTGATAGAAGCATAGATATACTCTTCATCTATAATATAACGTAAAAACAATTAAAATCGGTTAAACTTTCGCGAAGAAAAAAGGGGAGTACGAAACGTCTTTTTTTTTAAATCTGTTTCAGCTATATTTGTCCCTCTCAGCACGGTGCTCGGGAATAGGATAGCAATACCTAAGGCAAATACCTAAATTAGGAGTACAGTACCCTCTTAATGCATTGATAGATGCGTACTGAAATAATAAAAGCCTATTAATCAAGGTGAATATTTGCGATTAGTATTGCTTGGATGCAAGCGACACAAGACCGCGCGTTGTAGCGTGCTATAGGAGAGGCCTATGTGCATCAGTGGATGGTTGTCCCCCCACTGCGCTGAGCCCCACATAATGGAGCCACCCTTTTCCGTGTCATGGTAAGGCTCAAGGCACACACCATGGCCCGGTTTAAGTGAGGAGAAAAAAATAAACAGTGGATGGTTAAAAGCTGGTGGATGGATGGAGTACTTCAGTTTGACCTCTAAAAATCTTTAAACGTAATCTACACAACAAATCTTTTGTACATCTGTAACAACGTATTTTGTGTTTATGTAATATTTTCATTGTTATGGCTACCTTACCCAGACCTCGAACTTGCGACCTCGATGCTCTGACTCATAATCTTGTACAAAGCGTGGGATTTTTACAACCTACAATTATTTTTGTGTTTAGACAATTATCGTTCATTTTAGTTATGCCTTCCTATATTAGGACTTTCAAAATTAAAATTGTATTTACAACGCATTAATAGAAAGAAAGAAAGAAATTTACTGACACCAGTGTAAGTTTACAACATAATAGTATAAGTATTTAATAATTTACAAAATGCTACGTAAATTATATACGAATTTAAATATGAATTTAAGCTATATATAAATTTTAACAACAAGTTCCAAAGGGCAGGCAACTCAGCATATAGTTAGATGGCAACACATGACAAAAAAACAAGTTCCAAAGGGCAGGCAACTCAGCATATAGTTAGATGGCAACACATGACAAAAAAACAAAATTAACAAATTACCCAGCGCTGATTTTCAGTTACAACCCGCTAGTGCTATGCGCTCAAAAAGTAAACATAACAATGATTCGTAAATCAAAACAGAACTTTCACTTATATTAAGATTATGAAATCATAAAAAAACAATCAAATAACAGTAACATAATAAAAAGTATTTTACACCACCTAATCATGCTCCCATGCTAACCTGAAGTCTAAAGAGAATATAGTATATATATACCGGGTGCTTCAAAAAAATGTATACACACTTTGAACTTCCATAGAAAATTTATTTACCGTTCTACAAAGTTAAATTTCAGGAAAATAGAAAGCTGAAAGTCCAATGTAAATGAAACATAAATAACAAATGTTAATACTGTTCAAATTGGTGACCTGCAGCATCAATACAATTCTGAGTACGAGTCACCACTGATTCTGTACATCGTATCAAAACGTCCAATGAGATTTCTCTACACACTGCTTGAATCTCATTCCAAAGAATGTCTAGGTTACGTGGTTTACGTTTGTACACCTCATCTTTTACTGTGCCCCACAAGAAGAAATCCAGCGGTGTAAGGTCTGGAGAGCGTGCTGGAAACTCGATTGGCCCCCTGCGTTCTATCCACTGGCCTTTTCACCACCACTTTTCAACCACGTAACCTAGACATTCTTTGGAATGAGATTCAAGCAGTGTGTAGAGAAATCTCATTGGACGTTTTGATACGATGTACAGAATCAGTGGTGACTCGTACTCAGAATTGTATTGATGCTGCAGGTCACCAATTTGAACAGTATTAACATTTGTTATTTATGTTTCATATACATTGGACTTTCAGCTTTCTATTTTCCTGAAATTTAACTTTGTAGAACGGTAAATAAATTTTCTATGGAAGTTCAAAGTGTGTATACATTTTTTTGAAGCACCCTGTATATATATATTATATATGTTGGAGTAACATAGTAGAAGGATGGAATTGCTATGTTTTAAAATCAGTCTACAAATTGTAGACACTGTCTTTAAGATGTTCATACATCAATCTGACATTCTCTTTCACACATAAAAGGTTCCACAGCAGGTCTCCAACCAAATCCCCTATAACCTGCGCCTCTACCACCAAGATGATGTTCACACAAAACGTCACCTCTCAATCGTCACTTTACACTTTCTCACAAATACACACTTTATAATTATACACTCGCGATTATGACCGGAATAAACTCTTTATCACTACTGTGAGTGAGCAACTAGTCGGGCAGAGATTCGCCCAAGAAAGGTCCGTACTGTACGGCGGCTCGAGTGTAACTGCTTCGATTGCCCACCGTGCGGCGGTATTTATAGTGCCGGCGCACGTGCATGCCATTCGGTCGTACCTGCACGTGTTCGTAAGATTTGATTTGAGAGTGATTTTTAGGTTAAGTATTGAATTTACAATGACGTTATTTTTACATCGTAATAAACCCTAAAGTAATCAACTTGGTGGTTTGTAAATTAATATTGGAACAATCAAATGGTTTAACTTAATTATTCTAGGTTCTCTAGACTAATTGTTGTGGTTGCGCCGATACGGCCATTCTGATAGGCGGTGCGCGCTCTGCACCTGGCTGCGATGTGATGTGTGTTATCTGAAATTAAGAGTTTTCTCTGAGATCGGTATCTGTAAGCAACCCATGTTGCTCATTTTGAAAGGGTTATTGTTAGGTCAGTACACAAAGACATCTCCAATGTACTGACTTATTCATTTAGTATCTGTGGTGTGTACGTGTCCACTCATGGCTCCACAAGGCGTCCCAACGGTATCTCATGGTTCACATGTGGATGCATCAAGGATCCGTGGTTAGCTCAAGGGTAACACATGGTTTAGCTCAGAGGTACCACTCTCCAGATATTTTGTTCTCGTAGATTATTATTACAGAGATGTAATTGTGAGGTTAATAAGTATAGTAAGGTTATTAGGTTCTCAGAGATTATAACGAAAGGATTTCGAAGGTTCTCGTAGAGTTCTCGGAGGTTCTCGTAGCTTTTCGTTGGATCTCGTCGATTCTCGTTGACCTGAAAGAAGAGAAATAACTCCTTTTGAGTAGTACATCTGTAAGCAACTTATGTTGCTCATTTTGAAAGGGTTATTGTTAGGACAGTACACAAAGACATCTCCAATGTACTGACTTATTCATTTAGTATCTGTGGTGTGTACGTGTCCACTCATGGCTCCACAAGGCGTCCCAACGGTATCTCATGGTTCACATGTGGATGCATCATGGATCCGTGGTTAGCTCAAGGGTAACACATGGTTTAGCTCAGAGGTACCACTCTCCAGATATTTTGTTCTCGTAGATTATTATTACAGAGATGTAATTGTGTACTGTTATCGGGGTAACATAATAGTAAATGGAATGAAATGAATGAAATGAAATGAATGAATGAATCTCGGAGGTTCTCGGAGAGTGAGGAAGGTCGATGCTGGGGTCTGGGCCTTATTATTATGACCGTGGCCCCAGAGGCTCTAAAGATCAATAGGATAAGAAAAAGCTAATATGAGCAGATAAAATGTAACGCTTATATCCTCAGAAGACTCAGGAGCGCATCAAAACTATTTGATTCGTGATTTTGATTGTTAAGAACCCTTAACATCCATTATTAAAATTATTAGCTTAAGAATTTCTTGTATTGCTTTTTTTTATCACTTTAATATCTTCGATAAAATTGCTATCACTAGAAGTTGTCAACACTGACTTCATTATTTGTATAGAGGTAAAAATATTAATCACACACCGGAAATCACTGTCTATTAGTTCCTTATTTGATTTAAGAACTGTTTTTTTTTTTTTTTTTTAATAACTGATCGTAGATTTTAAAGAAATGGATTATGCGGATTTGTTATGAAATCGTCGACTGTAAATTTTAATCAATCTATTCCAATTTCTTTCAAAAAGAAAAATGTTTAAGGTTGAAGCGATTTTTAACTTGTTCCAAACATATTGATTTAATTGCCTATTACTAATCGACTCGACTCGTATTCGAACGATGTCATGATGACAAAATTAAAGTAAATCAAAAGGTTATCTATAAGGATTGAAAACTGCACTATATTTTTAAATTGATGAAATCTGGTGCACTATATTCTAGTTACGGTAATGTCTTCGTTATCAAAATGAAATTCTCAACTTTGTTTATCATTTTATAATGTGTGTGTAATTGTCGAATACCAAATCTATCGATTTAATCACAAATTGTTATCTTTTCTACCAAGTCAAAATTGATGATGGTAGTTCAACAAAATCATATTATTATAAAGTTCATTTCGGTAGTGTAGCAACCGGTAGTGAAAACGTTAATTACGAACGAAGCGCATCTGAGCGATAAAATTACGTGGTGTTATTGTGAAACTTATTCAGTTTTAATAGATAACCAGAGAACATTGTTTTTTTTTTTATAATGAGTGTACTGAATATGTGGTGATCTATCAATTAAGTGTTTTGTGATAAATTTTAAACAAATTGAGTAGTTTTATGGAAAGAGATAAGTGAAGTGAAAAAGCATTGTGAATACGTTTTAATTTACGCAGTTATAACATGGGGTAAGTACTTGTGGCTTTTTTTTATCAATCTTACTTTGAAGATAATCAAAGCAATATAAAAAGTGTCTATTAAATCTGTGTATTGCGCAATTTTACAATAAAGTTAGCTTTGTTACTTGACGTTTTATTTTCTTATTGCAAAGATGAACTAGGCATATGAAATGTCATAACAATATGAAATTTTATGTCGAATTTTGGTATTTTTATTGCACCACAGCTTATTATTGCAAATGACTTTTGTTTTTATCTTTCTCTCTTTTTTTTTTTAATTAATAGAAGAATGGTACTGCTTACCGAGTATGATGACGTGGTTCTATAGCTACAAGTTGCTGCTTTAAATATCACCTTTGCTCACTATGACGACTATTTGAAAGTAATAAATTTTACTCACTTGTGGAGACACGTTTTTAACTACTTTTAATTATTGATAGGAACGGGGTTATGCGCATATCCTACTATTTATTATTACGACGACAAAATTGCACGATATCTTTACTTTTGATTTTAACGATTTAAACGTTTTACACTTATTGAGTTAGTCGTAGGGGCCGCCTCTCGGGTTTTTTATCCCACTTCTGATGTTGGAGTAACATAGTAGAAGGATGGAATTGCTATGTTTTAAAATCAGTCTACAAATTGTAGACACTGTCTTTAAGATGTTCATACATCAATCTGACATTCTCTTTCACACATAAAAGGTTCCACAGCAGGTCTCCAACCAAATCCCCTATAACCTGCGCCTCTACCACCAAGATGATGTTCACACAAAACGTCACCTCTCAATCGTCACTTTACACTTTCTCACAAATACAAACTTTATAATTATACACTCGCGATTATGACCGGAATAAACTCTTTATAACTACTGTGAGTGAGCAACTAGTCGGGCAGAGATTCGCCCAAGAAAGGTCCGTACTGTACGGCGGCTCGAGTGTAACTGCTTCGATTGCCCACCGTGCGGCGGTATTTATAGTGCCGGCGCACGTGCATGCCATTCGGTCGTACCTGCACGTGTTCGTAAGATTTGATTTGAGAGTGATTTTTAGGTTAAGTATTGAATTTACAATGACGTTATATTTACATCGTAATAAACCCTAAAGTAATCAACTTGGTGGTTTGTAAATTAATATTGGAACAATCAAATGGTTTAACTTAATTATTCTAGGTTCTCTAGACTAATTGTTGTGGTTGCGCCGATATATATAATATCAAAACTGAATGAGACACGTAAGACCAGAATGTAGAAGAAAAAGAAATAATAATCACAATGCTTACAGCAGCATCCGTAGTAAGCGACCACAGAATAGATAGAAGATACTATAAGCGACTAAAGAACAGAAATATTCTTAGCAGAAATAGCATAGTCCACGCAGAGAGAATAGAGCTAGATAGCTTGGAGACTAATCTAATCTATACTTAATGTGACCAGACGTCCCGTTCTAAACGGGACTGTCCCTTTTTACAACTACGATTCCCGGTGTCCCCGAAACTACCTTTGGGACGCAAAATTGTCCCGTTTTCAGAAACCGAACTCCAGTAGAAAGAGTATTTTCCGTAATGAACAAATTGTGGACGTCTGAGAAAACTGAGTTACAGCAGTTACTGGTATCAGTTTTAAAGGCGCTGTTGATAATGAAGGTTAATATAAAAAAAACATGGATAAATATAAATATACGCAATATTTTTTGACACTACTAGCTTTTTGTGAATAAATAACTATTTTTTTCATTTAATTTTAGTTTAAGTACTTACAAACCGATGTCCCGTTTTGAGTCAAAGAAAAAATGGTCACGTTATCTATACTCTAATTTCTACGTACACGCAGAGATCATTAAAGCGAGAGTAGCGGAACTTGTCTACGTAGACTGTAGTGATACTCTAGCTAGGGTAGTCACGCTAATGTGTATGTACACATTAGCGTGACTACCCTATATACCCTATATACACATGTCTTAAATGGCTCTATGAGAGTCACTCTCCGTTATTTTAATCTATCGTGGACGAGGTCTGTTAGAATAGTCATCCAGCTTGCATTTAAATATGTTAGACCTATTAGTTGTTAATTAAAAGTAAATTATTTAATAACTAGAGTTAATCATTTACTTAATTAATATAAAACCGGTATACATTAACTGTGTAATGTTCAGCTCTCTAGCTATCACCGTTCCAGAGATACAGCCTGTTGACTTACAAACAGCGAAGTGGGCCTCGTGGTTCATATAACGGACTGCCGATCACGAGGTCTCGGATTCGATTCCCGGTCAGGACAATCATTTGTGTGATGTTTATAATTGTCATACAAATGTTTGTACTGCGTCTGAGTGTTCACTATGTATTATAAGTATGTATTTACAAAAGAAAAGTAGTTTATGTATTCTATCAGTATTCTGGTACCCATAACACAAGCGTATAGGCTTTGCTTGGGACCAGAGGACGTTGTGTGAAATGTCCATGAATATTTATTTATTTAAACAACAAAGTCTCGGTTTACCTTTCGGTACAAAACCATAAAACCAAAAAACTTACGAGTACACTAGATGCCCGCAACTTCGTATGCATTTAAATTAGAAAATTTTCTCCGTTTTTGTAATATTCTTCACTGATACTTTGCTCCTATTCGTCGCAGCGTGGTGTTATATATATATATGTTATAGCATAGCCCTCCTCGATAAATGCACTATTTCACACTTTAAAAATTTTTCAAATCGGACCAGTGGTTACTGAGATTAGCGCGTTTAAACAAACTCTTCAGCTCTATAATGTTAGTATAGATATATTTTATATGGTTATATAAAAATATAAAATGATTTGCTAACTTTAAAACTAAAAAATACGCTTGAAAATCCTAGATATTTTATTTGTAATTATTGTCATCGTTTCAATTTGTGTGCCAAATATCAGATTAAGCAGACTATTGGATGGAAATCCCGTTTAAAGATTCTGATAATGTATATTAATAGTTACATATAAACTTACATACTAGACTAGTTACATTCAACTACTTAGATTCAAACTAGGTACATATTACGAACGAATTTAACGCTATTGCGACTAATTAATCAAATTTTAACTTACACCGCCCGCGGCTTATGGCATTTCCGAATAACTTTAGCCTTAAGTTTATAGTTGTACCTTCTAGAAATACCATTCACGCCCTAACCTTGGTTACCTTCCTGTCAGACGTTATTTCTTGGTCATGATGACGTCTGTGTGTTTCAAAAGTCAAAGACCTTGGAACATGTAACTAAAAACTTTGTGTCCCACATAACAAGTTAGTATAGAGTTCTAACTTAAAACTCTGTGTAACTAATTAGGTGTTTCAAGAAGCTAGAAAGCTCCATCCATCAGCCTCTCTCCGTCCACTGTTGGGCATAGGCCTCCACCATAGAATGCCATAACGCGCGGTCTTGTGCCCTTGCATCCAATGACTCCCTGCAACCTTGACGATTTCATCGCTTATGAAAGGTGGTTATTAGTAAAGAAGGAAGTCTCTCTCTCTCTCTCTAGCCCATAAACCTCGCATTCTTTAGCACGGATCTCCTCTACTTTAGGTGGGATTAAGGCCTACGCCGCGTCGAACAGGGCCCCAAGTCCGGTAAATGAATTGTGTCACAATGGTAGCTCAATGGCACATTTTTACCTCAAAAAATTAACAATAGACTACCAAACTTGATAAAATTTGCCACTGAGCAATCAGTTATTGCATTTGTTGATTGCATAGTGGCACATTTTGTTAAGTTTGGTGGTCTATTGTTAATGTTTTGATACAAATGATACCATTCAATTGAACTTTCACTGAACATTGAATAGCGGACTTGACCACCTGGCGTCTTGGCATAGGGTTTATTTTCGAATTTTCTCTCATAGACGACGTTACATGTACAATATCTCTTAGCTGGCTCCTACAGCACCCTAGAAAGGATAAAAATACTAAGTATGTTATGATTTATGATGATGCTTCTGCCTGCGACTTTTATTCGTGGAATTTAGTAAATTTTTCCCGTTTTTTCCAACATTTTCTTGATGCTACGTTCCTATTTGTCATAGCCTGATGCTATAACTTATAGCCTTCCTCGATAAGTGTACTATCTAACACTGTTAGCGTTTGATTAGCGCCTTCAACGAGCAAACAAACTTTAACTTTATAATATTAGTTTAGAGCCAAGGAGCAGGGCTGTAAAAGGCAATATTAACGAGTTCATAAGGAAGAAAACAACGCTGGCATTTTACATATCTATAAAGTGATTAATAATCCGTATTAATAAATGTCAATGACATAATTATGTTTATTATAAATTATGTTTTTGAACGGGAAAACCCCATCTCTGCAAAACTTGTTAACTTGAGATGGGGTTTTCCTGTTGACATCAGAAGAAACTGTAAACATTTTTGGTTTATCTACAATGAAATGTCGTAATAGTGTAAGTATTCTAAATTAAATAAATAGAGAAATAGTTGCACAGATAAATAGAAAAAAAACAGATTTTAAAATTGTTATGTATTTGAGACGTGTTTAATTAGGATTCGGTTATTTGCATAAATTTTCTATTACTAGTGTAATAGCCAGCTAATGGATAATGTTTACACAATCTTTATTTTTGGGTTGGGAATTAGGTCAACCAAATTATTCGAAAAATTACATTTTTATTCCGTCTTCGCGCTATTTTGACTTACTTTCTTCAAAAGACGAAAGATGCAACAAGGATTCATTCATATGTTGTTGTTTACAAATAATTAGATCTTTTTATTCCATATGACGTAAAAAATATCCTTGCATATCCATATAAATATATGCGAGGAAATAAAATTTATTCGAAACCGGATTAAGAACTTTATGGCGATACTTATATAAAAATATTCATGGACCAATGAATTTAAATACTACCGATATACCAGGGTCATTGTAACTTATCATATAGTTGCTAAATTGTTTTTCTTATGAGGGCACGACACCAAACTATGCTTCATACAAGAATATGGTCATCGTAGTCCGCTATTTTCATCGTGGATATTGCCTTAGGAAAAACGAATTTTTCTCACTGCATCTAGAATAACTAGAAGAAATATGACCATTCAAAAATCTCGTTCCTTGCGATTGTCTTAAGATGAATTTGCAGCCCCAGTCACACTAATTAGGTAAAGTTTTCCAAAAAAAGAATTTTACTAATTCTCTTCATCTGTAATATGGCGTTTAAATTATAAAAATCCGTTCATTTTTCACGAAGAAAACAACGGACTGCGAAACGATTTTGTAAGTGAAATCTGACTGGATTATATTTGTCCCTTTGGAATCGATGCTCGGGGATAGGAATAACAATACTTACTGCTAATACCCAAATTGGAGCTGTAGTCCCCTCTTAAATATCTAAAAAACTAGGTAAATCAAGTACAGTTGGACTCGCACAGGAGGGATTCTGTACCGTCCACTCCCCCTCTCTCTTTCCTTCTTTCTCTCTCTTTCTCTATGTATGTTTCTTTCAGTCCATTAACGTCCCAATATGTTGGGCACGGCCTTCCTCCACCTTGGGAGGGATTATGATCTACTAAGCCGTGCTGACCAGGCGTATTGGCCCAGGGGTTATTTTAGAGATTTCCGTCTCTCACAGAGGATGTTATCTGTGTGCAATATCCTTTAGCTGGCTTTTACAGTACCCTGGAAAGGAAAAGGGGTGGTGACTTTTGTATTCTTAATACGTCACTACGCAAATGAAAATAAATCTTATAACTAAATTAAATTCTTTTAACTAGGGCTAAATAAATAGGGCATATCAAGGTAATATGTATATGTAAGGGTCAGTGAATGATTAAAAATTAAAAGGACTGCAGTTAAGAGGATACCAAAATAGCTTCGTGCATTTTTCTATGTACGAAGTTTTCATTGTTTCTTTAGATTGAATGGCTAGAGCTTTTAAGTATATGTTTTTTCAATATATGATCTAGGATCGCATAAACTCAGAAACGCGATTGAAAAAAGTTTTCTCGATAGAAAATCTTGGCGAAACAACCTCTCAATTTTTTTATTTTTTTCATTTGTCGGTCTATTATCGCGTATCAACTAATGAAATAACTTTAAAAACATAGGTAACTATTATGTATAGAAACACGTAAATCAGAATTAAAATATATTTAGTAGATTTTGAGTAAATAGGAAAAGTATCCCTAATTGTTCATTTTCTGTGCCTACTGGCTGTGTTAATATGTACGTGTCGGCGATGATATACGATAATATTGATGTAGGCCCTTAAAATAGTTCGATATTTTTTTAACGCTCGCACGTACAAATAAGTAGTTGTACTACTTTTATGTGTAATCGATATTGAATGCACAAAATGGTAGACATTATACAGGGTGTTTGGTACATCGTTTGCCAAATTTCAGCTAAAAGATAGTGTCATTTGCTATAGTTTTAGCATATTTAATTTTGTTTTTGCGCCGCCAGATTTTTTTCTATCACTTCACTATCTTTTAGCTGATTTAATTTGGCAAACGATGTACCAAACACCCTGTATATTACAAACGTGGGAATAAGCTATGAAAAGTTTAAGACGTCTATACTAATATTATAAAGCAGAACAGTTAAATTTGTTTGAACGCGCTAATCTCAGGAATTTCTGGTTTGAATTGAATATTTCTTTCAGTTTTAGATATTAAATTTATCGAGGTAAGCTATATGATATAAATATAACATTACGCTGTTAGCGACCTGTAGGAGCTAAGCACCAGTGAAAAGTGTTGCAAGAACGGGGAAGTTATTATTCTTCCACTGCCTACTCTGCGTTAGTGGTTTTTATGTATCATTAAATGATACATAAACAAATTTTGTTTTCTAAATTCCACGCATACATAATCGCGGGCACCAGCTAGTAACAGCGCGGGCACGGGCCTCCTTCACTTTGGGAGGGATTCTGGTCTACTGTGCCGCGCTGACCGGGCGTGTTGGCACAGGGTTTATTTTCGAGTTTTCCGTTTCTCACAGAAGATGTTATCTGTGTGCAATATCCCTTAGCTGACTTTTACAGCACCCTTGGGAGGAGATGGGGTGGTGACACTAGTATTCCTGATCCGTCACCATACGGATACTATCTTATTTTTAACCGACTTCAAAAAACGATTTATGTTTGTTACCTCATAACTTTTAACTGGGCGAAGCGGTTTTAATGATTCTTTTTTTATTTGAAAGCTGGTGGTTCCCGTTTGGGCCCATTGCCACCAGGTCAGAATCTGATGGTTATCTCCTGAGAAATCGAGGAAAACCCTCAAATTTAAAAGGCACATGAAGTCAGTTGAACGTTTTTTAAACATACTCAATTATTTTCTTTTAAATATAACGAGACTTAACCTGTAGTAATTTACTTACACAACCATAGGTCAATATTACGTGTGGCATATTTCCATAAATAAATTAAACTCGACTAGTAAAAGCTTTTCCATCATGCATAACTTAAAGGCCAAGAAACCTACAGCGCCCTAAATAAGTCAATTAATTGTTATACAAGTCAGCCCTTACCCACTTTCTTTTCAAATGGTTTTCTTGCCCAACATAACAAGCCCTTCAGGTCACGCGAATGAAACATTTCCACCAATAAATTATATATGTATAGTTACGGTAAAAAGGTTAAAGAGTTTGTGGTTTTCTGATAAAATCTACTTATATAAAACTACTTTTTACGGATTTAGACGCGTATATTTGTTTTAAATTTTGGCCCGTCTCACGTTTAAAGTCTCACCCGTGACCATGGTGACTGCAAAGTCTCCGAAACGTCGGGCCAAAATTTAAAACAAATATACGCGTCTAAATCCGTAAAAAGTAGTTTTATTTAAACAGATGAGTCGCGCAAGTGTTAGAAAATCTACTTACTATTACGTAATCTCTCTGGCTACGACCATGGTTTAATTATGGGTAGTTTTTGGGGTTTCAGCTTGACCTTTGACCGTAATATAATGGTAAGCAGTTTTAGCTAGGTGTAGCACGCAATAATATAAAAATTAACGTATATTTTTCTTAAAAAAATTATGGTATTTATTGCTTTAAGTTTCTTAAACACATTAACGAGGTTATCCGGACGTTACCAATATATGTATTTTTTCCATGGACATTTCACACATTATAACATATGTGTGACATTTGTGAATAAAGTAAAATACCAAAATCGGGCATGTATGACCAGATGTATGAGTGTGGATGAAGCCAAGAAAGTATGTTTGGATCGTAGCAGATGGCGCTCTATACTCTATAGTCTCTGCCTACCCCCATGGGAAAAAGGCGTGATGTTATGTTATGTTATGTAAAATACCAAAGTATTTTATTAATTTTGCAATTGACTTACTATGCTTTTACTTAATAAATCAAATCTCTCAAAGGCGTTCTCTGCGTAAAATATCCCTTGGCTAGTTCTTACAGCACCCTGAGGTAGGAAAAGGGATTGTGACACTTGCATTCTTATTTACCTATTTGCCTCAACTTCGTTCTCGTGGAATTTAGAAACCAAACCAAAACAAATTATACTAAAAAGCCATCCTCTTGAACCACTCTATCTATTTAAAAAATCCGCATCAAAATCTGTTGTGTAGTTTTGAAGATATAAGCTCACATAGGGACACATATAAAAATACTTTGTTTTATAATAAGAAAAGAGATGATACCACACAGATATTATGCATGCAGAAATCTCAAAGATATACATTATCATATTATGCAAACTGCGTACTGTTTATTTGTTTTTATGGAAAATTGCATTTTAATATCAACCGGAATACCTAGGTCGGGCCTCTAACCTTGCGCTCTCAGTTGGACATGCAATGTCACTTACAACCATTTAGAAAACTTGTTTTATTATTATGTTATTATAATAACGCAATCGAGAGGAACTATTTAACAATATACAGCGATGACTTAAATTAGGTGTAAACTTATAGTTATTGGAATCTGACCTCCTCCCGTTGGGTAGGGTATTCGATCTACCATAAACTATTGGGTAAAAGAGGAGCATTGTTTTAACTAATCACATACCATATAGCGATACCAGATTTGCTATATACGTATAGCGGGTATGCGTTCAATTTGAAAACGTGTAATTTAAGTTTGGCGTTTACTATGAAGGTAGGCACTATTAATCTATGAAAGACTATTAAGTTGTGGTACTCTCAATTCAAGTGACATATGTAGTAGTTTTCGCAAACTACAAACGTCACTTTTACAAGCTATAGAACAAGTACGTCTTTGGGAAGAGAAGTCCTGTTTTATTAGTCTACTTGCTGTTGCCCGAAACATTGAATGCACAGTATTTAGAAACTATTAGAAAAACTGCATCAAAATCCGTTGCGTAGTTTTGAAGATATAAGCTCACATCTCCGTGTGGTGACGGAGTAAGAATACAAGTGTCATCACCCCATCTCCTCTCAAGGGTGCTGTAAAAGTCGGCTAAGGGATATTGCACACGGATAACATCCTCTGTGAGAGACGGATAACATCCTCTGTGAGAGACGGATAACTCGAAAATAAACCCTGTGCCAACACGCCTGGTTAGCGCGGCACAGTAGACCATAATCCCTCCCAAAGTGGAGGAGGCCCGTGCCCAACAGTGGGACGTAAATGGGCTGGAGAGAGAAGCTCACATTAGGACATACATAAACAAATAGCGAATTTGTTTTATAAGTAAAAATGGTTTAATTAAACATATCGGAGACAGTTCGATAGCTATTTCACGCACACAGATATTTATGTGGTCTCAAGCCGAGTGAGCTATGTAGCCTTTTCACACACCATCTCGTAGGTTGATAATGATATTTAGTTTGTAATTTCAGTTTCCTATCTGACTCCATACACAGACTCTTACAGCATCAGCATAAATTAGTATTCTGACGGAAACAAAAGCTGTTTTGTTGGACATATATCACGTCATAGATTTTCCCTTCACTTAGTGACCTTACTTCCTTAGATAGTTCTTATAACATACTCGATTAATCTATCCCTCTTTCACATAATGATCTATACTATTTGTCTCTTTCTAACATCCAAGCCTTGATGTACAATAACAAAGATCTGATCTAATTACGTCAGGTTACATTCCTTGGTAGATATTTAGATTCGTGAGTCATATTATTTTTATACTAGCTGTTGCCTGCGACTCCGTCCGCGTAGAATTTAGAAAATTTTCACGTGCGACGGCGCGTAGGCTTATTTCATGTATAAGTTTGGTGTTTCTATACCGATTTCTATGATTCTTTTTTTATTGAATAGGTAATAATGTTAACTTTTTTAAATTAGGGATGAGTGAGAGTATTATAAACGTAAAAGTAAACAAATATAATCAGAATGCTCCGAACAGCTAAGCTATCAGGAGTTACACGTGTTATTGTGAGTCAACCATAAAATATAGATATATGCTGTTGCGGGATATTTTTTAGACAATTTTATGTAAAATATTTTCGTCATACATGATTTCTATGTAACTTTAACCATTAAGGCTGCACACGCGACGGAAGCTTAAAAAATGGAGTAACTTCTCCCATTTTCCTAACATTTCCCTTCACTACTCTGCTCCTTTTTATTGTAGCGTGATGAAAAGTATACTATAACCTGGCCAGGAGTATGAAGAATAATTGTACCAAGTTTCGTTAAAATCTGTCGAGTAGTTTTTGTTTCTATAAGGAACATACAGACGGACAGACAGACAGACAGACAGACAGACAAAAATTTTACTGATTGCATTTTTGGCATCAGTATCGATCACTAATCACCCCCTGATAGTTATTTTGTAAATATATTTCATGTACAGAATTGACCTCTCTACAGATATAAGTATAGATTATGGTTGGAATACCGCAAATATTTTACAATAGCTTTTTCTAATTGTATAGCTAGTTACTTGCGATTAGACTCCAAGACAAAATCCGTCTAAATATTCTAGTTCCACGATGCTAAATGGGGATTTACTCGAGCGTCAGACCTATTGCGTTGCAAAGCTTAGATGATAAGAAGAAAAAAATGTTATGTGATATATACCTTTTCATCGGTGGGGGAAGCGGCTATAGATTTTTAAATATGTAATTTTTATATTAGTACGAATTTTTATTATTTCGGTTTGCGGAAATCGTCAGATTATATATTTTTCGTTGTCCTTGAACTATTTCCTTCAAAATAAAAAAAATTTTGCTACGCTCGAGAATATCGAGATGAGGTTTTTTTTACAACTTTGCTGCCCTCCCCTTTCTTTACGTCACTCTCAAATTGTCAGATTAGTGGAAGATACGCTTTTTAGGATATAATTAATTTACCTTACCTTAATCTGACCCGCTCGAGAATTTCTGTTGGTCAATTATTTTACTCCTGTATCCTTCATGGGCGGCCTTATATGTATATGGAGCTCGTGTTTGATGGAGTTACTTAACCGGGTACAAGGTATCCCCCTGTATATTAATCTGTCGCGCTTTAGTAAATCCCGAAATCCCGTCTTGGGCTCCCCTACTAATAGCTGACACAATGTCCGCTGGTCACAAACTAAGCGTAATGATACAGGCACTACTTTAAGCCTCAGATATTCTAGATAGTAGATACGCGTCCAATTTTAAATTTAGCTTGGCTAAATCAGTATCAAAGACACACATAGAACATATTTCACGCACACATAGATATTTATGTGAGTTTATACTTAGCCATAGACACGCTATCTGGTAAATCCATAGTTCATGAAATCATCATTTTCTTGTTCTTATCCCATTATTTGAGGTCGTTGCAACATGTATTTTTCTTCCATAGTCTACTATCAGCCGTCATATCTCTGTTAACTCCTCTTTCTTTCATGTCCTCATTCACACAGTCGATCCATTTTTTTTTAGGTCTTCCTCTAAAATTTTTTCCTTCCACATTTATACGCAGACATAATTGACAGACATAACATATCTACATAGGAAATGTACAGAAAACAATACACATTTCTGTGTATTCAAATCCGATTTAAAATCAAATCCACTGCCTCATACACAACAGTTTAACATTGCTATGCTACCACTACACATCAAAGTCTGTATTTATGTTATGCACACAGATATTTGTAGTATGTATTTGTTATTTATATTAACTACGTCTAGAATATTCTATCTATTTAGCTGGTCAATTTAAACTCTCTATTTTCCTCAAACATAACTTGCCATGAAACGAATCTCTTTAAATTCTCATATAACTTTGTATAAACTGTGAAAAAGTATACTAAAGAGCTTTTTATAGCGTAACAGATTGGCTGAACGGACAGTGGTCTTTGCGTCCTTCTATAAAGAAAAAAAAACCGTTCCCATTCCGGTTTACTTTGCGTGACTTTTCCGCTTCGAATGCTATTGTACCGCAACAAGATGTTTTGCTACATGGCGAACTCTGTACTATTTATTGTATTGTAGCTCACTTCTAAGAGTAAATATTACTATAAAAAATGGAAGTGTCTATTAATACGATTATCGGATAATTAATTATTTTTTATTCATCCGACAATCGTGGATGTGACTATTTGTACGGCTACTGGACGAATAAATTATATTTATTAATTATATTATATTTATTCGTATATATTTTATTATTAAATTTATTACTAAGAATTTTTTTCGTGAAAAAAGTGAAAATCTTTTTCGACACTATCCACGGAGCAGAAGATTAACTAAGGAGCAAAAGGAAAAAATTGCGGAGTTATTAGATTTCGAAGCTAACCGAGTGAAGGTTAGGTTAGGGTAATTATTTTTTTTCGAAAACCTTATTTTATTTAATTTCTAAAGTTATATGAAACGTAATTAGTACAAATAATAAAGTAGTCGCATAAATAATTATTTTTAGGGTTCCGTACCCAAAGGGTAAAAACGGGACCCTATTACTGAGACTTCGCTGTCCGTCCGTCCGTCTGGACACGGAACCCTAATTATTAGAGTTAAATATTATGATGCGCACGCACATCGGTAACAATTCTACGTGCAAAACTAAACATGACTAAAAATGAAAATGGATAATGACAATTACACAATTCGGCAATGTTAACTGAATTTACATATTATGAAAACTGTGTATTATTATAGTAACGATTTTAATAAATATTAAATGGATACAACGAAGTAGCCCATTATAAAAAATTCGCCATAGTTGTTTTTAGGGTTCCGTACCCAAAGGGTAAAAACGGGACCCTATTACTGAGACTTCGCTGTCCGTCCGTCCGTCCGTCCGTCCGTCTGTCACCAGGCTGTATCTCAAGAACGGTGATAGCTAGAGAGTTGAAATTTTCACAGATGATGTATTTCTATTGCCGCTATAACAACAAATACTAAAAATAAAATAAAATAAATATTTAAGAGGGGCTCCCATACAACAAACATGATTTTTTACCGTTTCTTGCTCGATACTAATAACGTTGCCTTATTTTGCATAGATAATGGTACGGAACCCTTCGTGCGCGAGTCCGACTCGCACTTGACCAATTTTTATTATTGTGAAGTTTTTGACTAGTTTTCAGCTGTCTGGCTATCGTCGTTCCAGAGATACAGTCAGGTGATAGACGAACAGTCCCGTTTTCTTTTTTAGTGCGGAACCCTACAAATAATTCTCCAAATTAATCTATATCATTTGTTTATTTTCAGAAGCTGACAAAATGTTGCCGAGAAAAAGAAGTATGTTGTTACTAACGATATTGGCGCTGATCAAGTATTCTGATCAATATGGATCTGGAGCTCCTTCCAAGGTAAGCAACAACAATATTTCGTGACCCACTGCTGGACAAGGGCTTTCCCCAAGACTCTCCATAAAGACTTGTTTGAGTCGACAGAAACCAAATTTCTCCCACGGATTTAGAAAAATTAGTCATTTTAATTCCGCCTTAATTTCTTGTCATGGTACTTTGACAACAACTTGAAGGTAATTAGTATTTATGCCAATATCCCTGGTCAGCCTGGTATGGTAGACCAGTTACCCTCCCAAGCGGAAGATACCTGTTCCCAATGTTGAATATTAAGGGGCTGAGAACAAAGTGGAGGAGGCCCCTGCCCAACCATTTGTATTCTGTAAAGAATACTAGGTGGTTGGTCGAGATTGTTGCAAAGCAATCTTGATAGATGGCGTTGTACGTAAAAATATATAAACTCAATCGAGTGACGAATGTGGTGGCCTAATTTGATTACTGAAAAGCACGACCGCAATAAGCTCAGTTGGAAGAGCTACGAAACGGTATGCCGAGGTCGTGGGTTCAAGTCCCGCTTGCGGTAGTCACTTTTTCCACCACAATTTGATTTATTAAGTAAAAGCATAGCATGTCAATTGCAAAATTAATAAATTACTTTATCTACTTCTATTTTTTTTTTCAGGCATGCATAGACCAATTGCCACGTCACAATGATCTTCTAGCTCAATCGTCGACACCACCTTATATGATTCTGACGTCAGCGGCTCAAGTTCGCCAGGGGGATATTCTGAATGTTACAGTAGGCAGTCCAGCGGGTGCGCCTTTGCCTATAGGCGGGTTTATTCTACAAGCTAGACAAGTGCAGGTATAAGTGCTGAATTATTTCCATGATATTTTTTATTAGACTTTCATTTTATAACTAACGAATTTGTTATCGAACTCGTCTAAAATGTTTTTTTTATTTCTATTTTTGTTAATTATTTCGACCTCTGATTTTTTGCCAATTAATTAAATAATATAATGATATAGTCCTTGTATTTAATTAGCTTTAAATTGCCAACCAGGAAATTCAAATTGCGAATTTCATTTCCTTTCTTTATTAGCAAACTAATTTTGAAATAAATTACTCATTATACAGTTTTATAGAATTACTAGCTGACCCGGCAAACGTTGTTTCGCCATACAAATGTCAGTGGGGGGAGGGGTTTGAAAAATAGATGTTGGCCGATTCTCAGACCTACTGAATATGCATGTAAAATTTCATAAGAATTGGTGAAGCCGTTTCGGAGGAGTACGGTAACTAACACTGTGACACGTGAATTTTATATATTAGATAATTCTGACGCAAAATAATTTCTAATTACATGTTATTACATAATACATATACCTATAGTTTTTAACCGACTTCAATCGTTACAGAGAAATGAGATAACCGGTTTTTATTTACAACTATTATTTATTTTCACCTGTCCCAATGTTTATCTGTATTCTGTAACTAACTGATGCCTAGGACTTCGTTTGCCTGAAAATTTTAACTTTATATCGTCTTTTTTGCATTAAAAAGAAGCCTATCTCCATTTACGAGCTCTAGGCTATCTGCGTCAAACTTCGTTTAAATTGTTTTACTAATTTTCACGTGAAAGAGCGGCATACAAACAGATTGAATAACTTTTCCATTTATAATATTAAAAGTGAAGATATTTAGATTTAACAAGTTATCGCTTTATTTCCAGAATCCAGACATAATAGTAGGCAAATTCGTGGGTCTCCCAGACCCAAAACGCGTACACATGACAACCTGTACCAATGAAAATGATACCGTGACCCATTCGTCACCAGAAGACAAACCAGCTATGACCTTCCAATGGCAAGCGCCTACTGACTTCCTTGGTGGTGTTGAATTCAGGTAAAATAAATTGTATTTTTATCGTTCCGTAGTAGCAAACTAGATGGCGCTTGGACAAACAAACTAAACGGCTGCATCGCGCAATCAAGATTCTCCTGAGGTTATCGTATAATATTTTGACGACCTTGCATTAATAAGAAGGCTACAAGATGAGGTTAACTTACAGATGGAAAGCTAACCTAAAATGGCACCTTCCTATCCCAGGGTCTTTGTAAAAAGCGACTAAGGGGATCACTAGGATACTGGAGAATCTTCCAGTGTTCCCCTGAAATCCATGAAATATGAAATAAACATCAAAACATGGACAACAGAACATTGGCCCCTAGTTACGGCAGCCCCACTTTTCTGTTCGCCATTTATGTGGCGACAATTTATTATAATCTGAATCTGACATAGCACTCTGAGTCAAATCATAGCATAAAATGAGCCCAAAGAGCTTTCTCTGCCAATATATCACTGAAAACGGTATGCAAATTCATGCAGTAGTTTTGGCCTGATGTGCGTTCAAACATACAGACAGTAAAAAAATCTATTAACCATTGTTTTGGCTTCAATTACGCCAATAAAGATAGCCTGTCCAAAACTGCCGTTCACAAGGTCTCGGGTTCGATTCCCGCGATATTTATAAATGTTTGTAATGTATCTGGATATTTTCTATGTATTATAAGCATGTCTTTACTAAAAAAGTATATAGTAGTATATCCGTATTTGGTACCCATAATACAAGCATAGAAATATAGCTTAAGTTGGGACCAGAGGACGTTGTGTGAAATGTCCATAAATATTTATTTATTATTTATATAGATATTATTTTGTACTAACAGAGCCACCGTAGCACAAAGTTATACAACATTCTGGAAGAACATAGAATCTCCTTTAGTGGAAGTGGTAACTCCTGATTCTTTGATCAGTTCACCACCACCTGCAATCACCACGGCAGCCACTACAGCTCCCCCACCGATTATTATGGAAACTAAAGTGAGTTATTTAACTAAACATCGTTACTTATAATATATTTTGTAAACAAATCTATCGTTTGAGAATTCACATATGAAAACTCCCAATTCTTTAGGGCTGTAATTGGGTACTTTTTAAAAAACAGTTTAACCAACTTCATGTGCCTTTGAAATTTGAGGGTTTTCCTCGATTTCGCAGGAGATAACCATCAAATTTTGACCTGGTACCAGTGAGACCACACGGGTACCACCAGCTTTCAAATAAAAAAAGAATAATTAAAATCGCTTCGCCCAGTTAAAAGTTATGAGATGACAAACAAAAAAATACATACAGACGAATTTAGAACCTTCTCCTTTTTTTAAGTTGGTTAAAAAGCAAGCGAAAATTCGTGCGTTTTGGCGGTGAATGGGAATACCTACGACCAGAAGTGAACGGAGAAAAACTGATGGATGAATTAAAAAGTAAATAATCAGTCCTAACTCCTCCCAGATCCTAAATCAAACCTACCCAGTTAGAAAATGGTTCAATTAAATTTTTCATGTTTACAAACATATTTGTTATAGGTACATAAATTTTCCTTATAGTTAGCTATAATTACACATTCTCAGTAAAAAATTTGCCATTTTTCTTTTTTCCAGCCCAAAATGGAACCTAAAAAACCTTTAGATATTATATACCAAGGTTGCGCTGACACAAAACTATGTTTTGGTATACCCGAAAACTGCATCGCTAAAGGCGATTGTAGAGCGATTGTAGCTGTATTTGTTGAGGGCGATAAATATACCTTCGAACTTCAAGCTCCTGGAAACCCTAAATATGTCGCAGCTGGTCTAAGTTTAGATACTAAAATGGGTGACGATAGTGCCATGGAATGTATCAGAAATGATAATGGAAGAATTAGTCTCTTTACTTCATGGACTTATCCAAAAATTGAACCCTACGTTAGTCGATCAGATTCACCACAAGAAATAGTACAATTGATTGAATCTTCGGTGATTGATGGTAAATTGTATTGTAAGTTTACAAGAGATACTGTGTCTACCGTCAAAGGACAAACTTTCGATTTGGCTAATAATATGTACAATTTAATGGTTGTCGCTGGCAATTCTATGAAAGGTAAGTTCTGTTATATGTAAATATCTCTTTTCTCAGCCTAACTCTCTTCAGCCCACTAACATCCCACTGTTGGGCACAGGCCTCCTCCACTCTGGGAGGGATTATGGTCTACTTTGCCGCGGTGACAAGGGGTGTGGGCACAGGGTTTATTATAAAATTTTCCGTCTCTCACAAAGGATGTTATCTGTATACAATAAAACAATATTCCTTAGCACGACAACAGCCTGGGAAGGGAAAGGGGTGATGTCCCTTGTATTCTTAAGCCGTCACCACACCGACAGCCTATCAATGTCCCAGAATTAGGTCTTCATCACTCACCTTCCTCTACTTATGTTGCGCTGACCAGGTTATATTCAAATTTCCCGTCAAACTAGCAGACTTACTTTAAAATCAGTGAAAAATGGATAACATGGAGTGGAAAATGTGACATATCGGACCAATAATCTCCCGTACTAGAGCACTGGTCTCAATAGTGGGATATTTTTACCCCAAAACCGATTTTCAAGCGTGTTTTTTTTTGTTTTTGAACTAAGTAGATTTTCCTTCTTAGATGCAAACCGAGTAGGATTCCACGACATAGCATATGAAGCTACAGGTACGGCCCAAGCTTTGGCCGCCGTTGGTACTGCAGCCGGGGGTTCCAAGATTCTACTCAAATTGCATGGATGTTGCATGGTATTAGCTTGGATTGGGACCGCATCACTTGGAATATTACTTGCCAGGTGAGATTATAAAATTAAAATTCCATAACACTTGCACAACTCATTTATTGAAAGTATTTTTATGACAACAAATACTAAAAATTAAATAAAATAAATATTTAAGGGGGGCTCCCATACAAAAAACTGATTTTTTTTACCGTTTCTTGCTCGATACTAATAACGTTGCCTTATGTTGCATAGATAATGGTACGGAACCCTTCGTGCGCGAGTCCCACTCGCACTTGACCAATTTTTTTTATTTTACACCCTTGCAATCAGTGATACCAATTCTATGTGCACAACAAAACTTAAATAAAAAATGAAAATTGAGATTGTTGCAAAACATTCTCGATAGATGGCGTTGTACGTAAAAATACGATATAAACTCAATCGAGTGACGATTATGGTGGCCTAATTTGATTACTGAAAGCACGACCGCAATAAGCTCAGTTGGCAGAGCTACGGAACGGTATTCCGAGGTCGTGGGTTCAAGTCCCGCTTGCGGTGATCACTTTTTCCACCATAATTAAATTTATTAAGTAAAAGCATAGCAAGTCAATTGCAAAATTAATAAATTACTTAAGAGAAGTTTAGTTGTACATATAGAATTGGTACCATTGTCAACTTGTATTTAAGCGCGTTTTTAACACGCTTTTATATGTTCGGTGTGTATCTATCAATGTAAGTATTAATCTATGTAACGGAATCTTTCAACGCAATTTTTCACCAACTTGCAGTAGTCGGATTGATTTGAAATTTTGCCCATATCAAGGACCGATGACAACGCAATTATATAAAAATACATTCAGGATTTTCAAGCGTATTTTTTAAACGCTTTATATTAGCTTCACTTGTATGTTTGTTTGTATGTTTATTTGTATGTTTGTTTGTATGTTTGTAACCGACTCCTTTGGACGCTATTTTGACCCACTTTAAACGGTCAGATTCTATTCAAATTTTGCACACTTGTCAAAGACCGATGACAATACAATAATTCGATTAAATAAAGCGTGTTTTTTTATTTTTTTTAAACTATTTTTAATTATTAGTTTTTTTTTCCAAAACGGGTCTCTATTACGTAGACTTCGCTATCCGTTCGTTCTTCCGTCCGTCTATCTGTCGGTCACCAGGCTGTATCTCATGAACATACACATTACATCAACTCACAGGTAGACAGTTCAAATTAAATGATTTGTATTAATGTTACAGATATTACAAACAAACTTGGGTTGGCAAACAACTCGGCGGTAAAGATATTTGGTTTGCTGTAAGTATTCAATAATATAATAATCCCTAAACATCTACACCACAGCATAAAACTTATAAACCTACCACATAACACATACATTAATGGTCTTATTCATAATGACTTATAGGAGGTTTAAAAGTTCGTTAAAATAGGTTTGCGAAAATTGTCAAAACTTGTTATTCATAATAGTCTTTTTACGCTAAAACGTTTATTATCTCTCCGATAAAATTTTCGTTTAAACCTCCGATAAGTCATTATGAATAAGACCGTAACATACAAAAGGCAGCTATCTTAACATATCGAATTGTCCGAAAAGGTCTGCAATGTGATGATTCAACTGAAGCTATCGTAGAATCAAACAACGATGTACAAAATTAAATGGCGTTTACTTGGTGTTGCACCCGTAAGCGTTATGTTCAAAATGAATAAAAATGAATACTTCAAAAATAAATAATAATAATAAATATTCAAGGACATTTCACAAATCGTCCTCTGGTCCCAAGCTAAGCTTATATGCTTGTGTTATGGGTACCAGATTACGAATACAATACATAAACTACTTTTCTTTTGTAAATACATACTTATAATACATAGAAACACCCAGACGCAGTACAAACATTTGTATGACAATTATAAATATCACACTAATTATTGTCCCGAGCGGGAATCGAACCCGCTACCTCGAACAGCGAATAACACTGCACAATACAGCTAGCTAGCTTTTTTAATAAATATTTTCTTTGTTTCAGTACCATCGTATCTTCATGGCAACCACTTGGGGTTTAACAGTACTAGGGTTTATATTTATTCTGATTGAAGTAGGTGGATGGGCCACTACTGGAGACAACCCTCACGCTATTACCGGAATTATTACTATTGTATTGTGCTTTATACAGCCATTTGGTAAGTTATTTACATTCATACTCAGAGATGTATTTACCCTAGGGCCATAGTGGCCATGGCCCGGGGCGACCAACCTGAGAAGAGCGGCGAAAGCCTTCAAATTTAAAATTTTGCTCTATCTTTATTAACTTATAGGGCGGCTAATTAAATTGGCTCGGGGCGTCAAATTAAATGGCCCGGGGCGCTTATTTTCAAAATATGCCTCTGATCATATTACTAGCTTAGCTAGGTGCCCGGCTGCCCGCAACTCCATAGGCGTGAATTTTAGACAATTTTCCCCCATTTTTGCAACATTTTTCCTCCTCCTTCGCTCCTTTTGGTAGCAGCTCCAACACAACACAAAAAGATTTTTTCAAATCGGACCATCCAGCACGAAAAGACTTTTTCAAATGTAGTGGAAGTGTAGTTCCTGAGATTAGCGCCTTCAAACAAACTCTTCAGCTTTATAAAGTCAGTCAAATCAGCCTACTGTAGTCCATGCTGAAAATAGGCCTCTCCCAATTCGCGCCACAAAACACGGTCCTCCGCCTTCCGCATCCAGTCTTAACCTGCGACCTTCTTCAAATCATCGGTCCACCTAGCCAGGGGGACATCCTACATTACATTTGCAAAATTTGCTTAGTCCGGTCTCCACTCCAGAACCCGTCTGCTCCATCGACCATCGGTTCTTCCGAAGAACCGATGGTCGATGGAGCAGATTGCAGCAGCAGCAGAATTGACAGTAGGCTAGTCATGTCGAAGAACTTCTTCGACCTAGAGTTCTTCCTAGGAAGTAGTACTACCTTCGCCTACTGTCAATTTAGCGGGCCATGTGTGTGTTGAGGGATAACCTCGTTGCGATTTTTTTTAGAGAATAGAGATCCTTGATTTCTAAATTTCACGCAGACGAAGTCGCGGGCAACAGCTAGTAAAAAATAAGTAAAGATTAAAATTAAATATTATTTTGTTATGTAGGTGCATACTTCAGGCCTCACCCGGGGACCAAACACAGGCCTATATTCAACTGGCTTCACTGGGGCATTGGAAATGGTGCCCACATACTTGGCAGTAAGTATACTTTAGTATAACCATGACAATTTTTATTTATTGACGTGCCTCATAGCCTTATAGTTCATGCAGCGGACTGTCGTTCTCGAGGTCTCAAGTTCGATTCCCGCATTGAACAATAAATATCTGTGTTATTTCTTAGTAGATGTTACCCTCGACTTCGTACGCGTGTAATTCAGAAAATAATTTTTCACTGATGCTTTGCTCCTATGAGTCGCAGCGTGATGTTATAGCCTACCTCGATACATAATAATATACTATGTGAAACTGAAAGATTATTTTTAAGTTAAGTTAGAAGCTCAATATAATATAGATGTTAAAGAATATTAAGCTCAATACATTTATTTATTTTCCAGTTGTAACAATATTCTTAGCGGTGTACCTACAGAAGGCGGAGTTACCATCAGGCAGTGTATATGTACTTGCTGCGTTCGTCGCATTCCATGTTATTATGCATCTTGTTTTATCTGTGAGTTGTATTTTTATTTAATCCTACGGGATTTTTCGGAATTGACGGGCCTCGTGGTGGAGTGGTTCATATAACGGAATGCCGATCATGAGGTCTCGGGTTCGATTCCCGGTCAGGACAATCATTTGTGTGATGTTTTTAATTGTCATACAAATGTTTATACTGCGTCTGGGTGTTTACTATGTATTATAAGTATGTATTTACAAAAGAAAAGTAGTATATGTATTATATCCGTATTCTGGTACCCATAACACAAGCAATATAAGCTTAGCTTGGGACCAGAGGACGTTGTGTGAAATGTCCATGAATATTTATTTATTTATTATTTATTATTTACTTCTGATAAAAATGACATATACATATGTATACCAACATTGGGCATAGGTACACCGTGTATGCATGCATAACGAGAATGCCTGCTGATATTTTAATGTACTGAATAAACATATGGGTTTGATTTTCCATTTTGAAGGGTCCGTACCAAAAAAAACGTAAATCCCTATTACTCAGAATCCGTTATCCGTACGTCTGTCACCAGACTGTATCTCTAGGACAGTGATAGCTAGAAAGCTGGAAATTTCACAGTTTGTGTATATCATTGGAATACTACTACAACAAATACTCATTATCATCATTTCATATCCCATTGTTTGGTGCTCGAAGTCCCAAATAAATAAAGAAAAAAAACTACTTTATAACCGATTTCAAAAAAGAAGGAGGTTCTCAAATCGTCTGTATTTTTTTATAGTTGATTTTAGTTTTTTTAAACTGATATTTTTTATCAGAAGTGGGATACTCTTAGGATTTAATTCAGAGATTATTTTCTTTCTTTGCTGTCGTTATTATACCGGTTGATCCAGAGGCGTATTTACCCTATGGCCATAGGAGCCATGGCCCGCGGCGGCTAGCCTGAGAAAGGCGGTGAAAGCGTTCAAGTTCAAAATTTAGCTCTATTTCTACTAATTTATAGAGCGGCTTATTAAATTGGCCCGAGGCGTCAAATCGAATGGCCCGGGGCGCTTCTGGGTTGATTTTAATAGTAAATGATTTGTTTTCAGTTGACGGTATGCGTAGCAGATGGTCGTATAAGCAATGGTAGAATCAACGCGTTCCCTATGAAGGATATGCTCGGCCATACCAGACAAACTACACAAGTTGATAGCGGTACTGATGCACCGGTATGTATATCACGATGATAACATCAAGCCATTTTCCCATAGGGTTAGGCAGAGACTTTCTCTTAGGATTTAAATCAGAGATTGTTTTCTTTCTTTGCTGTCGTTATTATACCGGTTGATCCAGAGGCGTATTTACCCTAGGGCCATAGGGGTATGGCCCGGGGCGGCCAGCTTGAAAAGAGCGGCGAAAGCCTTCAAGTCTAAAATTTTGCTTTATCTCTATTAATTTATAGGGCCGCTAATTAAATTGGCCCGGGCATCAAATGAAATGGCCCTAGGCGCTAATTTTCAAAATACTCCTCTGGACTGACTACCTCATATATACGTATTCATCATTATCGAATATCGTCTTTTATAACGTAAACTGTTGTTGAAACTTTATACTTTTAACTTACCTTACTTACTTTTAACTTTATACTTTTTGTTTCAGTTCTCAAAATTCCGGAAACTTCTATTGGGACTATACATGCCAATAATTCTTCTATTAGCAATCGCTATGATATGCCTGGTAGCATTATCACCTATCCCAGAAGATTACGACAGTTTCCTTGGTTCTTAATTATATAAATATTTCTAAGGTACCGCACCAAAACGTAAAACGGGATCCTATTATTAAAACTTCGTTGTCAGTCCGTCTGTAAACTGTATCTCAGGAACAGTGATAGTTTTAAGTTGTATTTTAGAGACAGGGTTGCCAGCAATAAAAAAAATATTGTTACATTTTTAATATTATGCACTTCTATTTAGATTATAAATACCTACATAAATTAAATCTCTTCTATAAATGTCCCACTGTTGGGCACGGGTCTACTCCACTTCCAGAGGGTATTTGGCTATGCCATACTGACCAGGCGTGTTGGCACAAAGCAGGAGCATGGCGTGCCTTGGTGAGGCCTCATATAAAAATTTATTTGGGGGCCCTTATGAAGGGTAAAGATTTCTCGCATAAGAAAAAGCGGGGCCCGTATAATTGATATGGCGGTAGCTACGCCCCTGGCATATAGGGTTTAATATAGAGTTTTCTGTGTCTCACAGAGGGTGTTATTTTGTATTAACCCATAGTAAATAGTTCGCTTTTCTAGCACGTTGGGAAGTAAATGGGGTGGTGACACTAGCGTACTTAAGCTTCACACGATTAAATAATGACGTATTTCGTTAGTGATATATTTATTTGACAGCATATATTTATTAAATTTTAAAGACTTGTTATAAATATAAAAAATATCATTACCCTGCCACTTATCCCTTTATTTGAGGTGTTGACCACAATTAATATTTTAAACAATTCAAATATGTATGTATCTTTAAAAACATAGTTGTAAATTAATATTGTGAACACAAAAATTGTTAATTTAAGTTATTTAATATTATTAATTAAATTTAATTCACACTGTAAATAATTACGAAAATTATAACTAATCTGAACTTTTGTTGTTTTATTTTTTAGGGAATGCATTAAAACTTGGGTCTATATTTAACATCCAAAAATGTGCCTTTTTCATGTCAGAATTTGTCTTTTATATATGACGATTTCTCGATAACACCTTGGCTAAGAGCAGGGGCATAGCTTGCACTAGTGGGGCCCCGTATAAAAATTTATTTGAGGGCCCTTATGATGGGTAAAGATTTCTCACAAAACAAAAAACGGGGCTCCATATAATTGATACAGCAGATACGGTGGTAGCTACATCCCTAGCTAAGAGTGATTTCAAAATTATTGTTTTAAAGGATAGTTTTCATGGTCAAGACAATCGGAACCTGGAAACGATCAGGTAATTTTTCCAATATTTGTGACAAACTTTTTTTTAAACTTTTTTTGTATACAAAAAATCTGTTACTTTATTGGAAGTCTGTTTGCTTTTAAAACATCCACTCTCCAAAGTGGTCTATCAACAAAATAAATAAAAATATATCGCAATTATGAAAAAAAAAAATTTTTATGATAATACTATAAAGTATAAATGATAGACCTCTATAGTATAACATTACAATAAATACAAAAAGAAATTTAATACAACTAAGGCCATAGTTGATTTAAATATACTCAGTAAAAAAAATTGCACTAAGGCCTCTGATTCCTTATATCTAAGCATTCACATAAATCATGTTTCATCTTTAGGTATTTGAGAATCTTCAATAGTTCTAGTAGCAGGTACATATACTTTAAAAGAGAATTCTGTTCGTGGAAACGATCCAGGATTGACTACATGACAATCTTTATATGTTCTTGTAAACGGTTGAAAATGGTCCGCAACAACCACTAAATCCGGTAAAGGATATAAACTTAATGCACTTGAGTGTTGCCAGTATATCGGTTGAACACGCAAAGATGTGGGTAGTAAGCAACATTGACTAAGTAATGTCTTTGTCAAGTGATCTGGAATATCGCCAGTTTCTGGAAATCTTAATGTATTTCTACATAATTTCATCACTACATCTTGTCTTAATACTACAAATTCTTGAGTGCAATACTGTATCCGACAAGGATTTGATGTAAATATCACATTATCGCCTAGTTTTTTCTTTATAACATCAGTCAAATGTTTTGGTATAGGAGGTCTGGGTAAAACATCTGCTGCTGCCGGATCAGTCTTGCCAGGTACAAAAATAAATTTACATTTTTCTTGTAAATTTTTAAATTGACAAATCAAATCCGCTAAATCATTTAAAGCTATTTTAAACTCTTGTTTATGTAAATATGTATAAGTGTATGAGAGAAATTCACCCATGAACACAATAGCAATAGGTGGGTAGTCTTCAAAACCAGCAAATAGTTTCTTTAAACTGTCCATTACTTTAGATAAGTCAAGCCAAACTTCAGATAGAAAAACAAACACTCCATCTTGGTTATCTCGCTCAATTTTAAGGAGCGCTTTGGAATTTTTTAGTGATGTCTTAGATTTACCACCAAAAGTATTAAGATTGCCGAAATATGGTGACGATTCTTCTCTACTCTCGATCGGAGGTTGGACTAGACCAGTTACATAAAGTGTTTTATCTTCATAATAACCTTCGGCTAATACAAAACTGTTTTCAGTAAACAAACCAGAATGATACCGTGCTTGGGAGAGATCTAGAAGAACAGATCCAGTAGGATCTTCTATATGATACTTTCTTTCAACTATTTGTGATATTAACCCTAAAACAACAACCTCATCAATTTTACTTGAACAACTTAATAAATATTCCACTTTACGTAATTGAAAACATTTCTCATTTTCTGACGAAGATAAAGGATCTGCAGTAAAAAGCTTATTTCTTTGAGTTCTTTGCCAAATAATCGTATATCTATCAAGCATGTACTGTGCTTTCCATTTCGCTTCTGGGAACAAAGACATAGATGTATTCACATTTTTGACGAATTTTTTTAATTCACTGTCGTAAGTGAGTTTTGGAACTGTAAATCCGTCTATAACATTAAGTATAGTTTCGTTTTCTTCAAGGCCTGATGTAGAACACTCTTTGTATGCTATTTCTATATGCTCCTTTTCTAGTATCGGTTGTGAAAGACATTGGTGAAGTAAATGTGATGTGAGTTTGTCCAGCATTCTCTGTCTTTCGTTTTGAGGCAATGGAAGTAGCTGTTCAGCTGTAAAAATACTAGCCTCTCTACGAATAGTAAAACCACTTAACTTAAATGCACTATTAACTTCGGACCGTATTTTTTGTAGATCTTCCATGTTATATTACAGTTTTTATAAGTTTTATTAATTTATTTGCACTACATTAATATTTATTTGCAATTTTATTTCAAAATTCAATGCGAAATATTATGGCGGTAAAACCAAAAATAAAATGAAGAACATAGATTAATGAACAAATTAACTGTCAGCCATCTGTCAAGTACATATTCTCGGTAAATTACTCTGTTCTATTAAAGACGACCACACAGGTGCTATTACGATACCACAAACCAAAATATATAAATAAAATTTCAATCGATGCCAATTTAAAGAAAAAATTCTAGTTAATTTTCTGTCGCTGAAGTTGGTATGGATTGCACGCATCACTTTTGAGAGTGCTCGATTGTGCGATGCGATGCTGTAATTGGAACACTCAACGTTGAGCATTGTGCCGCATAATGCGCTATTGTGCGCTGATTGGACAACGGGGTAGAAGAAAGTAGGAATAATTATCTTGTATCCCCCATACAAGATATTCCTCCTTTCTTCTAGTCTCCATGCCCATGCATGACAGTGATGACATCTAGGCTGAGAATCCTACAAACAATGCATGCTAACCTATCACTGTATATGAAGAATCACAAACAAATAACTCGGTTTTAATAACGAAAAGAATTTATTTAGAGAAAGTATACAAAGCAAGAAACATTCTCCTCGACAGGCTAAACAAAACTACTCGTAATACATTGAAAACCAAAATCAAAAATGTTATTTGGAAAAAGAATATTAAGTAAAAAAACATAGCAACAGCCAACACTTTATAAAAATATAAAAAAGGTTGGTCGGTCGCCAACATGGCCCCGGGCGGTGTGAAACACCAATTATTAAATCAATCTAACTAGCTTGCGGACCGGCCGACGCAGCACACCCCCTTTAGTTGCTACATTTACAACACGAATTATATTGTCCCTACCTGGGAAAGTCTCAATAACACGTCCCATAGGCCAACAGTTTCGCGGTAGATTGCCATCAGCAATCAATACTACGTCGCCAATTTTCAGTGGTTGGTGGGATGGAACTGTTTTTCTCGGTAACAGAAGCGGCAAGTATTCTTTCGTCCACCGTTGCCAAAAATGTTCCGCAAGGCGTTGTGCTTTCCGCCAATCCACACGTCGCGAAAGGTCAGTATCATGGAACTCTCGTAGACATTTGTCGTTGGAGGATGTACCAATCAGAAAGTTGAAAGGAGTTATCGCTTGTTCACTCTTGTCATCAACTGGTACGTCCGTTAGTGGTCGAGAATTCACAATAGCTTCGACTTCTGTTAACAGCGTCGTCATGACTTCCAATCGTGGAGAGCGATCTTTTAAAATTATCTGTAGGGCTGTCTTCACACTGCGCACTAAGCGCTCCCAGCAACCTCCCATGAAGGGGGCCGAAGGCGGAATAAATTTCCATTCTATTCCTTTGTTTGTTGAGTAATCATAGAGTTGGGATAGTATGTTTGAAGCGCCTACGAACGCTGTTCCGTTGTCGGAGTAGATACACGTTGGACAACCTCGCCGAGATATGAATCGACGTAAAGCCATCAAAGCAGAATCAGATGACAGCGACTCGACAATTTCTATATGAACAGCTCTCACAGTTAGGCAGGTGAATAAAGCAATCCAAATCTTCATTGAACGTCTGCCTGTTGTGACGCTCAAAGGGCCAAAATAATCAACACCAACAAAAGTGAAAGGCCGCATATGATGAGCCAATCTGGCTTCTGGTAAGTCTCCCACCGGAGGTATGGATGATTTAGCTTTCCTGTTTCTACAAAGTTGGCATTGGCTCGTTACACTTTTTACAGACGGTCTCAAACTGACGATGTAAAAACGTTGCCGCAGTTCATTCACCACAAGTTCGTTGTTACCATGAGCAAATCTGATGTGGTAAGAGTTGATCAGTAAACGGGTGATCTGATGTTTTCCATCCAATACAATTGGCTGTGAGTCGATGTCAGCTGAAGATCCCGTGCGTCCGGATAAACGTAGAAGCCTATCATCTCCTATTATTAAAGAAATATTTTTAAGTCTACTTTCTTTGCAAACGGGGCGTGCAGCGTCAATCAACTTATATTCCTTATTGAATGAATCTAATTGTACGCGCATAAAGGCATGGCGCTCTGCAGATAAAATGAAAGAAACATCCAAAACTGCTAAACCACGTTGAGGAAATTTAGAATTTTGACATGAATTTTGAAGTAATAAGGCCCACTGGTGGGCTCGCGCAGTAGCACGAAGAAATCGTAGCCAACTACTAAATCGCTTATAGTCAGCAATCACAGGTGACAGTGGTTCTTGTGATTGCGTCAATGTCAACCCTACTAGATCCCGATTGGGTCTACACTCCTGAAGAGCAGGCGGATCGTCCACTATAGCTGGTTCACAAGGCCATTCCTCTGATGGTTGAAGAAGGAATGATGGCCCGGTAAACCACCGCGAGTTTACTGTAACTTCGTTCTTGAATCTAGTAGCATCGTCTGCTACGTTCAAGAAGGAAGGCACGTACTTCCAATCAGAAATATTGGTAATCTCACAAATCTCACATACCCTATGAGCGACAAAAGTTTTGAAGGTACTTGGATCTGACCGTAACCATTTTAGAACTGTTTGAGAGTCTGACCAGAAAACGATTCTCTCTGGTTTTCTTTTGTGAGATTCTAAAATAAAAATAGCCAATCGAGCGGCAATCAATGCCGCTTGAAGCTCAAGCCTTGGTATTGTTGTCGGCTTTAAAGGAGCAACGCGCGCTTTACCACTTATTAAAGATAGCCTAGTCTCACCGTTTGAATATACAAAACGCCAATAAGCGACGCAAGCGTATGCCTGCTCGCTTGCATCTGCAAAGACATGTAACTGAACGGATAATATTTGATCAGTTAAGCTATTATAACAGCGTGGAACAGAGTAGTTCAATAGGTTTGTTAGATTTTTGAACCAGTCTGCCCACTTTTCTGAAAATTGATTCGGTAAGATTTCATCCCATGTTATATCAAGTTTCCAAGTCTTTTGAAATAAAACACGACCTTTAATAACAACGGGGGTTAGAAAACCAAAAGGATCGTAAACTTTCATTAAGTTTGAAAGAGCAATACGCTTAGTCAATTTGTTTGACATTTCATCGAAATCGATATGCGATAAAGATAAAGTGTCATTAGAAACATTCCAAGAAACTCCCAAAACGCGTGTAGGTGTCCGGGTATCGGAGCCTACATTTATTTTAGTTGTTCCAGTTGCACACAGGTCTGGAGGCAACATGGACAAGGCTTTTGTAGAATTTGATACCCAAGATCTCATCTCAAATCCAGCGGCAGAATGTATTGAGACTATATCTGCTGCTAATTGAGCAGCTTCTTCATTACTGTCACAACTACCTAAGTAATCATCCATATATGTATCACGAATGATAGCAGCTGCTGCTTCTGGATATGATCGTTGATGTTCGGTAGCATTCTTATTTTTAAGATACAAAGCTATAAACGGGCTACATATTGTACCAAACATCATCGATGACATGCGATATACCTGAATCGGTTGTGTGGGGTTATCTCGCCAAAAGAAACGTTGTGCATCGCGATCACTTGATCTGATTTTAATTTGCGGGAACATTTCCCTAATATCAGCCGAAAGAGCTATGTGACCTTCCCTAAAACGCATTAATATAGCTATCATTGATTGAAGTAAATCTGGTCCCGGCAACAATAAAGAATTCAAGCTCACGCCTTCACATTTAGCAGCGGCATCATGTACAATTCTGAGCTTTTTCTTTTGTGGGTGTATAACTCCAAAATGCGGTAAATGCCATATACGATTTGAAAGAGTATTAGCTTTACACAACTCTGCATAACCCTTATCAAGCATAGCGTGAATATTTTGTCTATATTTGTCCGCGTAATCTGGATCTTTCATCATCTTACGCTCTAGAATTTTAAAACGATGTAAAGCGAGTGGACGACTGTCCGGGGTGCGTTCAATATTATCACGCCACAACAAACCTGTCTCAAATCGTCCAGATGGTAAACGCCTAGCAGTTTCCTCTAGTATTTTTATTGCTCTTTGATCATCAGCAGAACGTAAATCTCTATTTTGTATACCGATTGAATCTAACCTATAATACTCTTTGATAAGAGCATCTAAAGTCCGACTATCTCCTGGACTATTTTCTTCCTTTTCTAGGAAGGAGTGATTAATAAAGTCAACTGGTTTGGACGCAATCGATGGAGAACCATATAAAACCCAACCAAGGGGAGTTAGAGACGCAGCAAGTTGCGATTTAGTTCCGCGGCGAATAATTTTGGAGAACGTTAGATGCCAATTATCAATGCCAAGCAAAAGCATGGGCTTAGCGTTTTCATAACATAAAAGTTCTGTAATATCTTGTAAATAACTATAGCTTTTTATTTGATCCAAACTAATTGACTGTTCCGCTATAGTCAAGTTAGGAATAGATCTTACTACGATATCATGCACATCTGAGCTATGTCTGCCTTTGACTTGAATATTAACAAAGCTGACCTCAATGTTCCTACTAAGTCCGCCAATACAATGAACTTGAATATGTTTCTAAACTAGCTAGAGGACCAATAATAGTAAGAGGAATTACCTTTAATAACGATCTCTTAACTGCAATGGGCTTATACGAAGCACTGTGAGATACAATGGTAGATGCCTCTTCACTTAATTGCTGCATTTGAACTTCGGTATTTGCGTTAGTATGCACGTCCGCACGTGATATCTTTTCTACAGCATCTCTGTGAAGCAAAGTATTATGTTTCTGACTGTACTTGCACCCGGCTATCTCACAAAGTTTTTTACAAGTGGTATATTTATGTGATCCTTTGCTTAAGCATCTATAGCAGACCTTATTTTTTGTTACCCATTGCCAACGATCGTCAACAGACAAAGAAATGAATTTTTCACATTCGTTTACATTATGTGTATCAATCTTACAAAACCTACATGTAGCCAAACTCTTCGGATGTGTAGAAGAAGTAGAATGAAATACTTTTGTAGGTTGCTTGGCAACAGTACCGGGTTTGACAACTTGTGAAAAATTAATAGATGCAGTTTTGACATGTTGATGTAAATCGGAGTATAACATACAATGTTTTATTTGGCGATTGGATTCAATATCCATAAAATCGGCTATAAGTTCTAGCTTAAATTTGCCGGAATTGTAATGTAATGATGCAAAATCAGCCCATCTGTAACGTAAGAGAGGTGTTAACTTTCCTATAATAGTGTTGGAGAGTTCAGGGGAGCACAAATACTCTGGCTGATGTAACTCTCTAATCACCTCAACACAATTTCGGAGACGGCAGGCGAATATATTGAGATCTTTGGTAGACTCATTTAGTGGTAACCTGGCTAGAGATTTTATCGAAGATAGTTCATGTAGAATAATAAATTCCGGCTGCCCAAATCGACTCTCCAAGGAGCGCATGACTTGTGCTGGATTAGTGGCGGTCATCAATAGCGCCGAGACTGTCTCTCGGGCGACGCCGTGCAATGAAGTGCTAAGTCGAGCTAGGTTTTCTTCCGGCGTGAAGCTAGCCTCTGACCGAATATAAGCTTTCTTGAAAGGAAGCCAGTCAGCGACGCAACCGTTAAAAGAAGGAAGAATAACACTAACCTGTTTCTGTTTGCTGCCCAGGTCCGCGATGACTTTCGCTAGTTTAATAAAAGAGTCTTGTGTCTCTACATTATTAGTTTTATTTTTGATATAATAATTATTACAATCAGGTGCGCAATTAACGTGATGTGTACCTAATTCTAATGTATGTGTAGTGTTTCCTTGTTCCGTATGATGCTGAATATAGTCACCGCATAATGAACGCCTCACACTTGTGCTCACAAAAGGAACATTCGGTATAGTAGAAGCATCCACAGGTTCTAAAATTGGGTTATTAGTGCTGTAAGGGAATGGTTTGTTAATATCAAACTCTACGTTATCACCCTCTATTAACCATTTTTGTGTAGAATTGCTTTTTTCTGAAGCTACTGAATCGATTGCTGCAAGTTCTGCTTGCAATTCTAGTTCAGCGGCCTTCCGCTCAACTTCAGCGGCCTTCCGCTCAACTTCAACGAGCCTTCGCTCACGATCCGCCTCAACTTCAGCGGCCTTCCGCTCAACTTCAACGAGCCTTCGCTCACGATCCGCATTCATACGAGCATGCTTCGCAAGAGCAGTGAGTTTTTGAGTTTTATTTGAAACTGTTGTTGAAGCTAAGGACTGTGGCTTTGATAACAAAGATTCTGGTAACAATTTAGAAGTGTGCTTCTGCTTGAGAGCCTCATCTTGACTAGACTGAGCAGGCGTATTGCCTGAAGATGTGGCTGAAGCATTTTCACTTACCTGAGGTTTGTTCAGCTTCTTTTTCGTTACCGACCGAGTTACGGGCATTCTCAATATCCCACTTCTGACACCAATATGAAGAATCACAAACAAATAACTCGGTTTTAATAACGAAAAGAATTTATTTAGAGAAAGTATACAAAGCAAGAAACATTCTCCTCGACAGGCTAAACAAAACTACCCGTAATACATTGAAAACCAAAATCAAAAATGTTATTTGGAAAAAGAATATTAAGTAAAAAAACATAGCAACAGCCAACACTTTATAAAAATATAAAAAAGGTTGGTCGGTCGCCAACACTGTAAAATAGCTCCACCTAGCTATTGGCTCTTCGTAATCACCAGGCGATGAAATTTGTTTTGTACAGATTATTCTAATTAATATTATGTCAAGACATTTCCTTTATTTCCTTAGGAATAAGAACCATTACCCTGCTCGTATTCCGTTTTGGGGTCGTGCTTTTTATATTCTCTTTCGTGAGAAGTCATTTTTATATTTACTTTACGTTCTTATAAATCCGTTTTTACATTTTTTTTCCATATAAATAAGCGGTTAAAAGCTAAATATCTACTAAACAAGACGTGTGGAAAAAGTGACGATGTTATTCTCTATTTACTTATGTGTTTCTATTCAATAAAATATTTAGGTATTATTTATGGATAAAACTAGGTATAACAGTTTTAGGGCCAAAAGTCTGAGGACGACTCTTCTTTAGTAGCAAAGAAACTATCTACTACATTATGAATCTAAATCCGAGTGATTAATAAGTGATTGTGTGTGATAAGTGTGATTCATTCATAGTGTTATTTTAATCATTATTGCTCAATAATAAAAGAAAGCTCTTGATTGAAAATAACATTTTATTATTTACTTGCCTGATATATAACAGTGTAAATACGGAGATAACATTGTATTTTTATGTTATTGCGTCGATTGATCGCACCTATTAATTCTAGTTTTTTAACCAAAGTAAGTATTAAACTCCTCTAATTATTATCTTTCCTGTTATTAAATTAATTTTTCGGTATTTTTTATTTACTATTAATTAATTAAAATACATTTGTGCAGTTTATTTTCATCAAAAACTTTTACTTATTATTAAATAAGAATTTAACCAGCTTTTTTAATTTTTATGCAAAATCAAATTTGGGCCCAACTATCCACTTTCCTCAAAAAAAGATATAATGATCTTTATTATTCTTATTTGGTAGTATTAATTAAATATCAATTTTATTTTGCAGCCTTTAAATCAGAAGATGGATATGTCGAAATTATTTCAGAACTATGCTTGGTAAGAAAAACATTTTTTCTAAACTGTTCTAGTTAACTTATGTAAGCCTTCCTCAGAATTCCATATACCTACTATTACTAGTCAGATTAGGGCATTATTAGCTAATATTTTTAGGGTTATGTAGAAAAAAGGAATAGGATAACTTAAATATACTCTGATGTCATCGCCGGTATGTTTGGATTGTAGCAGATGGCACTCTATAGTCTCTGCCTATTCCCATGGTAAAAGGCGTGATGTTATGATGATGGTATTATTATTTTATATTTATTATCAAACTAGGTACATTATTATCAATGTCGTTATAATTATGTATGAGTTACTAAAAATTCACTTTACATCATGTTTAGCTCCAAATGAATCATAGACATTGATAAGAGTTTGATAATACAAGTTTATATAATTACTTACTGATTAAGTTACTTTCTAGTTAAATGATAAAGGTATATTTTGCATTTGTAAATAAATAAATATTCACGGACATTTCACACAACGTCCTCTGGTCCCAAGCTAAGCTTATATGCTTGTGTTATGGATACCAGAATACGGATAGACAACATATACTACTTTTCTTTTGTAAATATATACTTATAATACATAGAAACACCCAGATGCAGAACAAACATTGGTATGACAATTAGAAAATTGGTCAAGTGCGAGTCGGACTCGCGCACGAAGGGTTCCGTACCATTATCTATGCAACATAAGGCAACGTTATTAGTATCGAGCAAGGAACGGTAAAAAAATCATGTTTGTTGTATGGGAGCCCCCCTTAAATTTTTATTTTATTTTTAGTATTTGTTATAGCGGCAATAGAAATACATCATCTGTGAAAATTTCAACTCTCTAGCTATCACCGTTCTTGAGATACAGCCTGGTGACAGACAGACGGACGGACGGACGGACAGCGAAGTCTCAGTAATAGGGTCCCGTTTTTACCCTTTGGGTACGGAACCCTAAAAATCACACAAATGATTGTCCCGAGCGGGAATCGAACCCGCGACCTCTTGATCGGCAGTCCGTTACATAAACCACTCAACCATGAGGCTCGTCGTTGCTCGTAAGCTCGTCGAGGCTCGTAATTGCTTATAATATATTTTGTAAAAAGGTCTGTTATTTTTTATTTCTTCCGCAAACAGTTATCTTATTTATCGTCAGTTATGCGCGTCGCATTGGTAACATGCAGGCGCGGAGCCACGATTTGCTTTCAGGTAAGGTTTCTAGAAGAGGGTATCCTTGTCTCATTTTGGGTGGAAACCAAAGTAATTCCTAAATTAATCGGAAATAGAGTAAACCCTTGGTTTTTGGTAGAATTTTCAGTATTTCGTAGGGGGCGTCAAAAATACCTTCCTCGTCATTGCATGCCCATGAAACGGACAAAGGATTAAATTTCAACGCACGCTTAGTTTTATCTCTTTATCGATCCGTTATTCTAGAAGAAAATATACTGGTGTTCACTGTTGGGCCTGAAATTGTTCCAATGGGATGCGTCGCGGCCTGTATGATGGAAATCGCCCACAAGTCACATATCCGTAGGCCAAAGAAGCAAATATTTCCATTCACAAATGGACGTAGTTATGCAAAATGGATCCAGCCACAAAAACTTACTTTTGAGGAAATAAGACTTTTAGTAAAATTGATATATTAAAATAACAAGACCATAGTTTCTTTTGAATGTCTATGTGTATTTTATTAGAAAATAGGTACTTTGCGGCTTGGATATTTTTTGTATATATCTAAATGCATGTGTAGATAACTATAGTGACAGTAACCTTAAAAATGGTTTTTGTGGATTGGATCCATTTTGCATAACTGCGTCTAAATCACAATCAAATCTCCCAAACAATGAAATTAATGAGTGAACCACATGGTCTAGTCATAGTAGAATACAGGTCAAAGTACTGTAAGCGCTGAACCGTTTCAAATAAAAGTTTACAGTTATCCACATTGTTTTAGATATACACTCACTAGATTTTGGTAGTTTTTTGATTGAGCTCAATATAAAAGGAACAAGAAAAGAGTTACGAATTATTAATATGTACACATATCTGCCCATGGTTCTTGGTAGAGTCAACGGTACGTAACCAAGGGAGACGAATAACTTGAAATTAAATCCTATACCAACATGACTAGTAAGCCAAATGGATTCCTGTTATAACTAGATAAGTTCTGTTTTTTAATAGGACGTTAACTTTGCTGAAGTAGAACAAGTTTCTATTTTTTAAATTTTTGTTCCGATTTGTCTATTCTTGCATTGCATAAAACAAAGTTACCCATCGCGTCTCTCTAGATAGAAACAATTGCTAGATGGATTTGTATGGACTTCCTCTGATTGGTGGAATGATTCTTAGATGGTGTTTTAGAGGTTCAATTAAATAAATAAATGGTTGAGATAATTTCTGGGATCGGAATGACACGTTGCAACGCCTTTCCCGTTTAAGATTTAACAAAATGATGTAGATAAGGAGGAATAATTTCAGTCCAAGATTCATGTATCCATGAATTGGTTAGGTACGTATTTTTTATAAAATAGCTTGAGCTGCGTGGGATAATCTCATGACCTAGTAACGGTTTTTAAGAGCGATAATATTAGTAAAAGCAGTCCTCAATAACGGCTCTTAATGAGTAACAGTGATGTTGTGTAATATTGATAAAATAGTTATGACTAACATGAGGAAAACATGGTCTAAAACTCTCGTAATTCTTAGAAATGAGTGCATCTTAAGTACTTTGTAGGCGTATGGGCTTCTCAGACTTGTTGGGGTGATTTTGATAATCAGATATTGTTACTTACGGCTTTTAATTTCTTTCAACTTTGCAAATCTTACAAACGCTATAATTAATCATGGGGATGAATTTAGGTTTGTGTAAATATGCCGTCTCTGATTTCTAAAATCATTATATCATTAAATGCACAACCGAAGCATAAGACGGAATTAGATAGGTACATAAAATACGTTTTAATTTTGTCTCTGCTTCCCAAAATGTTACAATGTGCTTTCCGGGTAGGACGTTAGACTTTGTTAATAGAACCATAAATAAAGTACTAATAATTCATTCATGATAGAACGAAATTGAAGTTCCAAAACGTGACGATATTTTTATTTTAAATTTAAGGACATTTCACACCAAGTCCTCTGGTTTTAAACTAAGCTTATATGATGGTGTTACGGGTAACAGAATACGTATATACATACTACATAATATATCGACTACTTTTCTTTTAATTACATAAGTTTAATACATATACATCCAGACGCAGTACAAACATTTGTATGACATTTATAAATCACAGAAATGATTTTCCCGAGCGGAAATCGAACCCGTGAAGAACAGCAGTCTGTTACATGAACAACTCGACCACAAGACCCGTCAATTTATTCTTCTTCTCCAGCCCATTTACGTCGTGCCGCGCTGACCAGGCGTGTTAGCACAGGGTTTATTTTAAAGTTTTCCGTCTCTCACAGAAGATGTTATCTGTATGCAATATCCCTTAGCTGACTTTTACAGCACCCTTGGGAGGAGATAGGGTGGTGACACTTGTATTCTTAACCCGTCACCACACGGAGGTTTTTTTTATTTAATTTTAATTGCCAATTTTCTATAGGTGTAAACCAGACTGGTGCTACCCAAGTATGGGTAAAGAGACCAACGAGCTTCTGAACCAGTGCGCGGATATTCAGCAAGTTGAGGTAACAGAAGACGTGGACGAGGTGATAGCGAGGAGTAAAGCGTTCCCAATACCGTTCCCTATAGAAACTGTCAGGTATGTTGTTTGATTAAACTGTTACTTACTACATCAAGATTTCACTCGCGTATATATTCACTCTTTATAATTTAAACTAGCTGTTGCCCGCGACTCCGACCGCGTGGAATTTAGAAAATTTTGCCCGTATTTCCAACATTTTTCACTACTGCTTCGCTTCTACTGGTCGTAGCGTGATGTTATATAGCCTAAAACCTTCCTCGATAAATGCCCTATCTAACACTGAAAGAATTTTTCAAATCCTCCCAGTGGTTCCTGAGATTAGCGCGTTTTAACAAACAAACAAACTCTTCCGCTTTATAATGTAAGTATAGACTAGCTGTTACCCGCGAAATTTTCCCCGTTATTGCAAGATTGTTTACTGATGCTTAGCAGGCTGGTATTGGTTGCAGTGTAATGTCATATAGCCTTCTTCGATAAATTTATTATCCAACTCTGAAAGAATTATTCAAATCGTACCAGTGGTTCCAGAGATTAGCGCGTTCCAACAAACAAACTCGGCTTATACATTATACATTTTGTTTTACCGAATAAAAACTTTGTATCTTTTTTGTGTACTTACCTATAAGCTATGATTAATATCAATTGATTCATTTTAGCGTGAAATCCTTTACGCTGTCTATTAGAAACTCGCTGAGCCCAGCAATTTATTTGTGTAGCCTAGTTGCAGTTTATAAATGGAAAAATGAAATTATTGTTACTAAACAATTCTAACATTTTCTTTCCGTTTAAACCTTCCCTGGATCACAACAAGATTTTAAAAGTATCACCAAAATCGGCTCAGTCGTTCTCGAGTTTTAGAAGAAAGAAGGAAGTAATGACAAGATCGTTTAAAGGTTTTATTAGACAAATTAACACTTTTTTTTTAATTTACAGATTGGAAAAATTAAAAGTGCGTCGGCCAATAGAGAAATTAAAAAAGAACATTGTATCAACATATCCGTTGATACATGAAAGAGTTTTACTGCTAATGACGCACTTTCTTATATACAAAAGGTGAATATTTATTATTTTTATCTTCACTGGCTGTTGCCCGCAACTCTGTTTGTGTGGTATATTTAAAAACCAAACCCTAACAAAAAAACCGGACGACGCAGCGTTGGGCGGCCCCCGACAAGGTGGAGCGACGATATCGTCAAGGTCGCGGGGAGACATTGGAGGCAGGCGGCACAGAACCGCGCGTTGAACCGTTTTTTTAATACGTAGAGTGGTTCACGAGCTTTTCTGTATAATTTGTTAGGGTTTCCATCCATCCATCCATCAGCCTTTCTTCGTCCACTGTTGGACATAGCCCTCCCCCATAGAACGCCACAACGCGGGTCTTGTGCCGCTTTTATCCAATGGCTCCCTGAGACCTGACGATTCGTCAATCCACCTTGTCGGGGGTCGTTGTGGTCATTAGGTCTTTTCTTCCGCAACGATCATCAGTCCTACGAGCGATGTGGCCTGCCCATTGCCACTTCAGCGTGCTTAACCCTTAAGCCTTCGAACTATGTCGGATACACCCGGATTTAGACGCGTATATTTGTTTTAATTTTAGCCCGACGTACGTTTAGTACGACGGTAACTTTGCAGTCACCATGGTCACGGGTGAGACTGTCTCACCCGTGACCATGGTGACTGCAAAGTCTCCGAAACGTCGGGCTAAAATTAAAACAAATATACGCGTCTAAATCCGTAAAAAGTAGTTTTATTTATGCAAATGAGTCGCGCAAGTGTTAGAAAATATTATATAATTGCAAGTTATTTGAGAATCCCATAAGCACATGGCTGGCTGGGCAAAAACCATTTAAGAAACATCTTTAAAGACGTAAAAACTATGTTACAAATATAATTATTGTTAAAACCTGTATTTTCCTTAATAAAAACCAGTTACTTCCTCGTAATAACAGCATAACATCAAGTACGGCTCTGTTGGATCTAAACGTAATGTTTGCCGCCGACTTAAAGGGCGTAAATCTTTGTTATAAAGGGGCACTAGAAAAGTTTGTTTATAAAGAGGGCGTTAGAAAATTTTATTATAAAGGGGGCGTTAGAATGTTTGTTGTAAAAGGGGGCGTTAGAATTTTTCTTGTACGCAGAGGACGCAAGAGATAATGTAAAACATCTTATTAAGGAATATAAATTAATTTTCAGAGAATATGGCAGCGCTATAGAGAAAGAGTTCTACAAAGGTATGGGTGTGGAGAACTTAATTGACAGGATATTGAAGAAACGTGCCATCTCTTTTGTTGGACCAAGGGATGCGTATATGCTTATGTCGGGTGAAGAAGGGTAAGTACATATTGTATTATAGATGTTATATGTAATAATACCACTTAACTTCTTGTGTCAGGCAATGTTAATATTACAATTTATACCACTTAAGCCATTTCATCACGTTTCAATATCAATTTTGTAATATATTTTTTAAAGAATGATTTATGCCAATGTCCATAAGGAATCTTGACTTTGATTAACAAGTTGAAATGAAATTCCCGTAGGTACTAGTTATATTAACTACCGATGTTAATAAGTTAGAATACACTTTGGTTGTAAATTGATTACTTTTCTACTTTGTACCAGCTAAAGCACATAAACTAGAAACGTACACTTATTGCTATTTTTTTTTAATCTTACCTTGTTATCTTCAGTTCATTATGTCACACTGTTGGGCACGGGCCTCCTCCATTTATTCAGTTGACATACGATGCGCTGGACGCGCGTTACACAGATTATAGTTTCGAGATTTTCGTCTCTCTAAAATATCGCTTAGCTGTCTTTTACAGAACTGGGGAGAAAACGGATTAGTGAAACTTGTATTCTTAATCCGGCATCACATGACATCTTACCGAAATGTTCTTAATTAAAAAGGTACGGTGTTGTGAATAAGAACAACCGACGCAGTGTAGCGACAACTCCACCTAAACGACCTCGTACCACAGCAACTAGGGGAGGAAGGGGTCGTCGCTTTCATCGGGATACATCTAACTTTATTAGGTATTATCTGTGGTTGTAACCTGGGTTTATGCTAAAAATTATGTTTCTACATTTGCTTAACTTGTTAAAATATAAAATAACTATCCTGTATGGTTACAGAGGCGTATATTTTAGTTCCTATCGGTCGGCACTTTTCATACATCATTGCATTCATAGTAATACAATATTAACTAATTTACACTAACATACAGCTCACATAACCGCATACAAATCAAATATCATTTATTTTATGTATCACCATGTTGATGTGTCAAATTCATGTTAATGTTTTCTTGTCCAATTTTTATGTAATTCCAAGGGCTTTGCATGTATGCAATACCTTAATTGATATCTCATATCGTTTACGTACCTTTTAGCTGTTACGATGTTTATTGTTTGACGAGCCTCGTGGTTGAGTCGTTCATGTAACGGACTGCCGATCAAGAGGTCGCGGGTTCGATTCCCGCTCGAGATAATCATTTGTGTGATTTTTCTAATTGTCATACAAATGTTTGTACTGCGTCTGGGTGTTTCTATGTATTATAAGTATGTATTTACAAAAAAAAGTAGTATATGTATTCTATCCGTATTCTGGTAGCCATAACACAAGCATATAAGCTTAGCTTGGGACCAGAGGTCCTTGTGTGAAATGTCCATGAATATTATTTATTTATTTATTTTATTTATTTATCGGGTTAACTTAACCTTAATCGCATATTACGTGCTTGGTATATACATATATAAAATAAGAAATACATTATTATTACTTATGTATTATGTAGCATAAACAAAATCTAGAAATGATGTAACATTCAGATTTCGATTATAATTAAAGTATTCACATGAAATAAATGTGATCAAGTTATGTTATATGTTTTCTAATAATGTTTAATCGAGGTCCTTGGATAGACATTTACTGTATTGTTGTAAGTTTGATGAAATGAGACGTGTTTGGAGTGGCTTATATGGCAGTGGCGTGCACAGGATTATGACACTGGGTATGCGGGGCAGTACTCAGTCACAAAAACTTTTTCTTTTATAGATTTTTAGCATAGCCACGCGACGGATCTCTAAGTCGGAAACCATTCCAACAGAACAAGTCTTAGATGTACTACTATTTATGTACATATTCTACGGCAACGCAGATAATTAATACGTAAAACTTACTCACCTAGTCAGCTTCAATTTATTTTAAACGTTCTGGTTCACATTCACAAAGTTCTGGTTACTGAAGATTACTATATCCCGATGTAAGATTTCGGCCACCTCAAATATCTTATCCAAGTGAGTGATAGTTACAGAACACGTCCCTTGCAAGATATCCGATGTGGCCTTTGAAAAGGCCGATTTTCATGTGATTCGCAAAATATATAAATAAACTTAAAAATAAAACTACGGGTTAGTAAAAAAAAAAACAAACTACTCATTCATTTATAGATTAAATCTATGCGCCTATCCTTTTTTAAATATGATTTTAGGATATCGTCATAGAAAGTTGGATTGCGTTTTAATTCCATCATTAATGCCTTTTCTATAGAAATCATGGAAAGCTCTGTGAGTCGTTGTTGATTTTGTGTGTTTCTCAAATAAGTGTGGATACGTTTTAAACACGAAAATGAACGCTCTGTCGATGCGCTGCTTGCTGGGATAGTCACAATGAATTTCGCTAATCGTAACACTTCAGAAAAAACTGTATTTAAATTGTCCTTATACAAATTTTGAATAATACTAAATACACAACTATTTGTAAATTGAGGTGATCTGTAAATACAGCGCAATTCATTTTTCAATTTATCAAAATTAAAATTTGCTTGATAATTATTAGTGAACTCCCTGATTTCATTTTCAGGGAAACGTTCACTATATTTTTTAAAATTCTCACAAGAAAGTAGCTCAATAAACTTTAAATCTTTAATGTTTTTATAGCGATTTCTTAATTCACTGACTACATTATCAATTATTTCAACAAAAATTCGCCGATAATGTATTTTTACATCATCGACATTGCGCTTTCTTTTAGGTGGTCCGGTAATGTGAACGGCGGCATCATAATAGATCTCGAACTTCTCTCTGAAACGTTCTAAAAATGACTCCAACTCTTTTATCTTTCTTACACAATACGCGATGTCACTAGTTTTTTTTTGCAAAATATCGTACAGAATATCCGTTTCTGCAAAAATATCTGCGAAAGATTTCAAAAGAAAATTAAATTCAAAATCTTTCATAATAAATAAAAATGTACTGACCTGTGTCAGTGTTTCACCGTCCCAGTCCTGTGTATTTTCGTTCATATTTTCAAACAATTCCAGGAGGTGGGTGGACGCATTATTAATTACATTAAGCGTGCGCGAGTGATATGTCCACCTTGTTTCCGCGACACGAGGCAGCTTTTTCATATTGGCAAAGTTGTTGTAATGGGCCATTCGCTTTGTACTGGTATGAAAAAAAGCCGCGATTGATTTTATAATACTAAAAAAGCGTTTTGTTTCAGCAACTCGTTCGAACGATTTCGATAAAACTAAATTTAATATATGTGCTGAACACCAAACGTACATAGCTTGTGGACATTTTTGTCTCACCAAAGCCTGCACGCCATTAATTTGTGAGGATAAAACTGCTGCCCCGTCGTAAGTTTGTGCAACTAATTTGGATACACAATCGAACTCCTCTAAAATTTCCAAAATTATAGAACTCAAGGTTACAGCGGTCCGATCCGCGCTGACATCAACATATTTGATAAATCGATCTACTACTTCAGAATCACGAAAGTATCTCAAAATTAATACTAATTGTTCACGGCCGCTAACATCAGGAGTCTCATCTACCATGACGGCGACAAAATCGGACTGTTTAATTTCGGTTTTAACGCGATCGATCATCACAGATGCAACGCTCGAGATCAAATCATTCTGCGTACGGTTCGACATGCCCGTGAATGAGGTACTTGCATTCTGTAAATGGGTTTCTAAAACTCCATCATACTTGGCTAATAAATCTACTATTTCTAAATAATTACCTCTATTCACCGATGATACTGACTCATCGTGACCGCGAAAAGCTAATTCTTGTTTTCCCAGAAAGCAAACAACATCGATCAGCCTTTGAAAAATGTTTCTATTGCGATCGACTTTAGAATTATGCCTCTCAATATCTAATCGTAACTGACTGTTGATACTCGTTTCGATACGAGATTTACCAAAAGTATTTAATTTTAAACAGGCCTCCAGATGTTTTTCTGTATGGTCATGCTTCTTTGTCGCGGAATGGAAATTATTTAAATCTGAATATCCCGAATCAGTCCACACTGTACTAGAATTACTAAACAATATGCAAGGGAAACAAAATAATTTATTCGTGTGTACACAACCACATAGCCAGTTATACGTTTCATAACTTTTAACATGAAATTTTCTAGTTACGTTACCCTTTTGTTGATTAAGTTGTAACTCGGGTATACATCTACCTATAGACACAATTTGAATTTTTTCACCGAACGACAATTGTGAGAACTTGTTATTTTTAATTTTTAACAAACACACACTATCAACACACATTTCACAATCAAATAACATTTTAAAATCAACAAACGAAAATCCATACAATTATTAAATTAAAGAAACTCAATATTAAACAGTTCAATGAATCACACGAAAAATAAAATGGCTTCCGTCGAACCAAAATCAGTGTTGCCAGAGTGATTTGGTCGAAAGTTACGTTGGCATCCATGAAAAGTTACATTTTTAAACTAAAACTTACGTAGTGGTAATTTTATGAGTGTGAATGTAACAGCCATCAGCCAAATTTATAATTATTTACAAATAGAGTAAATAATTAATAAAAGATTTTTTTTAAATGCGCATTTAAAAAATTTTCAAATTAATAAATGCATTTTTTATAAATATTATTTTTTAAATTATTTACTCTATTTATTTGTAGTTTTAAATTTTTCTGATGTCTGCTACATTCACGCTCATGTAATTTTCAGCTCGCAGATCAAAAATTATTATTATTTTATTTTTTCTTGTACACAATAATTTAAAAAAAAATATATTTATCAATATAATTATAACCTTTTTAATTTTTTGCGGTAGTTTTTGTTTTCATTAAATAAATTTAGATAAGAATATTTTAATTTTTCAAGATTTTTTTTTCATTTTTACCTCTTTTGTAATTCTTGAGAAGTTACTTAAATCTAACTAAAATTGTTTCTTACATACATGTTACATGAACTGATCAAAAGTTACGTAAAATGTAAAAAATGTAACCTTCTGGCAACACTGCTTCCGACTATATTTAATCGGATTATAAGTAACGAACGAACATTTGCCGAATACTCGCGATAACATCCGATCGCGAAAGCAGACGGCAGGATTTTCAGTATAAATCGTCTTGGATATGTAAGCCTGTGTGCGTTTGGGAACTGTGCACGGACACCAAAATTTCTACACACATATGAACTCATGGCAGGCGGGCGGCGTGGAGCTTGCTCGCTACGCTAATATTATTCCTTCGCCAAACGCCTGGCAAAAAACAATTTGCAAGCACATATTGGTGCTATTTATGAATTATTAGGTAGGCGTTTTTAAGTTATAATATTTTGTTTAATTAATAGTAAATACATGAATAAAGTCATCTAAATCATACGAACGTTTTATTAAAATATCTGTGAATGGCAAGTAAAGCAGAGCCTGTCAGCTTGTATGGAGTGCACGCCACTGTTATATGGTGTATTTTTCCAAATCTTATCCCCATCATCATTCTTCTGTCTGTTAAGATTAGGTATCCTTTCATGAGGAATACATGTATGGTCAATATTAAAAACTAGTGGACTGTATTATAGGTTTAATGATGGTTTTACAAACAGTAATTTCAAATAAAATTGTGTCGCGGGCAGTTTCGCTGCACGCGTATCGTTCAGAAAGAATATGTATCTTTATATCAAAAGAATGTAAGGATGTCATATCTTTTTATCAAAGGAATGTGTCGCGTTGACCAGTGGCCGCGCGGTTCGCGGCCGTCGCTTGTACCTCCCCTCCCGCGTCGACCTCTCGCGCCGATGCACGGAAGGTTTGCACCGACACTTAGGGATGCCCAAAAAAGTGTATTGTATCGATATATCGCATCGTAACTGTATCGAACTTGGTTGTATCGATACGCGATATTATCGATTTCCTTTGTATCGATATATCGTATCGTAACCGTATCGCATGCCTTTCGAACGGAATGAAAAAGGAGAGCATAAACTAAACATTTATTAATCATATTTGACGGTACTACAAAGTCCAAAGAGTTATTTAAATCTACCTCAAAGTCTAAACAAAAGCCGGCTGTTCTTGTTCCATAAACAATTTTGTCGACGTTATCATTCTCTTATTACTAATAACTTCAATGGCACTGTCTATTATCGTTTAGTGATGATGTAATGGGAACTTTAAAATTATACAAATTAATCACCGACATAGTTTGATACGATACGGTAATGCGATATTATAATAAGAATGCGATATATCGAAGCGTATCGTATGGTCAAAATATCGCATCAAATATCGCTATATCGTATAGTGCTGTATCGATATTCCGATATATCGTATCGTAACGGGCATCCCTACCGACACTGTCCTTATTCCGTTATAAGGGGTCGGCGCAACATGACTAATGGTTTAAGTTGCAATGGGATGTGGCTTATTTTTGCAACCGGCTGCTTGCCCAACGTTAACCCTCCTTGGGAAAATTCCAAATGTTATCCCCAATAATAATAATTCCATAAATCTGTGATACCTATTGACGTTTTGAGCTATAATTATTTAGTATCAAATTGCTTTAGAATGTTTAGCGCTAACAAGTAATGTACCTACACTAACCTAACTAATCACACTGATAACAGACTTAATTTGTGAATCTAGAAATATAGGTATTTTGATAAAATAAATGACGTCGTTAAATGCAAGATATCTGGGTGTTTTTTAGGGTTCCGTACCCAAAGGGTAAAAACGGGACCCTATTACTGAGACTTCGCTGTCCGTCCGTCCGTCCGTCTGTCACCAGGCTGTATCTCAAGAACGGTGATAGCTAGAGAGTTGAAATTTTCACAGATGATGTATTTCTATTGCCGCTATAACAACAAATACTAAAAATAAAATAAACTAAATATTTAAGGGGGGCTCCCATACAACAAACATGATTTTTTTTACCGTTTCTTGCTCGATACTAATAACGTTGCCTTATGTTGCATAGATAATGGTACGGAACCCTTCGTGCGCGAGTCCGACTCGCACTTGACCAATTTTTTTGTATACTGTAAGTATATATTTATACAGAAAAGCAGTTTAAGACTAGAAGTAAGACCAACAACACAAGTAATTAACTAAGGTTGGGACCAGTGAGGCGTATTTACCCTAGGGCCATAGGGGCGATGGCCCGAGGCGGCAAGCCTGAGAAGGGTGGCGAAAGCCATTAAGTTTAAAATTTAGCTCTATCCCTATTAATTTATATTTTTTATTAATTTATATAATCAAATTGTCACGGGGCGTCAAATCAAATGGCTCGGCGCGCTAATTTTCAAAATACGTCTCTTGGCAGGAGGATTTTGTGTGAAAGGTCCATAAATGCTTATCTTTAATTTGGATATAGATTTAAATAAAAGGTCTTCAAGCTATAATGTACTAACGCCCCCTTTGCAAAAAAATAATTCTAACGCCCCCTTTTTAGACAGTAGTCAATTATAACAATTTAATATGGTTAAATTTTATGTGGAGACGTTTAGTCTAAATAAGTGGTCGTACTTGTGTTCTACCGCCCCCTTTACAAGAAAATTATTCTAATGCCCCCTTTTTTAAAATAGGCGATTATACCAATTTAATTTGTTTGGATATTACATAGCAACTTACAAAAATCGTTTTGGGTTTACATATGTGGTGTCTAATGTGTAGTCTTATTTTGAGCATTTTTGGTGTTGGTGATAATTAATGACAATTTCTAATAGAAAATGCGTCAGAAATTGGTAATAACAAAATTAATAATTACTTTATTAGGTCTACTGTGCCGCGCTGACCAGGCGTGTTGGCACAAGGTTTATTTTCGAGCTTTCCGTTTCTTGCTGAGGGTGTTATCTATGTACAATATCCCTTAGCTGGCTCTTACAACACCCACGGGAGGAAAAGGGGTGGTGATGTTTGTATTCTTAATCCGTCACCACACGGAAATCTCTTACTTAACCGGGTTTTTTTAAAATATCTATCATAATATTATGGAGCTGAAGAGTTTGTTTGTTTGAACGCGCTAATCTCTGGACCCACTGGTCTGATTTGAAAAATTCTTCAGTGTTGGATAGTACATTTATCGAGGAAGGCTATAGGTTATTTAACATCACGCTGTGACTAATAGGAGCGAAGTATTTGTGAAAAATGTTGCAAAAACTAGGAAAATTTTCTAATCTCCATGCATATGAAGAAGATAAATAATAAAAGTAAATATATCTTTACAGTTGTGAAGGTTGGGAGACGATAGGTACTATGCAACAAAAACCGCCTTTAGTTTTAGAAGATGTATTAAGTTATGATGAGTTGAAACTAGCTGCGTATGTCTATGTAAGTGGTCATACTGAATGTATTAACGATGGTGAGAGGAAAAACGCTGGTGTTGTCAGCGAAGAAAATGCTGAAAAAAGTGCTATTATAATTGGTAAGTTTATGTCTTATTTTTCTAGTTATGATTATTTATTGTGTGCTTTATCTCGTTTTAGTGTTGTTTTTTTAGGCTTTTAAGAAATATTGGTACCATTCTATGCGCACAACCAAACTAAACTAAAAAATAATCTTTATAGTGCCGATAACACAATTCGGCAATGTTAGTTAGTGAACTTTTTTATTAGAAAAATCTGTGTACTAAAGATCAAACATTTTAATTAACTTAAATGTGCACAGCAAAATAGCCATATAATCAAATTATACCAATAATTGTTTTCATTTTTTAGTTAAGTTCAGTTGTGTATGTAGAATTGGCACCATTGGCAGATGCAAGGATCGTTAAATGTAATTTAAATATGCTTCAAAAAAGGTGTTTTAATTAGAAATAGTTTACACTTATTGACGACCTACTGACGACCTTTTGGCTTGGAAAATGAGAGAGAAATTTTTTTACTTTGATAAAATAATATATTTTACTTAGTTTTTATACAATACTTAATTAGAATTTTATTAATAATAATAATCTGATAGTTGAGGAGTTTGTATAAGTTTAATTTTAATTTCGATATATTTACTCATAAGACTTATAGAAAATAAAATGTTTTAGGCACAATAGGTCCTCGTTTCCAGCGTCCAAGTCGCATGGATTACGAAGATATATTGATTACTGAAGAACAAAACTGTCCTGAGAACGGTTATGGTGAAGAAGTAACACCAACAACATGTTTGAACGTGTTAAAAACAACTTATGTCAGAAATAACCAGTCTGCTAAACATATGTGGAGGCAGATGTGGTCGGAATTTTTCCAGGTAAGAGATAGATATATAGATAATTCTTTATTTGCACAAACACACATTTTATACAGAATTTTAAAAATACAGTCTTAAAAACTATTGTACAAAGGGCGGCCTTATCACTAATGTGATTTCTTCCAGCCAACCGTATAATGGGTAGACACCAGAATAGAGTTGGGTGCAAGTGGCATAGGATTGCGCGTTGTTTTAGTCTTAGTTATGTAAAGTGACAAATGCTACTGCTAGTATTCTGGTGTCCATATTACAAGCAATAAGCTTGTGACCAGAAAACGTTGTATAGATAATAAAATGTCGCTGAATATTTATTTTTTACTAGCTGTTGCCAGCAACTTAGAAATTTAGAAATTAAACCTTAACTAACAGAAGTTTACTATACCGCTCGATAGATGGCGTCGTACAGTTTTTTAAATCGCACTATGGTTTCATTACACACATTAACACTGAAGCTCGTCCAAATTTTTATTATATCATCATTTGGATTTCTGGAGTTTGGTCTCTCACGTTTTAGTATTGGAATAGAATCTGAAATTAAAACTAAAATTGGTACTAAAAATTTAATTAAAATCAAGATCGCTGCTCAATAGTCTTGAGCTTAATAGGTCACCACCGAGAGCGCTCAATTTAGTTCCTGACCCAATCGCGAACTAGTTCGCTCTATTAGTTCATTAGTTCTTTTTTTTTAAATAATTTAGTAAAAACATTAAATAAAGAAAAAAATATAGTTTTAATCATTGCAAGTTCTGTTTATTTTCATTTAAAAAGTACTTTATTACTAATTAATCAACAACTAGTCTCGTTTCTAGTATAATAGGTAGAATATTTCAAAAGTACGAATTTATACAATTTATTAAAGTTGACTTTATGGCACATAAAATCTGTTTGACAAATAATAATAATAAAATAAAAAAAAAAAATTGTTCATATTAATAATTAGATAAAAACCTGACTTGTTCATAGTATCAGATTAAAAATATCACGATAGTCATTACACGTTAGGAACTTTAAAGACTATTTTCTTTATTTTACTATGTAAAAATAAGAGTGTCGAAACTTTATTCGGTTTCGTTAATATGTGGCGTTGAATTTGTCCTGCCCCTGAGAAAACTCGTTCGCAAGGCACAGATTACAGATTACTTAGAGAACTACGCACTTGGCACAGATGTTGCGACGATACAAAGTCATTTAAGAATTCGTCGTCACTAGCGATGAATGTATCTATACAACTCGATACTCACGATCAATTGATTCAAGTTTGTATGAGTATTTATTCGATTTGATTATGTGTTGTAAATTGCTGACAAGAGAGTAAATAAACTCGGTTGTCACAGAGCGCCACTGTCTATAAAAAAGCGTAGTAAAGCGGACGATAAAAAAAATATAAAAAGAACTAAGACCGAGATCATTGCTGATTGATGAACTAGTTCGCATAGTTCACCTAAAGGAGCGCTCTTTCGAACTAGGTCGTTCGCGAACTACCCAAGACTAATGCTCAATTCGGTATCAAAATATCCAATATTCCAGCGCCGTTTCCCGTTAGCTAGAATAGGATCAAGATATAGTTTTAATTAAAAAAATTGGCTAAGTGCGAGTCGGACTCGCGCACGAAGGGTTCCGTACCATTATCTATGCGACATAAGGCAACGTTATTAGTATCGAGCAAGAAACGGTAAAAAAAAACATGTTTGTTGTATGGGAGCCCTCTTAAATATTTATTTTATTTTATTTTTAGTATTTGTTGTTATAGCGGCAATAGAAATACATCATCTGTGAAAATTTCAACTGTCTAGCTATCACTGTTCTTGAGATACAGCCTGGTGACAGACGGACGGACGGACAGCGAAGTCTCAGTAATAGGGTCCCGTTTTTACCCTTTGGGTACGGAACCCTAAAAAGCCAATTTATTACTGTTAAATATTTCAGGTACCAAGCTACACTTATCAAGAACTATCCAAGTACGTTAACTCGACAGATCAAAACGAAGAGAAATTATATACGGATAGATTTATTAAAATTAATGTCAAAAATCATGAATATATATTTGATAATGAGGTTTATTATAAAAGAATCAGTATACTTGCTGAAACTGCGTTGTTAGAAGCCGATATAAGAGCGAAACAGGAAGAAAAACCAGCTTATGTTAATGTTATTGGATGTGGTATGTATTTCTGTGATTGTTTTATTGGTAAAATAAAATCATATTAGTATAATAAATTTAATTTTAGTGGAAAAAGTGATCACCGCAAGCGGGACTTGAACCCACGACCTCGGAATACCGTTCCGTCACTCTACCAACTAAGCTGTACATCAAATGCGATTTAGACTCAATCGAGTAACACTGTAGTGGTGAAATTGCTTACTGTTAGCACGGCCGCAATAGCTCAGTTGGCAGAGCGATAAAACGGTATTCCGAGGTCATGGGTTCAAAATCATTAAAAAATCGCTTTGCACACTCAAAAGTTATAAGGTAACAAACATAATAATGTTACGTGCTAAGGGTTCGAAGGATTTGGAGAGAAAGACCTGCTGACTCTTTTAGAAGACTTTATTCACTAGCACTAGTTACACACTAGGCACTAGGTCCAAACACTAAGCACTAGGTCCAAACACTAAGCACTAACAATGTCCTAGATCGTAGCCAAGTTGTAGGTTTCACTGGTATCACTCTTGATCACTTGTTTTCGCTCTCGAAGTCGCCTCGTATCGTAGCTCGAAATGAACTACCCGGGCTCGCCTCCCTGCCGCTATTTATATGCGCCGAGACGAGTTCCAGAATGTTCCCGACTGTGCGCGAACGTGATCGCCCGGAACGAATGTTTTCTAGAAGATTCGCGCATGTACGGTAGTTCCTCTAACGCCATCTAGTATCTAATAGGGGTTTCACTCTGTTCGGTTCTTTAATTGGTTTTACTAGTTGCTGCTAGATGGCGCTAGCTCCTTTGTGTTTTGTGTGTTCGTAACACTACTCCCCTCTTAGAGATGCTCGTCCCGAGCATCGTTGTTACTACCATGGTAACGCGCCAGACGGTCTATGTGTACCACTTTGAATGTCCCTCTTGGTTGCTTTTGAATCCTATAGGTCACATCATTCAGTCGGGTAACCACTTTGTATGGACCGTCCCACTGGTTCTGCAACTTTGGAGATTTCCCTTTCCGGCGAGTTGGGTTATGCAGCCACACCAGTGACCCTTCCTCGAAGCCGCTCGTGTTCGATTTCCGGTCGTATCTGGTTTTCATGTTCTCACTTGACTGTAACCCATTTTCCCGAACCAAGGCGTGTATATAGCGCATCTTTTCCCTTAAATCGCAGACATAGTCTTGTACAGTCTTTGGTCCCTCCGGTGACCCTCCTGTCAATAGGTCTACTGGTATTCGTAGTTCTCTACCGAAATTGACATATGCCGGGGTAGCTTTTATGCTCTCATGCTCGGCGGTTCGGTAAGACAGAAGGAAGAGTGGTATATACTTGTCCCAATCCTTTTGTTTGTCATCTACCAATTTCGCCAAATGCCTCTCAAGGGTCTGGTTAAATCTCTCAACCATTCCATCAGACTGTGGATGGTACGCGGTGGTCCTCGTCTTATGCATGCCCAAAATTCTGCACACTTCCTGGAACACCTGCGATTCGAAGTTCCTGCCCTGATCAGAATGGATTTCCAGAGGCACACCAAAGCGACATATAACTTCTTCGACTAACTTAGAAGCGACTGTTGTGGCTTCTTGGTTTGGTATGGCGAACACTTCGGGCCATTTGGTGAAGTAGTCAATGACGACCATAAAATACTTGTTTCCCGAATCCGTTACAGGAAATGGCCCAGCTACGTCAACTGCAATTCGTTCCCACGGTGCACCGACGTTATACAACCGCAGGTTCCCACGGCTCCTGGTCTGTGGTCCTTTTACAGCAGCGCAAGTAGTACATTTGCGGCACCAATCCTGTACATCATCTCGACAATGCAACCAGTAGAATCGTTCTCGCACTTTTGTTAACGTCCTCTTGACACCTAGATGCCCTCCTGATACGCCATCATGTATTTCACGGAGAACATCTGGTACTCTCGTTCTTGGGACAACTATCTGAAGATGGAACTCTCTGCCGTTAGTCTTCTCCCATTTCCGGTAGAGTATTCCGTTTTGGAGTATCAGACTGTCCCATTGCGCCCAGTACGCCTTAGTGACAGCGCCAGTGGGTGCAACCTCACTCCATATTGGTTTTACGTCACCCCGTTTCTTCCATGTGATGATGTGCCGAAGGTCGTCATCTTTTTCTTGAGCCTCCCTCATAGCATCATTCTCCCAGAGACTCAAAGGATCTGTTCTCGTTAGTTTTAATGTTTCTTCATTGCATTCCTGCTTAACACAATGTTTGCAGTCCTCCGAACACGGCCTTCGTGAGAGTGCGTCGGCATTCCCATGTGTCTTTCCGCTGCGGTGTTCCGTCTTGAAGTCATACTCCTGGAGCTGTTCAATCCATCGAGCTACTTGACCTTCTGGGTTCTTGAATTGCAGTAGCCACTTCAAGGCTGCGTGGTCAGTTCGTAGTAAAAACTGTCTGCCGATGAGATATTTGTTGAAATGTTGTAGCGTCTTTACAACAGCCAGGAGTTCTCGTCTTGTCACACAGTAGTTTCTCTCTGGCTTGGATAAAGATTTGCTGAAATATGCAATAACAACTTCTCTTTCACCCTGTTTTTGAGATAACACCCCTCCAATGGCCGTGTTGCTTGCATCCGTGTCAACTATAAACTGACCTTCAGTTTGTGGATAACCCAGGATTGGTGTTTCACACAGATGTTTCTTCAGTTTCTGAAAAGAATCTTCACAAGTCTCATCCCAACTAAATTGTCGTTTATCTTCTGTCAGCCGATGTAATGGCTTGGCTATCTCTGCGAATCCCTTAACAAAACGCCTGTAGTACGAGCATAGGCCGAGGAATGCCCGCACTTCGGTTTTGTCCTTCGGGGTAGGCCATTTTTGAACTGCTTCCAGTTTCTCCGGGTCTGTCTGGATTCCATCACTGGAGATAATATGGCCGAGATAGTTGACCTTGCTCCTGAATAAATGACACTTTTCCGGGTTCAACTTTAATTTGGCTCCCTCTATTTTGGCGAAAACTTGCTCCAAGTTTCGCAAATGGTCCTCGAAGTCGCGGCCGACAATTATGACGTCATCCAAGTAGACTAAGCAAGCCTCTCCAACTAAGCCTGCCAGTACACACTCCATGAGTCGCTCAAATGTGGCAGGTGCGTTGCACAATCCGAAGGGCATGACGTTAAATTGCCATAAACCTTTACCGGTCGAGAAAGCTGTCTTCTCCTTGTCTTTTGGATGAATTTCTACCTGCCAGTAGCCAGACTTCAGGTCTAGGGTCGAGAACCATTTCATGCCACTCAGGGTATCTAAAGTGTCGTCGATTCGAGGTAACGGGTAACTGTCCTTCTTAGTGACATCATTGAGACGCCTATAGTCCACACAAAATCTCGTGCTACCATCTTTCTTCTTCACTAATACAACAGGTGAGCACCACGGACTTGTAGACGGTTCAATAATCTTATTCCTTCTCATGTCCTCCAAAAGGCCTTCAACTTCTTTTTCCTTTGCAATTGGTATCCGTCTTGCTCGTTGACGAATTGGTCTCTCGCTTCCGGTATCTATCCTGTGCTGAACCATTGACGTTCTTCCAAGGTCCCCTTCTTGACTGGAGAAGATATTCGCGTAGCGCTGCAAAAACTTCTTAGCTTTCATGCTCTGCGAATAAGTCAGATTACTCTTACAGTCATCGAGTAGCTTAGTCACTAAACCGTAATTATTGCTGTTTGCCGAGTCTGCGCCTGTCATCGAACTACACTTTTTCATCCAGACAACTTCCTCGCACTTTCCGATGACATCACCTTTGTTCAGGCAGATCTCGCGATCATCAAGATTCAAAACCCTGACCACAGCGTTTCTGCTTCCACTAACAAGGGTTCTCGCCGTCATCAGTTTTTGTGACGATGTCTTGGTAGGTGTGTCTTCGATCAACACGCATCTGTTTGACTTTTTCTTTCCAGCTGGCGGCAGTTCCACCAGTACCTGAGCTTCCGCTCGTCCAGGTATGATGACTTTCTGTACACATGCGACTTTCCCGCAGACGCCTCCAAGAATGAAGATTTCTTCTTCACCACACTTGAAAACTCCGTCAGCGACATTAATTCTGCAGTTGTGTTTCTTCATGAAATCCAAACCCAAGATGCAATCATCCACAATCTCAGCCACGATTACGTTATGAGAGTATGAGGACCCCCCTACATACATCGTAACTGACGTTTCTCCCAGGACGGGTATTGGCTGACCGGAGGCAGTAAGTAGCCGACAGTTAATTCTCCTCTTGTGTCCCGTTGCGGTTTTTACCAGAGTTGGGTTCACTATTGTTCTAGAGGCTCCTGTGTCCAGAGTCATTTTGCAATCCGTCCCGTTAATAGTCCCCTGAATCGCAAGACTATTCCCGCTGCATGCCTGGGAGATAACAGTTATCGGGGCTCCCTCCGCGTCAGCCAGTACTCGCCCCTTAGTCCTGGCTTTTATTCGTTTCCCTGATCCCGGGCAAGAGACAAAGCCCCCTGCTTCTTCAGCACCTCTATTTGTTCCTCGAGTCTGTTCATCCTGGCCATCTGGGTTTCCTTCTGCGGGCAGTTGAGCTGAAGATGGCCCCTCTCACCGCACTTGTAGCACATGGCTCCAGAACTTTTCTTCGTAGGGGCCTTAACCTCCTTGACTTCCTCAGAGACCTCGCGGATCTTATGCGTATGCCGTATGTCATAACGAACAGCCTCGACCTCCAAAGCATGCGCCAATGCTTCTTTTAGCGAGGTATGGTGACGAAGCCTCACTGCAGTTCTGACCTCCAGGTCTTTGATTCCGTCGACAAATGCTTGAACAATATTCGTGTCTACCATCTTGGTGTCGGCTCCTGGGTGTGCCTTTCTGACGAGTTTTTCAATTTCCAACGCCCATTGTTGTAGTCCTTCTCCTGAGCGTTGGACTCTGTCACGCAGTTGGGCACGGAACACGTGCTCCAGGTGTCGCTCCCCGTATCTGGATTCAAGTGCCTCCATCAGGTCTTGGAACCCATTTCCTGTATGTGGCAGTGCTTCCAGGACCGACAAAGCTTGCCCTCTGAGCGCAACAGTGAGAGCGGTCAAGCATTGTTCTTCCGTCCATCCGTTGGCAGTAGCAACCGTCTGGAATTGCTGACGATAAGCGTTCCAGGAAGTAGTGCCGTCGTATGGCGGAACTTTCACTCTTGGTCCTTGTGCCACTCCGATAGTTCCACTAGAGATCGCAACTCCCGTGGTTTCAAGGCGCACTACTTTCTTCTGTAGTTCAATGAGGCCGGTTTTCACATTTTCGACATCCAATCCTAACCCGGTAACTCGTTCTTCCACTACGTCGACATCTTTTCGAAGCTTAATCACCGTGTTACTAACATCACTTATAGCACAAAGCACTTTTTCTTGTGATTCTTGCAAAGCGCCGAGCTTGCGTTCTTGTGACTCTTGCAAAGCGCCGAGCTTGCGTTCTTGTGACTCGAGCTTGCGTTCTTGTGATTCTTGCAAAGCGCCGAGCTTGCGTTCTTGTGACTCGAACTTGCGTTCTTGTAACTCCTTCATTGACCGAATTTCAGCCCTTTGCATCTCTATCAGTTCAATTAAATTTCCTAATTGAAGTGCCACTGACGCTACGGCGCCGCTCGTGGGCGTGGCTTGTCTAGTGGGCGTGGCCTGTGTGGTGGGCGTGGCAAGGTGGGCGGATCCAGTGGGCGGAGCTTGTCTAGTGGGCGTGGTGGGCGTGGCAAGGTGGGCGGAGCCAGTGGGCGTGGCTTGAGTCTGAGTAGGCGGAGCCTGGGCCTGGGTGGGCGGAGCCCGATGGGCGTGGTCGGTGGGCGTGGCATGGTGGGCGTGGCCAGTGGGCGGGTCTAGAGGGGCGTGGTCGGTGGGCGGGGCCTGGTGGGTGGGGCCAGTGGGCGGGGCTTGGTCCACAGCGGGCGTGGCCTCCGCAGCTCGTTGTGCCCTTGTCCTGACGCCCTCGAAGTCCTCTCTCGGAGTCAATGGCATCTCCAAACCTCACTTCCGACACCAGTTGTTACGTGCTAAGGGTTCGAAGGATTTGGAGAGAAAGACCTGCTGACTCTTTTAGAAGACTTTATTCACTAGCACTAGTTACACACTAGGCACTAGGTCCAAACACTAAGCACTAGGTCCAAACACTAAGCACTAGGTCCAAACACTAAGCACTAACAATGTCCTAGATCGTAGCCAAGTTGTAGGTTTCACTGGTATCACTCTTGATCACTTGTTTTCGCTCTCGAAGTCGCCTCGTATCGTAGCTCGAAATGAACTACCCGGGCTCGCCTCCCTGCCGCTATTTATATGCGCCGAGACGAGTTCCAGAATGTTCCCGACTGTGCGCGAACGTGATCGCCCGGAACGAATGTTTTCTAGAAGATTCGCGCATGTACGGTAGTTCCTCTAACGCCATCTAGTATCTAATAGGGGTTTCACTCTGTTCGGTTCTTTAATTGGTTTTACTAGTTGCTGCTAGATGGCGCTAGCTCCTTTGTGTTTTGTGTGTTCGTAACAATAACAAAAAACATACCTCCTGAGAACCTCCTCCTTTTTTGAAGTCGGTTAAAAAGATATAAAAATATGTTTTGTATTTTCTAGGTCTTGGTGTGTGGAAAATATCAGCACATCAAATAGATGTATATGTGTTAACATTTTTGGAACGAACAAGGCATATGTTGAGGAAGGAACTTCTGCAAAATGTCTCCGATATTAATTTCTCATACATTATGCCTTCTAGTAAAATATTAGGTATGTATTTACTTTCTCATTCCAAATTCTACTATTGGCACGATATCAGAGAAAATAAAAATGCTTTTTGTATGTATAAGTGTGTTTTTACTAAAAATATATTTGTAGTATCCGTTTTCTGGTATCATATACCTACATATAACACAAGCAAACAAGCATAGCTTGGGACCAGAGACAGTATGTGCATAAATATTTATTTTTACCTGTAAATTTTCTAATATAATATGCAAAAAGTTTTTTACAATATCATAATTCTTTTTTTGTATTGGCCTCTTAAGTGGCAGCACTGAGACGCTTGAATGATTATTATTTTCTTTATTCGTAGTTATTAATTCATTAATATTGATTGTACTTGTTTAATTTTATTAAGAAAATACAAAAATAATCTGCTATTAGCAAATAATTTATTTTATTTTTACAGCAATGTTTAGCGACAATTCAGACAAAAAAAGCAAGGAGAAGAAAATGTTTTTAGAATGTAAAAAACATCCAAGAGGTCAGTAATTTAATAAATAATAATATATAACAAAGACCTATTTACAGAGGATAAATAAATTCTAGTGCCCCTTAAGTTTTATATATGTCGGAGAATAGACCAGAGGCCTGAACAGGAATCCGAGCACATAGCGTAAGAACTGTCTTACCGATATTCACACCTCAGTCTATCATACTCTTGCACACTTATAAGGATAACTGGCCTCCACATCAACCCCTTATAGCCAGTGCCCAAGCCTCGCAACGAAGAATCATCACTACGTTCACACAATGAGGAATACATGTACGCGCAAACACGTACATGACGACTTTACACAATACACGTACACACGCGCACACAGATACACGCCGCGCCGACGCCTATAAGGACCAGCTCAGTGCCGATACGTCGGAGATTGAGCAGCGCGACGACTCGTACAATACCAACTTCTACACACACACTAATACGCCGTGATGCAGCACGAATTCTCGAATAATACTGAACCTCAGCCACGTTCGCCTATCGTATTTAAAGCAACTTGCGAGTGGGGGTAGTGGGGGAGTTGCGACATAATACAATCTTAACATTACGGCCATGATAAGAGTTATGTAAACTTCAATATCTTTAGGGCTATTAGGTATGTATTTACTTTCTCATTCCAAATTCTACTATTGGCACGATATCAGAGAAAATAAAAATGCTTTTTGTATGTATAAGTGTGTTTTTACTAAAAATATATTTGTAGTATCCGTTTTCTGGTATCATATACCTACATATAACACAAGCAAACAAGCATAGCTTGGGACCAGAGACAGTATGTGCATAAATATTTATTTTTACCTGTAAATTTTCTAATATAATATGCAAAAAGTTTTTTACAATATCATAATTCTTTTTTTGTATTGGCCTCTTAAGTGGCAGCACTGAGACGCTTGAATGATTATTATTTTCTTTATTCGTAGTTATTAATTCATTAATATTGATTGTACTTGTTTAATTTTATTAAGAAAATACAAAAATAATCTGCTATTAGCAAATAATTTATTTTATTTTTACAGCAATGTTTAGCGACAATTCAGACAAAAAAAGCAAGGAGAAGAAAATGTTTTTAGAATGTAAAAAACATCCAAGAGGTCAGTAATTTAATAAATAATAATATATAACAAAGACCTATTTACAGAGGATAAATAAATTCTAGTGCCCCTTAAGTTTTATATATGTCGGAGAATAGACCAGAGGCCTGAACAGGAATCCGAGCACATAGCGTAAGAACTGTCTTACCGATATTCACACCTCAGTCTATCATACTCTTGCACACTTATAAGGATAACTGGCCTCCACATCAACCCCTTATAGCCAGTGCCCAAGCCTCGCAACGAAGAATCATCACTACGTTCACACAATGAGGAATACATGTACGCGCAAACACGTACATGACGACTTTACACAATACACGTACACACGCGCACACAGATACACGCCGCGCCGACGCCTATAAGGACCAGCTCAGTGCCGATACGTCGGAGATTGAGCAGCGCGACGACTCGTACAATACCAACTTCTACACACACACTAATACGCCGTGATGCAGCACGAATTCTCGAATAATACTGAACCTCAGCCACGTTCGCCTATCGTATTTAAAGCAACTTGCGAGTGGGGGTAGTGGGGGAGTTGCGACATAATACAATCTTAACATTACGGCCATGATAAGAGTTATGTAAACTTCAATATCTTTAGGGCATATTCTTAGTTAATATCTCGACATTAATCAGATACTAATCTAAATGAGATTTAACTAACTAATTGGGCATAAGTAAATCAAGAACTAATTTCGTATACCTACAAATTGGTTATAAACACTTTAATATTCTTTTAAAACCCATGTCCTTTACGCCTAGCCGACATATATATATAAATTCTAGCACCCCTTATACAAGATAACATTATAAGCGTCCCCTTTACGAGAGAAAAGTTCTACCGCCCCCTTTATAAGAAAAAAATTCTACTGCCCCTTTTTTAAGAGAAATATTTCTAACGCCCCCTTTACAAAAAAAATGTTCTACAGCCCTCTTATCGTTGTGTGAAATGTCCGCGAATATTTATTTAATTTATTTATTAGAAAAATTGTGTCGCCCCCTTTTGTCAGCAACATTATTATAGAGTCCCCCCTTTTTTCAGGAGATAGGCAGAGACTATGATACTATGATTCGATATATTTTTTAATGTGTAGCCAGAGAATAGTGATAAAAATTCTATTTTTTCAAGGTGGTATAAACATTCAAATTTTGAAACGGCAGCCTTCGTCAACTTTAACGGGTGAACACGAAGGCAAGCTACTAGTTTTGACATACCCTTGGGATGGAAATGCACATCCTGGGAATGAATTCTGGTAAGTCCCAACTAATATTATAAACGTGAAATATTACAGCTATATATCTTATAGATAAGAACAACGCAGGCTAAATATTATTAGCCAAGTGTGATTGCCCGTGCAGTGACGAATTAAGAATTCCCCAGAGTGCTGTAAGAGCCAGCTAAGGGATATTGTACACAGATAACATCCTCTGTGAGAGATGAAACACTCGAAATTAAACCCTGTGCCAACACGCCCGGTCTCTGCGGCACAGACCATAATGGGAAATCCCAACATTGAGGAGCCCCGTGCCCAAACAGTGGGACGTTGTTGGCTGGAGAAAAAAAATGCCAAGGGACGTGGCAGTAATTATAAACACGTGTAAAACCGCAGGCATTAGCTAGTATTTTATAATGTAAATACTATTTTATACCTATCTACCCGTCTAAATACAGGATTGATGTTATAGAAAATAAATTGCTAAATGTTATCATTAAAGGTACGGCAGTTTAGTATCATCAGGTGATCCAGCCGCGGCTTGTTCTACACAAGTGTCAGAATTACATAATGCGCATATAAATCCTGTTTTACGTGCTGACCGTACTCGTGTAGCTTATAGTAAAGGACTGGCCCCTATAAACGAGTACTGTCAACAACAAAGTTTATAAATATTGAGCAGAAGAAAACATTGTTCTAATGCTCAATAAATAGGCCTGAGCATGAAAACTAGCATCTTTTTGCCATCGATACAAATTATAAACACTGAGCAATTAACAAAATTACCTTTCAATATGCTCAAGAAATTGACCTAAGCGTTAGAGACCTGATGCCTTTAAGTCCGCAACAAATACATAAATATTGAGCATAAGAAAACATCGTTCTATTGCTCAAGAAATAAGGCCTGAACATTAGAGGACTGGTGCCTTTAAGTCTGCAACAAAATATATAAATATTGAGCAGAAGAAAACATCGTTTTATTGCTCAAGAAATTGACCTAAGCGTTAGAGAACTGATGCCTTTAAGTCCGCAACAAATACATAAATATTGAGCATAAGAAAACATCGTTCTATTGCTCAAGAAATAAGGCCTGAACATTAGAGGACTGGTGCCTTTTAGTCTGCAACAAAATATATAAATATTGAGCAGAAGAAAACATCGTTTTATTGCTCAAGAAATAGGCCTGAGCATTAGAGGACTGGTGCCTTTAAGTCTGCAACAAAATATATAAATATTGAGCAGAAGAAAACATCGTTCTACTGCTCAAAGTATAGACTTGAGCATTAGATGGCTAAACTGCCTTAGACATTTAGGCCGCGTTTATTTGTGCATAATGATTTTAAAGACAAGAAATGCATTAGCTATAATATAATTCTTAAAAATATGTTATGAACTAGATAAATATATTATTTATGTAGATACAATTATTAGGTGCAGTGAAAAATGCCTTAAATTATTTGTGTACTGAAAAACTTGTAATATTTCTAATAATATATTAAATTATGCTGTAATTTATGTTTTAGGAATATAGATTGGTCGGAATTAGGTACAGTTATTTATGTAATTCTAGTAAAATGTTGATATTAATATGGATCTTCCCTGGATTTCTAAGGGATAGTCCCTTTATTAAAAATGGTATGTTTTCTCTCTCATGACTAGTGTCTGCTTACCCTCATGGGAAAAAGTCGTGATCGTATGAAGATGCTCCCCATTTCCGATATTGTTTTCTTTTTTTACTTACAAGCTATGTTATCGAAACTAGAATGTGGCAACATCGAATGTTGGAATTGCATTGCAATTTTGTAACTTCAGACTGCAAATATTATTGAAAAATAAATTTTTAACACGCATTTATTAAATCCGTTTCGTCTATGTATGTAGCGGAATCTTTGAAAACGATTTTCAGCTCATTGCAATAGACGCAATACAAACATTTTATGACAATTATAAATATCACACAAACTATTGTCCCAAGCGGGCATCGAACCCGCGGATTCGTGATCGGCAGTCCATTACATAAACCACTCCACCAAGAAGCCTGGCAATATTAATATTAAGAACCTATGATATAGCAATAATTTTAAAAAAATGTCTACGATAGCCAAGCGCCTTTTTAATTTTTAAATAATAAAATTATTTAATACATCGTTGGTTTTCTGGTCTATTATTTAAAATTAATCTCGGGATTTAAGTCATATCCACATGATTATTTCGCTGTATGAAGTCAATGTATGTAAATCTAATATAAAATTCTCGTGTCACAATGTTCTTTCCCATACTCCTCCGAAACATCTTGACCGATTCATATGAAATTTTATTTGCATATTCAGTAGGTCTGAGAATCGGCTACTATCTATTTTTCATACCCCTAAGTGTTAAGAGTTGTCCACCGCTAACATTTGTATGGCAAAACAACGTTTGCCGGGTCAGCTAGTATACCTACATAAATAACTACCTAATTCTGACCTCTGGTTAAATAACATAAAAATTATAATAATATAGCAATAAAACGTTATGTTGTATGTATTTAAATAGATAGACTGAGAATAGCTCGTTTTGAATTCCGAGATTTTGTTTTTGAAGTTAATTTCTTCGGTCAAGTTAAGTAGAAATGTTGAGAGTAGAATTTTACAACAGTCAAAATCCGACACCACAAAGTTAGTTACGGACAAACCGCAACGCAAATGCCGAACAAAGAATTAAATCTTCTTACGTGTACACATTACGTAAATACGCAAATGAAATGCAATATCCTAAGAGTATTTAGCGGACAGGAGTGTTACAAACACTGTTTGTATTAACTATAATTGAGTATTAAAAAAAAAGATCAACCGACTTCATGTGCCTTTGAAATTTGAGGATTTTCCTCGATTTCTCAGGAGATAACCACCAGATCCTGACCTGGTGCCAAAGCGACCACACGGAAAACACCAGCTTTCAAATAATAAAAGAATAATTAACATCGCTTCGCTCAGTTAAAAGTTATGTATGAGGATATAACAAACATAAATACGAAAAAAAGAACATGCACACGAATTGAGAACCTCCTCCTTTTTTTGAAGTCGGTTAAAAATACTGCCATGTCGGCGTGGTGCTCGTAACACAAACACTATAACGTAATTTTATTTTACGTACCCACGCCCCACATAAAAACACCTCACACACTAACAGACGACAGTGTCTGTACACAATGTGTATGAGCATTGCTCTTGTATCTTTTTCAGTGGGGGTATAATGTAAACTGTTGGAATAATGCTCTAAGATAACCAATGGCCAATTTAGTAACAGTTTTAAATCGTTGTTTAAATTTTAATCAAATTTACTATTTAAAACTATTTAATGTAAAATGTATGCCAAGATTTCGCCTATAATGTTAAAAAAAGTAATTTAATTTCTTATGCATTTCATGCTGTAAATGTAAGTATTTTTTTTGTATTATTTTATACTTTTATAGTTTATCAAGTTGATTGTGTACTATAATAAAATTTAAAATGGAATTTGTTGTTTTAATTTTGCGTTTCCTTGAAAACTAAGCTATACAACAAGGGCCCAAGTCTGCTATTACAATGTTGTCACAATGATCAGTCACTGACGCCATTATGGCGTCATTTGTGACAAAAAATCATGTTTGGTGTCATAATGGCGAATTTTTATCAAGTTTTGTCATAATGATGCCATTATGGCGCCAACCACTCGACCACAAGGCTCGTCATATACAGGGCCGTCTTAAACTAAGCTGGGGCCCTTAGGCACACAAGAATTTGAGGTCCTTTTAAAAGTAAAAAACGTGGGACAGATTTGGCATAGAAGCGTTAATAGAATAGTACTTTTCAGATTTACGTTCTTTGACAATGGTTTTCAAGACTTGCTGTCCCATTAAAAGACTACATACTTTTTTCTCTTCACCTTTCTAATACCTTCTGATAAGATCACTGATTTGTGAAAACAAAAATATTTGGATGCGTGAGAAAAAAATTTCGGACATTCGGGGCCCCCTTACAATGGGGACACTGGCCCCGTGTGCCCTTATGGTAAAGACGGTATTGACTGATGCCGTAATGGCGTTATTTATGACAAGAAATCATGTTTGGTGTCATAATGGCGAATTATTATCAAGTTTGGTAGTCCACTATTAATTTTTTGTCATAATGATGCCATTATGGCTTCAACCAATCGACCACAAGGCTCGTCATATATACGTTGCCACAATGCAACGCGCCGTGTGGTAAGGAACTAACGGAATTGTTCGCTACGCACACAGACACTAGTCGACGGCAGTGAACTGTATGAGCGTTGTATTCGTACCTTTTTCAGCAAGGGTTGCTTTACAAATATAACTCCTGTTGCATTAATGCTCTTAGGTGTGATATGATTAATTTGTGTCAGTTAGTTGTTGTTTTTACAACTACTGAAATTGTTATTGTTTGTTAATAATATCATAAGTTTAAAATAAACATGTGATTAAAAACAGTTGTATTAAAAAATGTGTAACTAGCGTTTTCTACGTACTGTGTAAGTATTAAATATATAAAAATCTAATGGTCATTTTCATAATGACTTATCGGAGGTTTAAAAGTTCGCTAAAATGGGTTCGCGAAAATTATCAAAACTTGTTATTCATAATAGTCTTTTTACGCTAAAACGTTTATTATCTCTCCGATAAAATCTCCGTTTAAACCTACGATAAGTCATTATGAATAAGACTATAAATATTTATTCTAAAAATATATTAGCAGTAAACAAAACGTAGTTTTTTAGATGTATGACCGATACTTATAAGGAGCAACCAACGTTACTTTAATAAATACGTAGACATTTCACACAACGTTCTCTGGTCCCAAGGTTGGCTTATTTGCTTGTATCATGGCTACCAGGATACGGATATATCTAATGTATTTACAATATTTTCTGCAAGTACATTACAATTCCACAACTTCGTGAACGGCCGCTACACTAACCTCTGTCTGACTGTCTCTAAAAGTCTCTAGAGTATAGAAATATTTGCTAAGAACTAAACATTTAACGTTTCAATGTTTTTTTAGTTTGCGTTAGAAAATCTTCGACGGAATTATGTGACTTCAAAATATGTCATGAAGATTTCAGCTTAAAACCGGCCGATGGACTGCTTACAGAACTTACTTTCCTTTGGTTGGGTTTCGTACAATACGTACATAGTAAGATTACCATTAATTTATAATTTAGTGAATAAATTAAAAGTGTATAAAATATTTTTCCTCTTCCTAGTGCTTATTAGAAAAGATTTTTTACATATCTCGCTCTCCAGCCCATTAACGTCCCACTGTTGGGCACGGGCCTCCTCCATTTTGGGAGGGATCACGGTCTACTGTGCCGCGCTGACCAGGCGTGATGGCATAGATCTTATTTTCGAGTTTTTCGTCTCTTACAGAAGATGTTATCTGATACCAATATCCCTTAACTGGCTCTTACATCACGCTCGGGAAGAAATAGGTTGCTGACACTCGTATTCTTAATCCGTAACGTTTTACATGCATATTCAGTAAGTCTGAGAATCGGCCAACATCTATTTTTCAAAACTTTTTTTTTATTTTGGCAAATCAACGTTTGTCGGGACAGCTAGTAATAATATAAAAAAGCTGAAGTTTGTTTGTTTATTTGTTTGAACGCGCTACTCTCAGGAACCACTGGCCCGATTTGGAAAATTCTCTAAGTTTTGAATAGTACATATATTGATGAAGGCTATATAACACCACGCTACGACCAATAGGAGCGAGGCAGTAGTGAAAAATGTTGCAAAAACCGGGAAAATTTCTAAATTTCACGCTTACGAAGTCGCGGGCAACAGCTAGTCTATTCTATATCTATACATAATAATAATACATACAATAAAACTATAGAAAAAAAAATCTTCCGTTTGTCTGTGCACGCATTTTGTAAAATATACGGCACTTTGGAGGGCGTGGGAACTAAACGTGTAGGACCTGCTATTTGCTGCTTTGCCTGTGCTAAATGGTGGCTAAAGATACAATTCTATCGAAGTATGCTTTTGACGATAGGTAGGTACAGTGGGCTGTTAGACGAACGAAAGGATTACACAGGCTTAATAAAGGGTCCTGTAGTTTGGCTATCGGAAAAGCTTTAAAAACTAATTATTTTCCCAGATTCATTCACCTCAGAGCACATCAATAATATGTGTAAATTTGTGATTGTTTCAGGCCCCACTACTGCTGCCACAATTGGATGCTTTTTATATTTTAAATTTACCCTAACTTTTAAGAAACCCATGAGTATCCATGACATGACGCTGGCAGTAATTGCTGATTGACTATACAAATCAGCAGATTGCCATAAAACAAGACAATAATAATAATATGTATGTGTAAAGGTTGGATTACCGTACAGATATGCAAGACCACACGTATACGGCCTTGATACTGCAACGGCTAAAGTAACTACATATTATTTAATTGTCTTTGTCATTTTAAACATAAAGCATAATTATGTTTTGTTAAATACACTACCCCCCCGGGGGTCTATCACCAGACAGTGGTACCAATTCTAGTGCACGGCTAAACATAAATAAAAATGTAAACAATTTTGGCGTATTTTGATTAATTAATCATTAAGTCTATTTAGTTGAGCACGTAGAATCGGTACCAGTACAATCGGTATCTTATGAACGATGATAGCTAGAGAGTTGATATTTTTACAGACTATTTATCATTATTTTTGTCTTTAAAATGTTTAAATTATTTTTATTTTGCAGGTGCGCATCCCATTAATAAAGTTTCAAAGTTTATACAGGTTTCAAGTGGAGGCAAGGGCTTACAACTTGACTATGATATCCGATTCTGATGATTATTCATCAGAATCTGTTCAGACTATATAATAAATTTAAAATAATTACTTACTCTTTCATTTTATTCACCAATTCATCAACATTTTTCTGCTGACTTAGGTAGATCTCTTGTAAATTGTACTCTGTGCCTCTGTGGTTCGTAATAAACATGGTATTAAAACAAAAGTTGGTATCAATTCTATTGCATCAGAAACTATTTAGATTAAACTAAAAATTTTGTGAATTTTACTTTACCAGAAACCAATATACCTAGTTACCTACCTTTTTCATATTCTATCGAAAGTAATAATAAACACCGCAACATGAGAATTTTATATGTTTAAAAGATTAAAACCTTACACTATAATATAACAAAAAAATAGTTTTATAAAAGCTATCCGAGTACCAACATAGAACAACCTGAGAGAACAACAAAATTATCAAAGAATATACTACTCTCTAACGAGAGAAAATTATTATTTATTAAAGGAAACGGAAATGATTAGCACTTGACAGATGGCATAAAAGTGTTGCCAACTTAGTAAACTCGTTGTGAAACTGGTGAAAATGCTTTGGAACTTTGGCTCGTATTTCATTATTATGTTTGGTTTTAAAAAAGTTAAGGATTAAATACTATTTTCAGTGCGTAACTAGAAATAGTGCTTAATCCTCAATTCTTTATATCATCCATTTCTACAATCTTTAAAGGTAAATCTGGTAGGGAGAATCCGTTTAACTGTTGGCAGCACCTAACTTTAAAAATTGGGGAACTGAGATGTCATGAACGATTTTTACTTTTTTAGTTAGTTCGGTTTTAAAATTATTTTGAAGGTAGTTCAGCATTTATTTCTACAAGAAATATTTGCGTTGCGTTAGTAGAATAAACACGTGCTTTGTGTTAAATGAATCAACGCAGAAATCATGGAAAAATCAGATGAATTTACACCGGAAAAGTTGCAAGATTGTTCGTACAGACATTTGCAACAAACTGCTAAGAGTTTGGGATTACCGTCTAATGTAAAAGTAAGTATGTATGAAGTTTAAATTTCGAATAAATGTTTTTTTTAAATCTTACATGAAAGTTGCCATGATTTCTTAGATTGCTAATGCAATTTCGTAGTACAAGTTTTTGGATTAATTCTTTAGGCTTACTATATCCATGAAACTAACTAAAAATAGACATAATCAGATAGAAAACCAGATAAGTAAAAGATTAGAAACGTGTCTTTTAGGTAGGGTAAAGGGGTGCTTAGAAGTAGTTAGGAATCGCCGCCTCCGCCCCATCTCGGTGCCTCGTCGTTTCCGAAAAAAATACTTTAAAGGCCCATTTAGACGGAGACAGTTTCTCGTCTCTAAGATACGATTATCGAAAGAATATAAAAAATTTGTTTCGTCTAAACATTCACTCTTCTCGCTCGTTACCTTGGACGACAATTGCCTTGCAATGGAATATTACTGTGTCCGTGTAAACAGAATATATAAAATAAATATATAATCTTATTTCGATATTTTATGCCAGTTGCTACCATGAATGCATTGCGCGAGGGTGTTTTAATTATATCTCTTAAGGCAAGAATTAGTCAAACGGAAAAAGAAGAAAAGGTGTTGGGTTAAAAAATGGATAGCAAGGAGAAATGATTTGGGAGCATCTAACACGTTGTGCCTTGAATTACAATTGGAAGATGACATTCAAAAATATGTTTCGGGTCACAAAAACTCAATTTATATATTTACTTCAAGAAATTGGACAGTCTATGTGTCATTTTTACGAACAATATACCTACTAGTAATCACTAAACTCGAATGACAAATCTCGCACTGAAAATGATTCAAACCGATTTGTACGATACTCATATGAACTTGAAAATATGTCAGACTAGATCGTGTTTATACAAGTTGAGATTCTCGTAAGCAAGAATCTGCTTACTATATTTTCGTCATGTAAACAAACGTAGGCAATTATCGCCTAGCGATAAGTCATATGCGAATCTCGTATGACTTAATCGTAGGCGAGATTTTAGTTCTTGCCTGTATGTAAACATTCTAATGCGATTGTGTTATGGCGATTATTGCTTGTGATAGTAGCGTATGGTTTCTCGTACCGAAACGTACGAGAAACTCTCTCCGTCTAAATGGGCCTTTATTCTGAAATTTTATCAAGACTTGATATTGATGCCATATAAACCAAATAAACCAATGAAAATGGACTTTTCTCTAAGCCCGACACATAATTATTAATGTGGACTTTTGTATGAACGATGTAGATGTTTGTTACTCTTTCACACAAAAACTACTGAATGGATTTCAATGAAAAGTTACAGCTGTATAGATTATATACCATAGGCGAACATTTTATAGGCATTGGTACCAATTCTAAATGCACAACTAAACTAAAAAATAAAAATTGATAGTGTTAGTACCATTAGCTAGTTAAAATATAATATTTGTTTCAGAAACTATGTCTAATTCACCTGATTTATGTAAAAAAGCATTACAGTGAAGAACAATGTGAAAAACTTGTCAACCAAGTCAGAATGGAACGGAAACAGACTTCTATAAGCAGGAAAAAGGCTAAGGAAAAGAAGAAAAATGTTAGTAAGACTGCACAGGTGAGTTAGAAATAAAAGTTTAATTTTGTAAATCTTATATGACGGGCCTCGTGGTGTAGTGGTTCTGGTAACGGACTGCCGATCAAGAGGTCGCGGGTTCGATTCCCGCTCGGTACATTCATTTGTGTGATTTTTCTAATTGTCATACAAATGTTTGCACTGCATCTGGGTGTTTCTATGTATTATAAGTATGTATTTACAAAAGAAAAGTAGTTTATGTATTATATCCGTATTCTGGAACACATAACACAAGCATATAAGCTTAGCTTGGGACCAGAGGATGTTGTGTGAAATGTCCATGAATATTTATTATTTATTTATTTATTATTATTATAAACACTGCACTACAGTTCCTTTATTATTTTATCTGTTATGTTCCAGCAAATAAGTGAAATAACCTCAACAATTCTCAATACATCTCCACCTATCACTAGTACACCAATACCAATCGGTCATATTACAATTCGGTACAGCCCGGAACCACATTCGCCAAAGAAACGAATAAACCGTGGAATCACTACTAACACAACAATCAATGTCAGTGACCGTGTGTTAAGAAGCTATTCGGCTGTTAGAAAACCAAGATATATGTTTAATAATAAAATACTTAATATCATAAATGAGTCTTCAGAGAAATATAAAACCGTTGATAAGCTTTATAAGTGTAGGCAAGTGAATAGTGGTGCGGTTGTTCAGAAAAATCATTGGAAAAATGGTAATGAAGTTGTACCAGTAAGGAATCATAGAAGTACGGTAAGTTTTGTATCTCTCTCTTTCTCTCTCTCTCTCTATCTTTCTCTCTCTATCTCTCTTTCTCTCTCTCTCTCTCTCTCTCTCTCCAGGCCTCCTCCACTTTAATCCACGGGGATTATGGTCTGCTGTGCTGGGCTGACCAGGCGTGTTGGCACACGGTTTGCTTTCGAGTTTTCCGTCTCGCACAGAGTATGTCATCTGTGTAGAATATCCCTTAGCTAGCTTTTACAGCAGCCTGCAGATGGAATGGTGATACTTGTATTCTTAGTCCGTCACTACACGGATATAGTAGTTTTGTATAGTTTAAAAAAAAAGATATTGTAAAGCCTGCTCTACACTCGCAAATGGCTGCTAAATCCATCAAACGCGAGGGTAGGTAGGTAGTTGGTTTTGCGTATCTTCGTTCCCGCATGTTCAACTTTTCGCAGTAGTTCACGCCACGAATCTCACCGTGAATTCGTAGTTTCGTATCGTATTTTGGAAGCAATATTGCTTCCTTCAATCAGCCCAATAACGTCCCACTGTTGGGCACAGGCCTCTTCCGCTATAGAAAAGTTTTTTTAGGTTTAATTTCGAGTTTTCCTGTCTCTCATAGAGGATATTTTCTTTTCAGTTGTTTATTATGTACAAAATTTGTTTAGATTAATTTAGTTTGAATGCTTATTATTTTCTCTTTATTGACTTATTATAAAATAACATAAATAGATAACTTAAAAGAAACCAAATAATACACACAGAAAAACAAAAAAAAAGCTTAATTATAATGCTTATAGCGTATATGTAATTATCATTTATACGTTTTTAGAATACGTCACCACAAATAATATCCAGACATAACCGTGTTCCACGAAGACTGAGTGGTATATATCCTCTATATGAAGAAACTACAGCTGAAAAATATATAGGAATCCGTCGTCCAGATGGTACTATTGCCAAAATTAATGCTTACATACCAAAACCTATACCAGCGAAAGAGATAGAAAATAATATATCACAATTACTTACTTTGGAATCAGCTGATGCTGTTACAACTGTCTCTAATATGATAGAGAATTATAGGGGTGTTGAAATTGTTGTTACTGAAAATTCAAGTGACAACCCTAGCATGGCAATGACTTCATACAAAGAGAATACAATACATTATCATAAACAGATTAGAACTGAACAAATGAGATCTTTTATGTCCAGATGTATTAGCAATGAGTGTCAATTGCCTAAAATAAATGCTGTGTTCAATAATTTTAATAGTTGGAATGTTAGGGATGTCACTCAGCCGATTTATGTGCAAGTTAGCAATGAATCGGAGATAGGTAAGTCTTTGAAATTATTACATAGTTTTTAGGTTTCCGTATCATAAGGTAAAACCGAAGCTAATTATTACTCCTCCTTTTTTTTTCACTGTCTGTTTGTTACCTAGCTGTATCTCTGGAACGGACATAACTAGAGAGCTATTTTCACAGTTTATGTATATCAGTTGCTGCTACAACAACAAATACTTATCATCATTCTCCTACCCTTATTCTGTTGTTTCGATTCCATTACATTTGATTATTAGGGGTTGGTATGACGAATATTATATAATTATCTAATATATAAAATTCACGTGTCACAGTGTTAGTTATCGTACTCCTCCGAAACGGCTTGACCGATTTTTATGAAATTTTACATGCGTATTCAGTAGGTCTGAGAATCGGCCAACATCTATTTTTCAAAATTTTTTTTTTTAGTATGGCAAAACAACGTTTGCCGGGTCAGCTAGTAATATTATAATTATAACGGGTACGGAACTAATCTTGTGTGTATCGAACTCGTACTTGACCGTTCTTAACCGACATAAAAAATATAAGAAGGAATTTCTCCATTCCTTTAAATTTTGCTTTTTTTTTGTTTGTCACCTGATTACTTTTAACTGGGCAAAGCGATTTTAATGATTCTTTTTTTATTTGCATGTAGGTGGTTCCAGTTTTGTTTCATTGGCACCAGTCACGATCCGATGGTTATCTCCTGAGAAATCAAGGAAAACCCTCAAATTTCAAAGACGCATGAAATCGGTTAACTTTTTTTTTTAATACTCATTATTTTTGTCTTTTTTCAGTACCAAAAGACCCTGTAATTCAAGAGGTACACAGTAATGAACTAAATATGTTGGAAAATATATATAACTTGAAGAATATATTTATAGTGAATCAACCATTAGCACAAGTTACTACAACAACTAATACACATTGTACTTACGCGACCTCTATCGTTTCAACACCGTATGTATTAAATTCATTTCTTTTAAACTAGCCGTTAAAAATTTTGCAACATTTTTGGCTGATGCTTCACTCCTATTGGTCGCAGCGTGATGTTATATAGCCTATAGCCTTCCTCGATAAATGTACTATACAAAACTGAAGGATTTTTTTAAATAGGACCACTAATTCTTGAGATTAGCGAACAATCTCTTCAGCTTCATAATATTAGCTATGATGATGATGATTAAAAAAAATCTATGTGAATGAAAAATAACTTACAAGTGAGGTAGCCTCATATAGAAAGTATCATACCTACAAGAAAGAAATGGACGCATAATTTGTCCCCAATTTAACTGTTTTCTCTTATTTGTTAATTGATTTTTCTGCTTTATAAAAAATGTTCACATCATATTTTCTAACACTTGCGCGACTCATCTGTTTAAATAAAACTACTTTTTACGGATTTAGACGCGCATAATTGTTTTAAATTTTGGCCCGACGTTTCGGAGACTTTGCAGTCACCATGGTCACGGGTGAGACTTTGACATTTAAAATAAATATACGCGTCTAAATCCGTAAAAAGTAGTTTTATTCAAATGTTCACATCATTTACCATTCGCACTTTTCATTGCCTATATTGCACTGGCTTATTGCTTATATTGTTAATCTTATTTTATGTTATGTTTGTAATTTAATAACTACTTTTTGCTTTATAAAGAGAAAAACAATTCCAGTCATTCACATTTCTTTTGCTTCTTTTTGTAATACTAACTCTGTTCTTTGCAATAAAAAAGCACTTATGAAACCCATTGACAGCGAAATGCGCTTACATAAATTATTTTGGTAGCAAAGCATACTTCCATAAAACTCATTGGCATATAAATATAATGCTTTTACTTATTCCTTGCCAATATTATTACATTATGTGCTTGTATAAATCTATTTGCAAAAAAAATGTATTTACTTATTTTCTACTAAATACACATATAACTTATTGGGTATTATTCCCCAATAAGTTATATTTGCAATTACAGTTACATAAAACTTATTGGCACTACATCCACTTGTATAAAACTTATTGGCACTACATCCACTTGTATAAAACATTTTGGCACTTAACACTTTCATTAAACTTACTCTTAGATAAAACTTATTGGTTACCTACTAAAGAAATCTACATTTAACTCATTGGCAATAAAAGAAACCAAACAGAGCTACGTAAAACTCATTGGCACTAAACGCACTTGTATGAAACTCATCGGCACAAAACGCATGCGCACATTTCTGCTTCCTGCTTGCATGATAATTGTTATTTTACAGCAAGGCGCAAACATCTACCTGCGTGTCCGGCCTCTATAATAACGCTTGTGAGTTCTGCTTACCTTGTGATTAAGCATGCATGATATTGTAGTGGTTTATTATACACGTAAATAAAAATTAGTCAACAGCTTCGTATGTGTAACTTTATTGATAAAAATTGCTGTTTCTTCCATCATAATCCATAAATGTTTGTATTGCGTCTGGGTGATTCTATGTATTATAAGTATGTATTTACAAAAGAAAAGTAGTTTATGTATTATATCCGTATTCTGGAACACATAACACAAGCATAGAAATATTAAAAGCTACTTTGGGACCAGAGGATGTTGTGTTAAATGTCCTGAATATTTATTATTTATTGAGCACACTAATAAGTAAAAACTACTATAATATACATACGTCACCACACAGAGTCCGTGTGGTGACGGATTAAGAATACAAGTGTCATCACCCCATCTCCTTCCAAGAGTGCTGTAAAAGTCAGCTAAGGGATATTGCACACAGATAACATCTTCTGTGAGAGACGGAAAACTCGAAACTAAACCCTGTGCCAACACGCCTGGTCAGCGTGGCACAGTAGACCATAATCCCTCCCAAAGTGGAGGAAAGCAAAAATGAGTTTTATAAACCCGTGCCCAACAGTGGGACGTAATTGGGCTGGAGAAGATATTGTAGTGGTTTATTATACATCAAGATTCACCGAAAATTCACTTCACTTTTTCTTACTGAATACCACTGCAAGCGTGTTGGCACAGAGTTTATTTTCTATCTGTGTGTGTTCCTTTAGCTGGCTTTTACAACACCCTGGCGAGGTAAAGGAGAGGTGAAATTTGTAATTTTAATCTGTAAATGCTTGCCTAATAAAACGCGCGATATGCGCCGCTTGCATCCAAAGGCTTCCCGCGATCTAGATGATTTAAAAGTATATTATTATATTTAATAAATTAAATTACGGTGGAAAGTGGAAAAAGTGATTACCGCAAGCGAGACTTGACCCTACGACCTCGGAAATAAACTCAATCGAGTGACGATTGCGGTGGCCTAATTTGATTACTACAAGCACGACCGCAATAAGCTTAGTAGGCAGAGCTACGGAACGGTATTCCGAGGTCGTGGGTTCAAGTCCCGCTTGCGGTAATCACTTTTTCCACCGTAATTTAATTTATTAAGTAAAAGCATAGCATGTCAATTGCAAAATCAATAAATTACTTTATATTATTATATTTACAGTGTTAGTGGATAGTTCTACACATGATGTGGGTGATCCTCGAGTTACTGAATTCTTCAGAAACTATCGTTGTAATGAAGGTAATGTCACGTTTACTATTAAATAATAGCCAAAAAAAACCAGTCAAGCATGAGTGCTGTTTCCTTACCGTTGTTTTCATAATATATTTAAACTAATATGGGGCCGTTCAAGTATTACGTAAGCACTATGTGAGGGCGGGGGGGTCTATGTATTGCTTATTTTGGATGACATGGGGGGTAGGGAAATCTAGATGATGATTACGTCATCGGTAGTAAAATTACTTTTTTACACGAATGGCCACCCCTTACATTGTCTTTGCTTGAAATCGAAACGCATTTTCGGGGATTCCCGCAAATAATGCATATCTTTAGGCAAGCTCGCTTTAGAACCGAGTAGGGGAATTACCGCGCGCTATTCACTTGTCAAAATTTTCTCTGTCAGTGTTTTTTCTTATTTTTTAAATCACAATTATATTTAAAAAATATTACATTAATAGAAAAATATTTACGTAAGCTTAGGAGGAGGGGGTAAGAGTTTTGCTTACTTTTGCTGACAAGGGGTATGTGGGGGGGCAGTGGCGGATTTACCCTAAGGCCCGGTAGGCCCGGGCCTAGGGTGGCCAGATTTAGGGGCGGTGATTTATATGGTGAATACTGAGAAAGGGGCGGCAAAGGCCTGGGGCCTAGTGCGCCTAATGGCTTGGGGCCTAGGGTGGCCGAGACTGCAAATCCGCCACTGGGGGAGGGGGCTGGTAATAACTGTAATAAATCTGCTTACGTAATACTTGAACGGCCCCTATTACAAAGCTGAAGAGTTTGTTTGTTTGAACGTGCTAATCTCGGGAAGCATTCTGGTAAACTTAACACAAGCATATAAGCTTAGCTTGGGACCAAAGGACGTTGTTTGAAATACACGAATCTAAATGGTATTTGTCCAGTTTTTTTTAATATGTATGTTTATAATTCAGGTACATATGATACATTGGATAGTCAGTGTTCATCAGAATCACCACAATCACAGAATGCAAATATCACCATACCGGAGATGGTTGAAGATGCGTTTGAAGTCATCAGTCAAGATGGGGTAAGATATCTTTACTAATCTTAAAGCATTTATCCAACAGGAGATGAAATTATAAGGCGATTTTCACTAAAAAGGGAAGACAACAATGATCATTCTCATTATGTACGGACAGTGGTGCCGATTCTACACAACTAAAGTTAACTAAAAGATGTAAATTGATAATAACACAATTCGCCAATGTTAATAAAACTTTAGATTAAAAACTAAGTAAATGCATTTTGTCCGTGTGGTGACGGATAAAAAATACAAGTGTTCCCACCCTATCTCAATATCCCAAGGATGCTGTAAAAGTCAGCTAAGGGATATTGCACACAGATAACATCTGTGAGAGACGGAAAACTCGAAAATAAACCCTGTGCCAACACGCCTGGTCAGCGCGGCACAGTAGACCATTATACCTCCGAAGGGGAGGAGGCACGTGCCCAACAATGGGACGTGAATGGGCTGGAGAGGAGAGTCCAATAAGACAGATAACATCCTCTGTGAGAGATAGAAATCTTGAAAATAAACCGTGTCAGCGTGGCACAGTAGACTATTATCCCTCCCAAAATGGAATAGGCTTATGCCCCATAGTGGGACGTAAATGGACTAGAGAGAGAATAAAACTTTTATTAGAAAATCTGTGATTTTAATTAATAAAAATGTGCACAACGAAATAGCACACCGAAAATAAGTTATATTTTCCCTATTTCTAGGATTATATGGAACGTATGGGAATGGATATTGTGATGCAGTGTATATTTTGTGAGTGGGCTGGACCCAAGATGGTTCTAGAATTTCATATAAGAAAGGTAAGTTGTTTAGACATCATTTTATAAAAATTCTGCATTAACATATTAGTTTTATAAACCTAGAAGAGTGTGTTTGTTTGTTTGATCGTGCTAATATCAGGAACCACTGGTCCTATTTAAAAAAATCTTTTAGTGTTGGATAGTACATTTACCGTGGAAGGTTATAGAGAAGAACAGACAAGAAACTCCATAGATGTTTTTTTTAATTCTCTTCACTTATTCTCATTTTTTTTTAATTTTTTTTGAAAATTGTTTGACGGGCTTCGTAGTGGAGTGGTTTATGTAATGGACTGCCGATCACGAGGTCTCGGGTTCGATTCCTGGTCAGGACAATCATTTGTGTGATATCCATAAATGTCATACAAATGTTTGTACTGCGTCTGGGTGTTTACTATGTATTATAAGTATGTATTTACACAAGAAAAGTAGTTGATGTATTATATCCGTATTCTGGTACCCATAACACAAGCATATAAGCTTAGCTTGGGACTATAGGACGTTGTGTGAAATGTCCATGAATATTTATTTATTTAATTTTACTATACATTGTTGTATCAGGGGTGTGAGAATGATGCCGATTAGTACTGTCATCATTCTGTTTTTATACTTAGGTTATTTTTATAGGAGATAGCAAATTGTGATAGGCTATATAACATCACGCTATGACCAACAGGACCTAAGCATCAATGAAAAATGTTGCAAAAACGGGAAAAAAGTTTTAAATTCCACGCAAACAAAATCGCAGCCAACAACTAGTATTAAATATTTATTTAAAAATTACAGAAACATTCATCATCCTCCTGTCCTTATCCCATTATTTGTGGTCGGCCCAACATGTCCTTTTCTTCCATAGTCTTCTATCAGCCGTCATATCTGTGTTAACTCCTCATTCTTTCATGTCCTCTTTCACACAGTCCATCCATCTTTTCTTAGGTCTTCCTTTAGACTTTTTTCTTTCACATTTTTACGCAAACTCTCCTAACGATATTACTTTCATCTCATCTCACAGGAACATTCATCAGATATAATAACATTAGAATGTTGTGAATGGCACGCGACATATTCACTCGGTACATTAACCACAGATAGATGTTGGCATAATAAATTATTAGACAGAGCGTCTAAGTTATACGTGTTAAGTACCAAGTATGATGACCCGGACTACTTCTGTGTTTTAATTACGGTCTGTATTGTTTTTTACACTCTCATATATATTCGGTATGTATCTATCAATGTATTAATCTATGTAACGGAATCATTGAAAGTGATTCTAACCCACTTACAGTAGTCGGAATGATCTGAAATTTTGCACATATATCAAGGACCGATGACAATGCAATTATGTATTTCAAAAAATATTCAGGATTTTGAAGCGTGTTATTTTTTTTGTTTTTTAACTAATTTTACTTAATGGCATCATGGTCTAGTCATCTAGTGGTTTATTTAATGTACTGCTCTTCACAAGGATGCGTGTTCGGTTCTCGCACAGTACAATTATTTGTGTCATATATATATTTATGTTTTCTATGTATTAAAATAAAGTATTTGTAACAGAAAATACTTAAAATCCGTTTTTAATACAAACAAATAAGCTAACCTTGTCCGTGTGGTGACGGATTAAGAATACAAGTGTCACCACCTCCATTTCTTTCCAAGGGTGCTGTAAAAGTCAGCTAAGGGATATTGTAGTGGAATAACAGCAATAGAGACGAAAAAATTGAAACTAAACCCTGTGCCAATACCCCTAGTCAGCGCGGCACAGTAGACCATAATCTATCCCAAATGGCGGAGGCCTGTGCCCAACAGTAGGACGTTAATAGGCTGGAGAAAACCTAACCTTGGGAATAGTAAAATTTAATGTCTAGAAAAGACGTAGAACAAGTATCACAAAAATGATCCACTCCAGCCCATTTACGTCCCACTGTTGGGCTCGAGCCTCCTCCACTTTGGAAGGGATTATGGTCTACTGTGTCGCACTGACCAGGCGTGTGTTGGCACAGGGTTTATTTTCGAGGTTTCCGTCTCTGACAAAGAATGCTATCTGTATACAATATTTCTTAGCTGACTTTTACAGCACCCTGGAAAGGATAAGGGGTGGTGACAATTGTATTCTTAACCCGTCACCATACGGACAAAAACCATAGTAATCTTTTACATAAAACTACAAGATTCGTAAAATTAGATTTAGATTATACAAAGTTTCACTAATAAAATATTTTTTCTACAGACTTTGTCAAGCGCCTTCGAGAACCCAACATCAGGTAGTATTACAACATATAATAAAGTGACAGGCGAACCTTTTATTTGGAAGGGATTCATTCCAGAACTACCTCCAAACTTAACATACGACTATGACTCAAATTGTCTAAAACTACAACTGTCTAAATTAGACTTGTTGCCTAATAGTGCAAATATTCAGTTGTTGAATCGAGAATTGGTTGTGAAATCTCCAGGAAAAGTCGTTGTAGGACAACCCGAGTTGCACAATATACATATCACTGTGATTGTCAAATTAGATGATTGTAACACTCATACATTTTAGTTGCTAGTGTTGTCATGTCTAATAACTAAATTTAGGCCAAATTAATGTTATGTTGATGTCTTTCCAATACTTAGCTTAAATATCGCCATAGCAAAAGCCACACATTTAGAATTTAATCCTAAAGTTAGTGTATATTGGTTATATTAAAAAAGGCCTTAAATATTTTTAAATAGTTGTATATGTATTAGATTTGGTAACCTTTAAAATTCACAATCTCCAGGAAACACTGTCTAAATACATTTTGCTGTGATAAATTGTCTAAGTACATTTTACACTGAAAATTTATTGAAGTACATTTTGCAAAATGTAGGTTGTGAAAATACATTTTGCAACGATACGTTGTCCAAGTCCTCTTGTCTAAGATAAATTGTCTAAAATACATTGCTACGATATATACAATACTTAGATAAGCTGTCTAAAAGTGTATTGTATTGAGATAAGTTGTCTAAAAGTGCGTTCTGCAGAGATAACGTGTCTAAGAAGTTTTCCTTCGTTAAAATTGACTTGTTTTTGTTAAATATTGACCATAAGAGATCTCAATGTTATATTTCACTTAAAAATCCAGTGAAAAAAGATAGAAAATATATTTTTATACAACTTTTATAGTTTTTAAGGACCTAAGTCCTGAACTTTTTATTTTTTTACTTGGTTTGCCAAGTTTTACTGTGCCATTTTTGGGGAACAACTAAAAAAAGTTTTTGAACATACGTAATGTTCAAAAGCTATTAAAAATAATTTTGTAGTTGAAAAGTTTTACCCAAATCAATCAATTAAGTAGCTTTAAAAGTGATACTAAAAGTTCCTATGTTATAAATAATTACTTGTATACATAACTATATTGAATACTTTGTAAGACTGATATTTAAATTAAGGCTTATTAAATCTCGTTCGTTTTTCCTATTATACTCAAATTGAAGTAAGGTATTAAAACTCTCTTTTTAGAATCGTAAGTTTTTAGTCATATACAGAGTGTTTCTGCAAAAGTATTCAGGAGCGTATGGTAACTCTCTGTTTAAGGATATAAGGAAATATGTTTCAAGTACATCGTGACTAATTACTAGCTACTTACACAGTACTAGTATTACCTAATCGTGCTAAGTATACCCATGCACCAGAGAGGCATAAACTTGTTTACATGAGCCTGGCAGTAATCCGTTAACCCAGGGCCCCAAGTCTGGTAATACATGTCACAATGACAGCCCAATGGCACCATAATGGCATCATATGTGACAAAAAATCAAGTTTGGTGCCATTATGACACCATAATGGTGCCTTAATGGCGGAATTTTATCAAATTTGATAGTCGACTATTACTTTTTTGTCATAATGACGCCATAATGGCGTCAGTGACTGACCATTATAACAACATTGTAATATGATTGTAATAGCAGAATTAGCAGACTTGGGGCCCAGTGCGCTGCCACAAAAAAAAAACATGACCCTCGTGTCTGTATTTTTAAATGTAATTCTTTTTCTCTTTTTGACACATCTTTAACTATTAAAATAACCCGTCCATAGAAATAGTATTAAGTTTACAACACATTGTATAACCCAGTGTTTTCTATTTACATAGTTTTAAGGTTGATTTTGTTAAAAAATATGTTTACTTTTTATCGACATTGTTTTACTTTTTTTGTTATTTTCTTTTATTTTATTGTGTCGCAAAGGCATAATCGATGCCTGTGCGTGCTCCAACAAATTGTTGACATACCTACTGTTATATTTTTAGATTGATTTATAAATAAAAAGTACTGACTGGATTTATTTTTCTTTTATTCTCTATACTCTCAACTACGAACGCATCGAATTTTAAAATTTACCTACATAATTTATTACGAAGTTATGAGAGATTCTGAAAAATGAGCAAAGTTTTAAAATAATAATTTATAATTATTATATTCATCTATTATAAAAAAAACGGCATTCATTATTGCAGTAATTTATTAATTTTTGCATTTGACATGCTATGCTTTTACTTAATAAATCAAATTGTGGTGGAAAAAGTGAAATGCCGCAAGTGGGACTTGAACCCACGACCTCGGACAAGTCAAGTTACTGTAATAATGAACGTCGCGTCATTATTTCAACCATTCGTATTCTGGAAAGAATACTCAAGTGTTGGTCGAGATGGTGTAAACCAATCTTGATAGATGGCGGTGTACGTAAAAATATATAAACTCATTCGAGTAACAGATATGGTGGTTAATTTGAAGTGTTGCAAGTAAACCGCAATAAGCTCAGTTGGAAGAGCTTCGGAACGGTATTCCGAGGTCGTGGGTTCAAGTCCCATTTGCGGCATTTCACTTTTTCCACCATAATTTGATTTATTAAGTAAAAGCATAGCATGTCAAATGCAAAAATTAATAAATTACTGTAATAAGTACTTAACTGCATTCAAATAATCAGTTAACTATACTCAAAACAACTCTCCAACCTAATTTTGTAGTTGAAATATAGGGATTCGCCTACATTCCAGCAACTTCATAAGTTGGTATTAGTATAAACACTTTTTTCTTGTGATGTGATGACAAATTATAAGTTTTTGGACATTTCCCTATATCAGCACTATATAGACTTGATTTATGCCAAATTAGAAGATATTATCACAAATGATAGTCACCCTCGAAAGGTCACTTACAAACATCTAACTTACTACTACTTACATTATCTTCGCCTTAAACCTAACTTAACTATATCATTCTGGCTTCCTGGGACGAAGGATTAGCCAGAATGCTATTGAACAGACCAATTTCTAGAACACTAAAATTACATTGCATCAAAAATAAGTATCTCTCCGCTTCATTTCGGACTCACTCCGCTAATACATGTAACACATCCTCCACTTGTATTATAAATTTGTAGGTAAATAAAACAAGAAAAATATACAAATAATTTTATTCAACAAAAATATGAAAAAACATGGAATGCTTATATTTATGTCTTTGCGATATACCTAGGTATTAAATACAAAATATATATAAAGAAATGAACAAAAACGTCTTTTTAACACATTTTTAAACTCAATTACAATTTATTGTGATTAATGATTCATATTGCTTAAGCCAAACTTAAAATAGATTTAACATTGTGTATAACAGGTTTATTCTGTGATAACAGGTGTGGTCAAGTTTTGTGCACATAAGGTCTACTTTTTATTTTAAAATTGAGTCGCGATGTACCTATTTCTTAGGTAAGAAGGGGGACGTTTATGCAATGTGCTTTTATACCGCCGTGCACTCTTGAAAATAGTAGAAAACTACTAAAAGTGGTCACGCTGAACGTCTCACTACTTGAAGCATGAGCTGCGTACATGTTCATTCCTGTATCAAGTACTAGAAACATTTGGAATTGAATGCGTCCCCTCATGGAATTTGCGAGTGATCGACCAAGATTGGTCCTATTTAATTTGATAATTTTTGCGACATTATTATGGGTACAGCGGGTTTACATTATTATGGGTACAGCGGGTTTCCCTTAAAAGATAGATATATGCCCTCGCGGACTTTTTTGAAGAACTTTTGGTTACAAACAATTCCTCCATACATTAGTTTATTGTACCTCACTTATATAAGGCAGCGTTTTCATATATAGCTCGCACGCGTCCGAGTTTCTCGGCAAATTTAATTATATCTCATCCAATATACAGCAAACCCCAACAAATTATGCAAAAAATGCTATCCTCTTGAACCATTCTATCTATTAAAAGAAACCGCATCAAGATCCGTTGCGTATTTTTGAAGATATAAGCTCACATAGGGACATACAAAAATTACGACTTTATTTTATAAGAAGTAAAGATACTAATTTTATTAGCAAATGGTAAAAAGGAATAGACCATATTATATTGGCATAAACTAATATTTATTAATTGACAGTTTTAGTATTTATTAAATTATTACGTAGAACTTTTACAATTAAAATGTAAAGCCAAATTAAGATGTATATTCGAGAATATAATATTTTTTTAGGGTAACCACAAAACTCAACTTTTTAAGGATATAATAAAAAAAATATGTAGAAACTTAACTACCGCCACTTTTTGACAGCTTAAACTGTAACTGGTTGTTTTTTAATAACAACGCCCTCTATCTTTAAAAGATATACTTAACAAAAATTTTCTATTTTGATATTGCAGTAGGTACTTATTCTTTTTGTCTCCTTTGGTACCTAATTATATGATGTCCAATTTGATTATCACATAGTGCGAGTTTCATTAAATATGTTTTTCTATTTTATTATGGCACTACAATTGAAAAATAGTGTTATATTGATTGGTAATTTGACGCAAGTTTGAAACAAGTTAAACTAATATCTATGGAATTTATTTAATCGATAGATAACGCCTTGTGGCGATTAAAATTTCAATATCTAGTCAGATTAATATAATAAATTGCTTTATAAATTTTATATCAGATGTTAAAAATCAGCACGTATTATGGACGATAACAGGATAGTTACATAGTTAAATACATTCCCCTTAAATTGAATGAAACTAGAACATAGAATATACATATTACTTAAACCACGCCTCGATTCTTTTAGTAGGAAAAAACAAAATTCATACCACGCCTATACATTTTTCTAATCATATTTTAACAAGGAATGTATTTTAACGCCTTTAGGAACATTTTCTCTACCCTTCAACGATGTTAGTTCTATAATAACTAGGCATCCTAAGACATCAGCGCCACATGACCTTAGTAAATTAGTTGCAGCTGATATGGAACCCCCTGTTGCTATAAGATCGTCAATAATAAGGCACTTTATTCCCGGTTTAATTGCATTTTTCTGGACTTGTAATACATCCTAGAAAGAAAAGAAATTGTTTAAAAACCAATCTTTAGACAGTTAACTAAATATATGATGTATTTAATCAAATATAGTAATTAAAATTTATTGTTTGTGAAACTTAGTTAAAATCATAGACAGCTTGGGCAAGGATTTTGTTGAAAATAACTATTCAGATACAATGAAAACGTAGTTAGATTCATTCATATCAAAATAAAATTCCTCAAATATGATCGCTTGCTAAAGCAACGATGTGATGGGGATTTAATTAAAGTATTGTATTTTTTCTACCAGGCTACGCTGTTGGTGTAGTCTTAAGGTTTCTATTCCCTTTCACAGGAGGTAGCGTACCTGTGATTCGCATTTATTATTCTATAGCTGACAAGTGACACAGTACCTAGGCGAAGAAATAAATTGGTAAAATTGAGTAGTCTATTATAAAACTGACTACCGGAAACCCATCTGCCACCCAGTATAGGTAACTCCAAATTGCGCTTCGTAGTCACTTAAAATCCAGCACAACACGAATTTTTTACCAAAAATCCGTCAATCCATGTAGTACAGGGTCACCTTACACTAAATGATACAGATCGTAATCGCTTTAGAGCCTCACTCATATAAATAAATTGTTTTATTGTCAATATAAACTACGCATAACATCCGATAACACTTGACCCGTATTCGCACAGATCTTTATCGTCAGTTATTAAGTTGGTAATTAGATATAGACTTCAATGAATATTCAATAAAATATAAATCAAATAGGAAGCACTTTTAAAAATACTTGCTACCAGCAGTGAAGCAAATAAAAGAAGTATTCGCCCCGCGGCTCCCCGAATCGTAGCTACGAAGTAACAATACTTCGAAACTAGTTAAATTTTTATTCAATATTTCTCAATTTCTTTTTTAAAATGCTATCGAAGTCATGTTAAAGCATTGGTAATTTTATTCTCCTACTAGCTGACCCGGCAAACGTTGTTTTGCCATACATATGTCAGTTTGTTGAAAAATAAACGTTGTCCGATTCTCAGACCTACTGAATATGCATTTAAAATTTCATAAAAATCGGTCAAGCCGTTTCGGAGGAGTACGGTGATTAACACTGTGACACGTGAATTTTATATATTAGATAACTATAAAAAATTCAAGAACTGTAAACTATATAATTCAATGCTTGAACTTTTGTGAAACACTAATAAACACGTGATACAGAAATAAATTTAATCAACCTTGCATTAATAGTAGGTCACAATATAATCTAATATCTACATTATCGCCGGTAATAAACCTCGTTATTTGCATTAATATCTAATCATTAGACGTCATTATTATAAATAAATAAATATTCATGGACATTTCACACAACGTCCTCTGGTCCCAAGCTAAGCTTTATATGCTAGTGTTATGTGTACCAGAATACGGATATACTATATATACTACTTTTCTTTTGTAAATACATACTTATAATACATAGTAAACACCCAGACGCAGTACAAACATTTGTATGACAATTAAAAACGTCACACAAATATTTGTCCTGACCGGGAATCGAACCCGAGGCCTCGTAATCGGCAGTCCGTTATATGAACCACTAGACCACGAGGCCCGTCTGCTCATTATGCTCATTATAAACACATAAATATTCTAGTAATAGATACATAAACATATAAATAAAATAGAATGATTATATGTGGGTAGTATTGAGTTTTCAAGTTAACTATGTACTTTCAAGAACTTTTGCACATATAATTAATACCATTCTGTCCAAATAGTGAACTATTTTTATTTTGATGATTGAGATTTTTAAATCAAAATCGTCCTCTAGTCCAAAATTAAGCTATATTTATGTATGTAAAGTTTTACTTACTGATCCATATTCCAAGTCATATTTATAAGTTTCAACTTCTCCAGGAAGTTTTCCTTTTTTCCTAACTGGAAGACACCCTACACCGAGTTCATTCGCTAATGAAAAGGCAAATAAAAATCCCCGGGCCTCAATACCGACTACAGCTTGGACGTCTGGAAAATTAGTCTTTATAGCATCTATCAATAAGCCTTGAAGTAGCTTGCAGGTGGCACCATCGGATATCGCAGAAAATATGTCCCTGCAATTAAAGAATATTATTATTATTAAATAACTAGCTCATGACCGCGGTTTTACGTATGTTTATAATTATCGCCTTGCTCCTAGGGTTGTCTTAGGCATATGACAAAGACAAGTAAAAAATTTTCATTAACTGGGGGCCTCTATATAATTCATAATTCATTTAACAATAGTAATTTAGTCTTCCCTTTAAAACTGTCTAGTGTATTTGTTTCCAATATTGAGTCAGGCAAATGATTGTAAATACGTGATGACATGCACAATATACCTTTATTAACAAAAGCAGTTTTATTAATAGGACAACTAATTTTATTTTTGTGTCGTTTACTGTTTTATTGTCGAATAGATTTATATTGGTTCTTACAAAATTAACTTAACTTAATTTAACTTTTCTGTTTTTTTTTAGGTTTGAACTAGCCTAGCCATTGACCGCAACTTTGTATGCATAGATTTTAGAAACAAATCCTTGACAAATTATACAACAAAGCCAACATATTGAAATACAATATCTTTTAAAAAAAAATAATGAAAAAATTTTTTTAGTTGAAATTAGTTTTGGTAACACCAGAAATACAAATATACCTTACATATACCGATACGTACAGTCTGATGACCCCTCGAGAAGTCCGAGGCCATGTTCTTCCACGGTCCTCGGACGAGGCCCCTCTCCGGGTACTCAATTGTGGTGGGTGGCGCCTCCATCGCTGTCAAAGGCACGATGATATATCTTGAAGTCGTGCTTGACAGCCGGTGGAGATTCAACGAGCATTTCCGCGCGCTAGCTCCTAAGTTGCTAAGATGCGCGGGAATGCTCGCGAGGCTGCTCCCTAATTGTGGGGGGGCGGGCCTAGTCGGTCGCCGCCTTTACGACGGCGTGGTGCGCTCCATGGCGCTATATGGAGCGCCCATATGGGCGAGGGAGGCCCTCAGCACTGAGAACATGACCCTGTTGCGACGTCCGCAGCGGGTCATGGCGCAGAGGGCTTCCAGAGCGTACCGCACCGTCTCTTACGAGGCGGCGTGTGTTATCGCGGGCAGCCTCCCGTGGGACCTCGAAGGTGGGGTCCTCGCGGAGGTCTACCACCGGAGGGCCCTGATGCGGCAGTCAGGAGTAGAGCCTGTCGCGGAAGAGATTGCTCGCTGGAGGAGCGATTTGCGGGACGATCTCTTCCGGCGAAGGGCCGAGAGGTTGGCGGACCCCTCCGCGAGCAGACGGTTCGCCGAGGCGGTACACCCAGTCTTGAGGGACTGGGTTGAGGCGAGGCATCGGGATCCGACATATCACCTCACCCAGCTCCTCACAGGTCACGGCTGTTTCGCCAAGTACCTGTGGGAGGTGGTTGGTATTGAGTCGGATCCCGTCTGCCGCTATTGTGGAAGTGGGGCCGTATGCACGGCCTGGGATACCCAGCGTGCGCTGGGTATCCCAGGCTGTACTCGTCAGTGTGCTGGGTCAGGACTTGTCGCTCTCGGTCGTCGTTTCGTCTATGGCCGAGAGCGAACAGTGTTGGGCTGCCGTCGCCTCCTTCGCTAGAGAGGTGATGGCGGCAAAGAGGAAGGCCCTGTGGGAGCGCGAACGCGCTGGCGAAACTTTGCCACCCCGCAGGGCCCCGGGCAGGGGTCGCCGGCGCGCAATATCTGGCGCCCACCCCGAAGAGGTGGACGCGCGCGGCGGACTGGTACTCAGAGACCCGCCGCGCCAAACATGATGGGGGGACCTAATGCTCCCCCCATCGGGCTTGGCCCCGGTTAGCGGGACCACCCCTCGCCGGGTCATGGTAAAGCTCAAGGCACCATCATGGCCCGGCAGGGCCAAACGGAGGAAAAAAAAAATAAAAAACCGTCTGATGACAGATAGACAGGCAGTCCCATTTCCCATTTTACCTTTTAGTACCAAACTCTAAAAATGTGTGCAAGATTGTTATATAATTTAAGACAGCAAAAAATAATACAGGGCATAAAAAAATATTGTGCTAAACCTAATAAAGAAGATTTATATTTACCAAAACAATATTCCTGGTTTTGGAAAGTCACTGAAACTCTGAATTTTCTCCTTTAATTGAAGTAATTTCTTATCATTTTCATTACCCATATTTTTTCCTGTTTCTGTGAACTGATAAAGATAAAAAAAATCTGTTATATATTTTTAATTTTAATAAAAAAACAATTATGAGGTTAAGTTCTAGGACCTTAATGCCGAGTCTTGATGTAAAGCGGAGTACTTATGAGATGTTATTCACAGACCGAAGTTAATTAACTAATGAATTCTATTAGACTTATAATATATATGTATCGAATCAATTACTTCAACTTTATTTACATATCTTTTGATTTGATAAACATAACCTCTTTTAAAAACCATTCACTTGCAATATACTAGTGATGGCTCTTAAAACAAACAGTTATTTTAGAACAGCTTTTGTTTTGTCATTGAGTTAACTGTTATTGATCACTAAAGAGCAGGTTCGAAATATTAACTGCTAATTGCAATAATTGCTTATTAATTGTTATTACCGTTTTAAATTCCAGTTAGAATTAGTTATTTACATTTGACAATTAAATAACGTCATTGAAACATTAATAATGAGAAAGCTAAGGACGAGGTTCTCAATTCGTCTGTATGTTTTTTTTTAATTTTTTTTTTATGTTTGTTGGTGTGTGAAACAATTTTAATGATTTTTTTTTTATAAATGCTTGTGCTTTCCGTGTGGTCCCATTGGCACCACGTCTGGAGGATCTGATGGTTTGTCCTGAGCAACCGAGGAAGATTTTAAAGACACACAAAGTCAGTTGAACTTCTTGTTGTTATTTATCATTTTACACAATAAAACAATTCAAAAATAAATAGTTATAATTGTAATGACAACTATAAACTATTTATTTAGGTTTATGGTTCACGCTATTATTTATCGAATCATATAGTGAGAGTATAGGTGAGGGCGACGAAAATCAGATTGAACTGGATGAGGTTCTGAAAGCATTGAAAGGAATGAAACTTGGAAAGGCAGCTGGATATGATAGAGTGTCCACAGAGATGCTGAAAGGCGGTGACGGGGTGGTAGCAAGTATGTTGTGCCGAATCTTTAATATGTGTTGGAGACACGGCCGTGTACCAGACGACTGGTGCAAGGCTGTTATAGTTCCACTGTATAAGGGAAAATATTCACAGCAGGAATGCAAAAACTACCGCGGCATTAGCCTTTTAAGTGTTGTAGGCAAATTGTACGCTAAGGTCTTAATATTTTATTTATTAATATATTATTTATATTTTTTCTATTATAATTTAGTTTATTTAGTAAAAGCATAGCGAGTCAATCGCAAAATATTAATATATTAATGTACGCTAAAGTCTTAATTAATAGAGTGATGAGTATGACAGATCAAAATTATGGGATGTACAAGCAGGATTCAGGAAGGGAATGGGATGTGTGGATCAGGTCTTCTCCCTAAGGTGTATAGCCAAAAATCACCTGGCTAAACACAAGAAAGTCTACTGCGCTTTCATAGACTTGGAGAAGGCATATGATAGCGTGTGGAGGGACGAATTGTGGTCGACACTATCTATGTATGGAGTTGACAGGCGCTTGGTGCAGGCACTGAAATCTCTTTATAGGGACTCCAGAGCCTGTGTCAGGATAAATGGGGCATACACTGACTGGTTTAGTATCTCTAGGGGTGTGAGACAGGGATGTGTAGCGTCACCATGGCTGTTTAATCTATACATGGATAGTTGTCTGGTAGATTTGAGAGAGAGTGATGATGGATTGGTTATGGGTGAGCTGCCTATCAAGTGTCTTCTTTACGCGGATGATCAAGTTCTACTTGCACTATATGCGGAAGAATTGCAAGATATGGTAACTAGAACGAATGAAGCATTAAGACTAAAAGGAATGAAAGTAAACGTAAACAGGACGAAAGTTATGGTGTTTGAAAAAGAGGAGTGTATGTCTGCGTGTAATATTAAAATAAATGATGAAAGTGTGGAATAGGTACAAGAATTTGTTTATTTGGGAAGTGTTTTTACAGGAGATGGTAAGGTTGATGCTGATGTGGAAAGAAGGGTGTTAGCGGGAAATAAGCTGAATGGTGCCTTGCATGCTATTGTGGCTAACCAAGCGATTACTGAAAAGGCTCGAATCGTGATCCACAATGGCGTGTTGTTACCTACGCTTATGTATGGAAGTGATTGTTGGGTGTGGCAGGAGAAGCACAAAAGTAGAATAAATGCTGTAGAGATGCGCTCTTTGAGAAGTATGTGTGGTGTGACTTTGAAAGAGATATTAAGAAATGAAGTTATAAGAGAACGTTGCGGTCTGAAAGAGGATGTAGTGACAAAGGTGGAGAAAAGTATGCTTAGGTGGTTTGGTCATGTGGAGAGGATGGATGAGAGACGCTTAAAGAAAGGCATATACACGGCGAAAGTAAGTGGAAATGCTGGGAGAGGACGCCCGAGAAAAATATACTCCGATGTCATCGCCGGGATACTCCGAAAGGGGCAAGTGCGTAGCACTTACAACCGTCGGGCATGTATGACCAGATGTATGAGTGTGGATGAAGCCAAGGAAGTATGCTTCGATCGTAGCAGATGGCGCTCTATAGTCTCTGCCTACCCCCATGGGAAAAAGGCGTGATGTTATGATGATGATGATGCTATTATTTACACATTCATACAATTGATACCTGTTAATAATTTAACAGTTTTTTGATCTGTTGATCATTGACAATATAAGCTTTTATTTTACAATAATAAAATCATTTGAATATTTGATAACTCAACAATATGGCCCATCTCTATTGTCTATCTACCTATAGTGTTTGAACTGGGCCCTGAGTCGGGTATTTCAACGGTGTCACAACTGTACCATTATTGTACCATTATGGTGCAATAGTAAAGTATTTGGTAGTCTACTATTAATGTGTCGTCATAACGACTTCATCATTGTCTTACAATTGTCAAAGTGACATAAATTGCTAGTCTCGTACACAACTGCTTCACAATTGCAATTCAATGACAGGTGCTCAAGTCCACTATTTTGGAACAATTGTCATACCGGCACAATACCGGCACGATACCGTTGCAATTGAAGTCAAATATCCGTAGTCTGCTATATGCCGTCATAACGGTCTTTCAATGGTAATAGAATTGTCGATCTCTTTTATCTATGCATTGAATTTTCGGTCTCTTTTATCTATGGATTGTGTTAGAATGGTATGTATGTGTTGCCGTTTTTAAAAAATGCGTTAGTTGAAGTGATTTTCGAAAAACTACTAATAAATTTAAACATTTAATCATGCTAGACTTCGTTTAAATATATTTGTACATACTATTTATTAGTATAAAAAGCAATGTGAAGTTTAGAAGATTAGTAAATTGCAATAAATTACAAAGAACAATTTCTAATATTTCTATCTATCTATTTTTTATTTATGGCAATCTGTCGACACAGGACAATTTAAAAATATTACTGTCAAATTCAAAATAGCAGACTACCGAAACATTTCAGTCATTGAATTGCAATTGTGAAGCAGTTGTGTACGAGACTAGCAATTTATGTCACTTTGACAATTGTAAGACAATGATGAAGTCGTTATGACGACACATTAATAGTAGACTACCAAAAACTTTACTATTGCACCATAATGGTACAATAATGGTACAGTTGTGACACCGTTGAAATACCCGACTCAGGGCCCTGAAATGTTTCGGTAGTCTGCTATTTTGAATTTGACAGTAATATTTTTAAATTGTCCTGTGTCGACAGATTGCCATAAATAAAAAATAGATAGATAGAAATATTAGAAATTGTTCTTTGTAATTTATTGCAATTTACTAATCTCCTAAACTTCACATTGCTTTTAATACTAATAAATAGTATGTACAAATATATTTAAACGAAGTCTAGCATGATTAAATGTTTAAATTTATTAGTAGTTTTTCGAAAATCACTTCAACTAACGCATTTTTTAAAAACGGCAACACATACATACCATTCTAACACAATCCATAGATAAAAGAGACCGAAAATTCAATGCATAGATAAAAGAGATCGACAATTCTATTACCATTGAAAGACCGTTATGACGGCATATAGCAGACTACGGATATTTGACTTCAATTGCAACGGTATCGTGCCGGTATTGTGCCGGTATGACAATTGTTCCAAAATAGTGGACTTGAGCACCTGTGCCTCAATCATAGAGACTAAAAGAAAGGAGGAATATCTTGTATGGGGGATCAGTCCAAAAAGTGTCCACTTGTACAAACAAACACAAACAGCAATTAACACTCACCGAAATAGCGCTAGTGTAGCAAGTGGAAATGATATGAATGTAGCAAGTGGAAATGATATGAATGTAGCAGTTATAAGCAGAGTGAAGTGTGCTACTGTTGCGGTAATTCTATAATACTAATAATAATCTAATGTTTGTCTATAAAATATAATAATTTAAAAAACTGCGCTGTAACAAAGCGGAAGTTATTCTTTCCTTTCTAATAATTTGTGGCGCTCTTTTTAAAATTCTTCCACTTGCTACTATGGCGCCACCTTAATTTGCTGCCTTTCAGCGGACACTTTTTAATATACTGAGATATTCCTCCTTTCTTCTAGTCTCCATGTAACAAAATGTAATATCTATGACGTCACCAACATGGCTTATGTCTTCATGATTGCATAGATAAAAAGACCGACAATTTCATTGCCATTGAACGACCATTATGAACTCATATAGCAGACTACGGACATTTGACTTCAGTGGCAATGGAATTGCAGTTGCGTCGTATCGTTATGACGATTGTTCAAAAATAGTAGACTTGACCACCAGGTGTACGGTGCCGTATGTAACTCGTAATTGTTACTATTTGTTACGAACTTTCTTTGTGATCCATTCTCATAGATTTGTCATCTGCAATCCAGTTAAACAGTCCCCAAAGTGTCACCCAAGATCCGTAAAACAATAGATAGGTTTGTTTAAATAAACGGGTTGCGCAGATTTATGGCTACATTACATAATTAACTGTTTCAGTTCCGAGTTACTTGACCAATGCTATTTTAATAATTAGTAGACGTTTACAGCTTGCCTGAGCTTGCAGCTTTGCATTGAATAGGATTCTTTTATTCATTAACCTGTGCCCAACTGTAACGTCAACGTCAAATTCAAATTTTCTAGTCTCGTAAAAGTTAATTTATTTTTGTATTTAAATAATTTGCTTTTATTGCTTCAGTAATAATAAATTCTGCAGTTCTTCGCATTTGTATCATTCTCAACTTCTTTAAAATATAATTGTTGTAATTATAAAACCACGTCGATAGCCAGCAATTAGAAATAACTATTTCCCGCGGAAAGTGAAACTTTCGCCGAAGCAACAACAATAGCACAACAATGATATCTTTATCGGATATAGAAAGTGTAATTACGGTGAAAAGGCGTGAGATTGAAAAAGAAAAAACTCATCTTGGTCTTTCGCCACCATTCGAGGAATCGGCTGTAAGTTTATATTGTATAATTTTTGATCTACCACCTGTTGCGATAGGATTTCATGCTAGCGAGCGTCGTGAACTGCTGTGGTATATTGATTTTCAGTTGCTCTCAGTTGATGCGCCAGTAACGTCGTCGTATTGAATATGTGCTAACAACTCTCGCTGTTTTATTTTTTAACACGTTCAAGTATTCAAACTATTGTGTAACCTCATTTTAATACTAAACCTTGATTTTTGTTCAGCATTATGTAGTGTAATAAATGTGGTAGACTCATAAAATTTTTTTTTTATTCGCGCTACACAAATAAAAAAGGTTAGTAAACAAATGTTAATTGTTTTATTTCTGTTTACAGTTTTTTTTTATTTTGATTTATTTTTTTTATTATGGTTAATTTGTTATTTAACTTTTTTATTAATAACAGTTAAATACATATTTTTAACTAATATGTCTAGGGCGATATAGTCGCAAAGCGACCAAGCCTTTTAAATAAAATTAAAAAAAAACTAATGTCTAAAAAAGAGATAATAATTAATATATATAATAATAGATAATAATTTTTTCCACCATAATTTAATTTATTAAGTAAAAGCATAGCATGTCAATTGCAAAATTAATAAATTACTTTAGTAATATGTCTATTCTTGAAAATAACTGTTCCCTTTTGAATGAATCAATTGTACATTATAATTTCTTTTTTTAAATAATTCTCTGCTTATAAAGTTTTGTGTGTTTATTCTCGGACCTATGCAACAAATAATTGGGTATATTTTTAAATAAAGTTGAACCGAATTCATGTGCTTTAGAAATTTGAGGTCTTTCCTTGATTTCTTAGGACCATCAGTTCCTGACCTGGTGCCAATGGGACCACATGGAAAGCATTAGGTTTCAAATATAAAAAGAATCGTTAAAATCACTTCGTCCAGTTAAAAGTTATGAAGTAACAAACATACAGACAATTAAGAACCTCCTCCTTTTTATGAAGTCAGTTAAAAATATTGATATCCCTATATTTTATGCAGAGGCGTATTTTGAAAATTAGCACCCCGGGCCATTTGATTTGGTGCCCCAGGCCAATTTAATTAGCTGCCCTATAAATTAACAGAGATAGAGCAAAAATTGAAACTTGAAGGCTTTCCCTGCTCTTCTCAGGGTGGCCGCCCTAGGCCATGGCCCCTATGGCCCTAGGGTAAATACGCCTCTGATTTTATGGGGGTTTTTAATGTTGAAAGAATTATCAAAATCCATCCAGTAGTTTGTGAGTTTATTTCTTACAAACAAACAAAATACAACATTTTATTTTTCTAATCTTAGTATAGAAGTAGTTTTTAGGGTTCCGTACCCAAAGGGTAAAAACGGGACCCTATTACTGAGACTTCGCTGTCCGTCCGTCCGTCCGTCCGTCTGTCACCAGGCTGTATCTCAAGAACGGTGATAGCTAGACAGTTGAAATTTTCACAGATGATGTATTTCTATTGCCGCTATAACAACAAATACTAAAAATAAAATAAAATAAATATTTAAGGCGGGCTCCCATACAACAAACATGAATTTTTTACCGATTCTTGCTTGATGCTAATAACGTTGCCTTATGTTGCATAGATAATGGTACGGAACCCTTCGTGCGCGAGTCCGACTCGCACTTGACCAATTTTTGTTATTTTTAGGGTTCCGTACCCAAAGGGTAAAAACGGGACCCTATTACTGAGACTTCGCTGTCCGTCCGTCCGTCCGTCCGTCTGTCACCAGGCTGTATCTCAAGAACGGTGATAGCTAGAGAGTTGAAATTTTCACAGATGATGTATTTCTATTGCCGCTATAACAACAAATACTAAAAATAAAATAAAATAAATATTTAAGGGGGGCTCTCATACAACAAACATGATTTTTTTACCGTTTCTTGCTCGATACTAATAACGTTGCCTTATGTTGCATAGATAATGGTACGGAACCCTTCGTGCGCGAGTCCGACTCGCACTTGACCAATTTTTTTTTATACAAACATAACGCTATTTTCCCATGGGGGTAGGCAGAGACTAAGTATACACATTTTAAAAGAATAATGTTTGTAGGATTTTTAGGGTTCCGTACCCAAAGGGTAAAAACGAGACCCTATTACTGAGACTTCGCTGTCCGTCCGACCGTCCGTCCGTCTGTCACCAGGCTGTATCTCAAGAACGGTGATAGCTAGACAGTTGAAATTTTCACAGATGATGTATTTCTATTGCTGCTATAACAACAAATACTAAAAATAAAATATTATAAATATTTAAGGGGGGCTCCCATACAACGAACATGATTTTTTTACCGTTTCTTGCTCGATACTAATAACGTTGCCTTATGTTGCATAGATAATGGTACGGAACCCTTCGTGCGCGAGTCCGATATTTTCCCGAATTTTTATAAATTGCTTATTTATTTAAATAAAATGATATATTTAAAGGAACAACATTTATGTATTATGTTCTGCTCTAATTAATTTCAAATGTATATTATTATACATACCTACTAGCAACTGCACATGGTTTTGGTTGTCAAGTATTTTTTCTCACTATGCCTCTGAAATCTAATCTACACATAGAACCTATAATATTTGTATTTGACGTATGACATGACATGTGTTGTATTTGACGGGTAGACTCGGGTTCGATTCCCGGTCAGGACAATCATTTGTGTGATGTTTTTAATTGTCATACTAATGTTTGTGCTGGGTCTGGGTGTTTACTATGTATTATAAGTATGTATTTACAAACGAAAAGTAGTTTCTGTATTCTATTCGTATTCTGGTACCCATAACACAAACATATAAAGCTTAGCTTGAAATAGCTTGGGACCAGAGGATGTTGTGTGGAATGTCCGTCCGTGAATATGTTTAAACCAAAAGATTTTCATAAATGACTAGCCCTAAGCTTGCAACTTTGTATGATTAGACTTGCTTATAACTAATTTATAACTTATTTTAAATCTTTATTTAAGAAGTTTAATTGACATTTCAATTTAATGTATTGAGTTAATAATGTCCGTGTGGTGTCGGATTAAGAATACAAGTGTCACCACCCCATTTCCTTCCCAGGGTGCTGTAAGCGCCAGCCAAGGGACAATATAAGCTGTTAACGTCTACTGTGACTGATAGAACACTCGAAACTAAACCCTGTGCCAACACGCCTGGTCAGCGAGGGACAGTAGACCATAGTCTCTTCCAAAGTGGAAGAGGCCTGTTCGCCGCCAGTGGGACATTAATGGGCAGTAGAGGATAATAACGTCATTTCATTGGTTGCACGACTCGCCCAAAACCACCTTGCCACCCAAAGACGCCATAGTATGATCATTGTTCTTGTACCTTTTTTAGCTGGGGTCGCCTTATAATACCGACTCCTCTTGGATTTATACTCAGTAATATTTTTAAGCAATATTATTATTCATATTCCATAGTTTAATTTATTTATTTATAAGCAAAAGTTACTAAAACCATGCAGACAGAAATACTTTCACATTTAATATATTTATATTCACATGTTATGCAACACACTTATTATATTTTAAATAAAAAACTACTATATTTTTTATATGTGTATGTTAATGAATGTATTTTACATAAATTCAATGACTATGTAATAATTTTGTTTATTTTTATTATGATGTATGAGTTTTTATACCAGGTATGGTGTAAGTCTAGTTATGCAAAGATTCGTAAGATTTTCAGTTATCCTTGGGAGTGATGATGGTAGTTAAACACTATAGAGGCCATGTGGTCAAGTAGTTCATGTAACGGACTGCCGTTACGAGGTCGCGGATTGGATTCCCGCTCTGGAACAATCACTTGTCTGATATTTATCTTCACCTTAGTCACTACATCCTCTTTCAAACTGCAATGTTTACGCGTCTAAATACGTGATTTTATTTTTATTTGAAGAAGTATTTTGCTATGCGAGACAAATAATTGCTGCTCCTCAAAATAAATTTTTGATTTGATTTGCTGTTCAAATATTAAACATATGAACAAATATTTCATGAACACAGGTGGTTCTATGTACTTAAATATTCCATTTCTTGTTATTGTCGGTTATGTTATAACGACAACATCTTTAATATTTGAAATGAGCATTGAATGTCAGTAGTTATTGATTAGATGTTATAGGGTCAGTGCACCACGACTTATGACTTACGTCTTCGTTATTGAGTGCTGAAGACATCCTGATACTTTCAGCTTAACTAATAGATCTTTATTTTTTACTTTTCCTCTCCACGAACCCTCCTCGCCCTTCGCAGACTGGTTTAAGTGTAACCGTTTTTTTTCTCTTCTACGAGGTTGATCTCCTCGCTTCTCGCAGACTGGCCAGATATGTATTCTTTGCAGCAAGAAACCGCATAGATCTACATATTGTATGAGTTTCAAGTAAACACCTTCAGCCGTGGCTGAGTAAAAAAATTTGACGGACGGATAGACAGATAGACGGATATCGTATTGAGACTATAAGGGTTTATACGAAACTCTAAAAAGAAATACGATATTCCACTAGATTTTCCCATAACTGGGTCTTACAGAACCCTTACGGGAGCGATATGTGTATTCTAATTTGTTACACAGGAATGTTTATGCCCATTGTGAACCAAAATTGTAGATTCTTTAGAAAATGCGTTGTTTTAATTGTGAAAAATAGTTGGATCCAGCCTCAGAACAGACAAACAAGGTTTTTCTGTTCTGAGGATCCAGCTTAATTCACCATTGCTCATTGGGTTTCTTATAATTACTACAAAATAAATAATAGTACCTACTACCGTGGTTATGATGTTTATTTTTATCAATGTATATTTAAATAATGAAAGTTATTAAGGTCAGATTAAATTACGATACGACGTTTACTAAATACTGTTTCATAGATCATAATCGCTTAAGGATTAAACAGTAGGTAGTACGCTTGAATAATTAACATTTTAGCTCCAAAGTTCTCGGAAAAGTTACAGCTAAGTCACAATAATAGGATCCCGAATTACTGCTACGGAACTTTAAAAACGATCGTTATATTTTAGGCTAAATCCAGAAATAAAGTCTAAACACTGTATTGCAAGCACAATTGCAAGGTTATAGTCATTGCGCTATGGAATACAATACATCAGCAATGTATATAGCAACTTGGCCTGTAGCATGCGACTTCGTGCACTTGAAATTTCTAATGACAACTTATAATTGGTCGATCACTCACAAGTTCCATGAGTGGACGCATTCAATGCCAAATGTGTCTAGTACTTGATACAGGAATGAACATGTACGCAGCTCATGTTTCGAGTAGGGAGAGACGTTCAGCGTGAAAACTTTTAGTAGTTTTCTACTATTTTCAAGAGTACACGGCTGTTTATAAGCACATTGCATAAACGTCCCCCTTCTTACGTAAGAAATAGGTCGATCGCGACTCAATTTTAAAATAAAAAGTAGATCTTATGTGCACAAAAGTTGGCCACACCTGTTATTTAATATAGGCTATAAGTTGTGATTACAAATTTCATTACTCGGCACTAGCACTCTCGGAGATTGTTGCTTCCTATTATACCCATAACACAGGCATAATAAGCTTAGCTTGGGACCAGAGGACGTTGTGTGAAATGTACATGAATATTTATTATTTATTTATTTATTAGGGGAAAAAAATATGATCGGACCATTACTTTTGGAGATTTCACTACATACGTACATTACCACACTAGCGTTCGTTCGTACGCGTGCAATTTTTCATTTTTCACTGATGCTTGCCTCCTATTGGTCGCAGCGCAATGTTATATAGCCTAAAGCCTTCTTTGTTAACTAAATGTACTATACGATACAGAAAGAATTTTTCAAATTGGACCAGCAGCAGTTCCTGAGATTAGCACGTTCAAACAAACAAATTCTTCAGCTTTATAATATTAGTATAGAATAATACTTATCATGTTCTTTTATTTAATAGACATGTAAAAACATTTTGTTTCAGCATTGTGAAAATAATAAAGAAAATGTTGAAAATCACGCCGATTCCAGAAAAGTGAAGTTCCTAACTGGCGACTTATGTCAGCGCAATGATTCATCTAAACATCATAAAACAAAAACCCGTGAGGAACCGCACAAGGCATTCGACGAGTACATACCTCCTGGATTAGAAAGATATATAAGGGTGAGTTTTTGAGTAATTTATTTAATTTGATCTTTGTTATAGGATTTCCAAAAAACACTTACTAGCAGAATTCCCTTTTATGTATGTTACTCGATTTCTCGGAAACCTCTTCGCCGATTTCTGTGATGTCGTAATCTTTAAGTTAGGATTTAATGACGAGAATTTCTCAAAATTTTACGGCATTTTTAAGGCGTTAAATGTTTCTTTAACTCGTTTAAAGTCGGGTTTTTTGACTGCAAATGCAAAATTTTGCTATGTAAATATTTAATAATAGTTTAGTTTGGTTATGTATTAATATGTACACAGAAAAGATATAAGTCAAGCTAGAGTAGTTATAGGTCTGATGTGGGTATTGAATATTCCAAAATAATTAATTTAACGGCATAAGTGTTGCGAAGAACTGACTTCAGAAATTGGTATTTTGTTCCGATAATCTTAAAATACTGGATCCAATCAAATTGTCATGATTGTCCTAAGTCTTACTCAATTAAAGAGCACCTTCATGTTTAACACGCTTATATTAAGTACGGTCGGAATATTTGAAAGTCATTTTTACCCACTTGTAGTAGTCGGATTGATCTGGAATTTTGTACACATATTGCGGGACCGATGACAATGCAATAATATAAAAAAATATTTAGGATTTACAAGCGTGTTCTTCAGTTTTTAAACTAAGTATTTGTAATTGGTTAAAGTATATGAATACAAACAATATTCTGAAATATCAACATGTTAATTTGTCTTGCAATGCTTGTTGATTTTTCGTTTCCACGCTCAGCTATTAAAAAGTCATCAATCGACGTTTGTTAGTAACGGATTAATATGTAGACTGTGAGTGCCCTACTCTTTCAGTATTTCATATTGTTGGACTCAGTTGAATAAGTCGATAAGATAACGCATGTTATGTTTGAAAAGCTTACTGAGCTATGACGTCACTATGACGTAAGCTTACCTGTAAATATTATAATTTTGATCGCACATCATTTTAATAGTGTTTTTTCAAGCCTGTTTGAACAGGCTTGAAAAAACACTACACACTACACACAACTTTTCTAACAAGGAGCATGATATTGATATCATGCTCCTTGTTAGAAAAGTTGTCCGTTATATGTTGGTGACGGATTAAGAATAGAAGTGCGACCATACCATTTCTTCGCCAGGGTGCTGTAAGAGCCAGTTAGGGGATATTAAGAGCAGTTAACATCTGCTGTAAGAGAGGGAAAACTCTAAGCTAAACCCTACGTCAACACGCCTGGTCAGTCATGGTAAGCCACAAACACTCCCGAAGGGTAGTAGGTCCGTGCCTAATAGTGGAACGTTAATGGGCTAAAAGGAAATTTGATCTTTTTAGCGTCCCGTCCAAATATGATAAAAATAAATCTCTATAATCACACACGTGTTTTCCTTTCGTCTAAAATATTTTTTAAAGTTCCGTACAAGTGGGGTCATTTTAGATTTTTGTTTTATAAATTCCTCATTCTTTGTCTTGTATTTCAAGCTCATTTTATTCAATAGCAGTTTTTACAACAACATACCTGACCTAACCTAACTAAATATTTGAGTAAGGTGTCGTGATTGCGAAGTTCAAATTTTTTTTTTCTGTTAATCTCATTCTCGTAATTGGATAAGTGTTTAATGTCCTTGAAACAGATCGAGTTAATATTTTTACAAATGGCAAGTGCTTGTAGCAATGTCATATCAACTAAATGACGTATAAATTGGTCTGGATGCAACCCACGTGCACTTTACTATTTACGTGCCTGCCTACTGTTAAATTTACTGTGATTTAGATAATCCTTTATAAGTTTTATTATCAATCCGTTTAGATTCAACTTATTTATTACCCCATTTCTTCCCCAAGGGTGCAGTTAAACTCGTCTAAGAGATATAAGTATTATTGACGGGCTTCGTGGCGTAGTGGTTCATGTACTGGACTGCCGTTCACAAGGTCGCGGGTTCGATTCCCGCTTGGGACAATCATTTGTGTGATATTCATAAATATCATACAAATGTTTGTACTACGTCTGGGTGTTTTCTATGTATTATAAGTATGTATTTACAAAAGAAAAGTAGTTTATGTATTATATCCGTATTCTGGTACCCATAACACAAGCTTAATAAGCTTAGCTTGGGACCAGAGGACGTTGTGTGAAATGTCTATGAATATTTATTTATTTATTTATTTATAAGTACAAAAGAAAGTAGAAAATTCGTCAATCAATTTAACAGGTACAACCTTGATTCTTTTTATCACCCAATTTCATCCCTTGGGTGCTGTTACCACCTTATACACGCAGATAACTTCTTTTGAAAGATCGGGAAAACTCACAACAGAACCCTATGCCAAGACGCCTGGTGCTCAAGTCCACTATTTTGGAACAATTGTCATACCGGCACAATACCGGCACTATACCGTTGCAATTGAAGTCAAATATCCGTAGTCTGATAAATGCCGTCATAACGGTCTTTCAATGGTAATAGAATTGTCGATCTCTTTTATCTATGCATTGAATTTTCGGTCTCTTTTATCTATGGATTGTGTTAGAATGGTATGTATGTGTTGCCGTTTTTAAAAAATGCGTTAGTTGAAGTGATTTTCGAAAAACTACTAATAAATTTATACATTTAATCATGCTAGACTTCGTTTAAATATATTTGTACATACTATTTATTAGTATAAAAAGCAATGTGACGTTTAGGAGATTAGTAAATTGCAATAAATTACAAAGAACAATTTCTAATATTTCTATCTATCTATTTTTTATTTATGGCAATCTGTCGACACAGGACAATTTAAAAATATTACTGTCAAATTCAAAATAGCAGACTACCGAAACATTTCAGTCATTGAATTGCAATTGTGAAGCAGTTGTGTACGAGACTAGCAATTTATGTCACTTTGACAATTGTAAGACAATGATGAAGTCGTTATGACGACACATTAATAGTAGACTACCAAAAACTTTACTATTGCACCATAATGGTACAATAATGGTACAGTTGTGACACCGTTGAAATACACGACTCAGGGCCCTGGTCATTGTGGCATAGATTAGATCAAATAGCCAATAGAATTGTAGAATATACCGTGCGCAATTGTGGGACATAAATGAGCCATTGTATATGTAATTAGAGCTGTAACCATCCGATTACACATTTTGACGCTGGCAAATCCAAAGAGAAGCCATCCCTCTTGTATGGATGGAGGGAGAAAAAAAAACATCAGATTCAATTTTAGAACGCACTTTTTTTTTTGGTATTAAGGTTTATACACAGTATATTTTTGTTAGGAACAAATTGACGGATTTTTATTAACACGCTTTTATAAGTTTGGTATGTAACTATCAATGTATTAATCTGTGTAACGGAATCTTTGAAAGCGATTTTCAGCCACTTGCAGTAGACGGATTGATCTGAAATTTTGCACACGTAACAAGGACCGATGACAATGCAATAATTTAAAAGAATAATCCCAATTCCTTGATCAGAATTACTAGAATAAAATGTTGAAGTATCACTATGACCACACTTGTATTTTAATTATACACGTAATAGTTTAATTGAATATGAGTAGACTCACCAAGATTATTGTGTTTCTACGTATGCCTTTCATATACAATCAGATAATTTCACACAAAAACGCTTTGTTTATAGAATCAAGTAAAAATATCATAATTGTTTACTTGTGTTTACTACGATTGTGACAACGTGTGACAAAAGAAACTTATGTCTCTGACAACATAAACTGTCAACGTTTTGTAAGTAGGTAGCATAGACTAGAGTATTGATGACAATGCAATCATTAAAAAAATATTCAGGATATTAAGCGTGTTTATTAGTTTTTAAAGTAAGTTGATTATTGTAATAGTGTTTTGTATGTTGGATGAAACATCATTATATTATATATATCGGAGAAAATCACCGTAGACATCACCTGTAACTATTGCCAGGGTAGTCTCCAATCCAAACACGCTGTAATACTGAATAAGCTAACTACGTTAACTACAACATTCTACTACGATGAGATCGATCCGTGGCTTACGACACGTGTAGCTGGTTTGGAAGGCGCCTTTTATGAATATTCAACGGGTCACCATTCGAACTCATCAAATAAAGGAATTACTCACCATTGACACCATTTAAGGACCCACTTCACTGGAACCTAAGTTAAAACTAAAAATCCTTAAGTAAAGCATTTTAATCAAGTCTCCTACGACACGGCCATTCTGCGAATACACACGTCCCCGTGTGTAAATCTGCAATAGATCTAAGTTTTTCCGCTCGGCTAAATCTGACCCAATATAAAGTCGCAAAATAAAGAAATCCACAACTAAGATTTGTCCATACACTCGGTCAGTTACAACAATTTCCACAATAATTCAACATTCACACTCGGTCAGTTACATTAATTCCGCATTATCGTTACTTTGCACGTTCTCACAAATACACACTAAGCAATAACACTGGAGGATATTCTAATTGTTTAAGTTATAGAACTGGGCAGCGTAACGACCTGTATAATACTGACTGCTCTAGTTGTCAGGTTTTTCGCATTATTGCTAACGAACTTTAAGTTGTAGTGGGTTCGTATCGACTTATCGAGCCAATATAATTGTAGCATTAAATAGATGGTTTCTAATCATCAAATCCACTACACATTAAAATTGTGTTTTCATAAAGACAACCACTCGGCTGTAATTTGATAACGAATTATTTAGAATTTAGCTAATTAATCGTAAACTACTCAGAAAAAGATTTTTAGCTACGTTGGAAAATACATTAAAAAAATTTTTTTTTTCTTTTTCTTTCTTTCTTTTTTTTTTTCTTTCTTTTCTTTTTCTTTCTTTCCTTTTCCTTTCTTTACTTTGTTTTCTTTTTCTTAACTGTCACACGGCCATTCTGCAAAGGCACGCGTCCTCGTGTGTTCCCTATCTACTTGAAACAAAATAGAAGGGTTTCCGTTTGGCCTATCCTGCTGATCTAGACGGATTCAACAGTAAAGGAATGATTTTCTAATTTAGTTTAAATGCTAATGATTAAACTATCAGTGAATAAAAAGTTGAATTTAGAATTTTCGTACTGGCATACGAATAAACACTGTTACTTTACCTCCTACTTGTAGCTCAAGTAGAAGTTAAGCCTACATAACTCTTTTAGCTGTTGCTACTAAACACCTAAATCGTGAATAGTAACCGTTGGTGCATAGTATCGTAACGTGGTATATTTATGAGTATAGCGTCTTAAGGATAGAAAGGATTAAGGATTTAGGAAGGATAAAGGGTTTGGGAAGGATAGGTAAGGGAAAGGTCGACGTTGCCGCGTAGGCAAGGGCCCTAGGAATAAAAGGATAGGTTGATGCTGTGCCATAGGCGGTCCTGTTCGCCGTCGTACACAGGGGACCATTATTCTTTCAGGATAGGATAATTATAGTGGCTTATATTGGTCGGCTCCACACGCCAATATAGCATCTTTTATTTATTGATTTATTTTCATTTTTTTTTTTTTTTGGCTTATTGGTCGGCTCCACACGCCAATAGCATCTTTTATTTTTGGCTTACTGTAACGCTCCACGCGCCAACAGCTCTTTTAATAATAATAATTAGTTTACTCATGGATACACCACGGTAAACTGCTTTGTTAATACTATAAATAGTTCACTGAACGTCTCTGTACACCAAAAACGCTCGCAAATTAAAATTTAAGCGGTAGATAATTTGTTACGGTATGTAGATCTGCTATAGTCAATCCACTACGACAGATTCTTGTTCAAGTAAATAAGGTCAAAAGTTATGCTCGTGAATACTCAGAGGTGATCTCCTGTCACCTCGATAATTTGTAACAAGGGTCGTATGCGCGAATAAACGGAAAGTAATAAAGTTAAAAACAAACGGTAGACTTCATTTACAATGAGAACCACGCGAAACAGTTGCAGATTGCTAGTGATAATATTTTTTTTTTTTTTTTCAGCCTGCATAGACCAATAATATTAGTCGCATACATTTAAATCAAAATACAACTGAAGTATTGTATGGGCATTAAAGGCATTTTGGAATTAAATATTTGTAATAAGATGAACCTGCTATACTGGACATCTCTATGAAAATTTTAGAAACATGTTATAGGTAAAGCACAATAAAACGTGTGGTTAATGTTATTAATAGTTTACAAGACGTCTCTGCGTTATCAAAATCATATTTGTAAGTAGATGTTTTAAACAGAATATTTCACGAACTGACTGAGTAAGCCACAATAAAGCGTGTGATTAATATTATTACTGCCTCACTAGACGTCTCACACGTCAGTAAGTTAAAGATTTCAAAAACTCATTATACACCACAAAAAGTGATGTTAATAATTATTAATGGTTACTAGACGTCTCCATACGTCAATAGCACCGTCAGGTTCGTATTTATAGCTAGATATTTTAGAAAGGACGAATTTAACCGCATATTATAGGTACACTACAATAAGTTGCGTTGGCAATATTATTAACGACTTACAGGACGTCTGCATACGTCAATAGCACAGTCGAGATCATAATGGTAAATAGATTTTTCGAAACAGTATTTCTGAAACGACTGGCACGTATATAGATTTCCTAAACTTTCTTTCGCTGTCTAAGGATTTAAAATTTTAAACGAATATTTCGTCAAACTCTTTTTATCACAACTCTATCTTCTACATGTAACTACATGTTGGTCTAATCTTGAGTATTTAGTCAACCATGATTTAGATTTTCTCACTACCTCTCATCAAGGTGAAAGTTTCTTGCGATATTATTTGCCAGTCACAAATAACAAAGTTTAATAACGCGTTAGAATATGTAATAACACATTATTACACGGCGGAGATTAAATCTTTATTTTTCTTTATAACTTTTTTCACGAACACTTTGAAACGAAGTGTTGAATGTTGATAAAGCCACACTATATTTCTGTTCGCAATCAAGTAAAACGATTTCACAATTATTTATTGATTGATACACGAGATAAATTAAGCAAATGAACACTGTAGATTTATAAAATTACTAATAAATCATTGTCATTTAATTTTTGTTACGTAGTTACAGTGTAATTAACTAATTACCTGTGACTTGTTATTATCAGTCTTTGCTTGTTAATATAATCAAAGTAATTTTTATCCAAAAAGAAACTTTGCGAAAACTTTAAATTTTTACTAGAACGCTGGTTACGGTTAATTTTACTGTTCTAGTTTTTTTTTTTAAAACAAAATCGAATAACGACTATTCGATCCCACTTCTGATATCGGAGAAAATCACCGTAGACATCACCTGTAACTATTGCCAGGGTAGTCTCCAATCCAAACACGCTGTAATACTGAATAAGCTAACTACGTTAACTACAACATTCTACTACGATGAGATCGATCCGTGGCTTACGACACGTGTAGCTGGTTTGGAAGGCGCCTTTTATGAATATTCAACGGGTCACCATTCGAACTCATCAAATAAAGGAATTACTCACCATTGACACCATTTAAGGACCCACTTCACTGGAACCTAAGTTAAAACTAAAAATCCTTAAGTAAAGCATTTTAATCAAGTCTCCTACGACATATATATTATATTATATATTATATTAGACATAAAAAATCACGACTGTTTGCATAATCGATTCTACTTAGAGCTTATGTGTGTATACCATTATGTTTGAATAATCACATACTTATGGTAAATCATGTACCATTATCTTTTGTATTATTCATGTACCTACTCAACAATCAATGGCAAATAGAAAATAGATGCATGTTTCAGCGTAGAATTGCAGGTGCCATCGGGTTTGAATTTTACTACAAAATACGATAGATTCCAGAGTATACCGTGGTCCTATCCGTCTTTTCACTTCACCTTTAGAGTGCGGGATTTCTAGACTTCAAGGGGGGTATTTAAAGAATGCCATGAATCCGTCCGTTTCTTCATTTCCTAAAATACAGTTTAGCTCGAGTCTTCAAGGGGCCATTTAGTCTTTTAAATTACGCTGATAAGATATGCTTAAGATACGCTATCATGCATGCGTAGGGATTTGTTTCGAAATTTTTCGCTCCCATAGAGGATAGTTGTCTACTGGTATGGTACCTACTGGTCTTTATAGAACCCTGGAGAGAAAATTGGGTGATGAGAAGAGCCAATAATGTGCCTGTCAACTTTTTGGTTAAGTAACATTGTAAGTGGATGAATTTTATTAGGTAAATAATAATGTTCGATTTGTCTAGTGAAGTTGATTTGTGGTCACATTGACCACAGCAAAATCTAGCTTATCTGAAAATGTTTACTTCCGAAGAATTTCTCCGCCGTTCTTTACTTTTTGTCATATGTGGGCAATGCTGGCACTGTTTCTGTGTTTTGAATTAGTCGAGAATATCGTATTGTCCATATTTTAAATGTCTTAAATTTCTCAAAAAATTCATCTAGGAAAGGTATGCATATAATCCTGCATAATATACCTATATGGACGTGACGGAATACAACAATTTTATGAAAAGCTAGTAAAAAGCGACTCTACAAAACAAAAGTGCTTAGTGCTTCAATGTACCAGGCTACCAGACGCGCGTAGGCGTGAAACAATTTAGTACTATAACAGATTCAGTACTGACGACATGGCGATACCTCGTTTTTGTTCTGAAACAATGCGTATTGTCCGTGAAATGACAATAGAATATCACTATGTCCTTATGAAGTTCTAGTGTGTAATTTAACTGGTTTAGTTTTAAATTAATTGTTTTATAGTGCCACTATAATGAATAATGTGAGTATTTGTCTTTACTTTACAATACTAGTTAAAACACCCGGATTTAAACGCATTTTAATAACTTAGCTTCATGAGCAGCTTCGTCTTTTGAGTCACTTGAGGCTGAAAAGTGCAGTTAAATCCGTTCCATAGTTATAGATACCTAAGAGTACGGGGGCGGGGGCGAATCTATACCAATATTATAAAGCTGAAGAGTTTGTTTGTTTGTTTGAACGTTCAGAAACCAGTGGCCATATATAAAAAATACATTTATCTGGGAAGGCTTTAGGCTATATATCATCACGCTGCGGCCAATAGTAGCGAAGCACCAGTGAAAAATGTTGCAAAAACGCTACTACGCACTACGCACGATAAATTGCCTTCATTTCTACAGTGTAGTCAGCGTTTTTATACGTTAATGGCCTCAGTCGATCTTAGGATATCAAGATATTCACAGATCGATAGCGATGTTCTAGGCTTAAAGATTTATTTTCTAGACGGATTAGTGGAATCAACATGTCGCCGAGACGGCGCTACGGGTTTCTAATGTAAATAGGTATAGTAATGACTAACACATATTATATTATAACTAGCTGTTGCACACGACTCCGTCCGCGTGGAAATTGAAATATTTTTTTTCGCATTAATAGGTAGCCTATGTCCTTTCTCAGGGTCTAAAGATTGTCTGTGCCAAATTTCATCAAAATCGGTTGGAAGGTTTAAGCGGGAAAGCGTAACAGACAGACAGACAGAGTTACTTTCGGATTTATAATATTAGTAGGGATTTTAAGGGATAGGATTGCTGCTGTACTAAGTCAAGAATTGGTACAATTGTCGTTAGTCCCTTCTTGGGAGTAAGTTATAATTTGTTGGCTGAGACTGAAATGTTATCCAATATCCGACATAGCTCGAACCGTTAGCGTGCTGAAGTAGCAAACAAGCTATAGCGCTAAATAAACTGACCACCCTTGGGAAAGAAAAGTTCTCTTTTTGAGTTGCCACCCAAACAAGTTGAAGCAAAGATACCATCAAGATGGCAGTGAGCTGCACTTTGTGACGTACTATGGGGGAGGCATATGTCAAATACCGAACACAGAAAAATGGCACAGTCTGAGGGATGGATGGTTCCACTGAAATACTAAGTAAAATTTTTAAAATCCATTCTTAGGAACAAGCACTGGGTGTAAATTAGCAAACTCTGTACGCTACAAATTAATTAACTATTGGAATTTCTCTGCGCTTCTGTAACCTTTTAAGATATATTAATCCACTGTGAAACCATAACTGTTGCGTATTTTACTTCGGAAATCGAGAAAGATTTCTGCACATACCTATTTGTTTTATTTCCTTGGATTATAAATGCCTTTAACGTAAGCTCCTATAGTTTCATCTATGCGTTAATACGCCAGTAAGTCAAGCTACTTATGAATAAGGCCATGTTCAGATGACAACATTTTGACGCGCGCGCGCGACAAGACATCGTAGTATTTACATACAACCGATCACATGAGCGCGCGTTAACGCGCGTCAGCGAGTGTTGACGCGGCGCTCAGAGAAAAGGTCTCTAGACGCGGGCGATCGCGCGTTGACTCGCGCTTTGACAGCTATGTAACATCTGCTGACTGTTCAGATGAGCGCGCTCTTCCATCGTATCTTCTATCTATTCTGTGCTTCCATCGCAATTGCATGTTTTTTTTGTGACTTGGTTTTGTATTCAGTTCAAAATGAGTGAATCAGATATTGACATCGACTTACTAATTGACGAAGTCAGGAAAAGGCCAAAGGCCAAGGAAAGGGTTATATCGTCCTGGATGAATTGAAACAAATTGTCGAATATAGATATTCTGAAGTAATTAAAGAATTTAGATTAATTGTCTCTCAGATTCGAATATAATGTTGCAAACAAACTAGGTATTTTTTTTCAAAATTGGGTGAAACCAATGTGTGCGTTTTCTTTTGCCATATTTTTTTTAATAACATAACCATAAAATAATAGTTTCTTCTACGTCCATTTTCTAAATTCTATCGATACAGACTCAAGTCAGACTGACAGCTCCTCGCAAGGCACGTTAGCGCTTTTTATCTGAACTCTTTATAAATTTGATCGCGCGTAGACCTGCGTTAATGCGCGTCACATGTGAACTTAGCCTAAAGTAAATATTATATTAACAACTAAGAATTACGAAACAAACTGCCACACCGTATATAATATCGTTGAGTGTATGTGTGTGAATGAGTTGCCCCACTTAGATTTGCATCTTTCATTTTACACAACATTGTGGCCAATTCTGATACGTCAAAACTAACTTAACTAAAATTAAAACAACTATGGTGTATTTTGTTTAATTAGCTATCGCGTTGTACATATTCCTATTAAATAAACTCCTTAATCCATAATACACAGTTTTTATAACAAGAAAAGTTCAGATTAAATGGAGGAATTGTGTTATTGACACTATCAATTTTTATTTTTTAACTAACTTTAGTTGTGCAAGTAGAATTGGTACCATTGTTATGTGTAATTAATTTAAGTGTCGGTAAAAGCAGTCAGTTATTTTCTAACTTATTTATTTAAATACTCTACAAGAAGTGCAATTAAATGACTACTATTTAGAGTAAAATTGTTGTTGCCTGCGACCTGCGACATCGCACCCGTGGAATTGGAATCACTAGTCATACTAAATTTCATTCGAATAACTTCAATTAAGACAAAGTTTCATACGAACTTTCCACTCCCATTTTACTCTCATAACTAGTAAATTTAAGAAAACAATACTTTTTAGTAGTTTAAGAACCACTGTGCAAATTTTTAAGTTACTAACTCGTAAAGTTTAGGCCTTGTATTGATTTCCGTCATTTATTTAGTCAGCTTCTTCTTTTATATACATTGATGTGATGTAAAATAAGCACTTAGTTTCTGGACCTTTTGTTACATTACATACATTCATTCTTGTGTGTAAATCTACGAACAGCGCATATAATAAGCGCAAGATGACGCCACGGGAACATCCAGACAGTTACGTCATAATGCAGTAGTTATAGCGAATATCGATTGATCAATCGGGATAGTTTGTCTGGGAGTTTTGCTTTAGTTTTATTTTAAATTTGACAAAGGCTTTTAAGCTGCATTCGAGGTTTGTTAAACTTAGGAGTACCGAAAAATTGCAGATTATTCTGGTAACCATAACACAAGCATACAAGCTTAGCTTGAGATCAGCGAACGTTTTGTGTAATGTCCATCAATGGGCAGACAATTTAGGTAAGGCATAGTCAAGGATTAATGCCGGGGAGCACTTCGGAACAAAAAAGGATGTCGAAAATAATCTTAAATCTTGTTTTGGGGCACAATTTTTGGTATTTTGGATAAAGGTGGCACCCCAAATTCCCCCTGGCTCCGTCCTTGGAATTCTCCCATCCTCGCATCGTGTTCCTCAAGGTTAAAGATCGTGACCACCCTTCTGCAAGATCTATGCTTTCACGATATTTCGTTATCTGTTTCTGTCTCTGAATGACGGTGTGTGAATCGAGAACCGTGCGTATCTAGTCAGACCACCGTATTGGGATGGATCCACGAGGCCTTATCCTTGGTATTTAGGGTAATTAAAAAGAGCAGATTAGGGTTCCGTTTTAAAAGGTAGTGGAACCCTACTACCAAGACTTTGCTGTCGGTTGGCCAGTCCATCCATTCGTCCTGTCTTAAGAACGGTGAGATGATGTACCTATGCCTATTGACACTCTAAAAATACCTACTAAAAACAAGAATACCATAAATATTTAAGGGGCTTCCACACAACAAACGTTTTCAGACTAACTTGATATGCTTAGAGGACATAGTATGACTGCATAATGTTATAATGAATATGTGGTACGGAATCCTTCGTGCTCGAATTTCGCCAGTTCTATTCATTTATGTTGTCTATTAATTGAGTAGTTCTGGGCCCTGAGTCAGGTATTTCAACGGTGTCACAACTGTACCATTATTGTACCATTATGGTGCAATAGTAAAGTTTTTGGTAGTCTACTATTAATGTGTCGTCATAACGACTTCATCATTGTCTTACAATTGTCAAAGTGACATAAATTGCTAGTCTCGTACACAACTGCTTCACAATTGCAATTCAATGACTGAAATGTTTCGGTAGTCTGCTATTTTGAATTTGACAGTAATATTTTTAAATTGTCCTGTGTCGACAGATTGCCATAAATAAAAAATAGATAGATAGAAATATTAGAAATTGTTCTTTGTAATTTATTGCAATTTACTAATCTCCTAAACTTCACATTGCTTTTTATACTAATAAATAGTATGTACAAATATATTTAAACGAAGTCTAGCATGATTAAATGTTTAAATTTATTAGTAGTTTTTCGAAAATCACTTCAACTAACGCATTTTTTAAAAACGGCAACACATACATACCATTCTAACACAATTCATAGATAAAAGAGACCGAAAATTCAATGCATAGATAAAAGAGATCGACAATTCTATTACCATTGAAAGACCGTTATGACGGCATATAGCAGACTACGGATATTTGACTTCAATTGCAACGGTATCGTGCCGGTATTGTGCCGGTATGACAATTGTTCCAAAATAGTGGACTTGAGCACCTGATATACAGATGATGTAACACACCAACATTTATCTATTGTAATATTACTCTATTTTAGGTCAACCATCCTTGGTCCGCTGAACATCGCGCTGCTTGTAATGCTATTTCTAAGTTTTACAACTATATGTAACGATAATTATGTTAAACGAATAGCAATATAAAAATTCCATTAAGTTTTTTTAACATGATTGTGTAGTGCAGTTTTGTTTTTAAAATATTTTTTTTATTTACACGTTAACTAAGCGACTATATACTTACATGAATTTTGTGCTGTACATCCATATAAAAATACTAGCGGTTTTATCGGCGTTTTTTTTATTTACTAACATGCTACTTCGCTTTTAACGGTATAGCACTATAGCCTATTGGTCTTATTCATGATGACTTCTTGGAGGTTTAAAAGTTCGCTAAAATACATTCCCGAAAATTGTCAAAACTTGTTATTCATATTAGTCTTTTTACGCTATAACGTTTATGATCTCACCGATAAAATCTCCGTTTAAACTTCCGATAAGTCATTATGAATAAGATCGTAAATGTTATTCTCATCTATGAGTTATAATTTTATAACTATACATATATGCAGAGTTTCATTAAAATTGATGCAGTAGTTTTTGCGTAATAGAGCAAAAACATCCATAGCTACCTACCCTAACATCTATCCATACATTCTTACAAACTTATACGTTTTTAATATTTGTAGAATAGGATAGTTACAGTGGCGGATTTGCAGTCTCGGCCGCCCTAGGCCCCAAGCAAATAGCCGCCCCTTTCTCAGCTTCCACCATATAGACTACATAATGAAATTACTTCATTGCCAACTTATTTAAACAGATTTAGAAATTTAGGAGAAAACTTCAGTTTTGTTACGCAAGAAAATTTTATTTTGTTGTAAATAAGAAGCTTTTTTGTAAATCACCGTCCTTAATTCTGGCCGCCCTAGGCCCGAGCCTACCGGGCCTTAGGGTAAATCCGCCACTGGATAGCTAATAGGTAGTATGTAGATAGAATACACTCGGATACTTATTTCTCTCGAACCACTCTATCATTTAAAAAAAGCGCATCAAAATCCGTTGCGTAGTTTTGAAGATATAGGCTCACATATGAACATACATACAAAAGTAGGGATTTTGTTTTATAATAAGTCAAGATACTATTGTATATAGTTTATATATAAATTGCTACTTAAAGCAGTGTATTATAAGCTCAATTTTACGTTATTTTTATGCCATTAGCTAATGTGAAGTGTAATGGACGCAATTTCCTGACAGCTTTTGATACTATTAGACTTATAGTCATGATGACGAAGGAGATTCGCCATATTTAACGTTAACAGTAACTATTTGTAACCGCTTACAAAAATACAGGTGTTATAAAATATTATATTGATACTATTATTAGCCCAACTTGTCCTACTGCTGGGCAAACACCTCCCTCTTATTCTTGATTTTGGGCAATCTCCTATTAAACTCGTTCACGTTTGTCTCTTTCCGCCAGCTACCTATGGTAGTCCTCTAAATTCCGCCCGAAGCTTGATGTTATTCGGTGTCGATCGGCAACGGAGTGATAGTGATGGACTATGTCACGTGGGTTTCATTTGGATTAATACTCCAATCACGATAATTGGATCCATCAAAAAGATCTGAAAGCCTATCTGATAACCTGGGCTTTATCAAAACTCTAATTAAAAGTGCTAAAACACCGCTACAGTGCCTTAGAGAGATACTACCGTAATATAATTTCGCTAATGTTTTAGTAAATATGGGACGCACCTTTTCCACTCCCCATCGCGTGAGCCACCGCTCCTATATTGCTATATTAACTTCACAAATAAACTAAATTGATGATATTATATCTATTTTTGGATAGACAAACCTTGGCTTCTAAACTGTAATGAAATTACTTTCTTGCTGGTATCTAAAAGGCTTAATATTACGCAATGCCTTGAATCAGATTGCGTGCTGAGCGAAATAAAATTTATGATTGAATCTTTTATCATTAGCTGGCAGAATATAATATGGTACGTACGTACCAACTGTGGTACTTACGACCTCGTTAGGGTTTGAAGAATAAATGCTCAAAGACATTGACAATGTCGCAATACTCACACGATTAAGTTTTTACGAGTTCCCGTATGCGACATGGCACGGTTCCTATTTGTAACTAGCCGTTGCCCTCAACTTAATACGTGTCGAATTTTGAGAATATTTCCTGTTTTTGCAACATTTTTCGCTAATGGTTCGTTCTAATTGGTCACAGCGTGATGTTATATAGTCTATAGTCTTTTTCGATAAATGTACTATCCAACACAGAAAGAAGTTTTCAAATCGGACCAGTGAGTGGTTCCAGAGATTAGCGCGTTAAAACAAACAAACAAACTTTTCGGCTTAATCATATTATTATAGATAACTGATGTACTATCGATTGCACTTTGAGGTGTTAGTTCATCGAAAATACGTAATAGTCCAAGTAAGTTCTAAAAGTGATTTTAATTAGTGACCGAAAAATTTCAAATTCTGCGGCGATCGTGTCATTATGCCAGGATCCATAATATTGTTAGGAGTGTTCTGAAAATAGGTGTGGAAGGAATTAAAGGTGCAATAATACCGAAGATGGACTGTGTAAAAGAGAATATGAATGAAAAAGGAGCAAACCCGATACCGAGGATGATATGACGACAAATAGAAGAGTATGGTAGAAAAAGACATGTTACATGTTGCGCCGAATCCAAGTATTGGGGCTAGGTCAAAGTCAGAGCGTTGATGAGTCAAGACATCTTTTTATTTTCATAATTCATTGATATAGTTATTCCTTCGCAAATGGATCCAGGTTACCCATCCCTAACATAATTCTTGGTCGTTGCTCCATTGAAATGGGTCGTCGCGTGCGGGCCCATTGTTTCAGTTGGAAACTTCGTTCATAAGTATTTCAGTTTCGCAAAGAACTCCATAGTAAAGTTCAGATTCTTACAACACAAGGACGGTTTCAAGGTTGTGGAAAATATTTCATAAATATTATTTAATTATTGCCTTGAATTTAGGCCGATAAATTATTTTTATTGGAGGTATGTAAAGCTTTTAATCTTATTCTTCGTATTATGGTTTTCGCCGATAATAGTTTTTGGCCTAAAGATGTTAACTTCTTCCTCGGTTTTCTGTCATTTTGTTGATAATTGATTAGTCTTTCGTATTCTGCTATTAATATAAAGCTGAAGAGTTTGTTTGTTTCAACACGCTAATCTCAGAAACTACTGGTTCGGATGAAAAAGTTCTTATTGTGTTGAATAGCCCATTTCTATAGGAAAGCTTTAGGCTGTATAACATCACGCTGCCCCTAATAGGAGTAAAACATCGCTAGAAATTGCTGCAAAGATGGAGAAAATTTTCTAAATTCCACGCGTACGAAGTCTCGGGCAACAGCTAGTAGTATTTAATTATTATAATGAATTACACAAATAGCTATTCCATACAAATAGCCTATTCTTTTCAGCAGCCTATTAATATACTGTTGAGCGCAAGCCTCCATTATTTTGTGAGGGTATTTGGAGCACTATACCGCGCTGGCCAGGCGTGTTGGCATAGGGTTTAGTTTCGAGTTCTTCACCATTACAAAATATGTTATCTGCGTATAGTCCCTGAGCTGGTTCTTACAGCGCCTTTGTTAAAGAAATGGGTTGGTAATGCTAGTATTCTTCACATGGACATCTGCCAAGTTTCATTAGATAATTCAACAATAATATAGCTTTGTTTAAAATCGTGAATATTGCACAATTAGTTTTATTATTGTTATTACGTATGATATTTAGTTTCCTCGTGTTGTACAATTAGTCTCAGCTATAAAATCTGATTGTTTGATTGTTGTTAAAATAAAAATATCGCAGGTCAATCCATGTATGTTTTAATTGAGAGTGATCTCTCACTATTATTGCACTTTTACGTAATAGTTTTATAACTAGCTCTTGCCTGATTCTTCATTCGCGTGACATCTTCGATGACGGGGCAATATGAAACTTAAAGCAGGTTTTCCCGTAAGAATTAGATATTATCCTGGGATAAAATATAGACTATACTTTAAGTTCTAACTTAACATAATATCTATTTAGATATCTATATATGAGATCTATCTCAACATATCGCTGAAAACGTTATTCAATTCCATGCAATTAATTTTCGTTTCTCTGTCTGTATGTTATTAGGTATCTGCGTGATGCACGTAGATAGATACCTACTCACATACAGACAGAGAAACGAAAATACTATAAACCATTGTTTTAGCTTCTGTTACGCTAATAAAGACCGCCTATTCAATTATTTTCATTTTTTCAATAACTCCAAAGTACAAACATCGATTATTTAGATTTTCATTATATGTACCTACAGAAGTTCTCATAATAGGATCCGTTTCAGTACTTATGTAAATGTTATTTCCGTGATTTTTGGAGAGGTCAAATCAACTATGTTAATGCTCAAAACTAAATAAACTTCAACTTCAACTTCTTGTTTTTAATGGCACAAACTAAATAAAAAGAATTGTAATCTAAAAGACGTTCTTCGTAGTAGCATAATGATGTTGTTTTACCTTGTAATAGACAACTTTAAATAGTTTACTTAGTTCAAAAACCAAAAAATCACGTTTAATCTTAGGATTTTTTAACACGCTTTTATAAGTTTGGTATGTAACTATCAATGTATTAATCTGTGTAACGGAATCTTTGAAAGCGATTATCAGCCACTTGCAGTAGACGGATTGATCTGAAATTTTGCACACCTAACAAGGACCGATGACAATGCAATAATTTAAAAGAATAATCCCAATTCCTCGATCAGAATTACTAGAATAGCATGTTAAACTATTACTATGACCACACTTGTATTTTTAATTATACCTACACGTTATAGTTTAATTGTATATGAGTAGACTCACCAAGATTATTGTGTTTCTACGTATGCCTTTCATATACAATTAGATAATTTCACATAAAAACGCTTTGTTTATAGAATCAGGTAAAAATATCATAATTGTTTACTTGTGTTTACTACGATTGTGCCAACGTGTGACAACAGAAACTTATGTCTCTGACAATATAAACTGTCAACGTTTTGTAAGTAGGTAGCATAAAATTGAGTATTGATGACAAAAACAATGCAATCATTTAAAAAATATTCAGTATATTTAAGCGTGTTTGTTAGTTTTTAAACTAAGTAGATTATTTAATTATTGCAATGTCATCGGTCCTTAACATGAGTGCAAAATTTCAGATAAATCCGACTACTGCAAGTGGGTGAAAATCTCTTACAAAGATTCCCTTACATAGATTAATACATTGATAGGTATGTACCGAGCTAATAAAAACGTGTTAAAAAACCGGTCAAGTTGGATTTGGACTCGCAGGCGAAGGGTCCCTTACCGTTATTATTATAATTTACCTCGACTCAAAATTACGGGATACCGGCAAGGGAATGATGATGATGATAAGTATTTGTTTTTATAACATTAACTGATATACCCAAACTGAAATTTTCTGCTCTTTAGCTATCACCGTTCCAGAGATACAGACTGGTGCTGGACGCAAAGAAGCACCGTGAAGTTTCAGTTATAGGGTCCCGATTACCTTTCTGTCCTACCATAAAAATAAACAGGACAGGCAAATTAATTAATTTATTTTTTTTGCAATTGACTTGGTATGCTTTTTACTAAATAAACTAAATTATAGTGGAAAAAATGATAACCATGAGCGGGACTTGAACCCACGACCTCGGAATATCTGTGTTCTGTAAAGAACACTAAGTGATCGATTGATCGAGTTGGTGCAAGCCGCTCAATAGATGGCGTTGTACACAAAACATCGCGCGATGTTTAACTCACATTGAGTAGATTGTAGTGGAAGATTTGGTAAACATGTGCGGGAATATGATAGCTCAGATGGGAGAGCAACGGAACGGTATTCCGAGCTCGTGGGTTCAAGTCCCGCTCATGGTTATCATTTTTTCCACTTTAATTTAGTTTATTTAGAACAGGCAAAGTCTCACTTTGCCTAAAAAACACAAAATATTTAAGAAATTCTGTCATATTCTGATACTATTATGACTTTGCGGGTTTTTGAATTCTCGGAAAAAAAATTTCTACAGGTTTCCACACTTTGTACCTACTACTAGTTAAGATAACAACTGAAATCCAGATTATATCGTGCTATTTCTTATTAATCTCTAAACTCGTAAGTCTTTAATCGATTTGTCGCCGAATTGCGTGTTATGTTTATTTTCTCGCTCGAGTAAATAGAATGTATGCATTTAATGTATGTGTCAATTAATTGAGCTGTTAGACTCGCTATGCGCTTAATTAATGGGCGATAATCACGCTTTTATAAGGCTGCAGTAAAACCAAGCAAATAGTTCGCAGATTTTAAAAGTAAATATGTGTTTTTGTCAAACATGCGTAATTCCAAAAGCTACTATATACAAAACAGCCCGGAATGTAGTAGATACGAGTAGTATAATATGTATTTTATCCGTATTCTGGTACCCATAACAGAAGCATATAAGCATAGCTTGAGACCAGAGGACGTTGTGTGAAATGTCCATGAATATTTATTTATTTATCTCTTGCTGAAGATTCCTATTTATGTATTATTCCTTAATCTCCAAGCAGACTCTTACATTACCTATGAAAACAATAGGGCTGCTTACAAGCCAACACCTAGCCAATTTTGTAACGCGTTAGTAAAATATTATAGTCATGTGCTCCTATTCTACGCAGTAAGCTAGTATTTGAAGATGTCCCTGACAAATCACTTTTTACGAGTGTATTTGTTTTAAATTTTCGCGTCTAGATTCGTAAAGAGTGGTTTTATTTAAACGAATGAGTCGCGCAAGTTTTAGAGAACTTGGTATCCATATAAACACTTGAATCCTTCTATGTGTGCATATAGTTTGCAGCTAACTATCAGCTTGGTGTGTATCTACAATGCAAGTGGCTGTTAATTAGTAAAGTACATATGTTAAGTGCTGTATTTACATGTTGTTGACACTTGTACATTTTCATTCGTTTCAGCATTGTTGAACATGGAAGTGGATTAGTGTTTTTAAATTTTATGTAGTTACTTTATGGCCCTCGTGGTAAGTGATTCATGAAACGGACTGCCTAAACTTAACTAAAAAATGTTGACAGCTATTGGTGTATTTTATTTAAGTGGCTATTTTGTTGTGCACATTTATAATAACTACTAGCTGTTGCCCGCGACTTCGTACGCGTAGAATTTAGAAAATGTTACCCGTTTTTGTAACATTTTTCACTACTGCTTCTCTTCTATTAGACGCAGCGTGATGTTATGTAGCCTATAGCCTTCCTCGCTAAATGGACTATCCAACACTGAAAGGATTTTTCAAATCGGACCAAAGGTTCTTGAGATTAGCACGTTCAAACAAACAAACACACTCTTCAGCTTTATAATATTGATATAGATAATCTTTAGTCTTTAATAAATAGTTTTTATAACAAGAAAGTTCATTTAACATTGCCGAATTATGTTATCAACTGTATTAAAAATTAATTTTTAGGGTTCCGTACCCAAAGGGTAAAAACGGGACCCTATTACTGAGACTTCGCTGTCCGTCCGTCTGTCCGTCCGTCCGTCTGTCACCAGGCTGTATCTCAAGAACGGTGATAGCTAGAGAGTTGAAATTTTCACAGATGATGTATTTCTATTGCCACTATAACGACAAATACTAAAAATAAAATAAAATAAATATTTAAGGGGGCTCCCATACAACAAACATGATTTTTTACCGTTTCTTGCTCGATACTAATAACGTTGCCTTATGTTGCATAGATAATGGTACGGAACCCTTCGTGCGCGAGTCCGACTCGCACTTGACCAATTTTTTAGTTATGTTTAGTTGTTCGCGTAGAATTGGTACCATTCATTATGTTTCTTTTCACAGAACAGTTACTTTCTATCGAATGATTTCGAAATAAATTATCTATATTATGTTTTGTTGTTTCAGAGATACATAGGTCTTCCCGTGATGCTAAAGGCAGGTGAATACTCCCCAAACAACCCTTTAGTTAGGGGTGAGAGAACGGCTGGAGATGCGTTACTTGGACTTGGTGAATATGAACGTAGAAGAAACACACTACGCAAGATACGACAGCAACAGTATAGAGAATATTTAGACCAGGTGGGAGACAAATTCTCCGTGTGGTGACGGACTAAGAATACAAGTGTCACCACCCCATCTCCTCCCCAGGATTCTGTAAAAGCCAGCTAAGGCATATTTTACACAGATGACATCCTCTGTGAGAGATAGAAAACTCGAAAGTAAACCTTGTGCCAACACGCCTGGTCAGCCCGGCACAGTAGATCATAATCCCTCTCAAAGTGGGCTGGAGAGAAAGAGAGAGAGAGAGAGAGTGCCGCGCTGACCAGGCGTATTGGCACAGGGTTTGTTTTTCGAGTTTTCCATTTTACAGAGGATTACAATATCCCTTTGCTGGCTTTTACAGCACCCTGTAGAGAAAACGGGGTGGTGATACTTGTATTCGTAATACAAATAATAATACTGCTATGGTTACCAAAATTTTTAAGAGATTATATTTATTCGAGATATTGTATCAAATATTTATTTCTAAAAAGCATTTTTGGTATTTTTAGGGTTTCGTACAAACCCTTATAGGATCACTCCGGTGTCTGTCTGTCTGTCTGTCAAACTTTTTTTACTCAGCAACGGCTGAAGGTATCAACTTGAAACTCATACGATATATAGATCTATGCGGTCCCTTGTTGCAAAAAATACAATCAACCTTTTACCTCTACGCATTTAAAAGATATAACCGAATTACGACCATTTTCAAGAATTTTCGACTTATGCTAGGGAATCAAAATTCACAGGTTACTTCCCGTTGCCCTAGAGCCTTGAAATTTGGCATAGATCAAGTCTATATAGCGCTGATATAGGGAAAAATCGAACAACTTATAATTTGTCATCATATCACAAGAAAAAAGTATTTATACTAATACCAACTTATGAAGTAGTTGAAATGTAGGCGATTCCCTATATTTCAACTACAAAATTAAGTTGGTGAGTTGTTTTGAGTTTAATTAACTGATTATTTGAATGCAGTTACTTATGTTTATATGCCTAGTAGGTACGAAACCCTAAGTGTGCGAGTTTGCCTCGGTCTTGACAGGTTTTTTTTTTACTTTAATAGCAAGCCAAACGGAAACAAGAAGCCAAAGAACAAGCGGAACGAGAGCGTCGCGAGCGTGAACAGAGAGAAAGGGACAGGGAAGAAAGAGAGAGAGAGTTATTACAAGACAGGGAGAGTTACATTCCGGACAGAAGACACAGTGTACGACAAGTACAATGTACACCCAGTGTACATACACGTGATATGCAAATACAATATGTACAACCGGGAACTAACAATTATAACAAGTAAGTACTATATTATCTAGGTTTAAGAGAGAGAGAGAGAGTGAGAAAGAAAGAGAGAGAGTTACTACAAGACAGGAAGAGTTACACTGCGGACAAAAGACGTATCGTCTTATTCATAATGACTTATCGGAGGTTTAAAAGTTCGCTAAAATCGGTTCGCGAAAATTGTCAAAACTAGTTATTCATAATAGTCTTTTTACGATAAAACGTTTATTATCTCTCCGATAAAATCTCCGTTTAAACTTCCGATAAGTCATTATGAATAAGACCAATAGTGTACAATATGTACAATGTACACCCAGTGTACATACACGTGATATGCAAATACAATATGTACAACCGGAAAGTGTAAATAGTTATAGCAAGTAAGTACTTAGATAAGAAGATATTTATAATACAAATGTTTGTTCTGCGTCTGGGTGTTTACTATGTATTATAAGTATGTATTTATAAAAGAAAAGTAGTATATGTAGTATATCCGTATCTGGTACCCATAATACAAGCATAGACATATAGCTTACTTTGGCACCAGAGGACATTGTGTGAAATGTCTATGGAAAAAAAAATACTATGACGGTCATTTTCAATAACCAATTTCAAGACGGATCTCGTTGTCTAGTGGTTCATGTAATGGACAGCCAGTCACGAGGTCGCAAGTTCGATTCCCGCTCGGGACAACCATTTGTGTGATATTTTTATTTGTCATACAAATGTTTGAAATAATAACCCGTGACCTTGTGAACGGCATTCTGTTACATGTACCACTTGGCCACGAGGGCCGTCAAAAATCTATGTTCATGGTCTTATTTATAATGTCTTATTAATAATGGTTTAAACGGAGATTTTATCGGAGAGATAATAAACGTTTTAGCGTAAAAAGACTAATAGGAATAATATAATGATAAATAATTCTTTATTGTTATAAGTATAAGGTTTACATTACTTGGGGCCCTGACTCCTGTCCTAGGTAAGAACTAGTGTTTCGAGAGCCAGTTGTCTTCACATAAAAGTTTATCACATTATTGGCCCTACATTTATACAATAATAGCCTTATTCATAATGATTTATCGGAGGTTTAAAAGGAGATTTTATCGGAGAGATAATAAAGGTTTTATCGTAAAAAGACCATTATGAATAACAAGTTTTGACAATTTTCGCGAACCTATTTTAGCGAACATTTAAACCTCCGATAAGTCTTATGAATAACGCGGTAAGAATATGTCAAGTTATTATTACATTTTTACGCCTAATGGTAAATAAATTGCCGCAACACTAATACCAAGAGAAATTGCTAGCAACCACAACTGTCTAAATAATTTAAAAAAACATATTTAGGTTAGAGTGAGAGAACATGTAAAGTGGATAAATGTTCGTATGTGTGATGTATGAATAACAAGTTTTGATAATTTTCGCGAACCGATTTTAGCGAACTTTTAAACATCCGATAAGTCATTATGAATAAGACCATTATTGTTTATGTATGTTTTTCAGTAGAGTGGATACCGGTGTGCAAGTAGATGGATTCTCTCAACCACTCTCCGTCGCCGTACAGACAGACAAAGCTGAATTATATCAAGTAAGTATATACAAGTTTGATTTTATTTATTTATTTAAAACTTCATATACAAACGAATGGTATAAAGGCGGCCTTAATACCGTAGGCATTCTCTAACAGTCAACCTTGGGTGGTGCAGAAACAAATAAAGTAGGTGTACTTTATGTGATAATAATTTTTTTTAGGGTTCCGTACCCAAAGGGTAAAAACGGGACCCTATTACTGAGACTTCGCTGTCCGTCCGTCCGTCCGTCTGTCACCAGGCTGTATCTCAAGAACGGTGATAGCTAGAGAGTTGAAATTTTCACAGATGATGTATTTCTATTGCCGCTATAACAACAAATACTAAAAATAAAATAAAATAAATATTTAAGGGGGGCTCCCATACAACAAACATGATTTTTTTACCGTTTCTTGCTCGATACTAATAACGTTGCCTTATGTTGCACAGATAATAGTACGGAACCCTTCGTGCGCGAGTCCGACTCGCACTTGACCAATTTTTTATAGTACATTACGATATTAGTGCGTAAAGATGGTTATAACATGCGAGGCGGAATTTCAGCGGCGTAATTGAGCCGAGCATGTTATAACCAATACGCAAACATACTTCCTTGCCTTCATCCACACTCATACATCTGGTCATACATGCCCGACGGTTGTAAATACTACGCACTTGTCCCTTTTGGAATATACCGGCAATGACTTCGGAGTATATTTTTCTCTTATCCTAATGATTTCTAAATATTCTGACAGTAAAATGTGCGATATATAATAAATTTCGACCTTTCCTAATTTCAGATATCTCCTCCCCCTACATTATCCAAGTGTCAGATGACGCAGGCTGAACGTGAACTATCTCCACGTAGTGTCCACGCGTGGCCCACACATACAAACCACGACACCCACGAGAGAAGACGGAGTTATGGGGATTTTGATGGTAAATATTATGTAGTTTCTTCTTTTTTAAGCGACATCAAAAAAAAAATTGGTCAAGTGCGTGTCGGACTCGCGCACGAAGGGTTCCGTACCATTATCTATGCAACATAAGGCAACGTTATTAGTATCGAGCAAGAAACGGTACAAAAATCATGTTTGTTGTATGGGAGCCCCCCTTAAATATTTGTTTTATTTTATTTTTAGTATTTGTTGTTATAGCGGCAATAGAAATACATCATCTGTGAAAATTTCAACTCTCTAGCTATCACCGTTCTTGAGATACAGCCTGGTGACAGACGGACGGATGGACGGACAGCGAAGTCTCAGTAATAGGGTCCCGTTTTTACCCTTTGGGTACGGAACCCTAAAAAAGGTTCTCAATTCGTCTGTATGTTTTTTTTATGCTTGTTACCTTATAACTTATAATGGGCGAATCGATTTTAATGATTATATTTTTATTTGAAAGCTGGTGGTTCCCGTGTGGTTCTAATGTCACCAGGTCAGGATCTGATGGTGATCTCCTGAGAAATCGAGAAAATCCCTCAAATTTTAAAGGCTAATCAATTATTTAGTGAACTTCGCACTGTTGGACACAGGTTCCCTCCACTTAGGTACTGGTGCCAATTCTATGTGCACAGCTAAACTTAACTTAACCAAAAGATGAAAACATTTATTGCTGTATTTTGATTATTAGACTTTTTTATTGTACACATTTATATTAATTAAAATGGTTATTAAAGTAATTTATTAATCATCATCATTAATTACGACCGCAATAAGCTCAGTTGGAAGAGCTTCGGAATGGTATTCCGAGGTCGTGGGTTCAAGTCCCGCTTGCGGTAATCCCTTTTTTCACCATAATTTGATTTATTAAGTAAAATGTTTATTCTATAATATATATCTTCTTCTAATATATAAAATTCACGTGTCACAGTATTAGTTACCGTACTCCTCCGAAACGGCTTGACCGATTTTTATGAAATTTTACATGCGTATTCAGTAGGTCTGAGAATCGGACAACATCTATTTTTCAAACTTTTTTTTTTAGAATACAAAACCACGTTTGCCGGGTCAGCTAGTTTTATATAAGAAAGTTCAGTTAACATTGAGCAACTGTGTTATTGACAATATCAAAAGTCATTTTTTAGTTAAGTTTAGTTAAGTGGTGCACTTCGAATCGGTACCACTATGTCACGGTGACCTGGCGTGTTGACTTAGGGTTTGGTTTTGATCTTTCCCTCACAAAGATGTTATTTGCTCATAATTATTCCTGAGCAGGGTAGGAGAACTAGTGTATCTGACATAGCCAGAAGGGTTAGCACGCTGAAGTGGCAATAGGCAGGCCACATCGCTCGTAGGACTGATGATCGTTGCGGAAGAAAAGTCCTAGAGTGGCGACCACGTAGCCTTGGGCGGCGCCTAGCAAGGTGAAACAGCGATATAGTCAAAGTTGCGGGGAGCCATTGGATGCAGGCGGCACAAGATCGCGTATGATTAACAAAAAAATATGTTTCAGAGCGTTCCTGTCTCCTAAAGAAATGTGATGGTGACAAATTATCATCAGATCTACGTCACTCCTACACGCCGTCTATATTTGATGCTGAAGCTATCAGACTTAGAAATATACAAGCTGAAAAGGTAACTTATTTATATATTTAAATCCTGTATACAGTTTTTCAGGGTTCCGTACCCAAAGGGTAAAAACGGGACCCTATTACTGAGACTTCGCTGTCCGTCCGTCCGTCCGTCCGTCCGTCCGTCCGTCCGTCCGTCTGTCACCAGGCTGTATCTCAAGAACGGTGATAGCTAGAGAGTTGAAATTTTCACAGATGATGTATTTCTATTGCCGCTATAACAACAAATAATAAAAATAAAATAAAATAAATATTTAAGGGGGGCTCCCATACAACAAACATGATTTTTTTACCGTTTCTTGCTCGATACTAATAACGTTGCCTTATGTTGCATAGATAATGGTACGGAACCCTTCGTGCGCGAGTCCGACTCGCACTTGACCAATTATTTAAAAATAAATATATATTCATGGACATTTCACACAACGTCCTTTGGTCCCAAGCTAAGCTTATATGCTTGTGTTATGGGTACCAGAATACTGATAGAATACATAAACTACTTTTCTTTTGTAAATACATACTTATAATACATAGTAAACACCCAGACGCAGTACAAACATTTGTATGACAATTATAAATATCACACAAATGTTTGTCTCGAAACGGAATCGAACCCCGACCTCGTGAATGGCAGTCCGTTACCCCATTTTCTCCCCAGTGCTGTAAAAGCCAATGAATATTGTACACTGATAAAATTCTCTGTGAGATACGGCAATCTTGACTTTAAACAAGTCTAAATTTTGACAATATTTTTTACAGGAAGCGGCGGAACGTCGTCAATTTTACCAACAAGAACTTAAAAATCAAATACTTGAACAACAAAGAATAAAAGAGGAGAGGAAGAATAGAGAAAAGTAAGTTATTTCTAATAATTTAGTAACTTAGGATACCAGCCACTAAGCGGCAGCACTGAGACGTCAGATCAGAAACCTCTCTCTCTCCAGCCCATTTACGTCCCACTGTTGGGCACGGGCCTCCTCCACTTTGGGAAGGATTATGGTCTACTGTACCGCGCTGATCAGGCGTGTTGGCACAGGGTTTATTTTCGAGTTTTCCGTCTCTCACAGAAGATGTTATCTGTGTGCAATATCCCTTAGCTGACTTTTACAGCACCCTTGAGAGGAGATGGGGTGGTGACACTTGTATTCTTAATCCGTCACCATATGGAGGTCAGAAACCTGGCTGGCCAATATTCTAGAATTCTTTTTATTAATTTGGGAATTAACAGCTAATTGAATCCTTAAATGTTTATTTATCTACTTCATCATCATCATCATAACATCACGCCTTTTTCCCATAGAGGTAGGCAGAGACTATAGAGCGCCATCTGCTACGATCCAAACACACTTCCTTGGCTTCATCCACACTCATACATCTAGTCATACATGCCCGACGGTTGTAAGTGCTACGCACTTGACAAGTTTTACTATGATAATTTATTAATTTTGCAATTGACATGCTATGCTTTTTACTTAATAAATCAAATTATGGTGGTTATTATTATTATTGGTAAATTATGGTGTACGTAAAAATATATAAACTCAATCGAGTGACAAATGTGGTGGTTAATTTGAATGTTGCAGGCACGACCGCAATAAGCTCAGTTGGAAGAGCTTGGAACGGTATTCCGAGGTCGTGGGTTCAAGTCCCGCTTGCGGCAGTCACTTTTTCCACCATAATTCACCATAATTTATTAAGTTTTACTATGTATAAGAAATGTAGTGATAACAAGTGAATATATTTTCAGAATGCTAGAACAAGCTGAGATGCGTCGTTTAGAAGAACAACTTCGGATGCTTCGAGTAGCACAAGACAAAGAAGTTGAAAAACAACAACAACTTAATGATGTTGTGAGTTTTTGTTATATATATATATGTATATATATTTCTCTCTCTCTCTCTTTATCTCCCTCTCCAGCTCGTAAATGTTCTACTATTGGACACTGGTCTCCTCCACTTTGGGAGGGATTATGCTCTACTGTACCGCGCTGACCAGGCGTGTTGGCACAGGGTTTATTTTCAAGTTTTCCATCTCTCACAGGAAATAAATAATAAAATAAATAAATAAATATTTACGGACATTTCACACAACGTCCTCTGGTCCCAACCTAAGCTTATATGCTTGTGTTATGGGTACCAGAATATGGATATACTACATAAACTACTTTTCTTTTTGTAAATACATACTTATAATACATAGAAACACCCAGACACAGTACAAACATTTGTATGACAATTAGAAATATTTTGCATAAATAAAAGTACTTTAATATTTTATTATTAATTTCAGATAAAAGAAAACAACAAAGAATATTATAACAAACGTGAAAAGTTACAAAAAGAAATAGATATGGAACAACAAAAATTTATAAAAGTTACACATATAGATACTAATAAACGGACGAACACTTCACAAAGTGATAATATTCCTACCAATCTACCATTCTACTACACAAATATTTATGATGGCAAAAAAGATATAAAGAAACCATATACAACAGAAAATACAATATTTTCTAATTATGACGTTGACACTTACTTGAGAAAGAATTTAAATTTCAAAAAAGATAAAAATCATTTTGAAGACGAAAATAAAGATAATAAAAATGCATTTGATAGAAAAACATTAGAAAATTTAATAACAGAAGTTAAAGAAAAAAGATTGCAATCTTTGGAAAAAGATAAAATCTTGCAAGAAAAAGATAAAATCTTACAGGAAAAAGATAAAATCTTAAAAGGAAAAGATATATTAAAAGTTAAAGAAAAAGCTTTTACTGTATTAAAAGAAAAATGCCGTCCTTTAAATGATAAGCCGTCCAAGATTTTCGATGAAATAGATTCATTGCCTATACCAGTTTTGAGGCATTCTCCTAAAATACAAACAGACGGTTTAAATAATAACAATATGAGTGATGCTATGAAGAAAGTTAATGAGAAATGGCAGATTCCGGCCGTACAAAAAAACATTTTGAAGTCTAATAATGATGCTGGAAAGAATATTAGTATTTTAACACAATTAGGTTCGATTAGAAGGCAGTTGCAATTGGAACAATTAAGATTGGATAGATTAATGTCTAAAAATGATTGATAAATGTGCCTTTGGTCCCAAAATAAGCGTAATACTTGTATATCGGTACCAAATTGTGGATATATTATTATGAAAGAAAGAAATATTCAAGATCTTCTAGTCTGCTTGCTGAGGTATATTCGACCTTATTTAAGTTACTACCGTCTGCTTTATGAGGTCTATTCAATCTCATTCAAGTTATTCCAGTCTGCTTTATGAGGGTTATTAGACCTCATTCAAATGCCTCCGGTCTGCTTTAAAAGATCTATTCCACCTCATTCAAGGTCGTAGAACCTTGAACGAGGTGGAATAGATCTTCTGCTTAATGAGATATATTCGATCTCATTCAAGTTACTTCTGTCTGCTTTATGAGGTCCATTCGACCTCATGCCAGTTTTTGTAATTATAATTCAGTCATTTATCTGTTTAATGAACACTAACTTGTGTAAATCTAGCTTGGTTTGTATTTTAACTAGGTGTTGCCCGCAACTTCGTGCGCGTGGACTTGCCCTTACAAATTATTCAAAAAACATCCTCTTGAACCACTCTATCTAAACAAAACCGTATCGAAATCCGTTGAACAGTTTTGAAGATCACATAGGGTCATACATACAAAAATAACAACTTTGTTTTATAATAAGTAAAGAAACATAACGTAAATATGTGCAATGCAATTACTTGTAACCTATAATCATATATAAACCTTCCATGCATGGCTTCTATTAAAATTAAATTAGTAGAATCTATATTAAATATCTGTAGTGTAGAATGAAAATGTGGTAGGTGGAGTAAGAATATAAAAATGGTGCCAATTTCTTTTGCATCTATGTACTTCAACTTCTTTTAGTTTATGGCTTTTGTATATACAATTTCGCCAACGTCGCGTAACAGGATAGGACACGAAATTATATGTATTATTACGCAAGATTGTTTTTTTTGGTTTAATAGTTATAAATTTCGTACAAATTGTTATTCTGTTACCGAATTGTTTTTTTTCCTCTCTCTGCCCTACTGGGCCATGGTGGTGCCTTGAGCCGTACTATGACCCGGCAAGGGTGACCCCCTTTCTTTACGGGGGGCTCGCCAGGTCCACCCGTCATCCCAATGTGTGAGCGGCGGGTCGCAGTTCAGAGACCGCAGTGCGTGACCACCTCGTGTTACCAAATTGTGAATTATATTAGTTTAGCTTGTGCAAATAAAATTGGCGCCATTTTTAAGTGTATGCGGCCTTGTAGAAAGTTTCATATTATTAACTATTATTGTTTTAATATTAAATTTTAAATTATTTTACGAAGGAAACGTTTCAGACATGAAATAATACGAACGAAGGTAGGCGTATCCTCTTGAACCACTCTATAATAAAAAAAGACGCGTGTCACTCGGGGACTGCCGCGGTAAAGCTATTGCATACTATTTTTTATCAACTTATGCAATTATAATTATTTATTTATTTATTTATGCAAGAATCTAAATACCATAAACTAAAATAAGATTAATAATCCTTATTTACTGATGCTTACATCTGTCCATTGTTTATGGTAATTATGATAAAATAGCGATTGTCAATCAAATGTCAATAAAATAAAAACTAACGCCAAAACTGACATGAGTCAGCAGCGCGAACAGCGAAACGGCTGCCGCAGATGTGTAAGGGTTTTTACGCTATTTCCGTTACTTACGGAATTTAAATTTCGAATTTTGTGGATTCGGTCTCCACGCTCAAGGCCCGCGATAGAAGCTATGTAATAGCTTAAAAAACCGCATCAAAATCCGTTGCGTAGTTTTGATGACATAAGCTCTCGTAGGGACATACATACAAAAATATGGACACTGCTTTATAGCAAGTGAGAGAAGTGCTTAATAATTTAATTGGCAAAAATTCTTCCATACTTTGCAAGAAAGGTGATACAAACTGTTTTAATATAGAAATTGACTTTTTGATGATCCCTTTCTTGTATCTATAGCTGTCTTTGTCTCATCTGGGACCTTCGGTAGAAAGTACCAGACTCAATAATGGTACCGATTCTACATGCACAACTAAACATAACTAAAAATGAAAAATAAAAGTGTCAATAACACAATTCGGCAATGTTAACAGAACTTTTTTTATTAGAAAATCTGTTTATATTAACGATTTTAATGAAAATGTGTATAACGAAATAGGCATTTAATCAAAATACGCAGATGTTTTCATTTTTTAGTTTAGTTGTGCGCATAGAATAGGTAGTATATCACAAAATTTTACACAATGTCCTCTGGTCCCGAACTAAGCTTATTTGCTTATGTTACGGGTACCAGAATATGGATATGCTATTTATATAAATTTTCTAAATCAATTTGAAAACAGTCGTTGCATAATTTAACACAAAATATCAAATTATCGAAGAAATGAGATAAATACTTTTTATTGTTTCTGTTTTATATACTAGTACCAATTCTAAGTGCACAACTTAATTAAAAATGAAAACAACTATGGCGTATCTTGATCAATTGGCTATTTTGGTATCCAAATTTTTATTAATTAAAATCGTTAGTCTAATGAGGGTGGGTGAGGACAGGGAAGTATGTTTTGATCGTGGCAGATGGCGCTCTGTAGTCTCTGCCTACCCCAATGGGAAAAAGGCGTGATTTTATGATGATGATGATGACGTTAGTCTAATATATAGTTTCTAAAAAAAAGTTCAGTTAACATTGCCAAATTGACACTATCAATTTTCATTTTTTAGTTAACATTAGTTGAGCACCTAGAATCGGTACCATTTTCGGTTTTAAACTTATTTTTAAATATTTTTACTTTGGTAACATAACTAAAAAAACAAAGGTCTTTATGAGGTCTTAAAGACCTCATAAAAATTCTCTATGGTGTCAGTAGTGTTTCTAAGACTCAATTCTAATCTGAATTTTATTAAGTGTTTAAACACAACCTATTTTCTCGGCATCTATTAAAATTTTTTAGTTAAATAAAATAATATAGTGCCAAATGGTAAACATAAATTCCAATTACACATTCCCAAGCTTAGTTATATTTTTATGTTATGAATACCAGAATACGGATTATTGTAAATACATACTTATTATAAATAATAAACATCCATACGCAGTACAAACATTTGTATGACAATTATAAATATCACACAAATGTCCTGTGCGGGATTCGAACCCGCGACCTCGGGAACAGCAGTTTTATAACAATTATAAAAATAGCCCAAATATTATTAAGTTTGGCATTAAAAAAGGAAGAAAGGAAGGCACAAGGAAGATATAAAATATTATTTATTAATAATTCTTCGTGAGATCAAAGATTTTTACCAAAATACAGCCAAATATTTTTCTTTAAGGTCACCACAAACAGCATATTAATATAGAGAGAAAGAGATATGTATACAGAGAAAAGACGAGGCGCGAAAGAGACAGATGTACATTAATATTCTTCTTCTCCAGCCCATTTACGTCCCACTGTTGGACACGGGCCTCCTCCCCTTTGGGAGGGATTATGGTCTACTGCGCCGCGCTGACCAGGCGCTGGCACAGGGTTTATTTTCGAGTTTCCCGTCTCTCACAGAGGATGTTATCTGTGTGCAATATTCCTTAGCTGACTTTTACAGCACCCTTGGGAAATGGGGTGGTGACACTTGTATTCTTAATCCGTCACCACACGGAGATACATACATTAATATCCCAAGACGTATCTAAACTAATGACGTCACCGACAGATATATCTGTCACTTTCTCGACTCTGCTTTTTTCTATACACATCTGTCTTTTTCTCGCTATATTAATATGCCGTTTGTGCCGCCCGTAATTGTAAGTTTTAATTTTAGCATGTTTTATGGTATATTTTATAAACATACATATTATTAATATAATGAAATGTTATTAACATCAATAAGCTTTTGTTATGTATATAGAAAGTTATAAATACATAAGCTATTATGTATTTTATGTAGAAAAATATGTTTTAGGGCGTCACAAACGGCATATTAATATAGCAAGAGTCATATGTATATATAAAAAAGACGAGGCGAGAAAGAGACATATATATCTGTCGGTGAAGTCATAAGTAAAAATACATCTCAGTATATTAATATACATCTTTCTTTTCTCGCTATATTAATATATCGTAATATGCAGTTTGTGATGCCCTTAAATTGTAAGATTTGTTCCATTTGTATATAAAAGTTGTTAAAAATAACAATTTTGTTACAATTTCTATTTAATTATTAATTTTATTTATAAGTAATAATTTGTTTTAGCACAAAGGGTATAAAAATATTGAAAGACTGTATGGTAGTTGGTAAACACAGAGCTTGGCTAAGGAAAGTGAGATTAAATTATAAGAATATTTGAATCTTTTATTTTAACTGTTTCATATACTTGTCCGAAAATACTGTCATAACCTCAACTCTTCCCCGGGGTGCTGTAAAAGCCAGCTAAGGGATACAAGCAGATTAATCTGTGAGAGACGGAAATCTCTAAACTATATACTAACACGCCTGGTCTATGCGGCGCAGTAGACCATAACCCTCCCAATGTGGAGAAGGCATATGGTCAATACCCACCGTTGTCACGTCAGTCATAATCGTATTCACAAAGCTATCCTACAAATGGCGCTACGTCTCTCCAGGATAATCTTCCACGCAAGGCCTCAAACATTTCTATCACCATCTATGGTGCCTATTCTATGTGCAGAACTAACTTAACTAAAACATGAAAACAACTATTGCCGTATCTTAAATATTTGGCTATTTTGTTGTACACATTTATATTAATTAAAATCTAATAGTCTATAATAAACAGTTCTTATAATAAAAAAGTTCTGTTAAAATTGCCGCATTGTCTTATTGACACTATCAATTTTCATTTTTTAGTTAAGTTTAGTTCTGCACATAGAATAGGCACCTATATCATAAAATTAGTTCAAAAACTAAAAAACGCCTGAATTTCCCGAATATTTTTTTAAATTATTGCATTGTCATCGGTCCTTGATATATGTGCAAAATTTCAGATCAATCCGACTACTGCAAGTGGGTTATAATCACTTTCAAAGATTCCGTTACATCTGAACAAAATTATGCGTGTTAAAAATTGATTCAGAGAACAAGTCCCGTCGCTTGATTAAAAAAAAAACTACAGATTTTATAATCAACATTTATTAAAGTTTTTGTTTTCATTTATTACGAACTAATTTACAAAATAATGGTACCGCTTCTACGTCCACAACTAAACTAAAAAATTAAATAAATCTTTTATACGAAAAATAAATGTTTATTAAGAGACGAGTAATCTTGTTAAAAGCTTTGCTAGCCAGTATGAGATATCGACGCAAATAGACTTTCATTTCATTCAAGAGCATTATGCAACAGGAGAAGCTACATACGCTATTTTCATTGACAAATATACAGCTACACGATGGGATGCCGAAGTAACGCACACAAACACTATAATTTCATTGGTCACTAGGCACGCCACGCCCAAAACACGCACACAAAGAGACGACAGTATCCGTACACAAAGAGTATGAGCATTGTTCCCGTATCTTTTTCAGTAGAATACGCTTAAAATGGAAACTCTTGTTGAATTAAAGCTCTAATTCGTAGTTATTACAATGACCTTCATCTTACTGATAATTTATGCAAGAAATTAAAAGTAGGTACATAATTATAATTATTTAAACATAATTTGGCAACAAACACATCATTAAAAAAATTTATAGTTCACGATAAAACAAAGATAACTTCTCAAAGAATAAAAGCGCTATTTATTGAGATGTGGACATAGATTTACCAAATAGATACGCGTTCAATCTTGACATGTAACTTAAGTCATGCTAAATCATAATTCCCCAATTCACCCATTGCCACTTAGCCTGCTTATGCATATGGTCTTATTCATAATGACTTATCGGAGGTTTAAAAGTTCGCTAAACTCGGTTCGCGAAAATTGTCAAAACTTGTTATTCATAATAGTCTGTTTACGCTAAAACGTTTATTATCGCTACGATAAAATCTCCGTTTAAACCTCCGATAAGTCATTATGAATAAGGCCATTAGTCTACAGTCCAATTTAAGCTGTTGCGTGTCTCTCTCCGCAGAGGGCATGTAGTCAGCATATATTTTTTATTTTGACATATTAAATGATCATTAAAACGTGAACCAGTCAATCCAAAGAGAACGCAACCTGCGATAAGCCCGCCCGCTGTTTGGTCTTTATTTTACAGTTAAATATTAACAGTCTTATTCATAATGACTTATCGGAGGTTTAAACTGAGATTTTATCGGAGAGATAAACGTTTTAGCGTAAAAAGACTAATATGAATAACAAGTTTTGACAATTTTCGCGAACCTATTTTAGCGAACTTTTAAACCTCCGATAAGTCATTATGAATAAGACCATTATTCTTTTATTATAATTTGTAGGTAATGAGGTAACGTCAGTTCAAAAATTAATACTTAAAAAAAACGAAGATCATGCTGGTATGTATAAAGATAATATAATAAAACCATTCTTTTTTAAATTTTAGCCCGACGATTCGGAATTGTTAGAGAATATTACTTTATATTTTTTATGCTGTTATTGGCAGATGATTCACATGAAATAAACAACAAATAGTTACCCTAAATAATATAAAAGTTACAAAAATAATTTATTTTGTAAATTCTATAATTACTTATTTTTTTAAATAATCACCCCGTAATCTATAAAGTACAAAATTGGGTAAACACTACTCTATGGTTGTTTTATTGTTTTAAACAAATATGCCATTTTTTGATATCGGCCACCAGGCGGCAGCACTGACACGTAAGGTCTTTATAGCTGTCAAAAATGGAATATTTTTGTTACCTACTTATATTTTTATGTAATTTTTAACAAATTGAGTAAGTAATTGCTGCCGATATGCGACGTTTTAAACCACCGATATTAATATTTTTATAAATATCGACATAATGATGCCAATTCCACTTGCACAACTAAATTTAACTAAAAAATGAAAACAACTGGCGTATTTTGATTAATTGGCTTTGTCGTTGTGCACATTTTTATTAATTAAAATTGTTAGCCTACAAAATTTATATAATTTTTTTTCTAATAAAAAACATTGCCGAATTGTGTTATTGACAATATCAATTTTCATTTTTTAGTCAGGTTAAGTTTAGTTGTGCATGTAGAATCGATACCAATATTTTATTTAATTCCGGCATCACCAATTTGCAATAGCGTTTCATTGCTCCAAACCAACTGAGCTATCGTGCAGCAATTATTCTGCAATATCTTATTTTCGATATCTACAGAATGTATAACAACGCCATCTGTCGAGTGTGCGACCTGGTTTAGACATAAAAAACCATTGTGGCATACTATAGTGTTCAAGTTTTCACTTCAGGAACGTCACTTCTTTTTTTAACATCTAAATTTTAAGTATATTTACACACACAAATACCTGTATTTTATAATTTATATATACCATAGTAGAAACTCGTTAACCCGACAAATACAATCAAATTTGTGCGAGCATACCTCAATTTTTCAGTCTGAAGTTTTTAAAAGGGATATCTTATTTTGACAAACTACAGATTAAAAGAAAAAATGAATTACTCCACAAAATTTTGACCCCAAGTAAGGGTTGAAGGCAGATTAGGGAATATTTATTTATACATTACCAAGGGGCCGGACTACTGAGGGTTTGGTATATTTTTACTTGTAAATAAACCACTTTCTGCAGTGTTTGATTGTTTTAAAAATTGTTCTAAAGTAGGTCCATACCTCCCTAAAGGGTCTCTTGGAAACATTATCATATCATCTACCCACGTAAAAGGTAATAACCTATTTTCGATAACAGTCCTCCATCTTGGATTTTCAGACAATAAATCTCTGTAATTATCACCAGACACTATTACGCCGTCGAACTCGGCAGCACATTGAACTATATATCTGTAAATAAAGATTTTATTAAAATTAACAGACGGGGCTGGTCTAGTGGTTCAGGTAACGGACTACTGTCACGAGGTTGCGGGTTCGATTCCAGCTCGGGACAATTATTTGTGTGAATAATTATCATACAAATTTTTGTACTGCGTCTGTGTGTTTTCTATGTATTATAAGTATGTATTTAGAAAAATAAAGTAGAATATGTATATTCTAATCGTATTCTGGTAACCATAACACAAGTAGCTAAGTAGTAAGTAAGCTTAGCTTGGGACCAGAGGACGTTGTGTGAAATGTCGATGCATATTAAAAAAAAAATCTAATTGATAAATCTAAATTATATTGGACAAAATGATTACCATGAGCGGGATTTGAACCCACGACAGCGGAATATCGATCCGTTGCTCTCCCAACTGAGCTACCATGGGACCAGCACATGATAACCAAATTTTCCACTACAATATTTCTCAATGTGAGTTAAACATAGCTTGATGTTTTTGTACAACGTCACCTATCGAGCGATTTACAAAAGCTCGATTGGTCGATCACTTAGTATTTTTTTTCTAACACTTGCGCGACTCATCTGTTTAAATAAAACTACTTTTTACGGATTTAGACGCGTATATGTTTTAAATTTTGGCCCGACGTTTCGGAGACTTTGCAGTCACCATGGTCACGGGTGAGTCTCACCCGTCACCCGTGTGTCTCTCACCTAACAATATACAACTTATACATTATTATTCCGTATTCCGGTACACATAACACAAGCATATAAGCTTAGCTTGGGACCAGAGGACGTTGTGTGAAATGTCCGTGAATATATATTTTTTTTATACTTACCTATCATCATATGGCACGCATGTTCTTCCTTGTATTTCTCTGGAAGGTGTATATACAACTAATCCTTGCCTCTCTAATGAATCTAAAAGTCTTGGATCAGTACTCTTTCCATATTTACATCTGTAATATCAAAAATAACATTATTAGAATAATAATGACGGGCCTTATGGTCGAGTGGTTCATATAACAGACTGCCGTTTGCGAGGTCACGGGTTCGATTCCTGGGCCCGAAATCCGGTAAATGAGAATGTCACAATGGTAGCTCAATGGCACATTATAACCTCAAAAAATTAACAATAGACTACCAAACTGCAAATAATACCTAGTTTAAAAAAACTAAAAAACACGCTTTATTTAATCGAATTATTGCATTGTCATCGGTCTTTGACAGGTGTGCAAAATTTGAATAGAATCTGACCGTTTAAAGTGGGTCAAAATAGCGTCCAAAGGAGTCGGTTACAAACATACAAACAAACACACAAGTGAAGCTAATAAAAAGCGTGTAAAAATGACGGGCTTCGTGGTGGAGTGTTTTATGTAATGGACTGCCGATCACGAGGTCGTGGGTTCGATTCCCGCTTGGGACAATTATTTGTGTGATATCCATAAATGTCATACAAATTTTGTACTGTGTCTGGGTGTTTACTATCTATTATATGTATGTATTTACAAAAGAAAAGTAGTATATGTCGTCTATCCGTATCTGGTTCCCATAATACAAGCATAGAAATATAGCTTACTTTGGGACCAGAGGACGTTGTGTGAAATGTCCTGAATATTCATTTATTTATTATTTAAACTTGATAAAATTCGCCACTAAGCAATCGGTTATTTAGTGTTTAATGCAATAACTGATTGCTTAGTGGCGAATTTTATCAAGTTTGGTAGTCTATTGTTAAATTTTGAGGTTAGAAGGTGCCATTGAGCTACCATTGTGACACAATTCATTTACCGGACTTGGGGCCCTGCTCGGGACAATAATTTGTGTGATATTTATAAATGTTTGTACTGCGTCTGGATGTTTTCTATGCATTATTACCACAAACATAAAAACTTAGCTTGGGACCAGGGGAGGTTATGTAAAATATCTATGAAAAAATGTAAAAAGTCACCATGGTCACGGGTGAGACTGGACGAGGACCAAGGTGACTGCAAAGTCTCTGAAACCAAATTTAAAACAAATATACGCGTCTAAATCCGTAAAAAGTTGTTTTATTTTAACAAATAAGTCGCGCAAGTGTTAGAAAATATTATAGAAAAACACATTTGGAACTCCAGATTTTTTTTATTGTCATTTTTACGTTGTTATTTTTTTACTTAATATATTGAATTATGGTGGAAAAAGTGATTACCGCAAGCGGAGTAATCACTTTTACCACCATAATTTAATTTATTAGCATTAATATTTATTAGCATGTCAATTGCAAAATTAATAAATTACTTTAGTTGTTATTTTTGCTTAATATGTGTGCATAATTTCAGATCAATTAGACTACTGCCAGTTAGTGAAAATCACTTTCAAAGATTCCACTAGTATCAGAATAAGCTCTAAAACTGAACCAAATTGGACAGATTTCAAATATTCTTTCTCCATTGAAAAGCTGTCTCTGCACTATCTCCAATGAACATAGACTAGATTTTATTAACATTCGACTCTGGGACGATATTTATAAATAAACTAGCTGAGCCGGCAAACGTTTATTTGCCATGTAAATGTAGGGGTAGAAAACCCTTATCACTTAGGGGTATGAAAAATAGTAGGAAATTCTCAGACCTACTGAACTTATACTATTATAGCTGACCCGGCAAACGTTGTTTTGCCATACAAATGTTAGGGGTAGACAAATAATTTGAAATAAAATATTAATGCGACTATAAATTGAAATGTAGGCTATCCTATCTTTCAAGTTGGGTCGAATTACACACGGTGTGCAAATCAAATTTAAAATCGGTTCAGTAGTTTAGGAGTCCATTGCGGACAAACATCGTGACACGTAATTTTTATATACATACTAGCTGACACGGCAAACGTTGTTTTGCCATACTAAAAAAAAAGTTTGAAAAATAGATGTTGGCCGATTCTCAGACCTACTGAATATGTATGTAAAATTTGAGAAGAATCGGTCAAGCCGTTTCGGAGGAGTACGGTAACTAACACTGTGACACGTGAATCTAATATATAAAATTCACGTGTCACAGTGTTAGTTACCGTACTCCTCCGAAACGGCTTGACCGATTCTTCTCAAATTTTGCATACATATTCAGTAGGTCTGAGAATCGGCCAACATCTATTTTTAGAAACTTTTTTTTTTTTAAATTGGAAAAACAACGTTTGCCGGGTCAGCTAGTTTTATATATAAGATAGATAGATAAATATTCATAGACATTTCACACAACGTCCTCTGGTCCCAAGCTAAGCTTATATGCTTGTGTTATGTGTACCGGAATACGGATATGGATTTGACGGGCCTTGTGGTCTAGTGGTTCATATAACGTTGGATAACATATAACATAGGACGTTGTGTGTAAAAAAAAATTACTATTTTTCTTTACATAGTTAAACACCCAGACGCAAAGCAAACATTTGTAGCATTTATAAACATCACACAAATGATTGTCCCGAGCGGGAATCAAACCCGCGACCTCGTGAACGCCAGTCTATTATATGAACCATTAGACCATGAAGCCCGTCACATACATTTAAATATTTAGTTAATAATTACCTGAATCTCGGTACAAAAGCTTTGACAACATGTCCACGTCTCAAAAAGTAATCGATACATATCTTTAGACCTTTAACTGAAAACTTACTGCCTTTTGTATGTCTGAAAGTATAATTTATTATCTATATCAGGTGTGGCCAACTTTTGTGCACATAAGATCTACTTTTTATTTTAAAATTGAGTCGCAATCTACCTATTTCTTAGGTAAGAAGGGAGATGTTTATGAAATGTTCTTTTATACAGCCGTGTACTCTTGAAAATAGTAGAAAACTACTAAAAGTGGTCACGCTGAACGTCTCCCTACTCGAAGCATGAGCTGTGTACATATTCATTCTTGTATCAAGTACTAGAAACATTTGGCATTTAATGCGTCCCCTCATGGAACTTGCGAGTGATCGACCAAAATTGGTCGCGCGATCGACTTGTTGGCCACTCTTGATCTATATATCACATCACACAGCATCTCGCCTTTTTCCGATGTGGGTAGGCAGAAACTATAGAGCGCCATCTGCTACGATCCAAACATACTTCCTTGGCTTCATCCATATTCATACATGCCCGACTATTGTAATATCTATGCTAATATTAAAAAGCTGGAGAGTTTGTTTGTTTGCATAAGCTAATCTCAGGAACTACTTGGTCTAATTGAAAAATTCTTTTAGTGTTGCATAGTACATTTATATAGCCTACTAGCTGTTGCCCGCGACTCCGTCCGCGTAAAATTTAGAAAACTTGTTATCGCTTTTTTCGCAATAAAAGGTAGCCTATGTCCTTTCTCAGGGTCTAAAGATTGTCCGTGCCAAATTTCATCAAAATCGGTTGTGAGGTTTAAGCGGGAAAGCGTAACAGACAGACAGAGTTACTTTCGCATTTATAATACATATTAGTAGGGATAAGGCTATATAACATTATGCTGCGACCATTAGTATTGAACAAACATTGAAAAATGTTGCAAATACGCAAAAAATTTCAGAATTCCACACATTCGAAGTCTTAGCCTCTGTGTGGTGACGGATCAAAAATACAAGGGTCACCATCCCATTTCCTCCCAAGGATGGTGTAAAAGTCAACTAAGGGATATTGCACACAGATAACATCCTTTGTGAGAGATGGAAAATTCGAAAATTAACCGAGTACCAACACACTGGTCAGCGCTACACAGTAGACCATAATCCCTTCCAAGTGGAGGAGGTCCGTGCCCAACAGTGGGACGTAAATGGGATGAAGAGAGGAGAGGAAGTATTAGGCTACGGTTTATTACATATAATGCGTACTCACTCCATAGCGACATTACTGCCATCTATAACAATCATTCTTAAACCTGTTTTGTTCTTCATATCTCTACTCGGATGATAAATATTACTTCCAATACTGTTACGAGATTTAACTTCTCCTAGGATAACTTCTTTTATATATGTATCCTCTTCTGTTGGTGGTGACTGGAAAATATAACAGATAACATGGAGATATAACAGAGAAATGTCAGTAATGTATAACAAGAACTCAGATTTACCAGGGGCCCAAGTCTGCTAATGTTGTCATAATGATCAGTCTCTGATTGCTTAATGGCGAATTTTAACAAGTGATCGACCAAAATTGGTCGCGCGATCGACTTGTTGGCCACTCCTGGTCTATACCATCATGCTAAAAGACTGGAAGCAGGGACAGCAGAGCCCACAGTAGGCGTTTATATTAATTACAGCTAGGCTAGGTTATACACCTGTATTCTAGCATGCAAAATTACCTTTGGCAAAGTTAACATACATAATAAAAGTAACAAGACAATAATTATGTGCTTTTCACCTTATTTTTAAATAAACATGCATGAAAGTGTGTATGTGTACATCGGAGCTTACTTCAAAAAGTACTTAACCCAAAATCAACATGGATTTATTAAAGCCAGGTCAACTGCCACAAACCTAGCTACCTTTGTGGAAGATGCCATAGGAGCTGTTGATAAACAGAAGCAGGTAGATGTCATCTATAGCGATTTCAGTAAAGCCTTTGACGTAGTCTCTCACAGTGTTCTAATAAAAAAACTCGCAGCATACGGGTTTTCTGGCAACTTATTGAATTGGCTGATATCCTATCTTGAGGACCGTTCTTACTTTGTTGTTATCAATGGATATAGATCCGATCTCCACAAAATAATGTCAGGAGTACCTCAGGGGTCTCACCTTGGGCCCCTATTATTTAACATATTTATTAACGATATAACGAACTGCTTTCAGTACTCAAGGGTCTACTTATTTGCGGACGATTTAAAAGTCGCTCGAGTCATTGATTCGTCTCTGGATATCACGTTCTTACAAGAAGATCTGGATAGATTATGCAAATGGTGTAGTCTCAATGGCATGTACCTTAATTTAAACAAGTGTTTTCATCTAACCTTCACTAAGAAAATACATATTATAAATTCATCTTATAAGCTTAGTAGCAAAACAGTAACCAAGCAAGAGCATACAAAAGACTTAGGTGTTATCCTTGACAGAAAACTTACTTTTGTACCACATTATGATAATATTATTAAGAAATCATCAAAAACATTAGGCTTTGTTATTAGAAATTGTAAGAATTTCCGTAACCCTAGGACTAAAATAATACTCTATAACGCGTTGGTCCGCAGCTTATTGGAATACTCCTCAGTTGTATGGCGACCACATTACGCTACACACATACTAAGACTTGAAAGAATCCAAAAACGATTCTTATGGCACTTATCATACTCCGTGGGGCTTCCGAAAGGATTAAAGTATAGTGATAAATTGCAACATTTTAAAATGGTGTCGTTAGAAAAAAGGAGAACAATATTGGATTTAATATTTCTGTATAAGATCCTACATAATCGAATCGATTGTCCATCTTTATTGAGTAGCTTAAGTTTCAAAGTACCATATAACACTCCTCGCAAGCCTATTAACCTACTTATGCCTCCATTTCGTAAAACTGTGCTCGGATACAACTCTCCAGTACCTAGACTCAGTAGAGTACTTAATCAATTTATAGGTCCAACCGATATTTTTTCCGTCGGACTCCGTAACTTTGTCAAGCTGGCTCACACTAATATTAAATTATAACATGAATTTTGTCTTACATGAAGTATGTTCTTTGTAAGTGTTATTATTTTGTTTGATTTCTATTTTGTTGCTATTTGATTATTCTTGTATATTTTTTTGTTGACATACATTATTGTGCATGTGGTGTTCATCTGTAATTGGTTGTGCATTTAGCTAAGTTATTATGTTTTTACCACTTGTTTATGTATTATTGTAACAACTGTAGGTGAACCAAATAAATAAATAAAATAAAAAATGTGTGTGTGTGTGTGTATGTGTGTGTGGAGGCTAGATACCTATAACATGTGCCTATGACATTAGCAAACAACGGCCAACAACAAAATTAATATATTATTAATTTATTCATGTTATGAGAGAGAGAGTGACAGACAGAGAAACACGCGCACGCCGCGCGGCTTACAACTATAACAAAAAGTGTCGTTACAACATTTGGTCTTAATTTTTTCCGTCTATCCCCCTTTCGTAACGCGCGATAAGGAACTGCGTTCCAAAAACACGCTTGAAACATAGCATTGTCATCGGTCCTTAAGGGTGTGCAAATTCTACTAGTGCAAATGGGTGAAAATCACTTTCAAAGATTCCGTTACATAGATTAATATATTGATAGGTACGTAGCGAGCTACTAAAAATGTGTTAAAATATTTAACTTACCTTTATTTCATCCAGACGCTTTTTAAATTCACTCGGTACTTGACATCCACTAAATATATTTTGAGCAATTAATTCCAAAAGGTTGCCTTTTTCAGCTGAATTTAACCTGGCAATACATTTAGCGAATTTATTCATTTCCAAATTACGTTTCCTTCCTTTATTCTGCAGTACAGTAACATCAGAATCACCGCTCATCGATAAACTTGAACGGGAAACCGAACTCAAACTGCTATTTCTATTCTTAGAACACTGTATACTTTTATCTAAATCTATAATGTTATTATTTGTAGCATTAATATCGCTATCTGTTGTAAGATCAATAGTTAAATACGAATCTTTGTGTATTTCTTTCGTTAAATTAACAATATCCTCACTAATTTTATCATTACTAAAGTTTTTTATAATCATGGCTTGTAATGTGTTGCTATCTTTGTTATTTATAGGTGTTGAGCATTCGATTCTACTGTTAGAACGTTTTGGAGACACAGAAATAGGTATATCGTTTAAATGTATGGTCTCATTGTTTTCGTTTATTATTAAACTATCATTTCTCATTCGTTTCATTGAACCGTTAGATATAGATGACATTTTTCTTTTTAAACTGGGTCTATCAGGGCTATCTACCACAATAACTGTATTATCCATGTCACTGCTATCCAAAGATATAACAGTATCATTCTGTGAGTGATCTAAAGATTGCATACTCTGTCTTTTAAGTTTTTTAAACAGAGAATTTATTTTATGTTTTGTTTCATTGTGTTTTTTTCTTTTAATCTTCTCCATTTTGTGAGAACTTAATGTAGCTTGTAGTTTTAATGAACTGGTATTTGCATTTATAGAAATGTCAATGTTTTTCTGAAATTAAATATATTATTTTTTAGATTAGGTTTAATCTTGTACCAGAAAACTAAAAGCACTGCAGACATTAACAAAAACTGAGTATACATAATACAAGCATGTAAGCTTAACTTGGCAACAGAAGATGTTGTGTGACATTCCATGAATATTTATTTATTTATTTAGCAAAAACAGTCCATAAGCATTTTAATGTGTACGAGTGTGAATGTATCAAATAGCACTCTATAGTCTCCATCCATCCCCATTGGAAAAAGGTGTGATGATATGATGATAATAAGTATTGGAAGGAACAATTAAAGAAATCCAATATAAACTATAAGTTAGTAAAAACTAAAATATGGGCATATTTTGTATATATTACATATCTAATATATAAAATTCATGTGTCACAGTGTTAGTTACCGTACTCCTCCGAAACGGCTAGACCGATTCTTATGAAATTTTGTATGCACATTTAGTAGGTCTGAGAATCGGCTAACATCTATTTTTCAAACTTTTTTTTTAGTATTGCAAAACAACGTTTGCCGGGACAGCTAGTTTTATCATATTTTCGACGGGCCACGTGGTCTAGTGGTTCATATAACGGACTGCCGTTCACGAGGTAGCGGGCTCGATTCCCGGTCAGGACAATCATTTGTGTGATGTTTTTAATTGTCATACAAATGTTTGTACTGCGTCTGGGTGTTTACAATGTATTATAAGTATGTATTTACAAAAAAAAAGTAGTTTGTGTATTCTATCCATATTCTGGTACCCATAACACAAGCATATAAGCTTAGCTTGGGACCAAAGGATGTTGTGTGAACTGTCCATGTATATTTATTTATTATATTTAAGATTAAAATTTGTGCCAATATTATAGGGCTAAAGAGTTTGTTTAGTACAATATGTAGAGACATAATCCATTTAAAAGTTTAAAATACAGAAAGCAAACATAAATATCTTTTTATTTATTAAGTGTTACATACAATAATAGTTTAAACTGCAAACAACTAAAATGGAAATGGGCAGGCCATGTAGCACGTATGAACTCAGATAGATGGTCCAATAAAACAACTCGCTGGTCTGGCCCGTTTGGAAAAAGGAAACAGGGTAGGCCCCCTGATAGATGGATTGACGAAATCAAAAAGATAGCGGGGCATGACTGGACATCAAAAGCCAAAGATAGAAAATTTTGGAGTAGAATGGAGGAGGCCTTTACACGAAATGTGGTCCTTGATGAAGAATAACAATACAAAATTTAGATTTAGTGATTCAACCTTTGATGTAATGTTTGTTAAGGATAAATAAATGGCTTATTATTATTATTATTATTACAATAATAGTATGACCAGTTGTATGAGTACGAATGTAGCCCAGGAAATGTATTTACACCCTAGCAGAAGGTGCTCCATTCTTGTTTTCTACTATAAAAGTGCAAGATTTTGCATGTTGTGTGCAGATAGCATCTAAGCAGTAACAGTAACTTTGTTTTGATCTGCTTATATGGATATATGAACAATAATTTGTTAATATTTATTTATTTAACATTTTAATGCTATTACATGCATAGGCAGGCTAAGTGCCTAAGGCATTTTCTACCAGCCAACCATAGGGTGATGCAGAATTAAAGGAGGTAGGTGGCAAGTCAATAATATTGCGCAATAAAATTAATATGGTGCAAAAAATCTTATCAGAAGCGAGATTGAATCACACACTTAGGGTTTTGTAGGTTTTAGATTTGTTCAGCACTATATATATATATTTTGCTGCTTCTATAAAAACAATTTCAAGACTAAACCAATAGAAAGTAACCTGTAGATAGTAGTAGGTTTTGATTGCGCAAGTCGAAACTATCAAAAATGGTCGTAATTTGATGATATCTTAAAAATGCATAGATCGAAAAAGTTGATTGTATTTTTTGCAACAAGGAACGTAAGTTATATGTGGATACCTTCAGCCATTGCTGAATAAAAAAGTTTCAACGGACGATCACCGAAGTGAGACTTAAGGTTTTTTTTTTACGAAACCCTAAAAATCATTGTCACGTGTGACCTGTTGAATGAAAAAGGTTTGTTCAAGGTCTATAGATCGGATAGGTTGTATAGTTTACATGATTGTGTTTAATGCTCAAGCAAATTTATGTATTAGTGCAGTAAAACAAAAACATTCTATTAAAAATCTGATACCAAAGCAGTTTCCATCACAAACAAGCCCTCGCATGCTTAGTAAAGTTTACCTACTTGTAACGTAACAGTATAAAAAATGTGGGATATATTATTTGAAAACTGTTAACTAACAGAACTCTGTTGGCTTGATGGCTTGCCCATTTTGTACACACTACACAGAAATAATTATCACAACAATCTAGCGAAAATTTGTTTATGTATACGCCATTTACTTTACATAGAATAAAAAACCATAGAGAAATTTTTTTTTCGAAAGATCAAAGTTATAGATAACCCTTCTATTAGTGGTGGGACTTTATGCAGACTGACATTTTGGAATTCGATAATATTGACTCATCCATCACAGTTAAAATAATATATATAACAGTAAATATTTTGAAACAATCATCCCTCGGGGCCATTTTGCATTAGATGTGCTAGTTATTGATTAGATAACTGATAAGTTCAAATATTTTACATCACACAACGGCGGCACATCGAAGTAATAAGAATAGGGCTGAATTTATAAGCTAAGATCATTTTTTTTAGTCTTTGTTATTTTAAAGCGTGCTAGTTTAACCATAATGTAACTTTTTATTTTCTGACCAAAACATCTATTTTTTACTCCATATCAAAGTTTTACCCTTTATAATAAAAATAACACCAACATATCGGTTATAACGTTGCACAGTGTACGAACGGGTGCTAAAAACGGAATTTATTTATTCTGCTCAATTAGAATGCTAGCACACCACATGCCAATTCCGTCGAGTTTTGGTGCTATGTGATACCAAACCCCGTTTTCCAATGGCAGAGCATAATGCGACTCAGTGCCGCACAATGCCGCACAATGCTGACGCTTAATTGGAACGTGAATTAGTTTTAAAATGCGCCAGCAGAGTGCGCTAAGTTCAGTGTTGAAAAAAAAATTCTAAAATAAACATTGTATTCACATTATATGTGTGGAATATAAAAAAAGTCGTTGTTTATACCTTCATCCATACTTATATTTATTTATTTTTTAACACAGCTTGAATTAACTTTGAATATTTCTAGAAAACTCCGACGAAAAGAAAGCCTTAAATTTTTTTTAACAATAAATAATATTAGTAACGATAATATATAAATAAAATTGCAATCAATGCCAATTTGAAGAAAAAATATTTGTTAATTTTCTGTCTCTGAAGTTGGTATGGATTGCACGCATCACTTTTGAGAGTGCTCGATTGTGCGATGCGATGCTGTAATTGGAACACTCGACGTTGAGCATTGTGCCGCATAATGCGCTATTGTGCGCTGATTGGAAAACGGGGCATATATGCCTGTGCACTGGGCCCTGAGTCGGGTATTTCAACGGTGTCACAACTGTACCATTATTGTACCATTATGGTGCAATATTAAAGTTTTTGGTAGTCTACTATTAATGTGTCGTCATAACGACTTCATCATTGTCTTACAATTGGCAAAGTGACATAAATTGCTAGTCTCGTACACAACTGCTTCACAATTGCAATTCAATGACTGAAATGTTTCGGTAGTCTGCTATTTTGAATTTGACAGTAATATTTTTAAATTGTCCTGTGTCGACAGATTGCCATAAATAAAAAATAGATAGATAGAAATATTAGAAATGGTTCTTTGTAATTTATTGCAATTTACTAATCTCCTAAACTTCACATTGCTTTTTATACTAATAAATAGTATGTACAAATATATTTAAACGAAGTCTAGCATGATTAAATGTTTAAATTTATTAGTAGTTTTTCGAAAATCACTTCAACTAACGCATTTTTTAAAAACGGCAACACATACATACCATTCTAACACAATCCATAGATAAAAGAGACCGAAAATTCAATGCATAGATAAAAGAGATCGACAATTCTATTACCATTGAAAGACCGTTATGACGGCATATAGCAGACTACGGATATTTGACTTCAATTGCAACGGTATCGTGCCGGTATTGTGCCGGTATGACAATTGTTCCAAAATAGTGGACTTGAGCACCTGTGCGTTGGTATAAATATCGATGGTTATTTTTAAAAACGGACATCCCTAGCGCTCTCTAGTGTGAAAATAACACAGACTAATAAGTAGAAATTTAATAAGTACGCTCTATAGTCTCTGCCTACTCCCATGGGAAAAAGGCGTGTTGTTATAATGATGATGATGATGAATTATTAGTTGCCAGCATAGTGTATTTTTTAATCCTCATTGGTTTCCACTGTTTCCCTGCTTCCACAGGTATATGTAGGTAATTATTGAATATTAGTACGAGATCCCAGACCCGCTAGATATTACTTATGGGCCTGCATCAATATTATCGTCGACATGTAATGTACCTATTAACACAGCTAGTAGGTGTAGAAAATGAAGAATTAGGGATATTTTTTTTGTTTACTCAAAATCTACTAAATATATTTCAATTCCGGTTTACGTGTTTCTATATAAGTATAATAGTTACTTATGTTTTGAAAGTTATTTTATTAGTTAATACGCAATAATAGACCGACAAATGAAAAAATAAAAAATTAGAGAGGTTGTTTCGCTAAGATTTTCTATCGAGAAAACTTTTTTCAATCGCGTTTCTGAGTTTATGCGATCCTAGATTATATATTGAAAAAACATATACTTAAAAATTGGAGCTCTAGCCATTCAATCTAAAGAAAAAATGAAAGCTTCGTACGTAGAAAAATGCACGAAGCTATTTTGGTATCATCTTAAATTCATTGCATTGTTTAGCATGGTATAGTAGACCAACCCTTGCCGGTTCGGAGAGGAAATCCGCGGCCTAACTTAAGAATCGTCTATTGACGTTGGTATACCTAATAAATATCACAAATGTAAAAGTTAACATAACAATATGCATCACGTATCCACGGCAAAACAGACCAAAAATGTATCTGAGTTAATATCTGATCTCCTCAGGTACATTTTTATATTCAATTATATTTTGATATAAAAAGAGCGTTACTCAAGTTAGGAATATTATGAAATAAAAAATGTTATGGAGCATAAATTGTAATTAATGCATTTTAGTTGCTACCTATTATTGATTACAATACCTAAATTTTAAGAATTAGGTACTAAATTATTCTAAAGCCTCAATTTACCAAATTTTACGTATCTACATGGATGAATTTTACTTCAACTCATTTATAACCACTAAAATAAATCTACTATTTATTATTATTAAACTGTAATGTATATTTACATGTTACAAATATCACTAAAATAAAAAAAATTGGTCAAGTGCGAGTCGGACTCGCGCACGAAGGGTTCCGTACCATTATCTATGCAACATAAGGCAACGTTATTAGTATCGAGCAAGAAACGGTAAAAAAATCATGTTTGTTGTATGGGAGCCCCCCTTAAATATTTATTTTATTTTATTTTTAGTATTTGTTGTTATAGCGCCAATAGAAATACACCATCTGTGAAAATTTCAACTGTCTAGCTATCACCGTTCTTGAGATACAGCCTGGTGACAGACGGACGGACGGACGGACGGACGGACAGACGGACGGACAGCGAAGTCTCAGTAATAGGGTCCCGTTTTTACCCTTTGGGTACGGAACCCTAACCAGTGAAGTACTATTATTAATAATTGAATTGATTTAACATTAGAGTTCAATAAAACTATTAAAAATCTATACATACCTACATTTTAAAGAGGGACCGTTGGATTTTTTTATGTTTATAACAAATAAGCACAGAAACTATTGGATAGATTTCTATTATATTATCTCTGAGGCTATATTTTTCAAAAACTGCTATAGTTTTCGCCCGAGTGAAGCCGGGACTTATAGTAATATAAGTATACTAATATAAAGTACTAAATTGCAATTCTTAATGAAAGTATATATCATGATACGCTGACATAACTGAGAAATAGTTTACTAAACTATTATTATCGATAAGCAATTGAGATCATAATAAGCAAAAATAATATAATAACTATCATAATTAAAATATAGTTTCACCTCTGATATCATTTAATTTATGACACTGAGCTGTAGTGTTTTTTTTTATTATTAATTATTGCCTTATAATGGAAGCAGGCATGATTAATGTGACCAGACGTCCCGTTTTAAACGGGACTGTCCCTTTTTACAACTACGAGTCCCGGTGTCCCCGAAACTACCCCTGGGACGCAAAATTGTCCCGTTTTCAGAAATCAAACTCCAGTAGAAAGAGCATTTTCCGTAATGAACAAATTGTGGACGTCTGTGAAAACTCAGTTACAGGTATCAGTTTTAAAGGCGATGTCGATATAGAAGGTTAATATAAAAAAAACATGCCCAGAGTATATAATAAAGCAAATTTGTTCTTCTGATAGATATAATTAAACCTAATATACATATTATGACACTGTAAATTAAAGCTTTTTCTGAATAAATAACTTAAAAAGTGTTATTTTTTCATTTAATTTTAGTTATTGTACCTACAAATCGATGTCCCGTTTTGAGTCAAAGAAAAAATGGTCACGTTAGGCATGATGCTTATTAACATTACTCTTAATTATCTATAACGAGTGTTGTGTAGACATTATAAAAACCATAAAACCTTGCTTTTCTCTCAAGATTAATAATAATATGCCATGTAAAACTCAGTACATATTATTTCTGGAAGAAGTTATCACTATAACAACAACTAGCTCTATTTACAAATACTTTAATAAACTACTTAAATAAATTGAGATCTGTACATTTTGATTCAAAATTAGATTGTTACAAAGTTATGGGCAACAATTTTTTATATATTTAGACATTGGTACCGACTCTACGCGAACAATTAAACAAGTCGACAACACAATTCGGAAATGTTAACACAACTTTTTTTATTAGAAAATCTGTATTTGCAAAACAAAATAGCTTATTAATCAAAATACACCTTATTTGTTTGAATTGTTTAGTTTAGTTAAGTTTAGTTGTGCACGCAGAATTAGTAGGTACCATTATCTATTTACAAGTATAAACTTCAGTTGTTCTAACACATGTATTACATTCGACTTTACAACACCAATGAAACTTGCAGCCGCATCGTTCCTTAATCACTTGACGTTTAGTATTGTATCCTCGGCCGCAACACATTAGTGCACACCCATCCATTGCCAGTGAAGTTCTATTGCATTCACGCCCTGTTGTCCCAAGAGAACCCTTAAAAGAATATATTTACTAAAGTAATTTATTATTTTTGCAATTGACTTGCTATGCTTTTACTTAATAAATCAAATTGTGGTGGAAAAAGTGATCCGCAAGCGGAACTTGAACCCACGATCTCGGAATACCGTTCCGTAGCTCTGTCAACTGAGCTCATTGCGGTCGTGTTAACAGTAACCAATCTGACCACCACAACGTTCCTCGATTGAGTCTACAGTGCATTTTTGATGTGATGTTGATGACCACTTTTTGAAATAAACATCCAGTAGTACACCCTCTCCTCCCAACGGTGCTGTAAAATTCAGCTAAGGGATACTGCACACAGATAACATCCTTTGTGAGAGACGGAAAACTCGAAAATAAACCCCGTGCCAACACGCCTGGTCAGCGCGGTACAGTAGACCATAATCTCTTCCAAAGTGGGGAAGGCTCGTGCCCAACAATGGGAGGTAAATGGGCTGGAGAGAGAAGTACGAGTTGGACCCGCATACGAAGTGTTCCGTATCGTTACTGGTACCAATTCTAAGTGCACAAGTAGACTTAAATAGAAATGAAAACAACTATGACGTATTTTGATTAATTAGCTATTTTGTTGTGCACATTTTTTATTAATTAAAATCGTCTATAATATACAGATTTTTTAATAGAACGCTTCTTTTAGCTCTGCCAAATTGTGTTATTAACACTATCAATTTTAATTTTTATTTAAGTTGAGTTGTGCACGTAGAATCGGTAACCATTATCATGATATATCCGTCATATTCCAGACACCAAATAACGGGATGAGGTAAGAAGAATGAAGATGATGAGTATTAAATTTGTTGTTATGTTTCAAAGAATCCGTTAGATAGATTAATACATTGATAGATACATACCAAACTAATATAAGCGTGTTAAAAACTGCGTATTATAGACCAGCGATTTTATTGAATATAGATGAGTACAATAAAATAGCTAAATAATCAAAATACAGCTATAGTCGTTTTAATTTTTTAGTTTAGTTTTGTCGTGCATGTAGAATCGGTACCATTAAATAACATACCAAAGTTTCATTCTTAACACAGTAGTTAGGCGATTCTTCAAGGTACACGAGATCTTGTGCTGTTGGTAAAGTGTATCTTGGATTCGTAAGTCGCAGTTTCCCTCGTCTAGACACCTTCACTTCTGTAGCGCCTTCATATTTATCTTTCAAGTAATCACCTGTAATAATAAGAAATTTTTATGGCCAATTCACATATATCTAGACCGAAATTAAGAGTAATGCTTATTTCTTTCTTTCTCTCTCACTCCAACCTATTGACTTCCCACTGTTGGGAAAGCGTCTGCGCCACTTTGGGAGTAATTATTTTCTACTGTGCCTCACTGACCAGGCGTGTTGGCACAGGGTTTATTTTGTGGGTTTCCATCTCTTTTAGCTGGCTTTGGCAGGACACTGAGAAGGAAAAGGGGTGGCGACACTTGTATTCTTAATTATTCACCAAACATGTACCTATTTATTAAATATAGGTACATTAAAAGTGCGAAATGCTTTGCATAAGTCATTTCTCATAGAAAAATGCATACAAAACACTCTGACTGTGTTCATGGCCTTTATATATTTATGTAGTTTTCTGATGTAGGAATCTTAACCACAACTATATACGCGTATTGAAAATGTATATAATAATATGTTCATACTTTTTATAAACAAGTTCTATCTGGGGGTCCTGAGCTCTTGAGCTTTATTAACGTAATCTGTGTATATAACATTCAACATCATTAGATACTAGCTGTTGCCCTCGACTCCATCCGCGTAGAATTTAGGAAATTTTCCCCGTTTTTGCAACATTTTTAACTACTGCTTGAGTGAGAGTATTATAAACGTAAGAGTAAACAAATATAATCAGAATGAACGAACAGCTAAGCTATCAGGAGTTACACGTGTTATTGTGAGTCAACCATAAAATATAGATATGTGCTGTTTCGGGATATTTTTTAGACATTTTTATGTAGAATATTTCCGTCATACATGATTTCTATGTAACTTTAACCGTTAAGGCTGCAAACGCGACGGAAGCTTAAAAAATGAAGCAGCTTTTCCCGTTTTCCTAACATTTCCCTTCACTACTCTGCTCCTATTGATTGTAGCGTGATGAAAAGTATACTATAACCTGCCCAGGAGTATGAAGAATAATTGTACCAAGTTTGGTTAAAATCCGTCGAGTAGTTTTTGTTTCTATATGGAACATACAGACGGACAGACAGACAGACAGACATACAAAAATTTTACTGATTGCATTTTTGGCATCAGTATCGATCACTAATCACCCCCTGATAGTTATTTTGAAAATATATTTCATGTACAGAATTGACCTCTCTACAGATTTATTATAAGTATAGATGATTGCATTTGTTAATGTTAAAAAAATTTATTATGCATATTAATGAATCATTAGCATTTTAAAAATATTAAATGAATATCTATAAGTAATTATGATATGTGTGGCTGCACAGTGTGGCTTTATACAAGATTTCCTTTGCCTTTTGGCGCTAATGGGCGTATGATTTAAGCGCCCACCCGTAAGATGGCGCGGGTCATAAATTCTGTAGTCACTAATTATTGCTAACTTACTAAGCCATTATGCCAACATGCCCTATAATTTTGTACTAGTCCACGCTGAAAAACATATTTTTATCTCTAAATAATGACTGTAATTAAAGTATTATATTACAATTTAATAAATATCTAATAATATTATGTGACTGTATTGCGTTATTTAATTATAGCGTACTAGCTGCGCCCCGCGGTGATACCCGCGGTAAAAAGGATAAAAAATAAGTTCATTTTCTATTCCATTTTTCATTGGAAAATTTTATGAAAATCCATTCAGTAGTCTTCTTTACGTGAAAGCACAATAAACATCCTTACATATCCAAACATTGGAGTATGGATTAGAGATGAAACGGATAGTAGTTTGGCCGGATACCAGATATTCGGTGAGCTACTAGGCCGGAGCGCCGCATATCCGGCTGCCGGATATTCGGCCCTTTATTGCGTTGACGCGATCAGTTTGATTTGAATATTGGTGCAGTGAATGAGATCGGAAATATTCAGGCGCATTCGGGTCGCACGTAAACGGAGATCGGGTCGACTCGGGGGCGTACGAGTGTTATCGCGCGTGTCAGTTTGTGTTTGTTTCTCAGTTCGTTTGTTGTTTATTTCATTGTTTATCACTTGTCGTCGTGATTTTATGTTTGAATTCTGATAGATTAACAAGAAATGTCATCATCAAAAACACGATCGCCAATATGGCAATATTTTGATGACTTCTTAAATGATGACACCTTAAAATGACATACTATTTGCAATGATATCTTCAGATGTGCTAATTTCGACATTGTTTTCTAATATTATTATTACTTGACATATTTTTTTTGTAACAAAATGAAAACCGCATGCCTAATATTATATGTTTATATTAACTACCAATGTTGTACGCCTAAATGGCAGGACATAGTGAAACCTGTTTTAATTTCTACGGATCTCAACATCTTATGTACCTATTTGTCCACAATAAAAAATACTTTGACTTTGACTTTGACTTTGATTTAAACAGTGACGATAACAAGTACGCGGTATGTTTATTGTGTCAGGTTAAAATTGCTCGAGGTGGTGAAGGAAAAAAAGGCGTATTAAACTAATAATTAATAAAACAAACATTTTTGATGTGCGATTATAAAAATAAACAGTGTCCATAACCTATTGGAGTATGATTTACCTTGTGTTAAATAAAAAGATTTTTTTAAATTTTACTATCCGGTATCCGGCCGGATAATTGCCGGATACCGGATAGTTACCGGATATCCGTTTCATCTCTAGTATGGATAGAAGACCGAGCAAACGTTCGCGTTGCTTAGCCAACAGTTTAAGTATTTTATTTTATAGCGCGTAATTTAAGCTTTTTTCGTCATATCTCCTAAGATATTCATTTAAATTGCATGCTGTAAAGAGCAGTTATAATCTATATTAATTGTGTAAGCTAACTAAGCTATTTAATTTGATAAAAAATATTATTATATACACATAAATAGCTTTTGAAAACACCCTATTGAATTTGATAATTTTTTTGACATTATTATGGGTACAACCGGGTATCCCTTAAAAGATAGACATACTTCGCGGACTTTTTTGAACAACTATAGGTAACAAACAATTCCTCCATACATTAGTTTGTTGTACCTCACATAGATAAGACAGCGTTTTCATTTATAGCTCGCGCGCGTCCGAATTTCTCGGTAAAATTAATCATATCTCATCCAATATATAGTAAACCCCAATAAATTATTGTAAAAAAGCCATCCTCTTGAACCATTCTATCTATTTAAAAAAAAACGCATCAAGCTCCGTTGCGGATTTCTGAAGATATAAGCTCACATAGGGACATACATACAAAAATTACGACTTTGTTTTATAAGAAGTAAAGATAAAGATAAAGATGTGACACATTACAAAAATTTTAGGCTCTCTTGTTTTTTAACATTTTTAAAATAACATTAAAAAAGGTTAATAAAAAAATGTGAATATAAAGAGTTTTAATATATTCGACTAAGTTGCAATTGCATTAGATAACAATACATTAAAATAACTGTTAAGATACAAATTGCTAAGTGCACAGTTTGGTCATAGAGTCTGGCATTTTATACTTGTGTAGGTACGTGTCATGGGATGAGATGAGTCTTTTGTATCCACCGTATACACAAATATTCAGAGACAGGTCATTAAACTTCAATAAGTACCACAGATGTGGGTTAGAGCTAAAGAAAAACTAATCAAAGACCACCCATAATAAGTTGATCGAAAAAAAATATTATGAAAAAGAAAACAATAAAATTTTAAATGCTCATAATAAATATGTTAAGATCATGACAAAAGCTTACGAGTTATAGCATTTAGTAGCTCGTAAAGTTGATAATAGGGTCTATTACACAATGCAATGGTTGTAAAATATTTTTATATCTATGGAATACGATGACAACTCAATTTAGATGGCATTAATTATGTTCACGGCTTTCGCGCAGACTAAGAGATGTTTTAACATCGACCTTCACCCATCCGATAACCAGATACAACTTTCTACTTATATGTTACTTATGAGGAAGAATAAATAAATAAATAAATATTCATGGACATTTCACACAACGTCCTCTGGTCCCAAGCTAAGCTTATTATGCTTGTGTTATGGGTACCAGAATACGGATATAATACATAAACTACTTTTCTTTTGTAAATACATACTTATAATACATAGAAAACACCCAGACGTAGTACAAACATTTGTATGACATTTATGAATATCACACAAATGATTGTCCCAAGCGGGAATCGAACCCGCGACCTTGTGAACGGCAGTCCAGTACATGAAACACTACGCCACGAAGCCCGTCTAAGAATGTTTGGATCGTAACAGATGACGCTTTATTATACCAGCTTACCCCCATGGGAAAAGGCGTGACGTTATGATGATGAAGATTTTGTTACTCTTTCGGGCAAATCAGTGCATGGATTTTAGTAAAACTTCAAAATTATCTTATATTAATTAATTTTTAGTAAGTAATTTTAGTAATTTTGTTGTGCTGATATGCCCATATTCCTCAATTTTCTCCATCATTGTGGTTTGCTGGAAGAAAATTCATTATTGAATTAAGCTCGCCTTTGTACATGTTGTTTCTTTTATGTAGGTATGTAATTTTTTTCTGTTTTGCCTTGTATGTGTGCAATAAAAAAAAAATAAAAAAAAATCTGGTGTGCAGTATTCCTACTGCTACTACAGAATATAGTTACAAAAACACACAAAATTTTGTTTTAGTTTTAGGCAGATTTAGTTTTGCCGCAACAGAATAGGTACCTGTATTTAATTTTAGTTTAGTTTTAGCGCAAAATCATTGCAAGGTTTTAAATTTTTACATGCTTTAATTTAATTAATACCAGGCCAGCAGAAACACAAAGGAGAACATAGAAGTAATGGTCACTCATTATCTATGGTCCGATATCTATGGTCCAAACAATAGAGATTTAGTTAAAATAGGTTTTGGTTAATTAAGTGTAAATTTTGGGTTGTGTTAAATGATCTTTAAGTTTGTATATGACTATCATTAATAAAGGTTTTTGTCGACATTGTAAACTTAATATACTGTGACTCGGCCATCTTGGATATTCGTGTAGGTACCATAGTACAAAAACTTAAAACCGTTTCTATACTAATACTAGCTGACCAGGCAAACGTTGTTTTGCCATACAAAAAAAAAAGTTTTGAAAAATAGATGTTGGCCTATTCTCAGACCTACTGAATATGCATGTAAAATTTCATAAAAATCGGCCAAGCCGTTTCGGAGGAGTACGGTAACTAACACTGTGACACGGGAATTTTATATATTAGAAGATGTATGTAGCATGTAATATGTTCGTGTGGTGACCGGATTAGGAATACAAGTGTCACCACCCCATCTCCTCCCAAGGGTGCTGTAAAAGTCAGCTAAGGGATATTGCACACAGATAACATCGTCTGTGAGAGACGGAAAACTCTAAAATAAACCCTGTGCCAACACGCCTGATCAGCGCGGTACAGTAGACCATAATCCCTCCCAAAGAGGAAGAGGACTGTGCCCAACAGTGGGACGTAAATGGGCTGGAGAAGTATGTAGCAGGTTATCTACAAAGCAATTTGACGTGCTTCGTAGTGGAGTGGTTCATGTAACAGACTGTTCACGCCAAAGTGATGAGTGGGGGCCCTTCAAGTGCTTCGACGATGTTTGTTTTTTAATATAAGAATATAAGTGTTTTAGTTTTAAGATCCTGCATGCCGTCAGTGCGCCTTGAGACGCGGTTTTGTACGGACGACAATTTAATATTGTAAACCACCACATTACAGTTCATTAAATACAGTGCAAAAACTTCGTAAATTGTCTCAATTCAGTCTTATCCCATCAACGTGAAGACCGGCGCATTCATCTGGTGACCCCGACGTGATCACCTACGTCATCAATCATTTGGTGACCCTCGACGTGATCACCTACGTCATCAATCATTTGGTGACCCTCAACGTGATCACCTATGTCACCCATCATATGGTGACTCCTACACGATCATTTATGTCACCCATCACATGGTGACCTCTACACTATAATCTATGTCACCCATCACATGGTGACCTGCAACACGACCATCCGTGTCATCGCTACCTGGTGACCTCCACGCTCTACGTGCTCAGCTTCGACTTGGCGCCAATCCGCTGAACTGTTGACACGCAATTCGTCTTTTATACGGAGCCAGCCCTCAGGAACTCGCCAGCCTCCAGCTGCAGCAACTATTGCCGAGGGAAAGTATCCTTTACAAAAAATATCCACTCTACTTCGATTCGTGTAAGTATTGTTGATATTGTTTTTGTTTTTTACTCATTAACATACCATTTTCTGTTTTAATGTTAACGTTATTTGTTACAAATAGTTATTTGGTATTTTGCAGACATACAAATCACAAATATTTGTGACGTTTTATTTAATTAATGTCGTTTATTTACCTATTTCATCTAAACCACATTTCAAAATTATTCAAAATCTATTCTACAATACATTTGAGTAGATTACAATCGTACTATCTTAAGAGCTCACACATGTTAAAAATTATTTCTTTCAGCTAAACTTGTACTAAGTTATCATAATAATAACTAATACCCTTTTAAAAACTGCATTCCAGTTCACATCGTGGTACTTCAGTTCCCGCTAAAGTGCCGTCACGGTGTTATCGCGGTCCTTGAAACAAGCAGTGACGCAAGCGCTGCTCTTAAGCTTTCGTCAATTGACAAGGGTCCTGTACTTCGGATATCGAGTTTTTTATCGCTTCGCTCAACGGCAGACTACGTAACGTATTGTTTTCACTGTTTATTATTTACTTTGGTTAAAAGTTATAATAATCACTTCTTTTTAATTATTCAATTTTTTAAGTCTCTATTATTATTCTTTGCACCGACAAAATGAGTGAGCTAAAGGACCTTATTAAACAAAGGGGACATATAAAAGCGCGATTAACACTGTTTGAAAAATATTTGCGGCCTTTGTTAGACACTGAGGAAACAAGTGCAACTAAATTAAACGAACTTCGCTTGCGCTTAACAAAGCTACGCGATGTTTCAAGCAACTACGACGACATTCAGTCGAAAATTGAAATGTTAGACGATGATACCGATAATCAAACACTAGAACGCGAAACTACTGAAAACAAATTCTTTTACTTATTGTCTGAAGCGCAGTCACTCATTGACACGTTTGAAAAGTCTAATAAATTAGAAGCTTCATCAAGTTCCAGCCACCATAATATTCATTTGCAATTGCCACCTGTTAAGATACCAATCTTTAACGGTGCGACCAATGAATGGCTATCTTTTAGAGATACATATTCATCCTTAATACACAATAACAAATCTATTCCAGAGATAAATAAATTTCATTACCTTAAGACATATTTAGCAGGGCCAGCTAGTGCCATTATTAATTCAATTATCGTATCGTCAACTAATTATTCTATTGCATGGAATTTACTTTGCGAACGATACGATAATAAACGCATTTTAATAAACGAACATATTAAGTGCTTGTTTTCGATAGAGCCACTAAACAAAGAGACACATCGCGGTATACGTAGTTTAATAGACACATTAAGCAAAAATTTAAGCGCGTTACAATCCCTAGGGGAACCTACTAATAAGTGGGACACTTTAATCATTTATATGGCATCAACTAAATTAGACAGTTTCACATTCAGAAACTGGGAAGAATATAGGAGCAACATGGCATCACCTACTATAGATGACTTTTATTCATTTCTACGTAAGCGTTCTACAATTCTGGAAACTATGGAAGTTAGTAAGGTCGATAGGTACCACAAACGTCACAACTCACCTAACTCGAAAGCGTTCCATAGTTCATCCATAAAGTCATCTTCATATGATATGTATCAATGTCCTGTCTGCCAGGAAAATCACAAAATATATCAGTGTCCTACTTTCAAGTCATTATCGATTAAAGATAGAATTTCTAAGGTAATTTTATTGAACCTATGTAAAAATTGTCTTCGTAAGGACCACCAGTCCTATGAATGTAAGCTAGGCAGTTGCAGAATTTGTAATAGAAAACACAATACTTTACTACACATACAAAATTCTGCACAAATGTCCAACAATTGGGAACCAGCCAATAGAAAAGCTACTAACAACACTCAAAGTCCTATAACTAACTCTGAGGAACCGAGTACCTCTATTTCTGTTTCCATGGCTGCTAGTTCTCCCAACAAAGCTCTACTTTCTACTGCCCTAGTCAAAGTAATAAGTAATGGGCAAACATTTATTCTAAGAGCATTACTTGATTGCGGTAGTCAATCTACATTTATCACAGCTCAAGCTCAAAGGCAAACATGTTCACCAAAATATAATCACGACTATCACTGCGTTTCGGGTATAGGCAGTACTATTTTAAATGTTACTGAACATTGTTATCTTAATCTTATGTCTTTGAACAGTTCATATAGTATTCGTGTTAAATGTTTTGTGCTGCCATCTATTACAGACAAGCTGCCACACGTTGCAGTAGACACACGCGATTTTAATATTCCTCCTAATGTTCATCTTGCCGATCCTAACTTTTACAAACCCGACCAAATTGATATTTTATTAGGTGCTGACGTATTTTGGGATATTGTGGGACCAGGAAAAATTAATATAGGACCACAAAAACCGATTTTACAAGAAACACAGTTAGGATGGATAGTGGCTGGCCCCACAGCGATTTATAATAAACAAAACGATTTAAAATCTCATAGCCATTTATCTCTAGACATAAGCCAGCAACTTCGTAAATTTTGGGAACTCGAGGAAATTAAATTTGACACCACAAATACTAGTGATAATTATTGTGAAACATTATTTACTAACACCATGAGCCGAGACATTAATGGTAGATTTTGTGTACAAATTCCATTTAAAGAGTCCACTCAAAGCTTAGGTGAATCATACAATATAGCCGAAAGAAGGTTATTACAGCTAGAAAGAAAATTAAAGAGCAAACCCGAGCTTAAATTAAACTATCGCGAATTCATTCATGAGTATGAACGCTTAGGCCATATGACGGAAATTTCCCGACCTGTATTCGGTTGTTATTTGCCTCACCACGCCGTCATACGCGAGTCTAGTGAAACTACTAAACTTCGGGTCGTCTTTGATGCGTCGTCAAAGACTTCTAGTGGATTATCACTTAATGATATACAATACGTCGGACCTGTCGTGCAGGACGATTTATTTTCAATTCTTCTAAGATATAGACAACATAGATTTGTTGTTTCAGCGGACGTAGAAAAAATGTATCGCCAAATACTAGTTGATCCTAAACAACGACATTTACAATTAATTTTATGGCGAGACGAGCCCTCGCATCCAATTAAAATATATCAATTAAATACTATTACATATGGAACGGCTAGTGCGCCTTATCTTAGTACTAGGTGTTTATTACAACTATCAAAAGAATGTAATGACAAAAAACTAGCTCAAATCATTAAAGAAGATCTGTACATAGACGATTTTCTATCAGGAGCGGAAAACTATAACGATCTAAAGAAAATAATCGATTCTGTTACTTCTATTTTAAACTACGCTTGTTTTCCATTACGTAAGTGGCGTACTAACTTACCATCACTTTTCAACGATGAATCTAACACTTCGAGATCAAAAAATTTAGACTATATGAATCATTCTACTGTTTTAGGTCTTAACTGGGACCCGTCAAAGGATGTATTCCATTTTTCTGTCAATATGGATCTAGATCAAAGGCCAACAAAACGTACTATCTTGTCTAACTCTGCCAAGCTATTTGATCCTCTGGGATTGCTCAGCCCATGTACAATTATTCCTAAGATGATTTTGCAAGGACTCTGGCTATCTAAATTGGACTGGGATGACCCAGTGGATGGTACATTACTAAAACGATGGATAGGATTCACATCACAATTACACACTATAACTAACATAGAATTACCGAGATGCGTTTTAATACCACAAGCAACTCAAATTGAGCTTCATGCATTTTCCGATGCGTCGCAGTCAGCGTACGCGTCGGTTATCTATCTAAAATCAGTCAATGATCTAGGTCAAGTTTTAATTAGACTTCTTTGCGCTAAAACTAAGGTTGCTCCAGTAAAGTCTACTACGATACCTCGTCTTGAGCTCTGCGGAGCATTATTATCAGCTCGACTGTGTGCTAAAGTTTTAAAAGCACTACGTTGCAAGATAGATTATATTTATTTCTGGACTGATTCAACAATAGTTTTAGGATGGCTATCTCATCAACCTTGTAGTTTAAAACCTTTTATTGCTAACCGTGTCGCAGAAATTCAGAAATTGACAGCCGAGGGTGTCTGGAGGCATGTTCCAGGTAATAATAACCCTGCTGATCTAGCATCTCGAGGAATCAGTCCTAAATCTTTACAAACAGCCACCTTATGGTGGAATGGTCCCTCTTTTCTAACAAGAGAGAGAGATCTTTGGCCTCAGAATATAGAAAGCCACGAAAATTTACCTGAATTAAAGGAACTTAAAAATATATTATGCACATCTAGAATATTGCATACTACTAGTGTCTCTGAATATAAAAACATTGTTAAATTTGATAGATTTTCAAAATTTACACGCCTACAAAGGTCTCTTGCTTACGCCATGCGATTTATTTACAATTTACAACATAAGAATTGTAAGTTATCCGGTCCTTTAAGCATTGACGAGCTAAATAAATCTTTAAGTATCTTAATCAAACAACACCAAGGTGAATGTTTTAGCATTGAATTAAAAATCTTAAAAAACAATGAAACATTACCATCAAAGTCGCGTATTTTATCTCTAAGTCCTTTTATCGACCAAAACGGTATTATTTATGTCGGAGGCAGATTACAAAATTCTAAGGAGCCGCATATAAAAAAACATCCAATCTTATTAGATTCTAATCACGTATTCACGAAATTACTATTTAGGCACTTTCATTTAAAACTTTTACATTGCGGACCTCAACAATTAATTTATGACATAAGAAATAAATATTGGCCTTTAAGAGGCAGGGTATTGGCAAGATCAACAGTCAATAATTGTAAAACATGCAAAATTATGAAAGCAAAATTTCTTAATCCAATTATGGGTAACTTGCCTTCTAGCAGAGTTACTCCAAATCAGCCATTTCATATCAGTGGTGTTGATTTCGGTGGTCCTTTTTATATTACCGACCGCAAGGGTCGCGGATGTAGAATAACAAAATGCTATTTGTGTTTATTTATCTGTTTTAGTACAAAGGCAGTACATCTAGAAGTAGCTAGTGATCTTACTACAGACTGTTTTATTTTATGCTTGCGGCGCTTTATATCTCGCAGGGGCAAACCTTTAGAATTATATTGCGATAACGGTACTAATTTTGTCGGTGCAAATAATGAAATTGCTAGCTTTTTACAAAACAGTGAAGCCATTACGAGTTTTTCTGCCGAAGAAGGCATAATCTTTAAATTTTCACCTGCTTATTCACCTCATTTCGGAGGCCTATGGGAAGCAGGTATCAAATCTGCAAAATACCACATAACTCGTATTTTACGCGATAAACATTTTACATTTGAGGAATTATCAACATTATTTTCGCAAATTGAAGCTCTCCTGAATTCCAGACCTCTAACTCCTCTCTCATCAGATCCCAATGACCTCGATCCTTTAACTCCTGCTCACTTTCTCATCGGCAAGCCTCTTACTTCATTGCCTTCAGAAAACCTGAAGGATGTCAACTCTAACCGACTGGATCGATACCATCTAATTGAAAAAATGCGACAACATTTTTGGGATCGATGGCAACAAGAATACCTCTGCGAATTACAGCAAAGATCAAAATGGAAAATTCAACAAAAGGGATTCCAGAAAGGAGATTTAGTCATCATAAAAGAGGCCAACACACCACCATTAAAATGGCGATTGGGCCGAATACACCATCTTTTTCCCGGACCTGACGGAATCGCCAGAGTTGCGGAAGTCTTCACTTCTAAGGGGGTCATACGCAGAGCAGTACATAACCTCTGCCCTTTGGAAGATGACCACATCTCAAAACCCTAAGAATTTTGAGGGCGGGGAGGATGTTCACGCCAAAGTGATGAGTGGGGGCCCTTCAAGTGCTTCGACGATGTTTGTTTTTTAATATAAGAATATAAGTGTTTTAGTTTTAAGATCCTGCATGCCGTCAGTGCGCCTTGAGACGCGGTTTTGTACGGACGACAATTTAATATTGTAAACCACATTACAGTTCATTAAATACAGTGCAAAAACTTCGTAAATTGTCTCAATTCAGTCTTATCCCATCAACGTGAAGACCGGCGCATTCACAGACTGTCGTTCACTAGGTCGCAGGTGTGATATTTATAAATGTCATACAAATGTTTCTACTACGTCTGGGTGTTTACTATGTATTATAAGTATGTATTTACCAAAAAAAAGTAGTCTATGTAGTTTATCCGTATTCTGGTACCCATAACACAAGCAAGCTTAGCTTGGGACCAGAGAACGTTGTGCGAATGTCCATGATTATTTAATAAAAAGAAAGTAATGGTCCGAGCACAAAATATTTTCATTAATAGCTACAGTTTTCGAGAGCTTTTATTTATAACCGACTTCAAAAAAAGAGTAGGTTCTTAATTCGTCTATTTGTTCTTTTTTATTACTTTTTTTAAATTTGTTACCTCAAAACTTTTAACTGGGCGAAGCCATTTTAAAGATTCTTTTTTTAACTATATATCTGCGGGATGTAGTAGATGTAGTCACGGGTTATAAACTAGTATAGATTGATAAATAGTTATAACTTACCCACTTCCCTAAAAGAAGCAAGTTGTTGCCAGCAAGTGATCAGACTACAGGAACCAGAGACTCCGTGACATTTGCATGTCACTCTGGACTTTGCTATCACTGCCTGCCAATAAATAAACAGTTCTATTATCACCAGCACTCTGTTAAAGAGGTCTTGGATTCATTAAAGTAGCTGGGGTTTAGTATATGGTTGTTAGTTTGACTTTTGGTTTTTTATGAAGGAAAAACTAATTATGTACAACGTCCTGGGAATCGAACTCATGAGCTTAAGAACACCAATCCGCCAGCCTAATCATTGTACCGTAGGCCTACCCATAGATAACTAATTTTAATTGTTTCCTTAACCTTTTTCAAAATCGAGTTAGGCTCGTATCCGAAGGCTTCCGTACTGGTATTATCATGATATATCTCCAATATTCTCGACCATAAATAAGGGGAAAAGGGCAGGAAAATAAAGATGATCAGTGTTTGTAGTTACAGTACAGCATCATCTGATAAACAACAACTGTGAAATTTTCAACTGTCTAGCTATCACTGTTCCTGACAGCCTGGTGACGGAAGGATAGCGAAGTCTCAGTAATAAGGTTCAGTTTTACATTTTTGTTCGAAACCTTAAAAACCTTTTGTCGGATTAACGCAAATCTACATCATACCCGTCTACCAGCCTCGTTGTTGTGCCTATTCATTAGTTGTCGACCTTGCTCCCGGCTGCCTCTTTTCACTTTCCTCTCTCGTTCTCTTACGTCCACAAATACTTCCGTGAATCTGTTCAAAAACATCACAAATATACTTAGACCAAAAATTAAGAAACACGCTTGAAAATCCTAAGTATTTTTTTAAGCTTTGCGTTGTCATTGGTCCTTTACATGTGTTCGAAATTTCAGATCAATCCGACTACTGCAAGTGGGTGAAAATCACTTTCAAAGATTCCGTTACATAGATTATTACATTGATAGATTTTTATTTATGAAAACTTTCATATATAAATTCTAGAGCAGCATTTTAAAGCCACTATTTTCCTTAGATATCGAAGGCATGAGGATTAACACTTCCTTGTAACTCCTGTACTCCTAGTACATGTTATCGGACTTTAGCTTTTCTGACTGGTTAAATCCGGGTAATGTTTGGATTATCCGCTTTTCACTTTATTTGGTTACATAACCTTAGTGGAAACCTTAATGGTAGTGAGGAAAAAGTAATGAAATTTCGTGGGGTATTTAGTTCGAATCAATAAAATTGCTCTTCGATTTTAAGGAAGGATGAAACTAATTTGTGTAAAAAGGTGAGATATTTGGAAAAGAAGAGTTTTTTCTTTATTTAATTTAACTTGGAAATAGAGACCTAGAAGTGCTGTAAAAGCCAGCTAAAGGATATTATAAGAAGAAAGATGGTTTTAGGGTTATAAATGACGTGTGGTCTGGTTAGAGGATAAAATGAAATACGTACGGACTTGCATGGCGTTTATTTGCGACTCTCTATATTTAATATAATACATATTAGTTTATATAGTTAAGGAGAACAATCGTTTCTATATATTCCTAAAACTGCTGATACGCTGAGTGTTGCATACAATGAGTTTATACATAATATATTTGTATACAATAAATTAGGCGTCGAGCAAACAATAGGACCATACATACTGTAATAAATATATTTGTTTATATTAACCTGGGTGGCTAGCACAATGGTCTCTATGCATTCGTAGACCTGGTGACATTACGTCTACTTGCAAACAATGAATTCATACAATGTGTTCCTACAATGGTAAACTCGTAACTAAACCCTATGCCAACACGCCTGGTTTTGCAGATTGCATTGCATTGCAGAACAAAATACCTTTTTGAAGTGAAGGAGGCCGTATCCAACAGTGGGACAATTATGGGCTGTTCTACTAGAAATATCTATTTGAACTAAATATTTACGAGTATTGAGTTTTAAAATAATGTTATTTTTAAAATAATAAAAACGAACAGATCCAACCGAGAAATTTCAAACTTACTTAGAATGTAAGTTTTCCGACTCCTGGTACCAAGGAAAACTTTTGTTTCAGTTCAGCGTAAGAAAGAGACAGCTATAGTTTTGCTACGAATCCCTTTGCTACGTGAAATGGGCGTAGCAGTTACTACTAGAGGTATTGATCGATCGTCTGTTTCGTTGTAAAATCAACCTTAACCTTAACATAAGGGTGGGTTATTCTCCTGGTACTATAAAATAAGATGTGCGTTATACATTGCGTTTTCTTTCTTATGAAGTTTATTGTGGAAAAGCTTCAATGTATTTCCGATCCGGTTAAAACGGATTAGTATATCTTACACTTTATGATTTCCTAGTACAGGTTTTCGGCATTACCCGTTAATGCCAGCTTAACCCGGGTTATCCAGGATATATATCCTTACCTTTTAAATATTACATCGATATTGCGGAATTAATTTGTATTTTTGAACAGACTTAGGTATTTGTTAAGTAAATAGACAGTTAAAATGTTTCTTTTAATTTATTTTTGTTTTTAGTAATGATATATAAGGCTATGATTAATTTTGTCAATATTTGTATGTCAGGGTAATTTTGAGACTAATTGGGATTGTGGTGAAAGAACTATTTCCCACGTTTTTTTATTTATTTAAATAATCTAGCATATCCAGATTATTTACAGATATTATAATCTACCCTATCAGACTATTGAGTAATTTAATTCTAACTTAAATTGCTATGAGTTACTTCAGAAAGTGTCCATTAACACCTATCTTACTGTCTCTAATAACGGGGGAAGACATTTTGTTCATGTGTTCTTTAAGCAATGATACGCTGTACTACACATCACATCTTTTGAGCCTTCTTACTATTATCCATGTTGTCGAGGAGCTCGATGGCCTCGATATTCACATGATGGAGAAGTCTATGTTCATATGCTTCTGCGTATTTTTTTATAATATCTGTGACCAGGTCTACTTTGAGATCCCGATGAAGGTCATCATTGCGGAATTACCAAGGTGCGTTTACAATGCCTCTGAGTACTTTGTTCTGGTACTTCTTATTTGTATGTTACTTTGTTTGGTACAGCCCCATAACTGAATACCATAAGTCCAAATAGGCATGAGGACTTGTTTATACAATAAAAATTGTAGTGTACCGACTAGAAAGAACTTGTTCCAAGTAACCAGTACATGATTTTGTAGCGCAGCTTTAGCTCAGCGCGTTTCTTTTTGACATGTGCTTTCCAGCGAAGCTTAGCGTCCAATATCATGCCCAGATACTTGGCTGTATTTTCGTATGGTATAACTTTCTTATTTAAGTACACCGGTTGGTAGTGGCCTTTTGTTAGTAAAGTCTAAACTAGTTCCCCACATGACGTGATAAGATGAAGAAGACCTCTTTTAGTTAATAAAATAATTTTCTTAGTATAAAAACTTAAAAATTTTCTAGCGTAAATTTTATATCTAAAAATCAATTGCTGTTCGATATTCTCGCTAAAACTCGCGAAAGACTGGGCCGATTTTCGTCTTGAAACGTAAAGTCGAGTTGAAGTAGTAAATATTTTTTTAAATTATTGCATTGTCATCGGTCCTTAACATTTCCATAACAAAATTTTAAGTCAGTTCGATTACTGCAAGTAGGAGAAAATCACTTTTAAAGATTCCGATACATAGATTAATACATTGATAGATACGTACCGAACTAATAAAAAGCCAATATCAATTGAGAAAATTCTTAAATTTCTGTTACTTACTAAGATATTTTATTGTCAGGAGAAAACAATCTAGTTCTACAGTCTTATGAAATAAAACAGTTTTTTTTCACCTAAAAAATAACAAATATAATTGGAATTGGAATTCTTGATACTTTTATTTATTTATGCAAAACATACAAATTATCAAAAAAAAAACAATAAAAAATACATTCACACAAAAAGCTTAATGTTTTTCATACATGCTAACTTTAGTAGGTATAACATAATTATGTATCTTCTTTGTATTCTGTGCTTATCTTTAGGTCATTTGTGTTGATGACAGATTTGTCATTGTTTAACAATTAACAGATAACTGATTAGAATGCGAGAAATTTGCTCCAGTCCAAGAGATTTCGCTGCGTGCTAAGCATTCCTTAAATTCCACCCGATATCCTGTCTCTCATGCTATCCTAGTAACAAAAATTCTCAAATGCGGGAAATTCTCCTTTATGAGGTTGGAACTTGTTCAGCGACATTTACGCTTTTCTTCTTCGCATTCCATACATTCTTTTTGCTCCTAAACAATATGTTCTCCTAGTGATGAAAATTCAAATGCTGACATCGGAAAAACTTTTTTAAAGTCCTTTCTTTTGCTTATAAAAAATACAAAGCTCTCCCTGTAAAAAAATCTATGTGTGCGTATCTGAGAAACTCCTCCCCTTGCATGCATGTGTTGTGTATGTAGACACTGTACGCACACTATATTGGACTTAGAAGTCCCAGGAAAACTTTCTAACCCTCTGTCGCAATATGTGTTCCTGGTAATTTGGCCCCGGGATTTTTACAAAGCTTTGTTCTCGAAATTTCTCTCGGATTTGAATTAATTATGCTGCTATTTGTCAAGTTTAATTTAAAAATTAAGAAATATAACAAGTACAATCCAGTTGATTGATTAGTATGTGCATAGTTATAAAACGGAATACATAGTTTTTAACTTGGTTCGTGTTTAAATCGATATAACTCTCCGAATAACTCTCCTTGACTTGAACTCTCCTTAACTTGACTCTCCGAATAAACATTTAAATGTTTCGTACACAGCAATCAGATTCCATCTAACACTATTGGTATAATTTTTATAAGCATAATATTATTATAATTTATATGCCTATGGAGATTAGGTGAACTACTTAGAAATGATGATCATTTTGCTATCGCTTGAATTGTAGAGAGTGAAAGTGCTTTCAGTTCGTGTGACGTCACCGATGTCTATTCAACCTCTTAAATCTTATAAAGTCCTAGTAGAGTTGCCTCAAACGATGACGTTTCAGCTGACGTGTTCATGCGAACTTAAAGCTTAACGATATATTCCTTTAGTTCCTGTTATCCTAGTAACAGTGGCACAAAATGAGCAGACATTTTCATGATTTTCGAGATAACTTTTAATAAATGTTACGAAAAGTTTATTAATTTATTCGAAGGGTGCGGTAATCGCAGATTAGTATTTTTTTATATGCGGCTATATTATGATTTGAAATATTGGTACATTATAATTTCGTATTCTTTCTTTTCCATAATAGCCCATTAGGGTCCCACTTTTGGGCACGGGCCTCCTTCGGGAAGGTAGATAAATATGTGTGTCTACTACCACGTTGACGTGTACTCCACACGGAAAATTTCGCATTAATATGTGTATGATTACCTATTTTTTCTGTGAAAAAATCTTGCAAGTGGTTGTATAAAGATTCAGGTTTACAGCACAGATTACAGCCTCTATATAAAGTAGTAACACACGTACTCTGTGGTACTATTTGATAATCTTTATAAAAGCTTTTTCTTTGTTAAATTTTCATAGTTGCCTAAATTATTGGGTTGAAGCACAGTTGAAGTAAATTTTGTGAAGAAAACAAGTGGGACAAAATTTTTTAATATTTTCCTTAATTGTACGTACTTTTTGTACGTTGTACGTACGTTATATGATGATGATTGTTAGGTATCCTTAATAAAAGATAAAAGAAAAAAAGATGTGTGGCACTCGGGGACTGCCGCATGCCGCGGTAAAGCAATTAAATTAATACATATATGCAATAGCATAGCATTTTTTATCAACTTATGCAATTATAAATATTTATTTATTTTATTTATGCAGTATTTTATTATGAGATAATATAATAAACGTTTTAGCGTAAAAATACTATTATGAATATCAGGTTTTGATAATTTTCGCGAACCGATTTTAGCGAACTTTTAAACCTCCGATAAGTCATTATGAATAAGACCATATATCTCTACATTTATTTCCATTGAAAGTAAAAAAAAGAAAAACACCCCGTTGTATATCAATGACGTCACTTGACGGTTCTATTTCCACCACGAGTAAGTTATGAATTCCTGGTAAACCACGTGAAACGGTGACGCAATCAGCGTTGTAGTGACGTCATCGTGAAAGCAACATCGAATAAAACTCCAGTGTTGGTCCTTTAATTCCTGTTGCCCTAGTAATGTCGACTCAAAATGTGCTGAAAATTCATGTTTTTCAAGAAAATTATTTTTCTTCCATTGTTTTCATTTCCAGTGAAATATTTATGGCTGTAATATTTTTCGTTGTTACATAAACTGTTGATGCTTCATAATATCCTGGTACAAATTTATACGTTCTAAAAAAAAAGTAACGACTGTGTTATTTCTTCAATATTATTTTGGTTGGTTTGTAGGTTGGTTTATATCACAGACCGAGGATTTTTGCTGTGTTTGGTGTGGTTTCATAATAAATATTTTACATAACCTTCCTATCTCTAAAGTTAGTTATTAAGATAACGTACATTATGTATAGACACAGAAAGAAAGATGACAGAACTAAATCATTGTATTAGTACCAAGATCACTTCTAAAATACAGTGGAAACTTATACTCGATAGTACGTGACGGCAAGTAATGACGTCACTGTTTCTATTTCTAGTAGAAGCAGGTTATACACTCCTGGTAATACAACCAGGAACAGTGACGTTTCATTCAGTACGTACGTCATCGATACGAGCATCGACTATGAAAGAAAACTTCAGTGAAGCGTACATCCCATTAGTTTCTAGTAATGTTGAAACAAAATATGCTGAATATTCGAGATTTTCAATGAAAATTAATTCTCTTTGCAGGGTTTTTATGTTTTTAATTTCAATCAATTTGAGAAACTTTACGGTTCTCTTTTTAGGGTTCCGTACCCAAAGGGTAAAAACGGGACCCTATTACTGAGACTTCGCTGTCCGTCCGTCCGTCCGTCCGTCTGTCACCAGGCTGTATCTCAAGAACGGTGATAGCTAGACAGTTGAAATTTTCACAGATGATGTATTTCTATTGCCGCTATAACAACAAATACTAAAAATAAAATAAAATAAATTAAGGGGGGCTCCCATACAACAAACATGATTTTTTTACCGTTTCTTGCTCGATACTAATAACGTTGCCTTATGTTGCATAGATAATGGTACGGAACCCTTCGTGCGCGAGTCCGACTCGCACTTGACCAATTTTTATTTACTGTAAGTATCTTTTAATTTTTATTATATCCTAGTACAATTTATGCGTGTTCAAATTTTTTTTATCTTGGCTTAAGAGGCTGAATGTTTTTACTGATAGAGTTAACAAAACAAATAACAGAAAAACTATTTTTGCTTATTTCAGAACTTTAATTTTGAAAATAACTTGAATGATTTAAAAATGTCATTCAACAACAGTTTTAAAAGTTTGTGTGAGGAAAGAATTAAAAAAGGTGCGAAAAGAAAAATAAATTAGATATTTTTATTCCATACTATGATTGCCTAGAGGAGATTACTTGTGATAAGGCCGCCATTTGTGCCTAATCTTAAGCTTTTTATTGTTTTATGTCTCTGGTAAAGTGATAAAGAGTTAATCCATCTATCTATGTATATCGATCATTGCTAAAGTATGATTTACATTATGTTTTCAGTATAAGTCTATTTCCAATTTAAAAAATGCCTTCATGACTTTATTTAACTTATTTCTAGTAGCTTTAAATCATTGAAATTCTTCCACTGTACGAAAGAACTTCAATCCTTTCATTTTCAGTAGAGTTATAACCCTTTCAGTACGTGAAAATGTGTTAGGATCTTATGACTGTATAGGAGGTTCTACGGTTTGCTACGAGAGACGCTACGTGCCGCTACGATTACGTATGACTCGGTTGATAAAATGAAAAACGATAATTTTTACATAGGTAAGTAACTTAGGAGCGATTGTCTGCGATTTCGTAGGCATGGAATTTAGAAACCAAATGATAAATATATCTAAACCTAGTGGTTTTGATACATTTATCATTTAGTAGCAGCGCACGCAACAGAAGAATATAGACAATTTTCACTGTTTTTGCAACATTTTTCACTGATGCGTCTCTCCTATTGGTCGCAGCGTGATGTTATATAGCTTATAGCCTTTTACAATAAATTTACAATGCAAAACTAAAAGATTTTTTCAATTCGGACCAGCGGTTTTTGAGCTTAGAGCATGCAAAAAAACAAACAGCCAAATTCTTCAGTTTTATATTATTAGCGTAGATATGTTTTCTTTCCTTTCTGCTTATACACGACCCATTACTGAAAAAAAGATAGACGCCCTTTAATCTACTAGCAAATAAATTTTCTATAAATATTTTCTTGAAATCTATTCAGCTCTCAACCTCATGGCATTGTAGAGTACGTGAAAGAAGCCATTCATTTCATATACTCACAGTTTTTCGTGTTCTATACAAATATGTTTAATATGTGTAAGGTAATATGATGTTAAATAAGTATTGGTCAATATTTATTGTACACTCATAATTTTAACTCAGAATATGTTTTTTTTTAATAAAAGGAATTGGTCGCTTTGCGACTATATCGCCCTCTATATATATATATATTTATCCTGCAAACGATTGGCCGTCCGCTGAAGGAAAAAGTGCATTTAAACGGGCGTCCACCAGCATTGAGCGTCCGTATACCGGACGCCACTTTTTTGAGCGGTTGCTCTGAGACGCTATTGGTCCCAGCTAGCCGTAGTACAAATATCGACGGAAGTAAAAAAATCGTTGAAATGGCTGCAAAAAAATATTAATAAGTTCCCGAAAAAATCTCAGCGCGGGTGAGGCGCTGCTGCAGCGCGTATATCCACACGCGTATATCCAAGCTAATTTCTAGCTACGGACTCGGTTATTTGGCGTCCGTATTTGCGACGTTGCCAGCTCGAGCCATAACATTATGACTATAACTCAAACAATATCAATACTACAGTCAATACAATATACAAAGTCTTCGAACACATAGGTTTTGCGTTCTATTCGGCGCCCCTCGTGTTATGACATCACTTTATTAATCAATGAACTAAGTTAATTATATAATATTACATTTGTTACATTAATTACTTTTTTATAAAATATGAAGATAGTTTGAGACTCGGAAAAGAACTTTGAATACTTTTATCTCTGAAATCATCTATGGGGTAAAAGGAGAATAGAAGTTAGTATAGGGAATCTACACCTGCTATATCGAATTGTATTATATCTGATAAGGTACCTAATAGAAAAGGGTGGAAGTTTGCATAACCGTTCTACCGATTGTATAGGGGAAACAGAAAGTTTTGGTCAATTTTCAAGACGTAAATTAACTTATGAAACACAAAAAAGAACTTTCTGCAAGACACATAGGTTGAAATTCGTAAACAAAAATGTATCGACTCCTATAATAAATTGATCAGCTGATCGAAATTTTTGAATAGGAGACGAACGTTTCGTAGATAGATACATCGTCTAGAATGACTACACCTTTCTGTTACGCCCAGTACATTGGTAACCTACCTATCGGTATTTGTTATTTAGTATCGTTAAACTGACGCAAAGCTTTGTGCTATGTACGTACACATAATACGGACGTCCTATTGCAATATACAGACGCCCAATAGCTGTATACGGACGTCCAATTGCACAAGACGGACGTCCAATTGCAATTGTGATTATGATTTCATCAAATATCATCATTTATAATTTTCCGAGAGGTTTCCTTCGCAGAGAATACATTTTACTTGGTCACACCTTACTTTATATTCACAATTCATTAAAGCATGCTGTCCAGCACATTTGATACATTAAATACTTGTTTAATGAAATATGAAGATAGATTGAGACTCGGGGAAGAACTTTGAATACTGTTACCTCTGAAATCATCTCCTAAGGGGTAAAAGAAGAATAAAAGTTTGTATAAGAAATCTATACCTGCTGTAGCGATTTGTATTATATCTGATAAGGAAATAGAAAAGGATGGAAGTTTGCATAATATTTTGGACTCCTATAATAAATTGATCATATGATCGAAATTTTTGAATAGGAGACGAACGTTTCGTTGATAGATACACCGTCTAAAATGACTACACCTTTCTGTTACGCCCAGTACATTAATACCTATCGGTATTTGTTATTTGGTATCATCAAACTGACGCAAAGCTTTGTGCAATGTATGTACACATAATACGGACGTCCTATTGCAATATACAGACGCCCAATGGCTATATACGGACGTTCAATAGCTGTATACGGACGTTCAATAGCTGTATACGGACGTTCAATAGCAGAATACGGACGTTCAATTGCAATTGTGATCATGATTGCATTATAATAATATATCATTTATAATTTTCCGAGCGGTTTCCTTCGCAGAGAATACATTTTACTTGGTCACACCTTACTTTATGTTCGCAATTCATTAAAGCATGCTGTCCAGCACATTTTATACATTAAATACTTGTTTAATGAAATATGAAGATAGTTTGAGACTCGGGGAAGAACTTTGAATACTTTTACCTCTGAAATCATCTCCTAAGGGGTAAAAGAAGAATAAAAGCTTGTATAGGAAATCTCTACCTGCTGTATCGATTTGTATTATATCTGATAAGGAAATAGAAAAGGATGGAAGTTTGCATAATATTGTGGACTCCTATAATAAATTGATCATCTGATCGAAATTTTTTAATAGGAGACGAACGTTTCGTTGATAGATACACCGTCTAAAATGACTACACCTTTCTGTTACGCCCAGTACATTAATACCTATCGGTATTTGTTATTTGGTATCATCAAACTGACGCAAAGCTTTGTGCAATGTATGTACACATAATACGGACGTCCTATTGCAATATACAGACGCCCAATGGCTATATACGGACGTTCAATAGCTGTATACGGACGTTCAATAGCTGTATACGGACGTTCAATAGCATAATACGGACGTTCAATTGCAATTGTGATCATGATTGCATCATATATCATCATTTATAATTTTCCGAGCGGTTTCTTTCGCAGAGAATACATTTTACTGGGCACACCTTACTTTATATTCACAATTCATTAAAGCATGCTGTCCAGCACATTTGATACATTAAATACTTGATTTATAAAATATGAAGATAGTTTGAGACTCGGGAAAGAACTTTGAATACTTTTACCTCTGAAATCATCTCCTAAGGGGTAAAAGAAGAATAAAAGCTTGTATAGGAAATCTCTACCTGCTGTATCGATTTGTATTATATCTGATAAGGAAATAGAAAAAGGTGGAAGTTTGCATAACCGTTCTACCCATTGTACAGGGGAAACAGATAGGTTTGGTCAATTTTCAGGACGTAAATTATCTCATGAAACACATCAAAGAACTTTCTCCAAGACACATAGGTTGAAATTCGAAAACAAATGTTTGGACTCCTGTAATAAGTTGATCAGCTGATCGAAATTTTTGAATAGGAGACCAACATTTGGTTTTTGGGATCTATCTCATGTTTTATGGTAAATTTGTCCAGTTTCGTTGATAGATTTTTGGTTTTAAATGACTACACCTTTCTGTTACGCCCAGTACATTGGTACCTATCAGTATTTGTTATTTAGTATCGTCAAACTGACGCAAAGCTTTGTGCTATGTACGTACACATAATACGGACGTCCTATTGCAATATACAGACGCCCAATAGCTGTATACGGACGTTCAATAGCAGAATACGGACGTTCAATTGCAATTATGATCACGATTGAAGATAGACGGTACTATATGACTGTAAGCTACCAACTATAAACAGAAAGCACGGTTCTCAGTACTTTTCTTTTTTTTTTAATTGTAATTAAGAAATTACAAAATCTACCAAATTTCACTAAAGTTTTTAGTAGATAGGTTATAAACCTAACAAGTATTTAAATAAATGGGTATGTAACTTTAAGTAGTTCTTGCAAAACCGAGCATACTTTATAATTTGCCGGGTGGTTCCTTTCCAGGGAACACATTTTACTTGGTCAGACCTTACTTTATGTTCGCAATTCATTAAAGCATGCTGTCCAGCACATTTGATACATTAAATACTTGATTTATAAAATATGAAGTTAGTTTGAGACTCGGGAAAGAACTTTGAATACTTTTATCTCTGAAATCATCTCCTAAGGGGTAAAAGGAGAATAGAAGTGTGCATAGGGAATCTATACCTGCTATATCGATTTGTATTATATTTGATAAGGAAATAAAAAAGGTGGAAGTTTGCATAACCGTTCTACCGATTGTACAGGAGAAACAGATAGGTTTGGTCAATTTTCAGGACGTAAATTATCTCATGAAACACAACAAAGAACTTTCTCCAAGACACATAGGATGAAATTCGAAAACAAATGTTTGGACTCCTATAATAAATTGATCAGCTGATCGAAATTTTTGAATAGGAGACCAACATTTGGTTTTTGGGATCTACCTCATGTTTTATGGTAAATTTGTCCAGTTTCGTTGATAGATTATTGGTTTTAAATGATTACACCTTTCTGTTACGCCCAGTACATTGGTACCTATCAGTATTTGTTATTTAGTATCGTCAAACTGACGCAAAGCTTTGTGCTATGTACGTACACATAATACGGACGTCGTATTGCAATATACAGACGCCCAATAGCTGTATACGGACGTTCAATTGCAGAATACGGACGTTCAATAGCAATTATGATCATGATTGAAGATATACGATACTATGTGACTGTAAGCTACCAACTGTAAGCAGAAAGCATGGTTCCCAGTATTTCTTAGTTTTTTTATCATAATAAATATGAAATTACAAAATTTACCAAATTTCATTAGAGTTCTTCAATAGGTGTTGCGTGAAAGATGGGCATAAGACATTCATTGACCATTCAATCCATTAATTGATAATAATAATTAATATGTGTTAATTATTGTTAATAGTTATGTGTTAATTATGTGTTTAATAGTTATGATATTGGTATCAACAGAAATAATCCCGATAGTTGTATCGGTGAACGGTTTAGTCCCAAAGAGCCTCTCACAAAATCTCGAGAGGCTCGGCGTCAATAGCAAGTCGGTGACCGATGCAGAAAGCGGTCTTGCTGGACAATGCCCGTATAGTTCGTCGGTTTCTTTCCCATTAGGCTCCACCACTCCGGCTGACTGTTACGGACCTCGTCGGAGTGCGTCCTGCCGCCTTTCGAGGCGAGGCAGTGTTATATCCAAAATAATAATTAATAAAAAGAAAGTAATATTGATTAATTCAACATTAAATGTATTTTTATTTTTTTATTTTATATTAAGAAATGTAATTTATAAGAGAAATAAATGAATAATGAATAATAATTATGATAATTAATAGGATAATTATAAGGTAGGCAAGTAGTCGTATGTTATTACACGTGGGGTATCCGGCATCCGTATATAGATTATAGATATAAAACTAACAAATGTTTAAATATATGAAATGTTGAAATTGTGTGTCACAAGCAAGCGGTAGGTATCTAAAGAGATGATAAAAGTAAAACTGGCAACGTCGCATTCCCCAAAGTACCTACCATCCTGTCAGGACGTTACATAATCGACGCCATGGCTGAAGTACCACCTATATATCCTGGATGCCTGTAATGTATCATTATGGTTCGGGGTTCAAAAATGTCTGGGCATAACTGCATGACGAATATCTCGAAAAATTTAAATATCAAAAAATGATGTACCCCACGCAGCTAGAAATAAAAAAACTAAGCAATATTCATCAAAACATGTTAGCAAAAGTAAGGGGAACCCGGGGACGTCGTACTGATGGGCTTTGTGCATGACGCCAAAATGATTCTGGGATGTAAATATATATATATATATATATATATATATATATATATATATATATATATATATATATTTACATCCCAGAATCATTTTGGCGTCATGCACAAAGCCCATCAGTACGACGTCCCCGGGTTCCCCTTACTTTTGCTAACATGTTTTGATGAATATTGCTTAGTTTTTTTATTTCTAGCTGCGTGGGGTACATCATTTTTTGATATTTAAATTTTTCGAGATATTCGTCATGCAGTTATGCCCAGACATTTTTGAACCCCGAACCATAATGATACATTACAGGCATCCAGGATATATAGGTGGTACTTCAGCCATGGCGTCGATTATGTAACGTCCTGACAGGATGGTAGGTACTTTGGGGAATGCGACGTTGCCAGATTTACTTTTATCATCTCTTTAGATACCTACCGCTTGCTTGTGACACACAATTTCAACATTTCATATATTTAAACATTTGTTAGTTTTATATCTATAATCTATATACGGATGCCGGATGCCCCGTGTAATAACATACGACTACTTGCCTTATAATTATCCTATTTTCATAATTATTATTCATTATTCATTTATTTCTCTTATAAATTACATTTTTAAATGTAAAATAAAAAAATAAAAATACATTTAATGTTGAATTAATCAATATTACTTTCTTTTTATTAATTATTATTTTGGATATAACACTGCCTCGCCTCGAAAGGCGGCAGGACGCACTCCGACGAGGTCCGCAATAGTCAGCCGGAGTGGTGGAGCCTAATGGGAAAGAAACCGACGGACTATACGGGCATTGTCAAGCAAGACCGCTTTCTGCATCGGTCACCGACTTGCTATTGACGCCGAGCCTCTCGAGATTTTGTGACAGGCTCGTTGGGACTAAACCGTTCACCGATATAACTATCGGGATTATTTCTGTTGATACCACCCTCATAACTATTAAACACATAATTAACACATAGCTATTAACAATAATTAACACATATTTATTATTATTATCAATTAATGGATTGAATGGTCAATGAATGTCTTATACCCATCTTTCACGCAACACCTATTGAAGAACTCTAATGAAATTTGGTAGATTTTGTAATTTCATATTTATTATGATTAAAAAACTAAGAAATACTGGGAACCATGCTTTCTGCTTACAGTTGGTAGCTTACAGTCACATAGTACCGTCTATCTTCAATCGTGATCATAATTGCAATTGAACGTCCGTATTCTGCTATTGAACGTCCGTATACAGCTATTGGGCGTCTGTATATTGCAATAGGACGTCCGTATTATGTGTACGTACATAGCACAAAGCTTTGCGTCAGTTTGACGATACTAAATAACAAATACTGATAGGTACCAATGTACTGGGCGTAACAGAAAGGTGTAGTCATTTAAAACCAATAATCTATCAACGAAACTGGACAAATTTACCATAAAACATGAGATAGATCCCAAAAACCAAATATTGGTCTCCTATTCAAAAATTTCGATCAGCTGATTAACTTATTATAGGAGTCCAAACATTTGTTTTCGAATTTCAACCCATGTGTCTTGAAGAAAGTTCTTTGTTGTGTTTCATGAGATAATTTACGTCCTGAAAATTGACCAAACCTATCTGTTTCCCCTGTACAATGGGTAGAACGGTTATGCAAACTTCCACCTTTTTTTATTTCCTTATCAAATATAATACAAATCGATATAGCAGGTATAGATTCCCTATACACACTTCTATTCTACTTTTACCCCTTAGGAGATGATTTCAGAGATAAAAGTATTCAAAGTTCTTTCCCGAGTCTCAAACTATCTTCATATTTTATAAATCAAGTATTTAATGTATCAAATGTGCTGGACAGCATGCTTTAATGAATTGCGAACATAAAGTAAGGTCTGACCAAGTAAAATGTGTTCCCTGGAAAGGAACCGCCCGGCAAATTATAAAGGATGCTCGGTTTTCCAAGAACTACTTAAAGATAAATACCCATTTATTTAAATACGTGTTAGGTTTACATACCTATCTACTAAAAACTTTAGTGAAATTTGGTAGATTTTGTAATTTAATAAATACAATTTAAAAAAATGAAAATATACTGAGAATCGTGCTTTCTGCTTACAGTTGGTAGCTTACAGTCATATAGTACTGTCTATCTTCAATCGTGATCATAATTGCAATTGAACGTCCGTATTTTGCTATTGAACGTCCGTATACAGCTATTGGGCGTCTGTATATTGCAATAGGACGTCCGTATTATGTGTACGTACATAGCACAAAGCTTTGCGTCAGTTTGACGATACTAAATAACAAATACTGATAGGTACCAATGTACTGGGCGTAACAGAAAGGTGTAGTCATTTAAAACCAATAACCTATCAACGAAACTGGACAAATTTACCATAAAACATGAGATAGATCCCAAAAACCAAATATTGGTCTCCTATTCAAAAATTTCGATCAGCTGATTAACTTATTATAGGAGTCCAAACATTTGTTTTCGAATTTCAACCCATGTGTCTTGAAGAAAGTTCTTTGTTGTGTTTCATGAGATAATTTACGTCCTGAAAATTGACCAAACCTATCTGTTTCCCCTGTACAATGGGTAGAACGGTTATGCAAACTTCCACCTTTTTTTATTTCCTTATCAAATATAATACAAATCGATATAGCAGGTATAGATTCCCTATACACACTTCTATTCTACTTTTACCCCTTAGGAGATGATTTCAGAGATAAAAGTATTCAAAGTTCTTTCCCGAGTCTCAAACTATCTTCATATTTTATAAATCAAGTATTTAATGTATCAAATGTGCTGGACAGCATGCTTTAATGAATTGCGAACATAAAGTAAGGTCTGACCAAGTAAAATGTGTTCCCTGGAAAGGAACCGCCCGGCAAATTATAAAGGAAGCTCGGTTTTCCAAGAACTACTTAAAGATAAATACCCATTTATTTAAATACGTGTTAGGTTTACATACCTATCTACTAAAAACTTTAGTGAAATTTGGTAGATTTTGTAATTTAATAAATACAATTTAAAAAAATGAAAATATACTGAGAATCGTGCTTTCTGCTTACAGTTGGTAGCTTACAGTCATATAGTACTGTCTATCTTCAATCGTGATCATAATTGCAATTGAACGTCCGTATTCTGCTATTGAACGTCCGTATACAGCTATTGAACGTCCGTATACAGCTATTGAACGTCCGTATATAGCCATTGGGCGTCTGTATATTGCAATAGGACGTCCGTATTATGTGTACATACATTGCACAAAGTTTTGCGTCAGTTTGATGATACCAAATAACAAATACCGATAGGTATTAATGTACTGGGCGTAACAGAAAGGTGTAGTCATTTTAGACGGTGTATCTATCAACGAAACGTTTGTCTCCTATTCAAAAATTTCGATCAAATGATCAATTTATTATAGGAGTCCAAAATATTATGCAAACTTCCATCCTTTTCTATTTCCTTATCAGATATAATACAAATCGATACAGCAGGTAGAGATTTCCTATACAAGCTTTTATTCTTCTTTTACCCCTTAGGAGATGATTTCAGAGGTAAAAGTATTCAAAGTTCTTCCCCGAGTCTCAAACTATCTACATATTTCATTAAACAAGTATTTAATGTATCAAATGTGCTGGAGAGCATGCCTTAATGAATTGTGAATATAAAGTAAGGTGTAACCAAGTAAAATGTATTCTCTGCGAAGGAAACCGCTCGGAAAATTATATATGATATATTATTATGATGCAATCATGATCACAATTGCAATTGAACGTCCGTATTCCTCAATTGGACGTCCGTATACAGCTATTGGGCGTCTGTATATTGCAATAGGACGTCCGTATATAGCCATTGGGCGTCTGTATATTGCAATAGGACGTCCGTATTATGTATACGTACATTGCACAAAGCTTTGCTTCAGTTTGATGATACCAAATAACAAATACCGATAGGTGTTAATGTACTGGGCGTAACAGAAAGGTGTAGTCATTTTAGACGGTGTATCTATCAATGAAACGTTCGTCTCCTATTCAAAAATTTCGATCAGATGATCAATTTATTATAAGAGTCCAAAATATTATGCAAACTTCCATCCTTTTCTATTTCCTTATCAGATATAATACAAATCGCTACAGCAGGTATAGATTTCTTATACAAACTTTTATTCTTCTTTTACCCCTTAGGAGATGATTTCAGAGGTAAAAGTATTCAAAGTTCTTCCCCGAGTCTCAAACTATCTTCATATTTCATTAAACAAGTATTTAATGTATCAAATGTGCTGGACAACATGCTTTAATGAATTGTGAATATAAAGTAAGGTATGACCAAGTAAAATGTATTCTCTGTGAAGGAAACCTCTCAGAAAATTATAAATGATGATATATGATGCAATCATAATCACAATTGCAATTGAACGTCCGTATTGTGCAATTGGACGTCCGTATACAGCTATTGGGCGTCTGTATATTGCAATAGGACGTCCGTATTATGTGTACGTACATAGCACAAAGCTTTGCGTCAGTTTAACGATACTAAATAACAAATACCGATAGGTACCAATGTACTGGGCGTAACAGAAAGGTGTAGTCATTCTAGACGGTGTATCTATCTGCGAAACGTTCGTCTCCTATTCAAAAATTTCGATCAGCTGATCAATTTGTTACAATAGGAGTCGATACATTTTTGTTTACGAATTTCAACGAAGTTCTTTGTTGTGTTTCATGAGTTAATTTACGTCCTGAAAATTGACCAAACCTTTCTGTTTCCCCTATACAATCGGTAGAACGGTTATGCAAACTTCCATTCTTTTCTATTATCAGATATAATACAATTCGATATAGCAGGTGTGATTCCCTATACTAACTTCTATTCTCCTTTTGCCCCATAGATGATTTCAGAGATAAAAGTATTCAAAGTTCTTTTCCGAGTCTCAAACTATCTTCATGTTTTATAAAAAAGTAATTAATGTAACAAATGTAATATTATTTAATTAACTTAGTTCATGTTCATAATAAGTGATGTCATAATACGAGGGGCGCCGAATATAACGCAAAACCTATGTGTTCGAAGACTTTGTATATTGTATTGACTGTAGTAGATATTGTTTGAGTTATAGTCATAATGTTATGGCTGAGCTGGCAACGTCGCAAATACGGACGCCAAATAACCGAGTCCGTAGCTAGAAATTCGCTTGGATATACGCGTGTGGATATACGCGCTGCAGCAGCGCCTCACCCGCGCTGAGATTTCTTCGGGAACTTATTAATATTTTTTTGCAGCCATTTCAACGATTTTTTTACTTCCGTCGATATTTGTACTACGGCTAGCTGGGACCAATAGCGTCTCAGAGCAACCGCTCAAAAAAGTGGCGTCCGGTATACGGACGCTCAATGCTGGTGGACGCCCGTTTAAATGCACTTTTTCCTTCAGAGGACGGCCAATCGTTTGCAGGATAAATATATATATATATATCCGAATATATTATGACCTCAACTCTAACACTGTTATGTTGAATTAATCCTCTGGTGATACAACATTTAAAGATTTTTAAAGATATTTTCTAGAATATAACCCCATAACTAAAACAATCAATTTGTGAGTCGCAGTGTACAATGAACTGAAACGGCGTAGGCAACGTAGATACGTTCCGAGCTTACTATTCTACAGTACTGCTCTCCTAGTACTCGACCTGTCGAAACCACGGTTTGACATTCAGTGAAGCCAAATTGACAGCTGAGTTAATTAGATTGTTTTGTTTAAAATAAGAACAGAAGAACATTCTCTATTTAAAATTTTTTTACAAACCCATAAAGTAAGCCTAACTTTTAATTATTATTTTAAATATACTTTCAAAATTTATAATTAATTAAAAATCGATTATCGTGTTATATCAAAGATTGACTTACTTTTAAACTTACTCGTTTTGGTCAGACTTGTAAACCATTTTTCAAATAATGTAATTATTTTGCAAATAATCATCTAAAATACGTTAGTTCAATTGCATATTTAACAAAGAAAAACAAAGAGAAAGGTGAGAGACGTTATCGCACCTGACAGTTCAGGCAATTTTTACCTGTCTTACCTCTCACCTGAGTACCAGGAAATAATAACTGTGTTGAAGTAGTTTTCTGCGTTTCACCTGAATTTTCACAAACACTCACACTTATAAAAATATTTCCCACATCTATTTCCTTCCATAAAGTACAATTTATGTATGTGTGTACTGTTTTCGTCTCTTTTTATTATATTGGAAAATACGGGCTCTGCTTGTGTGAATGGTTTTGTTCTCTTTTTAACACAAGTTTATACACACATACAAATTAAATAAGGGGGAAGCAAAAGAGGGATGCAGAATGGCAAGCCTCTTCTAACCTGTACAAAGAAAACGGGAAAACTGAGAGGGTATTACAGGTGAGTACAGAATGGCTATAGCGACAGGTATTAATACCTTCATTGTATTGTTGTTATCCTGGTATACAGGTGTAAGTTAACACAGGTAAGTTTACCTGAAACAGTTTCAGTCACATTAAAAACAAATTAATAAAGTAATACCGCTATAATTTAACAATTGTCGAAAAACGCCATTTTTCTAAATTCAAAATAATAATACATATTTTTATTTAATTTTGTTTGCACTAATCTGCAGTACCTACTAATTTATTCGTTGAAATTTAAAAGTAATGAAATTTTTTAATTCTTGTTTTTATTTAATTTTGAAAACAGAAAACTTAATTTCAATAAAAAAAAAGGTTTTTTCTTCTGAATTGTCATTTACCGTTAAAATATTATGGTAACAGAATATTCGATAAATTGGGGGAAAAGTACCAGGCAATCATGACGTTCAGAGAGGTCGCATACAAAAATGTAGAGTCGCTAGCGAAACTTTATACAAACGTCAGATAACATCGTAGAATATCAGATTACTAGAACTTCATGAAGCAAGGTCATATTTGTAGTATTACATAGTAGTAGGTATACGGAGATTATAAATTGTTAAGAGTTAGAAACGTTTTGGGTCTTAATATAATTGTAAACTCTACTAACGGTTACAGTAAATAAAACCTATACCGATATGAAGTTGAAATGTTTGTCTGTTTATTTGAACGTGCTAATCTCAGTTAATACTGGTTCGAATTAAAAAAATCTTTGTGTATTGGATAATATAATCCATGTATCGAGGACGGCTTTAGAATATAGAACATGACACTGTGATCCTATAGCCTATTAGCCTTCCTCGCTAAATGTACTATCCAACACTGAAATAATTTTTCTAAACAAACTCTCCAGCTTTATAATATTAGTAAGTATAAACGATATTTTTTTTTTATTAACAGATCTTAATACTTGCTTAATAAACTATTTTGCGTTGAATATCGACTATTGTTTATTTATCTAGAGAAAAAAGTGACGTAATTGCATAGGAAAATTTCTACCTGTCACGGAAGTACTAGGAAATAATAACAGCGTTGAAGTTACTATTTATTTTACTATATCTTTTTAATTTAAGGAACCCCTGTTTGGCCATACTTTAAGATGAACACAGGCTGATTTTATACCGACTTTCGGATCAAGTATCTAGTTTCATTACGTGTTTTAGTTTTATCATTAATTTACCTATTGGTACCGATTCTAACAACACACCTAAATTTAAGAGGATACCAAAATAGCTTTGTGCATTTTTCTATGTACGAAGTTTTCATTGTTTCTTTAGATTGAATGGCTAGAGCTCTAATTTTTAAGTATATGTTTTTTCAATATATGATCTAGGATCGCATAAACTCAGAAACGCGACTGAAAAAAGTTTTCTCGATAGGAAATCTTGGCGAAACAACCTCTCTAATTTTTTATTTTTTTATTTGTCGGTCTATAATCGCGTATTAAGTAATGAAATAACTTTAAAAACATAAGTAACTATTATATATAGAAACACGTGGATCAGAATTAAAATACTCGTATATTGAGTAGATTTTGAGTAAATAGGAAAAGTATCCCTAATTCTTCATTTTCTGTGCCTACTGGCTGTGTACGTGTATGTGTATGTACGTGTCGGCGATGATATTGATGTAGGCCCTTAACAGAAGTTTTTTTTATAACAAATCTGTATATTGTAGACTAACGATTGTAACTAATAAAAATGTGCACAACGAAATAACCAATTAATCATCAAAATACACTATAGTTGTTAATAAATTAAATTATGGTAGAAAAAGTGATTGCCGCAAGCGGGACGCCCCGCTTGTTAAAGTCGCTAGGGAAGTCCCGCTTGCGGCAATCACTTTTTCCACCATAATTTAATTTATTAAGTAAAGCATAGCATGTCAATTGCAAAATCAATAAATTACTTCACTATAGTTGTTTTCATTTTTAGTTAAGAGTGTACTGTACTCCTAATTTAGGTATTTGCCTTAGGTATTGCTATCCCTATTCCCGAGCGCCGTGCTGAAAGGGACAAATATAGCTGAAACAGATTTTACCTCAAATTCTTTGAAAAAAAGACATTTCGTACTTCCCTTTTTTCTTCGCGAAAGTTAAACCGATTTGGACTGTTTTTGCACTATATTATAGATGAAGAGTATATTTATGCTTCTATCACTTTCTTTTTTGGTAAAACCTTACCAAATATGTGTAATAGTCGCTGCAACTTTACCTAAAGAAAACCAAAAAAAAACGGGATTTTCGGATGGTCATATTTATTTTAGTTATTATGTTTTGAAAAAAAAAGAAAGTGATAGAAGCATAGATATACTCTTCATCTAAAATATAAAGTAAAAACAATTAAAATTGGTTTAACTTTCACGAAGAAAGAAGGGAAGTACGATACCCATATTTTTGTTTGGAGCATAATTTGGTATCGTGCCCTCTTAAGTTTAGTTGTGCATCTAGAATTGGTACCATAGTTTGATCCGATGTTTTTTTCAGAAATTTTTGCTATATCGCCATTAATTAATAGAGCTTTAAATTTTACGAGCTGGAGAGCTACGTTACTGAAAAAAGCATGTCACTTACTTGTATCCATATTCCAGATTGTCTCCACATCCACCCCACACCCAGTCATTGTGTAAATTCTTCGGTCTAGAAGCATGACTGCATGTACAACTTGACAGTTGACCATCTCTACATGCTCTGGACACAGATAGAGATACACCAGCTGATGTGATCGCATTAGTGAAGGCTGTTTCACGAGACGCTGTGTAACAAATGGGCAATTTATTATTAATTTCTGCACTACTAGCTGCTGTCCGCGACTCCGTCTGCGTGGAATTTAGAAAATTTTCCCCGTTTTTGCAACATTTTTCACTACTACTTCGCTTCTGCTGGTCGTAGCGTGATGTTATATAAACTAAAGCCTTCCTCGATAAATGCCCTATCTAAAACTGAAATAATTTTTCAAATCGGCCCGTTGGTTCCTGAGATTAGCGCGGTCAAACAAACAAACAAACTCTTCCACTTTATAATATTATAGTATAGACTAGCTGCTGCCCACGACTTCATACGTGTGAAATTTTGAAAACAAATCTTAATCAGAAGTTTACTATTCTGCTCGATAGATGGCGTACAATAGTAGTAGTAGAATATGTCTTTTATGTGCTTACATTAATACTATGTTTAGTTATAAACAAGGGTGTATATACTCGTATGTAAGTTTACGGCAAATCTGTGAATGTTGTTTAATAAAGAAGTGATTTTGGTAAAATTCGTTACTAAAATATTATTTTGTAAACACAACCTCCTCTGATTCTAAATATTCAGAATTTTTAAGCATGTTCTTAGGGTTTTGTACCAAAAGGTAAAACAGGACCGTCTAACTGAGACTTCGCCGCCGTCTGTTCGTCCGTCATCAGACCGTATGTCTTAAACGGTAATAGCTTACATTTTGACAGTTTATGTATATCAGTTTAGAATCTCAAGTTCTCAGTTAATAATCTCCGTGTGGACGGATTAAGTATAGAAGTGTCACTATCCTTTCTTTTCCAGGATGCTGAAAAAGGAAGCTAAGAGATATTATACACAGATAACATCTTCTGTGAGAGATGGAAAACCCAAAACTCACAAGATGTCTGGTGTTTCTTTTAAATCCTCCGCCTTGCTCTGCTGGGTCATGATGGTGCCTTGAGCTTTACCGTGACCCGGCGAGGGGTGGCCCCTCAAAACGGGGCCCGACCTGATGGGGAAAGCATTAGCCGGCCGCGAGCGACCACCTCTTCTCGCGCCAGCGACCCCTGCCCGGGGCCCTGCGGGGTGGCAAAGTTTCGCCAGAGCGTTCGCGCTTCCATAGGGCCTCCCTCTTTGCCACCATCACCTCCCTAGCGAAGGAGGTGACGGCGGCGGCCCAACACTGTTCGACCTCGGCCATGGACGAAACGACGACCGAAAGCGACAAGTCCTGACCCAGCACATTGATGCAACATGTGTAGTTAGCGCGCCATAGTAGACCGTAATCCCTCCCAAAGTAGAGGACGCCCGTGCTCAAAAATAAGAGGGAGAAAGGGAGAAATCATTGTTCTGTGTGAGAATAGAGCCTATGACCTTGTGAATGGCAGTAATTTACATAAACCACTAGACAACAAAATCCGTCGTAGTTAGATAACATAAGATTCTGTGACCTTCCTTGTCTAATCTCGATTCGTAATAAATCTATTTAATAGATAAACAAAGCGTTCCTTTTTATATAACAATGGCACAGCTAGCATTTATTACAATCTTATATAGTGTATTTTATTGTTATCGTTATATTCAGAATATTTATTTTACAATTATTTATATATAAATATGTGAATGAAAATAACATAGCCAACGGGAATTGCTTTCTAAGATAACCTTAGCTGTTTGCCCGCGAGTTGTTTTGCCTAAATTCTTAATTCTCTTAAAATAACCTATAACACTAATTTTCTTTAGTACGAAAATATTTTCTGCTTTTCGTCCCTTAGCCAGATGCTACAGCTCGCTGGCAAAGAAATGGGTTGGTGACAAATGTATTCTTAATCTGTTATTATACGGTAACACATAGCCTAGTGTATTTATTATTTACTAATATTATGAAGCTGAGCTGTTTGTTTGTTTTAACGCGCTAATCTCAAGAACGACTGGTCTGATTTGAATAATTCTTTCAATATTGGATAGAACATTTACCAATGGAGGCTTTAGGCTATATAACATCAGGCTGTGATCAATAGTACCCAAGCATCAGATATGTTGCCAAATAGAGGAAAATTTTCTGAATTCTGAAAAGGCTCATTCCTTCATTTACCCTGTCAGCACTTTTTAGCCTTTAAATACAATATACATTTATGAACAGCCAGTCTATTTATGAACTGTCGCTAGAAAGTTTGCCTGAGGGTTCCTTTCCATAATTGCAGTTTGATTTTGAAGGGCTTCATGGTCTAGTGGTTCAGGTAACCGACTGCCGTTCACGAGGTCGCGGGTTTGATTCCCGCTCGGTACAATAATTTGTGTGATATTTATAATTGTCATACAAATGTTTGTCCTGCGTCTGGGTGTTTACTATGTATTATAAGTATGTATTTACAAAAGAAAAGTAGTATATGTAGTATATTCGTATTCTGGTACCCATAACACAAGCATTTATATGCTTGTACACTTTCACATACATACATAAATTTCACACAACGTCTTCTGGTCCCAAGCTAAGCTTATGCTTAACCAGAAGACGTTGTGTGAATGTCCAAAACAAAAAAAAAGTTTGCCCAAGGGTTCCTTTCCATAATTGCAGTTTAATTAATAGTTTTAAGTGTTTTTTTTAAACAAACTTAGGAAGGGACGGCATAATAGTACGCAGTCGCGTTATACAACTAGTGTATGTATATGGCGACGTTAATATCTATGTTGTAACAAGGCTCTAAATCTCTCAAGCTCTCGTGACAACTAGACAAAGTTACTGATTTATAGTGGCACTCGGATATTTCAACTTGTACTAGAAAATGTTTGCAGGAAAATCTAGAAGACCAAGGACACAGTCTCGTTAAGATTATAGTGAATTATTGCTTTATATTTAAGACTAGCTGTTGCCTGCTACATTGTACTCATGGACTTTGATTAATTAATTAATTAATTAGACTTTAGAAAACAACATCATTTAAAAACCACTATCGCAGCGTACGCGATAAATAAATGCATTGTCATTTGTCCTCCTTATGTACGCAAAATTTCTTAAATTTCAAATCAATCCGACTAGTGTAAGTGGGTGAAAATCGCGTTCAAATATTCCGTTACATAGATTAATATACATTGATAGATACATACAAAACATATAAAAGCGTGTTAATATTGATACTTTTACCCATTTTTGTAACATTTTTACTACTGTTTCGCTCCTATTGGTCGCAGCGTGATGTTATATAGCCTTCCTTGATAAATGTACTATTCAACACAAAAATAATTTTTCAATTAGAACCAGTAGTTCTTGAGATTAGAGCGTTCAAACCAACAAGAAACAAATTCTTCGTATAGATTGTATGTAGTATAGATAATTTATTAGTCATATTACCGACCCCATATAACGTAATAAGGGCAGAAGAATGATGAGAATGAACAGAGACGTATTTTGAAAATTAATGTGCCATTTGATTTGACGCCCCGGGCTTATTTATTTAGCCGCCCTTTATCTTAATACAGATAGAGCTAAATTTTAAACTTGTAGGCTTTTGCCGCCCTTCTCCGACTGGCCACCCAGGGCCATGGCTCGTATGGTCCTAGGGCAAATACACCTCTGAGACAGAAGATGAGTATATCGTGATAAACATCAACTGAAATTCTCAGTCCTCTAGCTATCACTGTTCCGGAGATACAGCCTGGTGACAGACGAACGAACCAACATCGAAGCCTAAGTAATAGGGTCTCTTTTCACCATTTGCTACGAAGTCCAAATAAAATAAACAAATTCGCTCACCAATCAAAGTCAATGGTCCAAAAACAGTTTCATCTTCAGTCACAGTGCAGTTCCAACGTCGATCTTGGAACTGGAACTGGCATTCACTAATTCCTCGCTTCACTCCCGCGCTGACAATCGGCATATGGTCTTTATGACGACGACAGACTCTTCTTTGGCCAGGAGTTAAGCCTCGAAGACGGGCACAGACTCGAGATTTCTCCGAGAATAGAAGTGATTGGTTTGACCACTTCTCGAATTCCAATAGCCCCATGTTACTGCAAAATTAAAATAGATTTAAGAATTGACGGGTCTTTTGGTCTAATCCTTCATGTAACGGACTATCGTTCACGAGGTCGCGGATTTGATTGCTGCACGGGACAATCTTTTGTGTGATCTTAATAATTGTCATATAAATTTCTAATTGTTTTTTATTTGCTTTGTGTACTGTCCAACGGAGCGACTTCGTCATGCTCACTCAAATGTCTCGAAGTTGGTAGCGTTGCACGTCGGGTCGCACGGTTCCCTACAAAATGGTCGATCTGTGCGGGGCTGATGTGTGCGTTATACTCGTGAACGGGTGCCTTCTGCTGGGACTGGTCGATTTGCTCCAACAAGGCTATTTTATTATTAAGTTAGTTTTAGTTAGTCGTGATAGTACTGATCGGCATTATTCTCACACCCCTGATACAATTATGTATAATATTGTTGAAAAAAAAAAAATGAAAGGAAATGAAAAAAAAAAATCCATTGAGTTTCTTGTCTGTTCTTCTCCATAGGATCCGCGTTTGGAACAGACACCTAGTTTCTGACGTTTCAAAAGAGCTTTTACAAGCTCTTTTGAATTCATGCCAACTAGAAATAAAATATTTTGACTTTGACTTTGAAATATTTATACTGCGTCTGGGATTTTACCGTGTATTATAGGTATGTATTTACAAAAGAAAAGTAGTATAAGTAGTATATCCGTATTCTGGTACCCATAACACAAGCATATAAGCTTAGCTTGGGACCAGAGGACGTTTTGTGTTATTATCTTTAGTTATATTAAAAAAATCGTTATTTTTGTATGTATGTCTCTACGTGAGCTTATATCTTCAAAACTACGCTACGGATTTCGATGCGGTTTATTTCAATGATAGAATTATTCATGAAGATGGCTTTTTTGAGTTTCTGAATTCCACGAATACGAAGTTGCGGCAAAAGCTGTTATTATATAAGAGAAAGAAACCTCGAAACTAATTTCACATAAATATGAAACAGGTGATTTGCTTTTTAGGGTTCCGTACCCAAAGGGTAAAAACGGGACCCTATTACTGAGACTTCGCTGTCCGTCCGTCCGTCCGTCCGTCCGTCCGTCCGTCCGTCCGTCCGTCCGTCCGTCCGTCCGTCCGTCCGTCCGTCCGTCTGTCACCAGGCTGTATCTCAAGAACGGTGATAGCTAGAGAGTTGAAATTTTCACAGATGATGTATTTCAATTGCCGCTATAACAACAAATACTAAAAATAAAATAAAATAAATATTTAAGGGGGGCTCCCATACAATAAACATGATTTTTAGCGTTCCGTACCCAGTATCTCAAGAACGGTGATAGCTAGACAGTTGAAATTTTCACAGACGATGTATTTCTATTGCCGCTATAACAACAAATACTAAAAATAAAATAAAATAAATATTTAAGGGGGGCTCCCATACAACAAACATGATTTTTTTACCGTTTCTTGCTCGATACTAATAACGTTGCCTTATGTTGCATAGATAATGGTACGGAACCCTTCGTGCGCGAGTCCGACTCGCACTTGACCAATTTTTTATTGTTATTTCTGGCATTTAGAATTGTACAACAATTTCAGTAATTTTCATTTCATTGTTTATTGTCAAACGGAACGCTTCCCATATTCTACTAATGACGTCATAACATTGTATTTATTCTAAGAACTATAAGTATATAAGCAAGCTAAACAATTATCATTGCAATATATAAAATGAAGTTGTTTAGTATAGTATTTCTAACGAATATATTTTTTTGTATTTGTCAAAGCCATGATATTTTAATTGGAGAAGCAACCAGCGATGATAATTTATTATTCAAATGTGACGTCATCAAATATGGTTACCCAATGATCACTTCAAGAACAACAATAATACAATTTCCGCTACCAGGAGATAAGAACTCGATACATATTAAAGTTATCTTCATAAAAGATAATTACGAGGATGGTACTGGAGGTTTTCCGTTTATTTTTTCTGGTGGTATTGGATATACTTTTGTTAAGATAAAATTGGTCAGTCAAGAAGGTCATGGATTAAATTTTAGTATATCTTTGTTTGGTAGACGAGTTTATTATAAGTAAAAAATTATTTTATTTTAGTAGAAAATAAAGTGCTCAATTAAAATCATTGGGTCTTTAAATTATGTAATGAATAATAGTTTTTTGTGTTCGCGAATCTGCAAATGCGAAGAAAGGTTTTTTATTTTTCATGAAACCCTAACTCATTTTTGTTCGGTACGTATCTATCAATGTATTAATCTATGTAACTGAATGTAAAAGTGATTTTCATACACTTGCAGTAGTCTGATTAATCTGCGATTTCGTAAACAATACAATTCATATTAAGGACTGATGACAATGAAAATATAAAAAAAATATTCCTTATATAAAACTACTTTTTACGGATTTAGACGCGTATATTTGTTTTAAATTTTGGCCCGACGTTTCGGAGACTTTGCAGTCACCATGGTCACGGGTGAGACTGAGCTGTAAAGTGTCTTCTACGATCAGTTATTACAGGGGTTACCCACATTCGATTTTGTAAAATGATCGAAATATAAAATTAAAATCGAATGTGTTTGTGTAATTGTTTTGCCAAAGTGTTAGAAGTGGAAAACCCCTATCACTTAAGGGTATGAAAAATAGATAGTAGTCTATTCTCAGACCTACTGAATATGCATATAAAATTTCATAAAAATCGGTCAAGCCGTTTCAGAAGATTATTGAGAATTTTATATATTAGATAGCTGACCCGGCAAACGTTGTTTTGCCGTACAAATGTTAGGGGTAGACAAATAATTTGAAATAAAATATTAATGCGACTATAAATTGAAATGTAGGCTATCCTATCTTTCAAGTTGGGTCGAATTACACACGGTGTGCAAATCAAATTTAAAATCGGTTCAGTAGTTTAGGAGTCCATCACGGACAAACATCGTGACACGTAATTTTTAGGGTTCCGTACCCAAAGGGTAAAAACGGGACCCTATTACTGAGACTTCGCTGTCCGTCCGTCCGTCTGTCACCAGGCTGTATCTCAAGAACGGTGATAGCTAGACAGTTGAAATTTTCACAGATGATGTATTTCTATTGCTGCTATAACAACAAATACTAAAAATAAAATAGAATAAATATTTAAGGGGGGCTCCCATACAACAAACATGATTTTTTTACATTTACAAATATTTCACTTAATTAACAGTACTTATACATTCATGAGGTATTTTAATAACAGGTTTTAGCTGACGATGTAGTCTTCTGTTGGCATTTATTCAAAACATACTTACGTGATATTTTTAAAATACGTGATAATGGGACTCCGTACGCGTGCAATTTAGAAAATTTTGCCTACTTATGCGACATTTTTCACTGATGCTTCGCTCCTATTGGTCGCACCGTGATTTTATACAGCCAATAAGCAGCCTTCTTCGATAAATGTACTATTCAACACGGAACGAATTTTTTCAAATCGGACCAATGGTTTCTGCGATTATTCAAACAAACAAACAAACAAACTCTTCAGCTTTATATTATTAGTATAGAACTAAATATAATAAATATTTATGGACACTTCACACAACGTCCTCTGGTCCCAAGCTAAGCTTATACGCTTGTGTTATGGGTACCAGAATACGGATAGAATACATATACTACTTTTTTTTTGTAAATACATACTTATAATACATAGAAAACACCCAGACGCAGTACAAACATTTATATGACATTTATGGATATCACACAAATGATTGTCCCAAGCGGGAATCGAACCCGCGACCTCGTGATCGGCAGTCTATTACATAAACCACTGCACCACGAAGCCCGTCAAGATATCGTTACCGTAATGTTAAAGTTTGTCACATTTTTTTTGCATTACATTGATAAGTAATGCAAAAAATAATTGTTCTGTACAGAGATTGAACCCAGGACTTGAACGTCACGTTGTAATCAAAGGGTGATTGTGATTAAGACGGACCTCGTGGTCTAGTGGTTCATATAACGGACTGCCATTAGAGGTCTCGGGTTCGATTCCCGGTCAGGACAATCATTTGTGTGATGTTTTTAATTGTCATACAAATGTTTGTACTGCGTCTGGGTGTTGTTTCTATGTATTATAAGTATGTATTTACAAAAGAAAAGTAGTTTAAGTATTATATCCGTATTCTGGTACCCAAAACACAAGCACAGCTTAGCTTGGGACCAGAGGACGTTGTGTAAAATATCCATGAATATTTATTTATTTATTACTAGCTGTTGCCCGCGACTTCGTACACGTGAAATTTAAAAATCAATCCTTAACAAACAGAAGTTTACTCTTCTGCTCAGTAGATGGCGTTGTACGTTTTTTAAATCGCGCTATCGTTTCATTCCACACATTAAAACTTATGCTCGTCAAAATTATTACTGTGTCATCATCCGGATTTGCACTTATAAATTAGTAAGGTTAGCTTTTGCGTTGCCTTTGTCTCTGGATAAGGAGTACTGTTATTCCTGAGTGCAGGGCCCGAACAAGGCGCGGGTCCCGTATTATTTGATGATCCTGCTATTTGGTTCATCCACGTATGTCCACCCCGTTAACCACTGCACCACATGGCCTATTAAAATTATACACATTACGGACAGTTATGGGTTAGGAAAACCAAAAATAAACCTACTATGTCGCGCTGTCTAGGCGTGTTGGCATAGGATTTATTTTTGGGATTTCCGTCTATCGCACACAGAGGATATTATCTATGTACAATAGAAGGTCTATTCTTCTATATATCTGGTTTCTAAAGCACCTTGGGTAAGACATGGCGTGGTGACACTAGTATTCTTAATCCGTCATGACGCGGAGAGCATTTACTAACACACTATACATATAAACAGCAACCTTAGAATAAAGATTTTTGAAATTAAAATCGAATGAAATATAAAAATGTCAATATTTATTTAAAAAAAATCTAATCACATATATTCTCCATTAAACATAAAAAAAAACACTCATAATTCTCTATTTAAAAATCCATAAGAAATATTCTTCATTTAAAAATTATTTTATAATTATTTTAATACTTTCCCCGTAAAGTCACTGTAAAATTAAAACCATAACCTTTTTGACTTTTCAGTTTTATTTTCACGAATTTCTGTCCGACACCACCCGAAGAAATCGATGGAAATCCTCCTGTACCATCGTGAAAATTATCCTTAACATAAATAGATGTTATATATGCATAGTTCTGTTGTCCTGGTACCGGATAAATGATATCACTCTTTCTCACATATAAAGGTATAGCGTATTTCACTTCATCCTGTTTAAAAATTATTGTATCACCATAAACTGGGTTGCCAACCATTAAATCATGACTTTGGCAGAAGCAAGAAGTTATTAGGCAGAAAAGTATGCCAATGATTACAGACATTTTGTAGTTCGTTCAATACTAAAGTCTGAAATTAAATGTTCTGTTTTATATATAAGTGAAGGTTTTATACATAAAGGAAGCAGTAAATAAGTAACGTCAGATAATGAATACTAGTGAAAAGTGTTATGCGTTAGTGTTAAGTAAATAAATATCTTTAAGAAAAAATAAAAAGAGGTCGTTTTTAGGGTTTTGTACCAAAAGGGAAAACAGGGCTCTAATACTGAAACTTCGCTATCCGTCCGTCCGTTTAAATCTCTGAAAAGGTGGTAGCCATAAAGTAGATTTTTTTACATTATGTGTTTATTATATACTTAGAATTAGTTAGTACGTATTCCCAAAAATTATTATCATCATGTCGTTATTTCATTATTCGGGGTCACGTTATCCGGGGATAACGTGACCCCGGATAACGTGACCCGGTTATTGTTAAAGTGCTGAAAAAACGCAAAAAAGAAAACGCCTGATCAGCCCAGCATAGTAGACCATAATCCCTCCTAAACTGAAGAAGGAATACGTCCAACTGTAAGATATTAATAGGCTTTTTTTATTTATTTTTTTATTTTGCTCTCATCCTAACCAGGCCATGGTATGTGCCCTGAGCCTGACCATGACCTGGCAAGGGGTGGCCCCATTTATTACGAGGGGCTCAGCGCAGTGGGGGGAACGTTAGGCTGGAGAAAAATACAATATAATAAAACACGTATATTTAAAAGAATAATAATATATTAAACAATAATTTAATATTTACATAAAATTATATAGAAAAACAATCAGAATATAGTTCTAATATTATGTAATAACATAATTAGTTTTTGTTTTAAATCAATGTAAATAATATCATAAAAGCCATATTATATAGTTTTAGAAAATTGTGACGCTCTAACAGACCTTACAATTTTAATTTATAGTATAAAAAGTAAAATAAGTAGGTCAACTGTAACCAAATAATTAACTACATTGCTATACAATTTGGCAAAGTGGCCAGTCTTTTGGGCACATTGTCCATTGAAATTGCAAATTTCTTGACGCTTAATTTTTATCAATTTTTCGTTTTTTTTTCTTTAGTTTTCGGTTAAATACGAGTATATTGTTGAATTCTTATTATAAAATATTTACATTTCTAAGATAATATATTATTATTTTTCACAAATTAAGCAACATTTGCTAATAATACTGATATAGGTCAGATTTTCTTTTAAATATATCATTTACAAGTATAATTTATATTTACAGTTCGAAATGTATTTCTATTTACATAAACAAAATACGAAATACTTTAAAATACTATAATATTGCCTAAATTTTGTTGTTTTTGCTGTACTTAAACAAAATCATTAAAAAGTTGAAATATTTTGTATTTTAACTTAATTACATTGAATCATCGTTTTAAACGAATATATCCAATAGTATTATTAATAAAAAAAAACTATTAAGCTCATTAAAAGTTTGTTTTTTATAAATACAAGAAAGAAATTATACAAAGGCTTATATTCTTCAAATATAATTAACAAATAATAATGGAGAATATAACTTATTGGAGAATATCACTTATTTTTTATAGATATTAAACAAATCTTCCATAGATAGTTACAGTGAAGTTAAATCCATACCCTCTTTGACTCTTTAGTTTAATCTTCACAAATCTTTGTCCAATACCTCCGGCTGAAATTGTTGGGTAACCTCCAGTACCATCGCGTTCATTATCTTTAATATAAATAGCTTTGATATAGGCATAATTTTTCTGCCCAATCTCCGGATATTCCAATAAACTTGTTCTCACAATAAATGGGAATCCATATTTGCATTCGTCATATTTATACACAATTACATCGCCATATGTTGCCTGCCCAATTGCCAGATCATGGCTTTGGCAGAAGCAATAAGTTATTAGGCAGAGAAGCACGGCAAGACTTAATGTTCGCATATTGTTCGTTCGTTTAATACTATGGTGTTAATTTGATTGCCACGTTTATATAGTAATGATGCTATGAGATATGTAAGCAGTAAATAAATAAATAAGTGACGTCAGAGATTGACGATGGTTGGTGTTATGTTGTAATGCAATTTTTGTGTCGTTTTTACGCGTTCTGCTGTTAAAATAATTCACCATATTGGAGAAATTTGAGAGAATAAATGACAAAAGAATGATACAAGCTAAGAAGAAACATAATGGTATCGATTCTATCTGCCAACCAACCAACCAAATAGCCAATTAGTCAAAATGCGCCATAGCTGGTTCCCATTTTTTAGTTAAGATAAGTTGTGTGTGTTGTTACGCACGTAGAATTGGTACCAGAAGCTTCGAAAGGTTTCTATTTAGTAATTTTTTTTATAACACTATAGTTGCTTATGGTTCTACGGTGTCATTCTGAATTGGTTTGGGAAGTGACTTTATACAAATATTTATTCTGTTTTCTTAATTTATTTACATAACTTTAATAAAATTCTTGACTCTCTCTCTCTCCAGCCTATTTACGTCCCACTGTTGGGCACGGGTCTCCTCCTCTTTGAAAGGGATTATGGTTTCCTGTCCCGCGCTGACCAGCCATGTTGGCACAGGGTTTATTTTCGGGTTTCTCGAAGAGGATGTTAAATGTGTGCAATATCACTTAGCTGACTTTTACAGCACCCTGGGGAGGAGATTTTGTGGTGATACATGGTGATCCGTCACCACACGGAGATGATGTTGACTAAATGATGACTTGACAACATGTTGCATAAAACCGTTCATTTTAAAACAAACAAAAGATATGTCTGTATAGAATCCATCACGACGGTCATGTTGTGTGACGTCACAACTCAATGTCACGTCTGTGTGTGACACTATGTTAGTCTAAAAAAAACAAGGAAAATTTCAAGGAACTTTTACTTTATCAAACAATAAATAATATATAAAATATTTTGTAAGTATTCGGTCGTTTTGTTGATGCCTTAGTTATAAAAAAATACGTTACGGTGGTGATGACGTGTTCCCAGTGGCGTAGCTATCAAAGGGCTAGGCGGAGCAGTGCCCCGGGACTCTCAAGCTCAGGGTCCCCCCTCGAATCCTTACCTGAAATCTTGATCGAACTGAATTACCTTTTTTTAGTATTTTTAAAATACTTGTATATTAATTTCATATTTTTATTTGATAAAACCTAGTCAGTTTACATAGCAGCTTGGTTACTTATCTAGCTACGCCACTGCGTGTTCCATGCTTGTACAAGACATGAGTAGTCTATCTTTGTCTCATGTTGGGTAGCGTGCTACAGAAAAATGGCATTTACTCTCAAATAAACCACTTTTTACGGATTCAGACGCGTGTATTTGCTTCAAATTTTAGGCTATATAACATCACGCTGCGACCAATAGGAGCGAGGCAACAGTGAAGAATGTTTCAAAAACTGGGAAAAATTTTTTAATTCCACGCGTACGATGTCGTACGCTACAGCTAGTATATGTATAATTTATGTTGATGTCTGTTTCCTACATTCCACGCCTACGAGAAAGTGTCTTTTACCTCTCATTGGGTACTGTTAAGAGGGTACTGTACTCCTCATTTAGGTATTTGCCTTAGGTATTGCTATCCCTATTTCCGAGCGCCGCGCTGAAAGGGACAAATATAGATGAAGCGGATTTTACCTACAAATTCTTTGAAAAAAGTCGTTTCGTACTTCCGTTTTCTTTTCCCGAAAGTTAAACCGATTTTAATAGTTTTTGCGTTTTATTATAGATAAAGAGTATATCTATGTTTCTATCACTTTATTTTGTAGTAAAACTTTACCAAATTTGTGTGATAGACGCTGCAACTTTAAAAAAAAAACTAAAGAAAACCGCAAAAAGTAGGTTTTTCGGATCGTCATATTTCTTTTAGTTATTATGTTTAAAAAAAAAAAAATGGGATAGAAGCATAGATATACTCATTATCTATAATATAACACAAAAACTATTAAAATCGGTTTAACTTTTGACGGGCTTCGTGGTCTAGTGGTTTATGTAACAGACTGCCGATCAGGAGGTCTCGGGTTCGATTGCCGGTCAGGTCAATACTTTGTGTGATGTTTATATTTGTCATACAAATGTTTGTACTGCGTCTGGGTGTTTATATGTATTATAAGTATGTATTTACAAAAGAAAAGTAGTATATGTATTCTATCCGTATTCTGGTACCCATAACACAAGCATATAAGCTTAGCTTGGGACCAGAGGACGCTGTGTGAAATGTCCATGAATATTTATTATGAATATTTATTATTATTATTATATTTATTACTTTCGCGAAAAAAAAACGGAAGTACGATACCCATACTTTTGTATGGAGCATAATTATTTGGTATCGTACTGTCTTAAAATCATGTCTCAAGTCTCTATTTAATTTAATAAAATCACTTATTAGCAGATTTTTGTTTTATTTGACTAGAAGCTGTTTCATAGGGACTATTTATTTCTCTATTGAGTCATCATTCACGTAACAGTTTTCATATCTTTAGTTACACAATGTATTTAAATTGTAAATATTGTAATGTAATTAGTTATTCTGTTCATATAAATTAACTGAAAACATTGGAAATTTCGAGAAATCTCGTTGACAATGATGGTAATATTCAATGGCCTTCAGTCAATGAATCATTTTAAATAAAGAAGTTACTAAGTAACTAAGTCTCTCTCTTTCTCTCCAGCCCATTGACGTCCCACTGTTGGGCACGGGCCTCCTCCACTTTGAGAGGGATTATGGTCTAAAATGCCGAGCTGACCAGGCGTGTTGGCATAGGCTTTAGTTTCATGTTTTCCGTCTCTCACAGAGGATGTTGTCTGTGTATAATATCCCTTAGCTGACTTTTACACCACCCTGGGGTAGGAATGGGGTTTTGAAACTTGTATTTTAATCCGTTACGACTCGGACAAGTCACTATTAAGTAACTCTAAACTAAAGCCATGGATGGAAACTAAATCCTAATGGTCTTATTCATAATGACTTATCGGAGGTTTAAACGGAAATTTTATCGGCGAGATGAAAAAACTTTTATCGTAAAAAGACTATTATGAATAACAAGTTTTGACAATTTTCGCGCACCGATTTTAGCGAACTTTGAAACCTAAGATAAGTCATTATGAATAAGACCATAAGGCAATACACCTGATCACTTTGTCAGGCTACGACCAGGCTTATGTCCAGCAGTAGGCGTTGAAAGGCTGAGGATGGGCGTTTGATTTAGTATATATAATGTAAATGTTTTCACATTAGTTATATAATAAAGTCAATATTTATATCTCGAGATACTCTAAATATTTGCTAATTTAAATTATCAAGTTGATTGATAGCTGTGTTATCAGTAAGACGAAGAAAATTATGACTCATTTCTTAGAATACTAAGTATTACAAAATAATTGTCATTGTTCATATTTTTTTAAAACTCTTAATTCCTAAACCATTTCGGGGGATAGAGTTTCTGATCATGATCAGAAACTCTATCCGGTCACGGGTGAGTCTGCACGTGACCATGGCGACTGCAAAGTCTCCGAAACGTCGGGCCAAAATTTAAAACAAATATACGCGTCTAAATCCGTAAAAAATAGTTTTATTTAAACAGATGAGTCGCGCAAGTGTTAGAAAATATTATTAAAATTAGTTGCTTAAAATAGTCTACATTTTAAAAACATAAAAATAAAAACAGCAGGTCAAAAATTATGAACAATCCCAATTCGCCAACGTTAACAGAACTTTCTTATTTTAAAATCAGTGAAATATAGATTATAGATTTTAATTAATATAAAAATGTGCACAACAAAATAGCCAAATAATCAAAATACAACAATAGTTGTTTTCATTTTTTAGTTCAGTTTAATCTAGCTGTGTACGTAGAATCGGCGCCAATATGTGAGTTAATAGGTAAAACAGATTAACACAAAACACAAAAACTAATCATCAAACACTTTATTTAAAATATTTCAATTAAAATTTCCTACCAAATTGACTTTCACCATAATATTGATTAGAATATCCTTTATTCTGATATAATCCTTGGCTAGGATTATTACCATACACTTCGATTTCAAATTTATATCCTCTTAATACACTAGGACTTTCCAATTTTATTGTAACACTTTTCATACCGATTCCACCACTCTCAATATACGCATTTCCATCTTTATCTGGCCTCAAATCCGTTACATAAATGGCATCAATAATCTCATTATGCGGTGCATTGATTATAACATCATCACTTCTTGTCCAAAGCGCCGGATTCAATTCCTTTATTTCACTATAGATTTTTCTAGAACTCGGCGTTGAGTAACCCAACCGAATATCATTGGATTGTACCACCCCCAAGTATAACACGAATAAAATAAAAAGTTTTGAATACATTTTTGTTCGGAATTTGAATATGAAATGAATGGGATGTGTTGTTTGTGATTGTTTAAATACTAGTAACTTCTATGATCTCATGTGTTCCTAGTACTTCAATTTGCAATAACATGTTAATGAAAAATCAACGTATCTCTATGAATTTATGAACCTTATAAGTACTAAAGATATTACGGTTACTAGGAAATTACATCATAGTAACCTATTATTAGGTTTTTTATATTTATTGTTAGTTTAATATTTTCTAACACTTGCGCGACTCATCTGTTTAAATAAAACTACTTTTTACGGATTTAGACGCGTATATTTGTTTTAAATTTTGGCCCGACGTTTCGGAGACTTTGCAGTCACCATGGTCACGGGTGAGACTATTGTTAATTTGTTTTATTTTTATGAGCGCTTATTCTTAAAATTATGTTTGTTTTATTCCTTGCTTTAGTTATGTTGGGAATTTTATCAACGTCATTTGCAACAAAAAATATTAGGAGTCGACTCAATCTTTTTTTGGAACTTTTGATTTCTCATTTCGCTTAAAAACAAGACTTACTTAGGCTTAGTCATAAAAATAAGGACAAAAATTCATGTTCACGAGACAATTATTGGTGTCATATTTATAAATGCCTTTAGCCTTCCTTCATAAATATCATATTCAACACTTAAAGAATTTTTCTATTCGAATCATTAGGTTTTGAGATTAGTGCGTTCAAACAAACAAACAAACTCTTCAGCTTTATTTTATTAATATAGATTTGATTAACAAATTATATTAAGTGTGTGTTAGAGTATAACGTAAAAATAATACATGAAACCGGTTAAGTACGTTTTGGATTGGCACGCAAAGGGTTCTATATAGTTAATACTAATATATATCCGTCATATTTACACTTTTTAAACAGTGTATGATATTTCTTAGGTAAAAAGATACAAAGATCTCTTGTTTGTACGGTGACCACTTGATATGTTGTAGATTTTCCCTAAATTCATGTTACTAATTGTTTGTTAGAGGTAACTATGTACTTTTTCTAATGTATGTTTGAAGTAGTATTGATAGAGCGAAGCATCGAGTCGCCCAGAGTGTATGGGATGTGCGGAAGACTGGTGACGTCCTGCACATCTCACATGCTTGAAATATAATACAATTTAAATAAAACTACTTTTTACGGATTTAGACGCGTATATTTGTTTTAAATTTTGGCCCGACGTTTCGGAGACTTTACAGTCACCATGGTCACGGGTGAGACTGAGCTGTAATGTGTCTTCTACGATCAGTTATTACAGGGTTTACCCACATTCGATTTTAATTTTACATTGACCATAAAGATAGACTTATACTATAAACTATATCATATTACATTGTGCTCAGACTACATAAAATTAATAACATTATTTTAGTTTCTAAAATACATTAACAAATTGTAACAATATAAAGAATTTTTTAAATTATATAAGGTGAAACATACATAATTTTATCATAGACTAAAGTTTTAATTATTATAGAGGTAGTATACATTAAAGCAAGCAAAACTAAGTTTATATACTTAAATACAATATTATTTACATAATAACAAGAATTTTTAAAAAGAATTATTGGTTTAAGATTTAAATTAGTTTATATTAAAAAGAAATTGTTAATTTTATTTGAATGTATAAAGTAAAAGTAGTTTTATTTAAACAGATGAGTCGCGCAAGTGTTAGAAAATATTATATAATACAATTGTCGAATTATGTTCTACATGTGATATTCTGAATTGTAATACTAGTGTTTTGGTTTTACTGTAAGCTTGCATGTAATTAAATAAATAAATAAATAAATTCTCGACCCCAAATAATAGAATAAGGGCAGGAGAATGATGATGATGAGTATTATTTTAATATCGCATCAATTGACATTCATGTGAAATTTTTCAGCTGTTACAGAGATACAGCCTGGTGACAGACGGGCATACGGACAATGCAGCGTCAGTAATAAGGTCCCGGCTTATCATTTGGTACGGAACCCTAACAATGTAAAAATATTAGTGTACGACCGAAACTGATTTTCCCGCCGAAACCGAATGATCAGCCGTGACTTCAGTTTCGGCCGAAACCGAAACTCACGTGGTCAAGTATACAATTTCTTAAAATACTGAAATTTGGTCCATTTTACCAATTATTTTTGCATTAATTAGAGCATGAAATGGAGACACAGTATATTAAGTTCGTTAGAATCATTTAATTAATATAATTGAAAAAAAATATTAATAACATTTTTATTATTTTTAAAATTATGTTCTCATAATTCCCGAACAGGGCCGTCAAAGCGTTGCCGCGGGAAACGAAGTTAGGCGAGCATGGGTGTGCGTGAACTGCGACACAAGTTTCGGTTTCGGCAAAAGTTGCGGCCGATTTTGGCCGATTTCGGCCAAAACCGAAACCGAAACCAAACTTTTGGTCGGACTTTAAAAATATATAAAGCTCCTAATTTTTTTTTAATAGCAATGTATGTTTCGTAAAATACTAAACATCCTATGTTCGAAACGATTGTATAATATCTGACTAGCTGTTACCTAAGCGTGCAATTTAGAAAATTTTTCCCGCTATCCCGAATTTTTACTGATGCTTCGCTCCTATTAGTCGCAGCGTGATGTTGTATAGCCTATAGCCTTCCACGATAAATGTACTATACAACACTGAGAGAATTTTTGAAATCGGGCCAGTGAATGGTTTCCCGCGTTCAAACAAACAAACAAATTTTTCAGTTTTATAATATCAGTATACATACGCGTCTATGTAAGTCCGCAAAAAGTGGTATAAGTAAGTGGTATCGTAAATGGTATTATTACAATTTTATTCCTTTCAGCTATAAACTATTAGAGCGAGACGACATCGACATTGTGAACGGAAACTGGGAAAATAAAGGGGCGATTTCCGAAGAAATTAAAAGTTATTATGGGACCAATTCTGTTGTCTTAAAAACTTAACTAAAATGTTCGTCTTGGCAATAGATTTAGAATCGAATTTTCCGTCTCTTCGGCTTTTACAGCAACCTGCGAAAGAAAAGGGTTGATCACAATTGGATTCTTAATCCGTCATAAATATAACTTTCATCTTCACTCATATTATAAAGCTGAAGAGTTTGTTTGTTTGAACGCGATAATCACAAGAACCACAGCACTGGTCCAATTTGAAAAATTCTTTCTGTGTTGGATAGTACATTGATCGAGGAAGGCTACAAGGCTATATAACATCACGCTGCGACCAATAAGAGCGTAGCAGTAGTGAAAAATGTTGCAAAAACGTAAAAAATATTTAGCTCCACTGCCTTCACAAGCAGTAAAAAAAATCATTCATTCATTTTTTGGTGTAAATAACTTTAATAGCTCATATAAGTCTTTATTGTGAAATCAACGACGGCTTTATTAATAAACCTTATTTTATTTTATACTTATTCTAGATCTTACCAATCGATAAAGTTCTAATTACACAATAAAACCAAACCATAACGATTGCCATAAATCCTTTACTTCCTACTATTAATTATATTCGTGTTAGGCAAATGATTTGTCACAAACTGTTTGTTTACAGCTAATGATTTAGATTTAGAACAGTAGGCCCCCCCGTCGCGTTGCCGTGGCCGCCGGCTATTGTGCACTGACGGCATCTGAGGTTCAAGTGGTGACTTATGAAGAATACAAACACCACAACTCAATTTTCTCCCAAAGGCCCGCTAACTAAGGCATGTATCATAGAAAATCCTCATCCTATGTGATAACTTGAAACAAAATCCTATCCCAACACGTCTTGTCAGGGTGGCATAAGTCAAATACCAAAAGCATTCAACAAGGAACATTTCGCGAAGATTAGCCTCCTGGCTCATGGCTGTGAGACATTCATGGGGTGAAAATAATAACAAGGAGAAGTTATCAATTACCTAGACGCCGAATAATCCATATTGACTGAGAATCGACCTAACAACCTCATGCGCATACTATGCCAAAGTCTAAATCCGTTTGTTTTAGTAATTATGACAAATTATTGCGTATTATATTATCAACTCTTTTAAATTCTACTATAGTTATCTAATCTACTGATTTGTATAGTAGTCATGATTTAGTCTTATAGTTAATGTCTTAGAGTATCAAAGCAGCAGGAGTAGACTCACACGCTGATTTCTTTGACAAATATACTACCAGGCCGGTGGTTGGTAACGCACACAAACACTATAACGTAATTACATTGGTCGTTAAACACTCACCACTCAAAAATACTCAAAATCTATACTATACTGCTACTATACTAGCTGACCTGGCAAACGTTGTTATGCCACATAGTTATTAAATCGAAATACACCATAGTTGTTTCCATTCTAGCTAAGTTATGTTAAGTTTTGGACGCAATAAAATTGGTGTTAATTCACACAAAATTTAACTGAAACATAAAAATTTATTGTCTCACACAATTTAACAATTTTAACTAATATTTCGTACCTACTATAAAGCAGAACAATTTCGAGTTTTAATTAATATAATGGTGTAGGTACAACAAAATAGCAATAAAATAAAAAACCAGCATAGCTCATTTTAGCTAAGTTAGGTTAACTTTTTGACGCATCAAAATCAGCGTTATAGTCATTAAACTATGAGTATTGCTGTCGTATCTTTTTCAGTTTAGGTCATCTGATAATTCCAGCTCCTATAGTATTTATGCTCTAAGTTAGCTTCGACCGTGTGTATTCAATTATGAACCTTATGTTAGTAAACATTTTAATACCACAGGTGTTAAGATAAGATAATAAAAGTACATGGTAATGAAAAAATTAAGAATGGTAGACGTCCTATTAAAGCGATAATGGTGGCAATTTAGTTGTACCTAAATCTAATCTATACTCTCTACTAATGTTCTTATAAGCTGAAGAATTTTTAAGTTTAAACGCGCTAATTTCAGGAAGTGCTGGTTCTAACTGTTAAATTGTTTTTATGTTGTATAGTGCATTTATTTAGGAAAGCTATAGGCTATGTATATATCACGCTGCGATTAATAAGAGCAAAGCATCACTAAAATATGTATCAAAAACGGGCAAAATTTTCTAAATTCCACGCGTACGAAGTCGCGGGCAACAGCTAATGTGTATATAAAGATAATTAACAAATAAAAAATAAATATTCCTGGACACTTCATACAACGTCCTCTGGTCCCAAGCTAAGCTTATATGCTTGTGTTATGGGTACTAGAATACGGATAGACTACTTAAACTACTTTTCCTTTCGTAAATACCTTCTTATAATACATAGAAACACCTAGACGCAGTACAAACATTTGTATGACATTTATAAATATATAGGAAATCTAATTATATAAAATTCTCGTGTCACAATGTTCGTTCCCATACTACTCCGAAACGGCTTGACCGATTCTTATGAAATTTTTTAATAATATGCATATTCAGTAGGTTTGAGAGTTGGCTACTATCTATTTTTCATACCCCTAAGTGATAAGGGTTGCCCCTGACATTTGAATGGCAAAACAACGTTTGCCGGGTCAGCTAGTAATTCATAAAAATAAATAAATAAATGTTACAGTTAGCCGCAAATCAACAGCCATATGTAATTAATTCCTTATAAATTGTGTTCCCACTCACTATTATACATACAATATAAGCTGGGATCGTGATTGTAACTGCCCATAACAGGGTTTAAGTAGCTTTAATGAGGCCCTTCTCAGATCAAAAGGGACGTTTTTGTACAAAACTGGTTTTGATGGTTATATTAATTATTCCCGGAGTTAAGATACCGTATGAATGGTTACATATAGACACTCAGTATAGAACCATCTTCTATGTCTTTTTGTTTTTAAGTATCTGTATTTAAATGTTGTGTGGATTTTTAGTAATAGATCTATATTTCTACTAGCTGACCCGGCAAGGGTTGTTTTGCCATATAAATGTCAGTCGTTTGAAAAATAGATGTTGTCCGATTCTCAGACGTAACCGATATGTACACAAAATTTCACGAAAATCGGTCGAGCCATGTCGGAGGAGTATAATTACAAACACCGTGACAGGAGAATTTTATATATTAGACTAGCTGACCCAGCAAACGTTGTTTTGCCATACAAATATCAGGGGTGAACCACCCTTAACATTTAGGGGGATGAAAAATACATGTTGTCCGATTCTCAGACCTAACGGATATGTACACAAAATTTCATGAAAATCGGTCGAGCCATTTCGGAGGAGTATAATTAGAAACACCGTGACAGGATAATTTTATATATTAGAAGAAGAAGATAATTTAAGTTTGGAATATTATCTGCAAGCTGTTGTCCGCAACTTCGTACGAGTGGAATTTAGATGCCACACCTCAGTAAATTATACAAAAAACGATCCTTTTGAAAAACTCTATATAAAAAAAAACCGCATCCGAATCCGTTACGTAGTTTTGACGATATTAGCTCTCATACGGACATACATACAAAAATAACGATTTTGTTTTATAATAAGTAAAGATGTAGGAGATAATGTTCGACAAGCCCCGTTGTCTAGTGGTCCAGGTAACGGACTGCCGTTCACGAGGTCACGGGTTCGATTCCCGCTCAAGACAATCATTTGTGTAATATAATTATAATCGTCATACAAATGTTTGTACTGCGTCCTATGTATTATAAGTATGTATTTACAAAATAAAGTAGTTTATGTATTATATCAGTATTCTAGTACCCAAAACACAAGCATAATAAGCTTAACTTGGGGCCAGAGGACGTTGTGTGAAATATTCATGAATATTTATTTATTTATAATACATACGACGCAGTACAAACTTTTGCTAGAAATTTATAAACGTCCCCTTTTTATTTTCCCCGTTGTTATTTTGTCATTGTTCCGTGTGGGAATCGAATCTGCGATCTCGTGTAATAAACCGTCACACGAAGCACTAGACAACGAGACTTGCCAAAATGTAAAAAAGCGTTCTCTTACGCTGCTTGTAACGATTCCTTATATTCTTAACGATAAGACTAACATTGATAAACAAGTCTCCATATTTTCTAACACTTGCGCGACTCATTTGTTTCAATAAAACTAGGTACCACTTTTTAGTAACTACTTTTTGGTAGTGGTAGTGGCAGACTTTGGAGTCACCAGTCTCACCCGTGATCAAGGTGACTGCAAAGTCTCCGAAACGTCGGGCCAAAATTTAAAACAAATATTCGCGTCTAAATCCGTAAAAAGTAGTTTTATGTAAGTCTCCATATTTGCTAAGTTTTCGTCAAGATTTTGACTCGAACTGGTTATCGATCGTTTTAAAAATTTAGCTTTACAATCACAAAACCAACGTGTTAATTCTATTTCAATTACGAAAACAATATATCTAATCTATTCGTTCACGTATCGGAGATAAGGTTACAAACAATCTTTCAATTTTTATCTCGTATCATTCTAATTACATATAATTAATACAGTTTTATTATGCTTACGTATAAACTGTACGTTTTAAAAAAATATAGATGAAAATAATATATATATTCGTGATATATTTTACTTTATGTGATGTAATATGTCCGATAGAAGAATTAACTTTTGTGGAGAATGTTTCGTTGGATTGGGAGATGCAAATGAACTCTGTTATATATAAAAGTATTAATAAATACTATTGTACTATTGGCAATTATTCTGGTAAGTTGTTATAAAATATTTATTGAGATTAACAACACGCTTAAAAACATGAATATTTTCTTAAATTATTACCTTATCATCGGTCCTTAATATGAGTGCAAAAATTCAGATCAATCCGACTTCAACAAGTGGCTGAAAATCACTTTCAAAGATTTCGTTACATAGATTAATATATTGATAGATACTTACCGAATTAATAAAAGTAAAAGTAGTAATAGATAGGTCTCAATTTGTGTTTCACTCAAAGTCACAGTCAAAGTCACCTGCCAACCTATAAACTTAACAAATATAGCAATAACCTCACATTAAAATTAATGTGTTCTTTGGCCTATAACCAGCAGTGGATCGAAAAAGATGAAAAAAGAACTACAAATTTGTTGCTTTTTCCGATTTTTCTTTCCTACAAATCACTATATTATTATGTAAACAATTATAATCACTTGGGTTTTTATACATCTGTATGATAATGGCTTCTAGTAAAATTTAAATAAATACTACATTATACTACTTAATAATTATCAGTATAATTTTACCTTTATAACTAGACAATTAATTATTATATACTGTTACTAAACTGTGACTGTGACTATTACTAAACTGTTTGATAGAACTGACTACGTTCAAGTTATAAAATTGTGTCCTGGGGACACAGTGCCTTTATCTAGACAAATATATGAGTCAGATAATATAATTATAAATTATAACACTAATGATAAGATATTACTTTAGATCTAGCCAGATCTGGATTAATTATTTAGGTTATACAAGTTGCAGTTTATACAAAGTTGGTTAAATTTACTTAGTTCAAAAACTAAAGAACACGCTTGAAAATCCTGAATATTTTATTATATTATTGCATTGTCATCGGTCCCGAATATGTGTACACAATTTCAGATCAATCTGACTACTGCAAGTGGGTAAAAACTGACTTTCAAAAATTCCGTTACATAGATTAATACATTGATAGATACATACCGAACCAACCATACAACCAAATCTTTAGACCCTGAGAAAGGACATAGGCTACCTTTTATTGCAAAAAAAGGGATGAATATTTACTAAATTATACGCGAACGGAGTCGCGGGCAACAGCTAGTATACAATAAAAAGCAGGTTTTTTCAAACAAGTTTTTAAGTGAAAGTATGTTTAATTTAAATTAATTAAATCAATAATTCAACAGGTATCAACTTAATTACATACGGAACCAACGCGTGGACGTTCCCGATACAAGATGTGAACCTTACACTTAGATATCCAACCACTGTGAGTACGTAACAATGTTATTTAATATTATCTATAACTTGCGCGATTTATTTATTCAAATAAAACCATTTTTTACGGATTTAGACGCGTGTATTTAAATAAAACTCTATTTACGGATTTAGACACACCGACGCGTTTATTTGTTTTAAATTTTTGCTTGACGTGTCGGAGTAGTCTAGACTAGGAGTCCCTGACTAGGAGACCCGTAACCATGGTGATTGAAAAGTGTCCGAAACATCGGGCTAAAATGTCTAAATCAGTAAAAAGTGGTTTTACTTGAGTGCTATTTAATTTAAACGTTGTACACTTAAAAAACTACACTCTCTACCTCCAATCCACTAACGGCCCACTATTGGGCACGGGTTTCTTCGACTTTGGAAGAGATTACTGAAGAGTCTAGTCTGTCGCGCTAACCAGGCGTGTTGGCGGAGGGTATATATTAGAGTGAGTGAGTGAGTGTTCCGTCTTTCATAGAGGATGTTTACTGTGTACAGTCTGCTTTTACTTAGCTGGCTTTTACAGTACCCTGGGAAGGAAAAGGGGTGGTGACACGTCTTGTATTCCTAATCCGTCACCACACGAATATGTGTTTATCATTAAGTATTTCTAACACTTGCACGACTCAGTTATCTAAACAAATACTTATTATAAAGCTGAAGAGTGTGTTTGTTTGATTAAACGCGCTACTCTCAGGAACTATTGGTTCGATTTGAAAAAATATCTTTTTGTTGGTTAGTCCATCTATAGGGGAAGGCTATAGGCTATAGAACATCACGCTGTGACCAAAAGGAGCGAAGCAATAGTGAAAAATGTTGCAAAAACGGGAAAAAAAAATTAAATTTGACGCGTACGGAGTCGCGGGGAACAGCTAGTATAGTATATTTGATTTAAATCGGGCTAAAATTGACAAACAATACACGTCTAATATCGTTCAAAGTGCTTTTATTTGTATGTGTATTGTATATAGTCTATGTTATCAAACAGTGTAATGAGTGATTAAGAAAACATATGTCACCACCCCATTTCCCCCCAAGTTAATATAAGACTGTTTGTAAATTAAATGGCCTGCCGAATTATTAACACGTTTTTATTATCTCGGTACGTATCTTACTTATATTCTATGTATTTGAATCTTTGAAAGCACTTCTCAAACACTTGCAGTCGGCAATTATTCTGAAATTTTGTACACTTATTAAGGACTGATGACAATGCAATATTTTAAAAAATAAGTTCAGGATAATCAAGCGTGTTTTTTAATTTTGAACTAAGTAAATGATAATAGTAAGGTTTTGATCACAGACGCTTCTACACCCAGTTTGGAAGGATCACCTAATAGCCGGTTTTCAAGTAGTGTTGTACGTGGATAGTCTAAGTAGCAATGGTTACATCACAGATGGTGGTATGTTAAGGGTAAGAATAAATTAGTTAATTTATTTATTTGCGCCGTTTGGGGTCGAAACTCATGGCTCCCCAGTGCCCAGAATCTTTATAAAGATTTGCCGGGCCGACTGATTGACGCCTATTATGACCAGAAGGCTGACCTTTAGTTTGTTCGAAAAAATAAGCATTGCCATTCAACGTGGCCGCCAGCCTTCTGCTAGACTTCCAGTAATAAAAATATAATAAATACTTAGATGCCTAGCTTAAGTATATAATATTAATTTATTTTATAAGTACTGTACATATTTTGTATGTATTATAATCTAATATATAAAATTTCCATGTCACAATGTTAGTTACCGAACTCCTCCGAAACGGCTTTACCGATTTTTCCCAAATTTTATATGCGTACTCAGTAGGTCTGAGAATCGGCCAACATCTATTTTTAAAACAGACATTTGTATGGCAAAACAACGTTTGCCGGGTCAGCTAGTTATGTATAAGTTTAAGTATTTATTTAGTAACTTATGTAGTTTTATCATACTATTAGCACACCACTTATAACTAATCTTCAATCTTAAAATTACATCCCAAGGTTGTCTGTAAGAGATTACAAATAGTGATAAGACCGCCTTTTGTACCATATAACACTGTTAGCACTGTTAATCTTTTGTAAAATTTTGGTGTACAATAAAGAGTATTGATTTGATTTGATTTCTTTTATATATTAGTTTTTAATTGTATATTGTTTAATGTAAAAATGTTAAAAAATATTTAGAAAAGGGTAAAATTATCTATCTCTTTCACCACTAGAAGAGGAAGTTTTAGTCTATTATGTCGCTGATAAGTGCGCTGGTAGCTGCCCCCTGCCCAATACTAGCGCACCTATCAGAGCGATCATTTTATAGTTAAGTTTAACTGTGCACGTAAACTTGGTACCAAATGTCTACTTTCTACCCACTTTGAGAATAAATTGTTCTTTCTACCTACCTTTTCTGAATATCTTAAAGCCTTTAAACTTTCAGTGCCTATAAAAGTGCATTATCTCCCACTTTAGGTATAGCTGGTGTAGGCTTTAGTTTCGAGATTTCCACCTCTGTCAATATTATGTCTTATAACTTAGCTGGAATCAGTATGCCAGAATGATTATGCATTGTTATATAGTAGAGCGTTTTTGCCTAATATTTTTAGGGTTCTGTACCAAGAGGTAAAAAGCTACCCTACTACTGAGAATTAGCCGTCCGTTCATCCGTCTGTCAGCAGGATGCTTAATAGGAACAGTGATAACTACCGGATAAGTTTTCAAACTGGATGATACCATTAGACGATATGATGTGTCGGTATGACGGAACAGAACTCTTCCTGTGCAAAGCCAACTCGTTCTTGGTTGGTTTCTCAAACATTTAGAATTCATTTTATAACACGACTTTCCTTTTCAGGAATCAATCACATTATCATTCACAAGCAGCCAAGTCACAATGATGCGCTATCAATTTTGGGTGTACGGTATCAGGAAGGAAGCAGTACCAAACTTAGCTAACTATTCATCAACTAGACTTTGCAATTAAAACAGTATTAACATTAACGCATTTTATTTAGATTACTTCTGTTATGTCCTGTTTTCCTAGTACCAGTTTTACATTCTAGTCTAGTTTAAAGTTAATGTTTGACAGACAGACTGATGGATACTGAATTTCTATGAGGGTTCACATTTTAAGGCTCTGTACAATAATCTATTTAGTTCAAAAACTATAAAATACGCATAAAAATCCTGAATATTTTTTTATTATTGCATTGTCATCGGTATTTAACATGTGTGCAAAATTTCAGATCAATCCGACTACTATAATGGGTGAAAATCATTTCCAAATTCTGATACATAGATTAATACATTTCCGAACTAATATAAGCGCGTTAAAAGAGGATAAACTTCGGTTTACGTCTGTCAACTTTTATCTGTACCTTCATGTGCAGAACACCAAAATCTGATCGAAATCTAGGGAAACACGCTTGGAGGATACCATAGACGTAATGATGTAAAGACTAAAATGGTCTTAATCATAATGCCTTATCGGAGGTTTAGACGGAGATTTTATCGGAGAGATAATAAACGTTTTATAGTAAAAAGACTATTATGAATAACAAGTTTTGACAATTTTCGCGAACCGATTTTAGCGAACTTTTAAACCTCCGATAAGTCATTATGAATAATTAGTTTTTAGTGCTTATTAAATACTATAGAAAAAAATTTAATGTAATTATTCAAAGTAGTGTAAGTTTAATTTCATTACATTTAATAATTACAGGTACCTAATATTTAATCATACTTATATAAATATTTCATCCTACTTATTTTTTATTTAATGACTTTCCATAATCACAAAATTTCTCATAAAATTAGCAAGATTTTATTCTGGCAAATGCACAAGACCTCGAAGCCAAGCCAAAAAAAAAAACAAAAAAAAAGCTACTTACAGAGAAAAAAAATGAAAATGAGAATGAAAATTTAATTATCCATCTCAAAGCTAAAGAAACCTCACAACTGAAACCTAAACGAAAAAGTTGGCGTAAAATAGGACTTTATTACTGGCAGGTAGCCACCTGAGTTCTTGTCTAGACTCTAGACATCATATAAAATATAACTTTATAGTTTTGTAAGTAAATATCGATTATTGAGTCAAGCAAATGGATAAAATAAGGAATGAATATATTAGAGGAAGTCTGAAAGATTATGGAAATAATAAGTTATCCGTGTGGGCGTCCGTGTCACCACTCTCATAGGCCCCATTTGAAAATCAGCGTTGGGTTCTCGTGACCCAACATTTGCTGAAATGGGTGCCTATTTGCTGTGGTGACACAAAATATCATAATTAAATATAAGCTTTTATTTATATATTGTGTACACAGTAAATAAAACGTTTTTCTTTCTGTCTTACAAATAAAAATATTAAGAAAAAAGCGTTATAGACCAAGATCCGAGAGGTGAAACCTTATACTTCTTTTAGGTGCCTTCTAAGCATTATTTTTTTCAGTGATGAAATATGGTAGTCTTGAAAATGAGTAAAAGGTTTCATCATAGTATACGGTTATTTATGGAGACGAGAGGAAGTGATGCAATTATCATGCATCACTCAAGGAGGTTATAAGTAGGGAGGAACAACTCGGAAACATAGATTTGTCCCAAGGCCCGGCCCGTTTACGGTTTAAAAGTAAAGCCTTGCCTTCTCTTTTCTTCTTACTAGCTTTCTCTTTTACTCCAGCTCAAAAAGAAATAGTTAGAAAGGCTATTAAATAGGCTCTTTGTCATTTATTTTTCTTAATGTGTTCAACTAAAAAGAGAAGCAGTCCGGATTCGTTGTACCGAGTGTTACGTCTAGATCTATATCGTAAGTCTATGGCATAAATTGACTATCGTAACAGATGGCGCTCTATAGTCTCGGCTTACCATCATTGGAAAAAAGGCGTGATGTTATGATGATGACGAGGAAGTGATATTTTTAGGGGTCTACTGAAGAAGAAAGTAAGCCTAAGAATACCTGAATAGATTTTGTGAAAAAAAGGACATGAATGTTAAAGAGTGATATGGAGTATAAAAAAGAGTATGGAAGAAAAATATTGTAATGTTGCCCTACTTAAAATATTGGCATAAGGACAGGAAAAGATACTTACAACCAACTGCCATTAGTCCATGGGTATCTTCTAGTCTCATTCTTTTTGTCTTCAGCCAGGATCCATACAAGCGCTGCGAGCAATATCAAAAATCGGAATACACTGCTCGACGCCATTTTGAAATTTTACACTCCCAAGATGTCGTTACATTATTTTAATTGTTTTTGTTCATTTTTGTTTAAAAATCTAGAAAATAACGTTCTAGAACAGTTCTATAACACTTACGCGATTCATTTATTCAAATAAAACCATTTTTTACGGATTTTAACGCTTACGGTTTTATTTTAATCTTTAACAGGTTAAAGAAACAAACTCAACAATCTACCTAAGTATAAGAAAAGTAGTACAAAAATGAGTGCAAATTTTGAAAAACTGACTTCAAATAAGCAGGTAGCTGACCCGGCAAACGTTGTTTTGCCATACAAATGTTAGGAGTAGACAAATAATTTGCAATAAAATAATATTGCGACTATAAATTTTAATATAAGCTATCCTATATGTCAAGTTGGGTCGAATTGCACACGGTGTACAAATAAAATTTAAAATCGGTTCAGTAGTTTAGGAGTCCATCGCGGACAAACATCGTGACAGGAGATTTATATATATAAAGAAGATAGATAGATTATTTATATATATGTACCAGAATACGGATATACCACATATACCTACTACTTTCATTTTGTAAATACATACTTATAATACACTAGCTAGCCCGGCAAACGTTGTTTTGCCATACCAAAAAAAAAGTTTAATAAAAAAAATGAACTATAAACCTCACGGAGAATCACGTGGAAATCGGTTCGTGCGTCCTGGAGTTATAGCGTCAGGAAGTAAAACCCGACTTATTTTTATTTAGTAGATAGAAGCAACCAGACGCAGAACAAACATTTGTATGACATTTATAAACATCACACAAATGATTGTCCCGAGCGGGAATCGAACCCGCGACCTCGTGAACGGCAGTCCATTACATAAACCACTAGACCACGAAGCCCGTCATTTAAACACATTTACCTGGGCCCCAAGTCCGGTAAATGAATTGTGTCACAATGGTAGCTCAATGGCACATTATAACCTCAAAAAAATTGGTCAAGTGCGAGTCGGACTCGCGCACGAAGGGTTCCGTACCATTATCTATGCAACATAAGGCAACGTTTTTAGTATCGAGCAAGAAACGGTAAAAAAATCATGTTTGTTGTATGGGAGCCCCCCTTAAATATTTATTTTATTTTATTTTTAGTATTTGTTGTTATAGCGGCAATAGAAATACATCATCTGTGAAAATTTCAACTCTCTAGCTATCACCGTTCTTGAGATACAGCCTGGTGACAGACGGACGGACGGACGGACGGACGGACGGACGGACAGCGAAGTCTCAGTAATAGGGTCCCGTTTTTACCCTTTGGGTACGGAACCCTAAAAAAAATTGGTCAAGTGCGAGTCGGACTCGCGCACGAAGGGTTCCGTACCATTATCTATGCAACATAAGGCAACGTTATTAGTATCGAGCAAGAAACGGTAAAAAAATCATGTTTGTTGTATGGGAGCCCCCCTTAAATATTTATTTTATTTTATTTTTAGTATTTGTTGTTATAGCGGCAATAGAAATACATCATCTGTGAAAATTTCAACTCTCTAGCTATCACCGTTCTTGAGATACAGCCTGGTGACAGACGGACGGACGGACGGACGGACGGACGGACGGACGGACAGCGAAGTCTCAGTAATAGGGTCCCGTTTTTACCCTTTGGGTACGGAACCCTAATTAACAATAGACTACCAAACTTGATAAAATTCGCCACTAAGCAGTCAGTTATTGCATTTGTTGATTGTTGTTGAATGTTCGTTCTGCGTCTGGGTGCTTCTATGTATTAGTATGTATTTACAAAAGAAATGTATGTAGTATATCCGTATTCTGGTACCCATAACACAAGCATATAAGCTTAGCTTGGGACCAGAGGAATATTATATGTCCATGAATATTTATTTATTATTATTATTTATTATCAATTTTAATTTTTTTGTTCAGTTTAGTTGGGCTCGTAGAATCTGTACCAATGTCAGACTACAGCTAAAATCCTTTAAACATTTTAATATTAAAGTCGCATATAATCCGGATTAGACCGGATGGTATCTTTTTATGTCGTTATAGAGTTGCAATTTAATCAATAGACGTCCACCCACCATGGTATAGGTACCTTGACGTAAGTCTAGATTTATGGCTTCTATTTTTTACTAGACTAGAATTAAATTAGTTTTTATTACACAGAGAGCAATAATCTGGCACCGGGTGGCTGATAAATAATGCCCACGGCATTAAGACCGCCTTTATACTCTGTTTGTGCATAAAGTCCGCAACTAGTCCCGCAACTACAGTTTAATTCTTTTTCATTTCCATCCAAAGGTTGCCTGGCAGAGATCGCTGTCAGCAATAAGGCCGCCCATTGTACTACCTCAGTGTTATGTACTACCATGTTAAATGTATATTATGGTGTACAATAAAGTATAAATAAATAAAGTCTAAAAATAAATTAATCCTCCTCTCTCCTCTCCAGCCCATTTACGTTCCACTGTTGGGCACGGGCCTCCTCCACTTTTGGAGGGATTATGGTCTACTGCGCCGCGCTGACCAGGCGTGTTGACATAGGGTTTATTTTCGAGTTTTCAGTCTCTCACAGAGGATGTTATCTGTGTGCAATAGTGGGACGTCAATGGGCTGGAGAGGAGAGGATGTTATATAGCCTCTAGCCCTCCTCGATAAATGTTCCTACTATCCAACACTGAAAGAATTTTTCAAATCAGAGCAGTAGTTCTTGAGTTTAGCGCGTTCAAACAAACAAACTCTTTAGCTTAATAATCTAATATATAAAATTCACGTGTCACAGTGTTAGTTACCGTACTCCTCCGAAACGGCTTGACCGATTCTTCTCAAATTTTGCATACATATTCAGTAGGTCTGAGAATCGGCCAACATCTATTTTTCAAACTTTTTTTTTAGTATGGCAAAACAACGTTTGCCGGGTCAGCTAGTATTAGCATAGAAAGTAAAATCGTAAAACCCTTATATTTAAACATATTGTTTTAATTTTGAACTAAAACTATAAAATAAAACAATCTTCCAATTAAGTTTATCTTATCTTATCTATAGGATATAAATTGTCCTCTTGTTTAATGCATGGAACGTGTTAGAGGTTGTATATATTAAAGGGATTAGTTACTTTGTTAATATTAAACTGTACGGCCCTCATATAGACCCTGTAGTATAGGCTGAAGGATCGCCTTGGTAACGAACGACTTAGGTTTGACAGTTACCAAAAAAGTTTTCACAAAATTACTTAATAAAAATTTTTGCAAAATTGTATATTAGTAAATACATGTATCTCCATGTGGTGACGGACTAAGAATACAAGTGTCACCACCCCATCTCCTCCTCAGCTAAGGGACATATTGTACACAGATAACATCCTTTGTTCTCTGTGCCAACACGCCTGGTCAGCACGGCACAGTAGACCATAATTCCTCCCAAAGTGGAGGAGGCCCGTGCCCAACAGTGAGACATAAATGGGCTGGAGAGAGATAAGTATAGCATAATATTTAAACATTTTACAGAATCTATACTAATATTAAAAAGCTGAAGAGTTTGTTTGTTTGTACGCGCATATAATTCTGATACAAGTTTCATGTTATTACTGCTTGCTATATTAATAAGTTGGTTGGTATTTATCTATCTATATTCGATGATCTAGAATTTTCTAGACTAATAATAATAATGAGAAACAAAATAATAATAAATAAATATTTTGGACATTTCATACAACGTTCTCTGGTCCCAAAGTAAGCTATATTTCCATATTGTGTTATGGGTACCAGATACGGATATACTACTTTTCTTTTGTAAAAACATACTTATAATACATAGAAAACACCCTGACGCAGAACAAACATTTGTATGACAAGTATAAACATCTCACAAATGATTGTCCTGACCGGGAATCGAACCCGAGACCTCGTGATCGGCAGTCCGTTATATAAACCACGAGACCACGAGGCCCGTAATAATATAAAGCTAAAGAATTTGTTTGTTTGTTTGATCGCGCAAATCTCAGGAACCGCTGCCGCGCTGGTACGATTTGAAAATTTCTTTCAATTTTGGATAGTACATTTATTGAGAAAGGCTTCATGCTATAACATCACGCTACCACTAATAGGAGTGAAGCATTAGTGAAATGTGTTTTAAAACGGGGAAAATTTTCTAAATTCCACGCGTAGGAAGTCGCAGGCAATAGTTAGTAATCCATAAATTACTATTTAATGTTCTGTACCAAAAGGCAAAACCCTATTACTGAGACTTACGAGTAGCTGTCCGTCCATCCACCACTTGATACTACATTTGGGGTTCCTTATTTGGTGTTATTTGGCATCGGAATGACGATATACTACGATCATATCGGTACAGAACCCTTCGTGTGAAAATCCAACTCGTACTGGACCATCTATATTATACCATGATTATACTACGGGCATAGAACTCTCATCTTTCGATCTTTCTACGCATTTCATCGGTTCTTTTTTCAAAAATCCAAAACTGTATTGTTTTTTTTCATAACAGCATTCTTTATGGTCAATTAAAATGTATTATTGTATCTGTGGAGGTTGAATAGCTTGCCGTCACGACCGCCCTCTATAATTTCAATTTCATAAACACAATAGGGCGGAACTAATCATTCAATGAATGTTGCATTCTTATAAATACGAAAGTCTTTTGCTGCTGTTATTATCATAGATAACTTTTTTTTACGTCATTTTATACAATGTTATGTGGTGCTAAATAAGCGTAAGGCTTACGCTATTGATCAGAATCCAGGTAAATTATATCTATCTATCTATCAACCTTTCTCAGTCCACTGCTGGACATAGGCCTCCTCCATAGAACGCCACAACGTGCGGTCCTGCGCTAACTGCATCCAGCGGGCCCCGGCGTATGACGATATCGTCGGTCCACCTTGTTGGGGGCCGCCCCACGCTGCGTCGTCCGGTTCGTGGTCGCCACTCGAGGACTTTCCGTCCCCAACGGTCATCAGATCGTCGAGCGATGTGGCCTGCCCATTGCCACTTCAGCGTGCTAACTCTTCGGGCTATGTCGTACACACCAGTCCTTCTACGGATCTCCGCATTCCGGATCTTATCACGTAGGGAAACACCGAGCATAGCCCTCTCCATAGCACGCTGCGCGACTCTGAGTTTTGTTATGAGGCCGACATTCAGGGACCACGTCTATTCCATCAATTCCATAAGCATATCTAAAGATAACTTGACTAAAAATGTATTAATCTCAATGGCAATATAAAATTACCGCGAAACGCCAATGGAATATTCGCGCCAAATCCTTTAACAATGTAGGCACAGGCAATAATTTTAAATGCCAGCTTATTTCTCATAATTTATTTCATATAAATATTCATAGTATTGTGAATACCTTTTAGGATTACTCAATGCGTGGTTGAAGATTATTTTCACTATATTATTCTTATTCTTATTCTTTATTGTACATATAAAATATATTTACAGAGTTTGAAATTTAAATCTAATGTACACAGGCGAGCTTAATTCACTATGGAATTTTCTTCCAGCAAACCTTATTGTTACGTAATTTGTGGAAGATGGGCACGTAATGCATAACAATAAACAAAAACAAAGTTATAGCAAATACTTACTAATTAAATTGTTAAAATTTTACTTATTTCTAATATAACAATACATAAACACTAATATTTACACACGATTACCTAATAAAATATATATTTAAGTTACTATAAATAAACTACATACACAATACATAAATATAATATCAACTTATAGCAATGACAAGAAATAGTTCTTAACTCTCCTTTTGAAGATATGAAGAGATGTGCTGGCTCGTATTGAATGTGGCAGAGAATTCCACAAACGAATTGCACGAACAGTAAACGAACAATATTACTAGTAATGGCTTGAATATCTTTATTAAATCAAGCTGTAGGCCGCGACTTCGTCCGAATAAAGTCAGTAGAAAAAAGACCATTGAACCATTCTATCATTTAAAAAAACTGCATCAATATCCGTTGCTTAGTTTTAAAGATATAAGCTCATATGACATACATACAAAAATATCAACTTTGTTGTAGGTATAATAAGTAAAGATGATTTCAAATAATAAGAGCACAACAAAATATAATTGATCAAAACACACAATAGTCATTTTTATCTTTTAGTTAATTTTAGTTGTTTACGTAGAATTAAGGCCAGTATAGTATAAAATAAGTGAACAGAGAAATGAAGTCAGTTTTTCAAAAACCTAAAACAGATTCCAAAATCAATATTAAAAAAAAAACTTAAAAGGCTGAATAACAAATACCATTGCCTAATTAAAAAAAAACATCCACACTGATACATATTTCACTACACTTTGAAATTATGCATTCCACAACCATAATCTAAAAACAAACAAAAACAAAAGTTCGCACACGATAACTTCAACTTTTAAAACTAATAACTTGCATTTTAATAAGGAATCCGTTCTTAATTCAAATTTGGTTATAATACAGATTAAATATACGTTATTTTTATTCAAATTTCGAATTAAGTTACGATTAAGTAATGTTTAATTTGATTGTAAGTTAGGACGTGTGGGTCCTTCGACGCGGTAAAGAAGACTGGCTGTTCGCAGGCTTATACTTGCTTGGCTAACTTGAATTAACTTAGCGATAAAGTCGGGCATTCACTTACCGAGATTATGTGACCTTTACAATACTATAGAGAAATGATCTAATCTTTTTGTATTAAAAGCCATTGCGCTGTACAGAATATTTCTTTTATAGACCTTGTCAGAGATATTTAAGATCAAAGGTAGTTTCAAAAGATAAATCTTATTGTTAGTAATATATATAGGTACCAATTCGGCTGCTACCATTAAACTAAACTTAAACATAATCTACATAATTCAAAAACTAAAAAAAAACACGGTTGAAAATCCTGAATATTTTTTTTTATTATTGCATTGTCATTGGTCCTTGTTAGGTATGCAAAATTTCAGATCAATCCGTCTACTGCAAGTGGCTGAAAATCGCTTTCAAAGATTCCAAGAAGAACTTATATAAGCGTGTTAAGAGGATACCAAAATAGCTTCGTGCATTTTTCTACGTACGAAGTTTTCATTGTTTCTTTAGATTGAATGGCTAGAGCTCTAATTTTTAAGTATATGTTTTTTCAATATATGATCTAGGATCGCATAAACTCAGAAACGCGATTGAAAAAAGTTTTCTCGATAGAAAATCTTAGCGAAACAACCTCTCTCATTTTTTATTTTTTTCATTTGTCGGTCTATTATCGCGTATTAACTAATGAGTAACTAAAAGTAACTATTTTATATAGAAACACGTAAATCAGAATTAAAATATATTTAGTAGATTTTGTGTAAACAAAAAAAATATCCCTAATTCTTCATTTTCTATACCTACTAGCTGTGTTAATATGTACATGTCGACGATAATATTAATGTAGGCCATTAAAAGCATGAAAATTGATAGTGTCATTAACACAACTTTCTTATTATAATAACCATTCATAAAAACTATGTATTTTTAATTTAATATGAATGTGTACAACGAAATAGGAAAATAATCAAAATGCACCATCGTTGTTTTCATTTCAGTTAAGTAAGTTTTTGACGCTACAGAATTGGCTTCATTTTCTTGAAAAATAATTTTCTGAAACGGACCTGTCCATGCCAGAATAAGAATTCAAGTGTCACCATCTCAATGTTCTTCTCCCGAAGTTGAGAACGCCTGGGGCCAACAGTGGGACAAGAAAATTATAAAGAAAGGGCTTGGATGAAGTAGCCTATAACTGCACGCTGTGATATTCTATGGAAAAGGTGTCTGAAATGAAATAAAATGAAAAATCATTTAATCAAGTAGACATAATTTTTTGAGAAAATTATATTTATGGTTATGACAGGTCAAACATTTTTTTCTTTACCACCGGTTCAGGACGCAATCTGCTGAGAAGAACCGGCGCGGCGTATGAAACTCAGCAGAGCTTTTAATTAAATCGATATTTTTTTTTAATACTTATTGACAATTATACTTACAATGCTGATAAATCGTTACAATATATATTATATAAATGAGGTGTATATGTCTAAATGTGGACGATAAATGAACAGGAAAAAGTACTTTAAGAATATCACCTAGTATCGCTGAAGTGCTAATGCACTGGCCATATCTGTCGAAGAACTGTTGGCCGCTGGTGCAGCCGAAATCGAGAGTGGAAACCACAACTCGGCAAGCTTACGATAGAACATAACCGTGCTAGGTGTATCAACGATCTGAAGAAGGTCGCAAGATGGGACTGGATGCGGAAGGCGGAGGACTGTGTATGTGGCGCGAATTGGGAGAGGTCTATACTGCTATAGGGTGGCATAACGATCTAGAATTTGATAGGAGCTATCTATGTTTGATAAAGGACATGAAAGTAATTGATTAATGAAAAAAAAACCTGTCAAGAGCGAGGTAAACTCGCACACTTGGGGTTTCGTACCTACTAGACATAATAAACATAAGTAACTGCATTCAAATAATCATTTAATTAAACTAAAAACAACTCACCAACTTAATTTTGTGGTTGAAATATAGGGAATCGCCTACATTTTAGCTACTTCATAATTTGGTATTAGTATAAACACTTTTTTCTTGTAGCAAATTACTTTTGGATTTTTCCCTATATCAGCACTATATAGACTTGGTCTATGCCAAATTTCAAGTCTCTAGGACAACGGGAAGTAACCTGTGAATTTTGATTCCCTAGCATAAGTCGAAAATTCTTGAAAATGGTCGTAATTCGGTTATATCTTTTAAATGCGTAGAGGTAAAATGTTGATTGTATTTTTTGCAGCAAGGGACCGCATAGGTCTACATATCGTATGAGTTTCAAGTTGATACCTTCAGCCGTTGCTGAGTAAAAAAAGTTTGACAGACGGACAGACAGACAGACAGACACCAGAGTGATCCTATAGGGGTTTGTACGAAACCCTAAAAAGGTATATGTAGAAATCTAAGCATTTTCAAAACATATAGATTTATTTGAAATGCATTAGCTCGACCTCCTCTTCTATCCAGGCTTATAACGTCCCACTGCTGGGCACAGGCCCCCTCCATTTTGGGAGGGATAACGGTCTACTGTGCCGCGCTGACCAGGCACAGGGTTTAGTTTCGAGTTTTTCGTCTCTCTCAGTGGAGTTTAACTGGATATTGTCCCTTAGCTGGCTGTTACTGCAGAAATGGAGTGGTGACACTTGTATTCTCAAAACGTCACCACACAGATACCACATGGCTCGTCCGTGTAGCAGTAAATTTTTCGAGGCGCCCGCCCGAGGCAACTGATAAAAAATGTCGCGAATTTTCTGAAGCCTAATGAATTACAATTTTATGACGTAATAACTGGTCTAGGACGTACCTACGGGCACGGGCTTCCTCCACTTAGGCGGGGTCTTGGGATTTCCGCACTGATCAGGTGTGTACCTAAGCATAGGGTTTGAGTTCAAGGTTTATATGTTAGGCTAGCTGTTACCCGCAACATATGAAATACGTGTGGAACTTTGAATCACTGCAATATAAAAACCTATAATTTTAATAGACACAAATTTTCCATGACAAAATGGAACATGCAGAATAAAATAACTTTGTTGTTTTTAAGATAAAAAAAATAGTCTAATAATATGACGAGCCTAATTGAATGTCTAAATACTAAAAGGGCACTTGTCACCTTTTTTCCCCAAAATATTTTTTTTGTTTTTATACCTTGGCAACATCTATTTACACCGTTTTCTGACAAAACAGCGCATATCCGTGCTTTTAATAAGTCATGACAGGAATGTCAAAAAACGAATAAATACTATAACGGCACTTGTCCAAGAACATGTGCCCTTTTAACAATTATTTCTGAACGCTTCATCCAAACAACATCTGAGCGAGTGCCAACATGGGCTTATGGTAGGTAAGTCCACTACTACGGTAGGTAATTTAGTTAATTTTGTAGACTATACTGTTGCTGAATTAGATCGTCAGAGAGAAGTGGACGCGGTGTATCTTGATTTCAAAAAAGCATTCGACCCGGTCCACAATGATGTGCTATTACGAAAATTTGCTGAAATCGGATTCACGCCTTACCTTTTGTAACTATTTGCTAGTTATTTCGCAAATCGTGCACAGTATGTTCAACTAGGTAATTATCAGTCTGACCATATGACACTCGCTCTGGTGTGAGTCAAGGTAGTGTTTTAGGTCCGACGCAATTTTTAATAATGGTCAATGATTTGCCTGGTGTTGTCAGCTCGGTCCAGTGTCTGATGTTTGCTGACGATCTGAAGTTGTTTTTGGGTATTGGTCACAGAGACCACCGTGACGCTCTCCAGCGGTCAACATCGACAGTGTAGTGGCGTGGGCAGCTAGTAATCATCTAGAGTTCAATGTATCTAAATGCAAAGTTACAACATTTATACGATGTCGCGTCCCGTATGTTCACAGCTACAGCATATCTAGTGTTCCGCTGGAGAGAGTTACTGAGATTAGGGACTTAGGGGTGCTGCTGGACCTGGGTCTAACATTTAATACACACATAACAAACATTTGTAAAAAAAGCTTCAAATTGCTAGGTTTTGTAATTAGACAATCAACTTCATTTCAAGATCGAAATACTATTATTATACTTTATTTTTCGTTCGTACGTAGTATTTTAGAGTGTAATTCTATTAGCTGGGACCCTCATGAGTCTAAATATAGCTTAATGATTGAGCGTGTTCAGCGAAAATTTTCCAGATTTCTATACAAAAAGCTATATGGCTATTATCCCTACTTATATCCTTCTCTCTTCGTATCCGGTATGGTCGGTCTTGATACGCTAGCGTTACGTCGCTAGTGTATTCTAATGTTACACTACTATTTACTACTGCATAACAAAATTGATAATGTAAGTTTGTACATTATCTCGCTGTGCTCTCTCGGCACCTAATCAATACACACGGCTGCGTTTTAGGCCGTTGTTTGCTACGCCACAGGTACGATCATGTACCGCACAATATGCTCCCACTAATCAGGCAATAAGTCTAGAGATAGAATATATCTCATTCTGGAACATAATATATGATTGGCCAGTATTAGAAGCTCAACAATAATTTGATAAATGGAATAAAATATATTTTGATTCTATTTTTGTGTTTTTTTTACAATATTTTCTTTACTTTAACATAATACTAATCTACTATTTGGTGTTATAGGGGCACATGTCCATCTAATACCATGATTAATTGTTAAAAGGTCACATGTCCATGATTTTCTGAAGCTGTTTCTTAAAATGTACAGAGATATTATGTTGATTTCTATAGTGGAATTTATTGCTTCCTATATACTCTATAACATATATTAAAACCAAAGTTTAGTAGTGAATGATTTAGAAAAAAAATGGTTTTTAGGGTTCCGTACCCAAAGGGTAAAAACGGGACCCTATTACTGAGACTTCGCTGTCCGTCCGTCCGTCCGTCCGTCCGTCCGTCCGTCCGTCCGTCCGTCCGTCCGTCTGTCACCAGGCTGTATCTCAAGAACGGTGATAGCTAGAGAGTTGAAATTTTCACAGATGATGTATTTCTATTGCCGCTATAACAACAAATACTAAAAATAAAATAAAATAAATATTTAAGGGGGGCTCCCATACAACAAACATGATTTTTAGGATTCCGTACCCAGTATCTCAAGAACGGTGATAGCTAGACAGTTGAAATTTTCACAGATGATGTATTTCTATTGCCGCTATAACAACAAATACTAAAAATAAAATAAAATAAATATTTAAGGGGGGCTCCCATACAACAAACATGATTTTTTTACCGTTTCTTGCTCGATACTAATAACGTTGCCTTATGTTGCATAGATAATGGTACGGAACCCTTCGTGCGCGAGTCCGACTCGCACTTGACCAATTATTTATGTTTCCTGTAAAATTAATCCTTTAAATTTTTGAGGGACAAGTGCCCTTTTAGTATTTAGACATTCAATTGTCTAGTGGTTTAGTTGATTAGCCACATGAAAATGTTAAATCCTTTTCGATTAATGTTTTATGACCTAATTTAATTAATTTCATAGCTTTGTGAAAATAAATAAAGAATAATGTTATAAACCTAATAAAGCGCCATCTATTCTGAAATGAGTAAACTACTTAACATAATAACCTTTCATAGGTACACATTAAGTTGCTACTCGTCAATAGATGTCGCTTATCAGTTAGTCGTGTAAAAAGTGCCGTGTCTACTAGATGGCCCTACTAGTAATTTATGACTTCTCTTTTTTAACAAATTTTAGCATAAAAAAATTATTAGCTGTTAGTTTTTTATTTTACGATTAATATGTTTAATATTATTAAATTATGAATGTTTATTATTATTAAGTTCCGTTTTCCGTCTCTCAAAGACGATGTTATCTGCATAATTATCCTTAAACTGGCTTTTAAAGTTGAAGGTGACGCTTGCTTTTCTAATACTACATGATTATGTGCACAATAATACTCGCAAGTTATCAAGTTCGTAAGTAACAACGTAGAAGCATGTACAAGGCCTAAACGAACCAAAAAAATCTCAGGTAGATATCGCAGAGAACGCAAAAAGGTATTTGTAATGACGATATATTTGGATGTTGGTAGAAAAAATAATTCTGATACAAGTTTCATGTCATTACTGCTTGTTTTATTAATAAGTTGGTTTGTATCTATCTATATTCTATACTAATATTATAAACCTATGCCCCCTTATTACAAAACGCGGCTCAACGTTTAACCCAGATTTAACAAAATTTATTTACGAGGAATTGGATAGTTAGACCCGCTCTGACACTAGTTTGGCGTCGGTTTAAGACTAAGGTCGTTGTTAGATCTAGGATTTGAGAAAAATCTGTTGAAATGCGCAATTGAAGTGTTTAAAAAGCCAGGCTTAAACTGTGGCTTAAACTTAGTCCACGTTTTGTAATAAGGCGGAAAGAGTTTGTTTGTTTGAACGCGCTAATCTCAGGAACCGATGGTGCGATTTGAAAAATTCATTCAGTGTTCTATTGCACATTTATCGAGGAAAGATATTATTATAGGCTATATAACATCACGCTGCAATCAATAGGAGTAAAACAACAGTGAAAAAAATTCACAAAAACGAGGATCAATTCTAAAATCCAGTTAGTAAGTCTTATGAAGAGGTTTTTATTTCGTTAAACTTTGAAGTTTTTTTTAAAAGGAGATATTATTGATCAGGAAAAGCAAACATGGAACTGACATCTACAAATATGACTCGTAAGTTAAAGTCAAAGTCAAATTTTTTTATTTCAATTTGGCATGTTTTACAAGCTCTTTTGAAACGGCAGAAACTAGGTGTCTGTTCCAAACGCGAATCCTACGGAGAAGAACAGAGAAGAAACTCATTTCATTTTTTTTTTCAATAATATTATACATAGTTGTATCAGGGGTGTGAGAATGATGCCGATCAGTACAATCACGACTAACTAAAACTAACTTAATAATAAAATAGCCTTGTTGGAGCAAATCGACCAGTCCCAGCAGAAGGCACCCGTTCACGAGTATAACGCACACATCAGCCCCGCACAGCTCGACCATTTTGTAGGGAACCGTGCGACCCGACGTGCAACGCTACCAACTTCGAGACATTTGAGTGAGCATGACGAACTATAATATGTAGGGATAAAATATACTTAGTTTAGAGGAGATCCACTTCTTTTTCCCTGCACATTTAAGGTCCCACTGTTGGGCAGGTTTCTCCTCCAATGTGGGAGGGATTATGATCTACTATGCCGCAATGACCAAGCGTATTAGCATAGGGTTTAGTTTCAGGTTTTCTGTCTCATATACTCGTAGTAAATGTTATTCGCTTCTAATATCCCTTAGGTAGCTTTTGCAGCACCTTTGGGAAGAAATGGGGTAGTGACACTTGTATTCTTAATCCGTGTCTACAAGGCGAGGTCCATATTTATGCTTAAACAGGGAAGTATTTAGCTATATTGATCTCAAAACGAATGGAAAATAACGAGGTATGATGAACTAATTAGTTGATATTGCTGATAGCCTCTGAGTTAGGAAGGAATTCGTGTTTTATTGCAGTTAGATAGCACCTAAGATACGGTGAGAGTCAACTATGTTTGATCAGTTTCATCGTAATCATTATAACATCATACGTTTTTCCCATAGGGGTACGCAGAGACTATAGAGCGCCACCTGCATGAGCACCATCTCCATCAGTTTGAAACAGATAATAAAAGATAGGTAAATATTAAAATCGAGATATCGGTATAACGGCTAACTGATATTTGCTCATTTTTTTTTAAATAAATTACAAATCATGAATATTTTTTAAATTATCACACTGTCCTTGGAGTATATTTTTCTCGGGCGTCCTCTCCCAGCATTTCCACTTACCTCCGCCTTGTATACCTTTCGTTAAGCGTCTCTCATCCATCCTCTCCACATGACCAAACCACGTAAGCATACTTTTTTCCACCTTAGTAGGGGGAACCACAAAGGAAGTATGTTTGGATGGTTTTTTTTTTAATGTATGCAAAATTTTAGATTAATCCGACTACTGTAAGTGGGTGTAAATATACTTCAAAGATTCTGTTGCAAAGATTTATACGAAAATATATTAGATAGCTAATAAAAGCAATCAATCCTTTAAATTATTTCGTTTAGTACCTACCTATGTAATAATACTTTTTAGCCTCTGGGCAGCTAAATATTCTCCGAAAGGTTCGACTAGATCTTGTAAAAAATTTACGCGTCTAAATACGTTAAAAGCTTTGTTGTTATGATATACTAAACAAAAATTGTACTTAATGAGGTTAATTTTCGTGACTATGACTAGACTAGACCATTATTTATCATATTATGGACTATAAACTCTAAGTCAATAATATAAATTACGCCGTGACCCAAACGATATATTTATTGACGCAATACATAAATAGGAATATTATCCTTACGTAATATATATCTAAGTTCTCTGGCGTGTTTTGCTTGCCCAGTAATAAAACAGGGCCCCGAGTCCGGTAAATGAATTGTATCACAACGACAGCTCAATGGCACCATTATGGCGCCATAGTGGCAGCATCTGCGACAAAAAATCAAGTTTGGTGTCATTATGACACCATAATGGTGCCATAATGGCGGAATTTTATCAAATTTGGTAGTCTACTATTACTTTTTAGGGTTTCGTACAAACCCCTATAGGATCACTCCGGTGTCTGTCTGTCTGTCTGTACGTCTGTCAAACTTTTTTTACCCAGCAACGGCTGAAGGTATCAACTTGAAACTCATACGATATATAGATCTATGCGGTCCCTTGCTGCAAAAAATACAGTCAACCTTTCACCTCTACGCATTTAAAAGATATAACCGAATTACGACCACTTTTAAGAATTTTTCGATTTATGCTAGGGAATCAAAATTCACAGGTTACTTCCCGTTGCCCTAGAGCCTTGAAATTTGGCATAGATCAAGTCTATATAGTGCTGATATAGGGAAAAATCCAAAAACTTATAATTTGTCATCACATCACAAGTAAAAAAGTGTTTATACTAATACCAACTTATGAAGTTGCGGAAATGTAGGCGATTCCCTATATTTCAACTACAAAATTAAGTTGGTGAGTTGTTTTGAGTATAATTAACTGATTATTTGAATGCAGTTACTTATGTTCATATGTCTAGTGTGTACGAAACCCTAAGTGTGCGAGTTTGCCTCGCTCTTGACAGGTTTTTTTTGTCATAATGACGCGACGCCATAATGGCGTCAGTGACTGACCATTATAACAACATTGTGATATGATTGTAATAGTAGAAATACTAGACTTGGCCACCAGGAATCTTTCTCTTTGTCCAACTTATTAACCTCCCACTGTTGGGCACAGGTCTCCCCCACTTTGGGAGGGATTATGATCTACTGTGCCACGCTGTCCAGACGTGTTGGCACAGGGTTTATTTTCGAGGTTTCCGTCTCTCACAGTAGTACCAGATGTGTGAGTGAAAATGAAGCTAAGGACGTGTATTTAGTATTGCCGTCTTGTACGAGTAGATTTTCCTCTTTAACATAAAGGGAATCCGTGGGTCGCAACTAGTCGCAAGTTGTTCTTGTAACTTGCTGCAATTTCAACCATCCAGCGTCAATCCAGCGTGTTAAGTCTCACTATACTTTGCCGTCTCCTTGGATAAGTGACCCGAGGTACCGAAAATCGGAGCAGATCGATACCATCCAGAGTTATGGGCACAGGACTGGGTAGACCACAGAAATTGCAGAACATGCATTTGGTTTTACTTCTGCATAGTTTTAAGCCTCCTTTCTGCAATCTTTGTGCCCAAACTTTGGACCTTTAGGCCACTTTTAAGCAACAAGAACAATGTCATCAGCAAAAAGCATACACCAAGGGGCTTGTTCCTGGATCTCCACACAGATTTGCCAGATGTAGTGTCTATGGCTACATCACTCAGTCGGCTTGAAGCCACTTACTTATCTATGTGTGCGTGAAAATGTATCTATGTGTGTCTATGATACAGGCATTAAGAAACGTTAATAATCTATGAAATATTTAGCCACTTTTTACTTGTCCTCAATTTTAAACGTCAGCCTACCATCTTATAAATCTGTGTGTCCTTTATTAACAGAAAGGGGTAAGGGCTGAAGGGCAAGAACAGTCAATTGTATGTATCTATTTACAAAAATTCAATGTCATACATAATACCTACCTACTTCAATACGTAACATTTGATTGCATAAAAACTAATTAGAAGACAATGAAAACTATGTATGTAATAGACCTTTGTAACGTTATTAACTATAGGTATTTGTATACTTAATTTTAATTCAATAAAACAGTTTTAATTTACACAAAAACACCAGCACGCTGTTTTCTCTGGCCATGGGGCAAAATTTTTTTTTCTGCAATTGTGCATTGCCATTTAAAGTTATTCTGTGTTAGGAAAAAATCTTCGTAAAACAAAATCTTGTGAATCTATACTTAATTGACTTTTTTTTAAGCATTCTAAGTTTAACTTGCAAAAAGTTTTTAAACTGCCAGTTCTTCATTCGAAACCAAAACTGTAGGGCAGAGCCGTTAATTTTCTAAACGGTCCCATGCTCGCCAACTCGCTCGCGTTCCATTCTGGAACACGTTTCAATTCGAAATTCATATTTGGAACGCTCGCAACCGGTCGCCCTTGTAATAGTTGGCTGGTGTTATCATAGGACCAGTTTTGTTTGGTCCCTGTCACAATCAGTCGCGTCTTCCACTTGACTCTTATATTATTAAGATAAAGAATGGCACGTCTGTTGACAGAGTTCTTTGAATAGTGGTTGCCATCGTCGGCAAGTGCAGCGCGAACGAAAATACGTCGCGTCGAGTTGTTTTGCTGCCTTATCACTGACGGTCATAGATTATTGTATATTTTTATACCTAAGACTTTGAACCTCTAAGAGGATAAGGCTTAAAATATACAGAGTTGTGTGTGTTGAATCTATCAAAATGAAAGGGCATTTTTATTATTGTAATCTTTTACATATTTTTTTAAACTGTAAAATGTGTATTTTGCTTGTTATTTCCTGGATTTTATCTCATAAATCCAAGTCATATTAAACACAATTTTACATAATATTTACTAATCATCGGTAGAATAATAATGTACATTTACTTATTTCATTATGAAAGCCAATCTGTCAGTACAACTTCCAAATATCTGGACTACTTTTACGTTACTTTTTATAGAAAATATGACGTATACGATACATAATATTGATCGTTCATAAATAGGCAACCAATCTATGTGTATATAATAATCTCAAAAAATAACTACTTCATGTGTAGCTCTTCGCCTGACTCTATTGCAAGGATTATTATGTAAATATGTGGTCGTAATTAAAATTTCCTTAATGAGAAATAAACATTTCTTATTTTAAAATACAATCTGCGCATAACTTAGTTTATATAGCGGGTGACGGGAGCCGTGCGGGACGAAGGCGGGCTCTCAGCCCGCCAACTTAAAAATGCCGCCGCAGAGCCTTCGAATCGATACAACGCGCGTCACGTGCCGCCGACCGCGACCAATAGCCGCGCTCGGGCGGACGCGGAGTGCGGGCGGGGAACGCGGCCACTCTCTCCACTCCGCTCGCTCGTCAGTACACGAGGAGCATTCGCGCGGGACGGTCGTTCACCGCCTTTGCTTCACATCACACGAGTTTCACCGAAAACCGGTCCGATGCATCGTGACATGTTATAGTTGTGCAGTGTCGCCGCTATGAGTGCGTGGACGGAAGAAGTGATGTCCTGGCGGGACGAGCGTCTTGGTCTCACCGAATTGCGGGAGCCAAGTACAAATAGAAGAAAACAACGCAGTGCGCCTTACAGATTACATCGGCCGCATTTACCAGTACCTCACGTGCCAGAGTTACCCGAGCCTCAAGGAACACATATCTCAGGATTATATCCGGAAATACTAGCTTTAATCTTCGAGAGGTTACCAGTGCGAGATAGGGGCCGCGCGGCTCAAGTTTGTCGCTCTTGGAGAGACGCAGCTGATCGACGGTCGGTGTGGCGAGGAGTAGAAGCAGCTCTTCATCTGAGGCGTCCAGCACCTGTGTTGTTTGCTTCTTTAGCTAGAAGAGGTGTACGTAAATTACAAGTATTATCTCTCCGACGGGGTTTGAGAGATGCGGTCGCCTCTCTACCGGGACTGGAATCGTTATCTCTGAGCGGATGCTATAGTGTTACGGATGCCGCTCTAGCGAGTGCGTTTGCAGCGGAATTACCGGCTTTGAGAAGATTAGATCTATCATTATGCAAACAAGTAACAGACTCATCGCTTGGTAGAATAGCCCAATCGTTAAAAAACTTAGAAGAATTAGAACTTGGTGGTTGTTGTAATATTACGGACACTGGCCTATTGTTAATAGCTTGGGGATTAAAGAAATTGCGACGTTTAAACTTACGTTCATGCTGGCACGTAAATGATGCAGGTATTGCACATTTATGCGGTGGTGGAGAAGCAAGAGGTACTCCGGAATTAGAGCATTTGGGACTGCAAGACTGTCAAAGGCTAACTGATGAAGCTTTGAAGCATGCAGCGACAGGTCTTCCAAAGTTAAAATCAATTAATCTTTCATTCTGCGTAGCAGTCACAGATGCAGGGTTGCGGCATTTAGCTCGATTGCCTCATTTAGAGGATATAAATCTGAGGGCGTGTGACGGAGTATCAGATGCGGGGGTGGCACATCTGGCAGAGAGCGGTAGGTTAAGAGCCTTAGATGTATCGTTTTGCGACAAGGTGGGCGACGAAGCACTATCCCACGCTACTTTAGGTTTATCCGGCCTGCGCTCACTGTCTCTCAGTGCTTGTCGCTTGACAGATGAAGGCTTGGAAAGGGTAGCCAGACTATCACAGCTAGAAACGCTAAATATAGGACAATGCATCATGGTTACGGATAGAGGTCTCCGTGCTCTTGGCGATGGCCTCCGTAATTTAAAAGCTATAGACTTGTATGGCTGCACGTGTATAACACCACAAGGTTTGGACCATATCGTGAAGTTGCCGCGTCTTAGTGTACTTAACCTCGGTCTGTGGCATGTGCGGTGACCACACACACGCTAGGTAGTGTCTGTACGTTTGCGTGTGTGAGTGCGACGGCCATGTTGAAGTGAAGGAGCGCCAAGGCTGTAGGTATACTCTGAACAGTGAATACAAGAATTAACCAATTTAAAGATATTAACTATCGAATTATTGTTTAGGATATAGGGTTGCTTTCTTTTCTGTTTTGAGTTGACTTATGCAAACGTTATTTGTTATGTAACCGTTGATTTCAATTTATAATTAAAGACAATTTCTTGGTTAAGTTTGAAGAAAGTAGCCCTAATACCTAGTCGCAATGTTGAGCTAGGCCTTTTTGAATGTTTCCTGTTTCATTTTATGTTACTTATTTTCTTTGTGATTTGTTAATAAATGCATGAGAAAACCAGAGAGGTTAAACTTGTGTAATTTTTAAAAAGGTCTGGTTTATCTAAATTAAGTTTTGCTCCATTAGTTAGATAGATATTTAGCCATTCTTCAAATTATTCATGTTTTTCATTCGATCTTGTGCGATTGATTGATTGTAGGTGCCTATCCAAATTGTTGAATGTTAGGTTTTTGTAATTAGTTTTGTGGAAGTGAAATGGTTTGGGAGGCAAAATCTACTGTTATTGTAAACAACAATTATGTAAAAGAAATGAGATGGAAGGAATACGTAACTGCATCATTACATTCAACAAAAAAAAGAATAGTTTCTAGCTATTATTTTAGGAATCCTATCAATTTAAAAAGCCCTGAAGTGAAGTGAAGTATGATAATACTTAGTAAAACAATATTTTTTCTATCTTAGATCACATTTTCCTTCAACTTCCACATCAAAAGAATATAAATAAATGAATATATATACTTATAAATAATCTTATCATAAATCTAGATATATCTGGCAAAAACCGGACCCTAAATCCTCTCTTGCAAACTAATAAATAAATACATTGATACAGACAACTAAAATAAATCCATTACAAATGATTTTCTCATTATTTTTGTCAATCAAAAAAGCGTTTATATTTTCGACCGATATGCTTACACCTTGGAAAAATTACTATCTTTTCGAGGTTATAGATATCCTATCAAAAGTATTATCCTCCATACGATAATACACTTTCAAGAACACAAACAAATTTAAAAAAAAACAACACGTGCATTGCAATTGCAATATACAGAAAATTTATAAACTAAAAGCCAATGGTGATTTAAATTGAAGATAATACAATACTATTATGCCTATTTCCAATGACACATTACGTCTGGAGTAATGAAATTATTAATTTACATGTAATATATTTGTAAAGAAGCAAAAAGCGTGCACATGCTATAAATGCTAAATACAAAACCACGTCAGAAGTAAGTGTCACCATAATGTAAAGTACTAAAAACTACACACAGAAAGAAAAACTCAATGAGATTTCTAGTTACCTTGTGTCGTTTGTGAAATCAACTATTATAGATACAAGGTCTTTTAAGAAAAAATAAAGACAAAGATAAAGGTTTATTACAATTATAGAACCGACATCGCGCAATTTTTTTGTAATTTATCAATTATTTGCGAACTTTGATCTCAAATGGTAGCAACCTGTACGTTGTCAAGATCATTTTGTTTACGTACATTTTTCTTTATATATCTCTGTATAGAACGACTTTTAATGGAAACAGGATATAAATATATTGGTTATAATTCATCCGAATTCTTGTTCTTTGAACTAACATTCGTTGTCTATCAAAAATCAGTTATAGGAATCATCAATTTCTAATCTTTTAATTTTAATATTTCCACAATATTAAGATGGCCGACGTGATTTCACGTTAGTATTGATGTTAAAGTAACCTGTGTTTAACAAACTTGTACAAGCAATAAACCTATCGTTATTCCTCATCTTATAACATTGAATTAATCTAAAACAAAGACAATAAATTAATAAAAAAAAGTCTCATTAAACTGGTCTATATTACTTATTTATTTAATTCTTCATTGATGCATGTTGTTTCCATGTAATATTTTGTTCCATGTATCAAAACAGATGATTTCAAATGGACCTCAAAACACGTGTGGTATTTAAAATCATTTACGAGTTAGTAATTAACACTTATCTAAACGGTAAAGAAAACAATGAAGAAACATGCATTCCATAGAGTTTCTTGACATATGAGTAGTGTAGTTCGTCAACCCGTGGGTCTAACAAGGTTTGTTCCATTGCAGCCTAATTTCTTATAGAGGCACCATAGTATTGTTTAATAATGATTTGAGAATCGACATTAGCATTATAATCAATCAATAGAAATAAAATTAAAATGGAATGGCCATTCTTTTCTTGGTTTGGTCTTTGATTAAAAATAAATTGTTCCATATTTAAAATGAAAAAAAAGACTGAATTCATTTATGTTTTTTACGTTTTGCTAATTTTGTAGATTGATAATTTTTTTTTTAGCGATAGGTAGGTACTCTTTTATGGTAACTTAATGTTAATCACTTTGACGCTGGCAAATCCAAAGAAAACCTAACACTTTTATTTGGATGGAGGGAGAAAAAAAAAACTTAAGGTTTTATTTTTTTTAAATTATCGTTGACGTATAGCTGCGTCACATTGCTATGAAAGCGAATATGTGTTTGATTCCTGATAAGTAGCTTTTTTAAACAAATGAATGAAGAATAAATAAATAATTTTATAATAAATGAATTTGGATTTCGTCATCAAATTTTTTTTACATAACTGTTAGTTTTGTCTCTCAATGTGAAAAGATCTCGTATATATACGTAATTTTTGATATTAATATTTAGGTTATAAAATATTATTTTGTACATTTTCGCTGTACTTGTAAAATACGTCAAACGAAAAATAAATTACGTAACATTTTTTTACTGTTAAAATAATTTCAATTACTGTTACTCTCTAAACACTTTCACGGTTTAAAGAAAACCACTTTTTGCGGATTTAGACGGACTGAGCTGTAGTGTCGGGCTAAAATTTTAAACAAATACACGCGTCTAAATCCGTAAAACGTGGTTACATTCCATTACTGTTGTTTCTATATTGTTTTTAGATAAATAAATGAAAATTAAATAATGGTGACAATTCTGTTGCGTATAAACTAAACTTTAATAAAAACCTGTAGTGTATTTTGGTTTGACGGTAATTATAATTTTTATATAAATTATTACATTATTCTGTGTTTCATTTAAGGTTAAAATAATTTCGTTTAGCATAAAATAAAGCCTGTTTTTAACCGACTTCAAAAAAGGTCGTCGATTCGTCTGTATTTTTTTCTTTTTACGTTTGTTGCATCATAAATTTTAACTGGGTGAAGCGATTTTAATGATTCTATTTTTATTTGAAAGCTAGTGGTTCCCGTTTAGTCCCATTGGCACCAGGTCAGGATCTAATGGTTACCTTCTAATTGAACAAAACCCTCAAATTTCAAAGGGACACACATTGTTTTCACATAGTATGTTTTATCTAAATAATCAAAAAGTAGACTCATGCGGCGGTCTCATAAAGTCGGTTCAACTTTTTTAAAAAAAATACCTAATTATTAACAACACATTGGTACCAATTCTACGTGCACAATTTATTAAACTTAACTAAAAAATGTAAATCAATAGTGTCAATAACACAATTCGGCAATGTTAACTGAACTTTTTTTTATTTGAATCCCCTGTATATTAGAGACTAACGATTTAAATTATTGAAAATGTCCACAAGGATGTTTCTTTTTAATATTTTTTTATTCCCTCTCTCGGTCCTACCGGGCCATGGTGGTGCCTTGAGCCTTACCATGACCCGGCAAGGTTGGCCCCCTTTCTTTACGGGAGCTCAACTCGACGGGGGATCGCCAGGTCCCCCGTCATCCAAATGTGGCCCTCCTGCCACGACTGGTGCGGCGAGTCTCTGAACTGCGACCCGCCGTGCATGACCACCTCGTCGGGAGAGGTTCACAAGGATGTTGCTATTTGATCAAAGTACGCCATAGTTGTTTTCAGTTTTTAGTTAAGTTGTGCACGTAGAATTTTAAAGAAAGAAAGAAAACCTTTGTTAACTGAATGTCAAGTTTTACAGGTACAGCGAAAATAACAACAATCACGTAAGATCGAATCAAAGAGAAATACATTGTATACTTCAAAGAGATATTGTTTTGTACAAAATTAATGTATAATATAATGAAGGAGTAATAAAAAGTCATCGTTTAAGTTATTATTGATTTTTATTTCATCCCTATTAATATTATAAATGCGAAAGTAACTCTGTCTATCTGTCTGTTATGCTTTCCCGCTTAAACCTCTCGACCGAGTTTGATGAAATTTGGCACAGACAATCTTTAGACCCTAAGAAAGGACATAAGCTACCTTTTATTGCGAAAAAAATTTTTTTCCAAATTCCACGCGGACGGAGTCGCGGGAAACAGCTAGTTTGCCTATAAGTCCTAGTCCTATGAAAATTAGCGCCCTGGGCCATTTGATTTGACGCCCCGGGTCATTTGATTTGGCGTTTCGGGCCAATCTAATTAGCCGCCCTATAAATTAATAGACATAGTGCAAAATTTTAAATTTGAAAACTATCCCCGCCCTTCTTAAGTTTGCCGCCCCGGGCCATGGCCCCTATGACCCTAGGATAAATACGCCTATGCATTTGGTCTTTCCAAAAGCCTTACTAACTTTAGACAAAAATGCTTACTCGCACCGATAACTTTTACTAACCTAACTTAATTTATAAATGTGAAAACGGGTTGATGACACTGTAGAAATTTTGACGAGCTTAAGTGTTAATGTGTCGAACGAAACTATAGCGCGATTTAAAAAGAATTGGTCAAGTGCGAGTCGAACTCGCGCAGGAAGGGTTCCGTACCATTATCTATGCAACATAAGGCGCGTTATTAATAAATGAGCAAACAACACACACAATACTTAATTAAACACGTTTGTTGTATGAGAGCAAGAAACGGTAAAAAAATCATGTTTGTTGTATGGGAGCCCCCCTTAAATATTTATTTTATTTTATTTTTAGTATTTGTTGTTATAGCGGCAATAGAAATACATCATCCGTGAAAATTTCAACTCTAGCTATCACCGTTCTTGAGATACAGCCTGGTGACAGACGGACGGACAGCGAAGTCTCAGTAATAGGGTTCCGTTTTTACCCTTTGGGTACGGAACCCTAAAAAGGTACAACGCCATCTATCGAATGTCATAGTAAACTTCTGTTCTTGTAAATTTCACGCGTACAAAGTTGAAAAGCTGTTATTTGAAAGACCAGCACCTTTCTTTATGAGAGACAACTAAAATGAACCAAGAATATTGCTCAACAAGTAATATTAAAATTTATTAAAGCGACTTTATAGATAGCTGAGTGAACTCTGTACATAATATACTGATAACTTAGACTAAAAACGCAACGTGATAAGATAATGATAAATTATACTAACTAGATAGAAATGATATTCAAATGAAATAGAAAATTATTTAAGGAATATGGACAACTGGGTTATTATTTATATAGGAATTTAGAAAACTTTCCCTGATATTGCAACATTTTTCACTAATGCTTTGCTCTTATTGATAGCGACGTGATGTTATATAGCCTATAGCCTTCCTCGATAAATGGACTACCCAACAAAATAAGAATTTCTGAATTCGAACCAGTGCGGTAGTTGTTGAGATTAGCCCGTTAAAACAAACAAACTCTTCAGCTTTATATTATTATAATCTTATATATAAAAATCAATTGCTGTTCGTTAGTCTCGCTAAAACTCGAGAATGGCTAGGCCCGTTTTGGTGATTTTGGTCTTGAAATATTCGTGAAGGTCCAGGGAAGGTTTAAACGGTGACAAAATATATGGGGATCTAAAATTCCACGCGTACGGAGTAGCGGGCATCAGCTAGTCTACTATATAAAAATAAGTCGGATTTTCCTTCCTGACGCTATAACTCCAGAACGCACGAACCGATGTCCACGGTTTTGCATTCGTTGGAAAGGTCTCGGGCTCCGTGAGGTTTATAGTTCATTTTTTTAATTTTTTTTTTTACTTAATTTTGGTATGGCATAACAACGTTTGCCGGGCCAGCTAGTTATTTATATAATTAGCTTTATATAATTTTATAATATTAGTATAGTATAATATTTATTTGTTAATTACTTAATTAAAGCAATAATAACGCATCTTTCATTATTGATAATTAATTTTCTATCAAGAAAGTCCTATTGATGAAACCAAAACTAAATAAAGAAAAAAAAATGGTATGTTTACTAAATAATAATTTTTATAGTTCAAAAACTTAAAAACACGCTTGAATATCCTAAATATATTTTTGAATAATTGCATTGTCATCGGTCCCTGTTATGTATGCAAAATATAAATATACACATATATATATATATAAACTGTTTTGAAAGTAATTAATTTGACTAAATATTGAGAAATGATACAAAAAAGAGAATAATACGTAATCTTGCAGGCTGTTTCTACAATACCTTTGCTTACCTACCAATCTTAGTTGTAAAAAAAAAAATCCCACCATCGAGCGAGTATTGTATACACTTACACAGGCATAAAGTTACAAGAAAACGACAGGAAATACCAATGCAAGAAATCACCGGTGAGCGCTTACAAATGACATAACAAAAAAACGTAAATAAAATAGTGTAGTTAATTCTGTGACTAAACTAATACTAACTTCTGCCTCCGAATATTTAGGTACATGTTTTCTACTTGAATAAAGCGCGATAATTGCAGATAAATCTGAGCGAGTAAAATAGAAATGTCTGTTAATATTATGTATCTGTCATTAAGACAAGTGCTCTCATTTAATAAACAAAAAGCTTTTTTAACTTGCATGTTAACCTAAGTTTGTAACTTCATATTGTATTAAGTAGGTGTTTCATCAGCTGTTATCACGCCGCGCCGCCATCTTGGAAGATGCAAATAAGTTCGGTTGAGAGCCGTTATTGTGACTCGATAGTCTGTGGCAAAACATGTTTATGAAGTAAATGTATTACAGACTACATATACAAATTAACTTTACTAATGATGTAATAAATATCGAGTATGTATGTAGGTGCTACAATATGTTACCGTCGAAACCCGATTTTAGGACAAACTAGTTTTTTTCTAGGCCAAACTAGATCATTTATTAAACCATTAGATAAACTGGTACCTACACTACAATACCCACATACTAGAATAGTATACTGGTGTCTTACCATTTTCTTTCTCTTAGAGTTGGAAGAAACCAACTAAGTACGCTGTTTTACAGATTTTTAGCTTCAGTGATGTGGCTACGAGATTGAAAACTTGAAACTAAATCTTTATGTCAACACGCCTGGTCAGCATGGCCCAGTAAAGTGGAGGAGGCCCGTGCCCAACTTTGAGACCTTTAACGAACAGGAAAGGAAGAAGGTAGGTAAAGCTTAGAGATTGGGCGATTTATAGTCTTGGAACGAACCTATTTTATTAGATATATCGATATTGATAGATTAACTCTTCAGTACACTTACAAGAAACAGAAATTAAGGGCCTACATCAATATTATCGTCGACATGTACATATTAACACAGCTAGTAGGTATAGAAAATGAAGAATTAGGGCTATTTTTTTTGTTTACTCAAAATCTACTAAATATATTTTAATTCTGATTTACGTGATTCTATATATAAAAGTTACTTATGTTTTTAAAGTTATTTCATTAGTTAATACGCGATAATAGACCGACAAATGAAAAAAATAAAAAATAAGAGAGGTTGTTTCGCTAAGATTTTCTATCGAGAAAACTTTTTTCAATCGCGTTTCTGAGTTTATGCGATCCTAGATTATATATTGAAAAAACATATACTTAAAAATTAGAGCTCTAACCATTCAATCTAAAGAAACAACGAAAACTTCGTACGTAGAAAAATCCACGAAGAATTTTGGTATCCTCTTAAGCTTAGAGCTAAGTACAAATGGCGGCCTTATCACACAAAGTGACACAGAAAAATCATTTACATAAATTGCATAACTATTCTAACACATCTGTTTTTTTCTGTAGCTGTAAATATTATAAAAGCTATTCAATTTCAAATAGATAATTAAGTCTAATAAAAATAACAATATACAATACAAAAAGCAAACATTGAATAAAACTTCTAACGGTATATAAATACAAATTTTTATTGTTCAAATAGAACAATACGACATAGAAAAACAATTCAAATTACAAATATCTAATAATTATAAGTTGTATAATTAAAACCGACTTAAAAGGTTTTTGAACGAAACGAAACTGTCATTGAAGAAAAAAAGTAAACAAAGAAACGAAATGGCCGTTTCCTCTAAGGCTGTAACATCAAAGCCTTTGCCTTTAAAGTTTTAAAAAATTGGTCAACTGCGAGTCGGACTCGCGCACGAAGGGTTCCGTACCATTATCTATGCAACATAAGGCAACGTTATTAGTATCGAGCAAGAAACGGTAAAAAAATCATGTTTGTTGTATGGGAGCCCCCCTAAAATATTTATTTTATTTTATTTTTAGTATTTGTTGTGATAGCGGCAATAGAAATACATCATCTGTGAAAATTTCAACTGTTTAGCTATCACCGTTATTGAGATACAGCCTGGTGACAGACGGACGGACGGACGGACGGACAGCGAAGTCTCAGTAATAGGGTCCCGTTTTTACCCTTTGGGTACGGAACCCTAAAAAGGAACAAAAAGTCGGTACATCTTGTCTGAAAATTATTTTATTGGCGTCATAACAGAAAGTAAAAATGCTTGTTTTACGACGTAGTAATTTTGTAATGAAAGTTACGTTAAATATTTTTTGGGTTATTGTGTAGTCGTTGCATTTACGGTTATATTTTAAATAGTACGGTTGTAACGAACAAAAAGTTGTGGAATTGACACAAACTTAGCATTCCAGGACCGGGTTTTAGATGAGTGCTTTTTTACATTTCACAACTTACGCTAAACGTAGACGGGCGACAAAAAGTAGAAAATAGTTTAAACGTCTAAAAAGGTATTCTAACAGAATATGTAGGAATTTCTCTTTTTCTCTCTCCATCCTTGTGTCTTTATTTATTATTTGAGAGAGAAGAAAGAGAAGAAATATTTTATTTGTAACTACACAATGAGCATGTAACTGTAACATAAAATTTAAAAAGAAAGAAACACACATACACTAACACTTAACATACATATATAAACAAAGTAGGAGTAGTCACAAATACGGACCCAACTCAGCATAATGCTGGTTATAAACCAGCGCTGGTCTTCCGTTGGGCCGTTATTTGCATTTATTAACGTCTAAAATACCTTTTACATGAAATAAATACATAATAATATTGTTGAGCCAATTTGCTTGCTGTGTGTGTTGGCTTCTTTGACTAAACTTTTGGTTGATTGAGTATGCTGGGTTCAGGAAGACTTCTATGACCAATTTTAATTATTCTTGTTACAAATATTTTATTCTTCAGTAGGTAGTAAATTATACAGTTGTATAAATACAATACAATGGATAAATGTAATAAACACTAGAGTGTGATAACGACCCAATGTTGGGCACAGGTCTACCCCGTTTTGGGCTTTGGTCTACTATGCGGCTCTGACCAGGCGTGTTGGCATAGGGTTTAGTTTCAAGTTTTCAGTTTCTCACAGTTGATGTTAACTGCTTCTATTATCCCTTATATAGCTTATGTCTTTCAGTGTTAGATAGTAAATTTATCGAGGAAGACATCAGACATCACGTTACGACTAATAACAGCGAAGCATCAGCAAAGTTTTCTAAAATCTAAATTCCATGCGTACAACGCGTTCATATGTAATAGCTTGTATAAGTATTCTAAATTTGAAAATAACTCGCGTACTTATAAATTTAGGCAAAGGTAATAATGAACTATGCCACAAAGCCCGTCGATGAATGAAACCACAGTATATAAATGCACAATCGCACACCTTGACCCGCCATGGTCATTCAGACCGTAGCCAATGTTAGTCTTAACGCTTACAGTAATTGAACAGACCTAGTTAACTATAGACCTTGAGTTCTAGAGTTACATTAAAAAAATCTATAGAATGGAGACTGAATACCACAAAGATTAGAAACAAGAAGAAAAAAATACTGGGTGACTAATGAACTACTAAGTAACTTAATAAATGGTTATAGTTTTATGTTATACTTACTTTTGTCTGCAACTCCGTACGCGTGGAATGGAGAGCGTTTTAAGCCCACATAGTTCTCGAATAGCGGGGCTGCTGTGACTGGGGGCCACTGGTATGTTGTGTGCCATTTTGAAGGGTATTTGCCATATAATCGCAGTAGATAATAATAAATATAATAAAATAAAATAAAATAATAAATATTCATGGACATTTCACACAACGTCCTCTGGTCCCAAACTAAGCTTTATATGCTTGTGTTATGGGTACCAGAATACGGATAGAATACATATACTACTTTTCTTTTGTAAATACATACTTATAATACATAGAAACACCCAGACGCAGTACAAACATTTGTATGACGATTAAAAACATCACACAAATATTTGTCCTGACCGGGAATCGAACCCGAGACCTCGGCAGTCCGTTATATGAACCACTAGACCACGAGGCCCGTCGTTATGATGTTATGATACTTAAGAGAACGCTGCTGCCCGTTCTCCTGCTGTTCCCTTAGTCGCCTTCTACGACACCCACGGGAAGAAATGGGAAGGTGCGGTATTCTAAACCGACACCCCACGGCAAAAGCCGTCTAAGGCAACACTATGTTAGTGTGGTATACTACACCAAAGTGGAGGAGGCCTGTGTCCAACAGTGGGACTTTAATGGGATGGAGAAAAAAAGAAAGAAGTCACTATTCACTATCAACAATAGATAGATAGATTAACAATTTATTGTACACATTTACAACAAACAGAAAACAGAAATTAAACTTAAAACTAGGTACAAATGACGACCTTAACACATAAAGTGATCTCTTCCAGGAAACCATGGGATGGAAAGAAAAGTTGGAGACTAAAATAAAGTGGGGCTGCAGTGTACAAGTAAATAAATGTAAAGGAAGAAAAAAATAATAATAATGTAATTATTATGTAATTAAAATTAATAAGTAAATATTACTTAAAATATACTATACATAAACTACTTAGATACCGTTAATATCATATACATACATAAACAAGTACACATATACATAACTAAAAATGGCATAATATTTATTTACTGCACTTACTGTAACAAAAACCAAAATTAAGGTTAAATAATATAATAATAGTTAAGAACTGATAGATAAGGTAATGATCTTTCACAAGTTTTTAGCTTTTAGCTGAAAATCATTTAAAAAAATTGCTATATATCTTTTAGCAATGTTCTACGTCTATCGCACAGATAGAGTAGCGACGTACCTACCTAACGCGTTACGTAAGAAAAGTGTTTAAAACGCTAACACCTAGAGTTTACAGTCAAGCGTGACATCGTGCGTGTTTGTAACGCGAATCCATAAGAATTTTCCTTACCAAAAACTGCTCACGTTGTTAAATCAGTTTGTGCGTAGCACTTTCAAGTACTTTCAACCGTCGGGCATGCATGACCAGGGGCCCAAGTGCTGTTACAATATTGTCATAATGATCAGTCACTGATTGCATAATGGCGAATTTTATCAAGTCTTTTTGATAGTCTACTATTAATTTTTTGTCATAAATGACGCCTGTAATAGCAGACTTGGGCCCCAGATAAGTGTAAATGAAGCCAAGGAATTGTTTGCAGATAGTGCTTTGTAGGTTTTGCCTATCCCATTTTAAAATCATATTACATACAAGATTACCGTAAGAACAAAATTCGTAAGAATCCTTTGGCAATCGGGAGAGTGAAAAGAGGATTAAATAAATGTACCTAGAAGAAACATTACAAAACTTATTTCTCTCTCCAGCCCATTTACGTCCCACTGTTGGGCGCGGGTCTCCTCCACTTAGGGAGGGTTTATGGTCTACTGTGCCGCGTTGACCGGGCGTGTTGATATAGGGTTTATTTAGCCTTCCCTCTTACAGAGAGTGTTATCTGTGTACAATATCCCTTAGTTGGCTTTTGCAGCAGCCTGTGAATGAAATGGGGTGGTGACACTTATATTTTTAATGCGTCACCACACGGACAAAATGTATTTACGTACGGTCTTATTCATAATGACTTATCGGACGTTTATACGGAGATTTTATCGGAGAGATAATCAACGTTTTAGCGTAAAAAGACCATTCTGAATAACAAGTTTTGACAATTTTCGCGAACCTATTTTAGCGAACTTTTAAACCTTCGATAAGTCATTATGAATTAATTAAGTCGGTTAGTTTTTAATCTATATTTGGGATACCATAAATTAAAGATATGTACACAGAAATTGTCTTGAATGGAAATCGAACTGGTTCTTGCACGGGTGACGGTACAACGACTAGAAGGCCCGTATAGAATATTAAGTTAGTTTCGCCGTTAGATTAGCTCGCGTGACGGACTTCAAGTTTATAATTTATTCCAAGTCATTATATTGTTTTTATAAAAACTACAACTCACAGCAGGACTGTAAATACGCATTGTATAAAGCGCTTAATGAATAATACAATAATGAGAAAAGAAAATCATGACCGTATTCCAGATATTTATAAGAAGAGAAGTTAGACGAAATGGTAATGTTAATCTATTTAAACTAATATTCTAAAGCTGAAGAGTTTGTTTGTTTGTTTGTTTGAACGGCTAATCTCAGGAGCCACTGGGCTGATTTGAAAAATTCTTTCAGGGTTTGATAGGACATTTATCGAGGAAGGCTTTAGGCTATATAACATCACACTAAGACCAGTAAAAGCGAAGCAGTAGTGAAAAATGTTGCAAAAACGGGGAAAATTTTCTAAATTCAGAGTTGCGGGCAACAGCTAGTAATAATATAAACTCTGTGGCTGTGGACATAAATGCCTGTGTCGATATCAACAATTGCGCGGGGCTGCAAGCAGGATAGTGAATGGTCTATTTTATACCCACCATGCGTAGCGACCGGCTCGTCTACTTTTGATAATAATCTTAGTTCTGCTCACTTGGTTGTCTGCCTACTGATTTTGCAATAAACGCTAGTGTTGTGAAATACTAGTTTATTGAAAACTGGTTAATATACTTCTTTTAAATCAATTATTCGATCGATTATATTTTTCTTTTAATCGTAGCTTCTTTGCGTCGAAAGGGTATTTGGTATACATACTAAATTGCACACAAAAATTATATGAAAGTTACAAATCTAATAAGATGTATCTACAACTAGCCCGCGACTCCGTAGGCATGTAATTTAGGAACATTTTCCCTTTCAGCAACATCTTTTACTACTGTTTCGCTCCTTTTGGTCGTAGCGTGATGTTATATAGCCTTCCTCGATAAACGTTCTATCCATATAAATAATAAGTACTTAAAATAATCAAAAGTGGCCATCGGATATACACTACGCGATTGACAGCTCAGAGGTACATCAAGCGTTCGAATTTCAAAAATCCCTTACAGCGCAGGTAAAGCACTCGACGTCCTAACGGTAAATATTTTTAATCTTTTCTGTAGAAGCATTTATTACCAGCAATGAATACAGGACTAAAGAATTTTTATACCAGTCTAGAAGTAGTAAATTAAAATAGTTTTTCTTTGTTCATGCATTCCCTAAATTCCCTTGACCGCATAAAAAGGTCAGTTTTTTTTAAATTTTATTTTACATTATTGTCGGTCAAGATATTGTTTGTTCTCTTTTTAAAATATGCTGAGATAGGTAACCGATAATTATAATATTATATTTATGCTAAATTCACTTGTTGAGTACTGTACTCTACATTACTCTACAAGAGAATTTGCTGAAAAGGCTGGAAAAAGCAGTATTTTGTTAAGTTGTTAAATGCAAAATATTAATTTAATGGTAGTCAGGGTCACAATAATAACGTAGGAAATAAATAGAAAGGTAAATAAAATAACAATGGAAAAACTATCAATCCTATTTTCTAAAAAGGAATTCGACTTTCGTGTTCCATTCACACAACGTAGATTATAGAGAAACCATAGACTTAGGATATAGATCTAGACGTAACACTCGGTACAACGAATCCGGCCTGCTGCTTTTTTTAGTTGAACACATTAAGAAAAATAAATGATTTAGTAGCCTTTCTAACTCTTTCTTTTTAAGCGGGAGTAAAAGAGAAAGCAAGGCTACTATTTACTATTTTACTTTTAAACCATAAACAGGGCGGCCCTGCCTTGGAACAAATCTATGTTCCCGAGTTGTTACTCCTTATTTAAAACCTTGAGAGAAACGGAGACCATTTGACAGAGTAATTTATTCACACATTTGATTGTTTTCTTTTAATATTTACCTATTGTTTTGTAGAGGTAGAACTGTCAATATAGGAACAAACATGGTAAAACCTCTACTATATTTTATTTTATCTTGCAACAGCTCGCAATATGAGGAAAATGATGTACATTTATGTATCTTATAAATAGGTACCTATTTTTAGTACTACATAGTCTTGCAATATGGTCTTACAATAGTTATTGTCGGCTTTTACTTACTTATATTCTGAACACACATTATGCGGAACATTGGCCCGAGTTCCCGATATTCACAAGACAATCTTTAGTTGTAAACTCCTTTGTCAGATCCGCCATTTTTTGTTGACTGTTGCCGAGAAAATAAGGGACGGCTATGTTTTTTTAAAATGACGGCAGATCAAAGTTGGCAAAGGTTTCGTCTTAAATTATAGTTATGGAGTAGTAAATCATAAGTAAACTAATGTATTATGGGGGTTTCTGTAACTTTAATACAAACTATTATAACAGTACCCTGTTTTTAAAGGTTGAAAAAAAATTACAATGGGTCTTTATTATTGTTCTAGTCTTTAGTTTTTATTAATTTTGTTAAGATTTCTTAAGTAATTACTTTTAATTAAATTTATTAATTTATTAACGATTTTTCTTTTATTAATTATTCAATAAGAATTTTCTTAATGAATAAATATTTTTCTTTTATTAATTATTCAATGAGAATTTTCTTATTGAATAAATAATAAAAGAAAAATCGTTATATTGTATCCAAATTTTAAGGATTTTTACCACAGCGATATTATGTATGCAAAAAACGTTTTTTCATAAATACAAGAAAGAACGAATCAAATATGGAAAGTCTAAATTAATAACTATTTTCCGAGGCCTTGTAAAACTGTACCTTTATTACACTATGCGCTGTGAAATAAAAAAAGGTCTTTTTATAAATAACAGGTCTTGGAAAAGATCAAAGAAGTAATAATTAAAAGATGATTACTACGTATTTATTTAACTTCAAACAAGTTTTTTGTCTTTAATCTATGGTATTAATTTATTTAAAACGAAAAGAGGTATAAATAAAGTGGTTTTAATCTATGATAAACTATAGTTTGATCAGTTCTTAGTGCTGGCTGGAAGTAATCCTGAATTTAATTTTAAATTAAGAACAACTCTTTTTTTTAATTTTATTCATATTTTACTAAAACAGGCAAAGGTATTAAAGTGTGGTCATGTCGTCAAAAAAAGAAAAAAATGTATTCGAAAAACAATTTGATAATAGTTTAAAAGTAACAAAATTATTTCTTTTATTATGTGGTATAAAATTATCTAAAAAATCAGGGAATAAATTTGTTGAATATATAGTAAATAAACAACTATTTTATTACAATGTTATTATTCTACATACGGTTATATTCGGCGAAGTCCACGGCGTCATTGATTGCATACAAACCAGTAAATCGTTCGTAGAACTATCATTTAACTTGCCATGCATAACAATAAGTGTATTATCGACGGTAAAAGTCCTGTACCTGTATATAAATAGAGATAGTCTGGTAAAATTATTTTACAAATTAAAAGAGATGCATTGCCAATATGATGAAAAAAATTTGAATGGAATTCCAAATTCAAAAGATGAAAACGAAATAATAATGGCGTCTGTTAAAATGTTGAATATGGTTATTTTATTAATGTGTTTAATTAGCACGATTGTTCAAGTAATGTTTTGTTTCGTTCCATTATTAATTATTTTTTATGATTATAATAAAACGGGAGAGTTGGTTATATTTTATCCTTTTCTGGTTAAATATCCTTTTTTTGATGTAACGAAATCGGCATGGTGGCCGTTAATTTATTTTCATCAAGTTTTGGCAAGTAAGTATAAATAAATGAATATTTTATTTGATTCCACCTGCAACACGGACTTTACTAGCGCGGGTGCTAGGGTAATATGTATTATTGTATTGTACTATGCAAAGATATACCAGAATTTATCAGATGTAGTGCCTATGGCTACATCTCAGAAAAAAAGAGAAATAATAGGTAGGTATTTAAAAAAAAAATTTGATCCGACTTCATGTGTGTTTGAATTTGAGAGTTTTCTGCGATTTCTTAGGAGTTAACCATCAGATCCTGACCTGGTGCCAATGATACCACACGGGAACCACCAGCTTTTAAATAAAAAAAAAAGAATCATTGGAATCGCTTCGCCCAAATAAAAGTTATGAGGAAACAAACATAAAAAAACATACAGACGAATTGATGAGAACCTCCTCCTTTTTTGAAGTCGGTTTAAAATGTATACTTAGGTAATTATATAATAATTTTCAGCTGTTGTAACATGTATCAAAACATTTGGTTGCGACACTCTGTTTTTCTCGCTCTGTTCCTACATTGAGTTGCATTTTCGATTACTGGGCTTGCAGTTTCAAAATACTGTTTCCAAATCCAATATGGAGACGAAAAGCAATTTGTCAAAGAATATTACAAAACATAAGGAGTTGATAGAGTAAGTATATATTTTACTAGCTAATACCCGCGATTTTATCCGCGTGTTTAGTTATTGCGCCCTCCCAGCCCAAATCTACACAATACCTTATCAAATTGTACAAAAAAGCCGTCTTTTTGAGCCACTCTATTAAAAAATACCGTATTAAAATCGAAGAAGTTTTGAAGATATAAGCTCACATAGGAACATACATACAAACATAATGACTTTGGTTTATAATAAGTAATGATAAAGATGATCTTAAAATATTTTTGGACTTTTCACACAACGTCCTATGGTCCCAAAGTAAGCTATATTTCTATGGTTTTGTTATGAGTACCGGATATGGATATACTACATATATTTTTAACACGCTTATATAAGTTCGGTATGTATCTATCAATGTATTAATCTATGTAACGGAATCTTTAAAAGTGATTTTTACCTACTTACAGTAGCAGAAATTTTGCACATATTATGTAAGTATATCAAGGACCGATGGCAATGCAATAATTTAAAAAAAATATTCCGGATTTTCAGGCGTGTTTTTTAGTTATTGAACTAAATAGATTATTTGTAAATAAATACTTAAAATACATAGAAAACATCCAGACGCAGTACAAACATTTGTATGGCAATTATAAACATACACAAATAATTGTTTTATGCGGGGATCGAATCAACGACTTCGTGAACGGCAATCCGTCACACGAACCACTGTACCACGATGCTTGTCATTTCAATAATTAACTAATACACACATATCATAACAATAAAACTTTATTATACCAACTAGCTGGTGCCCGCGACTTCGTACGCGTGAAATTTAGAAATCAATCCTTAACAAACAGAAGTTTACTCTTCTGCTCAATAGATGTCGTTGTACGTTTTTTAAATCGCGCTATCGTTTCGTTCCACACATTAACACTTATGCGCGTCAAAATTATTATTGCGTTATCATCCGGATTTCGCACTTATAAATAAAGTAAGGATTAACAATCTTGTTAACAAAATCGTAATTAACCAAACAACAATTAACAAAACAAATTAATTGTTAAAACAACAGAAAATTAACTTTTTAATTTGCATATCGAATGAATTCATTCACTGGTTGATTGGTAAAGAACAATAGTGTTTGATGAATGAATGAATACTTAAAAATACATGGTATTGCCAGCGTTATAATGAAATCCCTCGTTTAAGAAATTATTATGTTTCTTAATCTATTCTAATACTATAAAGCTGAGGAGTTTGTGTGTTTGTACGCGCTAATCTCTGGAACTACAGGTACGATTAAAAAAAAAAAATTCAGTGTTGGATAGTATATTCTATTGAGGAAGGCTTTAGGCTATATAATATCGCGCTGCGACCAATAGGAGGGAAGCATCAGTGAAAATTATTACAAAAAACGGAAAATTTTCTAATTTCTTTCACATAGTCCATCCATCTTTTCTTTGGTCTTCCTCTTCTTTTCCGGCCATCAACATTCATATTTATCACCTTTTGGCGTAAACGCCCTTCATCCCTCCTAATTACGTGCTCATATCAGGACAGACGGCTTCCTTTCAACTTGCTCTTATTAACGACGGGCTTCGTGGCGGAGTGGTTTATGTAATGGACTGCCGATCACGAGGTCGCGGGTTCGATTTCCGCTTGGGACAATCATTTGTGTGATATCCATAAATGTCATACAAATATTTGTACTGTGTCTGGGTGTTTTCTATGTATTATAAGTATGTATTTACAAAAGAAAAGTAGTACATGTAGTCTATCCGTATCTGGTACCCATAATACAAGCATAGAAATATAGCTTACTTTGGGACCAGAGGACGTTGTGTGAAATGTCCTGAATATTTATTTATTTATTTATTATCTTATTAACTCATTTCGTACTTTGTGCATTCTAGTCACTCCACACATCCATCTCAACATTCTCATCTCTGCCACATGCAACTTTTTCAACGGATAGATTGAGGCTAAGCAGGAAATATGTTATTGATCAGGTTTTCAATCTCGTGACCTCACGTAATTGATATTTTAAACCCATAAGGTAAATGGGTAACTGCTTTGATTGATTTATGTACAAGGATAATTTTATAAGGATAATTCCTCCTATATTACTATATATATATTTGTATAAGTATTCTATCTGTATTCTAGTACCCATAACACAAGTATATAAGCTTAGGACCAGAGGACGTTGTGTGAAATGTCCATGAATATTTGAATGTATTACTGTTTTGAAACCTTATATAAATACGTTGGTTATGAAATTTTACATACATACCGTCACACCTTTTTTCCACGAGGATATGCAGACGCTATAGCAATTATAGCATGCTACAATATGTGCGTGCGTTTGTGTCAAAATGTATAATATATTCGATCAGGCATATTACCGATTTAAATATGTATACATACTTCTTTGGCTTTACTTATACTCATACAAAACCTTATTACGAATAAGTTACGTAAACGACCCTAAGCACGTCAAATTTAACGCGAAATAGCATGGAGATGGAATTGACACTCGACGTCCGCGTCGGCGTCGCTAGTTCTGCTGTTCACATTTTTGAAGTAAGCTCAGAGGCGTATTTTGAAAATCAACGCCCTCTGCCATTTGATTTGACACCCCGAGCCTATTTAATTAGTCGCTCTATGATTTAATAGAGATAGAGAGAGAAGGCTTTCGCCGCCCTTCTTCGGCTGGCCGCCCCGGGCCATGGCCCTATGGCCCTAGGCTAAATACGCCTCTAAGTAAACTGCAGTTAGATGGTGGATACCTAGTTTTTTATTATTTATTTAGAGTTTATGCACAGAGTACAAAGGCGGGCTTAATGCCTTGGGCATTATCTACCAGCCAACCGGTAATAGTTATGTAGGCATCAGTAGCTAGTTTTTCGTCTAGCTAGACTCTAGATTTCCTAACAACTTAAGTACTCGGGAAGTATATACAGTAGAGTCCGTTTATAATGACATCGAAGGGAATTAACAAACACGTCATATAGGCGGAGTCATAATAAACGGATTCTACTGTTGCTTACAATACATATTTATCTTTGATATTACTAAATAGAGGTATTTAGATTTAAAATGTCTTTATTTCAGTCTGGTCAATCAAATGGAATCAATATTTACAAAATCATCACTGTTTCACATCGTCACTGCATCACTTTTGATATGTCTCAGTGCTTTTATTATTACGGTAAAAATTTTTTAATTCTTCTCCTAGCTATCTACACTTCTATACTAATACTTGCTAACGTTGTTTTGCCATACAAATGTCAGGGGTGGACAACTCTTATTACTTAGGGGTATGAAAAATAGATATTAGCTGATTCTCAGACTTACTCAATATACATAAAAAATTCATAAGAATCGGTCAAGCAGTTTCGGAGGAGTATGGGAACGAACATTGTGACACGAAAACTTTATATATTAGACTACCTGACCCGGTAAACGTTGTTTTGTCATAAGAATGTTAAGGGTAGAAAACTCTTGTCATTTAGGGGGAACGAAAAATAAATAATAGCTGATTCTCAAACCTACTTAATATGTATTAAAAATTTCTTAAGAATCGGTTAAGCCTTTTTGGAGGAGTACTTACACTGTGACGCGAGAATTTTATATATTACTAGCTGACCCGGCAAACGTTGTTTTGCCAAACTAAAAAAAAAAGATTTGAAAAATAGATGTTGGCCGATTCTCAGACCTACTGAATATGTATGTAAAATTTGAGAAGAATCGGTCAACCCGTTTCGGAGGAGTACGGTAACTAACACTGTGACACGTGAATTTTATATATTAGATGAGATTTTTTTTTAAAACTTTTGTTTCGTGTTTTTAGATAACAGATGAAATTAATGTAAAGTTCGCGTATTTTACATTCTTAACGATGTCTCTATCACAGATATCTATGATATGTTATTTTGCGGATATGCTTATGAGATCGGTAAGTGAGAAATAACTACAAATTCCATCTATTCTAAGATTATAAAGCTGAAGAGTTTGTTTGTTTTAACGCACTAATCTCAGCAACCTGTGATCCGATTTGAAAAATTATTTTTGCGTTGTATAGCCCATTTATCGAGATAGACTAAATTACACCACGCACGACCAATAGGACCTAACCGGCAGTGAAAAATGTTGCAAAAACGGGGATTTATTTTTAATTCCACGCGCACGGAGTCACTGGCAACAGCTAGTTGAATATAATTTGGTTGCAATGCAGCTGTCTATTGAGAAACTTGAAGCCTTAGTGCGAGTTTTATTCTTTACGTGAACGATCACGAGCGCGTAAACGTTGGCGAGAAATTGTTTGAAGGACAGACAATGAGAAGTCTGTTCTAATGAATATTAATGAATAAATCAGTGCTTCGATTTAAAATCAATGATTATTTAGACCAGGTGTGGCCAATTTTTGTGCACATAAGATCTACTTTTTATTTTAAAATTGAGTCGCGAGCGACCTATTTCTTAGGTAAGAAGGGATATGTTTATGAAATGTGCTTTTATACCGCCGTGCACTCTTGCGAGTTCCAGCAACATACATGAATATTTATTTAATGGGTTAAAAAAGTTTGTCCACGGGAATTAAAACTACTAAAAGTGGTCACGCTGAATGTCTCCCTACTCGAAGCATGAGCTGCGTATATATTCATTCCTGTATCAAGTACTAGAAACATTTGGCATTAAATGCGTCCCCTCATGGAACTTGCGAGTGATCGACCAAAATTGGTCGACTCGACTTGTTGGCCACTCTTGATTTAGACCAAAAGAACGTTGCAATATTAATAACTCAAATTATCGTGGAAAAAAATGATCGCCTTTAGCGGGACTTGAACGCACGACCTCGGAAAATCGTTCCGTTGCGATTCCAACTGAGCTACCATGGGACCAGCACATGATAACCAAATGTCCCGCTCATGGTGACAATTTTTTCCACTATAATCTAATTTATTAAGTTAAAGCATAGCAAGTCAATTTAAAAAATTTATAAATTAACTTTTCAATATTTTTGCAATATACCATAACAAGAAGGAATCGCAGAGTATGTTACGCCGCTGGAACGGCTTAAGTGATTTCACAATTTTTTTTGTTTAATATTTCTTCTTTATAGCGAAAATATTTTAAAAAAATGCCTGCAAAATATACGCAAGTAAAACTGCAGGGCACAAAAAATCAGGAAAAAATTGTAAGCAATTATTGTTATTTTTGTATTATGAAATTTTTTCATGAAAGTTTTGTCATATTGTAGAGTACACAAGTAAGTGAATCTGTGTACAAATCATTGTGGTATGATGCTGATAGGAACGCGAAGAAAACATTATTGCTTATTATGATAAGGTAAGTTTTTTACTGTAGTTCATACTAATCCTAATCCTTACTTATATATAAACTAGCTGCCCCGGCAAACGTTGTTTTGCCATACAATTCTGTGTAAAAATCAACAACAACAATTTCATCAAAATCGGTCCAGCCGTATAGGAGGAGTTCAATTACAAACACACGTACAGAAGATTTATATATATAAAGAAGTGAAAGTTATTGAGGATGTTTGGGTGTTTGTTACTCTTTCACGCAAAATCTATCTATCAGACTAAAGATCAGAATAGGTAAATTATAGGCTACTTTAGAAAACTCATTTATAATTAAGCTCCCTCTATCTCTCGATATATTAACTAAAATTTGACTTTCTTTCATGTAATTTCTGTGTGCAATGAAGAATACAAAGAATACTTTTTATCCCGATAAATGCAATATTCCCGCGGGATAGTGAAAAGCGAAGAGATTTTTATCCTTTTTACTACGGGTAACACCGCCGCACACAGCTAGTACTTAATATTATAAAGCTGTATATATTCTTTTTGTTTATTTCATCGCGCTAGTATCAGGAACTACTGGTCCGATATGAAAAACTCTTTCAGGGTTGGATAGCACATTCATTGAGGCTATAGGCTATATACAATCATTATATACATAGTATAACTAGCTGATCCCGCAAACGTTGTTTTGCCATACAAACAAATATTTTGCAATAAAATAAAATTGCGACTATAATTAAAGATCTCTCAAGTTGGACCAGACTGCTCACGATGTGCCAATTTAATTTAAAATCGGTTAAGTACCTAGTTTAGGAATCCATCGCGGACAAACATCGTGACAGGAGATTTATATATATAAAGATTAATGGTCTTATTCATAATGACTTATCGGAGGTTTAAACGGAGATTTTATCGGAGAGATAAAACACGTTTTATCGTAAAAAGACTATTATGAATAACAAGTTTTGTCAATTTTCCCTAACCTATTTTAGCGAACTTTTAAACCTCCGATAAGTTATTATGAATAAGACCATAAGAGTATAAATGTGGAAGGAAAAAAGTCTAGAGGAAGACCTAAGAAAAGATGGATGGACTGTGTGAAAGAGGACATGAAAGAAAGAGGAGTTGACACAGACATGACGGCTAATAGAAGACTATGGAAGAAAAAGACATGTTGCGCCGACCCCAAATAATGGGATAAGGGCAGGAGGATGATGATGCTATATACAATCATGCTACGGCTAATAGGAGCGAAGAATCAGTAAAAATGTTTTCAAAACAGGGAACAGGTATAATAAAATATCAGTGGCGTATTTTGAAAATTATCGTCCTAGGACATTTGATTGGGCGGCCCCTGTACCGTTTGACTTGCTAACTCAAAAATTAATAAACAAATGACCTGCTGCCTCATAATTTATAGGAGAATTGACTTGCTACCTCATAAATTAACGGAGAAAGAGTAATATATTTGATTATTGTTTCATGTAACGGACTGCCATTAAATAAAATAAATAAATATATAAATATATTCAGGACATTTCACACAACGTTCTCTGGTCCCAAAGTAAGCTATATTTCTATGCTTGTGTTATGGGAACCAGATACGGATATAATACATATACTACTTTTCTTTTGTAAATACATACTTATAATACATAGAAAACACCCAGGGCAGTACAAAGATTTGTATGACATTTAATGGATATCACACAAATGATTGTCCCAACCGGGAATCGAACCCGCGACCTCGTGATCGGCAGTCCATTACATAAACCACTCCACCACGAAGCCCGTCATTCACGAGGTTATAGGTTCGATTCCCACACGCGTACATGTATTCTATCCGTATTCTGGTACCCATAACACAAGCAAATAATATAGCAATAATATAGCATAACTTGGGACCAGAGGACGTTGTGTGAAATGTCCATGAATATATATTCATTTATATGTTTTAGATCACAGAAGGCATGCAAACTAACAGCTTCAAACTTTGTGGATCTTAATTTAGGAGTATTTACTAAGGTATTTAGTTTATTTACTATGCACGTTTTTGACACGTTTCGAGTTTTCCGTCTCTCACAGTACGAGTAGATATTAACTGCTCATATGTCCATGAATATTTATTAATATTGTCCCTTAGGTGGCTCTTACAGCACTCTGGGAAAGAAATGGGGTGGTGGAACTTGTTTTCTTAATCCGTCACCACATCTTCTTCTTCAGCCCATTTACGTCCCACTGTTGGGCACGGGCCTCCTTCACTTTGGAGGGATTATGATCTACTGTGCTGCGCTGACCAGGCGTGTTGGCACAGGGTTTATTTTCGAGTTTTCCGTCTCTCACAGAGGATGTTATTTTTGTGCAATAACCCTTAGCTGACTTTTACTCCCTTGGGAGGAGATGGGATGGTGACACTTGTATTCTTAATCCGTCACCACACGGACCCTGCAATGTTACTTACATAATTATTGAGGACCGATGATAAGGAAATTATATTAAAAAAAAAATTCAGGCTTAAGTGTTTGATTAAGTGGTTTTTAACCGACTTCCAGAAAAAGATGAGGTGCTCAATTCGTCTGTATGTTTTTTTTTATTTATGTTTGTTACCTCATAACTTTTAAGTGGGCGAAGCGATTTTAATGATTCTATTTTATTTGAAAGTTGGTGGTTCCCGTGTGGTCCCACTGGCAACAGGTCAGGATCTGGTGATTATTTTTCTAAAAAATCGAGAAAAACCCTCATATTTCAAAGGCTTATGAAGTCGGTTGAATTTTTTTTTAATAGATATTCAATTATTTTAGCTTGTAAACTAACCATATTTTATTTTCCAACAGATTTTAAGTACATCGTGGTCTTATTTCGCTGTTTTGAGAACAATGTATAAGTAAAGAAAGTAGTATTACTTTACACAAAACATTTTTTTTCTCGTACAAATAATTTAAAAAATTCATATAAACAAATAAATAATCTACTTAGTTAAAAACTAAAAAACAAGCTTAAATATCCTGAATATTATTTAAATGATTGCATTGTCATCAATACTCAAGTCTATGCTACCTACGCGTACTTACAAAACATTGACAGTTTATGTTGTCAGAGACATAAGTTTCTGTTGTCACATGTTGTCACAATCGTAGTAAACACAAGTAAACAATTGTGATATTTTTACCTGATTCTATAAACAAAGCGTTTTTTTGTGAAATTATCTGATTGTATGTATATAAAAGGCATACGTAGAAACACAATAATATAGGTGAGTCACATACAATTAAACTATTACGTGTATAATTAAAAATACAAGTGTGGTCATAGTGATACTTCAACATGCTATTCTAGTAATTCTGATCAAGGAATTGGGATTATTCTTTTAAATTATTGCATTGTCATCGGTTCTTGTTAGGTGTACAAAATTTCAGATCAATCCGTCTACTGCAAGTGGCTGATAATCGCTTTCAAAGATTCCGTTACACAGATTAATACATTGATATATACATACCAAACTTATAAAAGCGTGTTAACAAACTTATAAAAACGTGTTAAAAAGGGATTTTCGGTAGGTCTTCTTTCATTCTGTTATTGTGTTTTGAAATGAGTATTTAAAAAAAACAGTTTAAAAGACTTCATGTGCCTTCAAAGAGGGTTTTTCTCGATTTCTTAGAAGATAACTATCCTGACCTGGTACTAATGGGACCACACGGGAACCACCAGCTTTCAAATTTAAAAGAATCATTACAATCATTTAGCCCGGATAAAAGTTATAGGGTAACAAACATAATAAAAAACATTCAGAAGAATTGCGAACCTTTTTTTTTTAACACGTTTAGTACCTATGTGTATCTATCAATGTATTAATCTATGTAACGGAATCTTTGAAAGCGATTTTCAGCCACTTGCAGTAGACGGATTGATCTGAAATTTTGCACACGTAACAAGGACCGATGACAATGCAATAATTTAAAAAAAAAATGCAGGACTTTCCAGCGTGTTTTCTAGTTTTTGAACTAAGTAGGTACAAAACAGTACGTACAAAATAGTAGTCGATTGATGGCCGTTAATACTATATTGTTAAGTTATCAGTTATCACCTATCTACTGTTCTGTATGTATACAAAACGTTATAATTTTAAAATGATTAAAGTTTATGTAAGTATAAATTATTTTATTTAATATTTAATTAAGCTTTGTGTATATTCTACAATCGCAATGTCTAGGCAACTCTTTATAAATATTTATGAGTTAAAACGAAACTGCTTTTAAAATAACTTATGATTTTGTAATCTGATATAAAAAGTTAAGTATATCTTTGTACCGTTAGTTTTTGAAGTTTATATAATTTAGATGCCATCCGTGTGGTGGTAGATTAAGAATACAAGTGTCACCACCCCATTCCGTTCCCAGGGTGCCGTAAGAACCAGCTTGGGGACAATTTATGCAAATGAAATTCTCTGTGAGAGACGCCTGGTTTAAATTTAATGGACTAAAAGCTCTTCCGGATTTTATTATTTATTTATTGTTTGATTGGATTGGAGGAGTAATACGTCCAACAGTGGCGTAGCCAGGTAACCAAGGGCCTTGGGCCCTTGGTTGAAAAAATGGAGCCCAACTGCTATGTAAACTGACTAGGTTTTATCAAATAAATATATGAAATGCTTAAAAAAAGATAATTCAGTTCGATCAAGATTTCTGGTAAGGATTCGAGGGCCCCCTGGCAATGATTCGAGGGCCTCCTGAGCTTGAGGGCCTCGAGGCACTGCCCCGCCTATCTCCTTGGTAGCTACGCCGCTGGTGTCCAACAGTGGGACGTTAATATGCTAGGCTAGGGAGAGCGAGAGATGTGCAACTTGTGTGTATTCGGATTTTGGCACACATAATACCACGAAAGGTCAGAGACAATTTTAAATACGAAAAAAGGTGACCAAAATTCCTATTTTAACACCCTTTTAGCTCGGTACGTATCTATCAATGTCTTAATCTATGTAACAGAATCTTTGACAGTAATTTTTACTCACTTGCAGTAGTCAGATTGATCTGCAATTTTGCACACATATTAAGAATCGGTGACAATGCAATAGTTTAAAAAATATTCAGGATTTTCAAACGTGTTTCTGTTTTTTGAAATAAGTAGATTATTTATGGTAATGTCAAGGTAACAGATATTTTTATTAAATAATTTTACAATTAAATTCAGTAACCTTCATTACTGCCTTTTATTCGTATAAAAATATTTCCACTTCACACATTTAAAACAATCTCATCAATGCCAGGCAATTCTGCGCTATAGCTTACATCTATTTAGCTTTACCTTAAAAGCGATGAATGCCATTTACGACATTTTAAAGGTCTAGACAAAAAGTAGATATTTTGGTGCCATAGTAACATCATTAACGTTACAGCATTTTAAACGTCTGTAAAAAAAAACGTGTTTGCTGTAACCTCCATTATTTCTGAAAGTAATTGACTTAGAAGGACTAGCTAGATCTTTATAGCTAACGTGTAACGCAAAAAAAATATACGTTTTTAAAATCGTGCTCCTACTACTATTTTTTTTCTCTTTTTTGGAAAGTTTTTGGGCTCTGGTGAACATTTCATGTTTTGGTGCTTACAGCAAATACGTTTTCCTACGTCGATCCTAGTATCCGTATTCTGGTACTCATAACACAAGCATATAAGCTAAGCTTGGGACCAGAGGACGTTGTGTGAAATGTCCATGAATATTTATTTATTTATTTATTTATTATTTATTTATTATTCTGAGTAGGTCAAAACTACTTTTTACGGATTTAGACGCGTATATTTGTTTTAAATTTTGGCCGGACGTTTCGGAGACTTTGCAGTCACCATTGTCACGGGTGAGACTCACCCGTGACCAAGGTGACTGCAAAGTCTCCAACCAAAGTCAAAACCAAGTCTCTAACCAAATTTTAACAAATATACGCGTCTAAATCCGTAAAAAGTAGTTTTATTTAAACAGATGAGTCGCGCAAGTGTTAGAAAATACTGAGTAGGTCAGTTTGTTTTTTTGTTTTTTTGACCGTCCATTACTTTCATTGATAACCTTCTATATACATATTACAAACCTCTTCATTAAAAGCACAGATAAGTCAAAGCGCAAGACAATATCTAGATCGTAATAAGTATGAGTCAGTAGTTAGAGCATGACACACGCACATACACCATGAATACTAAACATGAATTGTGAAAAAGGCATTGTGTGGAAAGCGGGCCGCGTAGGAAAAAAACATGACGTCATGCTTCAATACCCTCTGCGGTTATTGGCATTTTATAAAACACTAGCAGTACCCCGCGACTGCGTGCGCGTTGATTTTGGAAAAGAAATCCCATTTTGCAACATATATCACTGTTTTTTTGTTGCTTCCCTCCTATTGGTCGCAACGTATACGTAAGTAAGGATTACTTATTTAATAAAAGTGAAAGTGAGTTTAATATTTTCTAACACTTGCGCGACTCATTTGTTTAAATAGATAAAACAATCTATATGGTCAATGTAAAATTAAAATTAAATTGAATGTGGGTAAACCCTGTAATAACTGATCGTAGAAGACACATTACAGCTCAGTCTCACCCGTGACCATGGTGACTGCAAAGTCTCCGAAACGTCGGGCAAAAATTTGAAACAAAAATACGCGTCTAAATCCGTGAAAGTGAGTTTGTTTGTTTGTTTGTGACGTTTTCACGCAAAATCTACCGAATGGAATTGCACGAAAATTGGTATAAAGATATTTATAGTCCTTGAATTAAAATAGGCTATATACTATTTCACTAAAAACTCTGTGCGAGATAATAAACGCAAACGTTTGTGAAATATGGTATAAAATAATAGGTCGTCATTTTATTTTTTTACAGTTACTGTTGTCATAGCGAATCCGTCGACTTGCAGGTTTTTTTTTTATTTAGCCAAGAATAATTGTCCGTGTAGTGAAGTATTAAGAATACAAGTGTCATCACCCCATCTCCTCCTAAGGGTGCTGTAATAATCAGCCAAGGGTTATTGCACACAGATTACATCCTCTGTGAGAGACGGAAAACTCGAAAATAAACCCTGTGCCAATACGCCTGGTCAGCGCGGCACAGTAGACCATAATCCCTGCCAAAGTGGAGGAGGCCCGTCTTCAGCAGTGGGACGTAAATGGGCTGGACAGAGAATTGCTATTCCCGTCTTAAGTTAAAATTATTGTGCACCTAGAATTGGTACCATTATTAGCTAATATAAGTCTTTACTATATGTCACACATAACTTACAATAATATTATGATTGCGTCACTTCTATTGCAGAAAATTGTTTCAATTGAGCACACAGCATTCCTTGTCTAAATCATCTTATGAATTCATTGAAATTGAATGATATGATAAAATGTTACTAGACTACTACGATATACGATAATCCCGTTTTTGCAACATTTTCACAGATGCTTCGGTCCTATTAGTCGCAGCGTGATGTTATAATAATAATTTAATAATAAATATTCATGGACATTTCACACAACGTCCTCTGGTCCCAAGCTAAGCTTATATGCTTGTGTTATGGGTACCAGAATACGGATATACTGCATATACTACTTTTCTTTTGTAAATACATACTTATACCACCACGGTTTCGAACTATGCTCAAGTGGTTGCCCATCCGACTTCGACGGAATACTCATATATTTACAGCCGTATTCACAAACGTTACTGTGAGGTCTCATAGTAGGCATGGACGCACAGGGGTAGCAAAATCATTTCACAAACAATACTTAAGTGGTGAAGCGCATTATGCGTTTGTTAAACTGAACGCATAGCTAAGTTTTGTCTATGAATACAAAGGCTCGATGAACGGAACGCACTGAGAAGTGTTACCCTTTGCACAGGGCCCTGAATCGGGTATTTCAACGGTGTCACAACTGTACCATTATTGTACCATTATGGTGCAATTGTAAAGTTTTTGGTAGTCTACTATTATTGTGTCGTCATAACGACTTCATCATTGACTTACAATTGTCAAAGTGACATAAATTGCTAGCCTCGTACACAACTGCTTCACAATTGCAATTCAATGACTGAAATGTTTCGGTAGTCTGCTATTTTGAATTTGACAGTAATATTTTTAAATTGTCCTGTGTCGACAGATTGCCATAAATAAAAAATAGATAGATAGAAATATTAGAAATTGTTCTTTGTAATTTATTGCAATTTACTAATCTCCTAAACTTCACATTGCTTTTTATACTAATAAATAGTATGTACAAATATATCTAAACGAAGTCTAGCATGATTAAATGTTTAAATTTATTAGTAGTTTTTCGAAAATCACTTCAACTAACGCATTTTTTAAAAACGGCAACACATACATACCATTCTAACACAATTCATAGATAAAAGAGACCGAAAATTCAATGCATAGATAAAAGAGATCGACAATTCTATTACCATTGAACGACCGTTATGACGGCATATAGCAGACTACGGATATTTGACTTCAATTGCAACGGTATCGTGCCGGTATTGTGACAATTGTTCCAAAATAGTAGACTTGAGCACCAGTGCATCAACACTTAAGTAGGTACTTACTTATGTAAATATTGTTTGTGAATACGGGTGTTAACTGTTAATCTTCTTTATAATATTCTTTTCAATCCACACACTCCCAACTACCTCAAAAAATTGGTCAAGTGCGAGTCGGACTCGCGCACGAAGGGTTCCGTACCATTATCTATGCAACATAAGGCAACGTTATTAGTATCGAGCAAGAAACGGTAAAAAAATCATGTTTGTTGTATGGGAGCCCCCCTTAAATATTTATTTTATTTTATTTTTAGTATTTGTTGTTATAGCGGCAATAGAAATACATCATCTGTGAAAATTTCAACTGTCTAGCTATCACCGTTCTTGAGATACTGCGTACGAAACCCTAAAAATCATGTTTGTTGTATGGGAGCCCCCCTTAAATATTTATTTTATTTTATTTTTAGTATTTGTTGTTATAGCGGCAATAGAAATACATCATCTGTGAAAATTTCAACTCTCTAGCTATCACCGTTCTTGAGATACAGCCTGGTGACAGACGGACGGACGGACGGACGGACGGACGGACGGACGGACGGACAGCGAAGTCTCAGTAATAGGGTCCCGTTTTTACCCTTTGGGTACGGAACCCTAAAAACGGTTCACGTTTCTCCATGACACACATACAAGGGACCTCAGATCATCGGAAAACCTAACATTGACTGTAGTTACGCATTCGACTAGATTCTTTACTAAATCTTTTACAGTAGGCCCGGTTATGGAATGCCTTACCTTTGACGATAAGAAACGCTCAAACCATATTATCATCATTCAAAAAACTTGTTATGGAACACTACTTGTCCCTACCGATAAACTGATATACTTCCATATGAATATTCTATGTATGTATACATATTTATGTATTGTGTATGTATGTATATGTTAAAATATGTATATAAGTATATATTTATGTAAATGTTATGTATGTATATGTATTTGTATATTATATCTGCTACTATAGTATATTCACTTATTTTTAGTACAGCAAAAGTCGCCTATTCTGCCTCGGTCAAATCCATTTTATGGTTGTCTGCGAGAGATCGCAGCTCGCGATAAGACCGCCCTTTGTACCTATGACATGTCTGTTATGTAAGCTTTGTAAATCATTATGATGTGCAATAAAGAATATTTTACTTTTACTTTACTTTTTTACTTAAAATACATAGAAACACCCAGACGCAGTACAAACATTTGTATGACAATTAGAAAAATCAAACAAATGGTTGTCCGGAGCGGGAATCGAACCCGCGACCTCTTATCGGCAGTCCGTTTCTGTCGGCTTCTGTTGCGTGCGCTGGGTTAGTGGTTTATACGCATTTTATTCGTATGATTTGCTTTCAAAATTCCACGCGTACGAAGCAGCAAGCAAAAGCTAGTCTTAAAAAATTTATAAAGGAAATTATGAACACGATTTGAACTCGCATACCTTGTAATGTTACGACTAGACAATACTTGGGATATTGCGGCAAAAACTCAGGTAGCTATTCAAACAATCGACTTACACATTCATATCAAAAATAAACCTCAAGCCCCTCAAACTAAAGTTTAAAATACAACTAACTTCAAAACACTAAAACCTACATTTCTTATTACAAAATTATCGATGCAGTTATTTACATCTTTATTTCTATGACATAACAATCAATTTTAATAAAATTAACAATTAAGTAACTTGTATTACAACCAAATTTTAACAAAAAATTAAAATGAATTGTATTTTATAGGGCATAAAAGACATTTTAGTATTTATAGATTGTATTTTATAACTTGGTGGGATGTAGACGGGTTGACTACGATACCAATACTATTGCAATAGCCCATAGTGTTATTAAAATAAGGTATAGTTCAGTATAAAATAATAGTAATTGTAAGTTTGTAATGCGACATAACGTCGTCGGCATGCAACGATACTATAATTTAAACACACACGAGATATAACTGAAAGATAAAATGCATTCAGTAATGTAAAAAATGTAACGCTTTTAAATTTACAGTTTCGATATTTGGAATTGATGACGTGTTTTACATAGCACCTAAAAATTTTATTGTCAAAAAATTTAGTACGTATATATAGAACTATTTTTGTACTAGTACCCACTTGTAACTTTAGACGTAGTGTAAATATCTATAATAAAGAATGTAAAGACATCGATTTATTCAGAAATACTCTAGCAACATTTAAAAAGAAATTAAAAAATTATTAGAAATTAAAAAAATATAATATAATTTAAGGTTCAGGTTTGTATTTTATATAACTTATGTAAAATATTTTTATTTTTCATAATTTAAATTATGTTAATTATGGAACTAACGCAATGTCTTCGGCCCTTGATAAGAATGCAAAATATCTGACTTTTCGAAGAGATGAAATTCACGTTCAAAGTAGTTCACGTTAACCTAACTATTTAAATTAGATTAAATGCTTAAAATAAATAAGCAATTAATGTGTATTGTGAGAGACGGAAAACTCAAAACAGAACCCTGTGCCAACACGCCCGGTCAGCATGGTGCAGTAGATTACTTATCCCTTCCAAAGTGGAAGAGGCCTCTGCCCAGCAGTGGGACGTTAATGGGCTGAAGAGAGATAGAGAGAGAGAGAGAGTAATAAATAACAGTAATAATAAATATTCACGGACATTTCACACAACGTCCTCTGGTCCCAAGCTAAGCTTATACGCTTGTGTTATAGGTACCAGAATACGGATATAATACATAAACTACTTTTCTTTTGTAAATACATACTTATAATACATAGTAAACACCCAGACGCAGTACAAAAATTTGTATGACAATTTAAAACATCACACAAATGATTGTCCTGACCGGGAATCAAACCCGAGAACTCGTGAACGGCAGTCCGTTATATGAACCACTAGACCACGAGACCGTCAGAATGCTTAAAACATTTTCCGTAAAAGTTAGAAAGCTCGAAACTAATGTGTGACAGTTCTCACAAAGTGCAAGAAGCCCGTGCCCAATAGTGGGACATAAATAGTCTCAGAAGAAGTTTTCTTTTTTACAATATGACTGTTATTTTCTCAGATCCCATGACTACGAAGATTTGGAATTAAAATATAATTTTCATAACTTGCTGTGTATTCATGCGCAGTACTATGATCTTAGAGCATTAATCCAACAGGAGTTTACATTATGAGGCGACCCCTAATAAAAACGTACGAGAACAATGATCATACTCATTGTGTACGTACACTGTGGTCTCCTAGTGTGCGTGAGGCGATTTTGGACGGGGCGTGTGTTTTGTAGCGACTAATGAAATTGCGTTAAGTGTTAATGTGTGTTACCTCACCACTCCGCAGACGCGGCAGTATATTTGTTAAAGAAAACAGCGCATATAATTGCGGTCCTGTTGGTTTAATACTCAAAGACCATGATACTCTAAAAAATGTTTTTAATAATTAGGTAATTTTTAAGCGTTAAAAAATTTTGTAAATCTTATAAAATATGTTGTTATTTTTGCGGAAGATAGTTAAGTAGAACAAAATAACAGTTACAAGCTAAATAAATACTTTGCCTATTGTTGAAAAAATTAAAAAGCAACCACACGAAGCAGAAAGATCCTACATAATGATAATATTCTCACTATCTCTATAAGGAAAACGAATAATTTTAAACACTATGTTTAATGTATGAGTTTACTTCCTTCCATTTGAGGAACACAGTTTCTGTTCGTTTAGTTACTATAGTTCTCTAAAGTAAAAGTTTCCATTCAAGTAAAAAATATAGCAAGAGACCGTTCATCATGTAGAGATGATGGATGATAGCTATTGAACGTAAAGCATATATGTGGCGGTGTGAATAGAAAACTTGAAAAAGACGCTATACTCTGACATTATTGGTGATGTGCTTCAAAAATTAAGTGTTTTTTGGTGATGTAAAGTCGAAAGTAGTAGAGACTTTATTATTCCCCAGAAAGAGACACAACTATGTAATTTAAACAATACCTACGTGAAACTAGAACTAACTACTAATGTGTCGCATCTACGGGGAACAAAAGGAACTTAGCTCGGGAATGTTGTGATATCCAATGAAATGACACTACGCCGATTTTCAGCAAAGCCCTAACTTGCAATTCTGACGCTCATCGGCAATGTATTAATATGTTTAAAATAAATAATGTGAAAAGAATAATGTATATCGTACGTTAGGAACCTTGCTTTTATAATACGCAAATACAATAAAGAGAGAAAAGGTATAGTTATTATTATGGTGATAACCTATTAAAAATAAATAGATTGGCTCAAAAGTCTTTATACCCTAAGCACAAAGTATAGATATCCTAAGTTATGCTTTGCATGTAGCATTTTAGACAAAATCTTTGGAATATTTATAATTATTATTAAACTAATTTATCTTATCTCATTTACATAAAACGTTAACAAATTGTAGCCTAAAATCCGTCAGTTATTTTATGTAAATTATAAAAAGACTGACAGACAGTTTATGTTTTCTTAATATGTAATAATCTCAAGATAAATTTTGAGAAATTTATACCGTTTATATCATAACCGTCGCGACACGAGGCAGGCGGAGCAATGCCGGCGGCCCGACAATTTTTTTTCTCTCATATTTTTTTTAAAACCATTTTTCTTCGTGAAATCTGTATCGCACGAAGGTTACGTATTTCTTAGAAAAAAAAATATTTCGTGTGGATCTAGTTTCGTGGTATAAAATAATTGAACATTTCAGATCGTGTTCCAAATGACCTACATAAGAAATATTTTTTTTATGTTCTGTTCAATAATAAGGAGCAATATCGTTTTTTGTAACAATGTACCAATTCTACGTTCACAAACTTAACTAAAAAATGAAAATTGTCAGTGTCAACAAAACAATTCGGCAATATTAACTTAAGGGCCTACATCAATATCATCGCCGACACGTACATATTAACACAGCCAGTAGGCACAGAAAATGAAGAATTAGGGATACTTTTCCTATTTACTCAAAATCTACTAAATATATTTTAATTCTGATCCACGTGTTTCTATACATAATAGTTACCTATGTTTTTAAAGTTGTTTCATTAGTTAATACGCGATAATAGACCGACAAATGAAAAAAATAAAAAATTAGAGAGGTTGTTTCGCCAAGATTTTCTATCGAGAAAACTTTTTTCAATCGCGTTTCTGAGTTCATGCGATCCTAGATCATATATTGAAAAAACATATACTTAAAAATTAGAGCTCTAGCCATTCAATCTAAAGAAACAATGAAAACTTCGTACATAGAAAAATGCACGAAGCTATTTTGGTATCCTCTTAACTTTCTTATTAGAAAAACAATGAAATATAGAATAAATATTGGCTATTTTGTGTAAGAATCAAAATACACTATAGTTGTTTTTATTTTTTTGTTAAGTTTTGTTGTACACGTAGAATTGGCACCAATAAAGGAGAAACCCTGATTGTTGATTACTTTCAAATATCTTGTTCCTTTCATCCATTTATCTGTACTTCTTCATCCACGATCTAATGGGAGTTGCTAGAGTTGTTGCAGCATCAACTGATAAACACAAACTGTGAACAGCTCTCTAGCCTTAGTACTACCACCATCCAGAGATACAGGGCCCCAAGTCTACTAAATGGATTGTGTCACAATGGTAGCTCAATGGCACATTATAACCACAAAAATTAACAATAGACTACCAAACTTGATAAAATTCGCCACTAAGCAATCAGTTGACGACCCTCGTGGTTGAGTGGTTCATGTAACGGACTGCCGTTCAAGAGGTCGCGGGTTCGATTCTCACTCGGGACAATCATTTGTGTGATTTTTCTAATTGTCATACAAATATTTGTACTGCGTCTGGGTGTTTCTATGTATTATAAGTATGTATTTACAAAAGAAAAGTAGTATGTAGATATATGTATTCTATCCGTATTCTGGTACCCATAACACAAGCATATAAGCTTAGCTTGGGACCAGAGGACGTTGTTTGAAATGTCCATGAATATTTATTATTATTTATTTATTATAGTTATTTAGTGTTATTGCAAACACATGCAATAACTGATTGCTTAGTGGCGAATTTTATCAAGTTTGGTAGTCTATTGTTAAATTTTTGTTGTTTTAATGTGCCATTGAGCTACCATTGTGACACAAATTATTTAGCAGACTTGGGGCCCAGGTCTAGTGGTAAACAGCTCTCTAACTACCACCGTTCCAGAGATATAGCCTGGTGACAAACGTACGGATGGACAGTGAAGTCTTAATAATAGGGTCTTGTTATAGCTTTTGTTATGGAATCGTACTAAAAGAAGATAGATAAATTATGAGATAGAAGTAAAAAAGAACGCGATAATTTCCTACTTTAATAATTTATTATAAAATAACTAGCTGACCCGGCAAACGTTGTTTTGCCATACAAATGTTAGGGGTGGACCACCCTTAACGTTTAGGGGGATTAAAAATAGATGTTGTCCGATTCTCAGACCTAACGGATATGTACAGAAAATTTCACGAAAATCGGTCGAGACGTTTCGGAGGAGTATAATTACAAACACCGGGACAGGAGAATTTTATATATTAGAAGTATTTATTTTTGTATGTCCTTAAGTGAGCTAATATCTTCAAAACTACGCAACGGATTTTCATGCGTTGTTTTTCAATACATAGACGGTTCAAGGGGACGGTCTTTTATATAATTTGTTAAGGGTTTTTTTATTATCTAAATTCCACGCGTCGAAGTCGCAGGCAACAGCTAGATTTTGTATAAATTGTTGTTTTTAAAAACAATAGTATTATATTATGGTGAGATCACATTGAAGTAAAGTTTATTGTTTTGTAATAGTTGTGACAAATACATTAATATGTATGTAAATAGGTCACCGCCTTGCCACATAACATGAATATTTATAAATTATTTGTAATATAAGTATTATTTGTTAATTTTATGACGTTAATAAATTATTGTAAATACTTTTGATTAAACAGTAAATATATTACATACGTGTGGCGACTGATTAAGAATACAAGTGTCACTACTCCATTTCGCTGGATGCAGTTAGCGCAGGACCGCGCGTTATTTCTACGGGGGAGGCTTATGGCTAGCAGTCGACTGTAAAAGGTTGATGCATGGATGGATGTAGCCCCACTGTTGGGCACACATGCCATGTTAATGGACTGTGAAGAAGATCATAGAACTTAAAATTAAATACATCCGTGTGGAGACTGAATAAGAATACAAGTGTCATCACCCTATTTCTTGCCCAGGGTGCTGTAAGAACCAGCTAAGGAACAATATAAGCAGTTAAGAGGGTACTGTACTCCTAATTTAGGTATTTGCCTCAGGTATTGCTATCCCTATTCTCGAGCGCCGCGCTGAAAGGGACAAATATAGCTGAAGCAGATTTTACCTAAAAATTCTTTGAAAAAATGACGTTTCATAGTCCCCTTTTTTCTTCGCGAAAGTAACACCGATTTTTGTTGTTTTTACGATTTTTTCTATGCTTGTATTTCTTTCTTTTTTGGTAAAACATTACCAAATATGTGTGATAGTCGCTGCAACTTTACCTAAAGAAAACCGAAAAAAACCGGATTTTCGGATGGTCATATTTCTTTTAGTTATTATGTATTGAAAAAAAAAGAAAGTGGCAGAGGCATAGATATACTCTTCATCTATAATATAGCGTAGAAACAATTAAAATCGTTTTAACTTTCGCGAAAAAAAAAAGGGGAGTACGATACCCATATTTTTGTATGGAGCATAATTTGGTATCGTGCCCTCTTAATATTTACTGTGAGAGACGGAAAACTGGAAACTAAAACCTGCGCCAACACGCCTGGTCAGCGCGGCATAGTAGACCATAATCACTCCCATAGTGGAGGAGGCCCAGGAGCCATAGACACTACAACTGGTAAATCTGTGGATATAATGGTCATAGAACTTAAAATCAGCCAACTAAAACAAATATGTATATAGGTATAATTTCGCAATAAAAAAAAATTATTACACTTTAAATATTAGAAAAATAGTTTTTAACAAATAAATTTATTTCTGAATTAGTAAATACTAGCTTACCCGTGTGGTGACGGGTTAAGAATACAAGTGTCACCACCCCATCTTCTCCCAAGGGTGCTGTAAAAGTCAGCTAAGGGATATTGTACACAGATAACACCCTCTGTGAGAGACGGAAAATTGCACTTAAACCCTGTGCCAACACGACTGGTCAGCGCGGCACACCATAACCATAATCCCTCCCAAAGTGGAGAAGGCCCGTGCCCAACAGTGGGGCTTTAATGGGCTGGAGCGAGAGATACTAACTGTTGTCCACAGCTTCGTTCGCTTGGAAATAAAAACCAAACCTTATCAAATTAAAAAAGCCATTCTTTTGAACCAAAGTAAAATCAAAGGAGACTTAAAAAAAAATTCATCCGACCTTTGAAATTTGAGGGGATTTTCTCGATTTCTTAGGAGATAATCATCAGATCCTGACCTGGTGCCAATGGGGATCACACGGGAACCACCAGCATGCAAATAAAAAAGAATCATAAAAATCGCTTCACCCAGTTAAACGTTATAAGGTTGAATGCATTTACTTACTTTGTGTGGGACTCCCGCGTTAGAAACGGATCCGAACTACCCACTAAACCCCACGGTGTTCCTCCTCGCCCTTAGCCGGGCCATGGTAGTCACTCAGGTATTATCATGACCCGACCAGAAACAAAAAAAACATACAGACGAACTGAGAACCTCCTCCTTTGTTGAAGACGGTTAAAAAACATCGCATTAAAATCCGTAGTTGGACTAAACAACAAAGAAAGATTTTTTCAAATCGGTCCAGTAGTTCCTGAGATTAGCGCGTTTAAACAAACAAACAAACTCTTCCGCTTTATAATATTAAGTATAGATAAGTAAAGATGTACTAATTTTAAAATAGGTATTGTAGTGGGCACGTTTGCCCAGCAGTGGGGTGTTAACGGACTGTGAGGAAGGTCATACGAGTACAACTTAAAATCAGCGAAGTGAAACAATTTTATTAAGTATGTTATGGTATAATTTTGCAATAAAGTTACGATGACATGGTGATATAAGTTACTCTATAAGATAGCAGTGGTTTTTTAGGCATCACGCAAACGCAAAATAACATTATTCGTAAAAGGCTAGTTCATCTAGAGGGGACTACAGCCCTAATGGAGGTTTTTTAACACGCTCATATAAGTTCGGAACGTATCTATCAATGACTTTAATAGATACGTTATATCATATCGATCGAATTGATACAAAGATTCCGTTACATAGATACATTGTATTAATGTATGTAACAGAATCTTTGTTAGTGATTTTCTCCCACTTACATTATTATATTATTTTTAGCTATTATGTTTTGAAAAAAAAAGAAAGTAATAGAAGCATAGATATATAAGACCTAGACACTGCGCACTGTGAGAAAAATGCGTTCCTCTAGAGGCAATATCCAAGAAGAAAATGGCGGACTACGATGCCCATATTTTTGTATGGAGATTAGTTTGGTGTCGTGCCCGAAAGAGTCACAAATGTGTTAGAGAATATTGTCAACTGTTGCCCGTGACTTCGTACGCCTGGATTTATTCACGAAGTCTGTAGCATCCTATTCATATATTCATGGACATTCACGGACATTTCACTCAACGTCCTCTGGTCCCAAGCTTATATACTTGTGTTATGGGTACCAGAATATGGATAGAATATATTTACTACTTTTCTTTTATAAGTACATACTTGTAATACATAGAAACACCCAGACGCAAAACAAACATTTGTATGACAGTTACAAAAATTACACAAATTAATCCCCAAGCGGGAATCGACCCGCGACCTCTTGATCGGCAGTCCGTTACATGAACCATTCAACCACGAGGCTTATTAGATAAAAAAATCTAAATTCCACACGTACAAAGTCGCAGGCAAGAGCTAGTAAGTTATAACTCTATTTCTTGACAAGAGTCAGCTACTAAAATCACAGCATGAAACCTATCTCAGAAACCTCTATTTCCGACCTTCAATCGAAAAAAGTAACGAAAGGAAACATGTAACTAAAATGTCACTTTTCTAACTTACTTAATAAGGTTTAAATTACCTTTACTAAACTCCGTCAACTTGCAATGCGGTGTTTAAGAGCCGTATTTCTAAAACTCTATGGTTTAATTTTCTCCTCAATTTTTTTTTTAAATTCGTACGATGCATACTTAGACGATAAATAAAAAATGATATTTTTAAATGACAAAGAACTACCCTCGTGGAAACAGGTTCTTTTAATTTATGGTTTGTCAATTATCTGTATGTGTGTGTGTATGTATGAATGCACACTTGCCAAACACTGCAGGGGGCTATCACATGCAAGGGGTGTGATGGTTTCATAGGGTTGTCAAAAACTTATAATAATTTATTCATTAAATAGAAATCTGTTTAATATTTGACTGGTTTTGTGGTCCAGTAGCTCATGTAACTGTTGCTATTTACGATGTCACAGGTTTGATTCCCGCACATGACAGTAATATAAATGATGCTTATGCCTATTTGTCACACAAATATAATTCGTATTGCGTCTACAGATGTATTATAAATATTTCAAAAATAATGTATAGTATACTAGTAATACAATAAAGCTGAAGAGTTTGTTTGTTTGAACGCGCTAATCTCTTTTTTTTTTTTTTTTTAGTCAAAGTAGTTTTATTGTGGACAAATAGGTACATAGATGTTGAGATCCATAGCATAGCCATAATTGTAATTTTATTTTCGCTAATAGGAAGGTGCAGTTTCCAAAAGTGCAATAGGCTATATATTATGTCTAGATATGTAGTGGGAACCTACGAAGATAAAGTCAATGGTAGTAACACATATTGGTGAACAATGTGTGTTACCAGCGATGACATACGGAAGAGAAACGTGATCTTTGAATGTCGCCCTCGAATATCCAAACCTAAGGTTGCACAACGTGCTATGGAGAGGGCTACGCTCAGTAGTTCCCTACGGGATAAAATCCAAAATACGGAGATCCGAAGGAGAATGGGCGTATCCGACATAGTCTGAAGGGTTAGCACGCTGAAGTGGCAATGGGCAGGCAACATCACTTGTAGGACTGATGATGACGTGACCCCGTGGTCACGTCATCATCAGTCCTACGCTGCGTCGCCAAGTCCGTACTGGGCGACGCAGCGTAACGTGGCCCCCGTCAAGGTGGAGCGATGATATCGTTTAGGTCGCGGATAGTTATTGGACGCAAGCGGCACCATCGGTTGTGGCGTTCTATGGGGTAGGCCTATGTCCAACAGTGGACGGAGGCTCATGGATGGATGGATGTAGTAGTTTGGTTAGTGTTTTCACAAGCAACAACTTTTATTATATATTTTTTTATATTTTAGTGGCAACCCTATAATAAGTCGCGCTTCGGCAAGCACAGCAGGGGTTGTCAGTCCATACGTCACAGACCACACATACCTAAGTATGTACTTAGAAATTGCATTAATGTGTGCGTAAATACCGATACCCAGCTGTGGGCATGTGTGGTAGTATGGACAGTGCGTTAATATTTTAAAATCAAGTGCGTAGCAAGTATGCGTAGCAGTCTTGCATGTATGATCAGATGTATGATTGTAAATGAATCCAAGGAAGTGTTTAGTACGTAGCAGATGGCGCTCTATAATCTCTGTCTAGTTGCCTATCCCCTCAGTAAAAAGTGATTTTTTTGTATGTAAAATAAAATGACGGAGTGACAGCACTATCGGCGCTGGCGTAACGCTGACGCAACGCACTGTATGGGGTAGCCCTTACTCTCAAACATTTTGCAAAAAATTAAGAAGTCAGTTTTATATTGGCACCAATTCAACGTGCACAACTAAATGATTGTAAATGAATCCAAGGAAGTGTTTAGTACGTAGCAGATGGCGCTCTATAATCTCTGTCTAGTTGCCTATCCCCTCAGTAAAAAGTGATTTTTTTGTATGTAAAATAAAATGACGGAGTGACAGCACTATCGGCGCTGGCGTAACGCTGACGCAACGCACTGTATGGGGTAGCCCTTACTCTCAAACATTTTGCAAAAAATTAAGAAGTCAGTTTTATATTGGCACCAATTCAACGTGCACAACTAAACTTAACTTGACTAAAAAATTGATCAAGTGCGAATCGGACTCGCGCACGAATTATTCAGTACCATTATCTATGCAACATAAGGCAACGTTATTAGTATCGAGCAAGAAACGGTAAAAAAATCATGGTTGTTGTATGGGAGTCCCCCTTAAATATTTATTTTATTTTATTTTCAGTATTTGTTGTTATAGTGGCAATAGAAATAGGTAAATACATCATCTGTGAAAATTTCAACTGTCTAGCTATCACCGTTCTTGAGATACAGCCTGGTGACAGACGGACGGACGGACGGACAGCGAAGTCTCAGTAATAGGGTCCCGTTTTTACCCTTTGGGTACGGAACCCTAAAAATGAAAACAAATATAACGTATTTTGATTAACTTTCTATTTCGTTGTGCACATTTATATTATGTAATTAAAATTGTTAATCTATAATATACAGATCTATACTAACGCGCTAATCTCAGGAACCACGTGCCCGATTTGGAAAATTCTTTCAGTGTTGAATAGTACATTTATTGAGGAAGGCTATAGGCTATATAAGATCACGCTACGACCAAAAGGAGCGAGGCAGTAGTGAACGCGGACGAAGTCGCGGGCAACAGCTAGTTTTCTTATAAAAAAGATCTGTTAACATTGCTGAATTGTGGTATTATACCATCGTGTGTTTTTTTTAGGATTATTAGTCCTAGTAAAAAGAAGGGAAAGTAACTACAAAACAAAAAGCATTTTCCTAAAAAAAAGGACCTAAGGAAAAACCTTTCTTAAAAAAGTACCTACCCAAGGAAATGAAAAATATTACAAAATATCATCAATATTGCAAATATCAGTATTTTTTTAGATTTTCCTAACTATTAATAAAGTATAATATAATAATATAATCGGGAAAATACACAAACAAATACAAAACAGGATAAATACAGAGTATTTATAACTAAAATATTAATCTTATTTAATACTAGCTGTTGCCTTCGACTCCGTCCGCGTAAAATTTAGGAAATTTTCCCCGTTTTTGCCACATTTTTAACTACTGCTTGAGTGAGAGTATTATATACGTAAGAGTAAACAAATATAATCAGAATGCTCCGAACTGCTAAGCTATCAGGAGTTACACGTGTTATTGTGAGTCAACCATAAAATATATATATGCTGTTGCGGGATATTTTTTAGACAATTTTATGTAGAATATTTCCGTCATACATGATTTCTATGTAACTTTAACTATTAAGGCTGCACACGCGACGGAAGCTTAAAAAATGGAGTAACTTCTCCCGTTTTCCCAACATTTCCCTTCACTTCTCTGCTCCTATTGATTGTAGCGTGATGAAAAGTATACTATAACCTGCCCAGGAGTATGAAGAATAATTGTACCAAGTTTCGTTAAAATCCGTCGAGTAGTTTTTTTTTCTATAAGGAACATACAGACGGACAGACAGACAGACAGACAGACAGACAAAAATTTTACTGATTGCATTTTTGGCATCAGTATCGATCACTAATCACCCCCTGATAGTTATTTTGAAAATATTTTCATGTACAGAATTGACCTCTCTACAGATTTATTATAAGTACTAGCTGCCCCGGCAAACGTTGTTTTGCCATACAATTCTGTATAAAATAAAATTTCATCAAAATCGGTCCAGCCAATTTGTAGCCTATGTGTTATTCTGATGTATAAGCTATATTGTGGTAAAGTTTCATTCAAATCCATTCAGTAGTTTTTACGTGAAAGAGTAACAAACATCCATACATACATCCATACTTACAAACTTTCGCCTTTATAATATTAGTAGGATAGATTAAAATAGCTAAAACCTTTAGACATTATAATAATCACACAATAATTATATAAACTAGAGCTATATTAATGTTTTTAACCGACTTCAAAAAAAGAAAGAAATTCTCAATTCGTCTGTATGTTTTTTTAAATATATTTTTTGTTTGTTACCTCATACTCTTATGAGTAAAAGAAAAAGTATGAGTAAGAGAAAAAGAATCATCAAAATCGCTTCGCCCAGTTAAAAAGTTATCTTTTAACTGGGCGAAGCGATTTTGATGATTCTTTTTTTATTTGAAAGCTGGTGGTTCCCGTTTGGTCCCATTGGCACCAGGTCAGGATCTGATGAAAACCCTTTTTTAAAGCCAAATTTTAAAAGTACATGAAGACAAAATACTCAATTATTTCTATTCTTGGTAACTAGAAAACATCTAGCCCACACATTGAGCAGATAGTAGGTATATCTACATGTTCAATTTTGCAAACATGTAACTTTAGCCTGGCTAAATCGTACTTCATATGGTCTTATTTATAATGACTTAACGGAGGTTTAAAGAATAACTTTATCGGAGAGATAACAAACATTTTATTTTATTTGACGAGCCTCGTGGTTGAGTAGTTTATGTAACGGACTGCTGATCAAGAGGTCGCGGGTTCGATTCCCGCTCGGGACAATCATTTGTGGGATTTTTCTAATTGTCATACAAATGTTTGTACTGCGTCTGGGTGTTTCTATGTATTATAAGTATATATTTATAAAAGAAAAGTAGTATATGTATTCTATCCGTATTCTGGTACCCATAACACAAGCATAGAAATATAGCTTACTTTGGGACCAGAGGATGTTGTTTGAAAAAATATAAAAACAAAAAAAATATCGTAAAGCGACTATTATGAATAACAATTTTTGACAATTTTAGCGCACCGATTTTTGCGAACTTTTAATCCTCCGATAAGTCATTAGTCATTATGAATAAGACCATATATAGTTTAAAAAGATATGATATTCTTAATTCAAGTAACACAATATTTTTCGCTAACTACAAATATCATTTTTACAAGCCATAAAACAAGTATTTCATTGGAAAAAGAACAGCTGTTTTATTTAAATAAAACTACTTTTTACGGATTTAGACGCGTGTATTTGTTTTAAATTTTGGCCCGACGTTTCGGAGACTAATTTAAAACAAATACACGCGTCTAAATCCGTTAGTTTTATTTAAACAAATGAGTCGCGCAAGAGTTAGTGAATATTAAGCTGTTTTATTTGTCAATAGTTCATGTGAATGTGTGACGTTTATCAGAGACCCCCATAGATACGTATTTTACGCACACATTAAAATTTATTTAGCCATAAGTCAGGTGAGTTACATAGCCGTTGACGTGCTATCTGGTAAACATACGTTACATATACATATACTTAAATTGATAGATAGATACAAACCAAACTAATAAAATATTCATGGAAAAAATAAATATAAATGTTCAAGGACATTTCACACAACGTCCTCTGGTCCCAAGCTAAGCTTATATGCTTGTGTTATGGGTACCAGAATACGGATATACTATAAAAACTGCTTTTTATTTGTAAATACACAGGTACTTATAATAAGTAGTAAACATCCAGACGCAGAACAAATATTTGTATGACATTTATAAACATCACACAAATTATTGTCCCGTGCGGGAATCGAACCCACGACCTCGTGTGATTGCAGTCTGTTATATGAACCACTAGACCAAGACGCACGTCGTATAAAAGCGTGTTAAATATACAAAAAGTGCCTTCTCTGAAACACGGTCTGAGCGTGATGAATATCAAACGTAAATAACAGTGCTTAATACATTATTAACTAAATATTGGGTGTTAACAAACAGCTACAAAATGTCTATTAAGTAAAATTACTAACATTTTGTAGCTTACGTTAAATATAAAGGTGTGAATTGTTAACTTTAATGTATTAATATTTGATTAGTTTTAATTTGTACCTTTTTGTTTTAAAATATGCCTTCTCAAAGGCTTAAATTTGGTGGTTTTGTAAAGTAAATGGTGTTCAATAAATTGAAATTGGAAAATTTAGAAAATAATCTCTAGTAGAAAAACTAGTCTTAAAATAACTTTTTGGAAATTCATTCTTTAAGGTCGAGAAAAGGGATGAAAATTGGAATAAAAACTATGAAAATATATTGACAAGAGACTGGGCAAAGGGGCACTACACATTACACTTTTCTTATTGTAGATATAATCTTGCTGTCCATGTGGTGACTGATTGGGAATACAAGTGTCACTACTCCATTTCCTTCCCGGAGAGCTGTAAAGGTCTGCTAAGGGATATTTTACACAGATCCTCTATGAGAGATATCCTCTGTGAGAGATGGAAAGCCCTATTCAGCATCGCATAGTAGACCATAATCCTTCCTACAATGAAGGAGGCCCTTGCGCAACACTAGGACGTTAAAGGGCTGAAGAGAGAAAGATATAACCCTTCCTATTATCCCTTTTTGTGAAAAACTTTAATACATACAAGACGATATAGAAATAACTACAAGACAAATTAACTAATTATTCTAGACGGTTCTTTTATACCTAAGTCAAAAACTATCACAGCTTTTTTTCCGAATTGTTAACAAAATTTCAAATTTTTTTGCCGTTAAATTCACACGAGATGTAACTTTAGAAGCTTAAATAAGTCTTAAGTTACAGCAACATCTGTTATTAAGAGAACGGATATACGTGAGATCTTAAGCAGCTTGGATCCAACGACTTCCTGCCTTCACATTTTATTGCTCTTGGGATAAAAGAAGTTTATAGTTCTTTGTCAGTCTACTTTTCTTCTTTATTTGTGTCCTACTATTGGGCATGGACCTTCACTGTTTCAAAAGGATCTGTGGTCTTCTATGACGCACAGACCAGGCGTGTTAGCTTAAAGTTTAGTAGTAATCTATACTCATAATATATATCTGAAGAGTCTATTTGTTCGACACCCTAATCTCAGAAACTATTTATTATTATTTATTTATTCTTGATTGTATACCATACACTCGTATATCTTCAAATTAGCTTAAGCTAAAAAAATCAAGTACAATGGGCGGCCTTATCGCTTAAAGCGATTTCTTCCCGGCAACCTGAGCATGGACATTTTACAGAAGTAAGTGGAAATTGTAGGTGCACGTTAAAATATACTAACAATAGACATACACATATACTTTTTAAATACACATAGGTACACACAATTACATAATTTAGATAAATTTACTAATGTACTATAATAAAAAAGTATTTTTAATTACTTAAATAATTCCAAATAGTGTTCCTTTAGCAACAACTAAAACTATAGATAAAACTAGTAAAACTAAAAGTAATACTAGTAAAATAAAAAAAATAAAAAAATTGGACATGTCATAAGCACATAATTTTTCTGAAAAATTGTGTCTACGTGATTAAATGATTTTTCATTTCATTTCACTAGTTAAACTCCTTTAGAAACCACTAGTTCGAATTGAAAAATTCTTTTACTGTTGGAATTTTTTTATTCGAACCAGTAGTTCCTGAGATTAGCGCGTTCAAACAAACTATTCAGCTTTATAATACTCATTAATATAATTTATGATACCTTTAGATATGAGGTTTGCTTCTTGCAACAGGCATGGAGTTTTCAGTGCATTGCTTTAACTGGTTTTTCTAAAATAAATTCAGTACCTACATACGTATAAATTTAATAACCAAGTAACCCATGACAATGAAAGTCAAATACAAACAGCAATAAAAACACATTACAAACAAATTCATAGCAGTTTTGTTTACCAATTCAACAAGCAAAAGAAACTGCCATTAATCTCAACAAAACTCGTGGTACTGAATTGATTGTACAATCCTGCCCCCTCCCACTTGTTGCTCGACAGATATTGTCACTGTACCTCCGTCTGTATTGTCACAGTTTATAGAAAAGAAGTATGGAAAAAATAATATGCTTAATTCAAAAAACCACGCTAGAAAATGCTGAATATTTTCTTAAATTATTGCATTGTCATCGGTCCTTGATATGTGTGCAAAATTTCAGATCAATCCGACGATTGCAAGTGGGTGAAAATCTCTTTCTTTCTTTAATACATTGATAGATACATACAGAACTTAATATAATATAAAAGCGTGTTAAAAATATAGAAAAGATAGGATAATCTTTGTGGAACAGAATAATTTTTTCTTTGATTATAATAGAAAAAACAGATAAGTTAAATACAAAAACAAAGTTTAAACACAATTAACTCTGTTTTTGTACTTAACTTATCTGTTTTGTTAACTAGTATGAGATCCTGTATTATAAACACAGTGCCTTCCACTGCCTGTTTTTTAGTTATGAACATTTCACACAACGGTATTTGGCCCTAAAGAAAGCTATATTCGTATATTTGTTTCGTATATAATACTTAAAAAACACCCACACGTAATACAAACATTTTATGTCATTTATAAATATCACTGTGCAGGTATTGAACCCGAGACCACGTGAATGTCAGTCCGTTGCATAAACTGACCACGAGGCCATTTAAGATAATATAATACTATTATCTATACTTATCAAAACCATCTTCTATCTTTTGCTTATTATAGAACAAAATCGTTATTTTCATGTACGTCCCTATATCTTCTAAACTACGCATTAGAATTTAAGAAAATCTATTTTTATGAAATTTTATATGCATATTCTGTAGGTGTGAGAATCGGCTACTATTTATTTTTCATATCCCCAAGTGATAAGGGTTGTCCACCCCTAACATTTATATGGCAGAACAACGTTTGCCGGGACAGCTAGTTCATTTTATAAAGAGTGATTTTCATACTGTTTTATATATACTGTGACTATGTTCAGTTAGACTGGTTGTATTGTGAGGTATTCTCTCATTGTTAGACGAGATCTCAGCCGTCAAACGATTCAATATTGTACTAAATTGTTCAGTACGTGTTCATATTTCATTCGCTACCCTGGTTTTCGTATAATAGAGCTATTTTTACTGACAGGCTTAGTGGTTCATGTAACGATCTGCCGTTCACGAGGACGCGGGTTCCATTCATGCACGGAGCAATCATTTGTGTGATGTTTCAAATTGTCATACAAAATGTTTGTACTGTGTCTGGGTGTTTACTATGTATAATGTATCTACAAAAGAAAAGTAGTTTATGTAGTATATCCGTATTCTGGTACCTGGTACCCATAATTTGTATTATGGGTATAATAAGTAATATTATAATAATTGTAAAGTAAATATAAGCTTATGCTTGTGCATATAAGCTTAGATTCAGACCAAAGGACGCTATCCGTAGTGATAATGATGGAGATTAATTTAAAAAAAAAATAACCACCCATTTCTTATTCATATTGGTCGCAGCGTGATGTTTTAAATCCTATAGCATTCCCCGATAAATGTACTAATCAACACTGAAAGATTTTTTTAAATCGGACCCTGCGTTTCCTGAGATTAAGGCGTTGAAACAAAAAAACTCTTCAGCTTTATTACGTTAAGTAGGTAGGTACCTATAGATAAAGAGAAATGGTTTTCTGCGGAAATCGAAGCCGCGAACCTTTGAATGTAACTTTATTACAAGGCCTATGGTTAATTACTATAAACTATAATTATGGTTGTCTAAATAATAATTATGGCGTGCTATGTATTTAATACATAGGGTGTTATTAAGGTAACCCCATAATATAACACAATATTCTAATTTTAATGGAAAAAGTACGCCATATCTAATGTAAACGTGATAGCGATAATACTTATTTTGACTTGTAAGTAATTTATTTATTTATTTAAAACTTCTGTACACAAAACAGGGTACAAAGGCGGACTTAATGCCTAAGGTATTTTATTTAGAGTGGTGCAGATAAGTTTAAGATAATTTAAACAAAGTAAAAAAGATATTTGCTATTTATAATATAATATATAAATATTTTATAGATGGAGAGTATATAACTATGCTTGTATCACTTTTTTTTTGGAGGGACCCTACCGAACTTGTGTGATAGACGCGACGTTGCAAGTTCATCGAAAGACAACGGTAAAAAACGGGTATTTTGGATGGTCATATTTCTGTTAGTTGTCATGTTGTGAATAAAAAAAAATGTGATACAAGTATAGATATATTAGACCTTCATACTGTGACAAAAATTCGTTCCTCTAGAATCCACGAAGATAAAACGGTATTACGAAGTCCATATTTTTGTATGGAGCAACGTTTGGTATCGAACCCTCTTAAGACGGCTTGTGTGTATTCAAGGGGGTTTGAGGATGGTTTAGATTCACAATTGGCTGGACCGATTTTGATGAAATTTCTTGTTGTTGATTTTTACACAGAATTGTATGGCAAAACAACGTTTGCCGGGACAGCTAGTAAACTATATTATATTACATTGTGCTCAGACAGAAGACAGACAGACAGAAAGTAGTTTTATTTAAACAAATGAGTCGCGCCAGTGTTGTGCAAAATCAATAGTGTTACGTAATACTGATAGGATTATGAACAGTCACAAATACGGACCCAACTTATCATGATGCTGGTTAAAAACCAGCGCTGGTCTTCCGTTGTTAATGCTTCTTAATGCTTCTTTTACACATCTTGTTTTAAAACATAATAACTAAAAGGTATGCGATCATCGGAAAACCGTTTTTACGGTTGTCTTAAGATGAAATTGCAGCGTAAATCTCATCAATTTAATTTTAATTTGGTAAAGTTTTTCTCAAAAAGAAAGTAATAGTACTAAGCATAGATAATAGTCTTCATCTATAATATGGCGTTAAATTTTTTAACATTTTTCTATTTTACACGAAGAAAACAGCGGAGTACCAAAGGTTTTTTTTTTTCAAAATATTTGAAGGTAAAATCTGGTTTATCTATTATTGTCCCTTTCGATGCCTTAGGAAAACAACTTAATTGTGAAATTGTCGACACTAGGAATCTCTTTCAAGTTTAATATTCACAGTCGTTTTAAAATACGAAGTTAATAGGAATTGTATGCATAATATTATCATAAACTATAAACATATTTAAATATTACATACGATACTATACAAGTATGGTATGTTTTTTTCTATAACACATATAATCTGCCCCGGTTTTGGACGGATAACTTTATTGACAAAAGCTACCAATTTGATTAATTGGCTATTTCGTTGTGTGTATTTATATTATTTAAAATGTTTATGGTCTTATTCATAATGACTTACCGGAGGTTTAAAAGTTCTCTAAAATTGGTTTGCGAAAATTGTCAAAACTTGTTATTCTTAATAGTCTTTTTACGCTAAACCGTTTATTATCTCTTCGATAAAATCTCCGTTTAAAACTCCGATAAGTCATTATGAATAAGACCATTAGTCTATAATATTAATACACAGTTTTTATAATAAGAAGGTCAGTGAACATTTCCAAATTATGTTATTGACGCTATCAATTTTCATTTTTATTAACTAGCTTATATAAGTTCAGTATGTATCTATCAATGTATTAATCTATGTACCTAACGGAATCTTTGAACGCGATTTTCCCCCACTTGCGATAGTCGGATTGATTTGAAATTCTGCATACATATCAAGGACCGATGACAATGCAATTATTTAAAAGATATTCAGGATTTTCAAGCGTGTTTTTAGGGTTCCGTACCCAAAGGGTAAAAACGGAAACCCTATTACTGAGACTTCGCTGTCCGTCCGTCCGTCCGTCCGTCCGTCTGTCACCAGGCTGTATCTCGAGAACGGTGATAGCTAGACAGTTGAAATTTTCACAGATGATGTATTTCTATTGCCGCTATAACAACAAATACTAAAAATAATTTAGTATTTGAACTGAGCAAATTATTTAGTTAAGTTGAGTAGTTTAGTTATGCATGTAGAATCGGTACCATAGTCAACAACATAAATCACCAATGTTAACAAAACTTTTAACCAATGTTAAAAAGACTAACGATCTTATTCATAATGACTTATCGGAGTTTTAAAAGTTCGCTAAAATCAGTTTGCGAAAATTGTCAAAACTTGTTAGGTATTCATAATAGTCTTTTTACGCTAAAACGTTTATTATCTCTCCGATATTATTCATTTAAACCTCCGATAAGTCATTATGAATAAGACCATTACTATTTTAATTAATAAATATGTGCACAACGACATAGCCAATTAATGTAAATACGTCATAGTTGTTTTAATATTTTAGTTAAGTTTAGTTATAAATGCTCGTGGAAATGGTACCAATGTAGCTACACAACAACTGTAAAATATTTTTTTATATCGGTTAAGCAGTTTCGTAACCTATTCAATTTTACAAACAACCAAAATCTTTCCTCGTCTAAACATTAGTACCCACTGATTAAACATTATACAAATCTGTTAGATATTTTTACTATAATATATGTATATTAGAAATAACACAACATATTAGTATACACTTTCATTTTCTTAGCTACTGGTAAAACCAGAATGACAGGAATGGTTTTGATTTCTACGTAAAAATACTTCAAATAATACCTGCATACTATTATTAAAAAGCTAAAGAATTTGAACGCGCTAATATTAGAAACTACTGGTCCGATTTGCAAAATTCTTTCAATGTTGGATAGTATGTTTAACGAGGAAGGCGATTGGAATTTTTTTCTAAATTGACGATGTTTTCTAGGACAAATATACATCCACGTCGTTGGGGTATTGAGGTAAGAGGTAATCTTATTGGTTGTTAAGCTCGCTCCGCTAAAAATCGTCTCACACGCACTAAGAAACGACAGTGTTCATACACAATGAGTATGACCATTGTTCTCGTACCTTTTTCAGTGGAAGTCGCCTTATAATGTCAATTCCTGTTGGATCAATGCTCTAAAATTAAGATTGTCAGTTCGTGATAAAAAAAAACTTCTTTTTCTTATTTCGATACAAAGCTAGAGATATACTTGCACTGATTTAAAATATTTATTAAAGATTTTTTCTTTTGCAGATAAAGAATTTCTATCATCACCATGAATAAACCAACGTTACTGATCGATAAAAGTGTCAAGAAAATCGAATATCTATTTCGTGTCACTGGCATCAATATAAAAATCGGAAATAAAACTAAAATCGATAAGTATCGATGTTGGTTCTTTTTTGTTTTAAATATTGTGTGGCTGAATTATGATGTTGCCGCTGCCATTGTCTGGTTTATGGAAGGAGTTGCTCAGAAACAGAGTTTTACCCAACTTACTTATTTAGCTCCATGTATAGCAATCAGTTGCCTTGCTACTTTAAAGATATCAACAACGTTTGTGAACGAAAGCACAGTAGAAAAGTTACTGGAAGAAATAAGAAAATTAGAAATGGAACAATATATGCGCAATGGCGATTCAGAAACGGAGAAAATTATAAAAACTGAACATAAGTTTTTACATCGTTTGTTAAGAATTTTAATCATATTTTATAATTCTATGACTGTTTCTTTTACTACAAGTCCTGGGCTGTTATTGTTATATAAATATCTGACTAGTAATAAGGTTGAGTTTCTTCTGCCAGTTCAAGCGAGTTATCCATTTGATCCATTCGACGCTCGGTATTATCCTTGGGTATATTTGTATCAATCTTGGACAGGTTAGTTAACTTTAATAGTAAGTAAGTATAATTAAGCATTTTTATATATATAATAAGTAATAATGATGCAGTGAGGTAATCAGACAACGAATCTGCGAGAGAATAAAAATCTAATTACATCTTACGGACCTGGTCTCCATAGTATAATAGATTAAATACACTCCCGAAACTGCAGGTTCATCCCATCATCAGTGGCGGATTTGCAGTCTCGGCCGCCCTAGGCCCCAAGCCATTAGCCGCCCCTTTCTCAGCATCCACCATATAGACTACATTGAAATTACTTCATTGCCAACTCTTATCTAAATAGATTTAGAAATTTAGGAGAAAAATTCAGTATTATTTCGTAAGAATATTTTCTTATGTTGTAAATAAGAAGCTTTATGTAAATCACCGCCCCTAAATCTAGCCGCCCTAGGCCTGGGCCTACCGGGCCTTCGGGTAAATCCGCCACTGCCCGTTATTCGTTATAGTAAGTATACATATAGGTATCTGGTAGGTACCCATAATACAAGCATAGAAATATAGCTTACTTTGGGACCTGAGGACGTCGTGTGAAAAATCTATAAATATTTTTTAAGCGTAAAAAGGCACCTCGGGGGCCAGCAAGGTAACGGCGGCTAGTGCTTTCACATTATTAGTAGCTGTGTACACATTTGGATTGCACTACCACTTAACATCAGGTCAGGTGGAGTGTAGTCAGTAGTTTGGTAACTGAACTCTACTTTATAGACGGCCATTCCTAATAGATGTTCCGATATAATTAGTACAGAACCCTTTAATAACATATTAAGAGGGCACGATACCAAATTATGCTCCATACCTCCATACAAAAATGTGGATATCGTACTTCCCTATTTTCTTCGCGAAAGTTAAACCGATTTTAATTATTTCTACGCTATATCATAGATGAAGAGTACTTATATCTATGCTTCTGTCACTTTCTTTTTTTCAATACATAATAACTAAAAGAAATATGACCATCCGAAAATCTTATTCTTTTCGGTTTTCTTTAGGTAAAGTTGCAGCGTCTATCACACATATTTAGTAACCTTTTACCAAAAAAGAAAGTGATACAAGCATAGATATACTCTTCATCTACAATATAGCATAAAAACAATCAATATCGGTTTAAGTTTCTCGAAGAAAAAAGGGGACTACGAAACGTCATTTTTTCAAAGAATTTGTAGGTAAAATCTGCTTCAGCTATATTTGTCCCTTTCAGCACGGTGCTCGGGAATAGGGACAGCAATGCCTAAGGCAAATACCTAAATTAGGAGTACAGTACCCTCTTAAGCTTTGTACTTAAATGATTTTTTTTCAGTACTCTTGTGCGTATTCTATATCTGTTCAGCGGATTTTATATTCTACATTTGTTGTACAAATTTAAGAATACAATTTCGTCTCCTGCAACATTATGTTGAGAGGTTAATACCATTTACAAAAAGACCCTTAAACAGCACAGAAGCGATTGAAGCAAAATTGATAGAACTTATTCAATGGCATCAAAGATTACTGAGGTATGTTATGTTATGTTACGCCTTACGCTATATGTCCGTGTGGTGACGGATTAAGAATACAAGTGTCACCCTCCTTTTTATTCCCAATGTGTTGTAAAAGTCAGCTAAGGAATATTGTACACAGATAACATCGGACAACAACAGACGGACAACTTGAAACAAACTCCAACACCCCTGGTCAGCGCGGCACTGTGAGTGGAGAAGGCACAGGCCTTCTGCCCACTGCTAAGCCTGTGCCTAGCAGTGGGCAGAAGTCCATATATGTCCCAATGTCCCACTGCTGGCCCAGCAGTGGGACATTGGGACATTAATGGGCTGAAGAGAGTTACGTCAGTAAATTTCTTTTAATTTTTTTACTCGGAATCTCGAAAACTTTTGCAATGTTTAAAATATTTTCTTTTTTTCTTTGAATCCATCAGCCTCTCTCCGTCCACTGCTGGACATAGGCTTCCCCCATAGAACGTCACTCCACCTTGTCGGGGGCCACCCAACGCTGCGTCGTCCGGTACGTGGTCGCCACTCTAGGAATTTTCTTCCCCAGTGATCGTCAGTCCTACGAGCGATGTGGCCTGCCCATTGCCACTTCAGCGTGCTAACCTTTCGGGCTATGTCGTTTTCTTTGAATAGAATTAACTAATGTCCCATTGCGTTGACATCAATCTAAGACTAGATAATGAGATACTTGAGGAGTTGAGAAAATCCAACAAATATAATAGGTTTACAAAAAATATATAATTTGTATTTCAGTGTTGCAGATATATTGGAGGGTGTGTACACCAAATCTACACTATTTAATTTCATAACAAGTTCAATACTTATCTGCTTAGCTGGTTTTAATGTTGTGGTAAGTTTTCTTAACACACTCTATTATTATTTTAATTCTTTATACACCATTGATAACACATACAGGCAAGATATATCAAAAGGCATTTTGATGACTCTACAAGGCCGAACAAAATGACAGTGGCTCCAGGGTACATAAGTTAATTTGGTACCGAAAGTCATTCCAAAAAGAATTTCTTGACTTCGACCGACTAATATTGGACGCGTGAAGAAAACGGGTGTGTGTTTAACCAGTATCTAATAGCCTGGTAAATACTCTGCTTTGCTCACATTCCCATCCCATCCCAAAGACCCAGTACCCTAAGTTGCATATTTTGCGCCTCGCGCAGCTGTTATCTGTTGTGAAAGATAGCTAAGTGCTGCTGTAATAATTAGTTATGTGACATACCTACGTATGTCACATAACTAATTATTACAGCACGTAAGAAACATTATTTGCTTAGTTGAAAAACTATGAACACACCTGAAAATCTTGAGTATTTTTAAGCTATTGCATAGCTTCTATCGCGGGCCTTGAGCGTGGAGACTAAATCCAGAAATTCCGTAACGAAAATAGCGTAATAAAAAACCTTACACTATCGGCGTTACTTTTTTTAATTATTGCATTGTCTTAATTGTCTTGCATTGTCTTAATATGTGTGCAAAAACCGATCAAACCGATTCTTGCAATTGGATGAAAATCACTTTTAAAGATTACGTTACATAGATTAATACATTGATAGATACGTACCGAGTTAATAGAACGGTGTTAAATAAAACTACTTTTTACGGATTTAGACGCGTATATTTGTTTTAAATTTTGGCCCGACGTAGACTTTGCAGTCACCACGGTCACGAATGAGACTCTCACTCTCCGTAAAAAGTAGTTTTATTTAAACAGATGAGTCGCGCAAGTTTTAGAACGGTGTTAATTCAAAATGGGATAGCTATTCTATTTGTTTGTCCGCCATATTCTACAGTGTTTAATAAAATCAAAATAAGTATTTATACGCAATATTATTTCAGGAAATCGACGCCTATGTTTTAAGTTTCCTATCCTTTCTACTAATGAGTTTGCTGCAGATATTTTTTCTCTGCTTCTTCGGTGATCTTCTTATGGAGTCGGTAAGAGTTACTAAATGGAAGTTAGTTAAGTAATAGGTTTGTTAATTTTCTTAGTTTATACACTAAAAAGAACCCTTCAAAATCTTTGAATCTTTTAAAGCATTGCCATCGGTCTTTAATATGTGTGCAAAATTTTAGATCAATTCGACTGTTGCATGTGGGTAAAAAAACTTTCAAAGATATGAATATTTGAAAGTTTTTAAAAAAAATTTAAAGTTATTATTATTATAAATTTTTTTTTTGTTTTTTTTTTTTAAGTTTTTTTTCTAGATTAATTATCTGACCCGGCAAACGTTTTGTCATACAAATGTCAGGGGTGGACAACTCTTTTATCACTTAGGACTATGAAAAATAGATAGTAGCCGATTCTCAGATCTACTGATTGTGCATATAAAATTTCATAAGAATCGGTCAAGCCGTTTCGGAGGAGTATGGGAACGAACATTGTGACATGAGAATTTTATATATTAGAGATACATACATTGATTTATGGTAGAAACGAAGCCTATAAAAGCACGTTAATTCATCATCATCATAACATCACGCCTTTTTTCCATGGGGGTAGGCAGAAACTATAGAGCGGCATCTGCTACGATCCAAACATACTTCCTTGGCTTCATCCACACTCATACATCTGGTCATACATGCCCGACGGTTGTAAGTGCTACGCACTTGCCCCTTTTGGAGTATGCCGGCGATGACATCGGAGTATATTTTTCTCGGGCGTCCTCTCCCAGCATTTTCACTTACCTCCTTCAGCACGTTAATTATAGACTTAAAACCAGATTTTTATATTAATTTACAGAGTATGTCTGTAAGTGAAGCTGTGTACAATTGCAAATGGTATTTGGCTGATCCAAAACTTGCTAAAACTTTACTTATAGTACAAGTTAGGTGAGTTTGTTCCATCCACCCTTCCTTCAACCTTTGTCCACTGCTGGACATAGGCCTCCACCTTAGAACGTCACAACGTGCAGTCTTGCCTTCTTAACGATTTTAATTAATAACAATGTGCACAATGAAATAGCTAATTATTCAAAATACGCCATAGTTGTTTTCATTTTTTAGTTAAGTTAAAAAGTAAAGTAAAATATTCTTTATTGCACACCATAATCCATCACCAAAACCATCTTTATTATATTATCTGTGACCATAATGATTTACAAAGCTTACATAACAGACATGACATAGGTACAAAGGGCGGTCTTATCGCGAGCTGCGATCTCTCCCAGACAACCTTAACCTTAAGATGGATTTGACCGAGGCAGAATAGGCGACTTTTGGTGTACTAAAAATAAGTGAATATACTATAGTAGCAGATATATTTGTAGATATTATTTAGTAGATATTATTATTATTATTTATATTATATACATACATAGAATATTCATATGGAAGTATATCAGTTTACCGGTAGGGACAAGTAGTGTTCCTTAACAAGTTTTTTTGAATGATGATAATATGGTTTGAGCGTTTTTTATCGTCAAAGGTAAGGCATTCCATAGCTGGGCTACTTCTACTGTAAAAGATTTAGTAAAGAATCTAGTGGAATGCGTTTTGTTGTGCACTTAGAATTTGCACGAGTGTTTTTTTAGGTAATTATTGCTTTTTCTATCACATCCTTTTTTATACCATTCATCAATTTTTTTGAGGACCTCCGACAAAACGCTAACTCACATCGTGTAATGAACAGGACATTAGGCTTCCTAGTGTTTTCTTTTTACTTGCGTGCATGTATTTAAAAATATAAGTTTAATTTGGAATCAGGGTAAGTACCTACGTTAAATATTTAAGTAATATAAAAAAATTGGTCAAGTGCGAGTCGGACTCGCGCATGAAGGGTTCCGTACCATTATCTATGCAACATAAGGCAACGTTATTAGTATCGAGCAAGAAACGGTAAAAAAATCATGTTTGTTGTATGGGAGCCCCCCTTAAATATTTATTTTATTTTATTTTTAGTATTTGTTGTTATAGCGGCAATAGAAATACATTTTCTGTGAAAATTTCAACTGTCTAACTATCACCGTTCTTGAGATACAGCCTGGTGACAGACGGACGGACGGACGGACGGACGGACAGCGAAGTCTCAGTAATAGGGTCCCGTTTTTACCCTTTGGGTACGGAACCCTAAAAAAACTAGGTACTTAATACAATTTTTTTTTTTCAGATCGCAAAGACCTTGCAAGTTAACCGCTTGGAGTTATGCTGACGTTAATTTGAATGCATTTATGACGGTAATATTGTTAGTTTTCATACAAAAAAACTGCTTTCCAAATGGCGGGTCGTTTTAAAAGTACTATTACGAGAAAGTAAAACTATCCAGATAGTGACGGAATACAACTGTCGCCTCTCCATTTCATCCCCATAATGATGTGAGAGTCAGCTAAGGGATAACAAAAGCTGTGAACATAAGAGACAGAAAACTTGCAACCAAACTCTACGTCAACATGGCTGGTCAGCGCAGCGTGGAATAATAGACTAAAAATCTTCTCGAGATGTGTGAAAAAAGAAAAAGAAAGCTAAAACTGTGGTGAACATAAAATATGGGCGTGGCGTGTTTTGCCAAGCATAAACTCTCAGAACACGCCCCTTTTTTATGTTAAAGTGTAACATAGGAGATCCAGTTTTAGGGTTATGCATAAAGCATGCTATGATCAAGAGACAAGTCAGAACCTCAGAGAATACGTATTTAAAACTTCTTTTTCAGATATGTGGCACAGCGTGGTCTTATTTCGCTCTACTACGAACTATGTATACAGCACCAACTCATTAAATACAACTAAGATAGACATTTTCTTCACGTAAATTAATAAAAATACATAGTTTTTGTTGTGTTTTTTCTTTGCCTACGTAACCCAAAACTGTACTAATTATGAAGTATAAGAGTTTGTTTGTTAGTTTGTTTGAACGCGCTAATCTCCTTAATATTATTAATTATCCACCACTGAAAGAATATTTCAAATCGGAAAACCGATTTGAAATATTCTTTCAGTGGTGGATAGCCCATTTATGGAGGAAGGCTATAGGATATATGACATCACACTGCGGCCAATAGGAACGAAGCATCAGGCAACAGGCGACAACTAGTGTATCGTATTACAAAAGTTGTGAATAAAGATACCACCAACGTTCATGCATGATCAGATGTTTATGTAGGAAATTAGTGTGTTTAGATTCAAATCAAATTCTATCTATATCTCGTGGTAAAGTATAGTACAAAACAGCTATGTTAGGTACTAATGAAAGCCCTTGCCTTGAAAGAATATTAGGGTAAAAAAACAACCTAATTAAATTGCTATTGGTTTTATTAGCGTTTTCATTTTCTACCTAAATTCCATCACGAACCACTATTCTGCTTGTTTCCTCTTTATATAGTTGTGATGATAATTTACTATACAAATAATTATTGTAAACTAAAATTATAATTGTATGATAGAAGAAAAAGACACTGTAAATGTTTATAAGACGTCCTTCCCTGTCCGTCGCCTGTCAAAGATAATTGCGTTGTCAGGTTTTTTACTTTCATCAAACATTAATTGCAATTTACACAGCGAGTGTGTGGAATATAAACAATATAGATATGACGGTGTTTTAATATCATTATTTTATACCAGACTAATGCAGAATTTACTGTAAAATAATTATCCTTTTTCCTTCATAATCCATTTACGTTCCACTGTAGGGCACGAGCCTTCTTCACTTTGGGAGTGATTATGGTCTGCTGTATTTTTCCATGGGGAATGTATTTAAGTACTTCGCCTGTCTAGTTGCGGGAGGCAACCTTCGCGCTTCGTGTGGGATTCCCGACAGAGGGCCGGACTACCCATCAAACCCCATGGTGTTTCTTCTCGCCCTTAATCCGGGGCATGGTTACATACCAAGACCCGGCTAAGGGAGGGTTCTGCAGTTGGGGCCCGACTCGATAGGCCCCCTATCATTTACAGAATATCGCCTCTAATCGAAACACTGGTGAGAGGCCATCCACCACATTATGGTCTACTGGACATCGCTGACCAGGCGTGTTGACACACGGTTTACTTTCCAGTTTTCTATCTCTCACAGAGGATGTTATCTGTGTACAATATTCCTTAGCTGGCTTGGCAGCGCATTAGGAAGGAAAAGGAGTAATAGCACTTGTATTCTTAACTGTCACCACATGGACGAAATACGTCTCTTTCTTCCAAATTATTCGACGTCTTTTCTGACTCTTTCAAATTTTTACTTTTCTAGGAGAATCTGCTGCTCTGAAGAGATAGGTATGAAATCAATATTATATAATATTATATCCTATAATATTCCTACTTGTAATGAATAAATGTGACAGCAAAAAAAAAAGAATTTCGCCATGTCTATGCCAAATCATAGTCTATGGACAGCAATATTAATTATACAGAAATTTAAATTCTACCGCTTCCAATTGAATTTGCATTTAAGAATTATTATCAGTCAGTCAGTCAGTTTTCTGATAAGAAACATCACAATGGCGGGCAGAAATTTACTGATTGTTGAAAGTGTTAAGAAAATCGAATATATATTTCATCTCACCGGAATAAACATACAAATAGAACAGACATCGAAAATCGATAAATATCGATGTTTATTTATATTTATTTTTAACTTTCTATGGCTGAATATTGATGTGATCGCGCCCATTTATTGGTTTATCGATGGAGTAGCACAAAATAAAAAGTTTACAGAACTGACTTATGTCGCATCTTGTTTTTTATACAGTATCTTCTCTGAAATAAAAGTGTTAGGTATTTTCGTAAACGAAGCTACCATATATTTATTGATAGAAAAAATTAAACAATTTGAATTAAGAATGTTTAATCGCAAAGGAGATTTTCAAACAGAAATTATAATTACAAAAGATGAAGCTTATTTAAAAAGTTTATTGAAAATATTAACAACTTTTTATACAACTTTGATTGTAGTTTTTTCTTTAAGTCCATTGGCGTTAGTTCTTTTGAATTATTATAAAACTAATGAGTTAGAATTTATGTTGCCAGCGTCTGCAACTTATCCATTTGATTCATCTGATATGAGATATTATCCTTGGGTTTATTTGCATCAATGTATTTCAGGTAGGTATTTATTATTACTCGTCTTCCTCCTTCCCAACCCTTAAGAGGGCACGATACCAAATTATGCTCCATACAAAAATATGGGTATCGTACTTCCCTTTTTTCTTCGCGAAAGTTAAACTGATTTTAATTGTTTCTACGCTATATTATAGATGAAGAGTATGTGTATATGCTTCTCTCACTTTCTTTTTTTCAATACATAACTAAACTAAAAGAAATATGACCATCCGAAAATCCCGATTTTATCGGTTTTCTTTAGGTAAAGTTGCAGCGTCTATCACACATATTTGGTAACGTCAGTAAGTTTATACTTTGTTTATAGCCAATAGCTAACAGGTATCGCCTCGATATGTTACGTCTTTTAATAATTATATATCTCTCACATATAATAGTATTTTAGCTTGTACCAATTCCAGATATCACCAATAGCTACTCACGGTATCTTGGGGAGTAAACGGGATGAGGGCACTTGTATTTTTAATCTGTCATCACATAAAATTTGAATCTATACTTTTTATTCTTTACGTTGCAGTAGTCATAGTGGTTTTGTATATCATGGCTGCTGATTTCCTGTTCTACGTGTTCTGTACATATATAAGTATGCAGTTTCGTCTATTACAATATTATGTAGAAAATATTATTCCTCTCAAACCCATAAATGGAGTTTTGTCGACAGAAGAAATACAGATAAAGCTGATAGAACTGGTCAAGTGGCATCAAGAAATATTAAGGTATATTTGTCTATCTCTCTCACTCTCTATCTCTCTCTCTTTCCATTCCTTCGTCTCATTGTTGGGCGCGGGCCTCCTCCACACTTTGGGAGGGAGTATAGTCTACCTCGCCGCGGTGATCAAGCGCAGGGTTTATTTTCGAGGTTTCTGTCTCTCACAGAGGATGTTTTTTTTAAATTTTTTTATTAAAATTCATGGATGAAAATTTTTGCACCGCGTGGAGATATTATATGAATTGGAGCATTTTAATTGAACAAGTATATAATAATTCATTTTAATTTTAATGGAAAGCTAGTTCATAGCTACGCATAAATACATTGCAGTTGAAAAACGATTAAAATTTTTCTTTCTGCTATTTAACAATTTTTACATAAAAATTCAACATTTTAAGTAAGTAATATTTTTGTGACGTGACGGATTAAGAATACAAGTGTCACCACTCCATTTCTTCCCCAAGGTGCTTTAAGAGCCAGTTATGGAAGTATAAGCAGTTCACATCTACTATGAGAGACGGAAAACTCGAAACTAAACCTTATTTCAACACGCCTGGTCTGCGTGGTATAGTAGACCACAAACCCTCACGAAGGAGAGGGGGCCTGTGCCTAACAGTGGAACGTTAATGGCCTGGCGAGAGTGTTTTAAGCATTATTAGGTGTTTAGGATTTCTTGCAAAAATAAACTCTTATAATCTTACTAGGTTTTGCCATATAAATGTCAGGGGTAGACAAATAATTTGCAATATAATAATATTGCGACTAACTATGAATTGAAATGTAAGCTATCCTATCTTTTAAGTTGGATCAAAGGCACACGGTGTGCCAATTTAATTTAAAATCGGTTAAGTAGTTTAGGAATCCATCGCGGACAAACATCGTGACAGGAGATTTATATATATAAAGATAAGAGTCGATAAAAACCAACAGTCGAGCTCTAAGCGATCTCGCTCGAGAGCGCGACTGTTGGTTTTTAAATTTCTTAAATCTCGGCAAGGGTGCTGTTGACACTTTGCTGCCAAGGTGCCTGGGACCCAAGTAGTTACCTATGCTGTTACAATGTTGTCATAATGATCAGTCACTGATTGCTTAATGGCGAATTTTATCTAGTTTGGTAGTCTATTATTAATTTTTGGTCATAATGACGCCATTATGGTCCCGTAATTATAACTATAAATATTATATATATGTAGGTAGGTATAAATCGTTTGATGTAATGTAATGTACTCCTTATAGGTTAGGTGAATTTTTATTTAATAAGAGACTGAGTTGTATGTAACGTCACCCACTGGTTCCAGCGGAACACCAGCACTGTTTACTCAATAAGCAGCATTATGCTGAGCTGGAGCCAGATTGTGGTAAACTGGCTTTTTGTTTTTACTGTGTATTTAAATATGTCATTGTAATCCTTTTTACCTCAATAAAATGATTTTCTTTCTTTCTTTCTTTCTTATTATGACACCAAACTTGATAAGTGACTGATCATTATAACAACATTTTAATAGCAGACTTGGCCCCCTGGTTAGACTAAATATACCAGCAAGTAAGGTAAGTAAGTATAGATTAGTATAAGGTTTGTATGAATTTATTTATTTCTGTTGCAGTTCTGTGGATCTTCTAGAAATTATATATACAAGACCAACGCTATTTAATTTTATAGCAAGTTCTATACTCATCTGTCTTACTGGCTTTAATCTTATGGTTAGTAATAAATACGTATTATGAAAATATTATTTACTACAGATTTACAAGATGTAGTATCTATGGCTACATCACTCAGTCGGCTTGAAACCACTTACATATATCTATGTGTGCGTGAAAATGTATCTATGTGTGTCTATGATACAGGCTACACGTCATATGAAACGTCATTATTCTATAAAGTAGGATTTAGCCAGGTTAAAGTTACTAGCCCTCAATTTGAAACCGCCCACCCACCATCCGGTATAAATATACAAATATGTGTAGTTTACAATTTCTGAAATCGGACCAGTGGTTACTGAGATAAGCGCGTTCAAACAAACAAACAAACTCTTCAGCTTTATAATATCAGTATAGACTAGCTGTTATCCGTGACATCGTTTGGATGAAATTTTGGATGTATATCTTAAAGCAGGTTTTCCCGAAGGAATTAGTTAGTATTACACAGTGGAGGATTTACCCTAAGGTCCGGTATGCCCGAGCCTAGGGCGGCCAGTGGTGGATGCTAAGAAAGGGGCGGTGAATGGCTTGGGGTCAAGGGCGGCTAATGGCTTGTGGCCTAGGGCGGCTGAGGCCGTAAATCCGCGACTGGTATTAAGGGATAAATTGTATACCTACTTTAAATTAGATCTCTACCAATATATCACTGAAAACCGTATTCAGTTCCATGGAGTAGTTTTAGCGTGATGCGCGTACAAACATACAGACAGACTGACAATTACTTATGATCTTATTCATAATGACTTATCGGTGGTGTAAACGCAGCTTTTATCGAAGAGATAATAAACGTTCTAGCGTAAAAAGACTATTATGAATAACAGGTTTTGACAATTTTTGCGAACCGATTTTAGCGAACTTTTAAACCTCCAATAAGTCATTGTGAATAAGACCGTTAATATTTACTATACACATAGTACATAATATGTATTTCTTTCTGTTCATTTATAATCTTCAGCCAAAAATTATTAGTGGCAACACAATCTGTAATTTAAATTTACTTCCAGGAAATCGACTCGTTTGTCCTGTCGTTTCTGGCTTTTCTTTTAATGAGTCTACTGCAAATATTCTTTTTATGTCTTTATGGAGATACATTGAAAGAATCGGTAAGCATCTATTACTTACATATTTCTTCTTAGACCAAATAACGTCATATTATTTGACAGGCGTCGTGGTCGAGTGGTTTATGTAACGGACTGCCATTCACGAAGTCGCGGGTTCGACTCCCGGTCGGAACAATCATTTGTGTGATCGTTATAATTTTCATACAAAGGTTTGTAATGCTGTTTGTACTCTGGGTGTTTCTATGTATCATAAGTATGTGTTTACAAAAGAAAAGTAGTATATGTATTTTATCCGTATTCTGGTACCCATAACACAAGCATATAAGCTTAGCTTGGGACTAGAGGACGTTGTGTAAAATTTCCATGAATTTTTTTTATATTTATTTAGTATTTATTATTGGGACCCGTGCACAGGCCTACAGGTCCGGGCAGGTTATGTCTACAGGTCCACTCTCAGTTAGAAAGCATATAAAGTTAGTCTCTAAGTAAAATTAATTATTTTTCCAGGGTGTAGCGGTAGGTGATGCTATATATAATTCTAAATGGTATCTCGCTGATCCGAAACGAACTAAGATAATGCTTCTCATACAAACCAGGTAAGTATATTTAAGAGGGATATCTTAATTTAGGGATTTGCCTTAGGTATTGCTAGCCCTATTTCCGAAAGCCGCTGTAAGGGACAAATATAGTTGAGGCAATTTACCTACAAATTCTTTAAAAAAAAAGTTTCGTAGTGCCCTTTTTTCTTTGCGAAAATTACGACACCAAACTATGCTTCATACAAAATTATGGACATCGTAGTCCCCTGTTTTCTTCGTGAATGTTGCCTCCTGGGCAACATTTTTTTCTCACAGTATCTAAGTCTATATAAGACTTAGATACTGTGAGAAAAAAATGTCTATACTTCTATGACTTTCTTTTTTTCAAAACATAAAAATTAAAAGAAAAATGACCATCCAAAAATTCAATTGTTTTCGGTTTTATTTAGATGAAGTTGCAGCGATCACACACAATCGAGCAGCACACAAATTTGGATTAATTTTTACGAACAAACAGCGGACCACGAAACGTCTTTTTTAAGGGCCTACATCAATATTATCGTATATCATCGCCGACACGTACATATTAACACAGCCAGTAGGCACAGAAAATGAAGAATTAGGGATACTTTTCCTATTTACTCAAAATCTACTAAATATATTTTAATTCTGATTTACGTGTTTCTATATATAATAGTTACTTATGTTTTTAAAGTTATTTCATTAGTTAATACGCGAGAATAGACCGACAAATGAAAAAAATAAAAAATTAGAGAGGTTGTTTCGCTAAGATTTTCTATCGAGAAAACTTTTTTCAATCGTGTTTCTGAGTTTATGCGATCCTAGATCATATATTGAAAAAACATATACTTAAAAATTAGAGCTCTAGCCATTCAATCTAAAGAAACAATGAAAACTTCGTACGTAGAAAAATGCACGAAGCTATTTTGGTATCGTCTTAACACGCTTTTATAAGTTTGGTATGTAACTATCAATGTATTAATCTGTGTAACGGAATCTTTGAAAGCGATTTTCAGCCACTTGCAGTAGACGGATTGATCTGAAATTTTGCACACCTAACAAGGACCGATGACAAGATTTAAAAGAATAATCCCAATTCCTTGATCAGAATTACTAGAATAGCATGTTGAAGTATCACTATGACCACACTTGTATTTTTAATTATACACGTAATAGTTTATTTGTATATGAGTAGACTCACCAAGATTATTGTGTTTCTACGTATGCCTTTCATATACAATCAGATAATTTCACATAAAAACGCTTTGTTTATAGAATCAGGTAAAAATATCATAATTGTTTGTTGTTGTTGTTGTTCTTGTTTGATGGCTTCTTTAGAAGCGACTTATCGTAGTGTTTAAGTCGCGACTCTGCCAGTATCCTTAGTGATAGTGTCACAAACTATAGGGGTTGTTTACTTGTGTTTACTACGATTGTGACAACATGTGACAACAGTGTCAACGTTTTGTCACTGTCAACGTTTTGTAAGTAGGTAGAATAGAATTGAGTATAGATGAAAAAAGTATTAATTTCGAAGAATGTGATAAGAAATTCAAAGTTTTCGGATTTTTCCCAATATCACCAGTATCTAGTCTAACTCTGAGCCAAATTTCAAGTCTCTAGAGTATCGGTAGAAGGCCCTGAATTTCAATTCCTGAATTGAGGCGAAAACTAGTCAAATGGCGCTAATGTGCTCCTCATTTTTTTTAAATATTTCCCTACTGCTTGGTTAATCAGGTTGATTATATTTTTTGAAGTAAGGGCCCGCTAAGATCTATATTTGGTATGAGTCTTCGTTGTCATCGAGTTCTGAGTTGATACCTTCAGCCGTTGCTGAGTAAAAAAAGTTTGACAGACGGACAGACAGACACAGACACCGGAGTGATCCTATAAGGGTTTTACGAAACCCTAAAAACAAAGTCGTTATGACTTGAATTTTAAAAATAATTCATTGTCCGCTCTGGTCTGTAGTGTCTCGTCACTCAACTTCAATATCCCCAATAGAACTGTTAAGTATAACCTACCTATTTTTACTCCAGTTGCCAGTCCAGTACCAATTATAGACAAAACTTCTATTTGTGCAGAACGAGCAGAAGTTTTAACATACCTACTTAGTAAGAAGCAGGACCTTGATTTAGACATTTTTTACACAAGCTCACGCTTGTGTAAAAAATGTCTTCATCGGCTAGACTGTTAGTTACAGTCTAGCCGATGAAGACTTTTTTAAAAAACTGTTTGCTTAGTAGCAAACAGTTTTTTTATTGATTTTTAACTTATACTTTCATACTGTGGGTGTTTCTAATAAGTATGTATTTACAAAAGAAAAGTAGTATATGTATTCTATCCGTATTCTGGTACCCATAACACAAGCATATAAGCTTAGCTTGGGACCAGAGGACGTTGTGTGAAATGTCCGTGAATATTTATTTATTAATTATTTATACTATCACTTTTTAATTTACCATTGGGACTATTGCAATGTTAAATTCATGTACTTCCTATTAATCTATACCACAGATAATATAATAATATAATATAATAGTAATAGTAAATTATAATATAATAGTCTATACTAATATTTTAAAGCGGAAGAGTTTGTTTGATTGTTAAAATGCGCTAATCTCAGGAACCACTGAGCCGATTCGAAAAAATCTTTCAGTGTTAGATAGGGCATTTATCGAGGAAGGCTTTAGGCTCTATAACATCACGCTACGACCGGTATAAGCGAAGCAGCAGTTAAAAATCTTGCAAAAACGGGGAAAATTTTCTAAATTCCACGCGACGGTGTCGCGGGCTACAGCTAGTATCTGTATACTTTTAAGAGGGTACTGTACTCCTCATTTAGGTATTTGCCTTAGGTATTGCTATCCCTATTTCCGATCGCCGCGCTGAAAGGGACAAATATAGATGAAGCGGATTTTACCTACAAATTCTTTGAAAAAAGACGTTTCGTACTTCCGTTTTTTTTCGCGAAAGTTAAACCGATTTTAATAGTTTTTGCGTTATATTATAGATGAAGAGTATATCTATGCTTCTATCACTTTCTTTTGTGGTAAAACTTTACCAAATTTGTGTGATAGACGCTGCAACTTTATCTAAAGAAAACCGAAAAAAGTGGGGTTTTCGGATCGTCATATTTCTTTTAGTTATTATGTTTTGAAAAAAAGAAAGTGATAGAAGCATAGATATACTCTTTATCTTCTTCTTCTATATATATGTATAAAAATGAAACCCGTTTTCCGTTGTCACGACATAGCATGAAAACGGCTTGACCGATTTGGCTGAAATTTTTTGTGTGTATTCAAGGGGGTTTGAGGATGGTTTATATTCACAATTGGCTGGACCGATTTTGATGAAATTTTTGTTGTTGATGTTAGAACATTTTACACAGAACGTGGGACAGGACAACGTCTGTCGGGTCCGCTAGTCTATAATATAATACAGAAACTATTAAAACCAGTTTAACTTTCGCGAAGAAAAAAACGGAAGTACGATACGCATACTTTTGTATGGAGCATAATTTGGTATCGTGCCCTCATAACTATTCGTGGAAACCTGTAATTGGCTGTATGTTTTGTAGCCACACTCCAGCATCTTAAGAACTGCAATGTAACATTATTACCGTAGTTTATGCATAGCCACATAAGGACCAATTTTAACATTTAGTTTTTTGTCTAACATTTCGTTCTCACAGTTTTATCAATATTAGTTACGAATTTATTGCTGTTATGGACATCTGTTTGACAATCTTAAGTATCGCGTCCTTTAAACAAAACGGGATCGCTACTTTTCTTCTAGAACGTAAGATTAATCTAGTATAACTATAAAGTTAGTCTTAGTTTGGTCTTTGTCGAGAATAAACGTATTACGGTATTACGAACTATCACTACCCCTCTACAAACCTCCACAGTTTTATACTCAGTTCTGTAACTTAAGCTGTTGGTTTTCCAAACAAATAAATAAATATACAAATTAAGTAAACCATGATAAATAAAATAGACCATTAGAAGCAAAGCTTTAGTGAAACAAAGGTGCAAAAATAGTGAAATTTTCTAAATTAAATCATACATCAATATTATCGTATATCATCGCCGACACGTACATATTAACACAGCCAGTAGGCACAGAAAATGAAGAATTAGGGATACTTTTCCTATTTACTCAAAATCTACTAAATATATTTTAATTCTGGTTTACGTGTTTCTATATATAATAGTTACTTATGTTTTTAAAGTTATTTCATTAGTTAATACGCGATAATAGACCGACAAATGAAAAAAATAAAAAATTAGAGAGGTTGTTTCGCTAAGATTTTCTATCGAGAAAACTTTTTTCAATCGCGTTTCTGAGTTTATGCGATCCTAGATCATATATTGAAAAAACATATACTTAAAAATTAGAGCTCTAGCCATTCAATCTAAAGAAACAATGAAAACTTCGTACATAGAAAAATGCACGAAGCCATTTTGGTATCCTCTCGAGAACAGATTAATTCGCATCGGCAACGATAGATCGCTCTGTTCGGTATTTATTCAAGCTATGGTTGTGTTACAAAGTGTTTTGTTAAAACTGACTTAGAATTTAGACTATTAATATTCCTTTTTTAAAAATAAATCAAATTTTTACAGGAACTGCAAGTCTAAGTAGAGATAGCAGTTCTATTCTATTGTCCTAGTTTTATTTATTGAAATTGATAAATCTTTTTAAATATAAGAGAGATTTATTTATTGACGAATAATAATATTAATAATTTTAATAATAAGTTAATAATTATAATTAATCAATAATCTAAAAAAACCGTGATAATATTGTACGGTTTTTATTTATTTCGATTTATCCTTATCCTTATCCGATTAAACCTTAAAAAATTATACAATAGTTGGCATTGTCATCGGTCCTTATTATGTGTACAAAATTTCAGATCAATCCGACTACTATAAGTGTGCTAAAATCACTTTAAAAGATAATTCCGTTACATAGATTGATAGATACCTACCAAACTAATATAAGCGTGTTAAAAAAGCCATCCTTATGAACCACTACATGTAAAATAAATCGCAACAAAATCCGTTACCAAAAAGCCAAAAGGGTTTCCAATGACCTTTGTAATATGACCTAACTATTGACCCTACAAGTTTGTTTGTGGTCTAAAGTTGACAAGTTTAGGGTCTGGTGCCATATGATAATCATGGCTGTTCAAAGTTATCGATCAGAGACATGTTCACTTGTGAAGTGGATATCATGTTAATAAATAGATAAAAAACATCATGTTCACTTATAAATATCATGATATTATTAATAAATAAAAAGCCATAGCTTTGATTTCTCCGAAAAGTGTTTTTGCGGGGTGGTTCCATTTTGCATAAATACGGACAATTGTGACTGTAGTCTTAAGTTACTCGATCAACTTTTCAGATCTCAAGTTCCATGTAATTTGACAGCATGGGGTTTTGCGGATGTTAACCTGAAAGCGTTTATGAAGGTAGGTATAGTTTTATATATGTCTGTCTATATCCGTGTGGTGATAGATTAAGAATACAAGTGTCACCACCCCACTTTCTTCCAACGGTGCTATAAAAGTCAGCTAAAGGATATTCCAGTTATCAACCTATGTGAGACACGGAAATCTTCAAAATAAACCCTATGCTAACACGTCAAATCAGCGCGGCATTGTAGACCGTAGTCCCTCCCAAAGTGGAGGAGGCCCGTGCACAACAATGGGACATTAATAGGCTGGAGAGTTGAAATTTTCACAGATGATGGTAAATGATGGTGCTACAACATCAAATACTCATCATGGTCATACTTTGAAATTATAAAATTGGTAACAATTCTACGTGCACAACTAAACTTAACTAAAAAATGTAAATTGATAGTGTCAGTAACACTATATGGAAATGTTAAAAAAACTTTTTTATTAGAAAATCGGTATTTAAATAATAATAATAAACAAATATTCAGGACTGTCACACAACGTCCTCTGGTCTCAAAGTAAGCTATATTTCTATGCTTGTATTATGGGTACCAGAATACGGATAGACTACATATACTACTTTTCTTTTGTAAATACATACTTATAATACATAGAAAACACCCAGACGCAGTACAAACATTTGTATGACATTTATGGATATCACACAAATGATTGTCCCAAGCGGGAATCGAACCCGCGACCTCGTGATCGGCAGTCCATTACATAAACCACTCCACCACGAAGCCCGTCCCGATATAATATATAGATTTTCTAATAAAAAAGTTTAAAATAGTCTAACGATTTTATTTAATAAAAATGTACGCAACGAAATAGCCAATTATTCAAAATAGGTACATCGCAGCTGTTTTCGTTTTAACACGCTTAGGTAACTATATATTATGTTCGGTATTTATCTATCAATGTATTAATCTACAAGTATGTAACGGAATCTTTGAACGAGATTTTAACCCACTTGCAGTAGTCGGATTCATGTGACAATGCAATAATTTAAACAAATATTTAGGATTTTCAAGCGTCTTTTTTTAGTTTTTGAACTAAGTAGATTATTTTTAGTTTAGTTGTGCACTTATGGTCTTATTCATAATGATTAATCAGAGGTTTAAAAGGAGATTATATCGGAGAGATAATAAACGTTTTATTGTAAAAAGACTATTATGAATAACAGTTTTTGACAATTTTCACTAACCGATTTTAGCGATCTTTTAAACCTCCGATAAGTCATTAAATAAATAAATAAAATAAATAAATATTCATGGACATTTCACACAACGTCCTCTGGTCCCAAGCTAAGCTTATATGCTTGTGTTATGGGTACCAGAATACGGATAGAATACATATTTATACTACTTTTTTTTTGTAAATACATACCTATAATACATAGGAACACCCAGACGCAGTACAAACATTTGTATGACAATTAGAAAAATCACACAAATGATTGTCCCGAGCGGGAATCGAACCCGCGACCTGTTGATCGGCAGTCCGTTACCAGAACCACTACACCACGAGGCCCGTCAAACAAATCAATTAAACATTATGAATAAGACCAATAGAATTGGTATCATTGTTTATTTTCTTTTCAGATATGCAGTACAGCGTGGTCTTACTTCGCATTATTACAAACAATATATACAGGACCAAATGAACAAATAGTGTAAAAATAACTCAATTACAATTAAATCTCAAATAGGTACAATTACTTATATAGTGTAGTTAGCCTAGCTATAATTGTAGGTAGTTTGAGTATCTATTTCTTTGTATATCTCATAGAATTAATGCATGTCTACAAAATTAAAGTCAGACCGTTTGCAGCCGCCAACTGAATCGCTTGGAACTTGCATGATATTTTAAAAACTCATATAATACGCCTGCTGGTAGCTATAACACAATCAAATAAGCTTAACTTGGGGTCAGAAGACGTTCTGTGTAATTAAAATGATAACTGTTATTTAGATAGCGTGTATTTTTAAACCTAATGGTATCGATTCTACGTTCACAACAAAACTTAAGAGGATACCAAAATAGCTTCGTGCATTTTTCTACGTACGAAGTTTTCATTGTTTCTTTAGATTGAATGGCTAGAGCTCTAATTTATAAGTATATGTTTTTTCAATATATGTTCTAGTATCGCAGAAACTCAGAAACGCGATTGAAAAAAGTTTTCTCGATAGAAAATCTTAGCGAAACACCTCTCTAATTTTTTATTTTTTTCATTTGTCGGTCTATTATCGCGTATTAACTAATGAAATAACTTTAAAAACATAAGTAACTATTATATATAGAAACACGTAAATCAGAATTAAAATATATTTAAGTAGTAGATTTTGAGTAAACAAAAAAATATCCCTAATTCTTCATTTTCTATACCTACAGCTGTGTTAATATGTACATGTCGACGATAATATTGATGTAGGCCCGTATCTAAAAAATTAAAATTAGTAGTGTCAATAACACAATTCGGCGATGTTCGTTAACGAAACTTTTTTATTAGAAAATCTGTGAATTGGCTGACGATTTAAATTAATATAAATGGGCACAATGAAGAAACAAATAATAAAATACACCAAAGTTGTTTAGATAGATAGATAGATTAACTCTTTATTGTACACATTTACATGAAACAATAATAAATAAATAAATAAATAAATATTCAAGACATTTCACACAACGTCCTCTGGTCCCAAAGTAAGCTATATTTCTATGCTTGTATTATGGGTACCAGATACGGATAGACTACATAATACTACTTTTTTTTTGTAAATACATACATACTTATACATATTTATATATAATACATAGAAAACACCCAGACGCAGTACAAACATTTGTATGACATTTATGGATATCACACAAATGATTGTCCCAAGCGAGAATCGAACCCGCGACCTCGTGATCGGCAGTCCATTACATAAACCACTCCACCACAATGTTTAATGTCAATGTTTACATTTTTAGTAAAGTTTAGTTTTTAGGTATGTAGAATTGGTACCAATGCCATGGTTTTCTAAATTTCAAAAAAATGCCCGTAGAATTTAAAAAACGGAACTAAATAATTTAATAAATAAATTGATATTTAAATATTTAGTATTATTTATAAAAAAATGTCGTTCTTTCACCTCGCGGGAGGCCATCCGACAACATCGTCCGGTTGAAAATGTATTTTTAGTACGGAAATTATTGTTTGTATTTTTAGAATGTATTTTTATCAGAGATACGAGCTACTGGCTACCTATTGTTAATCATGGATTATGATACCCTTTTTAAGATCTTTACTTATTATAAAACAAAGTCGTTATTTTTGTATGTGTGTACTTATGCGAGTTTGAATTTAAAACTAGGTATGCTATGGATTTTGATGCAGTTTTTATAAATAATAGATAGTGCTTCAAGAGGAAGTTACAAAATATAATAAAAATCAAAACCAAAAATCAAATCAAATCAAATCTTTATTTTGCATAATACAGGTAAGTACATTTGGCCTTACTCATAATGACTTATCGGAGTTTTAAAAGTTCGCTAAAATAGGTCCGCGAAGATTGGCAAACTTGTTATTCATAATAGTCTTTTTACGATAAAACGTTTATTATCTCTCCGATAAAATCCCCGTTTAAACCTCCGATAAGTCATTATGAATAAGGCCAATTGTGTTTTACAGATAAATACCTATATTAAGTATCACTGTATTATACCGTCACAGCGGTGTGCAAAAATTACATTTAATATTTGATAAAAACTAGCATTTAGTAAAAATTAAAGAATAATCATTGATGTCATATAATATTAATCCCAGTCATAATCAAAATTCATGCATCTATGTGTCAAGAACAATAAAATTTATAAATTTACATGCAGTAAGTGTAAAAATAAAATCAATACTAATTCTGTTCAACTAAGTGAAATTAAAACAATATTTTAGGACCTATATAGCTTCTTTTAAGTTACCGGCTGCCGTATTTACATGATATACACAAACAGCCCTTATTTGTTTAATAAAAATAGTTAATAGGTACTATTTTACAAAAAGTGGTTGATGGGACACAGTGATGGTATTTTTACAATGGAAATACCTTCAAAGGCTATCTATCTTATCCAAAACATTTCATCGCTGACAAAATAGCTAAAAGCTTTCACCTCTGGGTCTATTCTGAGAGTTTCCTTACCTACTATTTTCTATACTAGAACTATTTTCCCACTTGACCAATCTAGGTAAATACGCTAGTATTTTTAAAATGGCAAGTTCTCTGAGTGTAATTTTTACAAAAATATAATTCTAATTAAATATCTTATTTATTATAATGACAACCTCACTGTTCCAAACGTCACTGTCAACAGTGTCAACTTCAGATCGCTGTCAAAGTCTTATTTGAAAAAATTTATCGTTTTTTCGTTTTGGCGGTAAAGATTTTAAAAGATTCTTCAAGAATAAATCTGGTAAGTACATATTTTATTCACTATCGACTAACTAATTATATTGATAACAACATAGCTACGTAATTTTATAAAAGAAAGTAATATTTATAGTAATATTATTTCATCAAAATATTTACTTCTAAGTGGGAATATAGTTCCCTTTGCCCATTCGTGAATGATAAATACCGTCAATATAATATGTATATAAAAAGTAGGGATTTATTTTTGTCTTTTATTTATATTTCATATATTTTTTTGTTCCAGATCATGTCTTTCAAAAAAGAAGAATGTTTTAAAGTTGTGTGTGTGTCCCCAAGAATGTTTTAAACTGTTCCATATGGTCAACTATGAATAAATGATATTTTTTTATACTTTCCTATTTTCATTTTCCCACTGATCCTTAAAATAAACAAATCTTGTATTATTTTCATATTTATTTAGGATTGAACATAAATTCATTAGTCAAGCCGGGGCAACTTACTAGTATATTGCAATTGATGGTCGTAATCACGAAGTATAACCATAACTTCGTGGTCGTAATACTCGTAATAGGGCAAACGGAAATAATTTCCCACTTGGTCAAGTCATAAACGGGCATAGGGAAATAATTTCCCACCAGAAAAAAACGTTTTATTTCAGTTTCAGTAGGTTAAATTAAATTTTCCGTCTAGAACTAGCTCACATTATACCACACGCACACTTTAACCTACAAAAAACGTACATTTCTGTTTAGCCCGTTTAAGGATTAAATCATTTGAGCGAAATGCAAAAAGCCCCATCAAAACAATCTTGTTAAAGTTGCTGCCATCTATCGTAATAAAATAGATACATAAATGTTTGGTAAAACAGTTGTCGAGAAAAAGGTGACGTCGTGCTGTTTTATCGACCCATAAACAACCTGTCATGGCGTTGAAAAATGTACACAATTTTGTGCACATGAAACAAAAATGATGATTTTGAGACGTTTTAATATATATTTCTGCATAAAAAACTATTGTTTACAACAAAAGGTATCATGATTAAAATGTGTTATCATTAGTGTTGAGTGTTAGTTAAAATGGACAAGAAAAATGCTATTCGAAGAGCCAAAAGGCCATCGAAAGTGCTTGAAGAAAATTATTGGGATTGCAGCGTTTGTACATATAGAAATAATGCTGAAGCCTTCAAATGTTCTATGTGCGATATCAGAAAAGGTAAACCATTAATTTTTTCCTAAAAGAAAAAGTCTGACTGGTGTTAAAGTGAATGACCCCATAATTTGTTACTTCTCTGAAGTAAAGCCACGTATTTTAATGTTTTTTATTAAATTCACCGCTATTAGATTATTTGAACTACTCTGTGCCTCTCAACACAGTGATGAACAATAATTTATTAACAACCAAACATTTAGTGTCACATTAACCCTTACATTCATTCTTATTGATTAGCAAATAGCAAAATTTAGGTGTAGGTATTTCCCGCCAAGCAAGGTATAGGCCACATTAAAAAAAAAAAGAATGCAAGAAAATTATTTGAAAAAGGAAGAAATCCATAAGTAATTGCTTTTTAGGGTTCCGTACCCAAAGGGTAAAAACGGGACCCTATTACTGAGACTTCGCTGTCCGTCCGTCCGTCCGTCCGTCTGTCACCAGGCTGTATCTCAAGAACGGTGATAGCTAGAGAGTTGAAATTTTCACAGATGATGTATTTCTATTGCCGCTATAACAACAAATACTATAAATAAAATAAAATAAATATTTAAGGGGGGCTCCCATACAACAAACATGATTTTTTACCGTTTCTTGCTCGATACTAATAACGTTGCCTTATGTTGCATAGATAATGGTACGGAACCCTTCGTGCGCGAGTCCGACTCGCACTTGACCAATTTTATTGTATTTTACCAACATAATATTCTTAAAAATTTGCTACCAGATGCTAGAGTAGCCAGATATATTCATGAACAGAGTATAAATTTGCAAATTCAAGCTGGATTCATTTAAGTTATTGGATTATCTGTTAAATATTTAACAGACTAATTATTAGTTTAAAATTATACACTGACTTATATACAACCAATGAATCCCCGACCCGATATACATGGAATTTAGAAATATTTCCCGCTTTTGCTACATTTTTCACTAAGGCGTCGCTCTTATTGGTCCCCGTGTGAAGTTATAAAGCCTTACTCAATATATGGACTATCCAACACTACTATTAAACCAGTGGGTAGTTCCTGAGATTAGTGTTCAAACAAACAACTAAACTCTTCATAATATAAAATACTTGTGTCACAATGTTTGTTCCCATACTCCTCCGAAATGGCTTGACCAATTTTTGTGAAATTTTTATGCATATTCAATAGGTCTGAGAATCGGCTACTATGATCTATTTTTCATACCTCTAAGTGATGAGCGTTGCCCACCTCTGACATTTGTATGGCAAAACAACATTTGCTGTGTCAGCTAGTATTATGTAGTATAGATCTGTCACCATCTAGAGGATCTACTGGTTGCAATTAAATAATTCTTGTGTTGAATAGTCCATAGTAAAATTGCTGTCAAGATTCACTATTTCATGCTAACTAGAGTTGCCCCCCACCAATCATACTTTATGGCATTGAGGACATAACCAAATTAATCGAACTAATTAAAACCGTTGTTGATAAGAATAACTTTCTGGTAAAAATAGTAAATAAGAACCAACTACGAATAAGTTCTCTGAATTTAGAAGCATATAAAAAAATTATTACGTTAGTTCGCGAACGTGGACTCATAGGCCACACTTTTAACATAAAAGGTGAACGATGCTGTCGACTCGTAATAAAAAAGCTCCACCACACAACCCCACATAGTGCTATAATAGAAGAAGTTGAAAAGACTGGAAATAAAGTGCAGGGTGAAATCATTAACGTGAAGTATGGCCCAGAAAAGAAACCGACATCTACATTCTTCGTCAATCTAGTGCCTGGCCCAAATAATAATGAAGCCAAGTTGATAAAGTTTATAAATCACCAAATTGTTATTATTGAAGAACCTAAGAAAAATAATGCAATACCACAATGTCAGCGGTGTCAGCAATATGGGCACTCAAAAAACTATTGCATGCGTCCATATCGCTGCGTAAAATGTGCACTAAATCACAAAACATCCGAATGTCCTAAAAAGGATCGTAACACACCTGCCACCTGTGCATTGTGTGAAGGTGCACATCCTGCAAACTACAAGGGGTGTGAGGTTTATAAAGAAATACTATCTAGAAAAATGGGTAAACTTACACAAACCAAGACTCCTACATATGCAACAATATTACAAAACACACCAAAAAATATAGAACAGCCATCTGTCACCAAAGTGCATCAACAAAAGCACCCGAAACTTAGGCAAACTAATGATAAAGCTCCAGACACAAAATCTTATGCAGATACCTTGAAAGCGCAACCCACAAATCCTAATAGTTACTTAGAAATGTTACTGACACAACAGGCTATAAAGCTAGATAAAGTATTGGAACAAATGACCTCAATGATGAATCTTCTCACAACAATAATCAACAAGCTTGTGCGTTGAAATGGCCACTTTAAAGGTAGCGACATGGAACACAAACGGATTGATTAAACACAAGTATGACATTGAATCTTTATTGACAAATGAAAATATTGACATCCTTCTTGTATCTGAAGCACATTTGACAAAGAAACACAAAATAACCTTTCATAATTATTGCACTTATTCGACATTTCATCCGGACGAGACAGCCCATGCAGGCACAGCCATAATTATCAAAAAACATATTAAACATGAAATCCTTCAAGAGTATAAGACAGAATCCATACAAGCAACTACAGTAATGGTGCAAGATAAGCTTGGACCTATAACATTATCGGCGGTATACTGTCCACCAAAGCATGCTTTGAAAGAAAAATCCTTTACAAAATTCTTCGAAACTCTTGGACATAGGTTCATATGCGGGGGTGACTGGAATTCTAAAAATGTTCACTGGGGATCGCGACTAACTTTACCTAGAGGCCGTGAATTGAAAAACAGTATTGACAAAAACAAACTTTATGTATTATCAACTGGTGACCCATCATACTGGCCCACAGATCCCAATAAAACACCTGATCTTTTAGACTTTTTCGTGTACAAAGGATTGTCAAACCATTTTCTTGCTGTAGAAACCTGTTTAGACAGCAGTTCGGACCACACACCAGTAATAGCTACAATCAGTACCACCATAATTGAAAGGCCGAGCAAAGCCAGACTCTACACCAGAAAAACTGACTGGGATGCATTCAGAGATTATCTAGAGGAGAATCTGAACCTAAAGGTGGCACTAAAAACAAAGGATGACATTGAGACTTATGCACTAACTTTGACAAACCTCATACAAACAGCCGCGTGGAAGTGCACCCCAGATGATACAATCAAGCCAGGAATTAGGAACGTACCTAAACACATAAAGGTAAAAATCTTGGAGAAGCGGCGACTCAGAAGAGTATGGCATTGGAGTAGACATCCCCAAGATAAAAGAGCACTTAACAAAGCCGCTGCTGAACTAAAGAAGTACCTCAAAGACATTGGACAAGAAACCCTAAAGAATAGATTAGCTAATCTAAATGCTCAAGCTAAGAATGAATACTCACTCTGGCAAGCGGTAAAGAGTTGTAGAGTGGCGCCTCATCCTGCACAACATGCTATTAAAACGAATGATAACACTTGGGCTAGAACAGACAAAGACAGGGCTGAAGCATTTCGCCAGTTTCTATGTGAAGTCTTTACCCCAAACGATGGTGATGTAGAAACAGAAAACGAAATACAAGCTTATCTAGAAAGTGACTTTCAACCATGTGAACCAATTAATCACTGCTCACCACGTGAAATCTCCAGAGAAATTAAAAACTTAGATCTTAACAAGGCGCCTGGCTTCTGTTTAATAACGGCCGAAATCCTCCGACAACTTCCTAAGAAGGCTATAGTCGCTTTAACGCAGCTTTTTAACGCCATAATCAGGATTTATCATGTCCCGATGATGTGGAAAATATCTGAGATAATTATGATCCCTAAGCCTGGCAAACCCCCACAATCAGTGTCCTCCTATAGACCAATTACTTTACTTCCAACTCTTTCAAAATTATTTGAGAAAATTATCTTGCGTAGGCTAACACTAATACTTAACAAGAATAACCTTATCCCTCAACATCAATTTGGCTTCCGAGCTGGTCATTCAACAATAGAGCAAGTCCATCGAGTGGTCGACAAAATAAGAGAAGCTCTCGAAAGAAAGAAGCATTGCTCTGCTGTGTTTCTAGACGTAAAACAGGCATTTGACAAGGTCTGGCACTTGGGTCTACTTTACAAAATAAAAAGCCAACTTCCACACAACTTCTACCTACTACTGAAGTCATATTTGGAGAACAGAATATTTAGAGTTAGAATCAATGATGCCTACTCTAACTTTGAAAATATAAAGGCTGGAGTTCCCCAGGGTTCTGTCCTCGGACCTACCCTGTATCTTATGTACACTGCAGATATACCCACAACTGACGAAACTCTGTCTGCCACGTTCGCCGATGACACCGCTGCACTTTGTAGCCATGTTAATCCTAGCATAGCATCTCAAATACTACAAGGCCACCTGAACAAGGTCAGCAAGTGGATGGAAAAGTGGCGTATTAAGACCAGCACCAACAAATCCGTGCACGTCACCTACACATTGAAAAAGGACGACTGTCCTCTTATAAAAATTGGAAACGAATTTCTTCCCCATCAACAGTCAGCAAAATACCTAGGCATACATCTCGATAGAAAACAAACATGGCGAACCCACATCCAGAAAAAACGAGAAGAGTTAAACATAAGACTCAGAAGCCTAACTTGGCTTCTTGGGCGGAAATCATATGTCACTACTGAGAATAAAATATTAATTTACAAAAGCATCATCAAACCAATCTGGACATATGGTATTGAGTTGTGGGGCTCAGCAAAGAACTCCAACATAGAGATCCTACAAAGGTTTCAAAACAGGGCGCTCAAGATGATAACAAATGCCCCTATGTTCATAAGAACTAGCGAACTACACGAACATACAAAAATGAGAACTGTAACCGAGGAAATCGAACACAGAACAAAAGAATACAACACACGCATAAAAGCCCACACCAACAGCCTCGCAATGGACCTATGTACACCTATAAATTATAGAAGGCTCAAGAGACAATATATATGGGATGTCCTACAGTAGACATTCTAACCTAATAAGAGACTACTTCCTCGCTGGAGGAACTGTTCTCAAACGCCATTTGTATCCTTCCACGAATCTGCTAAGGGCTTGTCTAGCCGATCGCAAGATTAAAAAAAAAAAAAAAAAAAAAAAAAACTGGAGTTGCCGCGAATAGTGTTTATAGCGAATAGTCGAATACCGATTAATCGCCATTCACTTTGGCGAATAGTCGAATAACTCGACATTACTATTCGCCATAAAAAAAAACATTAAACACATTAAAAATATTTCTAGTTTCTTCTAAGGTTGTGAGAAAAGAAAACAATAAAGTTAAAGAAATCTGTTTCATGTTATACATACCTACATATATGTAGTAAATTTAATTTTCCATTTTTAAATGCTGGCAACCCTTTTCTTGTACAAGTCTTTCTCTTTAGTTTACGGGGAATACCCCGTTTTATATAAGTATAACCCAGCAATTATTATTTATTGTAGGGGATTTCCCGCTCAATCAATACGCTTGTGTTTAGGATAGGCGATAAAGTTTATTTACGACGACTATTCGCCGAATGCTGAATAATACTACTATTATTTGGTATTCGACGAATATAAAAAAAATGACGAGTAATGCCGAATACCGAATAATAGCGAGTATTCGCGGCAACTCTAATGCTAACCAATCCTAACTACTTACCTATAACTGTGCAGAAAATAATAGTGTGGTTTTCGATTTTTAAAACTAGTTTTTTCAATAGGCACTTCCACACGTAAACCTCGCATCAACCCGGCTCTGGTCGCGGCACAAGCAGCTGGTACAGCTCCCACCAGCTCGCAGAAAAGACCACGGTCTGCTAATTCACACAAGAAGAAACGAAGGCATCCACCTAGACTTAGTAATGTTGATAGAAGCTCTGCACAAACTAGAGAGGTGAGTTATAATTCTAAACTGGCTCAGTGGTGCAGTTTTAAGTAGGAGTTGGACCCTCACATAAACGGCTCTCGAACATCATCATCATTTTCCTGCCTTTGTCCTGTTATTCGGGGTCGACGCAACATGACTAAGACCAACTGCATGCCTGACATCAACCCGGGTTCCCTACCATTAATAATGGTCCATTATTATTGTATTATATTTTTCATATTCCCAAATAATGGGATAAGCGCCGGCATTTGTTGTTATAGCATTAAATGATAATATATGTATATAAACTGAAATTTTTGGCTCTCTAGCTATTCTTCTACCATTCCAAAGATACTGTCTATCTATAGTAATAAATAAATATATAAATAAATATTTTGGACATTTCACACAACGTCCTCTGGTCCCAAAGTAAGCTATATTTCTATGCTTGTGTTATGGGTACCAGATACGGATATACTACATAAACTACTTTTCTTTTGTAAATACATACTTATAATACATAGAAAACACCCAGACGCAGAACAAACATTTGTATGACTAGTATGAACATCACACAAATGATTGTCCTGACCGGGAATCGAACCCGAGACCTCGTGATCGGCAGTCCGTTATATAAACCACTAGACCACGAGGCCCGTCGATAGTACTGGTGACAGATGGATGGAGGGAAAGCGAAATTTCAGTAACATGGTCCTGTTTTACCTTGTTTTACCTATGTTTGAAGGGTTCCGGACAAAACGTAACGTCGTAAAACCTTACCAAATATGTGTGATAGTCGCTGCAACTTTACCTAAAGAAAGCCGAAAAAAACGGATTTTCGGATGGACATATTTCTTTTAGTTATTATGTTTTGAAAAAAAGAAAGTGATACAAGCATAGATATACTCTTCATCTATAATATAGCGTAAAAACAATTAAAATAGGTTTAACTTTCGCAAAGAAAAATTGGGTCTACGAAACTCATATTTTTGTATGGTGCATAATTTGGTATCGTGCCCTCTTAACTGGTCGAAGCAATTTTTAATGCTTCTTTTTTATTTGAAAACTGACGCTTCCCGTGTGGTCCCATTGGCACCAGGTCGGGATCTGATGGTTATCTCCTAAGAAATCGAGCAAAACCCTCAAATTCCAAAGGCACACACACATTGTTTTTGCATATTACGTATCTAAATTTTAAATAATCAAAGAATAGACTACTCCTTCTCCAGCCCATTTACGTCCCACTGTTGGGCACGGGCCTCCTCCACTTAGGGAGGGATTATAGTCTACTGTCCCGAGCTGACCAGGCGTGGTGGCACAGGGTATATTTTCGAGTTTTTCGTCTCTCACAGAAGATGTTATCTGTGTACAATATCCCTTAGCTGACTTTTACAGCACCCTTGGGAGGAGATGGGGTGGTGACACTTGTATTCTTAATGCGTCACCATACGGAGCAACGAATAATTACGTTAATCTGATTTTTTTATATTGCCTTCTTTAAGAATAGACTACTAAGGTGGTTTTATGTGGTCGGTTTAACGTTTTTTTTTTAAATACTGAATTATTTCATATCCTTTTTAAACAATCCATCCGTATTTGGCCTTTCTCCACTCTGAGTTCCTTCCACATTCATTCACAGAACACTCCAAACACTATTACTGTTCGTGTTTCTTACAAACAGACGATTTCTCATCAGCGTGTTGCGTGGCAACCGGATAGATTAGCGGACTAACAGCCAATTTTGTTATTATTTTCCTCGGCAATGACTGCGATCCCCTATTATTATGCCTTAATAGGCTTTAACGCTTATGCCTGTATACAGCCTATTAGCCATTGGCCTAAGGCTAAACGTTTAACCCATAATCTCAGCATGGTAACAACCTTTGGAATTTTGAGCTCTATGATAATAACTAGCTGTGGGCCGTGACTACGTAAGAGTGGAATTTAGAAAATTTTCCCTGTTTTTGTAATTTTTACAGATGCTTCGCTCCTATTATTTGTAGCGTGATGTTAAGTAGACTATAGCCTTTCTCGATAAATGAACTATCCAACACTGAAGAATTTTTTTAAATCGGGCCCTTGGTTCCTGAGGTTAGCGCGTTCAAACAAATAAACTCTTCAGCTTTATAATTTTGTAATAGATTTGCTTAATTTAAAAACTAAAAAAATTTGAAAAAACCAGAATATTAAAAATAATTTCATCATACCGTCATCGTCATAATCTAATAGCATGTTACCCCAATCAGTGCTAATAATATATTACCGTTCAGGAGATACAGCCTGGTGACAGACGGATAGACAGTGAAGTCTGATGGTCTTATCTATAATAACTTATCGGAGGTCTAAACAATAAAATAATGTCACTTTATCGGAGAGATAATAAACGTTTTAGCGTAAGATGACTTATGAATAACAATTTTTACAATATTCGCGAACCGTATTTAGCGAACTTTTAAACCTCCGATAAGTCATTATGAATAAGACCATTAGTAATTGGGTCCCGTTTCACTTTTTGGTACGTGTAGTGTCCACGCCAATATGATAGGAAAGTAGAATATAATACCTATTTGGCTCGGCAACGCACCACCACGCTCTGTCCGGTTCGCGGCATTCATAATGTCATCTGACATATCGTTCCCTCTCTTGGCGGGTCGTACCACAGACTAACCACTTGCCACAGACTACTACCGGACTACACTGTATGTGACGTATGCGCTCGAGACAAATAATAAGTATATTTACATATACTATATCCACATATACTACATCCCTTCCTTATTTTATTTTTTGGAATAAAAGAAATAAAATACATTTATCACTTTAATCACTGTGTATTTAATAGTTGTTTTATTTTTATAATTGATCCTACTTATCACCTAATCATCAGTTAATTTTAATTAACAAAATTATTCGTATGCCTCTTTTAGCATCTCCTTTTCTTGACCAATGTAAATCAAATAATAAGCTGCTAGATGAATTTCCTTTCTTCTCATTCTGGGTTTTCATCTTCTAAACTAATTGATGTTTGTGTTTTTTCCAAGTCATTATTACTTACTTTATCACCTGCAATTCTCCATTCTCCTCCGATCTTCTTTAAGTGAACCACATTCCTTCTTAGTATCTGTCCCGTCAAATCATTACGAACTTCTATATCTCCCCCTATTCTTTTCTCAACTGTATGAGGGGTCGAATCATAATTAAGAGTCAGCTTGTTATTTTTAATCATGTTTTTTATGTAAACCTTATCCCCTAGTTCTAAGTCACATTCTTTTGCCTTCCGTTTGATATCTGCATATTCCTTTCCTAACTGCTTTTTTTCTTTATCCTTATCTCTAACCTCTGAGTACTCAGAATGACGATTTATATCGCTCATCATTGGTATCTTGTCACGAAATTGTCGATTAAAAAATAATTCAGCAGGAGGTTTTCCCGTCACGGTGTGTGGAGTGCTGTTATACATTTGTAAATATTCTTCTAAACCAGTTTTAATATCAGTATTCTGAGCCTTGCTAATTTTTAATCGTTTAAGTATATCTCTGTTTTGGCGCTCTACTTCACCATTTTGTTGCGGCCAATATGGTATGGTGTTAAATAAGAATATATTTCTCTCGGTGCAAAACTGTTTAAATTCGTCACTACTGAATTGTTTTCCATTGTCAGCAGTGATTGATGATGGATTTCCTAATCGACTAAAAATTTCTTTTAATAGTTGTATTACATCGAAGCTGGTTATCTTGCGTGTGATTTTTACTTCTTTATACCTACTAAAGTAGTCAACCACTACGAACAAGTAGTCTCCGTTTGGTAGAGGTCCCATTAAATCAATAGCTACATCTACCCAAGGTGCGTCTGGCAACTCTCGTCTCTTCAGAGGGTTTGGTGGATTAGGTGCCGAGACTAAGGTGCAACCTTTGCAGGACTTTACCAATGTTTCGGCGTCCCTATCGTATTTAGGCCACCACACTTTAGTTCTTAGCCTTGACTTCATTAAAACTATGCCCGGATGACCCTCGTGAGCTGCCATCAAGACTTGGTGTCTTAGTTTACAGGGTATGACAATTCTAGTGCCCCTTAATAAGACTCCTTCGTAAAAACATAATTCATTCTCAAATAACTTATAATTTTTTACAGTATCATCCCATTTTCCATTGTAAATACCTTCCTTAACTTTCAAAAGTTCTTGATCTTCATTTGAACATTTAACAAGGTCTTTTAAGTTCACTGCTGTAGGTTTTGCTTCCTCGACTATTCGATGTATGTAATCTTCCTCTTCCTTTGCTGTATTCATTCCCAGGTTGCACAGTCTTGATAAAGAATCTGCTATATTGTCCTTGCCTGGTCTATACAATACTTTAAACTGATAAGCCTGAAGCCGTAAAATCCATCGTTCTATTCTGGCACATGGTTTGGATTTTGGTCCAAATATGACCTCCAGAGGTTTGTGGTCCGTTATTAGTTCGAAATCTTTACCGTACAGAAAAACGTGAAAGTGCTCTACAGCCCACACCAATGCTAACGCTTCCTTCTCTGTTTGACAGTACCGGCGTTCACCATTTGTCAGCGTTTTATGTCCATATGCTATAATTCGTGGTCCTTTGTTATCTATTTGTACCAATACACCCCCTAGTGCTACTGGACTGGCATCAGCTATTACTAAAGTACGATCCTTTACATCATAGTAGCCCAAGGTAGGAATAGTAGAGAGGGCTAATTTTAAATCATTGAACGACCTTTCTTGTTTTAATCCCCAAGCTTTACTAATTTCAGCTCCTTTTCCTTTGTTATCCCTAAGCAACTCTTTGAGAGGTTCTGTTCTGGTTGCTAAATTGGGTATCCATTTCCCGATATAGTTTATGAGGCCCAAGAAGCTCTGTAGCTCGCCTATGTTTATAGGTTGTCGAAATTCTTGGATGCTCGATACATATTTCTGTAATGGTCTAACTCCTATGTCCGAAAACTCATGTCCAAGGAATTGTATTTTAGTTTTCCGAAATAAACATTTATCTTTCCTAAGAACAATATTATGTCGTTCTAAAGTCTGTATAGTTATTTTTAACCTCTTATCGTGTTCCAATATATCCTCTCCGTACACCAAAATATCGTCGATGAAATTAATTGTACCTTCGCATCCCAAAAGGATTTTTTCTAAGGTTTTTTGAAAGATTTCAGGTGCGCATGTAATACCAAACATCAAACGTTTATATCTATAAAGTCCATTACTTGTAATAAAAGTTGTAATAAAACGGGATTTTGGGTGCAATTCAAGTTGATAAAATGCGTCCTTAATATCAAGTTTGCTAAAGAATTTTGCATTTTTTATTTTCGGTAATAATTTATCCATTGTTGGAAGTGGGTGGTTCTCTCGCATTATAGCCTTATTGGCTCGCCTCATATCCACACATAGACGAACCTCCCCATTATCTTTCAAAACAGGCACTATTGGAGATACCCATTTTGAAGGGATATGGACCTCCTCAATGATATCTTTATCTAATAGCTCCTTGATTTTCTTACTCACTTTTTCTTCGAGAGGTATTGGTATCCTTCTTAGTGGTTGTGAAACTGGTTGTACTTTACTATCTATAGCTATCTCAATCTGAACATCCTTAATCTTTGGAAATGGTTTAACTGTCTCCATTTGATTTATGTCTAATCCAATCTTAAGAATGCCCATATTTATAGCAGTCTCCTTCCCTAATAAATTTCTTGTTCCATTCTTTATAATATAGAATGTAGCAGATTCTGATCTGTCCCCTACTGTAACACAAGCCTCAAAAGCCCCTAGAAGTTTTAAAGGTTCATTGCTGCCATAGCCATAAAATGTTTTTGTAGGGTTTTTAATCTGATTAGACACCATCACTTTACTCTCTTTCATTATTTGCCATGTATCACTGGTAATGAGATTAAATTTACATCCTGAGTCAATGAGCATTTTGATGTTCACTCCACCGATGTTACATTCTAATTCAGTATCATCGGATGAGGAGCGTGAACTAGAATTTATCTTAAATACATAATGAATCTCATCACGATTTTTCATTTGTTGAGCTTCGCCATCCCTATTGTGTAATTTAGGTTTTTTTTCAGTTCTAAAATCTTTACTGCTTTCACCTTTCCTTTTCATTAGCTGCCTAGTTCTACAAAACTGTCGAAAATGTCCTTTCAATCCACACCTTAAGCATCCTTTGTCTCTAGCCGGACACTTGTTATCTAGAGATCCATGCTGTTTACTTCCGCATCTGCCACAAGCAAATGTATCTACTCCTTTCTCCTGATGTTTCCTTCCTCCTCTTATTTTGAAATCCACTTTGTTTATTTCCTCACTTTTCCTTGTGTCAGTTCCAAAGTCATCCATCTGTCGACTAACCACTTCAAGTGCATTTGCCTCTGATATAATGCTGTCTAATGTTATTGAGTCCCCCGTTTGCAAGATCTTCTTCCGTAACTCTTTCAATAAACATTTTTCTGTAATTTGATCTATTATTTGATCATCTTTATCCTTAAATTGACATTTATCTGCCTGCTGTCGTAGACGTACCAAAAATTTTTCAAATTTTTCGTTACTCTCTTGTTTAATCAGCCGAAATAAGTGTCGTTCGTAGACTTTACTTTGTTTAGGTGTAAAGTACGCATCCAGTTTATTTAATGCGTTTTTGAAAACATCACTCACGTCTGTAGAGGATGTGTTAGCATCAGGAAGATTATAAAATATTTCTTGCAATTCAAAGCCGCCGAAGTGCAATAGACAAGCTCTTTTCTTCTCGCTTTTGTCAATGCTGGAAGCATTAAGGTAAATAAGTAGAGCCCGCTTCCAACGTTCCCATCTGACGCCGACTGAGGAAGAGTCCCCATCGCAGTCAAACTTCTCGAGTGTGAGCTGAGACATTGCAGGATACCTAGAACCAACCAATTTGCCAGTTCAATGCCAATTAAATGGCCAGACGAGTCTGCTTAATGTCGTCAATTTAATGACCAGACGAGTCTGCTGAGGATAATAGCATACTTGACTATCCTTTGAGTATTGGATTATTTTCAAATGATGTCAATTTAATGACCAGCAATCGCTGCTTAAATTTGTTCCAATTTAATGGACAGTATTGAGCCAACACTGCAAGTTTATATATATATAGTAATACATACATACATGTATTTTATTATATTTTTGCCAATTTAATGGCCAGGCATTTTACAGCCCGCTGGTCACTAGTCAATTATGAAACTAGTGTATACAAGGTAAAACATAATGCGAAGTTTATTTGTAGACTACATTTATTGTATTAGGATATCCCTACCCCTTGGACCCTATCAAGGTGGATGTTTATTTATTTATTTTTTAGACACAATTAGAATAAATAAACAACAGGTATTATTATGTATTTATCAAATATCATTATAGCTTCTCAACTTCTTAACTCCTTAGTTTTATATATTTATTGAGATTCTAACTATTCTGTATTATTGAATATAGAGGTGACTGATACATGCTATTTCCTATGACCTAAAATATATAAATTATGTTTAATGAGAGAAATAAAAGTTCCATGTTGTATTGTTTACCAATACAATTATAATAGTTAGTAGTTAAAAGATTTAGTATTCCTTTCCTTCCTTTTTCTTTTGTTTGACCTATGTGTTAAACACCGTAAAAGTAAAAGTAAAAATCTTCATCGAGACCAAATAACATAACAAACAATTATATCAACATATCTTCTCTGTCTCCTGAATTAGGTCAGCAACTGTGTCTCAGAAGACAGATGTTCTTGAAGTAGTGTGCTAACCGTTCAAATTGTTTATGTGTGTTATTTATGTATAGTATGTAAACTGTAGTATGTAGCTGATAAGTAGGGTAAGTTTTTTTTTTTTTTTTTTTTTTTTTTTTTTTTATATATATTTTTTATTGAGTACTTTTATATTGCTTTTACATCTCATAATTTCATTGTTTTAGAATTCCATAATGATATAAAATATGTATATACCAATTTACCATTAAATAAATGCACACAATTATGTTGGCTGTGTCATATTAGCAAAGACTTAATAACTTGTTCATATAATATTATAAATAACTCATCAAATTAAAGTTTTCATAATGTTTTCAGTGACTGTGGTGTGACATGAAGGGGTATTTTAGTAGGAATCAGTGCGGTTATATCAAAGCATGCCAATTGTTACAAGAACCACATTCCCTGTACATAGTAACCAAATAAGTTACTTTATGTGACATAGTATTAAGGAATTAATGGAAGCTTTTAGGGTCGTCTCATTGTACAACATTGTAAGAGTTAAGGAACTACAGTTGTATCATTTACTTGAATATTGAACAAAATTTGTGAATGCCTCTTTGAACCTAATATGTTGCTTCCTTTCCTTTCATTTTGCGATCACATAGTTAGTTAAGGTATAATGCAGTACCTAAATACTTGTTGAAATAAGGAAAACCGAGTTAGTAATGTTTTATCAAGAAGATACCAGTAGCCATTATACAATTTTGCATAAGTAGGTAGGTAATGCTCCTATCAATTTCAGGTATCAAGTTCATATAAAGTGTAAACTACTTACGTCTATTTTTTATCCTCGTCGCCAATTTGTAGTGTCCACGCCAATATGATAGGAAAGTAGAATATAATACCTATTTGGCTCGGCAACGCACCACCACGCTCTGTCCGGTTCGCGGCATTCATAATGTCATCTGACATATCGTTCCCTCTCTTGGCGGGTCGTACCACAGACTAACCACTTGCCACAGACTACTACCGGACTACACTGTATGTGACGTATGCGCTCGAGACAAATAATAAGTATATTTACATATACTATATCCACATATACTACAGTACGGAACCCTAAAATAGATTTTTAACTACTTTTAAAGTGACATAGTATCGATTGATTGATTGTATGTCACGTATTCGATACCGTTATCGATATATAGTTACTCGTTTTCCTCGTCTTTGTCCACTCTGATTAGTTTTTGATCTGGTATAAGATTAAAATATCTTATTAACTATTGTAAATTTGAATGTGTTAAACTTTTGAATAAACGGTCTTAATACACCTATTTTTTTTAAATAAATATTCATAGGATTTTCACATAACGTCCTTTGGTCCCAAGCTAAGCTAATATGCTTTGTTATTACTGTTATGAGTACCAGAATACGTATAGAATACATCAATTACTTTTATTTTTACACGCTTTATATTAGCTTCACTTGTATGTTTGTTTGTATGTTTGTAACCGACTCCTTTGGACGCTATTTTGACCCACTTTAAACGGTCAGATTCTATTCAAATTTTGCACACCTGTCAAAGACCGATGACAATACAATAATTCGATTAAATAAAGCGTGTTTTTTAGTTTTTTTAAACTATTTTTAATTATTTTAAATACGTACTTATTATAATACATAGAAACAATCAGACGCAGAACAAACATTTGTATGACAAATATAAAGATCACACAAATTATTTGTCCCGAGCGGGAATCGAACCCGAGACCTCGTGAACGGCAGTTCGTTACATGAACTACTTAACCAAGAGGCTCGTCGCAGTATTGTCTGTGTGACGATGCCTTAAGAATATACGTCACTATTCCATTTCTTGTTGTTCTCTACTTTAGGAGGGATTATGGTTTTTATGCCTCGCTGACCAGGCGTATGGGGACAACGTTTGGTTTCTAATATTCCGTTATCTCACTATGTACAATATCCCTTAGCCGGCTTTTACATCACTCTGGGAAAGAAAACGAGTGGTGACACTTGTATTCTTAATCCGTCACCACACGGACTACTAATTTTAGATACTTTTCCATATTATGCGATATCAAAACCAAGGAGCCAAGTCTGCTAATGAATTTTGTCACAATGATAGTTCAATGACACCATTATAACCACAAAAAATTAACAGTAGACTAAACAAACTTGATAAAATTCGCCACTAAGCAATCCGTTATTGCATTTGTTGATTGCATAATAGCGAATTTTATCAAGTTTGGTAGTCTACTGTAAATTTTTTGTCACAAATGATACCATTTAATGGAACTATCATTGTGACCACATTGAATATTGAATAGCAGACTTGAGCCCCAGGCGAGAGACAGATACATCTTATATATAAAATTCACGTGTCACAGTGTTAGTTACCGTACTCCTCCGAAACGGCTAGACCGATCTTTATGAAATTTCACATGCATATTCAGTAGGTCTGAGAATCGGCCAACATCTATTTTTCAAACCTTTTTTTTTAGTATGGCAAAGCAACGTTTGCCGGGACAGCTAGTAATATATGAATATACCGAGATGTATCTATACTTGTGACGTCACCGATATATGAATATACCGAGATGTATCTATCCTTGTGACGTCACCGACAGTCTCTTTCACGCCTCTTCTTTTTTCTATATACAACCGTCTTTTTCGCGCTACATAATATATATTAACTGATAACGATTTTGTAATATTTATCGCTGCTGCTTCGCTCCCATTGGTCGCATGGCGATGTTTTGTAGCCTATAGCCTTTTTCGACAAATGTACTAACGAACACTGAAAGAATTTTGCAAATCGGACCAGTGGTTCCTCAGATTAGCGCGTTCAAACTCTTCAGCTTTAAAATATCAGTATAGATATGCCATTTGTGACGCCCTTAAGAGGGTACTGTACTCCTAATTTAGGTATTTGTCTTAGGTATTGCTGTCCCGATTAATACCTAAGCGAGCGCCGCGCTGAAAGGGACAAATATAGCTGAAGCAGATTTTACCTACAAATTCTTTGAAAATAAGACGTTTCGTACTCCCCATTTTTCTTTGCGAAAGTTAAACCGATTTTAATTGTTTTTACGCTATATTATAGATGAAGAGTATATCAATGTTTCTATCACTTTCTTTTTTGGTAAAACCTTACCAAATATGCGTGATAGTGCTGCAACTTTACCTAAATAAAACCGAAAAAATAATTGGTCAAGTGCGAGTCGGACTCGCGCACGAAGGGTTCCGTACCATTATCTATGCAACATAAGGCAACGTTGTTAGTATCGAGCAAGAAACGGTAAAAAAATCATGTTTGTTGTATGGGAGCCCCCCTTAAATATTTATTTTATTTTATTTTTAGTATTTGTTGTTATAGCGGCAATAGAAATACATCATCTGTGAAAATTTCAACTCTCTAGCTATCACCGTTCTTGAGATACAGCCTGGTGACAGACGGACGGACGGACGGACGGACGGACGGACGGACAGCGAAGTCTCAGTAATAGGGTCCCGTTTTTACCCTTTGGGTACGGAACCCTAAAAAAGACGGATTTTCGGATGGTCATATTTCTTTTAGTTATTATGTTTTGAAATAAAGAAAGTGATAGAAGTATAGATATACTCTTCATCTATAATATAGCGTAAAAACAATTAAAATCGGTTTAACTTTCGCAAAGAAAAATGGGGAGTACGAAACCCATATTTTTGTACGGAGCATAATTTGGTATCGTGCCCTCTTAACCGATTTTATTAATAAAAGGTATATTGTTGACAGGTAACTGTAAGTGGTGTAACAGTAGTTATCACTGAATATAAACCGAAGAAATCTGTTTCGAGTAGTTCCAGTGATGTGGAGTCTTCGAATGATGCAAGACCTTGATCTCTATAAGCATCCCAATAGCTGGTATTTATTAGTAATGATACAGCATTTTTATATGATCAATAAATTACTTAATAATTGACTAATCGCGATTTTGTATGCGTGAAATTTAGAAACCAAAACTTATCAAACAAAAGTTTACTATACTGGTCGATAGATGGTGTTGTTCTGCATTGAGCATCCGTAAGTCATAAGTGGTGTAACAGTAGTTATCACTGAAAATAAACCGAAGAAATATGTATCATCCGGTTCCAGTGACGTGGAGTCTTCGAATGATGCAAGACCTTGATCTCTATAAGCATTCAAATTGTCGGTATTTATTAGTAAGGATAGGTACCTACAGCATTTTTATATGATCAATAATTTATTTTATAATTGACTAACCTGCTGCCTGCGAAGTCGTACACGTGAAATTGAGAAACCAAAACTTATCAAACAAAAGTTTACTATACTGGTCGATAGATGGTGTTGTTCTGCTGAAAGCCTTTTTATATTATGGTCAATGAATTATTTTGTAATTGACTGACCGCGACTTCGTATGCATAAAATTTAGAAACCAAAACTTAACAAACAAAAGTTTACTATACTGTTCGATAGGTGGCGTCGTTCTGCTGAATCGCACTATGGTTTCGTTACACGCATTAAGACTTAAGCTCGCTAAATTTTTGTTCTCAGCTCAGTTTTGTAATTATAAATTAGTAAGATAATCTTCTTCTTCTTTATTATATAAAATTCACGTGTCACAGTGTTAGTTACCGTACTCCTCCGAAACGGCTTGATCGATTTTTATGAAATTTTACATGCATATTCAGTAGGTCTGAGAATCGGACAACATCTATTTTTCAAGCGCCTGCCCCCCCACTGACATTTGTATGGCAAAACAACGTTTGCCTGGATAGCTAGTAAGTATGTAATAAATGATGCAAGAACTTGATCTCTAAGTTGAGCATCCAAATAACTGGTGTTTATTATTAAGGATATAGCATTTTGAAGAGTTTGTTTGTTTGAATGCGCTAATCTCAGAAAATGCTGGAGGCTCTGGTCCGATTTAAAAAAAATGCTCTCAGTGTTTGATAGTACATTTATCGAGGAAGGCTAACATTACGCTGCGATTAGTAGAAGCGAAGCATTTGTAAATTCCACGCGTACGAAGTCACGGGCAAGCGATCGTAATTATATTTTATATTCAATGAAATTACAAGAAATGAACTTAACATTTTAAATTAATAAAAAATTAATTTAAATTTAAAATTAATAATTTTAATGGAATTAAATATTATTACGGAATTTTGTAAATAAATTAAATAAAAATAACGAGCAGTTCACTGCCTAGGCATACAAAAAAAAAATTTCACACCACTTACAACCGTCGGGCATGTATGACAAAATGTATGGGGTTACAGGAAAAGTCGTGCTAGATCCATTAAGGGCGTGGAGTACCCATCATTTCTGACTTATTTCACTATGAAACACCCTACCCTAAACTTAACCCTTTTCGAGATATTCAACTTTTAATTTTTTTATTGAAAATTGCCGATTTTTAGGCTAATAATATTAATTTTGTATATTTTGTGTGTTATTATTATTATTATTGCATTTTTACATGTGTAATAAGATGCTTTAGGACGTCAATCATTAAAATAGTGCATAAGTTAATTGAATAGGCCGCAGTAGACAAGTGAAAGTTAAGAAATTTAAAAAAATATTATCTACTATATAAAAATAAGTCTTCCTTCCTGACGCTATAACTCCAGAACGCACGAACCGATTTCCACGGTTTTGCATTCGTTTGAAAGGTCTCGGGCTCCGTGAGGTTTATACCTAGTTCTTTTATTTTTATTTTATTTTTTTACTTTTTTTTGGTATGGCAAAACAACGTTTGCCGGGCCAGCTAGTTATTATTATATATATAATAAGAATCGGCAATTTTCAATAAAAAAATTAAAAGTTAAATATCTCTAAAAGGGTTAAGTTTAGGGTAGGGTGTTTCATAGTGAAATAAGTGAGAAATGATAGGTACTCCACGCCCTTAACGGATCTAGCACGACTTTTCCTGTAACCCTGTATATACCTACGGCCTAATGCAGGGTCAAGCGTGAGTTACGGTTATCACAAAGGTTTATACTAATTTACAGCTTTCGTTATCTTTCATTTCGTGGTCTTCTGTCAGATAGACCAGTCATAGTAGGGTGAACCCTAATATGGCTGGCCTATCTGACAGAAGACTATGAAAGAAAAAGACATGTTGCGCCGACCCCAAATAGTGGGAAAAGGGCAGGCGAATGATGTCGATGTGTGAATATTAACTAATGGTCTTATTCATAATGACTTATCGGAGGTTTAAACGAAGATTTTATCGGAGAGATAATAAACGTTTAAAAAGACTATTAGGAATAACAAGATTTGACAATTTTCGGCTTTTCGGGAACCGATTTTAGCGAACTTTTAAACCTCCGATAAGTCATTATGAATAAGACCGTTAGAATTTTGCTAAATAATTTATAAAAGCTTATTTATTTTGTAGCATATTTTATCTATAGTTTAATTTGTATGCGGATTTGTTAGAAGTATTTTAAGTATTTTGTTCTATTTATAGTCTGTAAGATATCAGATATAAGGATATTATACTATTAACACAGATACCAGATGGTGGGTTGACGTTAGCCTGGCTAAATCGTACTTCATAGAATAATGACGTTTCATGGGAGGGGCCTTTCAAGTAGGTATTACGTAAGCAGATTTATTACAGTTATTACCCCCCCCCCATCCCCCTTGTCAGCAAAAGTAAGCAAAGCTCTCATCCCTCCCCCTAAGCTTACGTAAATATTTTTCTATTAATGTATTGTTTTTTAAATATTTAAATTTTTTTGTTTTTTAATGTTTTTTTCAAAATTATGATTTAAAGAAAAAGAAAAAAGATTTAGTATGGAGATTAGATTTTACTGATACGGTTTTGAACATAGAGTAATAGCTAAAAAAATATTATAATCTTACGAACATAACAAACTTATTTTAAATTTTTGGTACACATTAAATTCAAATTAACAGTCTTCAGTCCATGAAACCCGAATCCATGATTCTAAGTTTTCGATGACATTGGATGTTTGCTAGTGCGCGGTAATTCCCCTACTCGGTTCTAAAGCGAGTGCTTAAACATATGCATTATTTGCGGGAATCCCCGAAAATGCGTTTCGTTTTCCAGCAAAGACAATTTGAGGGTTGCCATTCGTGTAAAAAAGTAATTTTTCTACTGATGACGTAATCATCATCTAGACTCCCCTACCCCCCATGTCATCCAAAATAAGCAATACAGAGAACCACGTAGTGCTTGCGTAATACTTGAACGGCCCCTGACCTGTATCATAGACACACATAGATACATTTTCACGCACACATAGATCTGTAAGTGGCTTCTAGCCGACTGAGTGATGTAGCTATAGGCACTACATCTGGTAAAGTGATTATTAACAGCCATTCTCAACAACTAAAAGATTTCGGATAGATTGATATTTTGTTTATCAGTAAGATTTTCTATCTAAAGTGCAAGTTTTAATAAGAAGAGGTCGTCAATAGCTTCCAATTGAGCTACCATGGGACCTGCACATGTTTACCAAATTTACCATTACAATATTTCTTAATGTGGATTAAAGATCGCCAGTTCTCTCCACTAAACTTGATTTGATAAGTAAAAATTGGTCAAGTGCGAATCGGACTCGCGCACGAAGGGTTCCGTACCATTATCTATGCAACATAAGGCAACGTTATTAGTATCGAGCAAGAAACGGTAAAAAAATCATGTTTGTTGTATGGGAGCCCCCCTTAAATATTTATTTTATTTTATTTTTAGTATTTGTTGTTATAGCGGCAATAGAAATACATCATCTGTGAAAATTTCAACTCTCTAGCTATCACCGTTCTTGAGATACAGCCTGGTGACAGACGGACGGACGGACGGACGGACGGACGAACGGACGGACAGCGAAGTCTCAGTAATAGGGTCCCGATTTTACCCTTTGGGTACGGAACTACACCATAACATAATATTACATGTCACTTATGTAACGAAAATAAAATAAAACATGTACAATTATTGACGGTCTTATCGCATATTTCGATCTCTTCCAGACAACCTTTGGATGGACTCAGTTGATCTAGAACTGGGGTAAAGTGGTGTACCTTACGTGCAATTAACGTATAATATCCTTAATCTGAACTTAAATGTTGTATAATTATGTAACTTAGAACTAAATGTTACTTATTTATAAGTTTATTAATGTACCTAATGAATACTGTATATAAACATGTGACAAAAATATATTTTGTTTTATTATTAGCAACCCTGACTTCCTATCTATCTCTCTCTAGCCCAAGTCCCACTGTTGGGCACGGGCCTCCTCCATTTTGGGAGGGATTATGGTCTACAGTGCCGTTGACAGGCGTGTTGGCACAGGGTTTAGTTTCGAGTGTTCCGTCTCTCATAGAGGATGGATGTTATCTGTGTGCAATATCCCCTAGGTGACTTTTACAGTACTCTTGGGAGGAGATGGGGTGGTGACGCTTGTATTCTTAATCCGTCACCACACCAATAATAATATGATACGATTATCTTACGATCTACTTAGTTCAAAACTAGAAAACGCGCTTGAATACGTGAATATTTTTTCAAATTATTGCATTGTCATCGGTCCTAGTTAGGTGTGCAAAATTTCAGATCAATCCAACTACTGCACTGCAAGTGGCTGAAAATCACTATCAAAGATTCCGTTACATAGATTAATACATTGACGGGCTTCGTGGTGGAGACGGGCTTCGTGGTGGAGTGGTTTATGTAATGGACTGCCGATCACGAGGTCTCGGGTTCGATTCTCGGTCTGGACAATCATTTGTGTGATATCCATAAATGTCATACAAATGTTTGTACTGCGTCTGGGTGTTTACTATGTATTATAAGTATGTATTTACAAAAGAAAAGTAGTTTATGTATTATATCCGTATTCTGGTACCCACAACACAAGCATATAAGCTTAGCTTGGGACCAGAGGACGTTGTGTGAAATGTCCATGAATATATATAAATAGTGTATAAATATTGATAGATACCTACCGAACTTATTTAAGCGTGTTAATTACAAACATAAATAGGTCTAACTTCACTTGTAAGATAATAATATGTCAAACTATTTTAAATTCATCTTCAAACACGTCTCATAAGATTCAGATAAAAATAACGTTTTAATATGTTTAATTAATCAAAATACTTCTAAAGATTTCAATAAAAAATATGTTATTAGACGTTGACAGCCTTAACCGGAGCAAGTCCGAGTAGCGGCACCTTTGAAGTGTCCGCGCAGGTTTTTGTAACGAACGAACGTGCAGGACTGTGGCATCTACGATGACGTATTGTTATTGTACACCATTCGATAAATTATGATGCTAGATCTACAAACAATAATAAATATTTGTAGAAATATCACAACGTCCTTTGGTCCCATACTAAGCTTTTTTTCTTGTGTTATTTTGTATAGGCATGAGAGTAGCCGGGATTCAATTTCGGAGAAGCTTGTCAATAATATTTTTTTTTTATGTTAAAAACAATTTTACTAGATGGTGCGTTTATGGCTAATCTTGTTTTTCTTTTCGATATTATTTTCGGCATTTCCGAGAAGTTTCAAAACCAAAACCCAGTAGGGGTTATGTCTAGTCGGTGAAAGTATAATATTCAGGCCTGAGAACAGGTTGTTATCTATAAATTTTTATAAATAGCACTAGGTCATACCTACAGGAGGGACAGTACCAAGGCAAGTAAAACTGCAGGGCTCAATTAGCAATAAATAAAAAGGCGCTCTATAACGCAGCGAATATAATATACAGGAGTTCTGTCCATATGTTGTCGTGTCTGTCCTGTCTAAGACTTCTCAAGTTAGCAAAAACAAATACGTCGAGCTATGCAAGTGAGAACATTAAACTGTTTATAGAAAAAAGAATCTAAAAGATAGTATTTCTATTATTGCTAGCTTGCCCGGCAAACGTTGTTTTGCCATACTAAAAAAAAGATTTGAAAAATAGATGTTGGCTAATTCTCAGACCTTCTGAATACGCATGTAAAATTTCATAAAAATCGGTCAAGCCGTTTCGGAGGAGTACCACTGTGACACGTGAATTTTATATCCCGTAGTACTTGTTACTGTGTATCGCACATTTACTACTGGATATGGTGTTTGTAAAATCTGCAGTTCTCTAGCTGTCACCGTTGCAAAGATAACAGAACCCCAAATAATGGGATAAAGGCAGGATTATGATAAGTATTTGTTGTAATAGCATCAAATAATATACATATTATACTAACCTTTTTAGCTACCGACGGACGGGTGGACAGCGATGTCTTAGGAATAGGGTTTTGCAACTAATTTCTTTGCCGCACTGCCAAAGCATGGAATTCGCTCCCTGCTCACGTGTTTCCTGATATTTATGATATTGGGTCCTTCAAGCGAGGCGTGAAGAGGCATCTTGTGGGCCGCGGAGGCGTATTTTGAAAATCAGCGCCTCGGGCCATTTGGCTTGACGTCCCGGGCCAATTCAATTAGCCGCCCTATAAATTAATAGAGATAGAGCAAAATTTTAAACTCGAAGGGTTATGCCGCCGCCCTTCTCAAGCTGGCCGCCCCGGGCCACGGCCCCTATGGCCCTAGTCTAAATACACACCTGGTGGGCCGGCAAGGTGGCAGCGGCTGGTGCAGTTATATTGTACTAGCGTGGTACTAGCTGCTTCTACATTTGGATTGCATTCCACTTTTTATCAGGAAAAAATTATGTCGGTTATATCTTTTAAATGCGTACAAGGTTGATTGTATTTTTGGAACGAAGTTCCTTATGGCGCGTTGCGGTGGGGTACCATAGCCGGCAAAAAACGTCCGTAACGCGATGAAAAATCGTAACCTTTTTATGTATAGTCTATGTATGGTGGTACACTGTCTAATGTATAGTCTATGGGATGACTGTTATTATTATTTTTTATTATTTATTTATTTATTTATTTATATATTTATTTATTTATTTGTTTGTTTATTTATTTATTTATTTATTTTTTTGCAAATTGTGTCGATTGTACCTTAGCTGAAGGAACTTCGTTCCTACCTGGAAAACCGCAACACCAATTTTCATTTTTTTTGCAGCATGGGACCGCGTAGATCTACATATCGTATGAGTTTCAAGTTGATACCTTCAGTCATTGCTGAGAAAAAAAAGTTTGACGGACGGACAGACAGACAGATGGACATCGTAGTGATACTATAAGGGTTTGTACGAAACCCTAAAAATAGAGACCCGTAAATTCCAGGCGCACATAGTCGCAGGCAAGCTAATGTACCTTAAACATTTATAACGTTCCACATTTTCAGTAGTTATTCAGTAAGAGATATAAATATAAAATATTTAAAAAAAAAGAAAATCAACAAAATCTTGTAATAAATGTGTATAATGACATTCGCTACATTTAAATGTCAAAATTTGACATAAAACTGTCATCATTCTAATGTTTTATATGTCAGAACATACATTATTACGTCAAAACATACATTTTATGTGTCACATAACATTTTGTTCATATAAATTACATACATTTATAACTTTGTCTTACGTATTTCTAAATTTAACGTTATCACGTGTCAGCCTCCCATTCCTGTCAATGAATACTGTATACCGAATAAGCGTTCAATCTTGAAGACCCGTAACTTTAGCCTAGCTAAATCGTACTTCGGGGTCTAATAAAATATGGTACTCGTGCAAATTAGAAACGTCACTTTTACAAACAATAAAACAAGTATTCCATTGGGAAGAAATACTGACATTACAATATTAGATTAACCTGTGGAATTTAGAAAAAAATCCTTGTTTTTGCAATAATTTTCACTGATGCTTCGTTCCTATTGTCCGCAGTGTGATGTTAAGGGCCTACATTAATATTATCGTCGACATGTACATAATATTAACACAGCTAGTAGGTATAGAAAATGAAGAATTAGGGATATTTTTTTTGTTTACTCAAAATCTACTAAATACATTTTAACTCTGATTTACGTGCTTCTATATATAATAGTTACTTATGTTTTTAAAGTTATTTCATTCGTTAATACGCGATAATAGACCGACAAATGAAAAAAATTAAAAATGAGAGAGGTTGTTTCGCTAAGATTTTCTATCGAGAAAACTTTTTTCAATCGCGTTTCTGAGTTTATGCGATCCTAGATCATATATTGAAAAAACATATACTTAAAAATTAGAGCTTAAAAATTCAATCTAAAGAAACAATGAAAACTTCGTACGTAGAAAAATGCACGAAGCTATTTTGGTATCCTCTTAAATAGCCTTCCTCGATAAATGTACTATCGAACACTGAATTTTTAAATCGGCCTTCAGTTTTGTAATATTAGTACAGGATAGAAAAAAATCTTGATGGAGTGTTGGTAATACATCCTAATCTGTACCTAAGTTACCGTACTCCTCCGAAACGGCTAGACCGATTTTTATGAAATTTTACATGCGTATTCCGTAGGTCTGAGAATCGGCCAACATCTATTTTTCAAATTTTTTTTTTTTTAATATGGCAAAACAACGTTTGCCGGGACAGCTAGTAATGTTATAAATGTGAAAGTTTGTGAGTGGATGTTTGAATGTTTGTTACTATTTCACGCAAAAACTATTGAATGAATTTTAATGAAACTTTACTCTAATGTAACTTATACATTAGAATAACACATAGGGTACTTTTTATCCCAAAAGAATGCAAAGTTCCCGTGGGATAATAAAAAGCGTACAGATTTTTTATCCTTTTTACTGCGGCCACAGTTAGTGATAAATATAGCTACTTTAAAATACTAGGAAGCAAGGTGTACAAACTAGTTAAATAATAGTGTAGACCCGCTATTTTCCATTGCCAAGAAAATTACATATTAAAAGCAAAGACAGGTATAAATTAAGTCTCTTGAGAGAAATGTGGAACAAGGAAGTACATAGAATAGATACTGTAAAGCTTATTCTTTACATTAATTTATAATAATAATTTAAAACACATTTAATTAACTTGTTATATTTTTTATAATAAAGAAAAACTATTTTACAATCATTTTTCAACATCCTCTCTTCATGTCCTATTCCCATCTCCTCTACGTATACTTTTTTAGTATTATGTATAACGGAATTCTAAATGCTAATCTTAAGGATTCCATACCAAAAGGTAAAATAAGACCCTGTTACCTGAACCTTCCGTCTGTCTCCATCGTTCCAGAGAAGCAGCCTGGTGACAGACGGACAACGAGGTTTCAGTATTATTGGTCCTTAATAAATGAAATTATAGTAGAAAAAGTGATCACCGCAAGCGGGACTTGAACCCACGACCTCGGAATACCGTTCTTTCCTCTACCTACTGAGCTATTGCGGCCGTGATAACAGTAACCCGCTTGCGGTGATCACTTTTTCCACTTTAATTTAATTTATTTCGTAAAAGCATAGCAAGTCAATTGAAAAATTAATAAATTACTTTATTATTGGTCCTGTTTTACTTGTTGGTACAAAAACCACAAGCAGCTAACACATAAAATAATAACATTTTTTGAATAAAAACGTTATTACATTATCCGAATAATTACTTGCTTTTTACTATCAAAATGTCTTTTACGGACCATAAACAGTACTTTAAGAGGGGACGACAGCTAAAAATGGTCCATACAAGAATATGGACATCGTACTCCGCTGTTTTTTTCGTAGATATCGCTTCTAGAGCAAATAATTTTTCTCACAGTATCAAGGTCTGTTGTGTTTATGCTTCTGTTACTTTCTTTTTTGCAATATATGTTTAATAACGCATTTCTTTTAGTTGAAATACGAGTCGAAACGTATCGTACTGACCATATATAATTTTAATTTACCTATTATAAATAATATGATTTTTTATAAAATTATGTATGTAACGGCAATTAGAGTATATAACCAATTGCCGATAGATATAAAAAAACTAATTGGTAAGAAGTTCAAAACTACATTGAAAAATTGGTTAATTGATAATGTTTTTTTATAATTTGAAAGGATTCTTTAATAATAATAATAAATATTCACGGACATTTCACACATCGTCCTCTGGTCCCAAGCTAAGCTTATTACGCTTGTGTCATGGGTACCAGAATACGGATATAATACATAAACTACTTTTCTTTTGTAAATACATACTTATAAAACATAGAAACACCCGAACGTAGTACTAACATTTGTATGACATTTATGGATATCACACAAATTATTGTCCCGAGCGGAAATCGAACCCGCGACCTTGTGAACGGCAGTCCATTACATGAACCACTACGCCACGAAGCCCGTCAATAATATATAGAATAATAATAGCAGTTAGTAGTTCATAAGTAAATAAATTTTGAAAATTAAAGAAAATAAAGTTTGACGGGCCTCGTGGTGTAGTGGTTCTGGTAACGGACTGCCGATCAAGAGGTCGCGGGTTCGATTCCCGCTCGGGACAATCATTTGTGTTCTTTTTCTAATTGTCATACAAATGTTTGTCCCGCGTCTGGGTGTTTCTATGTATTATAAGTATGTATTTACAAAAAAAAAGTAGTACATATATGTATTCTATCCGTATTCTGGTACCCATAACACAAGCATATAAGCTTAGCTTGGGACCAGAGGACGTTGTGTGAAATGTCCATGAATGAATATGAATGAATATATATTATTATGAATAAATAATAAATAAATAAATAAATATTCTTGGACATTTCACACAACGTCTTCTGGTCCCAAGCTAAGCTTTTATGCTTGTGTTATGGTTTACCAGAATACGGAATAATAATGTATAAGTTGTATATTGTTACGCCCGCACGAACGGATAATGGTGTTGATAGCAATGTTTCTTTTATCTCATCTTTGTGCACAGTTATAGCAATAAAAATCTTTGACTTTGAATAAAAGAAATATGACTATCTAAAAAACCCGTTTTTAACGGTTATCATAAGATAAGTTTGCAGCCTCTGTCACAGGAATTTGGTACCTAAGGTTTTACCAAAAAAGATAGGTAGGTATACGCTTCATCTCTTCATCTATAAAATGGCGTTATAATTATTAAAGATGGTTTATCTTTTAGAAGAAAACAGCGGAATACGAAACTTATTGTCTCTACTTACTAACTATATTTGTCTCTTTCGGCGCGGCGCGCGGAGTGGCGCCGCTCGGGATTTGGGATAGCAATACCTATAATTATATTATTATTTTAAATACCTAAATTGGAGCTGTGGTCCCCTCTTAACGTAATATTATTTTTATATTTCAAATAAAAACTTTAAGGTTTTAACATTAACGGGTAACAAATAAAACCCACGGAGAAAAAATATCTATGTAACTGGAGTGAGTACTTACTGTATAACACTGTATAACTATATCGACTAATATGTATCTTAAACTGAATAAAAAGGATTTTAGTTGTATTAGTAAAAAGGGGAATAAATAATCCGTGATTTTTTATGAAAATTAAAATATATACCTAACCTAAAAGCCAAAGCAGGAAAATATTGTGTACATAACCGTAACCACCCGTAACATTCTCTGGAGTGATAGAAATCTCGGAACTAAACTCCAATAACATGCCAACAACTCGTCAGCCCGGGATAATAGATTAAATACCCCCCGAAGTGGAGGAAACTCGTGCCCACTGAAGTCCTACTGTTGGGCATGGGCTAAGCTGAAAAGAGAAATACTTACCGTGTACGAAATACCTGTTATTTTTTAATAAAAATATTGAACCGACTTTAGATGTAGCTACTGAGATTTGAAATCAACTGGCTAAAGCCAGATTAGCCAACCACCCTTGGCTGCACCTAGTTTTAGCCGGCTAAACCTAGGTTTACCCGCACTTCGGGCTTTAGCCGTAACATAACCATAAACTATACATCTGGTAAGTCTGTGCCCATAAATTATTTTGTATTAAAAAGATGCGAAATAACGTCCTAAATGAGTCACATCTCAGCTCGTAACAGCCATAGCATTAAATAGAACATAAAATATACTTTTCACTTGAAAAAATCTCGTAAAACTCACAGGTAGGTCAGCAAATAATTTTATGAGCACAAAAATAAGTGCTTTTGCCTCGAATACTTAAAAATTACAATCTATTACTGTGATGGACTGATAATATTAAAAGTTTATTAGATACGCATATATAGGTATTGGTACCAATTCCACGTGCACAAATAAACTAAACTAAATAATCTATTTAGTTTAAAAACTAAAAAACACGCTTGAAAATCCTGAATATATTTTTAAATAATTGCATTGTTATCGGTCTTTGATAGTTGTGCAAAATGTGACCTAGGGCAAGCGGCTGGTTGACGCCGTGCCCCCAGTCCTACGGCAGTGGGTCGAGGCGCCACACCGGGTGCCGACCTACCACCTCATCTAGCTCCTCACGGGCCACGGCTGCTTTGCCAAATACCTGTGCAAAAATTTCGCATCCGGGGCCGTGGATACGGCCGAACACACTTTGACCGTGTGCACGGCCTGGACTGCCCAACGCGCCCGACTTTCTGGCGTAGTTGGCGCAAATTTGTCGCTACCGGCCGTCATCGAATCGATGGCTGGCAGTTAAAAGAGTTGGGCTACTGTCACCTCCTTCGCTAAGGAGGTGATGGCGGCAAAGAGAGAGGCCCTGCGGGAGCGCGAGCGCTCGGGCGACACATTGCCTCCCCGTAGGGCCCCGGATAGGGGTCGTCGGCGCGCAATAGCTGGCGGCCCCGGCCGACGAGGAGGCCGTGCGCGGCAGGTCGGAGGGCCTATCGTGCCATGGGTAATACCTGAGTGGCTACCATGCCCTGGCTAAGGGCGAGGAGGAACACCGTGAGGTTTAGTGGGTAGTCCGGGTCCGTTTCTGACCCGGGAGTTCCACACAAAGTACGTAAATGCATTCCCCAGGTAAACCCAGAATACGGATAGACTACATATTATTATACTACTTTTCTTTTATAAATACATACTTATAATAATAGATAGTAAACACCCAGACGCAGTACAAACATTTAGTATGACAATTATAAATATCACACAAATGATTGCCCCAAGCGGGAATCAAATTATAAAGCTGATTGTTTGTTTGTTTGTTACGCGCTAATGTCAGGAACCATTGATTCGATTTGAAAAATTCTATCAGCGTTAGATAGTACAATTGGCATTGTTCATAATTTTTGACCTGCTGTAATATATTTTGTGATTATATATTTTTTTAGAAAATGTTGACTATTTTAAGCAAAATGTTAATATTATTGAAATATTTACTGTATAGATTTTTTTAAAATACTTAAAGATTTGTGACGTCATCGTTGTACGCAATCTGTGTATTGGCTTTTCCCGGTAGACTTAAGAGGGCACGATACCAAATTATGCTCCATACAAAAATATGGGTATCGTACTTCCCTTTTTTCTTCGCGAAAATTAAACCGATTTTAATTATTTCTACGCTATATTATAGATGAAGAGTACATCTATGCTTCTGTCAGTTTCCTTTTTTCAATACATAATAACTAAAAGAAATATGCCCATCCGAAAATCCCGTTCTTTTTGGTTTGTTTTAGGTAAAGTTGCAGCGTCTATCACACATATTTGGTAACGAATTACCAAAAAAGAAAGTGATACAATAGATATACTCTTCATCTATAATATAGCGTAAAAGCAATTAAAATCGGTTTAACTTTCGCGAAAAAAAGGGGACTACGAAATGTCTTTTTTCAAAGAATTTGTAGGTAAAATCTTTTTCAGCTATATTTGTCCCTTTCAGCACGGTGGTCGGGAATAGGGATAGCAATACCTAAGGCAAATACCTAAATTAGGAGTACAGTACTCCCTTAAGACAGATTGCAAAACATCTTTTCAAAGTTGCCTAGTTGATATAATAGACCAATTTCAACCCCACCACAGAGTAGTATATCCCTAAGAACGCCATAATATTTTAAGTTCTTCATTTCAAGGGCAAATAGAGATCATTTGCTTTTTTGGAAAAATAATCGTTCATATATCGAAATGGTTATCGAACTAGGAGTTTAAAAAAAATATGAACAGTGCCAATTATCGAGGAAGGTTATAGGTTAAATTTATAGAAGCCTGTTAGATTAATGTTTGACAGACATTTAAGTACAATAATAATAGCTGACCCGGCAAACGTTGTTTTGCCATATAATTGTTAGGGGTGGACAACCCTTATCACTTAGGTGTATGAAAAATAGATAGTAGCCGATTCTCAGACCTACTGAATATGCATATAAAATTTCATAAGAATCGGTCAAGCCGTTTCGGAGGAGTATGGGAACGAACATTGTGAAACGAGAATTTTATATACATACCTACTACCTGACCCGGCAAACATTGTTTTGCCATACTAAAAAAAAGGTTTGAAAAATAGATGTTGGCCGATTCTCAGACCTACTGAATATGCATGTAAAATTTCCTAAAAATCGGTCAAGCCCTCTCGGAGGAGTACGGTAACTAACACTGTGACACGTGAATTTTATATATTAGATTAGACTAGCTGACCCGGTAAACGTTGTTTTGTCATAAGAATGTTAAGAGGATACCAAAATTCTTCGTGCATTTTTCTACGTACGAAGTTTTCATTGTTTCTTTAGATTGAATGGCTAGAGCATAAGATGTTTAAGTATATGTTTTTTCAATATATAATCTAGGATCTCATAAACTCAGAAACGCGATTGAAAAAAGTTTTCTCGATAGAAAATCTTAGCGAAACAACCTCTCTCATTTTTTATATTTTTCATTTGTCGGTCTATTATCGCGTATTAACTAATGAAATAACTTTAAAAACATAAGTAACTATTATATACTGAAACACGTAAATCAGAATTAAAATATATTTAGCAAATTTTGAGTAAACAAAAAAAATAGCCCTAATTCTTCATTTTCTATACCTACTAGCTATGTTAATAGGTACATGTCGACGATAATATTGATGTAGGCCCTTAAGGGTATAAAACCCTTGTTATTTAGGGGAAACGAAAAATAAATAGTAGCCGATTCTCAAACCTACTTATTATGTATTAAAGATGTATAATATAATTACGTATTACTATTAAATTATTATATTTATATTTTTTTATGTACAATCTAGTACACACATTAACTTGTTTATTAAGTAATTAAGTGGTAATTTAAGTTTTAATTGAACATTAAATGTCGAATTTGTTTATAAATGTTATAATAAATTTAAATTAGTTAAAAACAATGGTTATTGTATTAATATTGTGTTTTGTGTTGTTTTTACATGTGTAATTACTTCCTCAGCATTTTTTTTATGTTTACATACCTATACGACCCTATACTAATAATATAAAGCTGAAGAGTTTGTTTATTTGAACGCGCTAATCTCAAGAACAATTTTTTTCTTTTTTTATTACTACTGAGGTGGCGAACGTGGTACGCCCCGCCTGTGCCTCAAGTCCCGTATTTCAATGGTCTCACAATGGCATCACAACGACACATTATAACCTCAAAAAATTAACAATAGACTACCAAACTTGATCAAATTCGCCACTAAGCAATCAGTTATTTAGTGTTATTGCAAACAAATGCAATAACTGATTGCTTAGTGCTGAATTTCATTAAGTTTTGTTGTGCGACACAATTCATTTACCTTGGATTATTTTTGGAAAGCGGTTACCGTAGCCTATAGACGTCTGTATAAGCCACGCAAATTGGTAATGCGCTGGAACTTTGTCAAATTAACGCCCTTGTGACGATAGTGATAGATGAGAAATCTATTAATAAAAGTTTATAAAGGTAATTTGATGTTTTTTTAATTAAAACTAAATGTTTGAATAATGTTTAACTTTTAATCATCATCAGCATCATTCATCACATTTTTAAAATCTTAACTTAACTCTTCAACACCACTCATATAATCTACATCAGACTCAGAATTGGTATCCGAGTCTGATGTCTCGTCAGAATCAGTATCATTTCCCGTGTTAATAACAAATAAGTCGTCGACCAATCTATCTTTTCGCCAGTATTCTTCATCCAGCCTCTTCACGTGATCTACCTCCTTTTTCCAATCTTCAGGAGTGATTGATCTAAAAATTTTAATAATAATATAAATATATATATTATTATTTATTTATATTATTATTAAAATTTTTAATAATATGTAATAATATAATAATAATATTATAATCTAATCAACGTTGCTAGCGGTACTGACGTCACCAACATGGCCGCCAGGCGCATTACCAATTTGTGTGGCTTATAACACCAGGGGTATCACTACTGGTTCGATTTGAAAAATTCTTTCAGTTTTTGATAGTAGTTTTATCGAGGAAGGCTTTAGGCGATATAAGATCATGAATAGTACATAAGGGCTTCCTTTGCATGCGCTATGTTAAATATTGTAGAATTTAGAAATAAAAAACCATCCTCTTGAACCACTCTGTCTATTAAAAAAAACCGCATCAAAATCCGTTCAGTAATTTCGAAGATATAAGCCCACTTATTGACATATAAACAAAAATAACAAATTAGTTTTATAATAACTTAGTTTTATGACGGGTCTAGTGGTTTATGTAAAGGACTGCCGTTCACGAGGTTGCGGCTTCGATTCCCGCTCGGGACAATCATTAGTGTGATGTTTATAAATGTCATACAAATGTTTGCACTGCGTCTGGGTGTTTACTATGTATTATAAGTACCTATGTATTTACAAAAGAAAAGTAGTTTATGTATTCTATCCGTATTCTAGTACCCATAACACAAGCATGTAAGCTTAGCTTGGGACCAGAGGAAGTTGTGTGTAATGTCCTTGAATATTTATTTATTCTCTATGTATTATAAGTATGTATTCTATTCGTAATCTATAATATATAATATTATTATATAATAATATATATAATATATTATTATACTATAATATAAATACTATAATATAAATTATTATTATTACATTTATTTTATTTATTTAATAATAAGTACAGATTCCACGTTATAAGTAACCGGTAACAGCTAGTATAAGATATAATTATATAAAGTACTTAAAAAGTAATGACAAGTTTAAAATTGTTTACTTTTTGTCTTTAATAAGGTTTCGGGTATTTTTTTAATATTCTTACAAAAAATTACCTTTTTAATATGCATATTAAATAAAACTAGCTGTTGCCCATAACTTCGAAGGCGTGGAATTTAGGAACAAAACTTTAGAAAATTTAGCAAGAAGGTCATACTCTTGAAACGCTCTTGAACTGCTCTATCTAAAACCGAAATCTACCAAAATTCGAAAAAACCGTATCTAAATTCGTTACGTAGGTACTTTTAAAGATATAAGCTCACATAGGGACATACATACAAAACTAACGATTTTGTTATATAAGTAAAGATATGATAATCTATACATAATGACATGACTTTGACGAGCCTCGTGGTCGAGTGGTTCATGTAACGGACTGCCGATCAAAAGGTCGCGGGTTCAAGGGATAATCATTTGTGTGATTTTTCTAATTGTCATACAAATGTTTGTACTGCGTCTGGGTGTTTATATGTATTATAAGTATGTATTTACAAAAGAAAAGTAGTATATTATGTATTCTATCCGTATCCGTATAAAAGGTTTGAAAAATAGATGTTGGCCGATTCTCAGACCTACTGAATACGCATGTAAAATTTCATAAAAATCGGTCAAGCCGTTTCGGAGGAGTACGGTAACTAACACTGTGACACGTGAATTTTATATATTAGAGATAAAGCTGCGAGTTTGTTTATTTTAACGCGCTAATCTCTGAAACCACAGGTCCAATTTGAAAAAAATCTTTCATTGTTGGGTAGTCCATATTATCGTAGAAGGCCATAGGTTATAAAACGTCACGCTGCGACCAATAAGAACGAAACACCATTGGAAAATATTACAAAAACGGAGAATTTTTTATAAATTTAACGCGTACAGAGTAGACTACAGCTAGTATAAACAAAAGCTTCCATATACATATGATATTATAATATATGTATACCTAAGCATAGACAATAGTTTTAATGTACAGGTTTCATATATTAACGCTTGGGGAGGATTTAATCAAGTCGGAATGAAAAATGCCTGCGGGACTAAGCGGGAACGCACCCCGTACTAACGGTACTGGTTGCAAAAAAAAGTTACCAAGTCTCTGATTATTTATTTATATATACAACGTGTTTCAGAAAGGTGTAGTCATATTTGACCATCGTTACACGTGGCCGATGACTAGGCACTAGGCATGGATGTAATTACAAATACAAGTTATATTATGACTTTTATGTGTTCATACAAATTTAATCAATTTATTAAATTTATCGATCTTGTTTAATTACAACACTACTATAAGGTCATCTTTTATCGTAAGGTTCAATCGTATTCTATAAAGCGTAAACAGCTCATAATTGATGCGCTTTATTAAATATTAGGCAATAAAAAAAAAATACCAACTGTATTTTTCTGTGCAACTATAATATTTAAAGCTTATCCAATGCAACCTTAAAATATGACTACACCTTTCTGCAACACGTTGTATATCCCACAAATAAAATTTGTACAATGGTGGCCATAATGCCTAATTAGGTGGTGCAGAACAAGTCAGTGGTAGATGGTAGAACAATAATAAAACACACAAAAATAAATAAATTATTCTCTAAATAATAACATACCTATACAACTTTCTTCTTCGATGCCCTCCACATAATTGGGATTGTTCATAATTTTTGACCTACTATTTTTATATTCTTTTCAGTAAATATAGACTATTTTAGGCTACTAATTTCAATATTATTTAAATATTCACTATACAGAATTTTTTAAAATTTTTTGAAATATTACTTTAACTGTTGTGACGCCATCGTTTTACGCAATCTGTGTATAGACTTTTCTTGATAGACTTAATACAGATTGCACTTTATCTTTTCAAAGTTGACAAGTTGATATAATAGACCAATTTCAACTCCACTTCAGAGTAGTATAACCCCAAAAACGCCTTAATATTTTAAGTCCTTCATTTCAAGGGCAAATAGAGATCATTAGCTTTTTTGGAAAAATAATCGTTAATATAGCAAATTTTCCGAAAAAAACTAATAGATCATGATCAGAAACTATTCCCCGAAATGGTTTTCGAATTAAGTGTTTTAAAAAAATATGAACAATGCCCATTCTTCTTTCGTTCATGCCTCTTTTAAAATACAATCTATTCTCTTATGAAACGCACTCCTTCTCGAAATCAGGAATGCCAAAAGTCGGAATATTTTTAAGAAACGAGTTCATCAATTCTACTTCGACTTATCGGTATAATTACTATAGTGTTTCGTCGTGTACCATTATATTATGTATATGTATGTATGTATGTTTGTGATTATGTTTATATGTATTTTTGTAGTATCTATTTATATATAGGTATAGGGGTATGTAATTATTCGTAAGTAAGTTTTTTTTTGTATTTATTAATACGCACCTACCATTACATATTCTCTGTACAACCGTAAGGTTGACTGGTAGAAAATGCTTCAGGCATTAAGCCCGCCTTTGTACGCTCTATTTGTGCATGATAATTAAATTAAAAAAAAAATACTTATCTACAGTGAAATAAACATACATCTTACTAATATTATAAATGTGAAAGTTTGTGGTATAAATGTTTGTTACTTTTTCACGCAAAAACTACTGAATGGATTTTAATGAAACTTTGCAATAATGTAGCTTATTACAGTAGAGTTAAACATAGGCAGAAATGTATAAAGATATTGTGTGAATTGTCCAAAATGTGATAATAAGTGTCAAGTACCAAAGCACCGTTTATTGCTTAATTTTTTATCCTTTTCACTGCGGGTAACGCCGCTAAGCACAGATAATAATTAGATAAGTATTGTTTACATACAAACTTACATAGATATATGTTTAGTAAATTGTTTAGTTTAAAAACAAAAATACACGCTTGAAAATATTGAATATTTTTGTAAAATCTTTTGTTTTTCTGACGCTACAGGGGTGGAATCGCAAAGGGTTGCAAGTAATGAGAAGAATGAAAAATGGCCATCACCCTGTGCTGGTATTTATTAAAAACTACAAAATTGTAGCCCCTCTTGCTGAATTATTGGAATAGTTTTCAGACGAAATATTGCAGTTTATTTGGTAGTACATAGTTGAGGCTCGCAAAATCGTACGCGTGGAGTTTAGAAACCAAACTTTAACAAATTAATTTTGCAATTGTTTAGCTGTTTTTACTTAAGAAATTGTACATAAAAGCCATTGTCAAAAGCTACTCTATATAAATGAAACTATGGTGAAAAAAGTGATTACCGCAAGCGGGAATTGAACCCACGACCTCGGAATACCGTTCCGAAGCTCTTCCAACTGAGCTTATTGCGGTCGTGCTTGTAGCAATCAAATTAACCAACACAATCGTCACTCGATTGTATTTAAATCGTATTTCTACGTAATAAGCTCAGTTGGAAGAGCTTCGGAACGGTATTCCGAGGTCGTGGGTTCAAGTCCCGCTTACGGTAATAATTCTTTCCACCATAGTTTCATTTTTAAGTAAAGCATAGCATGTCAATTACAAAATTAATAAATTACTTTAGCTACTCTATATATTAAAAAAAACCGCATCAAAATCCGTTGCATAATTTTGAAGATATGTATGTATGAAATACTTATATAAGAAAACTAGCTGACCCGACAAACGTTGTTTTGCCATACAAATATCAGGGGTGGTTAACCCTTATCACTTAAAAATTGCTTTGAAAAATAGACAGTAGCCGATTCTCAGACTTACTGAATTTGCATAAAACAATTCATAAGAATCGGTCAAGCCGTTTCGGAGGAGTAGAGTAGGTACGGTAACTAACATTCTGACATGGAAATTTTATATATTAGAAGATTATTTTGAAGATACCTTAAGTATGAAGTATTTAAATACGAAAATAACTATAGGTATCTATCAGTTTTTAGTAATTTATATTTTATACTAAGTATTAATAAAGAGGCTGTTGCCTGCGATTCCGTACGTACGGAATTTAGGAAATTTTTCCCTTTTTTGCAACATTTTTACTAATACTTAGCTTCTATTGGTCGATTGATTGATGTTATACAGCCAATAGATAGCCTTTTTCGATAAGTGGACTATCCATCACAAGAATATTTTTGTAATACCAACCAGTCGTTCCTGCTATAACGCGTTCAAACAAACAAACTCTTCCGCTTTAATATTAGTATAGAAAGAAAGCTAAATTTTCGTTCAGTAAAGTTAAGACCCTGTATTTTATTTGAAATTAGAATTTAGGTGAACCAAGTCATGGGCAAATGGTTAATGTCAACAAAAAAAGAAAAAAGTTTACTTTTTTTATATGAAGAATCGAGAAGAAACGTCACACGCACAACCTACAGGAAAATATTATAAAAAATACTGTAAGATAAATACTACGTAAGGAAAACTAAAAACTAAATTTTCTAAACATGCCGGTTTTACCAATGATTCAGACGATTTTTTATCAACAAAAACAACTAAATATTCAAACCCTTTCCGTGAATAATAATTATACGGACGATTTTCTAGTTGTATCGTTGGAAATCGCCAACAAAACAACCATCGCAAAAATCCAGTATATTTTGAAACTTGTAAGTAAAATTGGCCTATTTATTTATTGAAACTTATGCTGGAATGGAAGATCAAGTTGTATTGGTCATTGATAGCGTGCAAAGATCGACTGATAGGGACATGTTATAAATTACTCTGTCTGCGTGTCTGTCTGTCACATGGCACGCGATGCAAAAAAAGTTGGAATGTGTAATGTAATCGATAATTTTATAAAGAGTTTTTAGATCTGGTATTAATTGACACATACTACAACTGCTGCTTTAAAATTTTTTTTTTTTTGGCATCGGACTTAACCCTTGCCATTTTCAAAAAAATGTAACATTTTGTGTGTGGTGACGCCTAATGTAACTAGTTTTTAATTTTCGAATGAGATAAAAAAGAAAACATTTTGAATTTACAAGTTCTATATTGGAAAATATAAACTTTAAAATATCTAATTAAAAATGTTTTAGTTATCTTTTTTGTGGCATTTTTTATTTAATTTTACGTGGAGCTTTCTACAATTAACCACAATTCTATCAAAATAAATAAATGTGCTTGATATATATTCGCGATATCAGTTACATACGGTTTAAAATAACTAAGAAAAAAACTATTTGCTGCCAAGCTACGCGAATGCTAATTGCCACGCAAAGTGCCAATACGGAAACATTACATAAGAAAATTATAACAATATTAAAAAAAAGAATATAAGGGAAAAAAAAAAGATTGCCCACAGGGATTGACAATTTGCCACATCCAAAAAAGTTTTATATCAATTATTAAATTATTATACATAATATTATTTTGTACCTATATCGTAGCTGGTAATTGTAATTGTAACCAAATACAACAGACAGTAAATATGGAGTAAATAATAGCATGTCAATGTTTATTCAATTTTAATAAAATAAAATGTTAAACAGTTAAACTGTTGTTGAGTGAAGACTTGATTATACGAAGTTATGGTGTAATAAATTATTATTGTTTGTTTGCTGTTTCTGTAATATGGACATGATAATATTATAGAAATTACGTAATTTTTTAGGGTTTCCATATTGGTCGCGTCGCACCACCCACTAAACCCCACGGTGTTCCACCTCGCCCTTAGCCGGGCCATGGTAGTCACTAAGGTATTACCATGACTAGGTAGATAGGATCACCCCTACCCGGTAGATGGCGCGGTTAAAGTGAACAGAAAAAAAAATTGGTGAACTAGGTATATTTTAGAAAGCATACACATTAGGAAAGGAATATCGCCTCCTTTGAGTATAAAACGAGCAGGAGTTGGTATAGTCAGTGGTACTCCTTTGAAAAACCCTCGCTAACGACGGCAGTGGGTAACACTCATAGTAAAATAGTGCGTAGCGAATCAGTCGTATTACATGGTATTACATTAGCATTTAGTGTAGTTTTGGACCATCGATCTTGATCCTTGATGAACCTTTGATCATTCTCCGTGTGGTCACGGGTTAAGAATACAAGTGTCACCACCCCATCCTCCCAAGGGTGCCGTAAAAGTCAGCTAAGGGATATTGCACACTGATAACATCTCTGTGAGAAACGGAAAACTTGAAAATAAACCCTGTGCCAACACGCCTGGTCAGCGCGGCACAGTAGACCATAATCCCTCCCAAAGTGGAGGAGGCCCGTGCCCAACAGTGGAACGTAAATGGGGTGGAGACAGATCTTGATCTTGGTTAATTAAGTAACAAGAAAAGAGTTTAATTACCTACTCCTTTTATTGTAATACTCAAAGGTTGCCTCTCTACTCTGGGTATTTTTAAACATAGAATGTTCTAGAATAACATCGTAAAAGAAGCTTTTTCGATTGCGAATTGGCAAATTTCGGTTTCGTTCGCTGAGGCAGGAGATCGCTTGAGGTAGTCGCTGGACGCAAGGGGTGATGACTAGGGCTTCAAATCCATGGAATCTCTGACCGATGACAGCTTATGAATAACTATTGCGCCACCAGGAGCTGAAACGGCAATGGTACCGATTCGATTCTACGTGCACAAGTGAACTTAAATGAACTAAAAAATGAAAATTGATGGTGTCAATAACACAATCCGGCAATGTAACAAAACTTTTTACTAGAAAATCTGTAAATTATAAACTAACGATTTTAATTAATATACAACCAAATAGGCAATTAATCAAAATACGCTATTGTTAAAGTAATTTATTAATTTAGCAATTGACATGCTATGCTTTTACTTAATAAATTGAATTATGGTGGAAAAAGTGATTACCGCAAGCGGGACTTGAACCCACGACCTCGCAATACCGTTCCGTAGCTCTGCCAACCGAGCTTATTGCGGTCGTGCTTTCAGTAATCAAATTAGGCCACCATAATCGTCACTCGATTGAGTTTATATCGTATTTTTACGTACAACTCCATCTATCGAGAATGTTTTGCAACAATTTCGAGCAGCCACCTAGTATTCTTTACAGAATACAATTGGGTTGAAAATAATGACGCGACTTTTATTTAGTTCAAGTCCCGCTTGCGGTAATCACTTTTTCCACCATAATTTCATTTATTGCGCTATTGTTGTTTTCATTTTTTTGTTAAGTTTAGTTGTGCAAGTAGAATTGGCACCATTGTGTCTATGTCTTTATGCCCTCAAAAATGGGGTGATGTCATACTTACAGTAAGAGTTATAACTCCTAAAAATATTTTATAAATATACTTTTAATATAAATATAGTATCAATGTAGCCGATTTATATATTAAGTGGGTTTAAAACAGCCAGCGGCGAGTTTGCCCACACATACATATGTATGCTAACTGTATAATATTATGTATATATGTGTGCAAGTATAATGAATGAGGTACAATTCAGTACACAAGTGTTAATAAAATTATGATCGGAATTAATATTTTAAGGTCATGAGATTTTTTGGTGATAAGAAAACAGTTCGCTTCTTTACTTATTATAAAACAAAGTCGTTATTTGTGTATGTATGTCCCTATGTGAGCTAAGGGTACCGATTCAATTTGCACAACTAAACTTAACTAAAAATGAAAACAACTATGGTGTATTTTGATTAATTGGCTATTTCATTGTACACATTTTTATTAATTAAAATCCCTATGGTCTTATTCATAATGACTTATCGGAGGTTTAAAAGTTCGCTAAAATGGGTTCGCGAAAATTGTCAAAACTTGTTATTCATAACAGTTTTTTACGCTAAAACGTTTATTATCTCTACGATAAAATCTCCATTTAGACCTCCAGTAAGTCGTTATGAATTTTCCATTTGTCAAGTCATTCCATTAGTCTATAATATACAGATTTTCTAATAAAAAAGTTCTGCTAACGTTGCCGAATTGTGTTACTGACACTATCAATTTTCATTTTTAGTTAAATTTAGTTGTTCACGTAGACTCGGTACTATTGTACATATAATACTTTTCTGTTGAGCTGTACATCACGGTATGTATGTAAACAGTGTGTTTGTAGATCGGTCCGCTCAGCCCGCAGGTATCTACCTACCTGATATTTCATTCTACACAGTTACCCAACGTTGAACAAAAGTATTGTGTGTTTAGTACCTAAGGGTAAGGTTGCTCGAGTTCTATAGATATGTATTTATATTATACTAGCTTCACCGCAAAAATAAACCGCATCAAAATCCGTGACGTAGTTTGGAAGATAATAAGCTCACATAAGGGACATACATACAAAAATAACAACTTTGTTTTATAATATGTAAGGATGTTAGAGATACGCCTTTGTGCGTGAGAATAGCTCGTACTTAGTCGATTTTTTTCTTTCTGTTTACGTCCCTAAATTTAATTTTAGCGAATTCCCTAAAATTATTGATAGAAAACACAAATAAATACCCTACTACTAGGTGCCTCATGCTTAATTTTCTGGTTTTTTTACGTGGGGAATGCATTTACACACTTTGCCTTTCCGGTTGCGAAGGCAACCTTCGTGCTTTGTGTCGGACTACCCACTAAAGCCCGCAGAGTTAGCCGGGTCATGATAGTCACTCAGGTGTTACCATGTCCAGGGCCTACCTTTCTGTTTACGGATCTTTTTCGATTATGTCCGTCGAAACTAACACCAGAGACTGTTTTAATTTTGTAATAATCTTAAATTCCTCATCTATCTAGACCAAATATTATTAAAATTACAATAAATTTTTTGCGTCAGGCCACACACAAACTCGCTGACCAAAAACATTCTTTAGATTCCCGCCAATCAACACCGTGACAGTTGACATTCCTAACAAAATGGCGAAAGCGCGCGAAACGATCACAGACTATAAACAAAAGCGAATGCGGCCAGTCGCGATATGCAAAAATTTTAAAAAAATTATGGGAAATAAAAGAAATAATAAAAAAATATATAAATCCCAACCTTTTTGTTTTCCGCTCCTCGGATGGGCACTCGATGTAAAAAAAAGCGCCCGCTTCTAGACAGCCCGTCACTGTCATGGGACATAAAGGTGTAAATGCACTTTTGATATTTCTTTTTTTTCTTTTTTAATGTATTTATGATTAAAAGTAGGTATCATTTAAGGTATCATTTTGGTGACTTTACTAGCATATTTTCTTCCTATGTTCATACCATTAGCTTTTTATGGAAGACAGGTTAGTTAATATTGAAAATTAGATTATTTAATACATCTTAATAATGAATTAGTACTACTTAAACATATCTCGTATTCTTATCACTTCCAAGTAGTTATGTAAGTAGGTATGACATAATATCTTTACTTTACCTATGAAATATCAGTCTGTTTCTTTATGCATTAAGTACCTTCCTGTAGCTAAATAAAATTAAATGATTTCCTATATGTATGTTACAAAAAAAAATGAGATATAACTTAAAGATGATATTAAAATCAAGCCAACGGTGATTTTTTTGTAATTAATTTTGATCGTAAACAGAACTTTGAAATAACCTTCACTTCACAATGAAATACGGAAGTTAAAAATTCTTGTACATTTGTAAAAACAATTCCGGGAAGCTCCACGTTTGAACAAGGCCAATATTTTATAGAAACTATAATTTATGATATTGATATTATGATGAATTTTTACCCAACTTCAAAAAATGAGGAGGTTATCAATCCGTCTGTATGTTTTTTTCTGTTTGTTACCTCATAACTTTTAACTTGAAGCGATTTTAATGATTCTTTTTTTTTATTTTTATAGGACGTTAGGTATGTCAAATGTCCATGAAAATTTATTTATTTAACTTGAAAGATTATCAGCCGTTAAATTTCTTATTACCTTAAACTAATTAAAAAAAATCTATGGACTTAAAATTCCTAGCTAGTTTTAATTTTCGAACAATTGCAGATAAAAAAAAAATTAAAAAATATGAAAGTAAACAGTAACGTGGTTATGCGAGACGCACGCGATATATCAAAGTGGGCAAAAGTACATTCGCGCTATAACTACGTAGGCGCGCATAGCGACTGGGACGACGTCGGATTAAACCCTGTACACACTTCATGAGTATAACTATAATATATTTTATAGCATTGAAATATTTAAGATGTCTTTTAAACACATTTTAATTATAAATGCATAGTATTAAACGAAATTTGCCGCGTGATGACCTTATTTCAACCTAAGAGGTAGACTCAGACTGGTCTGACTCTACCTTTTACTCTTACCTCTTGCTTAGACTTAACACATAACTTACCTACTTGCTAGTTAAAATGCCGTCTAATTAACGTCCTGCTATTTGTCATAATCCTCTGCCTCAAAGATTAGATTTCAATTTCATATTTCTGTCTCTAATATAGTAAATTATTATAATCTTAGCTGACTGTTATAGCACCCATCGGAAATAGGGCTGCATGATCTATTCTTAATTGGCTTGTATATATCTTTGTCTTAACTATTACGTGGTAGTATAATATGTATTCTATCCGTATTCTGGTACCCATAACACAATTATATAAGCTTTGCCTGGGACCAGAGGACGTTATGTGAAAAGTCCATGAAAAAAAACTATTTTATTTTGTGAAGGATTACTAATCATAAACTCTCTGAAGTAACAGTGAGGGTTGACCATTTTTGTCAACGCAACGATGGCTGATGGAGCAGACAAGTTCTAGAGTAGAGATTGCGAATCAGCAACGAAGACGACCCATACTAGGTGAATGAACGACTTTAAAAATGTGGCCAGCATATACACAAATATACCGCTCATATAGGTGGTTTAAAATTTTAAATTGAGAACAAGAGACTTTAGCCTGGCTAAATCGTACTTTATAAAATAATGACGTTTCATATTACGTATAACCTGTATCATAGACAAACATAGATACATTTTCGCGCACACATAGGTAGTTTTCCAATTACAGAGCATGATGCGACTCAGTGGCGCACAATGCTGAACTATGCTGACGCTTAATTGGAACGTGGATTTAGTTTTCAAATGCACCAGCAGAGTGCGCTAAGTTCAGTGTTGAAAAAAAAATACTAACATAAAATTGTATTCACATTACAAGTGTGGAATATAAAAAAAGTCATTGTTTGTACCTTCATCCATACTTACATTTATTTTTTTAACACAGCTTGAATTAACTTCGATTATTTCCAGAAAACTCCGACGAAACGAAAGCCTTAAAAAAATTTTTAACAATAAATAATTACTAACGATAATATATAAATAAAATTTCAATCAATGCCAACTTATAGAAAAAACACTTGTTAATTTTCTGTCACTGAGTTGGTATCGATTGCACGCATCACGCAAGTACATTACTTTTGAGAGTGCTCGATTGTGCGAACCGTTGCTGTAGTTGAAACATTTAACGTTGAGCATTAAGCCGCATAATGCGCTCTTGTGCTGTAATTGGAAAACTACCATAGATATACAAGCGGCTTCAAACGTGCGTGCAATACTGTGCGTGTATAGTAGCGTAATTTTGCAAAAGCACTTGCAGACACATACTGCAATGAATCATATTACTAATTTTAGGCAATTATTTCTAAAGCAGCAAAACTACTTTCAGTGGATTACCGGGTTTTTACGTAGAGGAGCACAGCCGACTGTCGTGTAAGACAAGGACGGAGAATAAGACGAAGGGTTGCTCCGAGACCAGTCAAGTATAGAGTTTCTATTCTCGTATTTATTGCTACAGAAATACAGTTCACTATGGACATGCATGTTCATAAAGTACTGCATTTAAAATACACGCCAGAGAGATAAGGAATTTATTTTACCGCCTTGTGTTTTTGTGATTTAAACAGGTTTTTTTAGTATGATATTTATATCAAAAAATCGCTGATTTTTTACTGATTAAAAACATATAAGTTTGTGTTTAGAATTGTTTGTTTAAAAAGAGATATTTAGGTTAAGAGTTGAGACCAGAGATGGAATAATTTTGTATCTCAAACACGTTACTTTATGGGAGCTTCGTAACAATAGCAGTAAGGGGGGAGCGGCGCGCGCATCAAGTACCGTATACCGTTGTTCGCGTACGTTAAGATAATAAATCGCATACTTTATAGACATTTTGCCTAGAGAGGATATGCCAAGATAACAGTAACTTTCGTGCGGCCCTGTACGTTATACAGTAGGTACCTACCTATATGTTTTTTTTCTACAGACGTCCGTCTTGCTGTTTTTGCCCTAGGTTACGCCTGAAAAAGTTCACTATTGTATAAGGTATTCTTTATTTCAAATATCGAACGATTATGTTCTTTGATTTTCAAATTATAACAAGTCTGCTTATTTTTTAAATGGGATTGGGGAAATAGGAATTTAGGATCAATTATAAGAATCGTGTTTTTTTCAGCACAGGCATAAAATTTACGCGATTCCATTTTCTTACACTTTGTCTTTTGGCTGTTGATAATCGCACGACAATCGTATGAATAAAAAATAATTATTTATACGACTACTTTATTATTTGTACTAATTACGTTTCATTTATCTTTAGAAATTAAATAAAATAAGGTTTTCGATAAAAAAAAACCCTAACCTAACCTTCACTCGGTTAGCTTCGAGATCTAATAACTCCGCAATTTTTTCCTTTTGCTCCTTAGTTAATCTTCTGCTCCGTGGACAGTGTCGAAAAAGATTTTCACTTTTTTCACGAAAAAAATTCTTAGTAATAAATTGAATAATAAAAAAATAATAATATCCGTATGAATATACTCATTCAAAAAAAAAAGCCGTACAAATAGTCACATCCACGAGTGTCGGATTAATAAAAAATAATTAATTATACGATAATCGTATTATTAGACACTCCCTTATCTTTTTATAGAAATATTCCAGTGTAACTTTACTTACAAGTTACTGAAATATATTAGTCGAGAGCCCAATTTTCTTAAATAATGACGCATTGATATGACAATTATTTCGCTAGCCATATTTTTTTTACAAAATATCAGTCTATGATTTGATCAATAACATTCGGGACGTTAGTACTAACAAGATGACTCACGTATTTTTTTTAATCTGCATTCCAGACTATCGAAACCATGAAGGTATAGATAAAAAAAAGGAGGCCATACTTGGAACATCGGTTTGAGGCAAATACCTACGTATCTCTATCTCACTCTCTGTGGTCTGACCTCTCTTTTTAGTGTGGCCTTAGTACTGCTATCTCCTTATTAAAATCTCCTAGTAAATTCTTAAAAAGAGTCACCACACATATCAAATCACAAGTTAAACACTGTCATTTGATAGTGTTTAATCGTAACTATAAATAACTAGTTGAAATACGATGAATGAAATTAAAAATAATAAAATAGTAGATCACGGATGCTTTTCATGGTTGACGAATCAGTGAATTATTTTCCCCATTTCCTAAGGATTTCGTAATTTGGCAACATTGGTCACCATATGTCAAGTTGTCGACAAAATTGTGCCAATATGTCGGTTGTTTACTTTACGGTTCACAGCTTCGTTTCAAATTTTCGACTCTAATTATTTTTATAATTAAAGAAATGGTGCAAACTTGTGTAGTGCGTGGTTGCGGTAGTACGTGGTGTCCAGGAGGTGATATACAATTTCACGCGTAAGTGTTTAGATCGTGATTTCTGGCATTGAATAACTGCAAACATATTTCTTTGTATTTTCAATTAAATACTTCATAAAATGATTAAACAATGTTTTCAGCATACTTCTAACTAACTATACTGATAACGATGTAAAGATCTAATAGTCTTACATTGAATTTCATGGACTTAGTGCAATTTTATCTTTCTTGTTTACAAGAAGTAATTTTGAAAGAGTGTGACCATACTGAGGACATATCTAGGACTTTCTGTGGGACCTGAACTAAATTATACATGTTTGCTTAGTCATTTAATTTTTATTTCACATTATTTACAACATTAATATACTTACCTACAATATTATTTTTTTAGATTTCCTAAAAATAGTACCCAGAGGAAATTATGGTTATCCATTGTACCATTGAAAATGAAATTTTATGAAAGTGCAAGGATTTTTTAAAACAAACAGCAGTTCCTACTATAATTACAAATCAAGAAGCAGTATCACCTTGCAAGGTAAAATTTCAAGTATCTATTTACAAACTCCTTTAATTGTCTCACATGTTATACAATGTTAAATATTTGAATTTATAAGGAATATAAAAACTAGTATGAAAAAAAATACCCCACCAGTATCAGGAACATTTTCCAAACTACCGGCGCTCGAGGCTCCAGAGATAATTGCTGCTTTCTGAACCAGCCCCCCCCCCCCCGATCCGACTGCCTAATGAGAGCCTTACATTATTATTATGTTTCAGAAATGTAGTAGTTCGAATATATGGCAAAAGGCTATATTTTGTAAAATATATTATAATTTTCAGATAGACAGTTCATTACAGGAAGAGTCTATGGGGCAAGTAGCTACTCTGGGTGTACCAAATCCTAGCTCTGGCATTTATGAAAGTAATCCTTCCTGATGGGCCAACTCAGAGAAAACAATATAGAAAACAAATTAATTAATGTTGTATCACAACATTTTACTCCTCTGTTGCAAGAAATGTTTAAGCATCCCATCACGGACTCAATTTATTGCAATGATTTGCATGAAAGCGTATTAATTAAGAAAATTGCAAATTCATTTTTTAACACTTAAAGAGTCATACAGAAAATATACTTAGTGATTTACGTGGTAAGAGACAGAAATTACACAAAACAATAATATTTAGTCATGTATAAAAGAAAAGTTATTAAATGATTTTAATTTGGAAAGTGCTGTTGTTTCTTTTTTGCCCTTTTTTTGTAACTTTATTATCGTTCCTATTATAGCCCCCTATGATATATGTCACAGTCAAAACTTATAACCACTCAATAGACTGTAAGCTCTCGACAGTAGTACTTTTGACTGAAATTATTGAAAACTAATTTTACCCAATATAGCTGTTTAAATGTAATTTTAACTGACTTGCCTAGCGCCAAGTAGTGGAACACAAGGCACAGGGAGCCAAGGGCAACCCGACAAGGGTGGGTTAGGTTTTTAGCTCCCGTCATGCCATTCATGATAGGTTCCTTTAAACGCTGTAGACAGAAATATACGTAAAAATTGATTTTGACTGATTCTCCGTTCTTCCGTCAGCCACTTTTAACCACATTCATATTGTCAGTTAAAATGACTATTAACTACAGATTTTCCGACAAACTAATTTTAATCAACGTAACGTATTTTTTTTTTCAGAAGTATTATTGACCGAATTTGCCCTTTAACTGACATTAATAAATAGAAATACATTGGCTAACCCAGAAATATAGGAAAAACTATTGTCCAGTATGTATTCATAATGTTTAATTAGTCTGCAAAATTAATGAAACATATATCTTTTGCGATTTCATGGTTGGTCCCTTAATAACAGTACATGTTTAAAAATATGAGTACAATAACCCTTTTTCGTTTTTACGCTACCTACACAAAAAGTTATGTTTCCACTTAGGTATGCCAAATAGATTTTATTGTGTAACTTGTTTTGTTTACTAAGAAATTACTAACACCTTGTTATTTTTAACCGGCTTCAAAAAAGGAGGTTCTCAATTCGTTGGAATCATTTTTCTGTATCTTTGTAACATGTATTTAGGTCTGAAATAAAGGTTAATTATCATTATTTTATCTCAAGCAGATCTCACAATCATTCATTAATTTCGTATTGCCGTAGGAACTACACCTTTGTTCTAGTAATTATCTATTTCCCACCAATATTCTATAGGTACATCGTACATACGAACTAGGAAATTTTACGTGTTTATAAATGTAAAAAGAATAATAAATTTAACAACCGAACCTCCAGTTACTGTTAAAAAACTAGAATTATCCAAACTTTCACGCGATAACAAACAGTTTGTTTTTTGAGTATTTTTTTTACGCACAGTACATAAAGTATCTCGACACATAAAATCTATACGGGCTAGGTCTTAGAAGTGAACATTTTGTTGACACTATATGGAACACAACTACTTGAAGTTTTGTCCTGGAAGAAATACAATAAAGGTTACCCTACTTAGAAAGAAAGGGTTTGACCACAGTGAGCGAGATAGCCATACATCATTTTTGCTTCAAGTAGGTATTCAGAGTCTGGACTCCACTTTTATCTGTACCTTCATGATCGAAACAGGACCAATTACACAGAGTAACCTTGTACATTCTTTTAACTATATTATTATACTATATTGGATTATGTTGAATGTTGATTGTTGATTTTGACTTGGCTTCACCAGCCTATAGCTAGAGGCATTCTTAAGAATACCATCGAATTAATATAGGTTTTCGAGATAAGGTAAGTAGATTCAATACTACGTTAAAATAAAACCTAAAAATAAGTATGAGTTGCACGCCAAGGGTTCGGGTATCGTATTATATTCCTCTTATTCCCGACCCCAAATAATACCGACCCAGGATAAAGGCAGAAGAATGACTATGATGAGTAACTATTTTTATTGTATAGTAATAACTGATATAAAAATTGTGAAATTTTCAGTTCTCTAGCTAACACAGTTCCTGAGATACAGCCTGGTGATAGACAGATGGACGGTCAGACAAATCTCAGTAATAGGGTCCTGGTCCATCCTTTTAACACAAAAGCATATGTATTGTGTTGAAATTTTAATTTTTGTCGTGTACGAGATCAAATCATAGTATAGTATATAATAATAGCATCAGAGACGTTAAAATATTCATCATTATCATCATGGCATCATACCTTTTTTCCCGGGGGGTAGGCAAAGACCATAGACCGCCATCTGTTACGATCCAAACATTCTTCCGTGGCTTCATACACACTCATACGGTCATACATGCCTGACAGCTGTAAGTGCTACGCACTTGACCCTTTTGAAGTATACCGGTGATGCAATCGGGAGTATATTTTTCTCGGGCGTCCTTTCCCAGCGTTTTCACTTACCTCTGCCGTGTAGGTATATGCCTTTGGTTAAGCGTCTAACATCCATCCTCTCCATACGGCCAAATCGATTAAGCATACTTTTCTCCATCTTAGTCACTATATCCTATATGGTATCGAATTCTAAATCATTATGATGATTTTGAATTCGATATATATGACGATAATATATATGACGGGCTTCGTGATCTAGTGGTTCATATATCGGACTGCCGATCAAGAGGTCGCGGGTTAGAATCCCGCTCGGGACAATCATTTGTGTGATTTTTCTAATTGTCATACAAATGTTTGTACTGCGTCTGGATGTTTCTATGTATTATAAGTATGTATTTACAAAAGAAAAGTAGTATATGTATTCTATCCGTATTCTGGTACCCATCACAAGCATATAAGCTTAGCTTGGGTCTAAAAGGCGTTGTGTAAAATGTAAAAAAAAAAAAAGTTATAGATACGAACATTTTAGGTTATATCTCCTCTCTTCTCCAGCCCATTTAGATCCCACTGTTGGGCACAGGCCTCCTCCATTTTGGAGGGATTATGGTCTACTGTGCCGCGCTGACCTGGCGTGTTGGCACAGGGTTTGTTTTCGAGTTTTCCGTCTCTCACAGTCACAGAGGATGTTATCTGTGTGCAATATCCCTTAGCTGACTTTTGCAGCACTCTTGGGAGGAGATGGGAAGGTGACACTTGTATTCTTAATCCGTCACCACACGGACTTCAATGGCATCAGAGACTTTAAAATATTTTAGTATCGTATTCAAAATCATTATCGATACGAACATTTTAGTTAGTATAGCCTCGAGCGAATTAAAAACCTATTATGTAGTAATTTTTGTGAGCGTTTGTAAAATCGTTCAAATTGCATAATATAGGGTTTTGTTAACGCTTAGGGTTTTATCAAATGAAAATAGTTTATACATTATAATTATGTGGTAACAATGGTTTAGATATTTTTGGTGGTATAAATAAGATTGCTTTTTTTATTGGGAGGAGGCCTGTGCCCAACAGTGGGACGTAAATGGGCTGGAGAGAGAGATTTTTTTTTAAATTTTTTTTTTCGGTCATACGTTAAACAACATGCTTGATAATCCTGAATATTTTTTTAAATTGTTGCATTATCTTCGGTCCGGTATGTGTGCAAAATTTCAGATCAATCCGACTACTGCAAGTGGATGAAAATCACTTTGAAAGATTCCGTTTTATATCGTTGATTATTTAGTTTTAAACTTTATGTGTCATTTAGATGAATACATTGATATATACGTACCGAACTAATAAAAGTGTTAGAAATACTATATTACCGGCTAACACTCACAGTAATGGGATCGAGGCGTGCACTGAGCACGCCGGAAGGTCGCAGACGCCGCTGCGCACTCGTCCTGAAGATGAGCATCGGATATGCTCGAAACCTGGGTCGACATCTTCGATCCCAAAACTGTGAGTGTTAGCCGGTAATATAGTACATATTTCTAATATGACTCAAACTCACGAAAATTTCAATACGAAAATAATAAAAGTGTGTTAACTAATAATAATAATTAATAAATATTCATGTACATTACACACAACGCCCTCTGGTCCCAAGCTAAGCTTATACGCTTGTGTTATGGGTACCACATACATACATTATACTACTTTTTTTTTGTAAATATGTACATACTTATAATACATAGAAACACCCAGACGCCGTACAAACATTTGTATGACAATTAGAAAAATCACACAATGATTGTCCCGAGCGGGAATCGAACTCGCAACCTCTTGATTGGCAGTCCGTTACATGAACCACTCAACCAGGAGGCTTGTTAATTACACCCTTATTCACAAACAATATTTTCAGTACTTAAGTGTTGATGCACTGTGCAAAGGGTAACACTTCTCAGTGCGTTCCGTTCATCGAGCCTTTGTATTCATAGACAAAACTTAGCTACGTTCAGTTTAACAAACGCATAGTGCGCTTCACCACTTAAGGGCCTACATCAATATTATCGTATATCATCGCCGCCACGTACATATTAACACAGCCAGTAGGCACAGAAAATGAAGAATTAGGGATACTTTTCCTATTTACTCAAAATCTACTAAATATATTTTAATTCTGATTTACGTGTTTCTATATATAATAGTTACTTATGTTTTTAAAGTTATTTCATTAGTTAATACGCGATAATAGACCGACAAATGAAAAAAATAAAAAAATTGAGAGGTTGTTTCGCCAAGATTTTCTATCGAGAAAACTTTTTTCAATCGCGTTTCTGAGTTTATGCGATCCTAGATCATATATTGAAAAAACATATACTTAAAAATTAGAGCTCTAGCCATTCAATCTAAAGAAACAATGAAAACTTCGTACGTAGAAAAATGCACGAAGCTATTTTGGTATCGTCTTAAGTATTGTTTGTGAAATAATTTTGCTAGCCCTGTGCGTCCATGCCTACTATGAGACCTCACAGTAACGTTTGTGAATACGGCTGTAAGAGTGATAAGAGTAATAATTGTAATAAACTAACCATTTACATTACCTTCTTTATTAGAATACTTATTTAAATTTTTTGCTGTCACCGCCCCATATCCTTCCCAAGGTACTGTAAAAACCAGCTAAGAAATATTGCACACGCTCAGGTAAAATCCTATATGAGATACTGAACTCGAAAATAAACACGTGCCAACACACCAGGGGCTCAATTCTGTAGGAGGTATTATAATAGCAGACTGATCATAATACCTCCTAGGGTAGCGGAGGCCTGTGCCCAACTGTGGGACGTTATAAGCTGGAGAGAGAGTGAGAGACGTAGCTATCAAATCATTTCTTGTAAATTTGGACCCATATAAATGAGGTACACAGTGAGAAAGACGGTCTAAGAGTGACTTAAACTTCCTGATAACTGCTTATGGTCTTATTCATAATGACTTATCGGAGGTTTAAACGGACATTTTATCGGAGAGATAATAAACGTTTTAGCGTAAAAAGACTATTATGAAGAACAATTTTTGACTGTTTTCGTGAACCGATTTTAGCGAACTTTAAAACCTCCGATAAGTCATTATGAATAAGACCATTAGGGTTTAACAACGAGTTTTCCATTTCATAGAGGATTTTAGATGTTAGCTGCCTTTTATAGCACCCTGTGTAGGAAAAGGGGTAGTAACACTTGTCTTTTTAATCCGTCACCACACGGACATAATATACAATAGCTGACCCGGCAAACGTTGTTTTGCCATACAAATGTCAGGGTAGACAAATAATTTGCAATAAAATAATATTGCGACTATAAATTGAAATTTAAGCTATCCTATCTTTCAAGTTGGGTCAAATTGCACATAGTGTGCCAATTTAATATAAAATCGGTTAAGTAGTTTAGGAATCCATCGCGGATAAACATCGTGACAGGAGATTTATATAAATAAAGATTAGTAGGACAGAATGTGAGGGCAGAGAGCAAGGCGTTTGTGTGTGTAATTCGTAAAAGATGATTTGATTGCAATAATAAACAATATTTTATAAACCCTATCGGTCGCCATTTTGAAAGTCTACCATCTGTTGCACTATAACCGGAAGTGCGTCGCGCGACCGGAAGCAGGTGCGTATTAGTTCCGCTCACAATACAAGTACTGCACCGGTGAATATCGATACAAATTTAACTTATACACTTATTTTAACTTTACTACATCGTTCTAAGGATTATTATTCAGCATTTTAAAATTTTATTAGATTGGTAATTAAGAAAGATATATGCATAATCTCTATTATTGTAGCAATAAAAATAGTTTTTGCATAATAAATAATTTAACAGGGTAAAAGGATACTTTCTATTCTTTTTTAAGATTTAAAAAAAAAAAGTAGAAACTAATAAAGTACGAGTTGGATTCGCATTCGGTTTTGTGCAATTAATCATCATCATAACATCACGCCTTTTCCCATGGGGGTAGGCAGAGATTATAGAGCGCCATCTGCTACGTTTCATACTCGTACTTCCTTGTTTTCATTCATACAAATAAATCTGGTCATAAATGCACGGACTGTTGTACTATTAGAATCATAATGTAAACCTTTAAAATTTTCTCGTTTTTGCAACATTTTGCAGTAATGCTTCGCTCCTATTAGTCGCAGCGTGATGTTATATAGCTTATAGCCTTCATCGATAAATAGACTATCCAACAAAAAAAGAATTTTTCAATTCGAATCAGTAGTTCCTGAGATTAGCGCGTTCAAACAAACAATCAAACTTTTCAGCTATAAAATAATAGTAAAAATTTACCGCCTACAAAAAATGAAATTATTGTAAACAGTTGTAATTACCTTATCTGTACATTAATTATGTATTTGTTTATATACACGTAGTAATTATGATGATGACGGATCTCGTGGTGGCATTGTGTCGGGTTGTTATTAGATCCAGACCCTAGACAGGACAATTTTCTTGCTTGTGGGATACCATAGAAATCATGTTTAATTTGGGACCACAGGATGCTGTGTGATATCCTTACTAATATCTGTGCTAATATTATATTTCTTATTTATGTATGTAATTAATGTATGTAAAACTTATTCATCTATGTAATTTGTGATGTTAAATAAATGATAAATGATGATATTCCTGCAACATTAGAACTAAACAAAAATGAAACTTAAATGAGAATGTAGTTTTTGATGAAATTTAAAGACTTTAGTCTTCAAATACTTCCTTTAATTTTAGGACATAACAATAACTATGTTTAAATCGGGTCAATAGTTCTAGCGTAAAACAGCAATAGACAGATTTATTTTCGTTTTTATAATTGGCAATTAATAATTTAATTTAATTTACACGATGTAATATTTTTGCATTATTTAATTAAATTGTATTTAATTTATGAAATGAATGAATGAATGAAATGAATGAATGAAAAATCATTTAATCACGTAGACACAATTTTTTAGAAAAATTATGTGCTTATGACATGTCCAATTTTTTTTTTTCCCTACCACTTATTATGTATACTTATTTATGTCTTAAGACGATACCAAAATAGCTTCGTGCATTTTTCTATGTACGAAGTTTTCATTGTTTCTTTAGATTGAATGGCTAGAGCTCAAATTTTTAAGTATATGTTTTTTCAATATATGATCTAGGATCGCATCAACTCAGAAACGCGATTGAAAACAGTTTTCTCGATAGAAAATCTTGGCGAAACAACCTCTCAAATTTTTAATTTTTTTCATTTGTCGGTCTATTATCGCGTATTAACTAATGAAATAACTTTAAAAACATAAGTAACTATTATATATAGAAACACGTAAATCAGAATTAAAATATATTTAGTAGATTTTGAGTAAATAGGAAAAGTATCCCTAATTCTTCATTTTCTGTGCCTACTGGCTGTGTTAATATGTACGTGACGGCGATGATATACGATAATATTGATGTAGGCCCTTAATAAGTAATATATCTATGTCTTATGTTAATCGCATCAAAACGAAAGTTTAAATGTGAAAACGTGGTAGGTAATAAGTATTGAAGTACACTGCCTGCCATCTAGCGTCGAGTGGAGAAATCAAAAAAGAAGGAATACTTGAGGGCGTAGTAGTTCTGAATAGACATAAAAGATGGCAATATAAAAAAAAAATCAGATTAACGTAATAATTCGTTGCTCCGTGTGGGTGACGGATTAAGAATACAAGTGTCACCACCCCCACTTCTCCCAAGGGTGCTGTGAGAATCAGCAAAGGGATATTGTACACAGATAATATTCTCTGTGTGAGACGGATCACTAAAAAATAAACCCTGTGCCAATACGCCTGGTCAGCGCGGCACAGTAGACCATAATCCCTCACAAAGTGGCAGTGGCGGATTTATAGATTTGCCGCCCGTAGGCTATTCAATTTAAATTTTGATATCTTAGTCCACAATCATATCAATTTTCTATCAATAAAATTCCAACTTTATAATTTGTGCTCCATCATCCTCGTTACATCAACTTTTCCCATATAGTTATTATTATTGAAAACTCGTGTTCGATCCTTGATTATTTTTACAGCAAATAATTATCAAAAACATTATAAAGGAAAAAATATCTCAATCATATAGCACTTTTAAAGTTAGGTACTATACAAATACGACCACGCAACTACATGCGTTAAGAGGATACCAAAATAGCTTCGTGCATTTTTCTACGTACGAATTTTTCATTGTTTCTTTAGATTGAATGGCTAGAGCTCTAATTTTTAAGTATATGTTTTTTCAATATATGATCTAGGATCGCATAAACTCAGAAACGCGATTGAAAAAAGTTTTTTCGACATGTACATATTAACACAGCTAGTAGGTATAGAAAATGAATAATTAGAGATATTTTTTTTTGTTTACTTAAAATCTACAAAATATATTTTAATTTTGATTTACGTGTTTCTATATATAATAGTTACTTATGTTTTTAAAGTTATTTCATTAGTTATTATGCGATAATAGACCGACAAATAAAAAAATAAAAAATGAGAGAGGTTGTTTCGCTAAGATTTTCTATCGAGAAAACTTTTTTCAATCGCGTTTCTGAGTTTATGCGATCCTAGATCATATATTGAAATTCGAACGTCGAATTTCGTTCGAAATTCGAATCGTACTATTACTGGAAGAAAGCAGTAAGTGATTTTTTGAAATTTTTGTTTGAAATTTTTGACGCAAGTTCACTCACGTCTTTTTTTACGGGTAGTACGATATTTTATCCTTGCTATCTCTGTTAGCTACCACAATCGAGATTTTGGAATAGAAAATTATTGGGCGTCTCGTCATAATAAAGCTACTCACGGAAAATCAGCTTGATAGTAATCAAGTGAAAAAAATGTACTACGGATCCCGTACTATAGCTAGTTAAGCTGTCGGCGTGGAATTTCGAAAATGTTTCCCATTTTTGCAACACTTTTTACTAATGCTTAGCTCCTAATAGTCACAGCGTGATGTTATATAGCCTATAGCCTTCTTCGATAAATGGACTATCCATCACAAAGCCAGTTTGCCAGTTCCTGAGATTAGTGCGTACATACAAACAAATACTTCCGCTTTAAAATTACATATTAGTATAGATTCGACGGATAAGGTAGGGTAAAAATTATGCAAAGAAAACAAACAATACCGTTCGGTATATGAAGTTATTATATTTTCAAAGAACATTTTTTTTTAATCTCAGCATAATTTCGTTCAATACAACTTGTGAAACAATATACGACCCACTGTTTATTTATATATACCATAATATTATGTAACAAGTAACTAATATAATTTACTTTAAATACCATTATAATTATTGTGACTTGATCATACAATTTTTCTACACACTTTGAGTCAATACAAAAAGTTAAATCGCTCTTGGCTGCGTTACGTCGAAAAGACATGGAATAGTACCTACCTCAAAAATTGTCTATGCCAAGTAAAAAAATTAAATTATACCAATAAAAAATTTGAAAATTAAAAAAAATTATGAGCCAGTGTTTAATTTTTTTATTGCGTCCATTCAGGAGGGCTGACTTCCCTTTAGATTTGCCAATGATAAAGATATCAGTGTTTAAATAAATTGCTTACTAGTCTCAGACTAATTAAACTAGCCATAATTTATTATGATTTAAAAATAATTTATAGGTACTCTATTCAAATTGCTCTATCACTTCACTTTGTTTTTTTTTTTGTTAGTCATATTGCCTTTCTATAAAAAATCGATTTATAAATGCATTCTTTTCTTTTTTTTTTTAAAGTTTTAGGGTTGCTTATGTTTTTTTGTTTGCCAATTAATTGCAGTCCATCTTAAAAATAATACAGGAATTATCAATGATTATCCTTAGGTGTCATTTCCATTATAAATATTATCGACGTAGCGCAGCACCATTATACATCCGCCTACCATACATTATACAAACTACAATCAGCGACCGTGTATAAAAGCCATAGAATATGCCAACACTCTATAATTTGTGATTAAATAATATAACATTTTTTTTAATATATTAAAATTAGTGGGAGATAGATTAGGAAGGATCGGACTAAAACCTAAGGAGTATGGACATTTAAAAAACTTTTGATGTTCTTATGACTATATTATTGAAGAGTTACAGATTAAATATTACCAGTATATCAATTTCCCTTAAATTTTTATGTTTTATGTAGTGAAGATTTTTTTCTTTTCGATGTTTCTGACAGCGATAATCCAATTCATGAAAACGGGACATTCAATTATTAAAAAACAATTGCTTAAAACAGCAATAAGTTTAAATTGTTAAATACTTAACTAGATGTACAAAATAATGATTTTTATCTCATTACAGGGTGTTTTGAAATTATTTGTTTTTTTTTCTTTTTCATATTTCGCACATGTAAAAATATTTACCGAAGTTTCTTCTTCTTCTTCATGCCTATAAAACGTAAAATATTTCTTATTTCACCAAAACTTTTTAATAATAGGCATTGGTCCTTCGAGCCGGATCAAAATCGTATTACTACTACAAAATTACTATACGGTGCTAATAATATAGTAGTCATACTATTGATATTATAATTATTAAAATTAACAATTAATTAAGAATTATAAAAAAAGAAAAAAAAGCTACTTTAAGCGCTCCTTTGAGTTTCCTATGCTGATTCTTTCTCTAGATTGCCTCAAACGGTAACAGGAATAAAAATTTAAATTTCTCAAATCACCTATTATTGTAATTTTGTACTTAAATACATAGAGTTATTTGTCACTCCACTATAATGTCAAAAGAAATAAGATTTTATTTTAATAGTAAGTCTCAAACGAATGACCTATGAATGATTTCAACACCACCCTGTAACATATAAATTATGTGTGACTATAAAAAAATATATTTCATAAATTGGATTTCATAGACACCGGTACTATTATTATCACAAATACAATACTGTTGTATAATGTTTTTATTTATTTATTTTTATATAAAAAGCTCAAAACATGTAATATAAAACCACACATTTATGTGGGTAGTTTGATAGCTGCCGTAACGGATGTATTGACGTCCTCTCAAACTCCCTCGGGTAGTCATTTGAACGCTATCATTCGAACAGAACGGACGTCCCTGCTCTTGCGCTTAGCAATTGAGGCCTAACAAAAAATATTTCTTTATCGACTTAGTTAGAATGTAAGGCAGTGCTTTTGACATTGTACAAGCTTTCTCAAGAAAAAACTGAGAACACCAAATTTTTAAAGGGATTTTAATGAATAAGAAGCTACAATTTATCATAATGATATGCTGTTAGCTTTGAATGTTTTTCTTAGAATTTGTGCATGATATGTAATAATTTATTGAAAACCTGCTAGATAAACACACAACGCAAATTAAAGTCTAATTTTATTATCAGTGTCCACTAAATTAAATACCTAAGGCCGAAATATTGGGATAAGAAGTTAAAACCTCTTTTTAGTTGTAAAATATTTTTAATTTTCTAAATTATAGTTCTAATACAACGCATTATTTTTTTAAAATTATTTTTTCAGTGGGAATTATACTTCGAATACAAGATGGAGGTTTCAGAATTTTATTTTCAACGCGTTGTATTATAACTATTTCAATATATTACTTAATATGTTAAAGCATTGAACATTGATAGATTTGACTAGATTTAAGTTAAAAATAGACATCAAGTGTTCTAGAATATTTGTAATTATTGCTCTATTTAGGTTATACATTAACGAGTGCCGTAACCATTTATAATAAATTATTTTGTTCCATCAATCCAACAATGAAATTGTCTAGTAATAACAAAAAAGAAAAAAAAAAACAATAATGAAAAAAAAAAAACAAAACTTTATTTATGTACAGTAACAACTTTATAAAATTGGAAGGTTCAGAAGTTGCAAGCGGGCGTTTTCTTTTTTTTTTAATTTTTTTTTGGTTGTTAATGCTAGTGATAAGCGTTGATGAGTTGGTAAGGTAGCGGTGATGGGTGACTAATGCGGTGATGAGAGCTAAAGCCACAAACAGATTTACGTTTTGACTTAGCTGCTTTCGTGTTTACAGCACTGTAGCTGGGATGTCCTCCTCCTGTATACGAATTACAGTTAAAAATCATAATTTCATAATAATATTTCTTGGAATAAGATATCAGTAGGAATTCCATAGATTAACTTTATAGATATTTTAAGAATCAGCTTAGAAAAACTTTAGATCGTTCTCAGACTAACTTATATAAACTAAATAATAAACGAATTACCAAAAGGTTTGACTGTCAAAGTCAAAAAATCCTAATAATCTGTCTTCTGCAAAGCTCACTATAATTTATTTTTGCTTTTTAAGACGCTTAGGTATATTAGTTCAGTATGTATCTATCAATGTATTAATCTATGTAACGTATTCTTTCAAAGTGATTTTCAACCACTTATAGCAGTCGGATTGATCTGAAAATTGCACACATAGTTCCGATGGAATTGCAATAATAAAAGAAATATTCGGGATTTTAAAGCGTATTTTTAGTTTTAGAATTATTATGTAGATTATTTATAACTTGCCACCCATTTATTTATAAGGATAAAGCATCGGGGAATCTTTTTGAGTTTTTTTTTGTAAACTTTTTTTTTGGTAGTTATTTGCTATGACAGTGCACAAACCAGAGACAGGTGCGTTTGTGTAGCAAAGCTTTTTTATGCTTTTTGCTTGTGCTTGTTGTTAAAATGACACATTGTAAACAATGCTACAGATTATTAATGGTTAATTTATGGCGTTACCTACATAGTAGGTAATTAATTTCTTGTTTGGAACATAGAAAAGGCCTATAGTTTTAATGCACCTAGCCTGCCTAGGCATTTCAATTCATACCTACGCTTATGCTAACGTAATTTTCAAAAATCATTACCAATCGCAGTAGTATATGTACCTATTAAAAGCGTTTATGTATTTCAGTTTTCATGAATAATTAGTGTCAAATCAGCTATTATTATCTTAATAATTATTATTATTTGTAAGATATCATCAGATCATTTAAAGTGTCGTATCACAAACACGCACACATAAAAAATGTTAGTTGAGCAATTTTTTTATAGTAACTTTTTTTTTAATTTAGTCGTTAATTTGGCGCGTTATGACATGTCAAAATGGCGTCGAAAACAACATAAGTTATTTAAAATGAAGACAAAAGTATTAAATTAAGAAAATATTAATAAGTAATAAAATTTTATAGTTCGGAGTGTAACAAAAGCAGAAAAACCGACTTTCCATGATTATCTAGGGACAAAGCAATTAATATGTTTGCATTTTTCGACAAGGTATATTTCAAATTTCAAGAATTTCATAGGACATATGGATCTCTTTTAAGACGTGATGTTTCATTTTTCTTTCTTTGTAAGTACTTACCTACTTCTTTAGCCATTCTATTCTCTTAACTTTTCAGTATTAGGTTGGTATGACGAATATTATGATAATAACAGTATGAAACCCTTCTTGCGCAAGTCCAACTCTTAATTGATCGGGGTTTTATTTTTAGGGTTTTGTACTAAAAAGAAAATCTTATAGTCTCACTACGGTGTCCATCTGTCTGTCCACAGTCGTGATATTTTTGCGTGCGATGTATTTTGGAGTGAGTGCAAAAGTGAAAATTTGCTACATTTATTTTATTTATTTATTTAATATACATAAAACATTTACAATATCTTTACAGGATATCCCAATACAATATTGCAAGTAATAAATTAAATTTTATATAATAAAATCATTTACAATGTACCTTTGCGGATTCTGTGAATTTCGGCATGCTACATTGTTAAATATCTAAATGCGAAGAAATTAAATTAACTAATTGTATCGCACCACGTATCGCACACATACGAGTAAATGGAAAGGATTAGTATACTTCGAGTACGTTGTAAATAATATGGTAAACTCGTATCTTGGTTTACTAATGACAATTTGTAATGTTTATTAGCATTGCGTTGAGCCCCCCGGTAAAGAAAGGGGGCCAGTCTTGCCGGGTCATGGTAAGGCTCAAGGCACCACCATGGCCCGGCAGGGCAGAGAGAGGAGATTTTTTTTTTAATTAGCATTGTAATAATATCTTACCATGGGAGAATATCGTAAATTCGGAGAAAAATTACGATTTTTGTCCAATCCAAATCAATTTATCTTGTTTGAGAATTATTAAACTCGAAATTAATTTATAATCTACAGATATTAGGGCTTTCAATATATTATGCCAATTGAGAGTTGCATTAAAAAGTAAAATATAGTTAAAGATTTGGCGAAGGTTCATATTTGACTTTATTGGCAAAAAAATTGGGCCTATCAAAGTAAGACTTCGAGATTTAATTCAAAATCATAGCAGTTGAGGACCCTACCTTTTTATTTGAAAGTATTTTCTGTACCTATGTCAGGATAAAGCATCCAAACCATGCTTGCACCCACATTCTCAATAGTTTTACTTGTATACCCAAACAATTACATTGTCGTCCACTATTGGTAGTAGCTCATCAGCCAAGGTCAGATCTGGCGTAGAGCCTTCCTGGTCTGTGGTTAGAGATTCCATTGCACTACGTCCTAGCTGTAAAATGCACTCGTTCTGAAAAAAGAAAGTAAAACCTTAGGATTAGACCTTTGTAAATATATGACCTTGACCTTTTAAGGGCAAGGTCAAATATATTTTTTCAATCTAGCTGACCTTGGACCGCTACTATAAGGTTTTAGTAACAGTTCTTTTTGTCTGTTCATTTTCTTCGAAACAATCCTTGTCCAATAATATTATTTACAATATAATCTTATATATAAAATTCACGTGTCACAGTGTTAGTTACCGTACTCCTCCGAAACGGCTTGACCGATTTTCCTCAAATTTTGTGTACATATCCTCTGAGGTTACAGGTCTGAGAATCGGCCAACATCTATTTTTCAAACTTTTTTTTTTAGTATGGCAAAACAACGTTTGCCGGGTCAGCTAGTATTATTATATAATTTGGTGCTGTCTAAAGTCAAAAGTTATACGTATTTACATTCATACATATATTTGGATGGTTTCATTTTTATTTACGGGTATCTAAGTACTGCGAGGAGAGTCTCTACCTGGGCTTTCCCATTTTAAAATCTCGAATGCCAATGCCGTTGCCCGGGTAGTATAGTACCCAACCATCGCGCTACTATATACATAAATCAACGATCACTTTTACAATATCCAAAATTTTGATGTAAGACTCAGAAGTAAATCTTAAAGAGAATAAAAATATACTATAGACTCTATGTTTGAATGTTTCTTAATAGATACATCAATGTTTACCTCTGTCTTAAGCCTATTGAGCAGTTTATCTCGTTCTATCCTGAGCGCATCGCATCTATTTGTCTCACTCTCATCCAATACTCCTTTGACTTCAAGCTCTGCTATTTGTGAGTCTTTCTCGCTTACCGCGCTCTCCAGGACATCTTGACTGAAATTCGTAATGTATATTAATTTGAAAAAACTTTGTATTTCTAAAACAATATTAAAAACAATATTTTATACCTGTAGTGACGGACTAGGAATATAAGTGTCACTAAGCCTTTTTTTTCAGCTGTAAAAGATAGCTAAGGAATATTGTACACAGATAACATCCTCTACGAAAACTCGAAAATAATGTGCCAACACGCCTGATTAGGGTGGCACAGTAGAACATAAGCGCTCCCAAAGTGGAGGAGGCACGTGCCCAACAGTGGGACGTTAAAAGGCTGACGAGAGAAAGAGAAAGCGAGAGATATTAGAAGATTTATTATTTATCAACAAATATTGTATTTCTAAATAGAGTATCGGTAATAAAGCGGCAAATAATAACCCAATACGTCATTATAGGAATATCGGCAACCAAAACTTAAATACTGCCTATCTACAGAGTTTAAATTGCAAAAATAATGTGACAAAATCTCTTCCCCAAATGGAAATAAAAAAAAGACGTGTGTCACTCGGGAACTGCCGCGGTAAAGCTATTGCATAGTATTTTTTTATTAACTTATGCAATTACATAGACTTAGTATAGATCAAGACGTAACACTCGGTACAACGAATCTGGCCTGCTTCTTTTTTTAGTTGAACACATTAAGAAAAATAAATGATAGAGACCTTATTTAGTAGCCTTTCTAACTCTTTCTTTTTGAGCTGGAGTAAAAGAGAAAGCTAGTAAGAAGAAAAGAGAAGGCAAGGCTACTATTTTACTTTTATACCGTAAACGGGCCGGGCCTTGGGACAAATCAATGTTTCCGAGTTGTTCCTCCCTACTTATAACCTCCTTGTGCAATTATAATTAATTATTTATTTTATTTATGCAAGAATCTAAATACCATAAACTAAAATAAGATTAATAATCCTTATTTACTGATGCTTACATCTGACCATTGTTTATGGTAATTATGATAAAATAGCGATTGTCAATCAAATGTTAATAAAATAACAAGTAACGCCAAAACTGACATGAGTCACCAGCGCGAACAGCGAAACGGCGCCGATATGTAAGGATTTTTACGCTATTTCCGTTACCTACGGAATTTAAATTTCGAACTTTGTGCATTTAGTCTCCACGCTCAAGGCCCGCGATAGAAGCTATGCAATAGCTTAAAAAATATTGTAATAGGTATAGCCAGCATTAAGTTGAAATCAAGATATGCCTGTAATAGTGTAGGCAGAATTTAGCTTTCAACAGTCTTTTACAAAGAACCGTAAAGAACCGCAGAGTACCCTAACTAATTATCACCATGAACATTCAAATGATATGTATAATTAAAGGTTTTCATACACTTACATAACATGCGACAAAGTTCGCAACACATGGTCCCTATCATTTTGACACCGTGTTAGTTGTTTCTCCAACAGTTTCAATCGTTTCAACACAGATGAACAAGTTTCACAGCTCAATGCTGAAGCGTTCTGCAGTGAAAGAATACGTTGCTCCATTTTGCTCATCTGTAAAATGATAGAGTATTTTACCTGTAACTTTGAAACTGTATATTTTTTCAGGGTGTTTATTTACATAGACCAGGTGTGGCCAACTTTTGTGCACACAAGATCAACTTTTTATTTTAAAATTGTGTCGCGATCGACCTATTTAATAAATAATAAATAAATATTCATGGACATTTCACACAACGTCCTCTGGTCCCAAGCTAAGCTTATATGCTTGTGTTATGGGTACCAGAATACGGATAGAATACATATACTACTTTTTTTTTGTAAATGCATACTTATAATACATAGAAACACCCAGACGCAGTACAAACATTTGTATGACAATTAGAAAAATCACACAAATGATTGTCCCGAGCGGGAATCGAACCCGCGACCTCTTGATCGGCAGTCCATTATTTCTTAGGTAAGAAGGGGGACCTTTATGCAATGTGCTTTTATACCGCCGTACACTCTTGAAAATAGTAGAAAACTACTAAAAGAGGTCACGCTGAATGTCTCCCTAGTCGAAGCATGAGCTGCGTACATGTTCATTCCTGTATCAAGTACTAGACACATTTGGCAATGAATGCGTCCACTCATGGAAGTTGCGAGTGATCGACTAAAAATGGTCGATCGCGATCGACTGTTGGCCACTCCTGATATAGACGATATGATAGTCTGACGACGACATATAAATATAAGTGCTACTGTACCATTCTACCAGAGTGCTGTAAAAGTCAGCTCAAGTAGCAGATAAAAAACATTCTCTATCAGAGACGTTAATAGACCAAATAAATAAGGTAGGCCGTGGCCTCCATCAGTGGAGGTACCCAATAGTAAGACATTAATGGACTGATAATGAAAAAAATTGGTCAAGTGCGAGTCGGACTCGCGCACGAAGGGTTCCGTACCATTATCTATGCAACATAAGGCAACGTTATTAGTATCGAGCAAGAAACAGTAAAAAAATCATGTTTGTTGTATGGGAGCCCCCCTTAAATATTTATTTTATTTTTTATTATATTTATTTATAGTATTTGTTGTTATAGCGGCAATAGAAATACATCGTCTGTAAAAATTTCAACTCTCTAGCTATCACCGTTCTTGAGATACAGCCTGGTGACAGACGGACGGACGGACGGACGGACGGACGGACGGACGGACAGCGAAGTCTCAGTAATAGGGTCCCGTTTTTACCCTTTGGGTACGGAACCCTAAAAACTATGTCATTGCAAAACATTCGTACTTTAGTTAACTTGAAATCTTGTATTGCATTTGACCATTAAAATTGTAAAAAAAAAAATAACACAAAGAAAAATATTTAGGTTTCAGAGCAGTCAAATGTGTCAACAAAATACAATCTCAATCTACTTAATTAAAAATTAAAAATTCCTGATTAAATATCCAAAAAGATAAATAAATAAGAGACCATACATTACCTTTCGTAATGTTTCAATCCTCCTCTGTTCTTCTTCATAAAATACTTTCTCTCTTTCTGCGGCTATCATGAACGATTCTTTTAAAGCTTCCTCCAGTTCTAGTATTCTTTTGTCTTTACATTCATTCGCATTTGTTAAACATTTCTTATTCACTATCTGCTCTAAATCATTTATCCTTTCATCTTTGCTTCTCACAACCGCTAATAATTGCTCGAATTCAGCTATATTGTTATTTTCTCTTAAAGCCTCTTCCAGTATAGATATGCATCTTTGCTGTTCTATAATTTTTGAATTCTTTATTTCAATTTCTTTCGTCATATCACATATTTTCCTTGTTAACTTACATATGTTTGGCAATTCTTTCTCTTTGTATTCCAAATGTAACTGGTTATCACTTCTGCTATATTTGCATTTATCAAGCCTATCCACTACCTTACCACTCTTGCGTAAATCCAAAAAACTTTTACATTTTTTTATACTATTGATTTCAGGTCCATCTGATATTTTTAAAATCTCTGATAGTATTATCGATGATTCATTTAGCTCTATTTCTAGATCAATTACTTTTGATTTGCTTTGTTCTAATTTGGTTTTTATTGAATCTTTCTGAGCCAATGTTCGTTCAAGTTCTTTCATAGTTGCTAATTCGCTCTGCCTTGCACGCGTCAGATCCTACCATAGGGTTTTGACAGATTAAAAAAAAAATCCAAAAAGAAAAAAGAATAAACAAATATCTATTAACAAAATAATAGTTTCAACAATATTAAAAAAGAAAAATAACGATAAAAATCAACATAGTATTAGATTTCATTATAGTTATTGATAGAATAACATGTTTTAAGCTGGATAACATTAATGGACACCTTACTCGAACTATCTAAGTACATGAATCCTAACAGTTTTACAATATGTATTGTATTTTTTTTTATCACTTAAAAAATAATTCCCCCTGAACACGAATTTTTAATGCTTTTTTTTAATCACTTAAATTATGACTAAACTATAAGATAAATATTATTATCGATATTGTGTGCTGTTTACAATGTAAGTACGAGTTGAGGAGTGAACTTTCGTACTAATAACAAGAGTTTAGGTTTATTATCTGAACACATTTTATATTCAATATAAATATTGATAACTTTACTTAATATGATATTGCATTTGTAAAGATTAGGGTGTTTTTTTAAGTGGATTGTGACAGTCGCTTGGACGTTAGTCAGACAGATAAAGAAAATACTTTTTAAAATGAAAAGAGCAAATAAATGAACAACAGTCTTGGTGCGAAGGACTAACTTAGAAAAAGCTTTTGAGGAAGCCAGCGGGTCCAGCCTGCGTGAAACAAAATTAGACACAGTTAGTATATTAGTTGTATTAGTAATGTATAAACTAATGGTCTTACTCATAATGACTTATCGGAGGTTTAAACGGAGATTTTATCGGAGAGATAATAAACGTTTTAGCTTAAAATGACTATCATGAATAACTGGTTTTTACAATTTTCGCGAACCGATTTTAGCGAACTTTTAAACCCCTGATAAGTCATTAATATTAACTTAACTAGGTATACATTTTAGCACAAATAATGCAGTTAATTGCATATAATATTATAACTTTTATACATTCAGACTTTCATTCATAGTCTATTATCTATCTTCTCCACATAAGGGTGGCGGAAGTAAGTACAAAGGCAAAGACATACTATAATGTCATTAGTGGCGGATTTACACTAAGGCCCGGTAGGCCCGGGCCCAGGGCGGTCAGATTTAGGGGCGGTGATTTACAAAAAAGCTTCTTATTTACAACAAAATCTAATTTTCTTCCAAAATAAATCTGAATTTTTCTCCTAAATTTGTAAATCTATTTAGATAAAAGTTGGCAATGAAGCAATTTCATTATGTACTCTACATGGTGGATGCTGAGAAAGGGGCGGCTAATGGCTTGGGGCCTAGGGCGGCTAACGGCTTCGAGCCTAGAGCGGCCGTGACTGCAAATCCGCCACTGAATGTCATTGGTCAAGTCCGAAAGGGTCAACTACGCAGCACTTACTACCGTCGTTCATGCATGATTAGATGTTTAAGTGTATAATAAGTCCATGAAGCCAAGGAAGTAATGGTATAATTAAGTATTTAGACTTCTTATAAATATGCAGATGAAATTATTAGAAGTAGTTAACTAAATAGTTTTGTTAGTGACAATAGGCATATGGATACTTTTGTTAACGTAAGGAGCGAGACCTAGAAGACTAATTTAATCCCAAATATTAATGGATTTTTAGAATTTGGACAACTAAACACTATTAAAATTAAGTATCTTGTAAAATGTTGTGATTAAAATCAATTTAGCTTACTGATAGACGCGTATATTTAAACAAATTAAATTATGGTGGAAAAAATGATTACCGCAAGCGGGACTTGAACCCACGACCTTGGAATACCGTGCCGTAGCTCTGCCATTAGAGCTTGTTGCGGTCGTGCTTTCAGTAATCAAATTAGGCCACCATAATCGTCACTCGATTGAGTTTATATCGTATTTTTACGTACAACGCCATCTATCAAGAATGTTTTGCAACAATTTCGACCAGCCACGTAGTATTCTTTACAGAATACAATTGCGTTGAAAATAATGACGCGATCTTCATTACTAAAGTAATTTATTGATTATGCAATTGACATGCTATGCTTTTACTTAATAAATTGCAAAATTAATAAATTACGCGTTATATTTAATTTTGAATCAACCCGACGTTTAGAAGGGTTTTCAGTCATGATAACCTGATCACAGTGAAAACTTTACAGCTCAGTCTTCCTCAGGCTGTATTTAAAACAAATTATGCGCATCTAAATCTGTAAAAATGATGATTTTATATGACGTACTAGCACAATACTGTACCAAAATAATGGTGCCTATTCTATGTGCAGAACTAAACTTAACTTAACTAAAAAATGAAAACAACTATTGCTGTATCTTAAATATTTGGCTATTTTTTGCACACATTTATATTAATTAAAATCGTTAGTCTATAATAAACAGTTTTTATATTAAAAAAGTTCTGTTAACATTGCCGAATTGTGTTATTGACGCTATCAATTTTCATTTTTTAGTTAAGTTAAGTTTAGTTCTGCACATAGAATAGGCACCAATGTGGGTAGTTTCGAATAAGATTAGTGTAAAAAGCCTTACCTCTTCTCTTTGTGCTTGTGCTTGTTGCTGACTTTTCAGTTTGGCTTGAAGATTTCTAACAGACCTGTAAGATATGGTAAAATAATTGTTATCAAATACCTATTCTTCTTTTTTTATTCTACTAGGATGATAAAAAATCCCTACATTCCGCCTGGTGGTAAGTGGTTAATGTAGCTTATGGATATATGCAACACAAGTGTCATCGACCCAGCAGGAACCTTTTAACACCCTTTTTCGTAGTACTCTAACTTGTATTTAATCACTTGTTACCCGTACTATAAAAAGACACTCCTAAAAACTTACTACTTGTAGAATTTGAACACACTTCGAAACATCGTTCCATGGGTCTAAGCCCCGAGAAATCCTTGATTCACCTTCTAAGTTTTTCTCTTAACCAATTGTCATTGTTCATAATTTTTGACCTGCTGTTTTTATATTTTTTTTAGAAAAAATAGACCATTTTAAGAAACTAATTTCAATATTACCGAAATATTCATTGAATTGAATTTTTTTAAAATATTTTAAGGAAATATTTTCTTCAAATGTTGTGACGTCATCGTTGTATGCAGACTGTGTATTGCCTTTGCCTAATAAACTTTTACAACACATTAATCTATATTTTGTCAAGTTGATTTATTAGTCTATGCGGAAGTCACTCACATGAACTTTTAATTTGTTTTATTTTTATATAGTGTTTCTTGACTATTTTTTTTAGTATCCTCATCATAATAAATCTCCAGATTTTTTATTACTTTTATTTTGTACTTTTTTTTATAAATTATTGTTTTACACATAGATAAAAGTTAAAAGTTTCACATTGTTTACTTGTTTTTATTTTTGTTTGACAGTGCTGACGTAAGTCGTAACCACAGACTAGTCGTAACTGTATCTTTCAAAAATGTCAATATAACTCTTATACAGAGTAGTCTCTAAGTACGCTCAAAAATTGTCCTTCATTTCGAGGGCAAACAAAGGTCATTTGCTTTTTTTGAAAAATAATCATAACAATAGCAAATTTATTAAAAAAAACCTATAGATTATAGTTAGAAGCCCTATTCCCCGAAATGGTTTTTGAATTATGAGTTTAAAAAAAAAAAATTAATAATGCCAATTTCACTCACTCTGTCCTATTTCATTTTCGACATTTATGTTATGTATCTTTACAATAATACAACTTTACAAGAATAACAATGGAATTGCGGTGCGATCTATCGAGTGCGCACTGCATTTCCACCTGACTGTTCAAATACCACTCGTAGCAATCCCTATTTCTGATTTTTATAGTAAATCTCAAAAATAAAAACGCACAAATTATTCTGAATTTACTCATGGCCGTAGCCAGATTGAATTTTGAGAAGGGGCAAATTTAATCTTTCATTGAGACTTTTTAGATTAAATTTAACGGAACTAGTATCAAATTTGGTTTTTGGTGCAATTTTCGGCATCCTGACTTGCTACTCCCATGGATTGCTTATTTTAATTTGATAAACAATACTAACTGTTGCAACTCCATAATAGACTTCTCTTTCTGCGCCGCTTCTTCTTGCGACATCTGCACTAACTGTAGCAGACGTTCAGTGTCAGCGGTTAGACGTTGTGCCTCCTCCTTGCTTTGATCTAACTGTGTCTTCAGTTGTTCAGCCTCTTTCTGTGTGTCTGTCAGCTTTCGGTTCAAGTCTGTTACAGCCGCTGTACTGCCGCCAGCCTTTAACATTACATTTACATTGTTAATTAATAGTAACCCGGGCAAAATCACCTGAAATATGCAAACGGATTAACTTCTCCTGCCTTTTCACAATTACTTGCAATGTAAATGTTTTTCCTGCCATTCATACGCATATTTTTATATCCGCTTTCCTACAAACTATCTCTTTTTGGGTTTATATCTTATACTTAGATACATTAATTTAATTTTTTGCAATTGACTTGCTATGCTTTTAATAAATAAACTAAATTATAGTGGAAAAAATGATAACCATGAGCGGGACTTGAACCCACGACCTCGGAATACCGTTCCGTTGCTCTCCCATCTGAGCTATCACGGTTCCCGCATATGTTTACCAAATCTTCCACTTCATACTTCTCAATGTCAGTTAAACATCGTGCGATGTTTTGTGTACAACGCCATCTATTGAGCGGTTTGCACCAACTCGATCAATCTATCACTTATTGTTCTTTACAGAACACAATTGGACCGAAATAATGACTGTACATGTATTTCTACATTAATTTAATTTTTTGCAATTGACTTGCTATGCTTTTACTAATTTATTTTAATTTTTTCCATTTTTTCCACTATAATTTAGTTTATTTATATACTTAGATGTTTAAAACAGACAAAGACAGATATTTTTTCTAAAGTACATTTTATGTTGTAGGGCCTTTTAAATACTCAGTTATACGGTATGTTCTATAAACGATGTTGTTTGGATCTTACAAAGAGACATTGAATATTTATTTCTGGAGAAATATACCGTCTGTTGAACTTACCTTCCTCAAAGACGCTTCCATTTGGTCCATTTGCTCTTTTCTCTTCTTTAACTGTCGATCTAACTCCGCCAGCGACTTTTCTTTTTCTTCCACATCTTTTCTCTTGTTTTCTACCATCTTCTTTTGCTCCTCAAACTGTCTTCTTGCGTCGTCTAACTTCTTAAATTCGTCTTGCAGTTGTTTTTTAGCTTGGGCTGTGTCTTCCCCAGCTTTGGCGTTTTGCGCGCCCGCTTGTTGTAATTTCTTCGTCGCCTCGCGGAGATCGAGCTGTTATTTATAATCATGATTATCATTTCTATTTTATGAATATAAATAAACAAAATGTGGCAAATTGTTTATTAAGAGTGATAGTTGTTTAAGTGTAACTAAAAGTGGGCACGAAACCATTTGCATTAGTTTGCAGTGAATGATACAAATAGTTTCTAAATAACCGTTTTAAGCGCACGTTTTGCCATCAGTTCAAGGGAAATATATAATAAATATGAAATATAAAACAGAATGCCACAAATTTTAGTTTAACAAGTAAAACATCACAAAAATGGTCATGACAAATCACGAAAGCCTAAATAAGCTAATTACGATTCAATAAGCACCTTAATTTATTTTACACAATAATGGCAAATTATATTACACATAATCTGCAGCCAAATGATAAAATTGTATCATTTTGTAACACATTTATTTTAATGAACAATGATTGCAAATATTACACAGTACAATAGCTGAAAAAGATAAAATTAAACATTAAAATTAAGCTGAAAATTTCTTGCACTTTTTGAAAGAATAAAAAAAATGTATGTCCATATTTTGCCGCTTAACTCACTTTGAATGAATTACATACTTTCAGAGCATTATTGGTATGCTTGATTATCCATTCTATTTATAATGTTACTGTTAGTAGTAGTAAATAAAGATAGGAACAGCTTTTTTCCTGGTTTTAATGAATGAGTTTCTCCCGAAATATGGAGCATGTAAATCAGAGTGTCACAATTTTATCTGACTGATCCTGATTAATATTAGTTGTATCAAAAATGTAGCTAAGCGAGACCCTAAACTAACTTTCTCTGTAACAGGCTTACGGGACGAAGGTTTTATGTCAACAGTTTATAGCAGACAAAGTAAAAATCTAAAGGGTTATATTCCCAGTGCAATGAATGTGTCGTGCAAGAAATTTACTTCTTGAACTTTCAAGTCCCATGTATTGAAGATGAAACAAAATAAATATAAAATGTGGGGTTGGAGGATGCCCAGCGGGCCGTGGGTGACATGCTTACACTATCACAATAACAATGACCGGCAATGACAAAACTAAAATATATGAACATCCAATTGTAAAAATATCTATCCGGTGCAATGATTGAAGCAAACAACGATCACTCGCCTTGATTTAATCGAGTTTAAAAGTGAATAAAAATTTACTATGTCAGTGTTTTGTATATTTCTTACAATTCATTAACAAAACTCGATTCAACCACTACGCGGCACTCCGATCTCGCCGGGCGATCCTCCAACTGACCTGGCTTTTCTCCAATTCTTGGACAAGCATCTCCAGTTGCGCCTGACATCTCTCTCTTTCGACTGCATGCGAACGAGATTCTGCTTGAGCTGCTTCCAACTGTTTCTGTACTTCTCTAACATCCGCTCCACCACGTGCAGTCATCTGCTGTATTTGTTGTTGTTGAGCTTGGAATTGTTTCTCAAGACCTTGTAAACGTTGCTGACATTCAGCCAATGCTCTTTCCGCGGCAATTGCTTTACTCTTCTCTTGCTCAACCACTGCCCTCCATTTTTCAATTTCACCAACCTTCTGTGCTTCCTTTTCAGCCTTTTCTGCTCTTTGTCTATTCATATCCTTCTCCTTAGTGACAGCTTGGACTTGTTGTTGCAACTTAGCGATCTCTCTATCACGATTTTCAATAACGCCCTTCGTTCCTCGTTCTGTATCTTGAACCATTTTACGCTGTTCTTCTTTCATTCTACGCACTTCTTCTCGTTGCTTCTGCAATTCAGCTTCCGATGCATTCAATTCTCTTTGGAAGTTAACTAACATATCTTGCGATTTTTCTAATTGTGCAACTAGTTGATCTCGCTCAATCGTCAGTTGTTTTGTGTCAGCTTCCAATTTAACTATTTGTTTTTCTATAGCATCAGCTTGCTTGTCTCTTTGTTCTAATATAGACGCCATTTTTTCTCTGTCTCTTACAGACTGGGCTAATTCTTGTTGCAGTTTCACTAACGTTTCTTGCGTTCTATGATCTAACGTTCTCTGCTGTTGGTCAAGATTCCGTCGAGTGTTTTGGATTTCTGCTCTCAAGGCATCTCTTTCTTTTTCCATTTGTCTCATTTCCATGATTGTTAGCTCTAAACGCTCATGCATTCGGCCTAGTTCATTTGTCATTCTTTCATATTCAACTCGAGTAGTTTCGTTCGTTTCTTGATATTTCGCCAGATGCATTTGAGATTTTTCTAACTCCTTAGCTAAGCGGCCTGCTTCCATTTCTGTTGAGTCTCTTGCTTGGATTGCTTTCTCTAGTTTATCGCGTAGACGCTCAATTTCTAATCTATCTTCAGTTCTTGCTTTGTCGCCAGCTACAGCTTGTAGTTTCATTCTTTCTATTTGTTGCAATTCTCCCTTCAGTCTCTCGTTATCCTTATCTAACTGTTCTGATCTTAGCTTAAGTTTTTCACATCGGTCTCTGAATTTCTCACACTCAATATGAGCACGCTCTAAGTCCGTTCGTTGTTTTTCCAACGCTGCACTAAGTTTTGTTACTTCACCTTTAGAAATTTCCAATTGTATGTTTAATTCATGGAATTTGGTTTCAGTCTGCTCTTTTTCTGCTTGTAGACGTTGTATGTCAGCCTGTGATGATTCATACCGCTCCCTAGATTTATCAAGTTCAGCTTGTAGTCGATTTACTTCGTTGGCCCATTTGTCCTGTTCAAATTGGTATTTACCTCGGACACTTTCGACGCGTTCAAGCTCCGATCGGAGACGAACAGCTTCTTCTTCTGCCTTTCGCGCCCGCTCCAGGTCTATCGTAGTCTTCTCTAACCGTGCTCGAAGTCTTTCCACCTCCAATTTAGTTCTTTCATGTTCTTCTTTGGTATCATGATACTTTCCATAACGGGCCGCATATCTTTCAGCTTCTTCTCTTGCACCACTAGCATCTTGCTTAACCTTATCCAGTTCAGCTTGGACTCTTCTAAGTTCAGATGATACTTTATCATGTTTATCATACATTTTTTCCAGTTCTATCTGTACTCTGGCCATTTCTTCTTGTGTTTTTTCATTAGAAGCCTGTGCTTTACCACATTGAGTCATAGCTCTATCGTATTCAAATTGCAAACGTTCATTGTCAGCGACTAATTTTTCTTTCTCCGCTTGGAGTCTTCTCAATTCAATTTGGCTCTTCTCGTATCTCTCTCTAACCATTTCGATGTCAACACTTAGTCTATCCATATCTTCTTTCGCCTTTTCTTCCTGTTCCTTTGTACGACCGAGCTGTAAAGATGCTCTGTCGTACATTTCCTGTAATCTGGCCAATTCATCTTGAAGTTTTCTTTGGTCATCTCTCGATTTAGTTGCTAAATGAGCTTGTTTCTCGAATTCTAGTTCAATGCGATCTTTATCCGCTTCTAAAATTTCTATCTTGTTTTGCAGTCGATAAATTTCATTTTGAGATCTGGAAAAAATACAGAGTTTTAAGTTTATATATTATGTTAAATACTAGGTTTTACATCGAACAACCATCGCCACCAATACAAGACGATATGAACTACGGTAACTGTAGGGGAACTGAGTTAGAGTTATGTTGTATAAAATTAATATACTAAACGGGACAGAAAGACAAAATGTTTTTGAATATTGTTGAGAGAATAATATGGTAAACCAAAAGATACAGTTGGCACTTCAGAATCCCTAATAATAAAAAAAATCTATTGAGTTTAAAGTCTGTTCTTCTCCAAAGGAGCAGGCAAAGTTTTTGTCATTCTAAAATTTTTTTTATTATGCCTATTTAATATAAGACTATTAACTTTGACTGTTCTTCATACGATTACGATTTTTTTTATAATATCCATTAAGTTAAATCATAAAACTTAAAAGACATGCGAAGATTACTCAAGTTCTCCTACAAGTTACGTCGTAGTTTTATAAGATGTACCTATCATACTTTTCAAGCATTTTCTCATATTCTTTGTGCGCGGTCTCTTTTTCTTCTATAGTCTTCTGTGTGGAGTACAGAGCTTTATCAAGCTTTTCTTTCAATATTTCTAATTCCGTCAATGCATCATCTCGTTCCATCTGAAATTGATACAATTAATTTGGTCAATAATTATTAGTTAAGATACTTTGATTGTGTACTGCGAATAGACAATATTTGTTCCATTTTGATTGTGTTAAAAATGTCTTGGTTTGCGATGTCTCTAGTACAACACAGAGTAGGTACTGCACTACTCGTCTAGCTGGCTGGCCTATAATAAGGCACGCGAGCATCGAACGCCCTCCCTCGTGCAGCCGACGTCGACGAGCTAAATTGCTTCTTCTATACTGAAGCCTGTGTGGAATCTCAAGGTTTTACGAATCTCCCACCCTCTTAATGTAAGTAATCTGGTTCGCTAATCTATTATTGTTAGAAGTGATCAATTTCATATACCGAATCTCCCAGCTATTTTATAACTTATTGAAAGACCAAAAAAAATATAGAATTTCTTTAAAATGCCTCTCTAAACTTACCGTAAGTTTCTGATGCTGTTGATGCGCCTTCTCCCACCTTTCTCTCAGAACATCAAGCTCGGTAGCAGCACTGTCTCTATCTCTTGCTGCTCTGTTAGCAGCAGCTGCTGCAGCTTCAGCTCTTTCACGTGCACTGGCTGCATCAGCGAGAGCTGTATCTCTTTCCTTCTGAATACGGGCTACGGAACTCTGAAACAAGAATGAAATTTATTTATTTATTTTACTCTTTATTTTAAACACAAGGTTTACACCAGACCGACAAACATCAGTGACAGTCTTATCGCACACGGCGTATTCTTCCAGGCAACCTTATGGATTTAGTGGTTAGAAATATGTATGGTAGTGTGATTTAGAGTGTGGAAGTTTGAAAAATAAACTGATTAAACTAAATAACGTCGCAAACTGCGTATACATAAATAAATTCGTAGAATATTGGTAAGTTTATGTATTTGTGATAATGAATTAAAAATACACATGTCATTGTCTCTTTCCTCGCTCTCTCCTTCTTTTCTTTAGCGGACTCTTACAGAATCTTTAGGAAACAGTCAAAGGACAATATTCAATTTCGGCCCAAAAGTCAAAGTACCGGCCAACGAAAAAAAATATGACAGCCATGTTGGGGACGTTCATCCGAGTGTTTTTTACTATGGGAGTCAGCTTCTTCCACCACTCCTTCAGCTTCTTTTTTGCGTTGAAAGGTCTGGATTTCAGTAGGTTTCAATGTTTCATTATACAAAAATCTGTTCCTCTGTGCCAAATTGTTCTAAGCTTGATGGAATCATCCATCAGCTATTTTCTGACATGCATAGGGCATATCTCTCACCCTAAAAACACCACATCCTGCCACTCTGTGTCATTCATATACAATCCATCCACCAGCTTTCTCCGTTCACTGTTGGACATAGGCCTCTCCCATAGAACGCCACAACAGGCGATCTTGTGCCGATTGCATCCAATGGCTCCCGGCGACCTTAACGATATCGTAGCTCTACCTTGTTGAAGGCCGCCCTACGTTGCGTCGTCCGGTCTGTGGTCGCCACTCTAGAACTTTTCATCCACAACGCTCATCAGTCCCACGAGCGATGTAGCCTGTCCATTGTCACTTCAGGGTGCTAACAATTCGGATCTCCGTATTTCGGATTCTATCGAGCAATGCCCCCCAGGATGACGGAGTCGAACAGCTTCTGAAGGGCCACGCGAACAAGCTTACCGCCGTCTTTAGGAGTTCCGTAGTGATTCCATCATCGCCCGGTGCTTTACTGTTCCTAGGCTGCTTGAGAGCCATTCTGATCTCGTACAGGCTGACGTCTGGGATATCCGGATTTTGAGAGTTTACCGGTTCTAGGAACACGGCAGATCCTAATCGACTCAACTCAACCACGACTCAACCGCGTGCACAGTTTCTACAAACGTGTTGTTCATATCGGTCGCTGTTTCGGACTCATCTAGGCATCGGAAGCGATTTTGGAGTTCGAGCTGAAAGCTTTCGGGGTGTTCGCATTTGGCAGGTGTAGGATATATTGTACACGAATATACAATGTGCCTTCATTGCTCTCATATCCACATCAGTCGAAAACTAAGAACCGATAGAATCTTCGCACTCCTTTCACTGGATAATGAGGTGTTGGATAGTTAGAGAATTACTAGGAGCTGATCAAGCCGTCGCTCTACCCGGTAAGGAGCAGGTAAAACGACGGCTGAATCAGTTTCGTGGGGCCATTGTATGTGAATGACACAGAGTGGCAGGTTGTGGTGCTTTTAGAGTAAGAGATATGCCCCATACGTGTCTCAAAATAGCAGATGGATGATTCCATCAGGCTTAGAACTATTTGACACCCCCAGAGGAACAGATTTTTGTATACCTAATGAAACCAACTGAAATCCAGACTTTTCAACGTAAAAAAGCAGCTGAAGGAGTGGTGGTAGAAGCTGACTCCCATAATAAAATACACTCGGATGGACCTCCCCAATACGGCTCACATATTTTTTCTCGTTGGCCGGCACTTTGACTTTTGGGCCGAACAATGTATGAAATGTGAATGATCTCCTTTAAACTGCCAGATCAGCGCGGCACAGTAGACCAATAACCCTTCCGAAGTGGAGGAGGCTGGTGGCCAACAGTTGGATGTTGATGGGCTGAGAAAAAGCGTCAGCTAATCAATATTCTAAATAAATAAAATCTGCGTGAAACGGAAAAATCGCAAAGACGAAAAATTCCTAAAAACAATTCAGATATTTATAGTTTTAGATATAGTCGATAGAATGATGTTAAACGGATAGTACAAGTCACAAATCAAATTCAACTGAACAGTACCTAAAATAGAATAGTAAATATCCTGTCCTTTTCAGTTTTTTGGCAGTAATCCGACAAAGTGCCATGACTAAGCGCTATCAAGGGTTTTCCCTTCGAATTTACTACCTATAAACATGGACTCGTTGCGAAATACTGAATAAAATCTTAAATATTGCTTGAAGATTATTTATCGTAGTTTCGTTGAAGTTTATTGGCATATGGCCATATTTTATAAGGTACAGTAAAAAATAAAGAATTGGTTAAGTTATCATAATATATTCGTCATATACCAAAATTCTCCAATAAAAAAAAAATCAACAACTGAAAAACATCAAAACCTGCGTACTAAATAATAGGCGACCTTCACCTGCAAAATGGTTCTTGCAACCAGATTAACTCCGTATGGTGACGGATTAAGAATACAAGTGTCACCACCCCTTCTCCTTCCAAGGGTGCTGTAAAAGTCAGCTAAGGGACATTGCACAAAGATAACATCCTCTGTGAGAGACGGAAAACTCGAAAATAAACCCTGTGCCAACACACCTGGTCAGCGCGGCACAGTAGACCATAATCCCTCCTAAAGTGGAGGAGGCCCGTGCCCAACAGTGGGACGTAAAATGGATGGAAAGGAAAGGGAACCAGATTTTAAAAAAAGACGTGTGGCACTCGGGGACTGCCGCGGTAATAGCTTTCTATTGCATAGCATTTTTTATCAACTTATGCATTTATAATTATTTATTTATTTTATTTATGCAAGAATCTAAATACCATAAACTAAAATAAGATTATTAATCCTTATTTACTGATGCTTACATCTGTCCATTGTTTATGGTAATTATGATAAAATAGCGATTGTCAATCAAATGCCAATAAAATAAAATAAACATTATTTTACATTATTAAAATCTAAAATACGCTGTTATCTGAACATTTAGGATATATGTTGTCGATTCAAAATCCTTATTTTAATACTCTGTTTAATTTGAGGAAGGCGTTTACCCTTGGTATCAACAGGATGAAATAAATTGTGGGGCGAAGAGGGGATTACGCATGCGCAGTAACGCCGATAATGTCAGGTTATTTTCATTACGCTATTTTCGTTACGGAATTTCTGGATTCGGTCTCCACGCTCAAGGCCCTCTATAGTCTCTGCCTATCCCCATGGGAAAAAGGCGTGATGTTATGATGATGATGATGACGAAAAACATTAAAACCTGCGAACTAAATACCTTCACCCGCAAAACGGTTCTTGCAACCAGAATAAAACATTAGTTCATTTAATAGTATGTAAACATTGTGACACTATTCTTAATCTACCACCACACGGACATATCACGGTTCAGTGATATTTTAACTAATGAAGTTTTATATCATGTTTAACGATCTAATTGATAGCTTTTATTGCCAATAGATTTATGAGACTCGAATAAACACGAGTAAGATAAAGATGTTTGCTATTAAAACGCTGTAAGTAAATCGATTAGTGTTCTGTTAACATTTAACAAAAAGAGGTTTACGCGTGTATTTTAGAAGATTTTCCCTGTTTTTGCAACATTTTTTTTCATTGATCATTCATTGATTGATTTTGTCATTGATCCTATTGGTCGCATCGTGATGTTATATAAATAGATTAAGAAAACTAGCCAAAAGCCAGCTAAGGGATATAGGGATATCATACACGTAGAGAGCATCTTATGTGATAGAGGGAAAACTCGAAAATAAACACTATGCCAACACGTCTGGTCAGCGTGACATAGACCATAATCCTTCCAAAGTGGAGGAGGTCCGTGCCCAACAGTGGGACGTAAATGGGCTGGAGAGAGAGAGAGAGAGAGATAGTCTAAATCCGTAAAAATTGGTTTTACTTGAACAAAAAAATAAATAAATATATATTCATGGAAATTACACACAACGTCCTCTGGTCCTAAGCTAAGCTTATATGCTTGTGTTATGTGTACTGGAATACGGATATAATACTTTACACTACTTTTCTTTGGTAAAAAACATACTTATAATATATAGAAAACACACAGACGCAGTACAAAAATTTGTACGACAATTTTAAATATCACAGAAATGGTTGTCCCGAGCTGGATTCGAAACCACAACCTTGAAGAAGTTAGAAAATACTAGAAAAAAAAGTTACTGTAGTGGTTAACTCGATTTCAATCGTTGAATAATCGATTAAATCCGAAGACACTCTATAAATGGTAACGTAACGTAAATAGGTTAACTATTTTTGTTGAAACATAAATATTTAATGTTGCGTTCAAGTGGCTATTGTGTCTACTCCTTCTCTGAAGAAAATTTGATAAGTTAAAAGCAGTTTATACGGATTTAGACCTGTACTACTGTTTAGGGCTCTGAACCAAGAGGTAAAATGATGCATGACGGGCTTCATGGTCTGGTGGTTTATGTAACGGACTGCCGTTCATGAGGTCGCGGGTTCGATTCCCGCATGGAACAATCATTTGTGTGATGTTTATAATTGTCATACAAATGTTTGTTCTGCATCTGGGTGTTTCTATGTATGTATTTACAAAAGAAAAGTAGTATATGTACCTAGTATATAATATTCTGGTACCCATAACACAAGCACATAAGTTTAGCTTCGGACCAGAGGATGTGTAAGAAAAGAGACCCTCTTACAAGACTTAGCTGTCCGTCCTTCTGTCACCAGGCTGTATCTGGATGGCTGTTATTTGGAGAAACCAATTATTGTTACATTAAACATTTACAGTTAATTACAATAATTTTTCATTTTTTTTAACTCAAATGCACAGCATTTTAAGGTGTCACATCTTGCACTTGATTGTGACGCTTAACTATTAATACTAATGACAGATATTAATATACGTACATATTTTAAAACAAGTAACATACATATTTACAGTAAAAGTAACAAATATTTAACATACATATTTAAACAAACAAAAACTATCGCCTATACTGGCCTATAGCCTTCCTCGATAAATATACTATCCAACACTGAAAGAAGTTTTTTTAATCGGACCAGTGGTTCCTGAGATTAACGCGTTCAAACAAACAAACAAACAAAATCTTCAGCTTATTATTATTAGTATAGATTTGTTTTTTTCTCTCTCTCTCCGGCCCCTTAGTCCTTAATGTCCCACTGTTGGGCATCGGCCACCTCCGCTTTGGGAAGGATTATGGTCCACTGTGCCACACTGGCCAGGCGTGTTGGCACAAGGTTTTGTTACGAGCTTTGCGTCTCTCACAGAAGATGTTGTGTGTGGTATCCCTTAGCTGGCTTTTACAGCACCCTAGGTAAGAAAAGGGGTGGTGACACTTGTATTTTTAAACCGTGACCACAAAAACACGAAGAAAGGAATATTAATTTCACAAAGAAATATTTTGCCGTAACTTTTGCTATTATGTCATAATCCATATTTAATGAATAGTTCATAGTTTCGTGATAGCACGGATTTCATGAAAATTACCTTTTTATTTGAAATTAAATACAGTGACATATTATAGCTACTGTAAGATGACGTGGTTATATTTTTGGCTTTTTAACATGCCTTTATTAGCTTAGTAAGTATCTATCAAGATTATTACATTGATAGATATGTACCGAGATAATAAAAGCGTGTTAAAAAGTGACTTTAATTTAACTAATAATTTGTTTTTTTTTATCCGTACCTATTCTGGTTTACCCGTAGTAAACCAACGTAATGCAAAAATTACTTTCCTAATCTAATCTAATCCAATACTTTTACTTTTGACGGACCTCGTGGTCTAGTGGTTTATATAACGGACTGCCGTTCACGAGGTCTCGGGTTCGATTCCCGGTCAGGACAAATATTTGTGTGATGTTTTTAATTGTCATACAAATGTTTGTACTGCGTCTGGGTGTTTACTATGTATTATAAGTATGTATTTACAAAAGAAAAGTAGTATATGTATTCTATCCGTAGTCTGGTGCCCATAACACAAGCATATAAAGCTTAGCTTGGGACCAGAGGACGTTGTGTGAAATGTCCATGAATATTTATTTATTTATTTATTAATACTAACCCAATTAAATGTCATGAATTATTTTATCGGTTGATACTAAAAAGTCCTGCATCGTTCGATTTTCATTTCCCCAGATAGCACTTTCGAAACGGCCATTTTGCCAAAATTATTTAGTAGTCGTTCGATGTTCGCGCAATTTGGCTTGTTTTTAGATCTTTAAGGACATACACACGTATTTATTATAGCTGTAGAAAATAAAAAGCCTTAACAAATTATACAAACAAAACATTCTATTGAACGACTTTAACTATCAAAATAGAACGTATCAAAATCTTCTGCGTAGTTTCGAAACCCTGTTTAAGAAAGATTCCCTCAAAAAACATCTACATAACATGATCTTGTGTCGCTTACACACAGCTAGCATAGCTAGCTAGCAGGCCGCGTGGCAACGGATTAAGAATACAAGTGTCGCCACCCCTTTTGCTTCCCAGGGTGCTGTAAAAGCCAGCCAATTTTGTGAACAGATAACATCCTCTTTGAGAGATGGAAATTTTAAAATAAATTCTAATAAAACTACTTTTTACGGATTTAGACGCGTATATTTGTTTTAAATTTTGGCCCGACGTTTCGGAGACTTTGCAGTCACCATAGTCACGGGTGAGACTGACTGATTGATCATGGTGACTGCAAAGTCTCCGAAACGTAAAAAGTAGTTTTATTTAAACAAATGAGTCGCGCAAGTGTTAGAAAATATTAAGAAATTCTAATGCTTAACAGTAAGACATTAATGGGCTGGAAAGAGAAGGCTGAAGAACTATTGGTCGACCTGATGGTAAATACACAATTTTACACCCTTAGTTTTAATACGTACTCACGGAGAGGCGTATTTTAAATATTGGCGCCCCGAGCCATTTGATCTGACTCCCTTCGGCAATTGGGATTGTTCATAATTTTTAACCTACTGTTTTATATTTTTTTCAGAAAATATAGACTAGCAACTAATTTCAATATTATTGAAATATTCACTATACTTAATTTTTTAAAAATTCTTGAAGATATAACTTTAAATGTTGTGACGTCATCGTTTTACGCAATCTTTGTATAGACTTTTCTTGATAGACTTAATACAGATTGCTTTTTATCTTTTCAAAGTTGACAAGTTAATATAATAGACCAATTTCAATTCCACTTCAGAGTAGTATATCCCTAAAAACGCCTTAATGTTATAAGTCCTTCATTTCAAGGGCAAATAGAGATGCTTTTTTGGAAAAATAATCGTTAATAAAGCAAATTTTCCGAAAAAACTAATGGATCATGATCAGAAACTCTATTCCCCGAAACGGGTTTCGAATTAAGAGTTTAAAAAAAATATGAACAATGCCCATTTAATTAACCGCCCTTTGAAGTAATGGAGATATAGCAAAATTTTAAATTTGAAGGCTTTCGTTGCCCCTTTCAAGCTAGCGGCTCTGGACTATGGCCCCTATTGTACCCAGGGTAAATAAGCCTCGGCACTCACTAGGTACTTAATTTTCTCTAATCCGCCCAAGGTTGACTAGAAGAAAATACCTCAGGCGTCAAATCCACCTGTGTACTAACTACCGTTTGTGTATATGAAGTTAAATAGATCTGTGGGAACATAATAAAGAAATAGATAAAAAAATAGAATAGAATAGATATTTCTGTGATTTCTATCACAGAAATATCTATTCTATTCTATTTTTTTTATTCTCTACACACGCTCCTTTCCACAGATCCTACTAATATCATAAATGTGAAAGTTTGTGAGTACGGATGTTTGGATGTTCGTCACTCTTTCACGCAAAAACTACTGTATGGATATTAATGTAACTTTAAAATAATATAGCTTATACATCAGGATAACACGTAGGCTACAATTTATAAAGGTATTGTGTGAATTTTGTCCAAAATGTGACGATAAGTGTCAAGTACCAAAGCACCCTTTACTGCCTGATTTTGTATACTTTTTACCCCGGGAAACTACGTGTGACGCAGCTAGTAAATAAATAAATAAAAAAAAATATCATCTCTTGCATATGATGAGTTCTTCTAAATCAGAATCGTGACTAACCTGAGCTTTGTCATGTTTATCTCTGAATCTGTCGGCATCTAACTGCGCAGTGTCTCGTTCCTTCTGAAGACGAGCTGCCTGACCCAGAGCCTTGTCCAGTTGAGATTGTAATGATTCAAAATCATAGGCCTGCTTCTCACGATCAACTTGCAACTGTTAACAATGACACTTAATTTAATGATCACAGAAAACTATTGTTAATCAATATTCTCTTTTCGGATTTCGACTATTATTTTAATAAAATTCACATATTTATAATACTATTTTTCCTTGTGATGGATGAAAAATACACACGATTCTCCCACCGTCCTACATATGTATATGTATTTGTATATTATATCTGCTACTATAGTATATTCACTTAGTTTTAGTACACCAAAAGTCGCCTCTTCTGCCTCGGTCAAATCCATCTTATGGTTGTCTGGGAGAGATTGCAGCTTGCGATAAGACCGCCCTTTGTACCTATGACATTTCTGTTATGTAAGCTTTGTAAATCCTTATGGTGTGCAATAAAGAATATTTTACTTTTACTTTACTTTTGTGTTTAAGATTTTTAGATTTTTTATTTTTTCGGACTGCCGTTCACAAGGTTACGGGTTCGATTCCCGCCTCGGACATTCATTTGTGTGATGTTTATAAATGTTATACAAATGTTTGTTCTGCGTCTGGGTGTTTACTATGTATAATAAGTATGTATTTACAAAAGAAAAGTAGTTTATGTATTCTCTCCGTATTCTGGTACCCATAACACAAGCAACATTAGCTTAGTTTGGTACGTTGTGTGAAATGTCCATAAATATTTATTTATGTTTCAGATTTTAACATGGGACTCTAAACTACTAACTATCCATCTACTTTCATATTTAAAACTTTCATAGCATTCCGCTCACATTCTGTCTCATCACATGTCCATACCAAGACAGGCGCACGTTTCTTAACTATTCATTCACGGGCGCTACTTTCATACTTCCTTTGTCATACTCATCGGATTACAGTCCTATCTGTCAGCTTTCTAAAGTTATATTTATGGGCTGATTAAATTGTAGTTCCTGTATGTAATAATACTGACCTTCCTAACTTCCGTGGCAGATTTATCAAGTTTCTCTTGAAGTTTGTCGATTTCTGAATGTGCTGCGTCCAAGGAAGCTTGAAGTTTGTCTTGTTGCAGTTGAGCCTTGCCAAGAGTTGCTTGAGTTCGTTCTAATTCTTCCCTAGCCTTGTCTAGCTCAGCTACTGCTTTGTCACGCTCAGAGTGTAGACGACTTACAGATGATTGGACTCTGTTAAAAAAGTAGATTTTTTTTTCTTAAACTAGCAATTAATAAGCGGATATGAAAATAACCTTAGAGGTTGGAGAAACAAGAACATAAATATAAAAATAAAATATCCTTGAACATATCACACAACGTCCTCTGGTCCCAAGCTAAGCTTATATGCTTGTGTTTTGGGTACCAGAATACGGATATACTACGTATACTATTTTTCTTTTGTAAATACATACTTATAATACATAGAAACACCCAGACGCAGAACAGACATTTGCATGACATTAATAAAGATCACACAAATGATTTTCCCGATCGGGAATCGAACCCGCGACCTCGTGAACGGCAGTCATTTACACAAACCACTCGACCACGAGGCCCGTCAAAACTATAAAATAATAATAATAATATAATTTGGAAGAAACATAATTAAGAAACTACGTATTATTAAATAATACATTAACATAAAAATCGATCACTATAATTTCACGTTTCAATCAAATAGTTTTATAGCCAAAACTCAATTCTTTTATGATATTCAATGAGATTACTATTAGCAAATATGGGTGTAAATCATACTCACACTATAAAAATATACTACTCAATTAAGGATAACTCGACGTAATAAATAAATAACAAGCAACACTCACCGATCATATTCCTCTTTAAGACTATCCTGTTCTGTTTGTGCATTTTCAAGTTTAGCCTTCAGACGGTACACTTCACCTTGTGACTTTTCTAATTTATCTTGTAAACCACTAGCTTCAGATCTAGCTCTTTCTGCATCTGCCTGTGTCACTCTCAACTCTGCCAAAGTTCGTCTTAATTCAGCAGCACTCTTATCAGCCTTTTCTTGCACTCTATCAAGCTCTTGAGATGTAGTCAACGTGCTCCTACCAAACGTAGTTTGAGATCGTTCCAATTCATGCTTAAGTCTTTCATTTTCAAGCTCAAGTCTAGCCAATCTTTGTTTTGCTGCTTCCCAATCAGCACCCGATCTACCAACTTCACTAGCAGCTTTATCCAACTCTGCTTTAGACTTGCCCAGCTCTGATTGAGAGCTTTCCAATTTAGCTTCGAGCCTATCTTTCTCAGCTTGTGCCCTTTCAAGCCTAGCACCAAGTTTTTCTACTTCACTTTCAAGTGCATGTAGTTTCATTTTATATTCAGCTATTTCTCTTTCGTGAAGCTCTCTTTCTTCGTTCTTTTCATGTTCAGCTCTATCTCTCTGTTCTCTTAGTTGTTGAATCTGCTTTTCTTTATCTCCTATTACTTCTTCAAGGGAAGAGAGAGCGCCTTCTGAAGAGCAATGATGTGCTTGCATAGCATTTAATCTAGCTCTGGCCATATCAACTTGATTATCTTTTTCTTTTAATAGATCTTCCAAATTTTCAATCTGAAAATATATAAAAGTATAAAAATGTAATCCTAAAATATGGTCTAAATAAAAAACAAAGTAAAAAAATATATGATATAAGCACATAAAACAAAATAAAATAAAAACAACATACCTTAAATAGATAATGGGATGAACTTTCACAACACAAGCACTACTTCACAAAAAAAGAAAAAAACTAGCAATATAAATAACAGGAAATAAAAAAATACTTTAAAATATACAAATACATAGACAATTATAATAAACACTTGAAATATATTTTTTTAACATATTAACGAAACGTGGTCAGCTGATTTGTTAGTAATGTAAATTATAAATAAATGTCTCTAATTATTTTATAAACATTGATAACTACCCCGTGGTATCAAGTTGTCTTAAAAATAAACTATTATAATGAACAATGTGTTTTATCTTATATAGAAAAATTCATGTGTCACAGTGTTAGTTACCGTACTCCTCCGAAACGGCTTGACCAATTTTTATGAAATTTTACATGCGTATTCAGTAGGTCTGAGAATCGCCAACATCAATTTTTCAAACCTTTTTTTTTAGTATGGCAAAACAACGTTTGCCGGGACAGCTAGTCTAATATATGAAATTCACGTGTCACAGTGTTAGTTACCGTACTCCTCCGAAACGGCTCGACCGATTTTCATGAAATTTTGTGTACATATCCTCTAGGTCTGAGAATCGGCCAACATCTATTTTTCAAACCTTTTTTCTTTGGTATGGCAAAACTACGTTTGCCGGGACAGCTAGTCTAATATATAAAATTTCCATGTCACAATGTTAGTTACCGTACTCCTCGGAAACGGCTTTACCGATTTTTACCAAATTTCATATGCGTATTCAGTAGGTCTGAGAATCGGCTACGATCTATTTTTCAAACCCCTCCCCCCTCTCTGACATTTGTATCGCAAAACAAAGTTTGCCGGGTCAGCTAAATTTAATATATTTTTGAGATATTAAACTTCATTTAATTATGTATTCTACATGGTGTTGGCTACTGAAAACTATTATTTTTATTACATTATTAAGTTGTCCATGTCTAGGCCAAAAGCCCATACGAAGTGGTCGTTTCCCTTTTATGAAACAAATCATTTAATAAATATTGAAAACAAAAATTATATGGATTGCAATGAATACACATAGTGTTATAAGCTTTGATTTAAATATAGTTAGCTGTTTTATTCCTTTGATGTATCGTCCACATCGTGTTGATATATGTGCAATCGGTTGAACGAATCGTTGGTATAATGTTTGATCATGTGCTAATTTTGTTGGAGCGATACCGATTATATTTAAGGTGTCGAGGTTTGAAATACCAGAAACTAATAAGACTTTAGCCACGGGCACTACATGTGATATATCTGTGTTAGCAATTATATTGGAGATTGTAAGGAAAAAAAAATTATAGCTATTAAATAAATGTAAATATAAAATATTTAATTATAAGTTTTTGCACTATTACAGTCTCAAGCATAGCCCTAAATTAGCATAAGAAAATAAATGATAGTAATGACAAATAATAGGTACATCAATTTACTGATATTACAAATAATTAACTAAATAATATAAGAAGCATAAATACGATACAGACTCACACGCAGTAATTTTTTTTTTAATGAAATGAAAACTGGGGTGGTATAGTCGCAAAGCGACCAAGCCCAGAATAAAAAAAAATTTAAAAAAATGGAAATGAAAACTTTATTTGACTTTTCCAATGTAACGTCAATCAAGAAGTTAAGTTTCTTATGGCCCGGTCCAGTCCTTCAAAATTTTACACGAATCAAGTCACAGGCAACAGCTAGTTCGATCTAATTTTGAAAATTGTGCATCTAATAAAATAATATTACAACAAGCGAAAAGTTGTTCTAATCAACATTGACTTTAAGAGCCATTGTTTTGTCATTTTAAGACCAATAGCATTTAAAACCACAGAAATTATATTAAGTAAGTAAAAAATATTCAGTTACATTACAGGTCCTCTGAATCTATTTCTTTCATGTTGTATTACTAATTATTATGAATTATTCCATCGCTATTTCATTTATTTGACTAACTCAATTTATCGTCCATAACAAAGTAAAATCTTTGTAACAACATAACCTCATCTACAGCACAAACAATTTACCTTTCTTTGCAGCACATTGATTTTCCGGTCCTTGATTTCAGAGTGGTCTCTCAATTCAGCCAGTTCGTGTGCCGCTTGAAGTGCTGCTGCGGTCTTTTTATCCACCTGCCTGCTCTTCTCGTCCAACCGGGCCTTCAGTTCTTCCACCTGTGCATGGTAGTATTTCTGTTTCTACATCGAGGTTAACAAAAAAATAGTCATTAAGTTTGTTCAGTGTTTCTTGTTTGTTGTTGTTCTTTACTTATCTCTTTTTTTTGATAAATGTATTTGTCATTCGTGTGCTATTTTGAAGAGTAAATGTGAGTGGCCCTGGTGAATGACAAATTGTTATTTTGTTTCTGAAAATAGAGTAATTGCATGAATTTCTTAAAAGAGAGAATGAGGATATTAGTAAAAAAAATTACGATTTAATGCCATTTTCAAATATCACGTTAATTATGTAATATCGAATCTTAAGAAATTCAGACAATTGATTTCAAAGCTGAAACAATAAGATAGTTTATGTGCAACTTACATCAGTTTGCAGCATACTATAGTGTTCTTCTTTAGCGCACAAGGACTCCTTCAACACTGCAATATGTCGCTGATAATCCTGGTGTTGCTCCTCTAATGCTTTCATCTTCGCAGCCATTGCCAGGATCTCCTGGTCCCGCCTCTGGATCTCCAACCGGAATTCATCCAACTGCTCATCATTTCGACGATCCATCCGAAAGTCGGTATAAAATTAGATAAATCCAAAGATTTGATTAATAGAACACAAGAAATAGAAGATTCCAGAAGTACAAACCAAAGAAATCTATCTACTTAGGCAATAAGTGATGGCGAAAATGATACTGATGTTAAAAACTTTAATCTACTTAATATTACTGTTCAATATACTATCGTTAAGTATACTGATGAATTTAATAATGTTAATACCGAGGTTAGTATAATATAAGCGACGCAAGCTTATTTTGACAATATTAGTTAATTACACGAGTATAATAATATAATATTTAATATATGGCACGAAATGTTTCCAGCACTACAATATTGAACACGATTTAAGAGCAGTGCCACGGAAGACATTTCGATATTTCACACTCTCATATCCCACATGCATTCGTTATATTAATCGGCTTAGATTATGTATACATATAATAAAAATGTATGGAACAACGGAATAGTAAATATACATTTACAGCTGGAAAACTTTCCATATTTACTAAACACTAATAAATATGAAAGTCTGAAGCGTCGATGAGTATCGGTAGAAAGTTTTCCAGTCATCAAACTTATAGTGAATAATATCAAAATGAGTTGGAGAGTAAACATCGTAATATGCACGGGCGCCTACGTTGTGATACATTTATCTACCGTTACTGTGAGAGAGTCTGACATGATGGAACATGACCACTACATGAGAGAGGTCGGGTCGTGATGAACTAGACTAGTTGATGTTGATGCGGGTGACGCGGGAACAAAGCTGGAGCTGGTTCTGGAAGATGACTTGCGATCAACACCGAAAGCACAACATGATCAAATCATAAAAGATCAAGGAGTTTCACAGAAACGTTATTACGAGATTAAATCTTTCGATGCATTCGATCTCAACAGTCTTTATTTTATAACAGTCTATCTCTAAATTATTTAATTTGGTGTCAACGTAAACAACCTGACATGTTTCATCTAATCATACAATTACATCTAAATTCATTATATTTGCATCTATAAGGCCCTATTTAACAAAAATATTTAAATCGACATCTTTCAAGAATATAATTACTCTTATATCAATAAAAATAGCTTTAACAACGAACAACTTTACATAAATATATTATGACGAGTCAACACAGTCGGCGACGTTTTCAGCTAAGTTCGGACTTAAAGCGATAAATTGACACGGTATTCGTCGGTGGTCGGCGAGGTCACAGCGTGGTGACGCTATAGTAGGGCGAGCGCGTCTGCGGGGCTCGCAGCGCGGGCCGCGGCGTGCGCGGGGGCGGAGCGCTGGTGCGGCCGTCCTTCATGACGCGCACGTCGTTCAGCAGAAAACTTACTTGTCTCTTGAAGGGAGGGTCAGCTTTATCGTAGAGCGACGTGTGCGAGGGCGCTAGCGACGGCGGCGGCGGCGAGACGTAGGCGGCCAGCTCGCTCTCGAGCAGCGCCACCTGGCGCTCCAGTGTGGCGATGCGCGCTTCCTTGGTCTCCAGCACCGCCGTGAGAGTGGCGCCCGCACTGCCGCCGGGCAGACCAGCCGCGGCCAGCGCGCGCTCCAGCTGCACCTGCAGCGCCCGCAGCGTGTCCGCCGTCGCCTTGAGCTCCTGCCAGTCACGCGAGTCGGTCAGCCGCCGCCGCCGCCCGCCGCCGCCAGCACCGACGGCGGCTCCGCTCATACAACCTACCTACGACGTAGCGACGCGTCTCGTCCGGCCTCGCTGGGGCTGCGTACCTGTCGGACGCCACTCTGCTACTGCGAACTGACCGCGGAGGTCTCGACAAATGACCAAATGCGCCCACGACTCGACGCAGCCCCAGCTGAAGGCGGTACTAATTACAATTTTTGCTTCTAAAAACAATGATTGCTTAACTGAATGTCCAATATACAATACGAGACGGTCTTCTCTAAGGTTCATGTGACGGGGACATAATGAGCTGCTAAACATGCAATGTCGTGATTTGGTTTTGTGTTCGTGTTTAAATATATACCTTTAGTATTAATTTTAATACTTTTAATTTGTTGTGTTTGGGCCGAATTTATTATCAAGGGATAAATTTTGATAAAAAGATGATAAAAAAATAAATATGTCAGGATTCTTCGACGTGTAAGTAGCGGAGGAAAAGGGTAAGTAAACGAGAATAGTGCTCGGGGGCTTAAGCTTTGACAGTGTCACAGAGGTTATTGAAAATCCGTGGGAGTGAGAAAGCAAGATCTGAGAAAGATTTGTGTGAAGCTAACGAGTGTGGTCGATTTGTTACACATAGAAGGCGTCGCAACAATCACATTCGGCTCAAGATTCAAGAAATGAATGAAATGAATCACTATCAAGAGCAACACTAACAGAAACAGTGAACGATGACGAAGGTATCACAAAATAAAACGCCCATGTGGAAGGTACTAACAAATACATAAATATAAGAAAGCAAAGTAACGTGCACACAATACTAATATTATCTACGATACAAATACAGGAGATATTAGCTGAGGCCATAACAAAATGTCCAATTAATCCAGTAAAAAGGATGTCGTATTGGAAATTTTGCTACACAGAACATGCATTCACGTAACTATAGACAGATAGCGTAATTATGTACCTGCTTTTGTGCCATTGCTTGCATCTGTTGGAACATTTGTCGCTCTTCTTCTTTACCTACAACATAATCTGACTTGTAGTACATACATTTCAGGTACAAGTATTTTTTTAGCGGATACTGGATTGACCAGACCATACTCTCGTAAACTAAATGGAATTTACACAAAATCTCTAGTGATTACCCCTTTATTTACTTTCTAATCTTTATCATGGGCTTCTACTAGAACGGGAGCCGACTTTTCTACGGTACCGTACTGGCCAGGTGCATGATACAGTTTTGAATTTTCATTTTCTCGCAGATGTTATATGGTTTAATTTCATTTAACTGACTCTTACAGATCTGTATAAGGTATTGTTTGTACTTGGACTTATTATCTTATTGTTTGTTCGACTTCGTACGCGTAAAATTTGACAACATTTTTGCATTTTTCTCTGGTGCTTGGCTCTTATTAGTCGCGGCGTGATATTTTATATTTTATCGTCTTCCTCGTTATATGTCCTCCGTACCCTACACTAAAAGAATTTTTCAAATGGAACCAGTAGTTCCTGAGCGTTCCAACAAACAAACTCTTCAGCTTTGTAATATTAGTAGATCTTATAGAACCAGTAAATAGTTATAAAAATAATAACACCAAACGTACCCATCCCTTTATTTTGGAGCATTTCAAGTAACTTCTTAATACTTTCATCTCTCGCCTGGAGCGTTTGTTTCTGTGTCTCAATTCTCAATTCCAGTTCCTGTAACAAAACCAAATGGAATTACTAAATTTGTTATGAGTTCCTCAATATTGTCACGGGAGTTTCGTGAGTCGAGTTTTAAAGTGATTGGATTGCTGTTTAATTTGACATAAACTTCGTATCATTTAAAGCTGGCTGCTCTTTGCCATATACATTGATAAATTGAAGTGTATGTGAAGTGTGAGTGTGGCTTCTGAAAATCTCTATAATATTTTTAGCTTTTTTCTTTTTGCGCTTATAAAATTCATTATAAGAAGTTCCTGGATGACAGATTGTTTGGCTATTTTAAATATATTATGTACAATCAGTTCCAATAGTCCCACTTGTCTCTTGTTGATCCAAAGATTAGCATGTTTAAGGATAAAGTAAAAAATATCGTTTTCGCTTTATTAATCTTGACATTTGATATTTTACTGTAAGTCCATAAACGACTGAAATCTGGAAAAGAGCCTGCGGAACACTCGAGGAATATTTTAACTACGCCATGAGAAAAAAAGATTAACAGTATTAGTATTTTAAACCTCTATTTTACTCTCTCTCTCTTCAACCCATTTAGGTCCCGCGTTGGGCGCCTCCTCCACTTTAAAAGGGATTATGATCTACAAAGCCGCGCTGACCAGGTGTGTTGGTACAGGTGTTATTTTCGAAGTTTCCGTCTCTTACAAAGGATGTTATCTGTGTATATACCTTAGCTGGTTTTTATAGCTTTTTGAAAAGGCAAAGGGATGGTGACACTTGTATTCTTAATCCGTCAACACACGGACATATATTTTGCTCACCTTAATAGTATCTCTCAATATAGCAATTTCTCTTTGAAGATGTTCATTTTCTGCAAACAACGCTTCCAATTGCTGTTGTAATTCTGGTGCGGGTTGGCGCATACGGAGTCTAAGTTCCTCTTCCAATTGACGTACCAGCATCGCTTGTTTCTGTAATCAAATATAGACAATTAATTATTTTCTTCAGTCTAATAAACGTTTTGCTATTGGGCTAGGATCATCATCATCATAACATCACAGCTTTCTCCTACTCGGGTAAGCAGAGACTATATAGCACCATGTGCTACTACTTCCTTGGGTCTTCTCTAAATTAAAAGAATCTTAAGTCTACTATACAAAGCTGACCAGGCGTGTTTATATTAGGTTTGTTTTAGTTTTAGTTCTCACAGAAAATATTACTAATACCGTTCCGAAGCTCTTCCAACTGAGCTTATTGCGGTCTACTTAAACTAAACATAACTTCTAAACATAACTTAACTAAAAAATGAAAATTGATTGTTTCAATGTCAAAATCTATGTATTTTACTAAGTTTAATAATGTTAATCCATGTTTTTTAAGTTAGTAAAGCACCTACTACATATATCTCTGCATCACCCAAGGTTGACTGGTAGATAATGCTTTTAGCATTAAGTCCGCCTATGTACTTAATTGTGCTGAAGTTTTAAATAAATAAATAATTAAATAAAATCACTCCGGCAATGTTTACAGACCTTTTTTATTGGAAAATCTGTATAATATAGACTAACAATTTTAATTAATAAAAATGTGCACAACAAAACAGCCAATTAATCAAAATTACGTCATAGTTGTTTTAATTTCTTAGTTAAGGTTAGTTGTGCACGTAGAATTGGTACCATTATCAAATTTTTCAGAATTATTTTTTACAGAACACATGGACCATTTTTCAACACATTTTTGCCACAATTACCCCATAGGGAAGAAATGACTCCATTTCTTCCTCAGAGTTCTACCCTTCTGAGTGGTGACACTTGCATTTTTAATCCGTCACCACACCGATGACAAATGGAATTGACATAACTTATCAGGACTGTTTTTCTCCTAGTCTCTCCTCACTCCAGCACAAGTGATTCTCACGTCTAAATATTCTTAAATGATAGACAATTTATTAATATTTTATGCGATCTTAATACTGAAGTCCTCAACTATTTGTACGACAATAAACTCTTACATTCTGGTTTATACGTGAGGTGCCTATTGCTTATATTAAAATCACGAAGCGTCCGTTCACATCACACCCAGTAGAAGACATGGGGTGGTAACACTTGTATTCTTAATCCGTCGCCACACAGACAGTGTTTCTTTACTTATTATAAAACAAAGTCGTTATTTTTGAATGTATGTCCCTATGTGAGCTTATATTATTATTATCTTTATTTATTTATTTATAAACACTTTATGCACAAAAAGGTACAATGGCGGACTTAATGCCCTAGGCATTATCTACCAGCCAAACACATGGCAGTGCAGAGATAAAGGATTGTGGGTCAAAAATACAATAAAATAATTGGTTAAGTGCGAGTCGGACTCGCGCACGAAGGGTTCCGTACCATTATCTATGCAACATAAGGCAACGTTATTAGTATCGAGCAAGAAACGGTAAAAAAATCATGTTTGTTGTATGGGAGCCCCCCTTAAATATTTATTTTATTTTATTTTTAGTATTTGTTGTTATAGCGGCAATAGAAATACATCATCTGTGAAAATTTCAACTGTCTAGCTATCACCGTTCTTGAGATACTGCGTACGGAACCCTAAAAATCATGTTTGTTGTATGGGAGCCCCCCTTAAATATTTATTTTATTTTATTTTTAGTATTTGTTGTTATAGCGGCAATAGAAATACATCATCTGTGAAAATTTCAACTGTCTAGCTATCACCGTTCTTGAGATACTGGGTACGGAACCATAAAAATCATGTTTGTTGTATGGGAGCCCCCCTTAAATATTTATTTTATTTTATTTTTAGTATTTGTTGTTATAGCGGCAATAGAAATACATCATCTGTGAAAATTTCAACTCTCTAGCTATCACCGTTCTTGAGATACAGCCTGGTGACAGACGGACGGACGGACGGACGGACGGACGGACGGACGGACGGACGGACGGACGGACGGACGGACGGACGGACGGACAGCGAAGTCTCAGTAATAGGGTCCCGTTTTTACCCTTTGGGTACGGAACCCTAAAAAGGGATCCTACTAATTTAAACAATTAATATTACGCAATTTTATCTAAGTAAATCTAATAATCATAATCTATTTAAACTTACACAAATAAGTTTTATTATATAAACATACATAAAATATCTACATAAGTACTTATACATAATATTTGTCACAGTGAGGAAATAAAACTAGCGGTTTGACTCTGCCAATAGCATAATATAGTGACGACGCAATTTGGCTTTAAAAGCAGCTTTGGTTTTAGCCATCCTAATTTCAAGAGGGAGGGCATTCCAAAAGAGGATAGATTGGACAAAGAAAGAAGAGTGCACAAGACTAGAAGTATGAGCCGGACAAGACAGAAGAAGATTACGAGACGACCGCAAATTACGATCAAGCGTCGGTTGGATAAACTGAAAATGACACTTTAGGTACGCTGGAGAATCCGTGCTTTTCAAAATGGTGAACAAGGTGGTTAAAGCATGTAGACTGCGTGCTTTAAAACTACGCAACGGATTTGATTCGCTATATTTTAATAGATAGAGTGTTTCAAGAGGATGGCTTTTTTGTGTAATTTGTTAAGGTTTTTTAACACGCTTATACTAATATAAGCTTGTAGTATTGACGTATTAATCTATGTAACGGAATATTTAAGAGTGATTTTCACCCACTTGCAGTAGTCGGATTGATCTGAAATTATGTACCTACCTACACATATTAAGGACCGGTGACAATGCAATAATTAGAAAAAATATTCAGGTTTTCAAGCGTGTTTTTTAGTTTTTAAACTCAGTAGATTATTTTTTCCCTCTGTGTGGTGACGGATTAAGAATACAAGTGTCACCATCCCATCTCCTCCCAAGGGTGTTGTAAAAGTCAGCTAAGGGGTATTGCACACAGATAACATCCTCAGTGAGAGGCGGAAAACTCGAAAATAAACCCTGTGCCAACACGCCTGGTCAACGCGGCACAGTAGACCATAATCCCTCCAAAGCGGAGGAGGCCCGTGCCCAATAGTGGAACTTAAATGGGCTGGAGAGGGAGAGGGAGATAACTTTTATTTTCTAAAGTCCACGCGTACGAAGTTGCGAGCAAAAGCTAGTGTAAGTATGAATGGATGATATTATTATCGTAGTAGATGACGCTATTTAGTTTCTGCTTAAACTTCTACGAAAGAAATAGAAGAAAGTCAGTCTCAATCTTGATATAGATCGTAAATAAACTAAATTATAGTTGAAAAATGATAACCATGACCGCGACTTGAACCCAGGACCTCGGAATACCGTTCCGTTGCTCTCCCATCTGAGCTATTATGGTTCCCGCACATGTTTACCGAATCTTCCACTACAATCTTCTCAATGTGAGTTAAACAAGTTAGTTAGTTAGTTTATTTAGTAAAAGCATAGCAAGTCAATTGCAAAAATTAATAAATTAATGATGATATACATCGTTTTAAGTTTTTATAAGTAAACACTCCGCTTGGTGACGGATTAAGAATACAAGTGTCACCACCCCATCTCCTTCCAAGGGTGCTGTAAAAGTCAGCTAAGGGATATTGCACACAGATAGCATCGTCTGTGAGAGACGGAAAACTCTAAAATAAACCCTGTGCCAACACGCCTGGTCAGCGCGGCACAGTAGACCATAATCCTTCCCAAAGTGAAGGAGGCCCGTGCCCTATAGTGGGACGTAAACGGGCTGAAAAGGAAGAGGAAGGAAACATTATAATTATTATTGGTCACGGTTAATGCAGTAAGGCATAAAGTTTATCTTCCTAGCCCATCAATTCCCCACTGAAAGGCACGGGTCTCCTGAACTTCGGATTTGTGGTCTATAATGTTCTGACCAGGCGGATGGGGTTTTGCTTAGTTCATTCATCATTCTCTTGCCCTTATCCAACTATTCGACGAGCCTCGTGATTGAGTGGTTTATGTAACGGACTGCCAATCAAGAGGAGGCGGGTTCGATTCCCGCTCGGGACAATCATTTGTGTGCTTTATCTAATTGTCATGCAAATGTTTGTACTGCGTCTGGGTGTTTCTATGTATTTTCAGTATGTATTTACAAAAGAAAAGTAGTCTATGTATTCTATCCGTATTCTGGTACCCATAACACAAGCATATAAGCTTAGCTTGGGACCAGAGGACGTTGTGTGAAATGTCCATGAATATTTATTATTATTATTATTATTTGTGTTCGGCACAACATGTCTTTTTCTTCAATAGTCTTTTGTCAGCCGTCATATCTGTCTTAAACCCATTTTCTTTCATGTCACACAGTCCATCCATCTTTTCTTAACTCCTCCTCTAGACTTCGGAGACTTCCTATAGACTACCGACTTCCGTCTCTCCAGAGTTGATGTGATATTATCTGTTTATCTGATTACCCTTATCTGGTTCTTACAGTCCCCTGGAGACAACGTAATGAGGGTGGTGACACTTGTACTCGTATTCTAATTCTATAGCAACATGAATAAAATACTAATATGGAAAAATCAGGAGTTTCCAGTCATCCGAATAGTCAAGGTTAATGTTTTTCTATATGAGTGAACAGAGGTCAGTGTGACAATGTTTTATGCTCGAGTAAACTAATTCATTTCTATAGGATAGCATATATTTAAGTATATATTTTTATCACTCTTTTTTAGCTCGGCGCGTATCTAGAGATATAGATCTCTAAAGATTGATAGATAGATTCAAACGAAGCTAATAAAAGCTCTTCACTAACACATAAGATAATAAATCCATGAAATAGTAAACTTAATGGTTTGTGGTCTTATTCATAATGACTTATCGGAGGTTTTATCGGAGAGATAATAAACGTTTTAGCGTAAAAAGACTATTATGAATAACAAGTATTGACAATTTTCGCGAACCGATTTTAGCGAACTTCTAAACCTCCCACAAGTCATTATGAATAAGACCATTAGCCTTTAAACGAATACAGGACTTTGCAGTCCATGGCAGTACATTATAACTCGTTAGTATAATAAAGTTATACACGTGTCATGAAATATTTACTTTTGATTTATTTCGTCTAGTTAAACAAATATTTGTTTAACTGAGTATTTGCACGCAAGCAATAAACCACCATTATAGGAAAATAGGGTTGTCGCTCTAAAAAACTATAATAAATAAATATTCATGGACATTTCACAAAAAGTTCTCTGGTCCCAAGCTAATTTTATATGCTTGTGTTATGAGTACCAGAATATGGATAGAATACATATACTACTTTTCTTTTGTAAATACCTACATATTATGATAATAAATACATAGTAAACACCCAGACGCAGTTCAAACATTTGTATGATATTTATAAATATCACACAAATGATTGTACCGAGCGGGAATCGAACCCGCGACCTCATGATCGGCAGTCCGTTACATGAACCATTTCACCACGAAGCCCGTCAAAAACTGTATTATTACCTTGACAATGGTACCGATTCTGCGTGCTTAACTAAACTTAACTTTACTAATTTTTTATATATTTAAATGGCTTGGTCGCTTTGCTACTATATCATCCTAACTTTACTAATAAAAACTAAAAAACACGCTGAAGAGGATACCAAAATAGCTTCGTGCATTTTTCTATGTACGAAGTTTTCATTGTTTCTTTAGATTGAATGGCTAGAGCTCTAATTTTTAAGTATATGTTTTTTCAATATATAATCTAGGATCGCATGAACTCAGAAACGCGATTGAAAAAAGTTTTCTCGATAGAAAATCTTGGCAAAAAAACCTCTCTAATTTTTTATTTTTTTCATTTGTCATAAAAATATAGATAACTATTATGTATAGAAACACGTGGATCAGAATTAAAATATATTTAGTAGATTTTGAGTAAATAGGAAAAGTATCCCTAATTCTTCATTTTCTGTGCCTACTGGCTGTGTTAATATGTACGTGTCGGCGATGATATACGATAATATTGATGTAGGCCCTTAAAAATCCTGAATATTTTACATTATTGCGTTTCAGATCAACGACTACTGCAAGTGTGTGAAAGTCACTTTCAAAGAAGCCGTTCCGTAAATTAATGTTTTTTTTAAATGTGTAGGTACCAGCTTAGAAGAAGTAAGTTGAGCATTTCTTTCTTTTTTTAAATAAATTGAAACACCTATTATTGCAAATACCAAACTGGTTATGGCGTGCAAAATTCTGCCGAATGTCGTAATAAAAATAGGCTATAGTTGGAGATATTATTTAAATCCACAGCTTCTAAATAAAATACGGGTCGCTGCATTTATATCCAAACTCATAAATTTATGAAACATGTCTAATGTCTATCATACGATACATGTAGGGATTACATAAGGACTACTCGTGTCATATTTCAAGGATCTGTGTCAAGGATCATTAGATGACAACAATTGAATACAATATTCAAACTTTTATATTCAAAATATAAGCGTAAAGTACCTATATATATATATATATATATCGCACATAGCTGTCGCTTATTATTCGTCCCAACTCAAACAAAAACTTTGTACTTTACACTTCAATATAACCTCAAAATTTGTTTGACGTAATTCATGTAAGAGATTTTGTGGCAACTTTTATTTGAACGTCCTTGTGCCCTAACAATTGACCCGCGTCAAATGGATTCTTTAATTATAGGTTTCTATGATGAAAGATTAAGATTCCGAAATTATTATTTTTATTAAAATTTTACTTATTTGGCGCAAGAAAAATACACAGAAAGCAATGCTATAAAGCAGATGTTGCCAAACTTATTTGGTCAATTTTTTCAGCTACTTATACCCCATTTTTTGCGTTTAACGTGTGTAGAATATCCTAAAATAAGCAGTGATAATCGCAAGAAATGTTTTGCTTTTTTCCAGAAATATTAAAAATCCAGACCCTATTTGATTAAAACAACGGCCACTTCAAATCAATCAATGGTCTCAGAACAAAAAAAAGAAATAAAATAAATGATTTTTCTTCATTTAATATACATATCTTTCGAAATTTGAACTTTATTTTATGTTTATAAAATAAAATCACTATATTGCTGTGAGATTACAAAGTTCCCGCCAAAAACGACCATAATATCGATTTACAGATGCTTGAGAGTTAAATCAAGTTACATAAAACATAGAAAATAGAGTTTCTAGTTTTAGTACCACAACAAATTCTGTAGATACATTTGGTCGCACATGACAATCACTATGAATCCCAGCATTCCAGAGTTATAGCGACTATATGCTCTACATATCCTATCTAGTCGTAAACAGAACAGTCAAGGGAATACAAAATAAACCTTTTCTTTTGTATTCTGTATGCGTATTTACATTTCAGTTTTATTAGGACAGTTGTATATTTAAAATTTATAAGAGTATAGCTGTTTCCCGCAACTTCCTACGCGTGAAATTTAGATACCAAACCTTAACCAATTATACAAAAAAATCATTGTCTTAAACCACTCTATAAAAAAAAAACCGCATCAAAATCCGTTGAGTAGTTTTGAAGAAAAGTAACGACTTTGTTTCATAATAAGTAAGGAAGAAGTATTTTAAACTCTTTTAGCATGGTTATGTTAGTTTCGTTCGTGTGATAACTTTACTTATTATAACAAACTTGTTATTTTTGTATATATGTCCTTATGTGAGCTTAGGTATATCTTTAAAACTATGTAACAGATTTTGATGCGTTTTTTTATTATATGGAGTAGTTCAAGAGGATGGCTTTTTAACACGCTTTTATAAGTTTGGTATGAATCTATCAATGTATTAATCTATGTAACGGAATCTTTGAAAGTGAATTACACCCACTTACAGTAATCAGATTGATCTGAAATTGTGCACATATATTGTATACATATACAGGACTGATGACAATGCAATAATATAAAAAAATATTCAGGATTTTCTAGCGTGTTTTTTAGTTTTTGAACTAAATATATTTGTGTAATTTGTTTAGATTTGGTTTATAAAATCCACGCGTACGAACTTGCGGGCAACAGCTTGTTAATCTATATAACAGAATCTTTGAACTTTATTTTTTACTTCCTTCAAAGTCTGACATTTGAAATGAGATTAAAATAAATCTGAAATGCATACATATACAGATATACCAGGGGGCCAAGTCTGCTAATTCTGCTACACAGAAGTACCAGAAGGTGGGTTGGCGTTTAAAATTGAGGACATGTCAAGTTAGCCTAGGCTAACTTGAATTCATGGTTTAAAATGATATGGAACTTTAATATAAATGACATACCGTGATGACATTAATTTTTGCCTAATTTTTGCAGATCAGAATAATATCAGAATAATTAAAAAATGCCACAACATCGGATTTCACAAGTAATTTTAACTCAAATAATTCATTTTCACATAAAAACACAATTTATTAATTTAATGACAATCATGTTTTGACGAACGTCAATAATATTGCCCCAGGCAACCGGGCAACTTCACGTTGTACTTCAGACACACATAAATATTTTTTGACCTCGAGCCGGGTCATTGATTTAGCCGTAGACGCACTGTCTTGTATGTCTATGTTCTGCTATTACAATCATATTACAATGTTGTTATTATGGTCAGTCACTGACGCCATTATGGCGTCATTATGACAAAAAAGTAATAGTAGACTACCAAATTTGATAAAATTCCGCCATTATGGCACCATTTTTTTTTATAATTATGTCCTTATGTGAGCTTGGTGTCATAATGACACCAAACTTGATTTTTTATCACAGATGATACCACTATGGCGCCATAATGGTGCCATTGAGCTGTCATTGTGACTACGTTGTATTAGCAGACTGGGAGCCCAGGGTTCCAAGACTGCTAATACAATGTTGCCGGCGTCATTTATGACAAAAAATTAATAGTGGACTACCAACTTGATAAAATTCGCCATTATGCAATCAGTGACTGATCATTATGACGACATTGTCATAGCAGACTTGTGGTGGTGTGTCTATGGCAACAATACTCAGTTGGCTTGAAGCTTCTTACATATCTGTGTGTGTGTAACGTCATATGAAACATCATTATTCTGTGAAGTACGATTTAGCCAGGCTAAAGTTACTTTTCCTTAATTTAATACGTCAACCCAACCATCTATAATATCTGTGTCTCCAATATTAAAAATGTAAAATTTCTCCAAAACTTGAAGAAACAAAACGCAATACCTACTCTATGTTACGGATGAAATTTTTTCATCCTTTTGTTGTAAGACCCATCTGTGCGGACCAAACCTTTTTTGCGTCAGCCTTCATAATATATAATTCAAACAAATGGAATCAATTTCCTTGGTCACCGTTCCCGAACTAATAATACATGGACCTTGTGGAGCTAATCGAATAGGTTTTGATGTTTTGTAGTCCTTTGGCACGTTAGAGTAAATTATGAGAGTAATTATTTTAGATGCGTGCATAATGAAGACCTCATGTACAGACACACATTTTATGCAGTTTTTAGTCAATGAAATAAACTTTTATGGTCTTATTCATAATGACTTATCGTAGGTTTAAAAGTTCGCTAAAATCGGTTCGCGAACATTGTCAAAACTTGTTATTCGTAATAGTCTTTTTACGCTAAAACGTTTATTATCGCTGCGATAAAATCTCCGTATAAACCTCCGATAAGTCATTATGAATAAGACCATTAATATGTGATTTCTCTCTCTAAAAATTAGGTATTACCTGTGGACCGCAACTTCGTTCGCGTAAAATTTATAAACCATAAGTACCCTAATAAATTATATTTTGATTTAACTAATTATACAAAAAAATCATTCATCCTATTGAATAAATCTATTTATTAAAAAAAACGCATTATAAATCCATAGTTTAGAAGATATAAGCTCACATAAGGACATACATACAAAAATAACGACTTTGTTCTATAACAAGTTAAGATAAAGATAACAACAAGTACAAATATTACATAAATATTTATCCTTTGCTGAAATTGAACTTACGACCTCGTGACTGTCCCACATTTAGAATTGCCCCATAGTAGGAGTAAAAAGGGACAGATGACAATATCTAGAAAAACAGTTAAAAGTTATAAATAAATCAATATATAAATAAATATTCATGAACATTTCGCACAACGTTGTAACGTTGTAACAACATTGTAATACGATTGTAATAGCAGAATTAGCAGACTTGGCCCCCTAGGGGGCTCGTCCACACAAGGAAATAAGACAAGATAACACGTTTCTTAACCATCACAGACGAGATTACACACACATTAAACTGCCACATATGTGTTAAGCATATTTATGTGGTTCCAAATATTTTTATAGGACCGTAATACGATGCAATAACAATATTTAGGAATGCGGAACATGACTAAACAATATCCCATAAGGTAGAGGACACAGAAGGGTCGCTTATAATGATTGCGAACCAAAAGGTAAAACGGGATCCTATTACAGAGACTGTCTGCCACTGTCTTATGAAAGTAGATAATAGAACTGTTTGTAGCTATATTATTTCTGTTGCGTCTATAACAACAAATACAAAAAACCAGAATTCGTTAAATTGACGTTCGTTATATCCAGGTTGTACTGTAATAATAATGGTATGGATCGCTACATGTGCGATTCCAACTCGTGCTTGGCCGTTTATTTATACAGAGGACTGAGAGGCTGTGCCAGGGGATTGTATACTTATGAACTTAGGAAATATTGGACATTTGAGGTCACTGAATACGTAACTTGTTTTCGTTCGAACGGAATAATAAACTTCGGAAATATTATTTCATAGAAATGTGATAGTGCATAAGCCAAAACTAAGTCGCTAATCTCTTCCTGTGTATATAGAATAAGTAAAACCAGGCGTAATGCGTGTGATAAGAGGAGGAAATTAAATTGGTTAATTTTTGTATCTCCGTAACTAAATGATAATAAAATGGGACATTGTCCGTCTCTGCACCTGTTAGCCAGGCTGTATATCACAAACCGTGATAGCTTACTCTCTTCAGCTCATTAACGTCCCACTGTTGGGCATGGTCCCCATCTACTTTTGGAGGAAGAAGAAGAAGGCGAAACTCCCAAAACGAAGCGTGTTGAATCAGGATTTATTTCCGAGTTCTCCAACAATATCCCTTACTCCTAAAGCACCCTCGTGAGGAAAATAGTTGGTGCTAGCTACAGCTTTATACAGATAATGTATTTCAATTTCCGCTGTAGCAATAAATACTAAAAACTAAAATAGATACAATAAATATTTCAGGGGGGCACCCATGCAACAAACGTTTTTAGTTTGACTTGATAAAAATTGATAGGCATATGTGTATGTACAAAGCGATTTTATCACCCGCTTTTCGCTCCTCTAAGTTAACATAACCACATTCTTATTGACCCCCAACAAGTTCCCTATACAATATATCTTCCCTAATTTCAACTGAATCGATATTTTCAAGGCTTACAATCGTTTATGCGTATAAAACATTCATGTGCAACCCTCGAGGTCGAGATCCGAACATTTTTAGGAGTTTTTCGCAAAATGAAATACTTAAGTGTAGATGTTTTGTTGTGGTATTTGCGTACACACACAAGTTTATCAGATAGTGGATATGTGTTCTATCTGGACTTATGCCTGGTTAAATCGTACCTACTTCAAGGTCTATTAAGATATGGTATTTTTAATTCAAGTGATTTATTAGTTTTTGCAAACTTTTGTTGTCATTTTTACAAGCAATAAAATAAGTATTTAATTGGGAAGATCGGCTCAGTAGTTTTGGCGTACCTAATAGAGCGACAGACAGTAATTTTTGCATCTTCATTATTTTCTTCTTTACATATTATAAAATATAAAGCAAAGTCGTTATTTTTTATGTATGTCCCTATGTGAGCTGATATCTTCAAAGCTACGCAACCGATTTTGATAAGATTTTTTTCAATAGAAAGAGGCTTATGGAAAAGGCTTTATTATTCAACGTGTTGCAGAAAGGTGTAGTCATATTTTAAGGTTGTATTGGATAGGCCTTAAATATTATAAATATTACAGTTACACATCGGCTGTCCAAAACCAAAACTAGGTTTTGGTTTTGGACAGCCAAGGGACATTTTTTATTATTCGTTTTCTTAAACCAATATTTTCCAAATTTTTGACTGCGTCTGATGCAAAAACAAATGTATCTCTATCTTAAATAATAACAGAGCTATGGACGTAAATGAACCTAGCAACTAGCACTTCTTGTTTGTTGATTGCAAAATTAAAAAGCTTCTCCTGAAAAACTCAAATGTACTTGCTAGATTTTGGTTTTGGACAGCCGACATAGAAAAATACAGTTGGTAAGTTTTTTGTTGCTTATAGCCTACTATTAAATAACTACCAGGAGCGCATCAATTATGAGATGTTTACGGTTTATTGAATGCGATTGAACCTTACGATAAAAGATGACCTCATAGTAGTGTTGTATTTAAAGAAGATCGATTAATTTAATAAATTAATTAAACTTTTATGAACACATAAAAGTCATAATATAACTAGTATTTGTAATTTCATCCATGCCTAGTGCCTAGTCACCGGCCATGTGTAACGATGGTTAAATATGACTACACCTTTCTGCAACATGCTGTATAATTTTAGGTTTGTTTTTGAAATTCCACTCGTACGAAGTTACGCGCAACAGCTTTATTTCGAATTAGATAGTAAAACTATCCACACAGATTGTCCACTGTTCAGATTATGTAAAGTGTCTTGTGATTACACACACGCGGTGTTTAAGTGGAGGTCACCTTTTCGCATAGAAAAATGGGACTACGACGGCCATATTTTTGTATAGAGCATAATTTTGGTAACGTGCCCTCTCGGCCCCCGGCCTCCTCCACTTTGGAGGGATTATGGTCTACTGTGCCGCGCTGACCAGGCGTGTTGGCACAGGGTTTATTTTCGAGTTTCCGTCTCTCACAGAGGATGTTATCTGTGTGCAATGTCCATGAGCTGACTTTTACAGCATCCTTGGGAGGAGTTGGTGGTGACACTTGTATTCTTAATCTGTCACCACACGAAGGGACATATCAACAGAGTATAATTTTTTTTGTTCAAAAAGGAATTTTTTCCTACTTGACTAAATAATATTCATTTCATTTCATTGCTAATTGTCAAAATTAAACATTAATTAAAACGACAGCTGATATTTTTGAGCGTTTTGTGGAGTAGAGCGTTTTGTGGTGTGGGTGGTAACACAGCCTCCTTCCTCCATTCCCTCTCACGTAAAACCGTCTACTAACTCAGTGATCGTCGAAGTATCGATTTTACGAGCGCCATGCTACCTATATAAGGAAACTACGTTTAGAGTACTAGGTATATGTTATAGCGCATTTAACTCATTCAACATAATATATGTTCTATTGGGGAATGACTCCGTACGCGTGGAATTTAAATACGAAACCTTATCTAATTATACAACAAAACCATCCTCCTGAACCACTCTTATAAAAAAACCGCATGAATATCCGTTGCGTAGTTTTGAAGATAATATTAGCTCACATAGGGATATACAGATGAAAAGACTTTGTTTTATAATAACAAAGTAAAGATTAAGAAATTTTAATGGTTCAGTTATAATTTGTTATGATTACTTTTTAACCGACTTCAAAAAAGGAGAAGTTTCTCAAATTATTATTATTTTTTTTTTTCATGTTTGTTACCTACCTCATAACTTTAAACTGGGCGAAGCGATTTTAATGATTATTTTTTTATTTTAAAGCTGATGGTTCCCGTTTGGTCTTATTGCAGGGTCAGGATCAGGATTTTATGGTTATCTCCTGAGAAATCGAGGAAGACCCTCAACACATGCACTCTGTCAAACGTTGTTTCAAAAATACTGAATTATCTAAATTCCACCCGTACGAACTTATAGAAAACAGCTAGTTTTAATATTATAGATGACTAGCTATTGCCTGCGACTCCATCCGCGTGAAATTTAGAAAACTTTTCATCCCTTTTTTTCGCAATAAAAGGTAGCCTATGTCCTTTCTCAGGGTCTAAAGATTGTCTGTGCCAAATTTCATCAAAATCGGTTGAGAGGGTTAAGCGGAAAAACCTCGGATATTTTTTTCAATTATTGAAAAAAATATGTGCGCGAAATTTCAGATCAATCCGACTACTGCAAGTAGGAGAATTTTCTCCTACTTGCAGTAGTCGGATTTTTCAAAGATTCTGTTATATTTATGTAGATTGTTACCTTGATAGATACGTACCGAGGTAATAAAAACGTGTTAAAAGTCTTTATTTCTGTATGTCTCTATATGAGCTTAAATCTTTACCTAACACCACGCAACGGATTATGATACGGCTTTTTATAAGAGTTTTTTATTTTTTCTCTTTTTTATTGGTTCAAGAGCATGGTTTCTTTATATGTTTAGTTTATTTTTAAGCATACGAAATCGCGGACAAGAGCTAGTGCTTAATAAACACCCAGACTCAGTATAAATTATTGTGTGACAAATATAAATATCACACAAATAATTTTCCTGTGTGAAAATAGAAACTCCGTGAGACTGAGCAAATAAGATTTCGACATTTCCGACGACCGACGTTTTCAGTCACTATGGTCACGGGTGGAACTAAAATTTTAAAAACCGAGTCGCGCATTTGTTGGAAGATATAAATATAATAAATAAATAAATATTCATGGACATGTCACAAACATTCTCTGATCCCAAGCTAAGCTTGTAAATCTTAAAACTGCCTGAGAATAATTTTTAATTTTCTTCATTTAGTTAAAATATTATAATATATGTATAGGTCAGCTCTGTGCTAAATCATTAAATCACGTTCCCAGTACTTTATATATCCAACTAGAATTACCATAAACTGATTGATATACATTTATAGAACGTCTAGACTAAGTTACGTTATTAAGGTCGTCGTCCGCTACCCGACGCGAGATGGCGTTAACACGGACTTTTCATTGATCCGCTCTTTTGGGGCAACTGAAAATAGTATTTTGTTACGCAACCCGCCATTGAAAGACTCCATAATTTTTGTTTACATTTTTATTTTGTAACAGTTTAGATCGGTGTTATGTGTCCAAGGTGAAATTTTATTATGAATTAGATAATATTATGTAGATGTTTACATAACATCGGGATTGCAGTAATAACGTAAATTACGTAGCTTTGAACGTTTTTATTTAATACCGTTGGCTGTGATTTCGTACGAGTGAAATTAAGAAAATTTTCCCAGTTTTTGCAACATTTTTGACTGATGCTTCGCTCTCATTGGCAGCAGCATGATGTTTTACAGCTCTCCTCGATAAATGTATTATCCAACACTGAAAGAATTTTTCAAATCGGTCCGGTAGTTCCTAAGATTAGCATAGAATTATTAAATATAACACCACGCTGCGACCAAAAGTGGAGAAGCATTAGTGAAAAATGTTACAAAAACAGGGAATATTTTCTAAATTCTACGCGTACGACACCTGGTAATCCTACTAATATTAAATATGTGAAAGTTTGTGAGTATGGATGTTTGGATGTTTTGTTACTATTTCACGCAAAAACTACTGAATGGATTTTAATGAAACTTTACAATAATGTAGTTTTTTTTTTTTCTTTTCCTTCTCAACGGAGTATGAAGGAGAATGTAGTTAATGTACCATATTAAGTCGACGGGCGTCTTGGTCTAGTGGTTCATATAACGGACTGCTGTTCATGAGGTCTCGGGTTCGATTCCCGCTCGGGACAATCATTTGTGCGATGTTTATAATTGTCATAAAAATTTTTGTACTGCGTCTGGGTGTTTCTATGTATGATAAGTATGTATTTACAAAATAAAAGTAGTTTATGTATTCTATCCGTATTCTGGTACCCATAACACAAGCATGTAAGCTTAGCTTGGGACCAGAGGACGTTGTGTGTAATGTCCATGAATATTTATATTTATTATAGGCTACTTTTTATCCCTAAAAAGATCAAGGTTCCCGTGGGATAATAAAAACGAACATGTTATTATTTTTATCATTTTTACCGCGAGTAACACCGCGAAGCACAGATAGTATTTCCTTATAAGGGTAGAAAACCCGACCGGTACTTGACCGATTATTTTCAAGATTTTCCCTAGAAACGTCTTAGTAATTACTTATTATGTGTATTACAAAATAAATAAACGTAATTTGTATTGTTTTCAATATTAAAAGCATAAAAATTATAATTTCGCGCTACAAAAACGATGGAAAATTAAATGGCAAAAGCCCTCGGGAACTCTTTACCTTTGTGTTTCAGATAAACGAATTTATAAAAACGAAATGTATCGCTATTCCAATTTTCTTTTGAACGCAAATTGATTGTATTTGTTTAAGTATATTTTGTAAATTTCTATTTGAATTTGAGGCGCCTAGTGGTCTTGTGGTTACAGTAATGTATTGTCGTTCACCTGGGGGCCAAGTGTTGTCACAATGATCAGTCACTGATTGCATAATGGCGAATTTCATCAAGTTGGTTGTCCACTATTAATTTTTTGTCATTAATGATGTCATTAAGGCGCCACAATGTGACATAGTGACTGCTCATTGTGACAATATTGTAATAGCAGACTTGGGCCCCTGGTCGCGGATTTCGTTCCCGCAAGGGACAATTATTTGTGTGATATTTATAATGGTCATAGTTACAAAATGTTTATACTGCGTCTGTGTGTATTCTATCTATTATAAGTATATACGAGTATTTACAAAAGAAAAGTAGTACATATATGTTAGTATATTCGTGCGTACCCATAGCATAAGCATAGAGATATAGCTTACTTTAGAACGAGAGGACGTTGTGTGAAATTTTCATTATAATTTATTAAAAATAAATGAAAAGAGGATTACAATTGTTTCGTCTTATATTTATCAACATAATAAAATATCTAACAGGCTAAAACTACGTAACATAGTTATTTAACTTAATCTAGCAAATAACACCTAGGTTTAGAGTAGTGATGTAACGAATGCTGGATTTTTCACATTCGCGAATGTGAATGCGATTGCGAATATTTATCTTCAATATTCGCAAATGCGAATGCGAATATTTTAAAATTTCAAAAAAAAGCGCGTGTAAAATGTTTGTCAGGTTTGACGTTTCATGTCGAGCATGTTTAAATTGAACATACGCGGGGCCGATATTGGTTAATTAAATGAATTTAGTCACAGAAAGTTTCATTCTAAAAGTTTTGTTTTGTTTTGTTTTGAGGTTAGTTTTATGTTATTTTTCAAATTCATATTAAAAACAATCGCTAATTATCGCATAATTTTTGCGAATGCGAATATTGAAAAATACGCGGTGATTCGATAATGCGAATACGAATATCCGTTACATCACTAGTTTAGAACAATTTGCTTAGTACCAAAACTAAAAAATACGCTTGAAAATTCGGAATATTTATTTAAATTACTGCATTAACATAGGTCCTTAAATACGTGTGCAAAATTTCAGATCAATCCGACTACTACAAGTGGGCGTAGAACACTTTCAAAGATCCCGTTACATTGATAGATACGTACCGAACTAACAAAAAATTGTTAAAGAAATAAGATATTGAAATATCTTAGTTTTTCCGAAATATCCTAATAATGTTTGCTAAGGTTTAAAATCTTTCTTTAGCTACCACCGTTCTAGAGATACAGCCTGGTGACAGACGGACGAACAGTGAAGTCTCAGATACTTAACCTCTTTATTATGAGTATAGATGTACTAGCTGTGTCCCGCGGATATAAGGATAAAAAAAGACGTGTGTCACTCGGGGACTGCCGCGGTAAAGCTATTGCATAGTATTTTTTATCAACTTATGCAATTATAATTATATATTTATTTTATTTATGCAAGAATCTAAATACCATAAACTAAAATAAGATTAATAATCCTTATTTACTGATGCTTACATCTGTCCATTGTTTATCGTAATTATGATAAAATAGCGATTGTCAATCAAATGTCAATAAAATAAAATAAACATTATTTTACATTATCAAAATCTAAAATACGCTGTTATCTGAACATTTAGGATATATATATTACTAGCTGACCGAAAATAGGTGTTAGATTCTCAGACCTACTGAATGTGCATGTAAAATTTCATAAAAATCGGTCTAGCCGTTTCGGAGGAGTACGGTAACTAACACTGAGACACGTGAATCTAATATATAAAATTCACGTGTCACAGTGTTAGTTACCGTACTCCTCCGAAATGGCTTGACTGATTCTTCTCAAATTTTACATACATATTCAGTAGGTCTGAGAATCGGCCAACATCTATTTTTCAAAGCTTTTTTTTTTAGTATGGCAAAACAACGTTTGCCGGGTCAGCTAGTTTTATATATTAGATGTTGTCGATTCAAAATCCTTATTTTAATACGCTGTTTAATTTGAGGAAGGCGCTTACCCTTGGTATCAACAGGATGAAATAAATTGCGGGGCGAAGAGGGGATTACGCATGCGCAGTAGCGTCGATAGTGTAAGGTTTTTTCATTACGCTATTTTCGTTACGGAATTTCTGGATTCGGTCTCCACGCTCAAGGCCAGTATTTTTTACTATCCCACGGGAACGTTCCATTATTTCAGGATAAAAAGTAGTTATATGTGTATAGCTATATGTTATTCTGATGTATAAGCTACATTATTGTAAAGTTTCGTTAAAATCCATTCAGTAGTTTTTACGTGAAAGAGTAACAAACATCCAAACTCACAAACTTTTATATTTTTATTATTAGTAGGCTTTCATTGTATTAAATTAATTAACCGTAAAGTAACGCTTCAATGAATGGGTCAAACTTAAGGGGTTACATCAAAAGTAAATTTTAGATCAAAGGGCCTGACTTAAATAACAGGACTAGATGTTGCCTTTGACTTTGTACTCGTGAAATTAAGAATTTTTTCCCCGTTTTTACAACATTTTTCACTGATGCTTAGCTCCTATTTGCTGCAGCGTGATGTTATATAGCTTATCGTCTTCCTTGATAAATTTGCTATCCAACACCAACACTGACATATTTTTTTCAATTGGACCAGTGTTCCTGAGATTAGCGCGTTCAAACAAGCAAACAAACTATTCAGCGTTATGAAATTAACTAGCTGACCCGGCAAACTTATATCTTAGGAGTATGGAAAATAAATAATAGCCAATTCTCAGACCTACTGAAAATATGCGGAAAAAATTTCATAAGAATCGGTCAAGCCGTTTCGGAGGAGTATGGGAACGAACATTGTGACACGATATGTAGATAGGCAATAGTAAATGCTTGTAAAAGATAGAAAGAAAAACCAACCAAGTGATTATTTAACAAGCGCATAAAAGTTTTCGTATCAAGATCTTTACTTATTATAAAACAAAGTCGTTATTTTTGTATGTTTGTCTCTATATGAGTTTATATCTGCTAAACTACGGAATGGATTTTGATGCAGTTTTTTTAATAGAGTGGTTCAATAGGATGTCTTTTTGTATGATTTGTTAGATAATGCATAATTCCGTCACATAGTTCAATAAATTGAGAGATACCTACTGAGCTAATTAATAAATAATGTACTAAGTTCAAAAACTAAAAAGCTCTCTTAAATATCCTGAATATTTTTTTAAATAATTGCATTGTCATCGGTCCTTGATATGTGTGCAAACCTGTGGTGCAAACAGATCAATCCAACTACTGTAAGTAGGTTAAAATCACTTTCAAAGATTTCGTTACTTAAGGGCCTACATCAATATTATCGTATATCATCGCCGACACGTACATATTAACACAGCCAGTAGGCACAGAAAATGAAGAATTAGGGATACTTTTCCTATTTACTCAAAATCTACCAAATATATTTTAATTCTGATTTACGTGTTTCTATACATAATAGTTACCTATGTTTTTAAAGTTATTTCATTACTAAATACGCGATAATAGACCGACAAATGAAAAAAATAAAAAATTAGAGAGGTTGTTTCGCCTAGATTTTCTATCGAGAAAACTTTTTTCAATCGCGTTTCTGAGTTTATGCGATCCTAGATCATATATTGAAAAAACATATACTTAAAAATTAGAGCTCTAGCCATTCAATCTAAAGAAACAATGAAAACTTCGTACATAGATAAATGCACGAAGCTATTTTGGTATCCTCTTAAATTAATATATTTATAGATACATACTGAACTTATATATGCGTGTTAAAAAAACGTGTTAAAATGTGGTTTTATTTGAATAAATAAGTCGTGCATGAGTTATACAATACTCCGAAATATTCATAAAACCAATAAGCTTTTATATAAAACAGTAAACTAAGTTTTAATCAACGTAATGTTTCGCTTGTTTAACAACAAAATTTATGAATAATTAATATCAAACTCCATCAATATACCCTTAAGCTAATGAAACAAACGGTAACCAATTTTCAATAGACTTTTTCAATGTAAATGGCTTTTTTTCAGGATCACCAACCTATTACTGAGGCCTTCTCCTCGGCTCCTATAATGTCCCACAGCTGGGCACGAGCCGTAATTACGTAAACGTAGATGCTATAGGGTTATACATGTAATATGTAAATAAAAATCAATTGCTGTTCGTTAGTCTCGTCGTCGTCTCTAAGGGTGCTGTAAAAGTCAGCTAAGGGATATTGCACACAGATAACACCCTCTGTGAGAGAAGGAAAACTTGAAATTAAACTCTGTGCCAATACGCTTTAGATTTCATGCTAAACTAGCTTTTTACTTAAGTATTCTCTCTCTCTCTCTCTCTCTCCTCCGTCCCACGCGTCCTGCGCTTTGGAACTGCTTTTGGTCTACTATACCAGACGCGCTGACCAGACGTGTTGGTATAGATTTTAGTTCTAGAGTTTTCCGCTACTTACAGATAATGTTATTTCATATAATGCTCCCTTAGAAAGAAATGGGGTGGTGACACATGTATTCTTAATCCGTCACCACAAGGACCATCAGTCTAGTCTAGACTAAATAATAATAATGTAGTTGCTTGAATAAAACATCCGCTCAATACACAGTTGACAGTCCCATTGACATGTTCTAGGGTTGTCACAAACTTTTCAATCTAATTAAATCTATACTAATAATAAAAAGCTGAAGAGTTTGTCTATTCTCTGTCCAGCCAATTTACGTCCCACTGTTGGGCACGAGCCTCCTCCACTTTGGAGTGATTATGGTCTACTGTGCAACGCTGACCAGGCGTATTGGCACAGGGTTTATTTTCGAGTTTTCCGTCTCTCACAGAGAGTGTTATCTATGTGCAATATCCCTTAGGTGACTTTTACAGCACCCTTTGGAGGAGATGAGGTGGTGACACTTGTGTTCTTAATCCGTCACATCCGTCCGTCAATCTCAGGAACTACTGATTCGAATTGAAAAATTCTTTTTGTGTTGGACAGTACATTTATCTAGGTAGGCTGTAAGTAAGCATTAGTTAAATTTTAAATTATGCGCACAAGAGCGCTACGCAAACATAGAAAGACGCACTCACACAGTGATAGCTCGCTTGTTCGGGCAATGCACATCAGCGATTCATTTTACAAATACATAATATTTAATTAACGAATTATATAGAAGAAACACTAAAGCTGAACGCAGTCTTAGTGTTTCCTCTTCTATCCATCCACCCATCAGCCCGTCCACTGCTATACATAAACCTCCAGCATAGAATGCCACAACGCGCGGTGCTGCGCCAATTAAATGCTGCCAATAGCACGCTGCGCGACTCTGAGTCTAGTCATGAGGCCAACATTCAGAGATTACTTATCTGAACTGAGACTTAGGTAAGAGGCACTATAATGTAAAATGATATAAGACTAGCGGTCTTATTCATAATGACTTATCGGAGGTTTAAACGGAGATTTTATCGGAGAGATAATAAACGTTTTAGCGTAAAAAGACTATTATGAATAACAAGTTTTGACAATTTTGGCGAACCTATTTTAGCGAACTTTTAAACCTCCGATAAGTCATTATGAATAAGACCATTAATCTTTAAGTATTATTTTCTTTTATTGGTAGTTGACAACCCTATAGTATCTATGTAAGGACGTGTGGGTGCTTTCTGTTGATAAGTGATGACTACTATTGAAGTATAAAATAACATTATGTTGAAATCAGCAAAGTATGTAGTTATTTATCATATTTTAGTTGCTTTTTAGGGTTTCGTACTTCTGTACGAAACCCTTGGAACCCTTATAGTCTCATTTCGGTGTCCTTCTGTCTGTCCGTCCGTTAATTATTTTTTCTCAGCAACGGCTGAACGTAGCAACTTAAAACTCATACGTTATGTAGATCTATGCGGTCCCTATCTATGTCTCCAACCTAGGCGTTTAGAAAATACCTATAAACAATTTATGGGCTAGAGGGAATCAAAACCTTTGCTTCCCATTGTCCTAGAGACTTGAAATTTGGCATAGCCTATATAGTGCTGATATCCAAAAACTACGATAAAATTGTTTATACTAATACCGACTTATTAAGTAGCTGAAATGTAGGCGATATTTTTCAATCACAAAGTTTAGTTAGTAAATTGCTTTAAACTTAATAAACGGTTTATTTGGATGCAGTTAATTATGTGGTTCGGTCTAATAACCTTAAGTGTGCGAGCTTACCTCGCTTTTAACACTTTTTTTTATCTCATATTAAGATTGAACTCCCTCTGGTCCAAAACTAAGTTTATTTGTATTATGTGTACCAATTTAAATACTCAAATATACATAGAAAATATCTAGAGGCAGTATAAACATTTGTATGGCAAATATAAATGTGACATAGACAATTCTCCTGTGAAGCCTGTATTGGAATCGAACCCGCGACCTCGTGAACATCAGAGAAGACGAAACTAAGATTAGCCCAAGAAGCCCGTCGATACAGTGGGATATTTATAGACTACAAAATAGGTTAAACATTTTAGTCTAAAAAATAGTAGATACGATTACTTTTAAATAAAACAATTTAAAAATAAACATGAAGCCTGGAATAACAATAAATAATGTCGGTATGTTATGTTCTGGCTAGACTGTATGTTTTTAATGAGTAAACTTTTTATATAAAAGTTTTATTTATAAGATAATTTTGTGGTTTAAGTATAAATCCAGGGTTAAAGTAATATAAATTTTTTTTTTTTTATAAATATTCATGGACATTTTACACAACATCCTCTGGTCCCAAGCTAAGCTTTTATGCTTGTGTTATGGGTACCAGAATACGGATATACAACATAGACTACTTTTCTTATGAAAATATAATACATAGAAACACCCAGACGCACTACAAACATTTGTATGACAAATATAAAAATCACACAAATGATTGTCCCGAGCGGGAATCGAACCCGAGATCGAGTCCGTTACATGAACTCCACGTCCACTAGACTAATTTATTAGTCTAATATACTAATATACGACGGGCTTCGTGGTCTAGAAAGAAAGAAAGTATTTATACTTTCTTTCTTTCTAACATTTAAGAAAGAAAGTATTTATACTTTCTTTCTTTCTAGACCACGAATCCCGTCGTATATTAGTGTAGTATATATTGCTCGTCACTTCGTCCGACTAAACATCGTTCTTTTACCTGTTTTTACAAGATTTTTTACTTATGCTTCGCTCCTATTAGTCGTAGCGTGATTTTCTATAGCTTATAACCTTCCTCAATAAATTAGAATTTTTCAAATCTGACCAGTGGTTCCTGAGATTAGCGCGTTTAAACAAACAAACTCTTCATCTGCGCGACTCAATTGTTTAAATAAAACTACTTTTTACGGATTTAGACGCGTATATTTGTTTTAAATTTTGGCCCGACGCGACGTTTCGGAGACTTTGCAGTCACCATGGTCACGGATGAGACTGAGACTAATGTGTCTTCTACGATTAGTTATTACAGGGTTTACCCACACCCACACTCATTCTTTATGGTCAATGTAAAATTAAATTGAATGTAAAGTAAAGTAAAGTAAAGATTTATTCATAAATTTACAGTACAGATAGTTGCTATACTTAAGACTAAGTGACTTATACAACTTGAATGTAATAAATTAACAATCTGCACTTATACTACAGTTGAACTCTGCCTCTTAAACTAGGGTTTCCTGTATCTTAAGGGGCAGTGTTCGGCAATATGTCTATTAACATTTAGTTAACATTATGTAGATGTTTTCATTTGATGTTTTTGTTTAATGTGGGTAAATCCTGTAATAACTGATCGTAGAAAACACATTACAGCTCAGGCTCACCCGTGACCATGGTGACTGGAAAGTCTCCGAAACGTCGGGCAAAAATTTTAAACAAATATACGCGTCTAAATCCGTAAAAAGTAGTTTTATTTAATCTCTTCATTTTTATAATCTTTACTTATTATAAAACAAAGTCGTTATTTTTGTATGTATGTTCCTATGTGAGGTTATATCTTTAAAAATACGCAACGGATTTCGATGCGGGTTTTTTAATAGAGAGTTGTTCAAGAGGAAGACTTTTTCTTTAAAATTGTTAAGGTTCCGTGTATATCAGGTGGTCTAAATTGCTATAAAAGCAGGTAAAACCTGGTCGCATTAGCTAGTATTAACAGGTATAATTAGTATAGATATAGCCAATGATGTTTTTTATCTTGCTTGGAATAGAAGTAATAAATTTTATGAAGGCATTCTTATTTTATTGTCTGTCGTAAATATGCCTATTAAAGCTATTTAGATGCGATCTATGAATTTCACACATACTGTCACGCATTTTACTGGGGTAAGCAGAGACGTAGAGCGCTATGTTTAAAAATCAACTTTACATAATTTACTTAATAAAAAACAAATTCGTTATTTTGTATGTATGTCCCTATGTGAGCTTATATGTTCAAAACTACGCAACAGATTTTAATGCAGAGGAGGATTTATTTGTACAACTTGTTAAGACGATACCAAAATAGCTTCGTGCATTTTTCTATGTACGAAGTTTTCATTGTTTCTTTAGATTGAATGGCTAGAGCTCTAATTTTTAAGTATATGTTTTTTCAATATATGATCTAGGATCGCATCAACTCAGAAACGCGATTGAAAGAAGTTTTCTCGATAGAAAATCTTGGCGAAACAACCTCTCAAATTTTTAATTTTTTTCATTTGTCGGTCTATTATCGCGTATTAACTAATGAAATAACTTTAAAAACATAAGTAACTATTATATATAGAAACACGTAAATCAGAATTAAAATATATTTAGTAGATTTTGAGTAAATAGGAAAAGTATCCCTAATTCTTCATTTTCTGTGCCTACTGGCTGTGTTAATATGTACGTGTCGGCGATGATATACGATAATATTGATGTAGGCCCTTAAGGTCACTTTCTTAATCTCTTTGTTCTTGTATGTATGTCCCTATATGAGCTTATATCTTCAAAACTACGCAACGGATTTGGATTCGAAAGGCATATATACACGGCGGAGGTAAGTGGAAATGCTGGGAGAGGACGCCCGAGAAAAATATACTCCGATGTCATCGCCGGCATAATCCAAAAGGGACAATTTAGTAGCACTAACAACCGTTCGGGCATGTATGACCAGATGTATGAGTGTGGATGAAGCCAAGGAAGTATGTTTGGATCATAGCAGATGGCGCTCTATAGTCTTTGCCTAACCCCATGGGAAAAAGGCGTGATGTTATGATGATGTAAGAATCAATTTATAAAAAAAAGAAACACATAGGAACATGTCAATATTAGCATTATATTTATGGAAAAAAAAATATGGCTCTACAGGTTGGCATAGGGTTTAGTTAAGAGCAACTGATGGCGGAATCACCGCAGTACCAGTGCCCAATCCCCAGCTGAGTAAGGCACACGGCGGGGGTTTTAGTGGGTGAGGGACCAACACTACCCTACTTTTATCCCCGAACAGTGGGGTGTGCGGTCAGGCATTTCCCCCGCCTCAAACAAAAAAAAGGGGTTTAGTTAAGAGTTTTCCGTCTTTCACAGAGGATTTTATCTGTGTCTGGAGAAGGGATTGTGACACTTGTATTCTTAACCTGTCACTATACAGACAGACACATTACAAACAAAATAACTTTGTCTCTCCATATGTATTAAATTCTGTCGATGTCGTAACATTACAACAATGTTGAACAAATGTTATCAGCAAGCTACACATGGTGTTGTTATGTTAAACTAATAGTATCACTTTACGACTTTCTGAGATTGATGAACGACTTTTGATGTTATAGCAAAACATTTCCAGATAAATGGTACCGATTCTAAGTGCACAACTAAACTTGACTAAAATATGAAAATAACTATGACGCATTTTGATTATTTGACTATTTCGTTGTACATATTATTATATGTGCAGGTATTAATTAAACTAGGTCTAGATCTAGTTTAGGCCCCGCGACCTAGTGCCTAGGCACTAGGTCGCGGGGCCAGGTGGGGCAGGTCACCTATGCGCTGGACTCGCCAAGTGAAATGTGTAGTGGGAACTGGAGTTTCAGAGTGCACTAGACAGTCCAGCATTAGGGTGAGGTGGCAGCAAATTGTGCAAAAAATCGTGTCCACCAATGACACGGATGCCTCACCGTGACCACGACCGCTCTGACAAGAGCGAGACGACAGAGAAAAAAAATTGGCCAAGTGCGAGTCGGACTCGCGCACGAAGGGTTCCGTACCATTATCTATGCAACATAAGGCAACGTTATTAGTATCGGGCAAGAAACGGTAAAAAAATCATGTTTGTTGTATGGGAGCCCCCCTTAAATATTTATTTTATTTTATGTTTAGTATTTGTTGTTATAGCGGCAATAGAAATACATCATCTGTGAAAATTTCAACTCTCTAGCTATCACCGTTCTTGAGATACAGCCTGGTGACAGACGGACGGACGGACAGCGAAGTCTCAGTAATAGGGTCCCGTTTTTACCCTTTGGGTACGGAACCCTAAAAAGACGTGTGGCACTCGGGGACTGCCGCGGTAGAGCTATTGCATAGTATTTTTTATCAACTTATGCAATTATAATTATTTATTTATTTTATTTATGCAAGAATCTAAATACCATAAACTAAAATAAGATTAATAATCCTTATTTACTGATGCTTACATCTGTCCATTATTTATGGTAATTGTGATAAAATAGCGATTGTCAATCAAATGTTAATAAAATAAAAACTAACACCAAAACTGACATGAGTCACCAGCGCGAACAGCGAAACGGCGGTAGCGCCGTGAGTAGTATTTTTTAGTTACGCTATCTTTGTTACGGAATTTAAATTTCGAATTTTGTGCATTTAGTCTCCACGCTCAAGGTCCGCGATAGAAGCTATGCAATAGCTTAAAAATTAATTAAAATCGTTACTCTATAATACACAGTTTTTATAATAAGATAGTTTAGTTAAAATTGGCGAATTGCGTCATTGATACAATCAGTTTCATTTGTGCACGTAGAATAGGTACCAATATATTGTTTAAACACGTTTTCGTTTCTTACAAGTCTGAAGAACGTGCTTTACGGTGTCAAATGTGGCTCTATTTTGTTTACCATGTGTTACTTCTTTACATTTTAATAAATCATTGCTTCTTTACTTATTATAAAACAAATGGTCTTATTCATAATGACTTATCGGAGGTTTAAACGGAGATTTTATCGGAGAGATAATAAACGTTTTATCGTACAAAGACTATTATGAATAATAAGTTTTGTCAATTTTCGAGAACCGATTTTAGCGAACTTTTAAACCTCCGATAAGTCATTATAAATAACACCAAAAGTCGTTATCTATATTAATCTATACTTAATATTATAAAGCTGAAGCGTTTGTTTGTTTGAACACTCTAATATCAGTAACTGCAGGTCCGATTTGAAAAATTCTTTCAGTGTTGGATAGTACATGTATCAATGAAGGCTATAGGCTATATAACATCACACTGTAACCAATAGGGGCGAAGTTTAATTGAAAAATGTTGTAAAAAAGGGGAAAATTTTCTAAATTCCACCCGAACGAAGTTGCGGGCAATAGCTATGAGATAGATAAAACTCTGTATTTCACACAACATTATAATATAATTCAAACATGTTTTTAATTCATTCGAATGATATTTTATCTAATATGTTTTTCTATGTGATAACTAATAAGAATAACAAACATGTAGGTACCAAGCCACCACTTGGCAGCGAAAGCCTAGTTCAAAAATAAAATAACTTTCGTGCGAGAGTGTACCCATGCGCAAAGACGCCCCCACCACTTTCTTCCAGCGTTCTTTTTACGTGACGCGTACTATACGTACATAAATTTTCTTAATTAATATACACACTTTAAACACACTGCTTTGAAAAAAAAACTATAAAAAAATACTGATTGTATTCTAGTTTTTATTACAGCGGCAACAGAAACACATCATCTGTGAAAATTTCAACTGTCTTGCTATTATTGATTATGAAATACAGCCTGGACGGACGGAGGAGTGTCAGAAATATCGTCCCATTTTACTCCGTGGTACAGAAGTTAAAACCGTAAAAATAGGAAGTAAAAATGAGCATTCCTAAGTATAATATTACATAGAAATATAACTTTAGTAGTATTATCTGTATACCAAAGCAGATATTAGAGGCAATCAACACGTCTGCCAGGCACCCACTCATCTAAGCTCTTCATATGAGAGTCTTGGTTATACTCGTATAAGTGCTTATGAGAATATGCGAAAATATCTCACCGAATATAGATCTAATAGAGCGTTTCTCAAACTGTTTTATTGCCCAACTATCTAAGACAGGTTTTTCGAAGGCATCTTCTATGTATGTGTCTCTATAATTTCGTCTTCTGTACTTATTAAAAAACAAAGTTGTTATTTTGTATGTATACCCCTATGTGAGCTTATATCTTCCAAATTATGCAACGGATTTCGATATGGTTTTTGTAAATGAATCAAAAGGATGAAAAAACCAAACCAAACCTAACCTAAACTAATGTTTAGGTTTGGTTTCAAATTTCCACACATACAATATTTCGGCCGTTTAAAAATCCGTTGCATAGTTTTGAAGATGTAAGCTCACATAGGGATATAAATACAAAAATATATATAAACTTTGTTTTATAAAAGTTAAAATACGCACTGCGAGCAACTGCAGACCACACATTATAAACTTCATATCTCAAAAAACGTTTCGAGTTTCTCCACGACACACATGCAAAGGATTTAAGATCATCGGAAAACCGAGTATTAACTATACCTGCTCATTCTACAACCTTTTACGGTAAATCATTTACAGTTGAGGCAGCTCGCTTGTGGAATGCGCTGCCAGAATACATAAGGGGTGCTCAAACTAAAGCATCGTTTAAGAGGATACCAAAATAGCTTCGTGCATTTTTCTACGTACGAAGTTTTCATTGTTTCTTTAGATTGAATGGCTAGAGCTCTAATTTTTAAGTATATGTTTTTTCAATATATAATCTAGGATCGCATAAACTCAGAAACGCGATTGAAAAAAGTTTTCTCGATAGAAAATCTTAGCGAAAATACCTCTCTCATTTCTTATTTTTTTCATTTGTCGGTCTATTATCGCGTATTAACTAATGAAATAACTTTAAAAACATAAGTAACTATTATATATAGAAATACGTAAATCAGAATTAAAATATATTTAGTAGATTTTGAGTAAATAGGAAAAGTATCCCTAATTCTTCTTTTTCTGTGCCTACTGGCTGTGTTAATATGTACGTGTCGGCGATGATATACGATAATATTGATGTAGGCCCTTAAGAAAAATCTTAAAGAACACTACCTGTTGCTATAATAAGTATTTTATGTATTATGTGTGTGTGAATGTGTAGTGTGTATGTTTATGTAAATTGTTTTACCTCTATATTTATATATATATACATATTTTATTTAGTAATGTAATGTAAGTTTGGTTTAAAGTTTTAGGTACGCCACAATATACCCTCTCTTAAATTCAATCGACTCCATTTCACGGTTGTCTGTAAGAGATTTCAATATTTGCGATAAGACCGCCTTTTGTACTAATATAAGATTTATTGTTTAAATAAAACTACTTTTTACGGATTTAGACGCGTATATCAGTCACCATGGTCACGGGTGAGACTCACCCGTGACCATGGTGACTGCAAAGTCTCCGAAACGTCGGGTCAATATTTAAAACAAATATACGCGTCTAAATCCGTAAAAAGTAGTTTTATTTAAACAGATGAGTCGCGCAAGTGTTAAAAAATAAAAGATTTATTGTTATTAATATTTGTAAGTTATTTTCTGGCGTACAATAAAGAGTTTTCATTCATTCGTTATAAATGCAGCAAACTTTGAGATACTTCGCAATAATACATTCCTTGAATACTTTCAGCTATATGTTCTAGTGAAATTTTAAAGTAGAATTTTAATAAGGCGTTACTTGAATTGCGTTTAAAACACACGAGGTTTGGAATTCATATTGTGCTTTTTTGCTTTTGTAAATGTTAATGCTTTTAATTAAGAATGTGATTTATGAATAATTGTATCAGTTCTACATAACGTACACAACCAAACTAAACTAAATCATATTTTTTAACAAAAATAACGTTTAAGCAGAACCCTTACTATTTTTGTTTTCGGTTCTTTCTGTTCTGTATTGTCAGCATAACTCTCAGACAGTCAGTTCGCTAAACCAGTCATAGATTAATATGTTTAAGAACAATTTAGTTGTTCTTAAACATATTAATCTATGACTGTTTATGACTGTTTATTATTTTTAGTTAGTTTAAGTACTAACTAAAAATTTTCAAGTTTTATATCTGCCATAATACGTAATTTTGCCAGGCAGTGTACGGCCTGCCTGGTTCTTGCGTAACTTTTAAAAAGCTCATAATACGCCAGACTTTTTTTTTGCAGGGGAATGCATTTACTTACACCCACTCCTGTCAGCGCGGTCAACACCGCTATGGTAGGAGTGGGTAGTGTCGGACTCGCCGGAGTCCGGTGATATCGGACGCCGGAATACCGACTAAACCTAACTGCGGCGCTCTTCTTGTTTTACTGGAGCGCCAGAGGTTCCCTGTTCTGGACTCTCTCTGACGCCCCAACGTTGGCTTGGCGACACAACACCCGGTGTCGCAGAACCTTCAACAATACATTAAGGCGGGGGGAGATGGCGAGCGTACTCGCGTCGCCTCCTCCCTGGCCTTGCTCGGCGGAGCGGGTCTGCGTTGGGATCCGTCTCGCGCTCCCGCTCCGCAGCCCCCTTTAGTAGCATTACGCTTTCACTAAAGTCGGTGACCGCTTGCCAGCACCTGTCGCTGTGAAGCATAGCGCTGACTATCGCTCCCAGCGACAGGTCCCCGCCTATTTCTAGGGTAAGGGCCGTACGCTGTGCCTGCCAGGCAGCGCAACTCTCCATAGAGAGTTGCGCTGCCTGGCAGTATGCGCACCATGGTGTGGCGCGCTGTGTCCTCGGACGCACCACACGACTTATACGAGGGCGAGGACTCCCCCCTAGCGATCTTATGCAGGTACTTACCGAAGCAGCCGTGTCCGGTAAGTACCTGCGTTATCCTAAAGGTCAGTGCTTTCTACCTAGCCATTATAATACGCCCGCCTGCTATAACTGACAAGAGGTAAAATTTTTAGGTCACATTATCATTGCTTTAATCCATCGATTTACTATATAATCGATTGCGGATTGACTATTCCAACACAAAATTTTAAATGTCTAAATAAAATATTAATGTGTTGTCACTCTAACTAATGTTCAATCAATTCAATTTGTTCAACCTATCAAGCTGGACACATATGCACAATAATGTAGCTTAAACATCAGAATAACACATAGATTTTGTGTGAATTGTCCAAAATGTGACGATAAGTGTCAAGTAAGTAGGTAGGTATACGAATAACCCAAATAATAGTTTCAGGTAATTCGCTAAACATACAAACATAATATTATTATAATAAAGTCAACAGGTACAAAATGAACACAACAGTTTCCGAATGATACTTGTCAACTGCGGAGGGGCTGGCCTCGCGCCAAATCTGACGTTTATAATGGCGTCAAACTTTAAATTGGTTTAAAAGTTACTATGTTGAGTTCAGCTATAAAATATTGTCTAAAAGATTTTTTCCATTCTGGCTTAGTGGTGAAGAAGCTGCTTGCTGTAAAATATAAGTTCTAATTGATTAAAACACAGTCGCCTTTAGCGCGATTCACAGACGTAGGCAGATGGCCTCTATCCAAGTGTTCCGGGGATAGGCATCGCACACATTGGAAACTAATATCCCCCACCAAGTTAAGCCCCGTCTAAGGGACCATTCCATACTGACATAGGTTAGGCTCAAGGCAGCTAGGCACAATACCACGGCTCGGTTAGGGGCACGAGAAACATTACGGGGTTTAGTGGATAGTTCACGCCTCAACACCCCGGAATTTCTTTATTTTCATGTAGAATCTGGTTGCAATATTCCATTACAAATTATTGACATAGCGTTCTATATTTTGCTTGCTTGTTATAATGCAAGTTATAAAAAAATTTAAGAGTAGCATAGCAAATATTTATAGAATCAACGATTTTCGGTTCAATAGACTACGTTTCGACCTGACAATCAAAACGTGGTCGTCAGGACGAAGGTACTGTGCATTTATAATAAATTAGCTGTTTTCGTATTAAAATGAGTGACGTAACGTGAGTTTGAGTCATATTAGAAATACTATATTACCGGCTAACACTCACAGTTTTGGGATCGAAGATGTCGACCCAGGTTTCGAGCCTATCCGATGCTCATCTTCAGGACGAGTGCGCAGCGGCGTCTGAGACCGCATTCAGTGCACGCCGGAAGGTCGAGGTTCGAGCATCGGATATGCTCGAAACCTGGGTCGACATCTTCGATCCCAAAACTGTGAGTGTTAGCCGGTAATATAGTATTTCTAAAATTAGCTGTTGTAGAAATTAGAAAATTTTCCCCGTTTTTGCAACATTTTTCACGGATGCTTCGCTCATATTAGTCACAGCGTGATGTTAAAGAGCAGGTGTGGCCAACTTTTGTGCACATAAAATCTACTTTTTATTTTAAAATTGATCTATTAGTATATTATATTTCTTAGTATCAAGTACTAGAAACATTTGGCATTGAATGCGTCTCCTCATGGAACTTGCGAGTGATCGACCAAAATTGGTCGCGCGATAGACCGGTCGATTGCGATCGACTTGTTGGCCACTCCTGTTATATAGCCTTCCTCAATAAATGTACAGTTCAACACTAAAAGAATTTTTTTAATCGGACCAATGATGGTTCCTGAGATTAGCGCGTTCAAACGATGTATAGATGTAAAGATGTATGAAAGAGATAACGAAGTTTGAACCATAATATGTATAATACCATGGGGTACGAATTAGAACATTTTGTAATTGATTTATATAAACGATCAATAGGTGGCATTACGATGCACGTTTGTAAAGTATAAAATCTAAATAAGCCGAATTAAATAAAACTACTACTATAAAAACTACTACATACGCGTCTAAATCCGTAAAAAGTAGTTTTATTTAAACAGATGAGTCGCGCAAGTGTTAGAAAATATTAAGCCGAATTAAGTAAAAATATTGAGTTAAAAATAAAGGATAGCAAATTTAATAAACAAAACTTCAAATCCACCATAATATAACTACGTAGGTAATTATATTAACTGTGATAATACTATTGTAATTACTGTACAATGGCAACCAGTGAGGCAAAAATATTATTTATTTTGATATCTCCTGCGGCACACTGCAACTGTGAATTCGTTAATGAGTCGCTTCCTAGGCCCGCTTATCTTTGGGGTTGTCGCAATATATGCGCTCCCGACTTTCGAATGAGTTTCACTAGTCACAGATTGACTGACAATAAAAATTTCTCTAAAACTTGCACGACTTATTTACTTAAATAAAACTTTACCGTAAAGTCTATCTTTCTAATCTACTAACTAATTTCCGTGTGGTGACGGATTAAGAATACAAGTGTTACCACCCCATTTCCTCCCCAGGGAGCTGTAAAAGCCAGCTAAGGGATATTGTACATAGACAACATCCTCTGTGAAAGACGAAAAACTCGAAAATAAACCCTGTGCCAACACGCCAGGCCTAGTCAGCACGGCACAATAGACCATAATCCCTCCCAAAGTGGAGGTTAATGGGTTGGAGGAGGAGCTAATGTCCACTGTTGCACCCTCGTTTATAGTTATTGAGCCCTTTCTCCCCCAATATACACTAAACCGTAACATACAATTCAAAAAAGCTATTCTTGAACCACTCTATCTAATAAAAACCGCATCAAAATCCGTTTCGTAGTTTCAAAGAAGACGAGTAGAAGAAGATAAGTTCGCATAGCGACATACATACAAAAATTATGACGTTGTTTTGTGCTAAGTAAAGATTTTATATATAAAATGTGGGTATGTACCGTAACAGCTTATCACAGAGGATACTTTTACAGCTCAGTCTTACCTGTGGCCATGGTGATGAAAAATAAATGGCGTAAAATAAAAATAACATTTTTTTCTAGATATTGACAACCCTACATGTTGATCTTTCACTGAATGCAAATTATAGACAGATGCGTTTTATCATCTTTTATTAATGTGAAAATAATTTATTCTATAGAAGGACTTGAATCCTTACAGTGTATTCAGTAATGAAGCAGACTACCTACTGCACATAAGAAAAAAAGATGTAAGATTCTTCAAAGAAGTTAGATCTATTTGAATTAGATTTTTTTAATTATGAAAGTATTTTCTTCTTGTCTTTATCTTTATTACAAAACAAAGTCTTATTTTTGTATGTCTATGTGAGCTTATATCTTCAAAATTACGCAACGGAATATAATGAGGTTTTTTTTAATAAATAAAGTGGTTCAAGAATATGATTCTTTTTGTATAATTTGTTAGGGTTTAGTTTCCTAATTCAAGAAATTGCGGCCAATAGCTAGTTTATTTAGGTATTTATTTAATAATTTTTAACATTAGGTATTGATAATTTTAAGACAATTATTAAAATGATTTTGCTTTTGAATAGAACTTTAAAAATCTATATTTAAGCCGTCGAAGGACTAAACATTTGTATTTACCATACTTGTAACCATTTAGCATTATTGAAAAAAAAATGTGTAGGTACGGGGATCGAACCCGCAACCTCTTGATCGGCAGTCCGTTACATAAGTCTAATAATAAGTCTAATAAATATTTACTAAAGTTGAACCATTTTTAGGGAAAAATGGTTCAACTTTAGTAAATATTTATTTCTGAATTATTAAGGGCAGTGCCATGAACTAAATAGGCTTTTGTACCCTTGCCAAATCTCCAGAATGTGGAAATAAGTATGATTTAAGGTTCTATTTTGACTTAGAGCCAAAGTCTGGTATTTGGCATACTATGATACTGTCTAGACTTGAAGGGATGAAAGAATGAGGTCAAATTGATAATGTAATTTTTATTGACTATGTAGGTAACGGACGTCTCTGTGGTGACGCATTAAGAATACAAATGTCACCACCCCTTTCCTTCCTAGGGTGCCAGGTAAGAGATATTGTACACAGATAACATCCTCTGTGAGAGGCGTAAAATTCCCATATAACCTGTGTGCCATTACGCCTAGTTAGCGCGGCACAGTAGACCGTAAACCCTCTCAAAGTGGAGGAGACCCGGGCCCAGGAGTGGCGTTAATGGGCTGGAGAGAGATGTAAAGGAAGATTGTTTTCTGGACTCTTTCTTTAAACATTGTACCTACTCGGATGTCAATAAGGGATTCTTTTTCACGCGTATCTTGTATCAAATTGCCATCTTATGAGACATGCATGTCATGTCCGTATTAGCTGGTAATTTTACCTACATAAACGCCGTAAACTGCAGTATTTTGGGCACATAATACGTAATAAGCAATATAATCTTCTGCAGCTAATTATGAAGGAAAGATACAGGGCCGCCGAAGACCAGGCAGACGCCCCATATTCTGGCTGAAAAATTTGAGACAGTGGTTTGGCATGAGCACCAGGTCTCTGTTTAGAACCGCTGTAGACAAACTAAAGATTATAATGATGATCGCTAACTTCCGGTAGATCGATATTGTTTTAGATAATAAATATCTCCTTAATGGACATTTCACACGTCCTCTGGTACCAAAGTAAGCTATATTTCTATGCTTGTCTTATGGGTGCCAGATACGGATATACTACATAATATATATAGTATTTTCTTTTGTAAATACAACAATATAATACATGGAAAACACCGAGATGCTGTTAATTGCATTTGTATGACATTTAAAAATATCACACAAACAAATTGTACTATGCGGAAATCGAACCCGCGACTTCGTCAACAGCAGTCCGTTACATGAATCACTTGACCACGACGCTCGTCAATTTACAGTAGTTAATTAAATTATGCCAAATTACTTACTAATCGAATATTCGATTTTGCGCATCTCAAGAATTTATCGATTGTCCCAATTGACCGTAAAATCTCTGTACTTCCATCAATTCCCTCTCGAATTCGAGAAATTTATTTTACCATTTATTTCTTATCTTAAATTAGGAAAGTGCTTAATTAATCGTTCGGTATCTTGTTACTAATTGGAAAGAAGCAACGAAAATGCGAATCACGTATTAGTTATTAATATTCTTGTAATTTCGGAACGTTTGCCTTACAGCTGATGCGAATGGGAAAATATTATGTTTTAGAAGTTAATTTCGTATTTTTTCTAGGTATTTACGTAATAAAATAATGAAAATTCATATTTTTAATAGAATATAACGCTCAATAATATCATCAAATTACTAAATAACGTTTATTAAATTTATGGATGCTGTATGAATTTATTTAAAAACACAGAAACATTACTTATAGATGCAAAAAGAAACCAATTAATTCAATACTCTCTCTCTCCAGCCCATTTACGTCCCACTGTTGGGCACGGGGCTCCTCCACATTGGAGGGATTATGGTCTACTGTGCCGCGCTGACCAGGCGTGTTGGCACAGGGTTTATTTTCAAGTTTTCCGTCTCTTACAGAGGACGTTATCTGTGTGCAATATCCCTTAGCTGACTTTTACAGCACCCTTGTGCACCTAGCACCCAGGTGGTGACATTTATATTCTTAATCCGTCACCACACGGACAAATTTTAGTTAGTAGAGATATCTTCAAAACTGCGTTTCGGCACGTCTAGTCAATTATTAATTATCATCAAATCGACAGCGTTTCTACGTTCTAGGAAAAAAGGCTAAAAAACTCAAAAGCGCGGTCCTGTAGCGCTCTAACCCAGCGGCATCTTAAATGCTTAAAACTACGCCACATAACATGCGGATTTTTTTAATAGATAGAGTGGTTCAAGAGAAAGGTTTTTGTGTATAATTCGATATATCCTTAAATTTCACGCAAACAAAGTCGCGGGTAACAGCTAGCGTATAACAAATCACTGAGTCATTTCCTGCTTCTAATATTAGACAATGTTAAAAAGCTTTAATAACGAAGATTCTTACAAACAGACGCGTCCTATAAACGAATTTCAGAAATCCACTTATGTATATAAGATGGCGATATTAAATTGGACAAGGTTATTTGACGCTTATTATTATGATTCTCTGTGACAATAAGAAAGTTAAATTGTTGAAAAAACTTGGTCCAAATAAGAATTATAATACCTACTTTATGGTGAAGTTTGTAAGTATACATGATACAAATATACTCCATTGAAATGTTACATGAGCTTTGTATTTCTTAGAGGACCCAATTTTATTTTTGGAACATGGGGGGTCAATAGAAGCTTAACTTGAATTTTATGGGATCGCCACCCTTGTCACCCGCCATCTTGAAAAAGGGGTGAAAACACTTTTTTCGCGATATCTCGGAAACTATGTGTCTTACAAAAAATTTATTTGGACATAATTTGTAGCAAATTATCTTGCCTACAAATACGTTTATATAACTTGCCGACCCCTCAAAATTCAAGTTAAGCTTCTATTAACCCCCTCCACATGTTCCACAAATAAAATTGCGTCCTCTAAGAAATGCAATACTCGGTCCTAAAATTGTAATATTTCAATGGAGTAATATTATAATGCTAAATAATTTGTTTGAGTTATTAAGTTTATTTGTTTGTTTGAACGTGTTATTCTCAGGAATAACTGGTTCTGTATTTTAAAAAATCTACGTAAGTTACTCTTGTTTTTGTAATACTGGCTGTTCCCCGCGAGTTCCTATGGTAGGGGAGCCCACGATGCTAAATGGGGATTTACTCGAGCGTCATAGAGACCTATTGAGTTGCAAAGCTTAGATGATAAGAAGAAAAAAATGTTATGTGATTTTTCACTTTTATCGGTGGGGAAAGCGGCTATAGATTTTTAAATATGTAAAAAAAAACTGTTGCATGGACATCCTCGAGCGCGTCAGATATTGATAGCATCAATGCCCTACGTATTTTTAATAATGTACGTATGTTAATCTGATCGTTTGCATGATGCGGGTGGTTGTATTTAAGGGTTGAAAATGAAAAAAAAAAAAAATTTGTCGAGCGCGTCAGATTTTCTAAGGGAGTGTTAAGTGCACCAAAAAAAAGCTCTCATTCACTAATCTGACGATTTCAATGGGACGCAAACTCACGGCCAGTTTCATAATGTGCAAAAAAAATTCGCCATTTTGAAATACTCAAGCGCGTCAGATTAAGATATATATGGTTCATCTTTATGTTCTAAACGTACTGTCTCATAATCTGACGATTATCTAGAGGGATTCGCCTAATCTGACAAAAAAAAATTCGAAAAACGGTTCACCTTAAAGGCCATCCCTGCAACTTCCCGCTAATTCCATTCCTGGGCGCTTAAAATTGTACTTTGAACTATATTTTGAACTCAGCGGGTCATTCCCAGTCCTCCACACCCCGTCGTCCACAGTGTGGAGGTATGGGAATAGTGTGGACGAATGGGAATAAAAAGGGTGAGGAGGGAAAGGTGCCGTTTATTCCCAGTCCTCCACACTATAGTGCAGGAGCCGACACTAGAAAAAGTTAAATTTCAAAAAGATGAGTTGGACTTCTAAATGTTTAATTAGGACTGTTTATGAGATATTAAGCCATCAAAATATATCGTAAAAAAAGTTGCAAAGTTATACTGTCGGCTTTTATATTGTTAGATTTACCAGCTGCTCTGTGTCTAGCCAACCGGAGTCGCCGATAAGAGATAACAATAGGTTTTAAGGACAATAGAGTCGTAAAATCTCATCTCCATTGAATCATAGCTAGACAAGAAGCACAATTAAAAAGCTCTTAGGAATATTTATGAGTATGTTGTAAAGATAAATCATACAAATTTTTAGACAAGTATAAAATATTATTATTATTAAATGACGAGCTTCGTGGTTGAGTGGTTTATGTAACGGACTGCCGATCCGAAGAGGTCGCGGGTTCGATTCCCGCTCAGGACAACCATTTGTGCGATTTTTCTAATTGTCATACAAATGTTTGTACTGCGTCTGGGTGTTTACTATGTATTATAAGTATGTGTTTACAAAAGAAAAGTAGTTTATGTATTATATCCGTATTCTGGTACCCATAACACAAGCATATAAGCTTAGCTTGGGACCAGAGGACGTTGTGTGAAATGTCCGTGAATATTTATTATTTATTTTATTTATTTATTATTTCTATTACAGCGTGATTTGAGAAAAATAAAATTGAAGCGACTATATTCAATACTAAAAGAAAGTTAGTAACTTCAACGTTTCCTTGTGTACCAAATACTTACACCTCAAAAGTAAATAGTTTGAAGAACGAAAACATTAACGAAAGTATTTACACTTTCAAATTATTGTCCATTATGTGATAAAACTATTCTGTGATACAAATTATCTTAGATCATAATATTTACTTTCTTTTTAATTGTTGTAAATTATAAATGATCACGATGTAATAGAAATAATATTTTATACTTGTCTAAAAATTTGTATGATTTATCTTTACAACATACTCATAAATATTCCTAAGAGCTTTTTAATTGTGCTTCTTGTCTAGCTATGATTCAATGGAGATGAGATTTTACGACTCTATTGTCCTTGAAATCTATTGTTATATCTTATCGGCGACTCCGGTTGGCTAGACACAGAGCAGCTGGTAAATCTAACAATTTAAAAGCCGACAGTGTAACTTTGCAACTTTTTTTACGATATATTTTGATGGCTTAATATCTCATAAACAGTCCTAATTAAACATTTAGAAGTCCAACTCAAACAAACCCAAATGTAGGCATCACGCAGCTGCACGCATTTAACTTTATCGACGAATTTTTGTTATTTCGGCTTGCAGGAATTGTCAGATTATATATTTTTCATTATTCTTGAATTATTACCTTCAAAATAAAAAAAATTTAGCTACGCTCGAGAATGTCGAGATGACGTTTTTTTTTTACAACTTTGTTGCCCTCCCCTTTTTTTACGTCACTCTCAAATTGTCAGATTAGTGGAATATACACTTTTTAGGATGTAACTAACTCACCCTACCTTAATCTGACGCGCTCGAGAATTTCAGATGGTCAATTTTTTTTTACTAATCTGATCCTGTATCCATCACGGGCGGCCTTATATATGGGTCTCATATTTTGTGGAGGTACTTAACCGGGTACAAGGTATCCTCCTGTATATTAATCTGACGCGCTTTAGTAAATCCCGAAATCCCCTCTTCGGCTCCCCTACTACTACGCGTGCAATTTAGGAACCTTAATAAATTGTTCAAAAAAAGACATCCTCTTGAAAAACTTCATCTATTATTTGACGGGCCTCGTGGTGGAGTGGTTCATATAACGGACTGCCGATCATGAGGTCTCGGGTTCGATTCCCGGTCAGGACAATCATTTGTGTGATGTGTTTAATTGTCATACAAATGTTTGTACTGCGTCTGGGTGTTTACTATGTATTATAAGTATGTATTTACAAAAGAAAAGTAGTATATGTATTCTATCCGTATTCTGGTACCCATAACACAAGCATATAAAGCTTAGCTTGGGACTAGAGGACGTTGTGTGAAATGTCCGTGAATATTTATTTATTTATTTATTTATTATTTATTAAAGAGCGTATCAAAATTCATTGCGTAGTTTTGAAAATATAAGCTAACGTGCATAAAAAAATAACGACTTTGTTTTATAATACCTAAGTAAAGATCAAGAATGATAAATAAAGAAGGTTTCTTCTATTTTTATTTAGAAGTCCCTAAAGAAATCGGCTTATGATGACATTAATAATATTGTTTCCTGTAAGTACTTTTTCGTGGATATAGGGATATTTTTACGTCTTATTTTTAAATTTACTTGATATTAATAATGTATTGTATTCTTATTTTTTAGCTTATTGTATTTTTAAACAGGAATAGATTTCGTTCCTTTGGGAGTATCTACCCTTATTTGGTCGTAAACAGATTTTCTAAGATGTCTAACGGAAATCTGAACTAATATTATAAAGCTGAAGAGATTGTTTGTTTGTTTGAACGCGCTAATCTCGGAAACTACTAGTTCAAATTGAAAATTTCTTTGTGTTAGAGAGTTCATTTATCGAGGAAGACTATAGGCTATATAACATCACGCTGCGACCAATAGGAGCGAAGTATTTGTGAAAAATATTGCAAACCGTGGAAAATGTTCCCCGCTAAATTCTCGGGCTACAGCTAGTTTTCAATAATTAACCTAATGAAGGCAGAAAAAGTTATCAACACATAGCTTTACTTACTTATGATCTTATTCATAATGACTTATCGGAGGTTTAAACGGAGATTTTATCGGAGAGATAATAAACGTGTTATCGTAAAAAGACTATTATGAATAACAAGTTTTGACAATTTTCGCGAACCGATTTTAGCGAACTTTTAAACCTCCGATAAGTCATTATGAATAAGACCATTAAACTTTTCTAAAAATTTTAATTGATAGCAAAATTCGGCAATGTTAACTGAACTTTCTTATTATAAAATTTATTATATTATTATTTAATTGTTATACACATACATACAAAACATTCTAACTGAAATCTGCTAATGTAGTATTTTGATTGTGATATATCAAAATCAAAATACACCATAGTGTTATCATTTTTTTAGGCTGAGTTAAGTTTTGAATATCGTCAAGATCACGGGGAGTCATTCGATGCAAGAGGCACAAGACCGCTGGTTGTGGCGTTTTATGGGGGAGGCCAATGTCCTATGTCCAGCGCTGGACGGAAAGAGGGTGACGGATGGATGGAAGTTCGTCATTGTGACGCAATGACACCATTATAACCACAAAAAATTAACAGTAGACTACCAAACTTGATAAAATTCGCTACTAAGCTATCAGTTACTGCATTTGTTGATTGCATAATAGCGAATTTTATCAAGTTTGGTAGTCTGTTGTTAATTTTTTGTCACAAATGATACCATTTAATTGAACTTTCACTGCACGTTGAATAGCAGACTTGAGCCCCTGAACTGTTGTATTACATATATTACAATATTGCGCTTGATGTTGCTGACATTTTAATTGCAGCTAAATGCAAGTGCGACGTGAAATCCGTGGAGTTTCGTGTATTCTTCTCCATAGGATTAATTTAGAACAGACGCCTAGCTTCTGACTTTTTAAAAGCTAATAATCTTGCCTACTTAAAATAATAAAACTTTTAGACTTCCTATGTTATATTTATCATTTATTTTATACATAAATGTGACGTCTTACAACCAATATCCCTCTTAATGTTCTATATTTAGAAGACAACTTAAGATGAAATAGTCATGACTTGTTTAAGATGTCTACTAATAAATTAGGACACATCGATCTTATAAAGTGGAGCAGTGTATTACAAGAAGTGGTCCATTGAACTATCATATGGCTGAGATTTTAAATTATGACGTGAGCAATAGGTATACACATATTATAATAACTTTAATTTCATTCTAGAATTCCGTGCCCGAAAGTCTCTTAAGATGGCACGACACCAAACTATTCTCGATACAAAAATATGGGCATCGTAGTCCCCTATTTTCTTCGTGAATATTGCTTTTAGAGGAAGGTATTTTACACACAGTCTTATAATGTCTATCCTTCTATTACTTTCGTTTTTCCAAAACATTAAAAACGAAAGAAATATGAGTATCCAAAAATCTCGGTTTTTTCGGTTTTCTTTAGATGAATTTGCAGCGTCTATCACACAAACTTGGTATGGTTTTACCAAAAAAGAAAGTGATAGAATCATAAATTTACTTTTCATCTACAATGTGGTGTAAAAAAATTTTTTTTCCACGAAGATCACAAATTCTTTTTTTTTCAAAGAACGCGTTTTTGAAACACGTTTTTTTTTTCAAAGAATTTGTAGGTAAAACATGCCTCAACTAATATTTGTCCCTTTCAGCACGTCGCACGGGAATAGCAATACCTTGGGCAAATACCTAAATTGGAGCTGTAGTCCCCTCTTAAGGTTTATTGTTGAAAGAAATAACCGATCTACAATTCAGATAGATTATTATCCTAGTTCATGAGTAAGATGTTTTGTACGTCAGTAGCTTTGAAAAGCAGGCTAGGACCAAATATAGATTTGTCTGTCTTTACAAAGAAAAATCGATAAAATGATCATTTGATAAAATATTGGAAGCTGCCTCTAGATTTTCTGGACCTAAGTAATAGTCAGGGAAACTGTCTAAATTAATCATATAGTTAGTCAAAAGTTAACTTTAGCAATTTTTTTATTAGGAAAATTGTGATTAAGTACAAGAATGCTAAAAAGGCGAATTAACTATTTAAGTAAGTACAACATTCTTCAGATGTTGTTACTAATTTTAAGAATCTGTCAAAGATCAATCGACTCAAGATAACCAGCCCAAAATTGGGACTTTTAATTAGTGAATGACATGATGAGACCACACGATGACAACCACAACAGTAATGGATCAATGACACTTTCAATAATGAAATAAGAATTGAAATAAATTAAGAAGCGTGTGTTTTTTATACGTAAAATTAATCGATGGAAATTGTAAACGATGAAAGGCGAATGACTGAGTCACCGACATTCTTTATGAAAAATAATTTAATAGAGAACTATGTCATGGCAATTTTAATTAACAATAGTTTCAAGAATTATAGTTAAGTATATCAATGGTTGGAGTCTTTATGCGAGAAGTATATAAATAGCATAGCATAAAGTAAATATACCGTGACTTCATTAGGTCACTTGGTTCCGACAAAATTTCAAAAATTGAGTTTTTGTTACGCTTTGTCGTCTGAGAAATTTCAGATGTCCATTCATTCTTCTGAGGGATTCGTGTATGTTCTTAGGACATTCGATGTAAAATAGAGGTGTTTATGGTTACATTTAGACTAGTATGTTTGGCTTTGAAAAAGAAACTCCTAAACGACATAACCCATTTTGATTTTATTTGTTGGCAAGGTATTACTTTTTCAAATATTATTAATATTTCTGAATCTGCATCACATGTTATAACAGTGTGGTATCGGAGTTAGTTAATAAATATCGTAGTTGAAATATTTAGTTAAAACTTCTGTTTTAAATCGCCCATTTAACAATAACATTCCAGGAAAATTCAAATAAATTAATCTATTTGCCTATAAAAAGGTTAGCAGTATATTTCTGTTTTCGTGTTTATGTACGTAGACTGCTTAAATATCTTCGATTATAAGAAGCTTTTCACATATAACTTAAGATTCCGAAATTCGCTGCAGGTCTTAACCAAGAATTTCGAAACTGACTAAGTAAGGGTAGATCAGTGTCTACATTACAATTATTATAGCTACAAAATGAAATATAACGTTAAAAGAGAGTACAATAGTCCTGAAAAGAAAATCATATTATTCTACTGGTATAAAAATGTACAGAAAAGGTTAAGAGAAGACACAAAAAATAATGTCGAAGCAAGTTAATCTATGACTAACCTGGTTTTCTTGATTGAGCAGTTTAAGTTGGTCGTTTATAAGGCTGTACTTGGCGCTTTCTTCCTTCCTCAATGCCCGCTCCTTTTTCAACTCCGGGCTCCAGAAGGTCTTAATGCTATGCATACTGGAGCCCAATTTTTGATTCGTCAATTCCAATTCCTTTTTAAGATTTCCCAATTCCCGTTGTAGATCGGAATTCTGAGATTGCAACTCTCCGAGGAAGAGGGGGGGTGGTTCACGTCGGTAGTAGTCCTCTTCAGGAGGGGGTGGAGGTGCGTAGGAGCGGTCATAGTCTCGTTCCAGGGATTGGTAGCGGAGCGGACGTGGACGCGCGCGATGATGTGCCCCGGCCGAGGCCGAGCGGCCTCGCTCGTCGGGCGCCGGCGAGGGTTCGTCATCTCGCGTGAGGTAGGGGCTGCGACGAGAGGGGCTCCGGTCCACTTGGGGCAGACGCCCCCGGGCACCGCCGCCGGCCCACTCTTGCCGTCGCCACTCCTCCCGGCACGGCGGCCGGTCGTCCTCCGCGGCGTACTCGCGGAGATACAGCTTGGATCGTTTCCCGCGTCACTGGGAACGCATTGTGCACCGAACTGCGCGACGGTTACGCGACCACTGAACTACTAAACGTAACGCCCGACGCATCGATCGTCTTAACTTTTACGCATGCGCGGTTATCACACAACTAAGCAGCTCCATCGCTACCGATTGATTCCCCTGAAGCGAGGAACATGTCAGGATCGAGGGCGGCTGTCATACAATGTAACAATAATTCAATTGATATGATATTTTGGATTTAATCAAGCTAAATGTAATTATTTGTAATCATGGCAACAATACAGCCAATTATGTTGAAAAAGGCGTAACTGTGTCAAACCGATCGATGAAACGAGATTGTTTTGGGCATTGTAATGACTTATTTAATTTGTGTCCGACGTAATTTTTGAATGTGAATAAAATAACAGCTTCTTATGTAATTTCTTAGAACGATTTTTCGAGATATTCAACGAAATCCTTATTATTCCCAACATCAGAAGTGGGATGCCTCCACAAATGACACAAGTGTAGTAATTGACCACTTTCTTTTAAGAATTTCTTTTCTTGATTTCTAGTCTTTATCTTTTTTCTTAGTTTCTAAGATCGGCCAAAAAAGATTCTACATTAAACTGGTATACTACGACAGCTGAAGTAGCAATCGGCAATCTATTCTTAGTTCTAGATTTTCCGAATAAGGCCTTTATTTGGAAAATGATATTGACGCAAAAGACCAATCAATAATATTTTAAATATTCTAACAAGAATAATCTTACAAGGACTTTATGATACCCAAAAGAAACTTGTCCAACATTTTCCAAAGTAATAACTTTGAAAAATGTTGGACAAGTTTCTTTGATCTGATTCATAAATCATTAGACAAAAAATAGGCAAATTCACTGTCACCTATAAAAAGTACAATTAATTATAAGTTGTCCTTCAAAAAGAGCTAGGTATCTATTTATAGACCTCTGTTTTCAACCACCCATTTCCCTGGCGCCATGTTTTTCAGCATTTCAGCGCTTAATAAAAGCGGTAGTAGCGAGACGCCTCTCATCCCGTGACCCACTTAATTCTTTCTCTTTTTCTTACCTTCAATAATTCGTATTGGCGTCTCTTTTTAAAGTAAGGTCGACTTATATATCGGTCAGAGGCGGTGGTAGCGATCAGGAAGAAGCTAGTGAGGAGCTCACATCGATAATAATATTTGGTCTCCTTACTAGTTCAGGGAATATTTATTACGTAACATATGACAAGGGCTTAGAACATTGAGAAAATTCAGAAGCCACATAATGCCTATAACAACATGTCAGGGCCCTGAGTCGGGTATTTCCATGGTGTCACGATTGTACCAGAATGGTACCATTATGGTGCAATTGTAAAGTTTTTGGTAGTCTACTATTAATGTCTTGTCATAGTGGTGCCATTACGACTTCATCATTGACTTACAATTGTCAAAGTGACATAAATTGCTAGTCTCGTACACAATTGCTTCACAATTGCAATTCAATTACTGAAATGTTTCGGTAGTCTGCTATTTTCAATTTGACAGTAATATTTTGAAATTGTCCTGTGTTGACAGATTGCCATAAATAAAAAATAGATAGATAGAAATATTAGAAATTGTTCTTTGTAATTTATTGCAATTTCGGATCTCCTAAACTTCACATTGCTTTTTATACTAATAAATAGTATGTACAAATATATCTAAACGAAGTCTAGCATGATTAAATGTTTAAATTTATTAGTAGTTTTTCGAAAATCACTTCGATTAACGCATTTTTTAAAAACGGCAACACATACATACCATTCTAACACAATTCATAGATAGAAATTCAATGCATAGATAAAAGAGACCGACAATTCTATTACCATTGAACAACCGTTATGAACTCATATAGCAGACTACGGACATTTGACTTCAATTGCAACGGTATTGCAGTTGCATCGTGCCGGTATGACAATTGTTCCAAAATAGTAGACTTGAGCACCAGATCACTCAAGAGAGAGAAACTTTACTACTCTATGGTTCCTCTCTTATGATTATGGTCTATTCTATGGTCATAGGTATCTAAACCAGTTGTAGATATTTGTATTATTCCAATCTACATGAATAAAACGTTATTACTGTATCAGTAGCAAAACTTTTGCTCGTCTCAGAGGTACTTTGTAGTAAAATGTGTTGTTTTCATAAATGCTTTCGGAGCGAAAGATTTTTCAACATTTTTTTCTTTAGATTTTTTTCTTACCCTTTGCCCTCAGGCTATAAGCACTCCGGAGGTACCGGAGTGCTTATAGCCTGAGGGCCTTGCATCGTTTAAACATCTGGTACGACTGTAGGACCCCTCTGTCAGTGCTTTGCTTCACGTTATAGAGACCCTAGGCCTAGAGGTGTATTTAGTCTAGGGCCATAGGGGCCATGGCCCGGGGCAGCTAGCCTGAAAATGGGGGGCCTTAGAGTTTAAAATTTTGCTCTATCTCTATTAATTTATAGGGCAAAAATGGCCCGAAGTGCTAATTTTCAAAATACACCTCTGTCTGGGTTATCATTTCGTAATAGAATTTGGACTGGACGATCTTAGTAATCACAGGACGCTAGGGATGTACCTAGTAGAGAAGTCGGGCCTGACCGTACTGCTATAAAGTAAATTAAAACATTTTTTATCGATACATGTAGCCAACACTAACAGTCTGCCGATGAATGAAAAGCGGAGAATCGCGCTAACTATGCGCGTCTCGTAAAAAATTACACGGAGATGTCGTCATTCGGTCGCGGTCGTTAATGGCGCCACTGTCGCATACTCGTAGACTTGTAGCCTCTATTTGTGGTTTACTTAACTCTTCAGAATATAATGATCACTTTAGTATATTACTTAGCAACTGGAATGGCAAACGTTCTTCTATGCATTACTTGAAAAATCGCTATAAAAAAAAATAGCATGATTTACAGCTAGATTTATAAGTAATTTTTAAAGTAAAGAATATTATATACCGAATAATTGAGTATGCCTTTAAAAAAAGTTTAATCGAATACATGTGCCTTTGAAATTTGAGGGTTTTTCTCGATTTCTCAAGAGATAACTTACATGAGATAACATCCTTACCTGCCAATGGAACCACACGGGAACCACCAGGTTTATAAAAAAAATATCACTCAAATCGCTTAGCCCAATTAAAATTTATGAGGTAACAAACATAAAAAAACACACATACTGACGAATTGAGAACCTCCTCCTGTTTTGGCCAATTCCACCCGTGAAAATCGTGGCTGAAAAGGCTACGCAAAGTCGGGCTACATTTAAAACAAATAAACGCGTTTACGTCGTAAAATAATTTTTCATAAGGAGTCGAAAACCTGAGGAAAACCCTTGCTTTAAGGACCATTTACCTTAATTCACATTTTTCTATGTCATGTGAAGTTTTCTTTAGATTTTTCATCAGCATTTTACACAAAACGCTAAAACCGCTCATTCGGTTATCTAAAAACTTAGTCTCAATAAATAACCTGCGGCCGTATTATGAGCTTTTATTTACAGGCAGTTTACGCCGTGAATTGAACTGTCTGGCAAATTCGTATTATGAACAAAATTCTTAGTCAGTCAGTTCGCTAAACCAGTCATACATTAACATGTTTAAGGAGAAGGTACAACTAAAAGTAAAAGTACGAACTAAAAATGTTGAACTAAAAGTTTTATTTCTGCCATAATACCTAATTTAGCCATGCAGTTTACGGCCTGCCTGGAACTTGAATGATTTTAAAAAGCTCATAATACGCCGGCTGTTCTACCTATATTCATTAAACTAGTTGGTGCCTGCGACTAGCGTAATATAATATAGCCTAGTCTTCCTCGATAAATGTACTATCCAACACTGCACGAATTTTCCAAATCAAACCGGTGCCGCGGTGGCACCTGAGATTTGCGCATTCACACAAACAAACTCTTCAGCTTTATATTATTAGTATAATTTTGTTTATTTTATTTATTTTTTCCTCTTGGTGCTATGTATGGTCCCTATGTGAGCTTATATCCTTAAAACTACACAACGGATTATGATGAGATTTCTTAAATATACTTATATATAGAGTGGTTCAATAAAATATTTTTAAGCTATTGCATAGCTTCTATCGCGGGCCTTGATCGTGGAGACTAAATACACAAAATTCGAAATTTAAATTCCGTAGGTAACGAAAAAAACCTACATTATCGGCGTTACTGCGCATGCGTAGTCCCCTCTTCGCCCCGCAATTTATTTCATACTGTTGATACCAAGTAAGCGCCTTCCTCAAATTAAACAACATATTAAAATAAGGATTTTGAATCGACAACATATATCCTAAATGTTCAGATAACAGCGTATTTTAGATTTTAATAATGTAAAATAGTGTCAAATCTAAAATTGTATACCAACAGGTTGACATTTGACGTTTAATTTAAAACAGATTGATATTTGATTGACAATCGCTATTTTATCATAAATTACCATTAGCTTTACCGCGGCAGTACCCGAGTGCCACACATCTTTGTTTTTATTTTATAATTTGTTAATGTTTGGTTTTCAATTCCAATTGAAAGAAGTTGCGGGCAACAGCTAGTGAAGTAAATAAAACACAATTTACAATGAATTCCTCTTTATTACGTGGAAAAATGACATTAACAATTCCTTGCGTGAATACAACGGTCTTAGCCAAATGTTGAAGGCACATCATGGATTTATTCCACAAGCATAAAGAACACGAAACATCAAAAAACATGATTTCAACTATATAAAAAACACGGGGTTCACATCTATTGTTTTAAGCGTCTATAATAGTTAAAATACTTCGAAAGAACAATCTTGATACTTTAATGCAATAGAAGCTAAATATAATATTCTTAAAATCTTATAAAAATACTATTTGTTCTTTGCATGTTTAAAATTTTATATTTCTTTTTTGTATGACAACACTATATAGTATTTGGAAGCTGGTAACATTTACAAAACAACATTATCCTACTTTACAAAACACAAACTTAATAATGATACGAACATTCCTTGAGCAAATAACCATAACACAGAAATGATAGAAATTCATTGTTTTAAAATAACAATCCTTTTTGGATACTAAGATAACTTGGGACTTGACTTACGCTTCTAAACATCACAATCTAATTTTTTGATATTTTTATTAAAACAACCATCTCTTTATGAACTGATTGTACTCATATATTACGTAAATGGCTAAGACAATAGGGGCTTGGGCAATAACTAAGGCAATAAGTAGGTCTTTCCTTTCAAAACAAACTCCTACTTCGTAGGAACAAGAAAAGTGGGGAAAACAGTACTATTTTCTTAAAAAAAAAGGATACAATCAAAATATCTATTTTGATTGTATCCTTTTTTTTGGCATCTGACAACGGTACTCATCATAAAGTCCGTAACTAAGCAAGCAGTTTCCCTAAACATGTCCACCAATAAATGTATCCAACTAAAATTTTAACACTAAAGTATAAAAAAAAACTGTGTCACGATTATGAACAACTTATCTAATAATACAATATTTTTACATTCTCAAATAGGGCCCTTTACCGGGTCAGATGGAATTAAAAAAAAAACAATAAAATAATTTCCACAAATTGATTAAAATTGTCTACAATTGTATTACAAAATGTTTAGGTATGTTGGCACAACATTGATCCTAGGTAATATTATTATTTAAAAAAATTGCATTTATTTAACCTAAGAGGCAAAGAAAAATTAAATGAAGAAGTATAAAATTGACAATATTGCATTGATAAACGACGGACACATTACTAAATGCAGCATATAGGGTAAATGCAACACAAAAGAATACATAGTTATGACGTAAAAGTTTATTAAGATCAAAACTCATATGTCTTACTATAAATTATCTACAGGTTGATTCATAAAATAATATGTCCTAGGTCAATTTTTTATCTTCAAAATTCATTTATAATGAACATCCAAAACTCTACTAACGTGTAGTTGTTTAAGCTAATATTATAAAACGCTCAATGTAAAAAAGAAAAGTAGTATATGTATTCTATCCGTATTCTGGTACCCATAACACAAGCATATAAAGCTTAGCTTGGGACCAGAGGACGTTGTGTGAAATGTCCATGAATATTTATTATTATTTAATGTTTAATTGTTAGTGTTATTTAGTCTATTATCAAAAGGTCAAAGGTCATTAACGAACTGTTATATCTTGTACAATGAAAGTGCATCGAGTAATTTTGATACTCGGAAAGTAGAGCACAAGTAGAGTGATTAATACGTTCAATACTTCATATATTTTACAACTGTAAATAAAACAATTTGAACTAGTGTTTGTTCTAAAAATGAACTTGAACTTGACCTCGACCTTTGAGCGTCAAATTTTCTTCTAGAATTGTCATCAAAAAGAGAATAGTAATAATTTGTTATGCAATCGCATTTTAATGATTGGGTTACATTGTTGCAAGTTTTATTATATTATATGGTGAATAAACGTGTTTGATACTTGATGTACACATTAATATTTACTCAATAGAGCTTTTTTTATCTCTTTTTGAACAAACTAGGAAGGTATAGGAATGTCGATCATAAATGATAAAGGCCAGCTATTATGAACCTAACTCCTTAAATAAAATTCTCTAATGAGTTTTACGATTTTTTTAAGTGCTGCAAAGCTCTAGTGATTGTAAACAGGTGCAGAAATAATTTTGTACTTTTGCTCCCTTTACAAAAAAAAATATTTAAAAGTTTAATTGGTCTTTCTAACTGCATCAGCTACCAGGCGACTGGCTGTAAAAGAAAAAAAAAGTTAGTACATAAGCTTAGTAACACTTCTTTGATAATTTTATTAATGTACAGCATAAATCTAAATATTTTCTACCGAGGCTATTACCATTTTATACTTAGAGCGCAGATTTTCTGCATAATAGGAATAATCAGTCTACCTTACTACGTTGATTAGGCGTGTTTTCTGTGAATTCAATTTATATTTACAGTCGTTTAACATATCGTCCTCTGGTCTATATTGTAGCTAAACTTTATTATGGACGAAATCAATGCAGTAACAGATAACATGCGTTTAAATTGCACAATACATATAAATTATTTTTTCAAACAAAGGTGGTGTTTTAAGACCTTTAGTGGGTATTGTTAATACATAATAATTTATAAGTATCTTTTCATAGATACAGTTTTTATTTTCGCTAAATATATATTTTTTTTATTTCAAAAGTTTAATACCTATTTACAATTTACATGCATATAACCATTGTTAAATAACTTTTTACAAATTACCTTGTGTTTTAAGTGAATTTGTGAAAGCAGAGTATAACTCTGCTTTTAATAATTTTAAATCAGAAGGTAACATAAATGTAATTTTAAAATAGATTTTCAAAAAACTAATTTCAAGGCCAATTTTAGCATATGACCTTGAATTACGGAAATGCATTTTAGAATGTTGCATCAGAATTAGAAATCTAAATAACTTTTGTTAAATTATTGCATATTTGAACAATTATTACATAAGTCATGTATTTCACTACCATATTTGCGTTAATTCATGTGAGTGGTTAGTTAAGCTACTACTGATAACAATCAGGCAAGGTTAATGTAGTATATATATTTACATTTTATGGTAAACATAAAATAACGTAATTTTTATATTATCAAACCAGTACCCATAGTTTACTGTTAATGAATTTTATACATCATAGAAAATGAAAACAACGAAAACAGACACAAAAAGACATACAAAAGTAAATAATGACACAAATGCTCACATACAAAGGTCTTTAGTTGTGAGAAGGCATTGCAGCTCGTTTAATATAATTAACAAAATCAATCGGGCCTCGTGGTGGAGTGGTTTATATAACGGACTGCTGATCATGAGGTCTCGGGTTCGATTCCCGGTCAGGACAATCATTTGTGTGATGTTTTTAATTGTCATACAAATGTTTGTACTGCGTCTGGGTGTTTCTATGTATTATAAGTATGTATTTACAAAAGAAAAGTAGTTTATGTATTATATCCGTATTCTGGTACCCATAACACAAGCATAATAAACTTAGCTTGGGACCAGAGGACGTTGTGTAAAATGTCTATGAATATTTATTTATTTATTTATTAATTAGCAACTTCATGAGAAGATCATTAGAAACTCGATAACACGGACACTGAAAAAATCAACTGTTATTAAAACGAGTAGCTGAGCCAAAACCTAAGAAGAAAAGGAGAACGAAGAGATTTAAAGGTCCTGCCATTCTGCTTATTTTATTTTCAAATAAAATAATTAAATATTCATGGACATTTCACACAACGTCCTTTGGTCCTAAGCTAGGCTTAATATGCTTGTGTTATGGGAATGAACAAAAATGATGTACATAGATGAAAAGAATAGAAAATCAATTTACTGGGAAATTATATTACTAGAAGTAGGTATTGTTTCATGTATTTAAAAGCCTTCCTATGGTCTTAAAATTATTCGAATTCTTTTGTGACTGTTTTCGCTCTTATGGCGAATCAAGCTTGTTTTACTGTATTAGCTTTACGATAGTTTTTGTTGTACTTAGACTTACCAACGAAGAATTTGGTTTGACAAAAGTCAGCTTATTCTTGTTTACCTAAAACCATTGAGTGTGTTAGGTGCAAAAAAAAGTGTAAAAAAACTACTTAAAAGTATTTCTAAAAGTGATAATCGTGAGTAGTACAGCTCCATTCTAAGTTTACCCCACTAAATACTAATTATGGTATAAGTTTATGATATTTAAAGTAATGACGTAAAATTGCCGTTGAACGGAAAGAACAAGATTGCCAGGGCTAGGCTTACCTACAGCTATTAGGAATATTATGGTGTGATTAAAATTAAAATCAAATTAAATGATATAACTACATACGCTACTACAAATCTTTAGTTACAGAAATCTAATACCTATAAGTATGATATTCAATTTACTAACGAAATTAACGATAAAATTATACCAAATTATTGATTAACACAATACAATTAAGTATGTCAAAGATAACTAATGCGAAAAAAACTATTTCATACAAAACCGAACTATAACAGAAAACAAAAACTGTGCATTGCAAACCAATAATTATTCGTGTTTCTATTAACTCTCAGTTATTTTTTTCATTGAATTCTCTATGTTTCTATTTGCACCTTGCACAAGCCGCTGAACAGCTGCTGTTATTAATAAATATATAAAAAATCAATTAAATTCGAATTTAAAATTAAAAAACTGGTCATAAATAACAGATTTGAGGTTTGGTTTTAAAATAAAGAAAAAAGAAAAACATTTCATTTGTTTAAAAGTAGTAACAATATCAGATTTTAAATAACACGAGTAGGTTGTCCATGATTAAAGTCTTGGACAAGTAAGAGACGTAAAACAAATATATTTTAAAAATAAAGTCTTAGGAGGCCTTATCCTTCTAAGGCCCTTCTTTAACTAAAATATGTGAACTGTCATAAATTATTTCTTTTTGATAAAGCTTTCTTGTAACTTTACTAAAGTATCAAACTCCCTTCAGCCTACTAACAATTGCTTAATTGTTACTCAGAAAGATCATGACTTTCTGATTAATCCATTAACCATATTTGCATAACAATACATAAATACAATTTTAAACAATAATAACACGAAACTGAAAGACAAGATCCGACACATAAAACGATTCGAAAGTACATTGTACACCCGATAGATGGCGTAATTACACATTACATAAAAGTCGAAACCAAAATATGATCTATTTGATTTATTGTACAACAAGCAAGCGCGACCACATTTAAGATTGAAATAACACAATTATTTATGCACACAATAAATAATACTTAAAAAATCCCGCCCATACACGTTTGCAAACACCAACGACCAACGTAGGAACCTTTTGACGCCATTTTTGAAAAACCCTATACTATAATCCTGTGGGAAACCACGACAATTACACATTTTTTTTAAATTGTTGCCCAAGCAATACCCAAATTCTGTCAAATTAATAACAGCAAGTCTGGTGTAGAAATAGCTCTATTAATCCTTCCAAGATTTTTGTTTTGTTAGTCATAGTTTCATCAATAGTAAATAAATTTGTAGTTATTTGAATAGGTACTTTAATGCATTCAATTTCTGTTAGCCATCCTAGCTGTCAAATATCTGCTATCCTAGACTACTACTTCAATATTTAATTACATATATTATTGTCATAACGGCATAACATATATTTGCGGATATGCATACATATATATTTTTCCCATCATGCAAAGCATATTTTAGCCATAATGTACCTTATTTAAAGATCTTTGAAGGCTTTCTCAAACGCTTTCATGGTTTTATCCATATGTTTGTTCGCATTCCTGACCAGTTGGTCAATATCTAAAAATTTATAAATAACCCAGATTCAGGAAAAAGCTTTTCATACTGACTATTTTATCGCTAAAATCAACCAAACCAATCCCGAATGCCCAGAGTTCCTGTCATTTACTTATAGTGTAATAAAATAACCCTATTAACCAGATACCATGACGAGCCGACTAACCCGTTAACAATATTTTTACTCGGATTAGGGTACCATTCTGCTCCTCGCAACAAGCGTCACGCGACGCCCTTTGAATTTGTACTGAAATTAACATTCGATTTTAGATAGATACGAACGCCGCTTGATCGCGGCCGTTTTAAGAAAAGTGGGCGTAGCTAAACTCAAAAGCAGTCGCGCCTGTAGCACTACGAGAGCACTCGCGTCTTTTTAGCAACATGAAAATTTACTTGATTTGACGGAACGCGCGATCCGTGTCGCAGGGATCCTAATGGCACCTTTAGTCTAGTTTGTCTACTGTTTATACCTTCACCGCGTAGACGAAACCAGGATTCGGGAGGGGTTCCTAAATCTTCGTTTCATTTCGGGGGATTTCTGGCCAAAAACAAAAAAAACTCTAAACTAGCGCAAAACCTTGAATTTTTGGTTGCATTTCCACCGTTTCGAGGGAGAAGAGGAGTGATCAAACCCACAACCCATCTATTTCAACGTATCTACTTATTTTTAATAAAACTTACCAGAGTTAGCAAGATTATCGATACGGTCGTGATGTTTCTGGTAGTACGGGCGAATAATACGATGATAGATGACCAAGGAGCCGTTGTAGTCAGTAGGTAGGTAACACCAAATGATGAACACGCACTGTGGAATATATAAATTAGTATGTTAATTATTATTATTTTTCTTTTATAAATAAACTAGCTGACGCGGCAAACGTTGTATTGCCATACTAAAAAAAAAGGTTTGAAAAATAGATGTTGGCCGATTCTCAGACCTACTGAATACGCATGTAAAATTTCATAAAAATCGGTCAAGCCGTTTCGGAGGAGTACGGTAACTAACACTGTGACACGTGAATTTTATATATAAGACTAGCTGACCCGGCAAACGATGTTCTGCCATACTAAAAAAAAGTTTTAAAAATAGATGTTGGCCGATTCTCAGACCTACTGAATACGCATGTAAAATTTCATAAAGATCGGTCTAGCCGTTTCGGAGGAGTACGGTAACTAACACTGTGACACGTGAATTTTATATATTAGAAGATATTCAGGGAAATTTGACACTACGTCCTCTGGTCCCAAGCTAAGCTTATATGCTTGTGTTATGGGTATCAGAATACGGATAGAATACATTAATTAGTTTTCTTTTGTAAATACATACTTTATAATACATAGAAACACCTAGACGCAGTACAAACATTTGTATGACAATTAGAAAAATCACACAAATGATTGTCCCGAGCGGGAATCGAACACGCGACCTCTTGATCGTTATAGGAATACACACCGCTTTTCCAGCCATTGGACAATGGGGGGTTCAGGCAGCTAAGAGACAGAAAACTCTAAATGAGACCCCACTAAAAATGTCCTGGCAACATGGCTCATCAATCCATCAGTCAATAAAAGTTTCTCCTTTTTTGCAGGACATAGACGCTTTTTAGTATTATATCAGACTTTATTTGGAAGAAACCACTGCCTAATCTACTATATAAAAATAAGTCGGGTTTTCCTTCCTGACGCTATAACTCCAGAACGCACGGACCGATTTCCACGGTTTTGCATTCGTTGGAAAGGTCTCGGGCTCCGTGAGGTTTATAGTTCATTTTTTTAATTTTTTTTTTTTTACTTTTTTTGGTATGGCAAAACAACGTTTGCCGGGCCAGCTAGTTTTATATAATAAGAAAGATTTTACGTGTTTTTAGCTCATAACTTTCCCACAATTGACATGAATTTCCTCTAAAACGTGAAGGATATTTAATCTTAGAACCAATACCACAGAATATAGTTACTATATATATTGTGTTTGTATGTGTGTCTGTATTGCGTGTGTGTATTGTGTGTGTACTTATAAAGATAAATGACATAGTAAATATGTCACTGATAACTTTATATGACATTCTGCAGCACACAATCGTGCAGTTTGTAAATGCTGGCTAACAATTTAATTTAGTAGTAATATTTATAGTGTGCCGATAGTAACAGTCTTATCGAAAATTACAAATCAACTATTTCTGGCGATAATAAACTGTAGTTAGAGACTAGATATCAAATCGCGTCTTCAAATTATGTACTTGAAATACCGTTTCTTTTAGTACGCTATACCAACCATGGTGTAATATAAAATGATATACTCATAACATGTCATTGCTGTGTAAAGCTAACCATTATCAAGACGCTTGACATTCGAGTTATATTACAACAGATCTCAATACATTTTGTTTCATAAACTACAGGCAAGTCATTGAATGGTTAGCTCTACTACACAAAAATGTACTGTAATCTCTTATTATACCATGATACCAGGCCACGAGCTATTCGAGACATGATTGGAATTACATTGCAATATGACAACTTTTATATATTTTCCGTTCCCAAGGGTCGTCGGGTCGGGGACGGAAGGTCCTCGAGTGGCGACCACGCACAGGACGGCGTGGGCGGCCCTTTAAAAGGTGGACTGACGATATCGTCAGATGTGCCTGGGGCCGCTGGATGCATTTAGCATAGGACCGCGCATTGTGACGTTCTATAAGGGAGGCCCATGTCCAGCAGTGGAGGGCGAAAGGCTGATAGACGGATGGATGACAAATTTTAATTCACTATACAAAATGTATATACAAATACTCTCAAATATACCTCAATGTATACCTCTTTATATGTACCTCTAAAGCGACACATATTACATGTGTCCCTTTAGCTAGAGGAACAATTTTATCACACATTTTCCTGCTTTATCAAAATTAATTTGGGTTTCAAACTGACGATAACAAATATTGCAAAAATATTAAAGGAAAAAATGGATTGGCACGTTTGCATTGATTGTGCTCTTGTTTTCGATTATCACGTATTACGGAACACAGAACAGGGATATGACCACAGATTTAACAGATAGTATGACTATTGGTACATCACTTAACCGGCTTGAAGCCATATAAAAATCTGTATGCCTAAACTAAGTATCGTTGTGTGTCTCTGATACAAGCTATGTGGCGTATGAGACATTGTTAGTCTATAAAGTAAGATTTTTTTTCGCCTGCTGTTACCATGACGCGCAAAGGTGGCCTCCTCACGGTAGACCCGAGTTAACGAGCTATGAAGTTCGATTTAGCCAATCTAAATTTACGTGTCTTCAAGATCGAATGCGTATCCCGCTATCTGGGAAATTTAAGACGGGAACTGTCCATTTACTTAAAACCAAATTTTACCCCTCATTATTCTCTCTTGCCATAAATATTCCCTGGACTTATCCGAAAATACAGACAAAGGTACAATAATTACTTTATAATAGCATCGTTAGTCAAAACCTTGACATTGTTTCAAATAATACACTATTTGTTGTTTCTTACTTAGTCAGAGGTACAAATTCCACATTACAACATAGTGCACAAAGTTTTTAACACTGGCAGCATATTATTGATTCTTTCATAAAACAATGATTCATAGGCGTTCGTTTTTGCTATCGCAAGTATATTTTTCATATCACTTTATCGTAAAGTTAAATATAACGATGAAATTTCATATTACAAGTTCAAATGAATAGCAATTTGAGAATTATTAATACAAAAATTTAGGTTGAATATCGGTTGGACGGTTCTCTACCAGCTGAAGGAGCACTTAAATCGTTGGAAGTCAATGGAGGCGTAAAAGGAAGAACATTGTGAGGTTCTATTGGATTGTATGTATGACCGTACTGTCTGTTCTTACTTGGTGTGAACCCAATTCTATCCAAAAAATTGACTTATTAGCAAAACCATTGCAATATTATGGAACGCAGTAAACTGAAAACTTTGTAGATGAAAAGTTCTTGAGTAGCTCACAAACCAAAGCCCAGACGTGAAAAAATTGGAAAGCAGTCCCTGTACCACGAGAAGCGAAAACTTAATAAAAACCATTAGGAGTCAATATATTCTTTAAAAAGACTGTAAAAGACGTAGAAACCCATATTTTGTTCGAAACAGTGAACTGTTGGTAAAATCGCGTCTCGCATCTAACTGTATCATACAAAACGATACCATAATGATGATTGTTTAAAAATTGTTCAAGTAATTAGCGTAACCTAATTATATTACAAACAAATAAGTACTACATACATAATGTGACCACACGTCCCGTTTTAAACGAGACTGTCCCTTTTTACAACAACGAGTCCCGGTGTCCCCGAAACTACCTCTGGGACGCAAAATTGTCCCGTTTTCGGAAACCGAACTCCAGTAGAAAGAGTATTTTCCGAAATGAACAAATTGTGGACGTCTGAGTCAACTACAGGTATCAGTTTTAAAGGCGATGTTGATAATGAAGATTAATATTAAATAATTGGTCAAATGCGAGTTGGACTCGCGCACGAAGGGTTCCGTACCATTATCTATGCAACATAAGGCAACGTTATTAGTATCGAGCAAGAAACGGTAAAAAAATCATGTTTGTTGTATGGGAGCCCCCCTTAAATATTTATTTTATTTTATTTTTAGTATTTGTTGCTATAGCGGCAATAGAAATACATCATCTGTGAAAATTTCAACTGTCTAGCTATCACCGTTCTTGAGATACTGGGTACGGAACCCTAAAAATCATGTTTGTTGTATGGGAGCCCCCCTTAAATATTTATTTTATTTTATTTTTAGTATTTGTTGTTATAGCGGCAATAGAAATACATCATCTGTGAAAATTTCAACTCTCTAGCTATCACCGTTCTTGAGATACAGCCTGGTGACAGACGGACGGACGGACGGACGGACGGACGGACAGCGAAGTCTCAGTAATAGGGTCCCGTTTTTACCCTTTGGGTACGGAACCCTAAAAAAAACATGTCCAGAGTATACATATTATATTAAAGCAAATTTGTTCTTCTGATAAATATAATTAAACCTAATATTTTTATGACACTAGCCTTTTGTGAATAAATAACTTAAAAAGTGTTATGTTTTTTATTTCATTTAAGTACCAAACCGATGTCCCGTTTTGAGTCAAAGAAAAAATGGTCACGTTATACATCAACAGATAAAAGCAGTTCTACATTATATTGTTTATAATGCTTAGGTGCCAAATATTTCAATCAAAATGTCGTCATTCCGAAAGATGAACTAAAGTGAATTAAAGTCAAAATTTCAGTCCAATTCTAAATCCGTCCATCAGCCTCTCCACGTCCACTGTTGGACATAGGCCTCCCCATAGAACGTCACAACGCGCGGTCGAGTGCCGCCTGCATCCAATAACTCCCCGCGACCTTGACAATATCGCCGCTCTACCTTGTTTGGGGGAAGCCCAATTCTAAATCGTGAAGCGAATTTTCAATGTTTTCGAATCTTTATGAAACAAGCTGTGCCCGCGACATAGTCCAAGTGGAATAATGACTAGGTAGCAATTTCTATAGTGCTCCGCTCTTATTGTGCTAATGGAATATCCAACACACACATTTTTCCAATTTCAACCAGTAGTTTCTGAGATTAAGGCGCATAAACATTTGTTAGTCGAAGTTTTATTATTATGTATAGCAATACCAATGGACTGTACCTATACTAATATTGTATGGCTGAAGAGTTTCTTGGTTCAGTAGGTTCATTCAGTAGGTCTGAGAATCGGCCATCATCTATTTTTCAAACCTTTTTTTTTAGTATGGCAAAACAACGTTTGCCGGGTCAGCTAGTATGTATATATAAATATTTCGCGAATTTTGCAACATTTCGTGTTATGCTCTAATAACGATTTTAATAAGTGCAATACATTTATTGAATTAAAAATGATTGAATTAATAAAAACCACCGACATGTAAAATAGCCTCCGTATAAATAAATAAATAAATCCCAACTAATATCATAAATGTGAAAGTAACTCTGGCTGTCTGTCTGCTTTGACGCTTTCCCGCTTAAACCTCTCAACCGATTTTGATGAAATTTGGCACAGACAATCTTTAGACCCTGAGAAAGTACATAGGCTACCTTTTATTGCTAAAAAAAAATTTCCAAATTCCACGCGGACGGAGTCGCGGGTAACAGCTAGTATAAATATAAATATTCATGGACAACTTTCCCCGTTCTTGCAATATTTTTCACTGATACTTCCTTCCTAATAGTTCCAGCGTAACGTTATATAGCTGATAGCCTTCCTCGGTAAATGTAATAAGTATCCCATACTAAAACGATTTTGGTCACGGGTTCAATTCCCGCACAGTACAACTATTTCTGTGATATTTATAGTATTACTAGCTGACCCGGCAAACGTTGTTTTGCCATACTAAAAAAAAGTTTGAAAAATAGATGTTGGCCGATTCTCAGACCTACTGAATATGTATGCAAAATTTGAGAAGAATCTGTCAAGCCGTTTCGGAGGAGTACGGTAACTAACACTGTGACACGTGAATTTTATATATAAGATATTTATAGTAGTATATTTAGTTATGTAATATATCAGTATTCTGGTACCCATAACACAAGCATATAAGCTTAGCTTAAGACCAGAAGTTGTATGAAATGTCATGTATATGGATGAATGAATGATTATTATGTAAATAAAGAAATCTACTCATAAAATATATTTGTTGATTTAATTTTTTAAACCGAACCCGTGGTTCCTGAGATTGGCGCTTTCAAACAAACAAACAAACTCTTCGGCTTTATAATTTTATATATAAAATTCACGTGACACAGTGTTAGTTACCGTACTCCCCTGACACGGCTTGACCGGTTTTTATAAAAATTTACGTGCATATTCAGTAGGTCTGAAAATCGGACAACATCTATTTTTCAAACCCCTCCCCCACTGACATTTCTATGGATGGCAAAACAACGTTTGTCAGCTAGTATTAGCATATTATGTAGATTAAAAATTTTAAGCTTTCGATTTCAAACAGGTGGCTAAAATTTTCATTTAATATTAACAATATCTTCTAGATATCTCCCGCATATGAATATTGTACGATAGCGGATATTACACATATATTTATCAGTAGATAAAGTAAAAACAGATCTATAATATCTAACAAGATAATAAAATGTGCATTTACAGTAACAGATAATAGCATAGGTTTTTAAAATAGTGGTCTAGTTCAGGAGTGGCCAACAAGTCGATCAATTTTGGTCGATCACTCGCAAGTTCGCATTTAATGCCAAATGTTTCTAGTACTTGATACAGGAATGAACATGTACGCAGGGCCCTGAGTCGGGTATTTCAACGGTGTCACAACTGTACCATTATTGTACCATTATGGTGCAATAGTAAAGTTTTTGGTAGTCTACTATTATTGTGTCGTCATAACGACTTCATCATTGTCTTACAATTGTCAAAGTGACATAAATTGCTAGTCTCGTACACAACTGCTTCACAATTGCAATTCAATGACTGAAATGTTTCGGTAGTCTGCTATTTTGAATTTGACAGTAATATTTTTAAATTGTCCTGTGTCGACAGATTGCCATAAATAAAAAATAGATAGATAGAAATATTAGAAATTGTTCTTTGTAATTTATTGCAATTTACTAATCTCCTAAACTTCACATTGCTTTTTATACTAATAAATAGTATGTACAAATATATTTAAACGAAGTCTAGCATGATTAAATGTTTAAATTTATTAGTAGTTTTTCGAAAATCACTTCAACTAACGCATTTTTTAAAAACGGCAACACATACATACCATTCTAACACAATCCATAGATAAAAGAGACCGAAAATTCAATGCATAGATAAAAGAGATCGACAATTCTATTACCATTGAAAGACCGTTATGACGGCATATAGCAGACTACGGATATTTGACTTCAATTGCAACGGTATCGTGCCGGTATTGTGCCGGTATGACAATTGTTCCAAAATAGTGGACTTGAGCACCAGCTCATGCTTCGAGTAGGGAGACGTTCAGCGTGACCACTTTTAGTAGTTTTCTACTATTTTAGTAGATTTTGAGCATGGACTTTTAATTTTAATTCCCCTGGACAAAGTTTTTTAACCCATTAAATAAATATTCATGTATGTTGCTGGAACTCCCAGGAGTGCACGGCCGTATAAAATCACAAACGTCCCCCTTCTTATCTAGGAAATAGGTCGATCGCGACTCAATTTAAAATAAAAGTAGATCTTATGTGCACAAAAGTTGGCCACACCTGGCTAGTTCACATTAATAAAACCGGTCAAGTACGAATTGGACACACTCACGAAGGGGTTCGTGCAGTTTTTATCATAAAACTTTCGTCATACCCACACCAAATAACGGATATGGTCAGAATACTGATCGTATTTGTTATTATGGCAACTGATATACACAAAATGAAATTTTCAGCTCTGGGCCCTGAGTCGGGTATTTCAACGGTGTCACAACTGTACCATTATTGTACCATTATGGTGCAATAGTAAAGTTTTTGGTAGTCTACTATTAATGTGTCGTCATAACGACTTCATCATTGTCTTACAATTGTCAAAGTGACATAAATTGCTAGTCTCGTACACAACTGCTTCACAATTGCAATTCAATGACTGAAATGTTTCGGTAGTCTGCTATTTTGAATTTGACAGTAATATTTTTAAATTGTCCTGTGTCGACAGATTGCCATAAATAAAAAATAGATAGATAGAAATATTAGAAATTGTTCTTTGTAATTTATTGCAATTTACTAATCTCCTAAACTTCACATTGCTTTTTATACTAATAAATAGTATGTACAAATATATTTAAACGAAGTCTAGCATGATTAAATGTTTAAATTTATTAGTAGTTTTTCGAAAATCACTTCAACTAACGCATTTTTTAAAAACGGCAACACATACATACCATTCTAACACAATCCATAGATAAAAGAGACCGAAAATTCAATGCATAGATAAAAGAGATCGACAATTCTATTACCATTGAAAGACCGTTATGACGGCATATAGCAGACTACGGATATTTGACTTCAATTGCAACGGTATCGTGCCGGTATTGTGCCGGTATGACAATTGTTCCAAAATAGTGGACTTGAGCACCTGTATCTGTCACCATTCCAGAAACCCGGTAACAAATAGAATATTTTGCAATATTTTTCATTGATGCTTCGCTCCTATTGGTCGTAGTATGATGTTATAATAGCCTACTAGCTGTGTTACCCGCGGTAAAAAGGATAAAAAAATAAATTCGTTTTTAGGGTTCCGTACCCAAAGGGTAAAAACGGAAACCCTATTACTGAGACTTCGCTGTCCGTCCGTCCGTCTGTCACCAGGCTGTATCTCAAGAACGGTGATAGCTAGAGAGTTGAAATTTTCACAGATGATGTATTTCTATTGCCGCTATAACAACAAATACTAAAAATAAAATAAAATAAATATTTAAGGGGGGCTCCCATACAAAAAACTGATTTTTTTTACCGTTTCTTGCTCGATACTAATAACGTTGCCTTATGTTGCATAGATAATGGTACGGAACCCTTCGTGCGCGAGTCCCACTCGCACTTGACCAATGTTATTTATTATCCCACGGGAACATTGCATTCTTTCGAGATAAAAAGTAGCCTATATGTATAATATTTATTTATTTATTTACACTTTATGCTTAAACTATGCAAAGGCGGACTTAAGGCCTAAGGCATTTTCTACCAGTCAACCATAGGGTGGTGCAGAAAAAGGGAAGGTAGAAGTGTAACAAATAAAGCTAGATTATCAAAGATTATAGTTGTTAAAGACTTATTGACATAGATAAATCCTATAAAGAGTACATTACATACACATACATAGAGATACACGTAAATCAATACAATTAAACAGATACATACATACATACACAGATATATACGTACATTACACATACCATAAATACATATAATACAGGTACTTAAATACAGATAGATAGTAGTATAGTAGCTTCATAGACTCAGATGTGGATGCAGCTAAATGTGAGGTTGTGTCGATATACGGAGATAGTGCTCACGTATCTTACGCTTAAACGCTTTACGGGAGGTGCACATCCTGATTTCCGGCGGAAGAGTATTCCAGAGAATAATGGAGCGAACAAAGAAAGAAGAATGAACGAGGCATGAGCTATGAGGTGGGCAGGTGAGCAAGAGATTGTCAGAAGACCGAAGATTTCGGTCGTGGGTTGAGCCTAAAAATTTAAAATGTCATATATTCTGATGATAATATAGATAATATTCTGATGTATAAAGCTACATTATTATAAAGATTTATTAAAAACCATTCAGTAGTGCTTGCGTGAAAGAGTAACAAACATCCATACCTACTCACAAACTTCCACATTTATAATATTATTAGGATATGTAGCCTTCCTCAAAAAAAAATCGGTCAAGTGCGAGTCGGACTCGCGCACGAAGGGTTCCGTACCATTATCTATGCAACATAAGGCAACGTTATTAGTATCGAGCAAGAAACGGTAAAAAAATCATGTTTGTTGTATGGGAGCCCCCCTTAAATATTTATTTTATTTTTAGTATTTGTTGTTATAGCGGCAATAGAAATACATCATCTGTGAAAATTTCAACTGTCTAGCTATCACCGTTCTTGAGATACAGCCTGGTGACAGACGGACGGACGGACGGACGGACGGACGGACAGCGAAGTCTCAGTAATAGGGTCCCGTTTTTACCCTTTGGGTACGGAACCCTAAAAATGAACTATCCAACACTGAAAGAATTGTTCAAATTCGATCAGCTGTTCCTGGTATTTTTTTTACATAAAACATGTTGGCACTTGATCCCATGCCTCCTGATGGTAAGCGACAATGGAATCTTTGATGGTAAAGCGTACCAACTATGTAGGAAGCCTATTTACCCTTTTTTTGAACGTGTCTACATTGTAACTCTCGGGGAACACAGACATCGATGTAGAAATGGTGATGCGGGAACTAGTTCATGCAGCCCCTCAGAACACTCTCCGAAATGTAGTCTGTAGAATACTGTGAGATTAGCAACTCGGATATACGAGGGGAGGTCCAAAAGTTCGTGGAATGAAAGGGTTTTAGTAAAAATGAAACAGTAAATTTATTTTTCCTTTTCAATATAATCACCCTTAAGCTGAATACATTTATTAGATCTATGAATTAATTTTTCTAAACCATCGTAAAAATATTTTTTATCTTTTCCCTCAAAATGAGCCAAAATTGCCTCCTTTACCTCATTGTCGTCGGAAAATTTCCTTCCCCTTAAGTCTTTTTTTAAATTGGGGAACAAATAAAAATCACTTGGGGCCAGATCTGGACTATAGGGTGGGTGGACTAGTGATTCGAAGCCATGCGTGTGTAGACCAGCCATTGCAACTTTGCTCTTGTGAACCGGCGCGTTGTCTTGCAAGAGCAACACGCCCTTGGTCAATTTTCCCCGACGTTTTTCTTTGATGGCATCCTTTAATTTTTCTAGTATTGTTGCGTAGTATTCTCCGGTTATGGTCCTGCCCTTTTCTTTATAATCAATCAGTATTATCCCCTCACAATCCCAAAAAACAGTAGCCATCAACTTTCCAGCCGACTCCGACACTTTGAATTTCTTTGGCGGTGGTGTCCCCTTTTTATGCCATTGCATGGACTCTTGTTTGGACTCAGGCTCAAAGTGATGAACCCATGTTTCATCGCCGGTAACAATTCGCTCCAAAATCGGTCCAGGATCGTCGCCACACAACTCCAAAAAATGTTTTGACGCTTCGACGCGCTGCTGTTTTTGAAGCGGCGTGAGCATTCTCGGTACCCATCTTGCACTGACTTTTGTCATACCCAGGTGGTCATGTAGGATTCGCAAAATGGTGGTATCTGATACTCCAACTAATGCAGATAACTGTTTTTTCTTCAAACGGGTGTCCTCCAGTACAATTTTTTCCACTTTTTCGACGATGTCTGATGTGGTGGCCTCAACTGGCCTTCCTGAGCGGGGGTCGTCTTCAATCGACTCCCGACCATGTTTAAAAAGACCATGCCACTTGTAAATCATTGATTTACTAGGGCACTGTTCCCCGTAAACAGTTTCCATTTCATTCAAAATGGTCTGAGCGTTCTTTCCTTGCTTGGTAAGGAATTTAATGACCGCACGGTGTTCAATTTTCTCCATAGTTTCAGTTTTCTTCGGATTGACGTGTTTAGCAGGCGAGTGTTCGTAAACGAATGACGCAATAGGGCTGAAACTCCATTTATATACTAATTATGAGTCCCCAATTAGTATGACACTAAGCGAGCGCCCCTATCCCCACTCCATCCCCTCCATTCCACGAACTTTTGGACCTCCCCTCGTATATAGATTAACTTCAAAGTTTTAAAATTCTAAACCTTTGCAACAATTAACATATTGTTGTAATAATCTTTTTATAGAAATAATGACTATAACGGAACAATAAAAATCATAGCATGTTTGTGTTCACATGCATATAAAATTAATTTATAACATTTAAACACTAACTACAAAAAAATAATTAAAACTAGTCTTTAATTTATGTAATAGAATTAGACTAGACTAACTTTAATTTACTTTATTTTCATGACAATCTATTTTTGACGAAAATAGACAGCTTTTCAAATTTAAAAAACAATTTCGGCCATTGTATAAACTAATTGGATGTTTGAATAGTAGTAGATTGCGCCTTATTGTCTTTGACTGCCCCCATGGGAACAAAGCGTGATGATGATTATTTCAGACAACTTTTACTTAACTTTTTGTAAAAGAAGCAAAAAAAACGGCCCTTTGAGACATGCAAGAATTAAAAACATTACAGTGTCTATTTATTTTTGTTCCAGCTCTTTAACTTTCCACTGTTGGACATAAGCCCTTCGAAACGGTAACTGGGATATTATGTACGTTTTTCCCATGGGGGTAAACAGAGACTATAGAATGTCATCTCATACTTCCATCTGATCATTCACGCCTGATCATTATAATTATAATAATAAATAATAAATATTCATGGACATTTCACACAACGTCCTCTGGTCCCAAGGTAAGCTTATATGCTTGTGTTATGGGTACCAGAATATGGATAGAATACAAATACTACTTTTTTTTTGTAAATACATACTTATAATACATAGAAACACCCAGACGCAGTACAAACATTTGTATGACAATTAGAAAAATCACACAAATGATTGTCCCGAGCGGGAATCGAACCCGCGACCTCTTGATCGGCAGTCCGTTACCAGAACCACTACACCACGAGGCTCGTCAAATATTAATAATTGCTATGCTCTTGATTTTTTAATTCAATGGCATTAATAGAAATTACAGCACTCTACAGAAGATATGTAGTACTGACATTTATATTCTTAATGTGTGCCCACATATTTACAGCTACAGTAGCTACACAGTAATTTCTTCATCCTAGCAATATTCTTTTCATAGAAGTATAATAAAAAAACGGCACTTTAAAATTATACATACAAACATATTACTGTTCACATGCATATATTATATAATTTATGTTTATGATAGTTTTAAAATTAAACTAGACAGTTAATTGTTTGTTTTATATAATATCATCATCATCATCATAACATCACGCCTTTTTCCCATGGGGGTAATAAGAGACTATAGAGCGCCATCTGCTACGATCGAAACATACTTCTTTCACTTCAGGCTTCATCCACACTCATACATCTGGTCATACATGCCCGACAGTTGTAAGTGCTACACACTTGCCCCTCTTGGAGCATGCCGGCGATGACATTGGAGTATATTTTCTCGGATGTCCTCTCCCAGCATTTCCACTTACCTCCGCCATGTATATGCCTTTCGTTAAGCATCTCTCATCCATCCTCTCCACATGACCAAACCACCTAAGCATACTTTTCTCCACCTTAGTCACTACATAATATTTTACTTATTATACAAAATAAAATCTTATGTTTATTATGTGAGCTTATATCTTCAAAATTATGCAACAGATGTTGATACAGATTTTTTATCAGATACAGTGGTTCAAGAGGATGGCTTTTTAACATGCTTATATTAGATCTATCAATGTATTAATCTATGTGACGGAATCTTTAAAAGTGATTTTCACCCACTTCCAGTAATCGGATTGATCTGAGATTTTGCACACGTCCGATGACAATACAATAATTTAAAAAAATATTCAGGATTTTCAAGCGTGTTTTTTAGTTTTTGATTGTATAATGTGTTATAGTATGGTTTTAAAATGTACAATGTTGCCAGCAACAGCTAGTATAAAATAAAGTAAATCTCTAACAATTATTCATCATTATACCATCACGCCATTCATTCGTGGGGGTAAGTAGAGACTATAGAGCGCCCTCTGCTATGATCACACACATTCTTGCCTTCTTTAACCAAGACTTTGAGTATGAAACCAACAGCTGTTTTTATGTTAAAAAGCGACAAATGACCATCCATACATTTTTATATCACATTTATAATATAGTAGCAAGTAGAATATCTTCTTTGAGCTATAGTAATCATCATATAATATATAATAGTAATAATCATATAGTAATCATGTGCTTTGAGGCTATCCATATGCTTTTTTTGCTAATTTTGTGGTAAGAAAATTTTTTGCAATCAATATTCATATTTTTCTGAACTTTACTAAAGGTAGATAGATGCAATGATACTAGTGATGAAATTAGTCACATTGAGGTGTTTAACAAATAACTAATAACTTTAAAAAAATTTGTGAAATAATCTATGTCCATTACTACAATTTTAGTAATTGTAATTAACTTATTAAAAGCTACGAATACTAATGAGTATTTATTGTAGCAGTTTAACAAATAATTTAGTTGTTTAGATAACATATGGAAAGAGCACTCACCTTGACCAGCCAATAGAGAGGGAACCAGCCAACGATTATGTCCGAGAAATATTCCACGCATGAGAAACAAGCATACACCACCCAATATGTCAGCCATTTAGTGTCATCATCCTTCACAGGCGATTCCAAAGCCCTCATCGACATATACGCCGGGTACACAAATCCAATCAAATTGCATATTAATTCAGCACCAAAACCGAACACTAAATATAAACCAGTGAACGCAACCAAACCTGCACAAAAAAAAAGAAATAAATGAACAGCTTACGATATAAATAAACGTGAAATAAAAAGATAGCTTACCAACGAAAAGGTATGTTCGGTTTACGCCGGTTTTCTGTTCAGCCAGTTCGAAAAATTTGGTCCATGGTTTACTTTTATCACTGAGGTTGTGTTCTAAGGTGTCTTTGTATTCTTGAATTTTGTTGGCCATTGTGTTTTATGGAAAATAGATGGTTCAGATCTTGAAATATTGGCACCTTGGCAGACAATGTACGACGGCTGCTCGTTGACAAGTTAATGACATGACATTTAAATGGCGGCTCCCGCGGCTCCGTAACCAACACGATTTTAATGTTGCCTGTGAAAAAACGTGTAACATTTCCATTTAATTTTCAATTTGCATAACATACACAATTTTAGAATGTTCTCCGGTAATGTTTCAACTGTTTTTTTTAATTGTGGTTCAATAAAAATAAAAATTTACGTAGTTTGTAGCGAATATCGTATTGTATCTGATGCTCATCAACGTAAATAACTCTTTATTAGAAGAAAAAGTAAAATTTAATGCTCGAAGCTGTTAAAAAAGCTGTAAGTAGCAGATGGTAGAATGATATCAGTTGCTAACTAAATTAAAAAATGCAAATTAAATTAATGTTACATTTCTAAACATTTAATAGCTTGTTGGTAAATTTATTTTAGGCTGTTAACACCTAGACGTTAACACAGCTAACACAGATTAATGTTGCTAGAATGTAATTTAAATTTCCCACGGAATTTTTTTATCGGCATGGTAACAAAAGATTCACCTAATGGTAGAAGCCTAGGCTTATTTGGAGTTTTTTGGAACTTTAAACCCTAAGAAAATCATAAAATTCTCTAACACTAAACTTGAAATTTTATATTTTTGTGACAGGATCGTAATTTCCGTCACCGTATCAATGTTAAGGAACTATGGAACTCTCAGGCTAGAAGGAAAGTAAGAAGTCTTTTGGATGTCTAAACAAATATTGATACAGGGTCCGTTCAAGGAAAGCTGCTAAACAACAATTAAGGTGTTACTAAAATATTCTAATATAATACTTCTAAAAATTCTTTTAAAAGTATGACAGACTTCCATTAAAGATCGATGACCTTTAAAAATCTGGCGAAACCTGAATAGTAGAAGGTGTATTTATTGGTTGCCTCCATACTGAAACTGTTAATAAATAAAATACCATTAACACTGTCTGTTTTTTATTCTTTTAAAATATGAAAAGCAATAACAATTTTGTGCTTGATAAAAACAATATTTTGTTCGATACATTGAAAATGGACTTGAGGTAAAGTTTGCATTCATGCAGTTATAAATATAGAAATAGTTATAGGTACTTATTTAAACAATCTAGGCGAATAAGTAAACAATTTTATACAATACTCATTATTAACGGTGAATATAAATAACTTTGGCTAATAGAAAATTTATTAAACACTTATTTGTATTAAAACTTACTTCATACCCACTTCAATAAGACGATTACCTAGTACCAATTCTACATGCACACCTAAACTTAACTAAACTAAAAAATTAAAACAACTATGGTACATATCTAGTAAAAGCATAGCATGTCAATTGCAAAACTAATTAATTACTTTAACTATGGTATTTCTGATTAATTGGCTATCCCACCTTGCACATTTATATTAATTAAAGGCGTTAGTATATAATACACCACTCTCTCTCCAGCCCATTTACGTCCCACTGTTGGGCACGGGCCTCCTCCAATTTGGAAGGGATTATGGTCTACTGTGCCGCGCTGACCAGGCACAGGGTTTATTTTCGAGCTTTCCGTCTCTCACACAGGATGTTATCTCTGTGCAATATCCCTTAGCTGACTTTTACAGTACCCTTGGGAGGAGATAGGGTGGTGACACTTGTATTCTTAACCCGTCACCACACGGAGGGTATATATGTATATATGCAATACAGCGCTAATGAAAGTTCAATTAACAATGCCGAATTGAGTCATTGACACTATTAATTTTAATATTTTTGTTAAGTTTAGTTTAGTTGTGCCTGTAGAATTGGCACCATTGAAATAACTACAAACTTAAATAAACAAAGATTAGGACACACATAATACAGAAATAGACAATCACAGATTTTTATTCTTTTTAGGCATAATTGTGCATGATTTGTGCGAAAATTTTGTGACATATACAATACAGATAATATTTAAAATCTTTGAATAAGGACTTTAAAATGAATTTTAATTCGTGCATCCAATTTAAATCTTAATCCTTTTACTAAAAAAAGCATTAAATTTATAAATATTCTCTCTGGCTTAAGTATTCATTCAGTTCCATAAACATTGCTGTGCTGTAAAATTTTTCTACGGCAAAATTCATTTAGGGGACAAATTATGACTTTTATTAATTTTGTCTCTTGTTGAGAAGAACTTTTGTGGATTTACATAAATAAAGGCTATAAGAACATAAATAAAGACATAGATATTAAAAAATACCATTTATTTCAGGCGTTGGAAAGAAAAGAAAAAATAAATACTAGTCACGCTCGACAAAACTTTGTAGGAACACATTGTATGAATTCATTGTTTGCAAGTAGACGTAATGTCAACAAGTCTACAAATGCATAGAGACCATTGTGCTAGGCCACCTAAGTTATAATAAACAAATATATTTATTACAGTATGTATGGTCCTATTGTTTGCTCGACGCCTAATTTATTGTATACAAATATATTATGTATGGATCCATTGTATGCAACACTCAGCGTATCAGCAGTTTTAGGAATATATAGAAACGATTGTTCTCCTTAACTATATAAACTAATATTATATTAAATATATGGAGTCGCAAATAAACACCATTCAAGTCCGGACGTATTTCATTTAATCCTCTAACCAGACCACACGTCATTAAAACCCTAAAAAGTATTATAGGTATTACAATGCAAAAAACTATGATTAATATTACATGCACGAATTAAAAATAACTCATAGTTACCGATATCATAGAGATTATAATAAAACAGTGACTATCTAACTACTAGACTAGATTGTTATCTAAATAGATTACAAATTGGAATGAGATAATATACATATAGCTAAAGAAAAGCTGATGAAAATTTTTAGACATATTACACAGTGATAAATAAGAACTGAAAGGCATTGCATAATCATCTAAATAATTAGCAACTCAATTGCAAAAATTTATAAATTAATGTCAAACCTATTACATAAGAATAAGCAGATTTCTGTAAGGAAAACGGTACATAGTTTACTGATATGACGTGGGTAAATTTTGTACCATACACACAGATATATTATACACCAGATGGTAGATGGGCGTTTAAAATTGAGGAAAAGTAACTTTAGCCTGGTTAAATTATTAGCCACGAAGTATATATACAAGGAGTCCGAACGTAATGTTGAACGAATGGTCTCAATTTAAGGGACAGATTTTTTGCCGGTAGAGCGCGCCATTTTTCAAGAAGTACTCGTTTGAACTATTGACACCTGTGGAAAAAAATATTCTGAGAAACGTGGAATTAAATATAAGTTTTAGGAAATTTTTAGAAATTATTCGAGTGCTTTAAACCCAACAATACAGAGAAGGCCAAGAGATATTCTGATATTCTATAATAGCATCGGTACGTCCTGAATACTTGCGCCGCCAGTGGCAGAAAATAGAACTATGATCTGGGTTTATTATTGTGTACATGAAATATTATGGAAAAGCCTATACCGTTCGGAATCCTTGTATCTATACTTCGTGTTATTAGCAATTGAATAATGACATTAATGACGTTTCGTATGATGTATTATAGCCATAGACTTAGGATATAGATCTAGACGTAACACTCGGTACAACGAATCCGGCCTGCTGCTTTTTTTAGTTGAACACATTAAGAAAAATAAATGATTTAGTAGCCTTTCTAACTCTTTCTTTTTGAGCGGGAGTAAAAGAGAAAGCATAGCTACTATTTACTATTTTACTTTTAAACCATAAACAGGACAGCCCTGCCTTGGAACAAATCTAAGTTCCCGAGTTGTTACTACCTATTTATAACCTTCTTGATTATAGCCTGTATCATAGACACACATAGATACATTTTCACGCACACACACTTATGTAACTGGCTTCAAGCTGGGGGCCAAGTCTGCTAATGAATTCTGTCACATGATAGTTCAATGACACCATTATAACCACAAAAAATTAACAATAGACTACCAAACTTGATAAAATTCGCCACTAAGCCATCAGTTATTGCATAATTTGTTGATTGCATAATAGCGAATTTTATCAAGTTTGGTAGTCTATTGTTAATTTTTTGTCACAAATAAACTATATTTTTGTCAATAATAAACTTGCACTGAACATTGAATAGCAGACTTGAGCCCCTGATTGAGTGACGTAGCAACACTTCAGTGTTGGGCTCGGGCCTCCTCCACTTTGAGAGGGACTATGGTCTACTGTGCGGCGCTGACCAGACTTGTTGGCACAGGGTATCAATAATATGGCGTAAAAACAATTAAAATCGGTTTAACTTTCGCAAAGAAAAATGAGGAGTACGATACCCATATTTTTGTATGGAGCGAGTATGACAGTTCTTGTTCATAGGCTAATAGCTAAATTGTTTTAAAATAAATAATTCCTCATTAGTCATAGTAGGTTTTTTTCTCCGTGTTTGGGAGGCTGCCACTGCCCAACCCACCCACGGAGACGCAGCTGACGGTCGCGAGTGTTCATAGTATTGTCCCTCATGCATTTCTCGAATTTTTTATTGGGAGGGACTTGGTCGTGAAAATCTGTCACTGGCTCCCGGACCATAATTACAAATTCAAGTCACTTTTGGCGCAATTTCTCTATTACATTTTCATTACATCCCATTTTATTAAAAATGCGAATGAGTATGTATTTAGCACTGTGTAATACGAGAAATATGTATTTAAAATACAGAGAAAAAAGTAAGTACAAACATTTTTTATTTAAACCTTTTGTTTATAATTTCTTGAGATTGGTCTCAGTCTTATTCTATATTACAGTGTATGGAGACAGGATGGCTTTATTTTTTATTTATAATAAATCTTAACATCAACATAATACTATAATAACATTTGTTACAAAAATGACGTTTTATAAAATTCTATCTATGTGTAATTATTAATCTATGGATTTTATAAAATTTTGGGACTTAAATGCAACATCTAAGGAATCTGAACAATCCATGCATTATTCGTAACTTCTGCATTCATAAGCGTAGCTATATCGAAGGAAAGGGGAAACAGAACCAAATCTTGTATTGAGATAATCACTGACAAAATTTAATAAGTCTTTATTGTTACACTTTAAACTCAATCCCTCTACACTGAAATCCCACGAAAGAAATCTTAGCTATGCCTGTGTCTGCAGCAAACATCCAAAAATCTACATTAATGTACATAAATATCACAATCTCACTGTATTTTTTATTATTTATACCTGATGCTTTACAAGACGAGCAGGATGAACATAGTGTAAAATATCCGTAAATATTTTATGACAATTGAATTTGAAGATACACAAAACGCAACGGAACTTTGAAACGCTCTTTTTGTTTGTTTTAGCCAGCCGTTATTACAACTTATTTTTTTCATTTTTAAAAAACAATATTCCTGTTTGTTTTTTGCTGACTTTCTAAAATAAGAGAATTTTTTATAAAATTAGGTAATAAGTGCACACATCGCCTTCTCGTATTCTGATCGACAATGAACAAAAAAAGCCGTTGCTCAGCGATATATTTGAATTTAATCTCCACTAAATATTGTTTTATTTATACATTGGCAACACTTCAACATTTTTCCATAAATGCAGACTAACTGAATGAAAAATGAAAACAAAAAGACTAACACATTCTAGCGAAATTGAAATAATTTAATATGGCAAAAGCTAACACCGACGCCAAAAACAACAAAAAAAAAAAAAAAAAAGAAATTGAAATACAATGGAAGATACTTCTAAAGGGTATAAACATTTAATTATTATTAAATTACTTTAATTTTAATTGGTGTCATACCTATTCTATAACTGACTTAAATAACAGGTCTAGTCAGTTTTGGTATAATAGACCAACCACACTTCTGTTAAGAAGGTTGGATGTTTTTGCAGTGATAAAATTATTGCTTACTCATTAACTAAATATATAATTTTATTATTTGTGTAACAATATTTTTATTTGTGTAACAATATTTTTAAATTACAATCTGATCTAAGTTCATAGTTATCTCACTATTATGTTACCTGGCTCTTAATCTCTACCTAGCCGTATCTCTCTGTGTGTCCACTCATTTTCCGTCCCCGGGTGCTGTACAAGCCAGCTGAGAGAATATTGTACTATGCCGTTCAAATGAGAATAGGATTGACCCCGCGCCATGTTGTGACGTCATAGTTGTCAATTTGAACAATTTTGGTAGCGTCAGCAAAACAAGACATTTTTATAATTATTAGAATTTAAAATGAAATGCCTTATAATTCATATACTCGTCAAAGCACACCACCAACAACAAAATGGCGGTTGGCAATTCAACTAAATATCATAGTACTTTCCAACAACGAAATTATTGAAAGAAAATAGTATTTTATTTAATAATATTATATCTAATATTACTAAATAATATAAGACGGTTTTCGCTTCAAATTACTGAGTTTAGGTAAAAGAAAAAAAAAACGTTATTGATTCGCAAATAAAGTTACGTTGCTGACAGTACTTTTTTCTAATCACTTTTGACAACTAAAGGTCATTGCCAATCCTATTCTCAGTTGAAACGTGTAATACCTACACATGTAACATCCTCTGTGAGAGACGGAACAGTCGAAAATAAACCCTGTGTCCACGCCACAGTAGACCATAATCCCTTCCTAAGTGGAGGAGGCCCGTGCCTAACAGCAAGATAGAAGGATACATATGGAACAAAAATGGCCTATTAGAGATTGGAGCGAGTTAATTTTGTCAAGGAATTACAAACCGAGATTACGAGAGTTCTACAGCAAGCTACGCTCCTTAAAAAAATATGGACACCGTACTCAGTTGCTTTCTTTGTGAAAATTGAAGAAAACAGCGGAGTAGGTTCTAAACGTAGGTTTCTTTCCCAAAGATTTTTCCCTTTCGGCTCAGCTACACTTAATCCGCTCTTAAGCTCATAATATGCGAAGACATGACACTGTACGTAACACGGCTAAAATGGCGATAGGGATTAAGAGCCAAGTTCTCACACTTTATCCTTAAAGCTAATGTTCTGTACGTAAAGACGGACCCTATGTCGGATCGCTTTAGGAGACTGTTACGAGGCTTTGTGCTTCTTTCTTGCATCACGACGATCGTTTGGTGGAAGCGGCTTTATTTCACGGCAGTCCAACTGTAAATGAAAAAATATGGAGCTATAACATAACTTCTTGACTGTCGAGTAAAAATTTTGTAATTAATTGAAACCACTAAGGTTTCTGACTGACTAAATCCGCCAACTACTATTTCGGCTGTCCGAAACCAAAACAGCAGGAGAATTTTTTTTTATATGTGTTTTTTCAAACCAATATTATATTTCCCAATTATTTTCCTGCGTCTAATGCAGTAATTGCTGCATTAGACTAGATAGAGAATAAAGATACGGATCTTGTCGTGTCTGTGTCCAGCTCGTTCTTCTTGATGAAAGAGAATAAGCCCTGCAATACAGGGTATCCTAGTGTGAGTTCTCAGTGCTATTGTACAACGGCTGTTATTTATTTTGGATATCAATAAATATTATTTTTTGGATATTATAATAACCTACCAAAGTTTCATCGTCTGGTACTCTTGATAGTAAATCTAATACTTCATTATTTGGTATCGAATGCGGCCGTAGGATTTTTCTTGTGAATTTATTTATTCCTGGAAAATAAAAGACAGAAATATATTCTTATTCAAGATTATTCCAACTATAATGACAAGCCTCGTGGTTGAGTGGTTCATGTAACGGACTGCCGATCAAGAGGTCGCGGGTTCGACTCCCGCTCGGGACAATCATTTGTGTGATTTTTCTAATTTTCATACAAATGTTTGTACTGCGTCTGGGTGTTCCTATGTATTTATAAGTATGTATTTTCAAAAGACAAGTAGTATATGTAACTATTCGTAGAAATCTGTAAGTAGTTGTATGTTTTATAATAAGTACTACTCAATTCTGTAACTTAAGCTTACTATACTTAAGAAAACCAACAGTTTTCCAAATAAATAAATGTAATGTCAATACTCACCCCAAGCCATTAGTAGATATCTCAATGGTATAACGTATAATACTAACATTGCACCAACTAGCATTATAACGGCTAAATAACTTAGATATGGCACTGTGAAGTTCATCAAACTGCAAACATAAAGCACTAAATTAAGAAAATCATTTAAATTGTATATCTAATATATAAAATTCACGTGTCACAGTGTTAGTTACCGTACTCCTCCGAAACGGCATGACCGATTTTTTTGAAATTTTACATGCATATTCAGTAGGTCTGAGAATCGGCCAACATCTATTTTTCAAACCTTTTTTTTTTAGTATGGCAAAACAACGTTTGCCGGGTCAGCTAGTGTTTATCTAATATATAAAATTCACGTGTCACAGTGTTAGTTACCGTACTCCTCCGAAACGGCTTGACCGATTTTTATAAAATTTTACATGCATATTCAGTAGGTCTGAGAATCGGCCAACATCTATTTTTCAAACTTTTTTTTTAGTATGGGTAAACAACGTTTGCCGGGTCAGCTAGTATATGTATATAAGTAAAATTGTGTGTAGTGTATGTATTTATATTGTATTAGCTATTAGTACTTTCACTTATTTTTGGCATATAATTACCATAATATTAGTCTAACACAAGTTACCTATTCAGTCTCGGTCAAGTCCATTCTAAGGTTGTCTGGAAGAGATCGCAGCTCGCGATAAAACCGCCCTTTGTACCTATTATTAAGTCTAGTAAGTTCTGTAAATTAATATGGTGTGCAATAAAGCGTATTTTATTAAATTTTTTTACGAGGACGAGCGGGATATGTAACGGAATGCCATTGACGAGGTCGCGGTTTCCATTCCCGCACGGGACAATCATTTATGTGTGATATTTGTCCTGTGTATTTGTCATACAAATGTTTGTATTGCGTCTGGGTGTTTACTATGTAGTATAAGTAGGTATGTATTTACAAAAGAAAAGTAGTTTATGTAGTATATCCGTTTTCTGATACCTATAACACAAGGATATAAGCTTAGCTTGGGATCGGAGGACGTTGTAAAAAAAGAAAAAAGGTTCACGGTTTTTTGCCGTTTGTGTTAGTCGTAACATCATCATCATCACATCAGCCTATTGCAGTCCACTGTTGGACATAGGCTTCTCTCAATTGGCGTAAGATTACACGGTCCTCTGCCTTCCGAATCCAGTCTCACCCTGAGATCTTCTTCAAGATTGTCTTAAAATTTCTCAGAAATTTATCGACTCGTTGATATAATATAATATAATGGTTACAGATCTGGTTTAGTAATAAATGTCTGTAATTGAGAAATTCGCACGTTATTGGTTACTTAGAATGGAGAAAAAAAACGCCTATACACGAAATAAATCGCGGGTCTATAACGACATTGACCTAACTCAAAAATATACAAGCACAAAATCCTAATGCTTCAGAAACGCCTAAAAACAATTTATGACATTTACCGAAATATTGCATATGCATATGCAATTTGCATTACACAAGCCCGCTTGTGTTATGCTAAGTTTAATGCAGGTACTTTAAATTTTAAATTAAGTCACTGTCACTTTGTTATTTGTATTTTTTTTTTCATTTTTTATTTGGAGCGTAAGTTACGAAATATCTGTTGGTACGGGAATCGAACCTACGACATCATAAAAGTTACTCTAACATTACGAGCATAGAACACTAATAAAACCGTACTTTTTCACTCCCTCTCCTAAAGTAGCCACATATCCTATTGCGTTCTGAACTGTTTGTGTGACCTCTTGTATCGCTTGCAACCTTTCCTTTAGTGATTTCTTTTCCTCCTAAAACAAAAATAAAACAACTCACCTTTTATTTATCACCGCTGTATCCTTAAAAATAAATATCTTATGCAGGGCCGGATTTAAATTTGTGCCGCCCTGGGGCACTGAAGAAAATTCCGCCCTATGACTTAAATTTTATAGAAAAAATCATTAATCAATAAAAGTTTCTGGTATCAAAAGGACATACATAATTTGAAAATATTTTTAATTCTTCAAAAAAACTACATAAATTTATCAATTCCAGAAAAAAAAATATCAACTTTTATTTTTTCAATCCTTTATAGAAACAAATTAATTAAACTATTTGAATAGTTTTTACTTAAATTTCCTATATTTTAATATACAAAATTTTAATTTGATACATATTACTTAAATTATATTTCTTGAAAGATAACATGTTTATTTAAAAGAATTTGTTAATTATATATTGTATAGAATTTTTTTCCCGCTTTCCAAATTGTGCCGCCCTAGAAAATTTGCCGCCCTGGGCACTAGCCCCGACTGCCCCTAGTGTAAATCCACCACTGATCTTATGTAACAATATGGTTCTGCAGTGATTTATTAATTTTCCCTTCTACTTAAGTGATAGACCGATTGAGCTGTGCAAACGGCTCGATAGATGGCGTTCTACATTGTACCGATGGTTCTATCTTGTAAACCTGTGTTTTTCTACTATAAATGAATAAAGCTATTACCTTATCTGCTTCATCTTCATCATCTTCTTCTGCTAACAAATCATCATCATCAACAGGCACTAATAAAGAATTACCACCTGAAATTAACAGTTCAATTATAATTAAGTTTTAAGGAAGGATACCGCAAAAGAGGTTACGCATAGAAGCAAACCTATTTAGAGCATTGATCATGTATATCATCTTTGATTTAGAGACTATACAGCGCCATCTGCTACGGTCTAAACATACTTCGATTGTACTCATACATCAGGCCCTCAAGCCGCTTATTTCAATGGTGTCACAATGGCATCACAATGACACATTATAACCTCAAAAAATAACAATAGACTACCAAACTTGATAAAATTCGCCACTAAGCAATCAGCTATTGCATTTTTTTGCAATAACACTAAATAACTAATTGTTTAGTGGTGAATTTTATCAATTTTGGTAGTCTATTGTTAATTTTTTGAGGTTATAATGTGTCATTGTGATGCCATTGTGACACCATTGAAATACGCGACTTGAGAGCCTGGTATACATGAAAGATGCGACGCGACGGTTGTAAATACTACGAACAAATCTACCAGAAAGTAGATACGCGTTCTTGAAGAAACATAAATTTAACCTGGCTATATCAGACTTCATGGTCTATTAAAATATGGTATACTTAATTCAAGTGACACATAGTAGATTTTGCAAACTTGAAACGTCACTTTTACAAGTAATATAACAAGTATTCCATTGGGAAGAGAACACCTCTTCTATTAGTGTCATTTTAACCTGTGGCATGTATCATAGACAGACAGAAGGTATTTCACGCACACAGATACCCTGACCCTTTTGATGGACGTGTCTGACGAGATCAAGACATCTTTCAGAATAACTATCCTATCGAATAACACCAATACAACGAAATATTATACAATACTGACATGCAGACATAGGTAGAGATCTTTCAGTTGAAAAAAGCACGCACTTTTAATACATAATATTACATTATACCCAACACAATGGTACTAATTATGTGTGCACAACTAAACTTTCTTATTAAAAAATGTGTGTAATGTAGGTAATTTATAGGTGTACGACGAAATAGCCAATTAAACCAAATACACCGTTGCTAAGTTAGGTTATGGGTTATGACCATTTAACTATTTATTTAGTTATTAATTGTAAGTATTTTAAGTATATACTCTTTGAATATGACACATTAGAATTGGACTCGATATATTTTTTTTCTTTTACCCTTCATCCAGTACAGAAGGGATGACTTCTCGTTGGATTTGCCAGTGTTAATATATTATTATCGTCGATTTCAAGTAGTAGGTAGTGTAAGTGTAAGTTTGAAAAGTGTAGGTTTGAAAAGCCCTGTATCCAAATGTGTTGGGAAGCCCGTTAGAAAAAGTAACCGAAAAAATCCTTAGTTTTTCTGGAGCCCCTCTTGCCGAAGGTTTCGTATCACTGATACGCCTGAAACTGTGATAGTATAGCAAGTTGCACTTTTACGTATTACTTACATTAAATTTAACAAAAGAACGTGCATTTTTAGTATGAAAGATCTCTACATACACTAAAGTTTACGAACATAACCCACCAAATAGATTGAAAAGATAAGATAGCGGACCGCTTGACAAATATCTGACCAACGTTCGGAATTCAACTAAAAATAAAACAAAAAATAAATTAAAACAAAAACAAACTACAATAATAACAATTAAAAGACTATAAGAATGAGTATGTCATCGAAACAAATTCTTAAAAAAAAATTTATTTTAGTCACAAAGTACAAAAATTTAAGTTACAGTTATATTTTATCTCAAAGTACAATAGGTAAGTAAGCAAATAGTATCGTTTAATGAATGAGATATGAATGAGCTGTCGGACAGCAGTGGATGGTCTTCATTACCAGTTAGTTTTTTTTTTAATATATAATGTAACTTACCGGTTAATCTATATATGAGCCAGCTCCTTGTAAAGAACATTAATATTAAGAAAGGCAACATCCACATCTCGTAATAATAACAAAATGCCAGCCACACTAACAACCATAGAAACGATCTTATCCTTGATTCCCATTCGAAGCAATCTCTGGAATCAGAAATTTTTTTAAGCTTGTGTTCTTATAAATTCGTTCTTACTGTCCGTGTTGTGACGGATTAAGAATATAAGTGTCATCTATCCCTTTTCTTCCAAGGGTGCTGTAAAAGCGGGCTAAGGGATACCTATTATACACAGACAACATCCTCTATGAGAGACAAACAAACAGAAAACTCAAAACTAAGCCCTTAATCATGATAGCTCTCAAAATGAAGAAGGTCCATGCCCAATAGTGGGACTTTATCGGACTGGAGAGTTCTTATAAATTAGTGTGACTAACTAACAACTAAATGTGACTAACTAACAACTAAATGTGACTAACACTAACTTTTACATAATTATAAAAAAAAATCTGTATCCCTATGTGAGCATGAATGTTAAGATCATGAAAATTACTTTTATAGATTTATTTATGATTCCATTACATAAATTATATTAATAAATGGGCTCCAAACTAATATCTAAAAGCGTATTATAATGAAAACAGTATTAAAATCCGTTGCGTGGTTTTAAAGGTTTTAGCTTACATAGGGACAAGCGACTTTGTTTTATATTAAGTAAAAAAGTAAAATGTGAGCTGTAAATGAGGAAGAAAGATGTCAAAATGGCTGACGTGTTGTCTGATTTATTTATATATTCAGAAATAATCCATGATAAATGCAAAGGCATTAACTTAAAGCGCAAAATGGACTCGAAAGATATGTAAATCTGAGGTTTCTTGTGATAATATTTATATTCGAAACGCTTACATTTGCTTATAATATAGTCCACAGAATTATTAAAATAAAACCACTTTATACGGATTTAGATAGGCTAGTATTAGAAAAAGCCATTCTTTACGGTACCTACAAAATCTTTTTTCTTATATATAAAATTCACGTGTCACAAGTATTAGTTACCGTACTCCTCCGAAACAGCTTGACCGATTTATTTTTATGAAATTTTACATGCACATTGAGTAGGTCGGCCAACATCTAGTTTTCAAACATTTTTTTTTTGTATGGCAAAACAACGTTTGCCGGGACAGCTAGTTTTGCTATATACCTAGCTATTCGTTTTATCGTTGTAATCGTAGCAGGCAGATTAAGTATAATCATGTTTATTTTAGGTCTGGAGATTATTTTACAAATCATAAAACTCTAGAAACAAAATTATGTTGAAACCAAAATGTTTACCTAAAATCCTATTAATAGATAGGAACACCTTTCCCTTTTCCTTCCCAGCCAATTACCGTCCCACTGTAAGGCTCAGCCGGCGTATTATGAGCTTTTTAAAATCATTCAAGTTCCAGGCGCGCCGTAAACTGCATGGCTAAATTAGGTATAATGGCAAAAATAAAACTTATAGTTGAAAATTTTTAGTTAGTACTTTAACTTTTAGTTGTACCTTCTCCTTAAACATATTAATGTATGACTGGTTTAGCGAACTGACTAACTTATAATTTGTTCATAATACGAATTTGCCAGACAGTTCAATTCACGGCGTAAACTGCCTGTAAATAAAAGCTCATAATACGGCCGCAGGCCTTCAACACTTCGAGAGAGTTATTGCACTATGTCGCGTTGAGCAGACGTGTTGGTACCTATAGGGTTTACTTTTGAGTTTTCCGCCTCTCACAGAGGGTGTTATCTGCTCAAAATATCACTTAGCTTATAGGAAATGGGATGATGATATTTGTATTCCTAATCAGCACTACACAGACAAAATAATACTTACTGTAAAATCTTGCCAATTTCTATAAACCACATTATAATAGCCTTTAGTCGCATCACGTTTCTAATGAAAAGCTGTCTTTTAAATTTCGCTTCTTGATGCATATACTTCGGTTCTTTTGGATTCACAGCTCTTATTGCTGCCTTTAACTGTAACAAATACAATTGTTCTTAAAACGACATGCTTTAAATATATTTACCAATGCTCTAAGTCTAGAAGAAGAAAAATGGATGGACTGTGTGAAAGACGATAATAATATGAAAGAGGAGTAAACACAGTTAAGACGTCCGAAAGAAGAGTATAGAAGAAAAAGACACGTTTCAACAGCAAATAACAGGAAAAATATAGCAGAATGATGCTATCGTATTTCCTTACAACATACTATTAATTTGGCACCGCATAAGGGCCTACATCAATATTATCGTCGACATGTTTTACACAAATTAACACAGCTAGTAGGTATAGAAAATGATTAATTAATCTACTAAATATATTTTAATTCCGGCTTACGTGTCTCTATATATAATAGTCACTTATGTTTTTAAAGTTATTTCATTAGTTAATACGCGATAATAGACCGACAAATGAAAAAAATAAAAAATGAGAGAGGTTGTTTCGCTAAGATGTTCTATCGAGAAAACTTTTTTCAATCGCATTTCTGAGTTTATGCGATCCTAGATTATATATTGAAAAAACATATACTTAAAAATTAGAGCTCTAGCCATTCAATCTAAAAAAAAAATGAAAACTTTGTACAAAGAAAAATGCACGAAGCTATTTTGGTATCCTCTTATGGGCCATTAAACACTAATTCATGTAATGGACTGCCGATCATGAGGTCGCGGGTTCGATTCCCGATTGGGACAATCATTTGTGTGATATTTGTAAATGTCATGTTTGAACTGGTCTGGGTGTTTACTATGTATTATATGTCTATGTATTTACAAAAGAAAAGTAGTATATGTAGTATATCCGTATTATGGTACTCATAACACAAGCATGTAAGCTTAGCTTGGGACCAGAGGACGATGAGTGAAATGTCCTTGAATATTAAAAAAGAAATCGGTCTCACTTAAACGGTCTAGTTTGGACTCAAACCGACGGGAGTTGGCACACACGCTGTGTTCTATATCTAATCTATTGTACGGTCGTTAGGGTACTGAGGTAACAAACACTATAACATAATTTCATTGCTGGAATAATGCTATAAGGGTCTGAATGTTAATAATTTTAGATATTATTATCAAAAAAAACCGTATGAAAAATCACCCCCAAAATGCGTCCGAAAAAGCGATCCAAATAAAGTGAAATAATATTTATGGTTATGTTAACTATGTAGCCCTAGCCTAATATTTTAGGTGTATACATACACCTATTCTATTCACATCATCGTCATCATAACATCACGCCTTTTCCCCTTGGTGGTAAGCTAGAGCTTAATCTACTACGATCCAAACACTCTTCCTTGGCTTCATCACACTCATACCAGCAAGGAAGTGTGTTTGGATCGTGAGTGAGTGTGGATGAAGCCAAGGAAGTGATTTAGGATATTCTATGCCAAAGAAATGATATCAATAAGACAGCAAAAGTGAAATAAAACCCAATAATTGTATAACGGTTTCCTCCGGTTAGACGGTCTCGTACTGAGATATTAATGGCAATACCTACAACTGATAGAGACAAAATTATACTTACCGGATCCCATATAACTAGCATTTCCAACAGGATCTGAGGGTAGTTTCCTTTCGCCCGCGCTCTCATCTTCTTATCTTTCAACGCGTACCATCTTTTCTCACCATTTCTGATATTCAGAAGTGGGATAGCCAATTTGCCCAAGAACTCCACTTTATGGTCGTGATCTTCATCGTATACTGTTATTTCTAATATTGAACTGATGTCTTTGACTGTACTGGAAAAAGCAATAAAAACGTTAACCGTAATATAAATATTCATGGACATTTCACACAACGTCCTCTGGTCCCAAGCTAAGCTTATATGCTTGTGTTATGGGTACCTGAATACGGATATACTGCATATCTAATATATAAAATTCACGTGTCACAGTGTTAGTTACCGTACTCCTGCGAAACGGCTTGACCGATTCTTCTCAAATTTTGCATACAAATTCAGTAGGTCTGAGAATCGGCCAACATCTATTTTTCAAACTTTTTTTTTAGTATGGCAAAACAACGTTTGCCGGGTCAGCTAGTATTATTATAAAGTTTCATACTATCTTCGCACCCCGGTTTTACTTCCTTACGCCCTGCGTTGATATGCCTGTCAGTCAATCAGACAGCTCCTTTTCAGTTCCGTTCCATCAGGTGCCGATGGTAAGAGGCAATGGAATCTTTGATAGTAAAACGTACCAACTATAAATTAATAAATAAATATTCATGGAAATTTCACACAACGTCCTCTGGTCCCAAGCTAAGCTTATATGCTAAAAGAAGCCTATTTACCCTATTTTGAACGTGCTCACATTGTAAGTCTTGTGGAACACAAATATCATTCCCTGCCCTTCTCCCATTTATTGGGGCTCGACGCAGCATGTCCTCTTCCTCCATAATCCCCTGTCATACGTCATCTGTGAATTTATATCCATCTTCTTCATATCCTCTTTCACACAATCCACCCATCTTTTCTTTGGTTTGCATTTGGCCTTACATCCATCTACTTTCATATTTAAAACTTTCATAGCAATGGGCTCTCATTCTGTCTCATCACATGTCCATACCAAGACAGACGCACGCTTCTTAACTTTCATTAACGGTTGCTACTTTCATACTTCTACTGACATACTCATTCCCGATTATATTTTTCTTTGTTACCCCACACACCCATCTCAACATTGCATTTCTGTCACATCCATTCGTTTCTCATCTGTTACTTTCTTGGGGAACACAAACATCGATAAATGATTCCAGTTTTTGTTCTTTATTTACTCATAATTAACCAGTTGATATGAATAAATTACTCACAAAGTAAATATCTTCATCCAATTCGGTGTTAAAGTCTTATACTCCGTATGTGTCTGAAGTCTCGCATTATCTAATTCAAGGACACAGAATGGGTCTGATTTACCACCTAGATCTGCTGCTGCTAATCCTTTAGCACCGTAGACCTTGACACACAGCCAACCAACCCCACTTGTTTGCTCGTTAAGTCTATACCACGCCTATTAAAAATAATTAAATGAGTGTAAAACTTTTTAAGTCTTATCCATAAAACACGTCGAATATAAAATTAACCTATAATGAACATTTACGTGTGCGTCGAAATATGATGCACACGTAAAAGGTCATACCAGATTTGGAGACACCGGCAGATAGCCACGGCAACACGACACGGGGGAACCTAGTATTCATTCGACGGGTCGGGCCCCGGTTAGCGAGGCCACCCCTCGCCGGGTCATAATAGAGCTCAAGGCACCATAATGGGCCGGTAGCGCAAGAATGTGAAAAGCAAAAAAATACCAATAAAAGGGCATCGCCATAGCCCGGTGGGCTAGAGGCGAATAAAAAAAAATTAACATTTAAAAAGTATCATTTACATCATCTATTTATTAATAATACTTACATATCTCCTTTCTATTATTTCTAAATCTCTGGGATTCTCCTTATAACTACTTAAATCCGTAATAGTTTCTGATTGCGTAGTTCCACTAATAGTTAACAATAGAAATATCTGTCCGTTACCATCTTCTAGATCTTTCCAAATATTATGTGTTTTCTCTCTTTCTAACTTTGATAAATCTATATTACATCTGAAATGAAAAAAAAGAATAAATAATAATGATAATAATAATGAGTTGAACTCACGTCGCACTGCAAAGACGTATTTTGATAATTAGCTCCGTGTGCCATTTGATTTGACGCCCCGAGCCAATTTAATTAGCCACCCTATAAATTAATAGAGATAAAGCAAAATTTTTAACTTGAAGGCTTTCGCCGCCCTTCTCAGGCTGGGCGTCCCGTGCCAAGGCCCCTATGGCCCTAGGGTAAATACTCCTTTGTCGCACACAGTGCAACTCCCACACACAAGAAACCGTACTGTTACCATCTAAACAACTAACGTCGGCCAAAATTTAAAACACATACACTCGTCTAAATCCTTATAGAGTGTTTATTTGATCTATTACTAGTATTATACAGCTGAAGAGATTGTTTAAACGCGTTTATCTCAGCAACTACTGGTTCGAATTGAAAAATTCTTTCATTGTTGTATAGGACATTTACCGAGGAAGGCTATGGGCTTTATAACATCTCGCTGCGACCAATAGGAGCGAAGCAGTCGTGAAAAATGTTTTAAAAACGGGGACAAGTTTCTAATTTCTATTGCGTACGGAATCATGGGCTAGTAAGATAGCTAAACAGCTAGAATTATTTTATTGACGCTATCAATTTTCAATGTTTGGTTACCAAAGTTTAGTTTCCATACATCCATCAGCCTCTCTCCGTCCACTGTTGGACATATGCATCCCCCATAGTTTTAGTTTATTACCCATTTTAGTTTATTAGTAGTATAATAATTATTTAGTTTATTACTAATATTTATTTGTGTACGTAGAATTGATACAAGCCGCTATATCGTTTAATCCACCAAACGTCTTATCGCATACGTATGACATAGCTAATACCATTTTAAGTAATAGTTACCATATTCAAGGCTGTACAATGTATATGTAGAGACAAAATTACATAGTGTATGTTTGCGTGCAAGTAAATTAGAGTATATAGTTGCCAAATCTATACCTACTAACTATGCACTTGAGTTGGTGCAAACCGCTCAATAGATGGCGTTGTACGAAAAAACATCGCACGATGTTAAAACTCGCATTGAGATGATTGTAGTGGAAAATTTGGTAAACATTTGCGTGGACCGTAATAGCTCAGTTGGGAGAGCGACGGAACGGCATTCCGAGGTCGCGGGTTCAAGTCCCGCTTATGGTTATCATTTTTTCCATTATAATTTAGTTTATTTAGTAAAAGCATAGCGAGTAGCGAGTCAATCGCAAAATATTAATAAATTAGTGTAGTTATATAAGCGTGTTAAAAAGCCATCCTAATGAACCACTCTTTTATTTCAAAAACCGCATCACGTTGCGTTACATACAAAAATAACGACTTTGTTTTATAAGAAGTAAAGATTTATACTTACTTTCCTAGAAAATCATCTTTGGTTTGTTTATCTTTGTCCCAGACGGTGACTTCTAATACCTGCTCCTGGTCATCATACAGATGTAAGTCAAACTGCTCCAGCCAAGATGGATGCAATGACTTCCATACTACCTTACTCTTATATTTCTCATTACCTAACCTGAAAAGAATCTATTTTATTAAGACTGATATTTTGACAACAGGGTTTGGTTCAGGTTAGGTTAAATATGGGATTATTTAATCTAACCTGAACCAAACCCTAACAAATAATACAACAAGCCATGTCCTTGAACCAATTTATCTATTAAAAAAAAATCGCATTAAAATCCGTTGCGTAGTTTTGAAGACAATATAAGCTAACATTGGAACATACATAAAATGGACCATAGACCAAAAAAGTTTTAAGTTTTACTGAAAATGTTGTATGTTCACGTGGTGACGGCTTAAGAATACAAGTGTCACCTCTTTTCTTTCCTAAAGTACTATAAAAGCCAAATACACAAATAACATCTGACCATAATCCCTTCCAAAGTGGGGCAGACCCGTGCCCTACAGTGGAACATTAATGGGCTGGAAGGAGAGGCAGGGGAAGATGTTTTATTTGTGGTATATATTTACAGAAGTTCCAAGTATATACCTACCTAAACTTACAATAAGGATCACTGGACCTGGTATCCAGGTCCATAGCTGGAAGATTCTTAGCCTCAACTAGTACTATCGTCACCACTGAACTCCAGATCTGCGCTTTTAACCGCTTATTCACATCACTCAGACGTGTGGTTTTTAGAAGGTACTGAAACAAAATACTTATATTATTAAATAAATAATTGAGAATTTAAAAAAAAAGTTCAACCGACTTCATTTGCCTTTGAAATTTGAGGATTTTCCTCCATTTCGCAGGAGATAACCATCTGATCCTGACCAGGTGCCAATGGGACAACATGGAAAGACCTACAGCTTTATAATAAAAAAGAATCATTAACATCGCTTCGCCCAGTTAAAAGTTATGAAATAACAAACATAAAAAAACATGCAGAAGAATTGGGAAGTCGGTTAAAAAACATACACGGATTATTGACACAATGTCCTCTAATCCCAAACCAAGCTTAATAGTGTTGTGTTAAGTACCAGATAGCATATCCCTTTTGTGCATGTTACAATAGCCAATATTGTTACTGAACACTTCTGAATTTTGGATATTTATAAAACAAAAATATACAGCAACTAAATTCCGCATAAGTTTTATAAAATAGTTAAAAAGATATCTTAAATGTTACTTAATTTAAATTAAGTTATTTTATGTTAAGTATTTGTGACTGTTTTATATTTATACTTGCTGTTACAAGCGATTTCGGGTGCGTGGAATTTAAAAAGAAATTCCCCGTTTTTGCAACATTTTTCAATGATGCTTCGCTCCTATCAGTCGCAGCGTGATCCTATATAGCCTATAGCCTTCCTCGATAAATGTACTATTCAACACTGAAAGAATTTTTAAAATCTGGCATTTGGTTCCAGAGATTAGCGTTAAACGATTTAATCTATCTCTTTCCGTGTGGTGACGGATTAAGAATACAAATGTCACCACCCCATGCCCTCCCAAGGGTGCTGTAAAAGTCAGCTAAGGGATATTGCACACAGATAACATCCTTTGTGAGAGAAGGAAAACTCGAAAATAAACCCTGTGCCAACACGCCTGGTCAGAGCGGCACAGTAGACCATAATCCCTCCAAAGTGGAGGAGGCCCGTGCCCAACAGTGGGACGCAAATGGGCTGGAGAGAGCGAGATTGAATCTATAGGTAATTACTATTCTAAAGCTAAAGTGTTTGTTTGAACGCGCTAATCTCAGAAACAGCTGGTTCGATTTCAAAAAATTTTCAATGTTGGATAATACATTTTTATGAGGAAAGCTTATGGCTATATGTTTATGAGCATATAAGTATTTAGGAATAGACGTACAAACATACATAAATTACAACATACAAATAAACAAAACACACACACACACAATGTATAAGACTGTAATTTAGAAATACATTAAGCTATTGTAAGTCAGGGGGAGGAACGGGTCCTTGAAACACAACTAAGGTTAGTTCAAGGATCAGGGATTCCAATAATGTATATCCATATGTTTTATGACAATAAATTTATTTCTATTCTATTCTATAACAACACGCTCCAACCAATAGGAGTGAAGCAACAGTGAAATATGTTGTAAAAATGGGGAAGTTTTCTAAATTGCTTTTTGTTCTCTCGAATCTCACATTTATGGTCGAGCCTTTAAATTTGAACTAGTGCAAGCAAGTAAGTGAGGTAGCGTTAGTCCATATACGTCTAGTTTACTTTGTATTAGTGTTAGATTATTTCGTCTCTTAACCTAGTACATAGACATATATTACGTCATAAAACACGCGTTGAGTCACATACAAGTCGTCAAACAACTACTTTTAATGACATATTAACTGCTTGTAAGTAGGTACAAAGTTTTAATGGTTTGAGCAGTGTAGTGAAGTTGTAGTGTCCCCATTCCTTAGCCAAATGTTGCTTAAATACCTATCAAAGTATTAATTTTCACTACATGTTACATATTTAAATTTGCGCCTCTGATATTTATTACCTTTTTAGATATTCTCTATGGTCTTTGTATCCTTTGTGTCACTTCTGTTTGTAATAAATCTAAATGATAATTGTAAAATCCTCAAGCTTTAATAAAATCTATTATATAGTACGCGTCACGTAAAAAGAACGCTGGAAGAAAGTGGTAGGGGCGTCTTTGCGCATGGGTTCACTCTCGCACGAAAGTTATGTGCCTATTATTTTATTTTTATATATTATATATTTGTTATTCTTAATAGGTATTATATAGAAAACCAATAAATCGCTTACGCGCAGTTTGACCGCCAGCGTTCTTTTTACCTACATCTGCCGTGTCAGACCTGTCTACGTTAACTTAAGATACATGAGTTACGTGTAACAAATGTAATTTGTATTTATTTAACGTCCTTTATATCCAGAGCTCACAATTTTTTTAATATATTGTACCAATTATTAGTACGACACTAACACATAACTCACGACTCTACGATTTTCGCCTAATTAGTAATGGTCAGTTGCTGTAAATTAAGATACAGTAAAATGCTTGAAAAATTACAAATACTTATGTAAAATCATAACTCCGTTATCTAATAAATACATGACATCGCCGTGACAGGTTCGTACGGGTCCTTTCGTGTTGCATGCAAGTATCTTCCCGGCCGTTGCTCGCGCCGTATTTATATCAAATTTTTTATTTGAATTCTATTTGCGGTCACGGGTCATTACGCGCTCCGTAAAATAAATGAGAACAGTGCATTAACATTAAAAATACTAAATATTGTGAATTGATTAGTTTTCTACAAAATGAGTGAAAACAGACGTATAATAATGGTGAATATGGCAAAAAAACAACAAATTATAGAAAATAGAGGAAATATTATCAATTTTCAAGACCGAAATTTCAAAACACAAGATGCAGTTGATTTGTCACCTAGATCAGGATTTGAGATGTCAGTAATGAGCCCACTATCAGACAACATGCAAATGCATTGCGATCAGTCAATACCATTATCACCTAAGCAATACACAGAACTTCAGCCAGTCGTACCAAAACCCAATATTTTACCAGAGCTAGACAAAGACTATTTAGCTGAATTGAATGAAGATGTGCCATTCTCTGATCTGAGCATCAGCTTACACACTATCAATTTGCCTAGTTTTGATACTAATATATCAATGCCTTCTGAAATGAGTTTTGTTATACACTCTGGTTATTAACAAAACTCGTTTTTCATTAAAACTAATTTTAAGGTTCTAAATACCTTTTATTCTGAGAAATGCACCCACACCATTACAAATTTGTAATAATAACTCTGACCAACCATGCACAGAATTAAAAATGTTCATGAAGTACCAGCAGCACCTGAACAGCGTGGTCGAGCTAGACCATGGAACTCCTTTCCTGACCAATATAAACAGGACGTTAAAGAGTATATAGAGAAAGTTCGTCCAACAGTTTCACACTATAATTTGGCTCATGCTCCAAACAGGCGTTATTTGCCATGTGGAGTGTCTTTCATGGATTTATATAGATCATACATAGCTTTCTGCGATGAAACTCAAATTAAAAAATGCTCCTGGGCATATTTTCATGGCATCATCAAACAAATGAATTTGTCTACATCACTTCCTAAACAAGACATTTGCACATTATGTCAAAATCATAAAGAGAAACACAGTGAAGAAGAGCACCAATGTGAACATTGTGAGTGCCAGTTTTGTAATATTTACCCTACGCATTTAAAAAATCGCAATTTATCACGACAATGTTTAGAACCAGACACCGATATTACAAAAAAAGTATTTACAGCAGATATGCAAAAAGCTATATGTATGCCAAAATTGGAAACTAAGGACTATTATTTTTCACGTAAGTTGGTATTATTTAATGAAACTTTTGTATCTCCAGGAAAAAATGAACCAGCTTTTTGTATGGTATGGCATGAGGGAGAAAGCGGCCGTAAAGCCTACAATATTGCCTCGTCTTACGTTCACTTCATCGTTAACTATGCTAAGGACATTCAGGAAATTATAATTTATTGTGATAACTGCACAGCCCAAAACAAAAATCGTATTTTATTTACTGCAATGATTCGGCTGATAAATTCCGAGGAATTGATTACCGCTAAGAGAATAAGATTTGTTTATCTGGAGCCTGGTCATACTTATATGGCAGCTGATGCAGTGCATGCGTGTATTACCAACAAGTTTACAAAACAAAAAAATATATATGATCTGAAGGACTATGTTAACACTATGAGAGCTTCACGTAAAAATATGGTCGTAGAAATTATGAATCATGATGATATGATTGTATTCAGTGATCAGTTGAAAAAGAATGCGTTTCCAAAAAATTACAATATTCAATCTCTAAAGGTGGTGGAATTTCGAAGAGATTCCACTTGCATGTTTGTGAAGAATGCATAGGATGAGTTTAAGGAATTGGATGTGTTTCGCAAAAAAACATTGAATATAGACCATTCCGAATTCTTGAATGAAGTACCACGTGAAGCAAAAAGGAGGGGTGTAAGCAAGATAAAGAAAGAGAATTTGTTGAAATTATGCGATTCCTTGCGCATTGCCTTTCCGCAAGTTTTTTGAAGATTTAGAAGAAGGAGATGTGTTGGATTTAGACGAAAACTTGGACATTTGAGAAAATAAAAGAATCTATACTATTTTAATATATATATTAATCTATACTATTTTGCTTAGTTTCTACTTATATAGTTCCTTTGATTTAATAAGAGTTTAATTTTGTTAGCAATCATGAAGACTGATTACTTATATTTGATAATTCTTTTTTTAAATTTTGCAATGTGTTTTACTGTTGACCACACGCCTGTAATCAGACCAATTTCAGTTAACTTATAAATAACTGAGTTTGGCATAATTCACCTTAAAGGACTTGTCACAGCTAACTCCTGTATCATAACTTACGGGGCGTCGCGTAACAGGTAATGTATGGACAGCTTGCCGTGCCGATCTCTGTTATTGAGTTTATTATAATAAGTAGGAGTATTAATAAAAAAAATACTACATCCCGGTATTCAGCACTATTAAATATGTTATATTATTCTAAGATATCACAGTTAAGTGCATTAACTTTCTAGAAAAACGCAAATATCTGAAAAAAACTTCAGAACGCGATATCTCAAAACTATGATTTTTAACTTAACGTAGATAGGTCTGACACGGCAGACATGACGCGACCTATATCTTTCTAAATCCTCGTTTATTTTATCACTACTGTATCTTATTCTACTTCTGTCTTTAAAGTAGAAGATAAAATTCATAGACAAATAGGCCAATTTTGATGCATCAAAAACTTAACTCAATCGGAATTTAAACAATTATTGTGTATTTTAATGAATTGGTGAATTCTATGCACGCACTTATAATAAAACTAGCTTTTGCCCGCAACTTCGTATGCGTAGAATTCAGAAAACAAAACAGTTACAAATTGTACAAAAAGCCATCGTCATAAATTTCTCTACTATTAAAAAATCGCATCAAAGGCCGTTGCGTTGTTAGAAAGATATAAGGTATAGGGTATAAGGATATAGGGACATACATACAAAAATAACGAATTTGTTTTATATTAAGTAAAGATGGTAAAAATAATATAAAAATAATAAGTTTTTCCTGTATCTAAAACTACTTAGTACACCTAAAACCGTTAGTAAAAGCAATTCTTTAGTAATCCGTACATTCAAGTCTTCATCTCGTTTGACACTTCACTTACAAAAACCCTGTCTATTATTCTTAGGTCTATGTCAACATTAGTTCCGAATACGTCACAAATCCCTTATCTTTGTCAAATACATTTTGCAGTATTTTTTTTTCTAAAACGCTCTAATGATAAAGCAATTACTAAGAAACTGCCTACCCTTATACAGACAAGGTCAAAAGCATTTCAAATTAAGGAGCTCTTCAGACAATTTGGTATTTTCGTTGTATTTATATAAGTCAAGTGTTGGAAAACCCATTAGACCCGCTGAGGATCCCTTAAGTTAATATCTCTCCTTTTAGAATAGATATACTTTCTACAATATGTTCTCTCATTATTTGAAATTGTACATCGTAATAAATAAATAAATAAATAAATATTCGTGGAGACAACGTCCGCTGGTCGTAAGCTAAGCTTGTATGATTGTGTTATGGGTCCATGTATGAATACATAGCACCCAGACATAGAACAAAGATTTATATGACAATTATAAATCCCAAAAATTATATATCCCAAGCGGGAATCGAACACGAGTCCTAATGAACAGCAGTCCGTCCACTAGGCCACGAGGCCCGTCAAATAATAGTTTGCAGTTTCCTATTAAAATGTGGTCCTAAATTGCTGAAGTCACATATTATACATACACAGTGCAAAAATCCCGAACATAATATTATGGATAAAATTTAAATTTATTATTTTCTCGCATATAAAGACATTATATGATACTTAATTGATAGATCCCCAGAGTCTTAACAATTTATCTAACTTCTAAATCTATCGTTCATATAACAGAGGGAATTTATGGTTTACAATATATACATTTAAGATAATTAATATAGACAATATGGCATGTTAGCCATTAAAGATATAAGACACTGAATTATTTTATCAACATTATGTACCATTGATTACATTTTTATAAATTTTATCGACCTGTATTGTAGTACCCAGTTTCTATATAAGTTAGGTATGTAACAAAAATAAAATGTAATTCTAAAATGACGTAACAAAAAATATTTTAACATTTTAAATTTATAACAAGCATCGTTGACATGTGAATTAAAAAAAACACCACATATTAGTTTAATCAAAAGATACACAAACATGCATTTTTATTGCTGGCAACACAAAATTTACCCTATGAAATCTGTCCCCTTGGCTTTTAAGCAAAGGGAAACGGTTTCCAATTTTTTCTATAAACTCGTTACAAGCTAGCTTGGCTGTTGATTGTTCTAGTAGGCTTGTTGCACCGGGGGGTAAACTGCCGGCTCTTGGACGAATTTCCTGTGCCCTGTCTCTGTGATAAATAAAAAAAAGATGACGTAACAAAAAAGGAAAGATATTATGGAATCAAAAAATCAAATGATATCTACCTAATAATTAAATCAGCTAAAACTGATTAAATGTATTGATTTATTTATTGATTATTACTGCTTAATTAGAGAATATAGGAATATACTTTCAAGTTCTGATAAAATAATTCTGAATATTAACCATACGAGCAAAGGTCTTATTTGGGTGTATACTAACAATTTATAAACAGAAAATTATAAAAAACATTTAATAAAGAAAATAAAGCTTGAAGTTTTAGGGATTTTTTCAATATTGCATAAGTTACCACCGAGGACAAAAAAAATGTTGTGTTTTTACCTTTCATTCCTCTCATCACTGGAAGAGAAACAAGATAAGCACGAGTCACTGGAACTATCATAATTGGAGTCATTGTCATACGCCAAATTACAGGCTGAACGACTTTTGTAAAGGACGTTACCACCTTTCTCAATAGTAATGAAATGTTTACATAAATCCTTAGGTTCTAAGTTTTCAACCGGCTCATCTATTACAAAAGATGGAATAGCTGGATCTCCTTCAATTGACGTGACATCAGCACCTTCGGAATCTTCAACAGAGTTTCTTTCTTCAGATAAATGTGAAATAAATCTTGAAATTTTCGATCTTTCATATTTATTTTGCATCTGATCTTGTAATTCCTCCATACGGTCTTGGAATTTTTCTTGTATTTTGTTAATTCGTGTTTTGAATCTATCTAGTTTGTTGTCCGCCATTTTGTTTTATAAATGAGCGTTATATTTTCTTTCTTTTTTTTGTGCTTCCGTTTAGTTTATGAATGTCCTTTGGGTATTATATGTTTGTATCATATTTTTTTAGATACGAATATATAACACATACCTATTTAGGTAAACGTAAACGTCGCTGTTATTCAGAGAAATACAATTAGAGGAGTCAAGAAAAAATGAAAACAAATAATATTAAATACTTCGCTTAACAAAATGTATGGGATTAAGTGTGTAGGAAACTAGAACTACTTTGAATTTTATTAATTGATGTCTAGAGGTTTTTTTTTATTACTAGTCGCCTTAGATTTTACGTGGCATAGGCAATAGCTAACCTACCTAACGATATAATAAATATATACATTAACAAAAACTAGATATACTTATTAAAATAAGAAAATTGGAGCTCGCTATTCATCTTGTTTAGTTATCAGAAATTCATATTCCTGAAATTCGAACAGAAATTGTAAAAGGAATCGCTTTGAACGATGAACTGAATACAACAGATTTCTAGGTAACGCTGTCCAAAAATAGCGTAGGTACAGTTATACAGGCCAAACTAAAATTAATGGTATTGGCAATCGTATTGATTGGTGTTAGAATTTATTCTAAGAATTATACTGTTTTAAAATATAAACAATTATCCGAAGGTGCGTTTAATTGTTTATTTGACTGTAGTTTCTGAAAGAATTGCACGTAAAATGTGCACAAACATTTCTCTAACTAGCTGTAACCCGCAACTTCGTACGTGTAGAATTTAAGCCCTAACAAATTATACTTATAGCAAAAACTATCCTCTTATCTATTAACAAAAACCGCATCAAAATCAGTTGCGTAGTTTTAAAGATTTAAGCTCACATAGGGACATACATACAAAAATAATGCCTTCGTTTTATAATAAGTAAAGAAGCTCACATACGTGGCGTACAAAAATTATGACTATGTTTTAAAATAAGTAAAAAACGTTTATTGTATCAAATGTACCTACTCAGTGGGATAAATACAATCAATCCAAAAGCATAACCAGCTATTGAATTTAGTAAGCAATTACCGTTTTTTGTAAGATTTTGCACTGCTGCTTAGCTCTTATTGGTCGCAGCGTAGTATTATATAGCCTATAGCCTTTTTTGATAAATGGGTATATCCAACACAGAAATAATTTGTCAAATCGGACCAGGCGGTTCCTGATATTAGCGCATTCATACAAACTCTTGAGTTTTATAATATTAGTATTAATGCACAGTATTGATGGTATAGATAAGTAAAGAATTGTGATTTTTCATAATTTTTGACCTGCTGTTTTTATATTTTTTTTAGAAAATATAGACTATTTTAAGCAACTCATTTCAATATTATTGATATATTTACTATATAGAATTTTTTTAAAATACTTAAAGATATCATTTTAAATGTTGTGACGTCATCGTTGTACGCAATCTGTGTATTGCCTTTTCCTGATAAGCTTAAGACAGATTGCAATACATTTTTTCAAAGTTGCTAAGTTTTGGAAGCCAAGTTTTGCCAAGGAGCTTTTTTCCCTTATCCTTCCCTCTCCTTTCCTAAATCGAACACGCGCAGGTTTGTGATGTCACCCTTACACCATAGTCACTACACAATCTCGCACCAAGAAATTTGCAACTCATTTCTTTGTCACACCGCCAAGGTTTGGAATTCACTCCCTGCTTATGTGTTTCCTGATTCCTACGACATGGCGTCTTTCAAGCGAGGCGTGAAAAAGCATCTTGTGAGCCGGCAAGGTGAGGGTGGCTAGTGCAATGACACTGTACTAGCCGTCCTAACATTTGGATTGCACCCCACTTATCATCAGGTGGAGTGTAGTCATTTGCCTACTCTAGCTATAAAAAAAAAGTTGATATAATAGACCAATTTCAACTCAACCACAGAGTAGTATATCCCTAAGAACGCCTTAATATTATTTTAAGTCCTTCATTTCAAGGGCAAATAGAGATCATTTGCTTTTTTGGAAAAATAATCGTTAATATAGCAAACTTTCCGAAAAGACTAATGGATCATGATCAGAAACTCTATTCCCTAAAATGGTTTTCGAATTAAGAGTTTTAAAAGAATATGAACAATGCCAATTGTAATTGTATTAAATGTAGCTAAAGGAATGTATCCAGAGTAAATCAAAAATACACGCCTTATGTATGATGAAGAACAACATTCAGTGTTTGTATATAATTTTGTACAAAACAGATGTGAGATTTTAACTTTCGGGTGTATGGAAGCGAGAAAAACAAACGTTTATTGCACGAGCATTTAAGGGAATTTGTAAACAAATCTTAAAATATTACGAAGTAGCATTATTTTTAATCACGCTTTTTACATCTTCGTTCGTATCTCTCTATGTCACGGAATATTTGAAAGTGATTTTCACTTTTTTATCCACTACCAATGGTCGGATTAATCTGATATTATAGACCAAAGAAAATGAGGCAATTCTGTTGCGATAAAAACTTAACCTAACATATCTAACATCTGCGGTGTATCAAAATACATCATAATTGTTTTCGTTGGCTAATTTTTAATACTCTCCCTCTCTTTTTAGCCGATTCACGTTCCACAGATGGGCAAGGGCGTCCTCCACTTTGGGAGGGATTATGGTCTACTGTGCCGCGTTGACCAGGCGTGTTGGCAAAGGGTTTATTTTCGAGATTCCATCACTCACAATATAGTCTGTGTACAATAAACTTAAGCTGGCTTTTACAGCACCCAGGGAAGGAAAAAGATTGGTAACAATTGTATTCTTAATCCGTCACCGTAAGGAAGACTACTATTGGGTATTAAATGGTGATCTTCTCTTTCTCTTTCCAGCCCATTTACGTCCCACTGTTGGGCACGAGCCTCCTCGACTTTGGGAGGGATTATGGTCTACTGTGCCGCGCTGACCAGGCGTGTTGGCACAGGGTTTATTTTCGAGTTTTCCGTCTCTCACAAAGGGTGTTATCTGTGTGCAATATCCCTTAGCTGACTTTTACAGCACCCTTGGGAGGAGATGGGGTGGTGACACTTGTATTCTTAATCCGTCACCACACGGACAATGGTGATCTTATCAAAGCTAATCTAATTATAGGCTACTATTTATCAAAGGAAGATAACCAAATTTCACTCTTACAAAGACGTGGTCAAAGGCTAGCAAAATAACATATTATCTACGGGCTAGTGGCTATTGTAGTAATACATATTACATAGTTATTTACCTAAGTGCTTCACGGTACGCTGCTATATGTGAACACAAAAGATAAGGCTACCATTCATAACAGGACTGCAAAGAATGCCGCTTATTATACTTTATATAAAACTCTTATTACATCTTCTATGTGTACTAAATATAGATCAATCGTGTTTAATAAAGTAAGAGTGGCAATAATGCGTTAACAAGGCGTAATCTGTCTTAACATAGTAATCGATTGAGTTTCTTGCTGTAAAAAACTTAATCGTTCAAGTTATTTAAAAGGGTCTGGCCATATTTTAAACGATGTATTACTTAAATAGTTTTAACCAAATAGACTGGAGATTAAAATTTCAACTTGAGTCTAAATTCTTTGACCTCAGATTTATAAAAGTAATTTTTAACCTTGTGTTTGACCTTAAAAGACTCGCGTCCTAACGCCTCGGGAGTCTCGCAAGGTATGCCCGAAGTCTCCATCATAGCATCTCATTCAGCATTCGTATTAGTATCATATCTAACAGTACTTCTAAGTAATAACACAAGAGAATAGTAACATTGTTCAGACAATGAAAGTGGAGGGAATTAAGTGCCGAAAAAGAAAGGGATTATTTGTTTGGAGGTACATTTTTTATTGATATGAAACGTAAAAGGATTAAACACAGATAATCTGACAGCAGAGCATGCAAGAAAAATACACATTTTGAGTCGAACTCAAATAGAATGATTATCTAACACTAGCATAATGGTCAACATCGCAGACGGACTGCAGGCAGGACCGTGAATAGTCTACTTGTTAACCACAGTGATATTAGATGAAAGATTGCTACTATACATTTCGTAAGAGTTGAATTACAAGTAAACAGTCACGAAAGTGGGTTTGTAAATAAACTAAAAAAAATGTGTATTTTACTCGAAGTGGACAGAAAGAGGTTAATGTATTTTAAATGTTTGTATGTAAGTCAATCTTTAGACTTTATAGGAAACCTAACTAAACTATTGCTATTCTCCCGATAATTTTCCTGTTAAGGGCCTACATCAATATTATCGTCGACATGTAGGTACATAATTGCTATTCTCCCGATAATTTTCCTGTTAAGGGCCTACATCAATATTATCGTCGACATGTACATATTAACACAGCTAGTAGGTATAGAAAATGAAAAATTAGGGATATTTTTTTTGTTTACTCAAAATCTACTAAATATATTTTAATTCTGATTTACGTGTTTCTATATATAATAGTTACTTATGTTTTTAAAGTTATTTCATTAGTTAATACGCGATTATAGACCGACAAATGAAAAAAATAAAAAAATGAGAGAGGTTGTTTCGCTAAGATTTTCTATCGAGAAAAGTTTTTTCAATCGCGTTTCTGAGTTTATGCGATCCTAGATCATATATTGAAAAAACTTATACTTAAAAATTAGAGCTCTAGCCATTTAATCTAAAGAAACAATGAACACTTCGTACGTAGAAAAATGCACGAAGCTATTTTGGTATCCTCATAAAATTTTATTGTTACCTATTATTTGTGTGATATGTACCTATTTATAATTGTCATCAGAGGCGTATTTTAAAATTTTGAGCCCCGGGCCATTTGATTTGACGCCTCGGGCAAAAATAGAGCAAATTTTTAAACTTGAAGGCTTTCACTGCCGCTCTCAGTTTAGTCGCCCCGTGCCATGGCCCCTATAGCCCTAGGGTAAATACGCTTCTGATTGTCATACAAATGTTTGTACTGCTGTCTGTGTGTTTCTGTGTATTATAAGTATGTATTTATAAAAGAAAAGTAGTTTATGTGGTATATCCGTATTCTGATAACAATAACACAAGCACATTAGCTTAGCTTGAGACCAGAGGACATTGTGTGTAATGTTCATGAATATTTATTACTTTAATATTTTCCTGGTGAAATTACTATTTTTTCAAAAAATGGGCCTTGCTTTGATTTTATTTTAGTTTCCTTTAATTAATCATTTAAACGCAATATGAAATATTTATACTTATAATATGTAGTTTCATGTATGGATTTGACATGAGTTCGTGTGGTTTCGGATTAAGAATACAAGTGTCATCATCCCATTTCTTCCCCAGAGTGCTGTAACAGATATAAAAGTTCAAATTTCTGTATTCTACTATGTTTAATAATGTTAATCCATGTTTTTTTAAGTTAGTAAAGCACCTACTACATAGATCTCTGCATCACCCAAGGTTGACTGGTAGATAATGCTTTTAATTGTGCTGAAGTTTTAAATAAATAAATAAATAAAAGTAAGCTGTAACTGTGTATAAACGAAATAACTTTCAAGTTCTCTCATATCTATTGATTACCAATACATAAGATTGCTTTTATGTGCTCGTAGTATATTGTAATTTGAGAGTGGTATAATCAAGGAAATCTCTCTTTTACAATACAACATCACAATACTACCAAACTTTACAAAAATATACTGGCGTTATACAAAACCATCGAAGCGATGTTTAACTCACGCTGAGAAAAATTGTAGTGGATGATTTGGTAGACATGTGCAGGAACCAAGATAACTGAGATGGGCGAACGACGAAACGGTATTCGGAGTTCAAGTCCCACTCATGGTGATCATTTTTTCCATTATAATTTAGTTGTATTAAGTAAAAGCAAAGGTAGCAAGGCAATTGATAAAATTAATTCAGATGACCTATTAAATTAGTGAAAAATGTTGCATAAAACCGCAAAAATTTTCTGAAGCTGAAGTGTTTGTTTGTTTGTTTGAACACGCTAATCTCAAGAAATTCCTGTTTGATTTGATAAATTCTTTCAGTGTTGGATAGTACATTTATCAGAGATAATAATTGGCTATATAACATCACGCTGAGACTAATAGAAGCGAAACAGGAATGAAAAATGTTGTAATTTTTTTAATTCCACGCGTACGCAGTCGCAGGCAACAGCTAGTTAATGATAAATGACATTGAGTTATGTATTAATTGGCCTTTATTATTGTTAATTCTACTAATAGTTACGATAGCCTACTATTACCTTAGAGTATTAAACCAACGAGAGTTGTTACACACAGAAACGTATTGTGAAAATTAGCGCCCCGGGGCCATTTTATTTGTCGCCTCGGGCCAATTTAATTAGCCACCCTATAAATTAATAGAGAAAGAGCTAAATTTCAAACTTGAATTCTTTCGCCGCCCTCCTCAGTCTAGCCACCCCGGGCTATGGCCCCTATGTCCCTAGGGTAAATACGCCTGTGGGTACACACGCTGCTTTCTTTGACAAAAATACTGACGCGTCTGCGGGGTACCAAGGTAACGCACAAAAACAAAAGGTAGGTATATATTATTTATTTTATACTAACCGCCAGAGACAATACGCGTGAATTAAAAAAAAAAGTTTTTACAAAATTTTTTACTAATCTTTAAATTTAATCTTAAACTAAAAAAAAAATTGTCTTATTGGAGCAAGTCCACCAGTCCCATTATCTAAGACTAGATGTTGGCCGCGACTCCGTCCGCGTGGAATTTAGAAAATATTCCCCGTTCTTGCAAAATATTTCACTACTGCTTCGCTTCTACTGGTCGCAACGTGATGTTATATAACCTATAGCCTTCCTCGATAAATGGACTGCCCAACACAAAAAGAATTTTTCAATTCGAACCAGTAGTTCCTGAGATTAGCGCCTTCAAACAAACAAACTCTTCAGCTTTCGTAAAAAGTAGGATTTGAGTTTTTATATCTACTAATCCACCGAACTTATAAGCTTATTATAATATCTATATAATCAAAAAATCGATAAAAGTTACACTGATAACGTAATGTTTTTTAACAGTTATTATCAACTTATTCTAGATTCTAGATTGATGCCGCTATTTCTATTATGTCGGTGGAATTGATTGCAATCTCAGAAGCACTGAATCACGCAATAGAACAGGGGTACCAAAAAATTGTTATTCTGTCAGATAGTAAAAGTGCATTGTCACATTTAGCTCGATGCACCTCTGGATACAGAGGTGTATCGATAGCCTACACTATTCTAAAACAAGTAATATTTTGTAACGAAAACAATATCCATCTGAGGTTGCAATGGATTCCATCTCATATTGGTTTGAAGGGTAACGAGGAAGCGGATAGACTGGCAAGGTTAGCTGTGTCTGATGGTAGTAATTTCCTCATCTTCCCATGTCATTCCGAAGTTTTAGACAAATACAAAAGACTGGTATATGAAAAATGGAAAGATCACTACGAGGATTCTTCGCAATCAAAAGGCATTTGGTATAGGACTATTCAGAAAGATCCTGTTCGCGTGCCATGGTTCTGTTCAGTGCCATACGCGCGATCTATTGTAGTCAAGTTGCATAGACTTCGCTCGGGGCATTATCCTTCGGCGAAATTTGCATATCTTATGGGCCGAAAAAATACCCCAAATTGTGAAACCTGTGGCTCGATTGAGGACGTTTATCATATACTGACGGAGTGTGTTAAGAACGAGGATAAACGGCGAAAAGTTATGCAATCGTTAAAAGTTAATAGATTGGATATGGGAACCTTCCAGTCTATCCTGGCGAATCCATCTGGTGGAGGAGCCCGTCTTGTGTGTAGTTTTGTGGATAGAACCTAGGTTTTAAGATGACCAAAAAGAGAAATGTTTGTTATTATTCGTGGTTAGGTTACAATGGGACTGGCATATTGTCACTACAGTAAAAGTCCCTAAATAAATAAGGAAAAAAAAAAAAAAAAAAAAAAACTTATTCTAGTAATTGGAACATAAAACTTTCGCCATGGGCGTGCCTAGGGGGGATACTGGGAGGAAATTTTGGGGAGTGAAATCGATCTCTCTCGAGATAATACTTACATATTTTATATAGAAACATAGGTTAAAAAGTTTTTAAATAAAAAAAAGTAGTGAAAATGTAGCTACGAAGAAAACAGCAGAGTACGGTGTCCATATTTTTGTATGGAGCAAGGCCTACAGTTGTACCTACTCTCTGAACTACATTAATTTGAATAAATTTAGCCAATACAATAGCATTATGGCACAGGACATGGCACATACATATAATGTTTCGCCATATATGTGACTGATGTTTCTATAAACGGATAAGTTAACGTATCGGTGATCACAATGAATGAAGCCTAAAGTGGAATTAGACATAGAGAGATAGAAAGGGCTCTGCGAGTTCAAAGTTAACCCTATCTCCCCTTGAATCTAAAAGCTTCAACATTATTTAAAAGAAAATTGAAAACAAACAAATAAATATTTACGGATTTTTCAAACAACGTCCTCTGGCCCCAAGCTAAGCATATTGCTTATGTTATGGATACCAGAGTATGGCTATAATACGTGTTTATGAAAATACATGATTATAATAGATTCTGATAAAAAACCCTCAACTGCAATTCAGTTATTCGTTCACATAGTTAATTTTCTTATGCGCGATTCGAACCTGCGACCTAGCGAATGGCAGTTACACTAACCACTGTTCTACTAAGTCCACCGAGTAAGTATCTAAGTGCTAGTATTAACTATTTCTCACAGCTATTTCTATCGCTTAAAATTTTTAGCATGTTCTATAAAACCTAAATTAGTATGTAACCATTTAGGTTTAATTTATGTTGTCGTTAAAACATATTAAACATAACTTAGCAATATTGCGAAGTTCCTTCATGAGATATAATTATCATTTTTTAATTTCTATCGCGCTACTTGAGTTAATAAATCCCATACATTTTGTGCGTTCTTAAGTACAATATCATACATTAGCTTCTTTTAATAATAACTTTAATGATAATAATATTACACTTGACACATCTCACACGTTAATATCATCACAATACACGAACTATTAAACTTTAAGAATACAACGAGGACAAAATAACACAAGTACACAAAACTTAACAAAAAAACACAATACACGATTTTTCAATGCATTATTTAGACGACATTTATTATGTACACTTTAGTAACAAGAAACACTTGTAAAATCATTATTTTATAGTAATTATAGTGTTTTATGTCGTAATATTTGTAGTATAATTTTTAGTTTGTTTATAAGACGCGCGTACGCATCTAAGCCGGCAGAATGACTGAGTACACTATATTATTTTACTCTTTGACTGAGTAACTGGAGTAACAGCGAATTGCGAGGGCATTGGTTAGCACATGGCGTGCGCTGTAGGTATACAGTTAGGTATAGAATAGGGTTGTTACATTTAGCTTAGACGCTATTACGATCTTATGTTCTAAATAATATTAACTAGCAGTCTAGCAGTATAGCAACGTGCTGCCGGTCAACGCGTCTGATTCCCACACAGGTGCCGTTTAGTTATGTAATGTTTATGTTTATCACACAAATATTTGTATTTTGTGTGGGTTTTTTCTGTGTTATAAAAACTTAGAGAAGTTAATGCTCTGAGATTATAAGGAGGTAGGTGGGTATGTATTAAAAACCAGTTTAATTTTGTTTATCTATATTAATCTATAAATATTATAAAACTGAAGAGTTTTAAGCTATTGCATAGCTTCTATCGCGGGCCTTGAGCGTGGAGACTAAATGCACAAAATTCGAAATTTAAATTCCGTAACAAAGATAGCGTAACTAAAAAATACTACACACTTTCGCTGTTCGCGCTGGTGACTCATAATTACCATAACCAATGGTCAGATGTAAGCATCAGTAAATAAGGATTATTAATCTTATTTTAGTTTATGGTATTTAGATTCTTGCATAAATAAAATAAATAAATAATTATAATTGCATAAGTTGATAAAAAAATACTATGCAATAGCTTTACCGCGGCAGTCCCCGAGTGCCACACTTTTTTTTTGTTTGTTTGTATTTTTGTTTGTTTGAACGCGCTAATCTCAAGAACCACTGAGCCGACTTGAAAAATTCTTTCAGCGTTAGATAAGGCATTTATCGAGGAAGGCTTAGGCTATATAACATCACGCTACGGCCAGTAGAAGCGAAGAAGTAGGGAAAAATGTTGCAAAAACGGGGAAAATTTTCTAAATTCCACGCGAACGGAGTCGCGGACAACAGCTAGTGATTCTAAAATCCATAATACAAGTAAGATTAGCTTGGGGCTAGAGAACATTGTGTGAAATGTCAATGAATAAATAAAATAATAATTAAATTTATTATTATGACAAAATGCTATGTGGATACCAGCTTAGTAGAGTAGAACGGCAGTTTGAATTAATTATCTCAATATTAGACCTTGATCTTGCTTATATAATAAAAACTAGCTAATGACCGCAATTTCACACGCGTTTACAGTTATTGAGCCCGTCCTCCACAAATGTACACTAAATCTTAACAAATTATACAAAAAAGTCATCCTCTTGAACCACTTTATCTATTAAAAAACTCGCATAAAAATCTGTTCCGTAGTTTTGAAAATATAAGCTCACACTCAGACATACATACAAAAATAAAGACTTCGTTTTATAATAATTAAAGATATAGGTACTTAGTTGTAATCGGCGACTTTGCCCGCACATAATGAAGTGGTTATTCAAAATGTTTATAACGTTTTTCCTTTAAGATCTGCGTATTACCAATGAAAGTCTAGTTCAGAAAAGTAAACAATTATTGCATAAACATACCTACAATATGTGTATAGTGAAATAAAATGAATAAAACATTTTTTTTGTGAATACAGTAATTCATAAATAAATGCGGACATTAAACTTCTATAAACTAATATTATAAAGGTGAAGAGGTTGTTTCTTTGTTTGTTTGAACGCGCTCATCTCAGGAACCGCTGGTCTGATTTTAAAATTTCTTTCAGTATTGGATAGTACATTTATCGAGGAAGGCTATAGGCTATATCAGGTGTGGCCAACTTTTGTGCACATAAGATCTACTATTTATTTTAAAATTGAGTCGGGATGACCTATTTCTTAGGTAAGAAGGGGGACGTTTATGCAATGTGCTTTTATACCGCCCGTGCATTCGTGAAAATAGTAGAAAACTTTGAGAAAACTACTAAAAGTAGCCACGCTGAACGTCTCCCTACTCGAAGCATGAGCTGCGTACATGTTCATTCCTGTATCAAGTACCTACTAGAAACATTTGGCATTGAATGCGTCCCCTCATGGAACTTGCGAGTGACGACCAAAATTGGTCGCGCGATCGACTTTTTGGCCACTCCTGGGCTATATAACATCACGCTGTGACAAATAGGAGCGAAGCATCCACGCGTACAAAGACTCAGGAAGCAGTTAGTTAGAAATATGAAGTAAAATTTTTAAAACACAAACTTGATAACCCTATATATGTATAATGCGAGTATGCCGGTTGTAGTCTCAAGGACACTTTTTTATTATTTAGTGCATTACTTACTTAGAATTTACCTGTCTTTACATCATCATCATCATACTGTTCACGCCTTTATAACCGACTTCAAAAAAAGTCGGAGGTTCTAGACTCGTCTGTATGTTTTTTTTATGTTTGTTACCTCCTGACTTTTACTGGGTGAAGAGATTTTAATGATTCTTTTTTTATTTGAAAGCTGGTGGTTCCTATGAGCTCCCATTACCACCAGGTCAGGATCTGATGGTTACCTCCTAAGAAATAGAGAAAAACCCTCAAATTTCAAAGAAACATGAAGACGGTACAAATTTAAAAAAAATACGCAACTTAGGAAAGAAAATTAAAAAGAAAGAGAATAAATTTATTAAAGACATAAAATCCAAAACATAAAAAATACAATGAAAAATAGCCACAGCTCAGCTTGATTGCTGGATAAAACCAGCGTTGTTTCTCCGCCGAGCATTCCTTTAGCAATAATAAATTAGTAAAAATTTCACCGAATTAGTAATTAGTACCTACGTTAATTAGTATATTCTAAACTAATTTGTGGTTACAAAACGAAAATGTTTGAGACTTCAGTTGGAGTAGCATTGTGTTTGTTGTATTTTGTTGAGTTTAATTAATTTGTTTAATTAGTTAAAATAAATTAACTTGGTTGTTTTAGTAAATGAACAGAATCAACACAAACGAAGAGTGAAATGAAATGAAAAATCACTTAATCAAGCAGACATATTTTTTTAGAAAAATTATGTGCTTTTGACATGTCCAATTTTTTTTCCCTGTCCCGGTAGTAGGGAAAAAAATTTGACATGTCAAAAGCACATAATTTCAGGACGCAATCTGCTAAGAAAGAGTGAAAGTTACTAAGTATCTTCTATGTTTTATATGTATACTAGCTGACCCGGCAAACGTTGTTTTTCTATATAATTGTTAGGGGTGGACCACTCTTAACATTTAAGGTATGAAAAATAGATGTTGTCCGATTCGCAGACCTAACGGATATGTACACAAAATTTCACGAAAATCGGTCGAGCCATTTCGGAGGAGTATAATGACAAACACCGTGACAGGAGAATTGTACGAGTATATACTAGAAAATATATTTAACCTTCATATAATTCGAAGATAAGTGTTCGAGATCGCAAGTTCGATTCCCGCACAGGACAATATTATTTGTGTGACGTTTAAAAATGTCATACAAGTAGAATTTATGTGCTCTGTGTGTATTCTGGTACCCACAACACAAGCATATAAGCTTAGCTTGGGACCAAAAGTTGTGTGTGAATTTTTCAATTCAAACCAGTAGTTCCTGAGATTAGCGCGTTCAAACAAACAAACTTTTTAGCTTAATAATATTAAGTATAGCTTTTAAAGAAATAGTTTTTATTTTAGAAATACAAATTTTTAAACTCTGTATTGTAATAACAGCAAACAAGATAGTGTATTAGTTCAAAGTCAAGGAAAACAGCTGACCTTATGATAAGAATAAAATGCTGCAATAATAATTTGTATTTATAGTATATTTAACTGTCTACGACTTCGTACGAGAGGACTTGTGAACTAGTTTAACTTTACTATTTATGCTTCGATTAAAATATCGGTCAAGTAGTTGAATTCTTCACCGAGATCCGGCTACATCTAGTTTTAGTCAATATGATAACGAATTGAACTAGGTGTAGCCGAAATCAACCGGCTAAATCTAGGTTTAGCCAAACACCGTTGGCTGCACCTAGTTTTAGCCGGCTAAGCCTAGGTCTAGACGCACTTCGGCTTTTAGCCGCAACATAGACATACTGACAAAGGTCAGGCTTTTTATTACGTGTTTACGAAAATACCATATTTACGGTCTTTGATATTTACTTTTATTTTGAAAGATACGTATGCTATGCAAATTATGGAAATATCTTATACCTATATAAAAATACCAGACTAAATAAAAAACCTTTTCTTCGTAATGAATATCACATATTATTCGTGATCAAAAGTTGAAAGATAAAAATGATTGATGCTGCCGGTATCGCAGAACATTAATTCAAGAGGAGACGGCATTGTCAGGTTATCCCGAGCCCTACTGGAAAAGTTACAACAGCAACGCTAACTAAATTTATATTCATAACGTACGCGTGGAATTTTAGATCCCCATATATTTTGCTACCGTTTAAACCTTCCCTGCACTTTCACGAATATTTCAAAACCTTAATCACCAAAATATGGTTTTTATATATAAGAGAAGAAGAAGACTAGAGACAGCGCCTTATCTTTCAGTCCGGGTGTGTAGCGTAGTAACCAATAGAATTACGGACTGTATTGCAGACAAAAACATAGCATGTAACTACTACGTACTACTCCTGTTTGTTTAATACTCAAAGGACACTACATCAGACATTTTTCAAACTTTTCACTCGGAATAATTCAGCTCAGCCATAGCTACGTTATCTTTTAAGTTATTTTACTAGCGCACGTCGTAAAAGCTTTTGCCATATATCTGACACCTTAAAAATCGGCACAAATGTTATTTTGTTTTGTAAAAAATACTCCTAAATAAGATATTCTGAAAATATTGAACAAGAATTTATCCGTCATCACACGAACAACGAACCAAAAGAATATGCCTAATTTAAAACGCATGTAATGTAACATAAGCTTCATAATTTAAGATTCATGTATTCCCAAGTTGTAATATTTATTGTAACAGTCTGTCTAGTGAACTCTAGTGTTTTAAGGTCACTATGTTATAAGGGTAAGTTTAAAATAGTCGGCACGCAAGTTTAATAAACTCATTAACATGAGTGTTATGTGTTATGTGTCAATGTGTGTTATAGAACCTTAAATGGTAAGTGCATAGTCAGTAAGTTTATACTATGTTTAATTAGATCAGTAGCTAACGGATATCGCCCCAACACAGAGGCATATTTACCCTTGGTCCATAGGCCCAGTCTGGAAGAGCGGCGAAAGCCTTCAAGTAAAAAATTTGCTTTATCTCTATTAATTAAATAGGACGGCTAATTAAATTTGCCCAGGGCGTTCCTTTTTATTTCCAAAATACGCCTCTGCTCCGACATGTACATCGTATAATTAATGATAATTAAATATCCCTCACACATAAAAGAATTTTATCTTCTACCAAAGCCTGAAACCACCATAGCTACTCACATATAAATAGTTTGCTTAGTTAAAAACCTAAAAAATACGCTTAAACATACTAAATATTATTTTACATTATTGCATTGTCATCGGTCCATAATTATGTGTGCGAAATTTCATATCAATCTGACTACTTCAAGTAGGTGAAAATTACTTTCAAAGATTCCGTTCCATATACCAAAACATTGATGAATACATAGGTAACGAGCTAATGAAAGCGTGTTATTATAATCCAACATGTCATCTGAGTGGTGACAGACTAAAAATAAATATGTCACCACTCGTTTTCTCCAAGGGGTGCTGTAAAAGCCAGCTAAGGTCTAGGTAGACAACACCTGCAAGGAACTCGATACAAAAACCAACACGCCTGATCAGAGCGGGGTGTAGTAGACCAAATACTCTCTTGGTATGGAATAGACCAGTGCCCAACAGTGGGACATTATTCCAACACATTATGCTGTATATAGGCCTCTTCCATAAAACGGCACAACCCGCAATACCTTGCCGCTTGTATCCAGTTGCTCCCTACGAACTTAACGATGTTGTCGCTTCAGCTTGTCGGGAATTCGTATAATTGAGGAAAAAGGTTGAGTCCAATTTGTTTATTAATAATCATTACCTGTAAGAACTAAAAAAATGGTTAATCCTTACCTGATCTTTGTCTTCTTGTGATTTGGGCCATAAAGTCACATTTAATACAATTTCGCCCAAATCCTGGTTTGGTTTGGCTGGATCTCGAAGACAAAGCACTAAATCCTGTGTTCGACCCAGTTCTAAAGCTGTCAGATCCAGTTGACAGGACCCCATGAAGTCATCTTGGAGACCCCAATCGTAGTCGAACACCTGCGTAAGATAAAACTGATTAGGTACATGAAGAAATGATCTTTAGAACCGATCAAGTGAACCACGTCGCATAACAACTGCGCACATACGCGACGGGCTGTTGGCGTAGTGGTTCATGTAATGGACTGCCGTTCACAAGGTTGCGGCTTCGATTTCCGCTTGGGACAATAATTTGTGTGATATCCATAAATGACATACAAATGTTTGTACTACGTCTGGGTGTTTCTATGTATTATAAGTATGTATTTACAAAAGAAAAGTAGTTTATGTATTATATCCGTATTCTGGTACCCATAACACAAGCATAATAAGCTTAGCTTGGGACCAGAGGACGTTGTGTGAAATGTCCGTGAATATTTATTTATTTATTTATTTATACCCAAGGCAGCTGGCGTCAGGCACGCGGCCGGTTATAAAAATCAGTCAAAAGCCACTGTAACTTGATGAACTTCTAGTCATCTAGCGCTGAGTTCAGGTAACGGGATAAGGGCAGGAGAATAACGTTGGCATCTTTATACTCAGTATACTTATATAACGGTTAATCAATTTGAAAAACGGCAGACTATTGCAAACAAAATTTGCAAACGACCTTTAAGGATATAAGGAAATATCTCAATTCAAAACTCCATTTTAATTCATATCACTTACCTATCAGACTCTTTTATCGCGTACTTTACGTACCTAGGTTTTGAATTATCACATTACACAGAAACATAAAGTTTTGAGGATGTTATTTTCTCCATTGAATTATGATTGTTTTTATAATCTTTCATGCAACGAATACCAAACGCATTGGAATTGGGCATAGCATATTAATTTTAAGAAAAATATCAAATGACTGCCAAAAACTGCTTCTGAATGTTAGCTAAGTGCTATATAAAAGACTAGCTGTTGCCCGCGACTTCGTACCCGTAGAACTAAGAAAATTTTCCCCGTTTTTGGAACATTTTTCACTCATGCATCGCTCCTATTGGCCGCAGCGTGATGTTATATAGCCTTCCTCGATAAATGCAATATCCAACACTAAAAGAATTTTTCAAATCAGACCAGCGGTTCCGGAGATTAGCGCGTTAAAACAAACAAACTCTTCAGATTTATTATGTTAGTATCGAAGATTACTTTCTTGTATGAATGAAAAAGCTAGTCATGACATAAAACTCTCTTTTCCAAAAACTCATATCGTAAACGAGAAGTCTCGCACTTAAATGTCTGAAATTGGCTCTAATACAGTAATTTCACAATTATTATGACGCTATAAACCTCTGCACCGTTCTTTCACGAACAATAAATGACCTTTATTACTATACCTTTGCCCTTACTTTGCCCAAGTGAGTTGTAATGTGATGTTCATAACCCTTCCTGTATAATTAACCTAGTAAGGAAATGTTTAATAATGTGGCCGAAAAAACGGACTACACTGTTTCCATCCTAAGGGTCCTTTCGTTCCTTTCTCCATCCCCTGCTGGACATAGGCCCCGCCACAACGTGCGGTAATACGCCATCTGCATCCAGCGGCTCCCGTTACCGTTCATTCAATACCGAAATAAAAGCGTGTTAAAATCCTCTTACCTTTAATTGCACTGGCTGAAATGGATCTTCAACAGGCACTGTAAAACACTCATCCCACACAGGGTTTAAGTCTCTGTACACTATCCTAGACTTATGTAGAAGTCTTCCTCCAGTCTTGAACTTGACATATGGATCACTGGTGCCTGACAACAAGCCTGGTTTTGGACCCCACAAAACACTACAGTTAGAAGATGAAGAAGCGAACATAAAATAATGAAAACATAAGCTACAGGGCTTTACTACAAACATAGAGATTTAGGAATAAATAAATTGATAATTCATGAACATTTAACACAACATCCTCTGGTACTAATCTAAGCTTATTTACTTATGTTATGGGTACCAGAATATAACCTTTTGGTACTTATAAGATCTTTAGGTACCTACTTATAAGATCCCTACTATACAAGTTTTCTCAGTGTAGGGCCTAAAGAACACTTAAAAATGATATCTTGTAATTCTTAGGTTCTATCGGTATCAAGAAATATCTCTCTCTTTCTCTCCAGCCCATTTAATGTCCCAATGCTGGCCACGGGCCTCCTCCATTTTGGGAGGGCTTTTGGTATACTCTGCTGCGATAACCAGGCGTGTTGGTATAGAGTTTACTTTCGAGGTTTCCATCTCTCGAAGTTGATGTTAACTGTTTATAATATCCCTTAGTTGGCTCTTACAGCACCCTCGGGAAGAAATGGGGTGGTGACACTTGTATTCTTAATCCGTCACCACAAGAAATAACTACGATCTAGTATTTCGATGGACCTCGTGGTCTAGCTAGTGGTTAGGTAACGGACTATCGTTCACGAGGTCGCGGGTTCTATTCACTCACGGGACAAGTATTTGTGTGATATTTATAATTGTTATACAAATGTTTGTACTGCGTCTGGGTGTTTTCTATGTATTGTAAGTATCTATTTATATAGAACTAGTTGATGCTCGCTACTCCGTACGCGTGGAATTTTAAATCGCAATATATTTTGTCACCGTTTGATCTTCCCTGGACTTTCACGAATATTTCAAGACCAAAATCTCCAAAATCGGCAAAGCCGTTCTCGAGTTTTACCGAGACTAAAGAACAGCAATTGATTTTTTTATATAAGAGACTAGCTGTTGCCCGCGACTTCATACGTGTAAAATTTAGAGATCAAACTTTAACAAACAGAAGTTTACTACATATGTCACTCGATAGATGGCGTTGTACAGAAGATTATAACTACAGGTGAACTTTAATAAAGCAAAAGCGTTAATTGCAGTAAAACTTAAGAAAACATGCAAATTAATAGATAATACATAAGTGTAGTGTTTTGTGTGATTTAAAACTATGTTGTAAAATAATTTAAAATATATTAAGCATTTTGTGATTATTATAATTAAGTATTAAAATATTCGTGTTCTTATTTAGAAAATTTGTTTGTAGGTGATGTGTAGATTATAGCTAAAAGTATATTCAGGCAAAGATATTATCCTCTACTTATTATGTAATAATGTGGTTATTTTTGTATGTATCTCCCTATGTGAGCTTATATCTTCTAAACTAGGAAACGGATTTTAATGCGGTTTTTGTAATAGATAGAGTGGCTCAAGAGGATGGGTTTTTGTATAATTTCTTAAGGGTTGAAGGTTTGCATATTAAATTCCACGATAAAAAAAATACAGCTTTTATTTCAAAACAATATTTAAAAAGCTATTTAACCATTATGTAGGTACCTAACCACTGAAAAGAAGGTACCGCATCGGCTTACATATCGTATGAGTTTCAAGTATACCTTTAGCCGTTGCCGCTGAGTAAAAAAAGTTTAACAGACGGACAACAAAGTTAGACTATATAGGTTTCTTTTTTGAACGAAACCCTAAAAATAATGTTGATTTATTTATTCTCATAATGATTTTTTTTTAACTTAATGATAAATTTATATTAATGATATACCTAATGATATTTTATACATTTTATCATTTAACTACACGTACGAGTATATTATCATAACAATAGTGTGGCGAATTCACAAACTGTGTGATCCTTAAAAAAAAAACTTAATGTATTCAGCCAGCTTTGAATAATAATATTATTGGCATTGTTCTGCTGTGCTTATCTACGTAATGTTTGAATGTGGTAATATTGTGATTATTTGCTAAGTTTAATTGTGTTTGTGTTAGTAGGAATGCGGGCTTAACTGTTTTGAAAATCATGTATGTAAATCATTGGTAATAATTCCAAGATTTGTTCATACGTTATTTTTTTCTTTTTAACTCGCTTTTGTTTTGTATCCGTCCCATTATCTATGTATTAATCTATGTAGCAGAATCTTTGAAAGTGATTATTATCCACTTGCAATAGTCGGATTAAACTCAAATTTTCTACGAACATTAAGGGCGGATAACATTGCAATAAATTACAAAATATTTAGGATTTTCTCAAGCGCGTTTTTTAGGGTTCCGTACCCAAAGGGTAAAAACGGGACCCTATTACTGAGACTTCGCTGTCCGTCCGTCCGTCTGTCACCAGGCTGTATCTCAAGAACGGTGATAGCTAGAGAGTTGAAATTTTCACAGATGATGTATTTCTATTGCCGCTATAACAACAAATACTAAAAATAAAATAAAATAAATATTTAAGGGGGGCTCCCATACAACAAACATGATTTTTTTACCGTTTCTTGCTCGATACTAATAACGTTGCCTTATGTTGCATAGATAATGGTACGGAACCCTTCGTGCGCGAGTCCGACTCGCACTTGACCAATTTTTAGTTTTTTGAACTAACCAAATTATTACCTTAGCTTAGGTTAAGGCTAGGGGATTTTCGCCCTATGAACATGACAAACCCAAGTTAAATAATTTTCTTCTACACTTTAGTTGTATAGAAATAAAAATCTAAATAAGTTAAGCCTTCATTTCAGTGTTAAATACTGTGATGTGATGTGATGAATTAATTCTATTAAAACTCACCATTTTTGTCCATAGCAATTAGATTTTGTCCTCTTTTTAAATGTATTCTTAATTGGAAGAACGCATATTGTCTTAAATGTTGCTCTCTAAGTTTTTGGCCTTCGTCTGGTTCCTAAAAGAAAAATAAGAATTTTTATCGGCAACAAAACTATAAAATAAAGTACAAAAATCGCTTTAAAAATGGTGTATAACATAAAAGCATTAGCTAATTATTTCTTAGATTTAACTAATTTATTGTGGTTTAAGATTAAATTAGATTTAACTAATTTAAAGTCAATTAATTATAATGAGTTCAATTATTTTAGCATGATAGAAACTTATTGCTTTAAAATTTATACAGGCGCTTTGAAACAATAATGGCATTTAATACGTTTTTTGTATAAGTTAGGTACATTTGACTTAATTCGACTCAATATTCTATGCAATGGAAATTTCGTATGTGAATTTAACTAACTACAAACGTTAGATTATGCTGATAATTTACGCAATTGTCATTGGTAGCAATTCTAAACACACAAATAAACTTAAATAATAAATGAAAATAGATAGTGTGTAAAATACAATTCGGTAATGTTAACTCAACTTTCTTATTATAAAACCTGTGTATTATAGAATAACGATTTTAATTAATAATTATAAATATGCACAACAAAATGGCCAATTAATCAAAATACAACATAGTTATGGTCAACTTTTTTAGTACCTATAGAGCACACTATAGAGCTATGGAACGGTATTCCGAGGTCGTGGGTGCAAGTCCCCCTTGCGGTGATCAACTTTTTCCACCATAATTTGATTTATTAAGTAAAAGCATAGCATGTCAATTACAAAATTAATAAATTACTTTAGTTACCTACAATATAGCTGTTTTAATTTTTTAGTTAAGTTTAATTGTACACGTAGAATAGGGATTGTTCATAATTTTTGACATTTTTTTAAAAAATACTTAAGGGCCTACATCAATATTATCGTATATCATCGCCGACACGTACATATTGACACAGCTAGTAGGCACAGAAAATGAAGAATTAGGGATACTTTTCCTATTTACTCAAAATCTACTAAATATATTTTAATTCTGATCCACGTGTTTCTATACATAATAGTTACCTATGTTTTTAAAGTTATTTCATTCGTTAATACGCGATAATAGACCGACAAATGAAAAAAATGAAAAAATAGAGTGGTTGTTTCGCCAAGATTTTCTATCGAGAAAACTTTTTTCAATCGCGTTTCTGAGTTCATGCGATCCTAGATCATATATTGAAAAAACATATACTTAAAAATTAGAGCTCTAGCCATTCAATCTAAAGAAACAATGAAAACTTCGTACATAGAAAAATGCACGAAGCTATTTTGGTATCCTCTTAAATGTATTATTTTAAATGTTGTAATGTCATCGTTGTACGCAATCTGTGTATTGCCTTTTCCTGATACACTTAAGACAGATTTCAATACATCTTTTTAAAATTGCCAAGTTTATATAATAGACCAATTTTAACTGCATCACGGAGTAGTATATCTCTAAGAACGCCTTAATATTTTAAGTCCTTCATATCAGGGGCAAATAGATCTCAAATAGAGATCATTTGCTTTTTTGGAAAAATAATCGTAAATATAGCAAATTTTCCTAAAAAAGCTAATGGATCAGAAACTCTATTCTCCGAAATGGTTTTAAGAATTAAGAGTTTTAAAAAAATATGAGCAATGCCAATTGGTACCGTTGTCTAACATTAAACTAATTACAGTCAGGGTGTTTCAATATCAATGTATATTTAAGCGGCAGATTAACATTTTAGTACTTCTTAAGTTTTTAAACTAAGTATTACCTAAAAGTTTTTTAAAATAGTTGTTGTGCCTAGAATTTAGTATGGTCACGACCCCATCTGACTTAGCAAAAGCTTAATTAAGACCTTTTTAGCTAAAAACTGCATGTACGACGGTCTAAACTAATTACAAATATTTACCCTTGAGAATTCCGGGACCAAATACTTTGAAGTTTCATTTAGTGCTTGAGAAAACTTGGGTATAATCAACATGGCTAAATTACTAAAGATAAAATTTTACTTTAGAGAGATTGTTAGAAATTAACTTTATGAGGATCCCTGTTTTATGTGACTGTATTTTTATTACTGTGTCTTGTGATGATACGCCATTTTCTTTTAAAAAATGATACTAACTATAATAAATAAATAAATATTCATAGACATTTCACACAACGTCTTCTGGTCCCAAGCTAAGCTTATACCATAAATAAAATATATAATTCATTCATGCTTATACGCTTGTATTATGGGTACCAGAATACGGATATAATACATAAATTACTTTTCTTTTGTAAATACATACTAATAATACATAGTAAACACCCAGACGCAGGCCAAACATTTTGTATGACAATTATAAATATCATACAAAAGATTGTCCCGAGCGGGAATCGAACCCGCGACCTCGTGAACAACAGTCCGCTATCTGAACCATTAGACCACGAGGTCCGTCAATAATATTTTATTTCAATAAAGTCGTGTTTATAGCCACTTAATGATTGCTAAGTATTAAAATTTTTTAGTGAAAAAAACTCCATTGGTACATTTTTACGGTTTCATACCAAAAGGTAATACGGGACCCTATTACTGAGACTTCACTCTCCGTCCGTCTGTCACCAGGCGTATCTCTGCAACGGTGATAGGTATAAAGATGAAACTTTCACAGTTTATTTACATCAGTTGATGTAATAAGAACAAAAACTCATCATTATATTGTTGTATTGCTCTTATCCCATTATTTGGGGTTGAGCATATGACGTCCTATACCTATTATATTAATAATGGTACCGAGCCCCTTGTTGACTTAGTTGGTGTTGAGCTTTGCTTATTATTAATTACGTAGATGGCTCAGCAATGGGCACTTGTAATTTCATTATACTATACTAACTGCTAATGATAAAAACTGAAATAATATATACCAACTAGCTGACCCGGCAAACGTTGTTTTGCCATACTAAAAAAAAAAGGTTTGAAATATAGATGTTGGCCGATTCTCAGACCTACTGAATATGCATGCAAAATTTCATAAAAATCGGTCGAACCGTTTCGGAGGAGTACGGTAACTAACACTGTGACACGTGAATTTTATATATAAGAAGAAGATATTATAAAGCTGAAGAGTTTGTTTGTTTGTTTAAACGCGCTAATCACAGGAACTACTGGTCCGATGTGAAAAATTCTTTTAGTGTTGGATAGTACATTCACCGAGGAAGATTATAGGCTATATAAAACGCTGTGACAAATAGGAGCAAAGCATTAGTGAAAAATGTTGCAAAAACATTTTTTCCAATTTTTTTAATTAAGTAACTAATTATTAATATTTAGTTTAGTACTGTGCCAATAAATCATTTGTTTCTTTCTTTCAAAAATAGGGAAAATATTGTGAAAAAATGAAAAATATTATATCTAAATACCATACGTACAGAGTCGAGGACAATAGCTAGTTAAATATAGAATTAATATAAACATAATAACCAATTGTAATAGTTCAGCCGGTGGAGGTCTTGGATAATGTGCAGGAGTTCCCGATGTGGATGGAGCAGGATCAGTTGACACCTGACGCGAAACAGAATCTGTGGACAAACAAACAATATTTACCTATATTACAGAAGTAAACAAAACTAAAGTATGCTAAACTATAACTTATCCCAGAGTTCCAAATGTTATCTGACGTTTACTGTGTTATTAGGTACACTTTTAAAATAGTTATGTCCTCCAACCGTTATTAAACAAAAAACTATACGTAAATCTTTAGCAGATTTATATAAATAAAACTACTTTTTACGGAATGCAAATGAGTCGCGCAAGTTTTAGAAAATATTAGATTTAAATTAATTAAAGTTAACTATTTTTACGGATTCATACGACCAGTGCAACCCTGTGTATTACTTTATTTCTGAGATATGCGCGTACAAACTCACTCAGGCGAACAAATAACTAATAACCTTACTAGAGTTCAGCATGGTGCTATGCTCGCCAGAATTATAGAACAATGCAACGAGAATCAAATAAGGACTAACCGTAAAATGGCGAATTTTTAACCTTGTTTGTTTTTGAAACATGTTTATTTTACTTTATGTTGTATTATACAAAGCAGGGATTCACAATTCCACGCGTACGACTTCGCAGGCAATAGCTAGTGCGACATTTCTGGTCAGTTCGAATAATCGGTAATAACTAATAACCGGGATAAAAAAATTAATGGCCAGCACTATTGCCAAAAATGTGGCAGCATTGTTTTCAAGTTTGACATTAGTAACTGTCAAAGAACATTTCGAATTCTGGTATGGATTATAGTGGAAGATGCTTAGACGGTGATAATTTATATGTATGTTAAGTTTCTATATATTGGTGCCTATTCTATGTGCAGAACTAAACTTAACTTAACTAAAAAATGAAAACAGCTATTGCTGTATCTTAAATGTTTTGCTAATTTTTTGCACACATTTATATTAATTAAAATCGTTAGTCTATAATAAACAGTTTTTATATAAAAAAAGTTCTGTTAACATTGCCGAATTGTGTTATTGACGCTATCAATTTTCATTTTTTAGTTAAGTTAAGTTTAGGTGTGCACATAGAATAGGCACCATTGTCAGTATGTTGGCAGTCGTTGTGGTAGTTGTTCTATAAGTTGTCAAATAATTTTGAATAAGCTATTGTTGTATTATTTAAGTGGTTGCTTGTTGGGTATCCGCGATATCACTCAAGACCAAAGAGTATAATAATATAGATATAACTCAAGGCTCATTTGAAAACCTGCATCAAGACCTAAGACTTGATATATGCTGAAATGGGCACCCATTGCTGCTGTCACGACACTATTATACATACGTGTGTTATTTTTTTTAGTTTTTAGTTATTTGTATTTAACTATTATTGTTATTGTATATTCTGGTACCGTAGCAATAAAAGATTTCATCCTTTCTTTGTTTGAGACGCAATGCTCACCTTATACGAGTATGTAGCCAGATAAGTAAAATAAATTTAACATTTTGGTAGCTCGCTAAAGGTTTCGTTAGAAAACAGGATATCTTAGGTCTTATCAAAATAGTCACCCCTGCTCTATCTATCATAGGTGATCTGTGAACCAGACCCTATAAAAGTCCATACTTACCCTCTCTCTTCCGGAAGAGGCGCATTCTCCGCCACTTCCTAACAACGTTTTTAATTTTCTTCATCAGCACACAATTGAGAAATGCTTTCGCTATTCGACGCCTCCATATTGTGCACATCAACTATTACAATAAGTCTTTAACACTCATTATTAAAACACACTATTTTATGTATTTCGGCTTAGCAATTTAAGTCTTTAACATTTTGTTAGCTCTCAATGGCACTTTTTTTAAATATCTATTGAATTTGAGGTTAAAATGTTAGCAGTGTATATAGCATATCCGTCTGGCCACAACACAAGTAAATAAGCTTAGCTTGGGAACAAAGGATATTGTGTAAAATATCCATAAAATATGAAAAGTAAAATGATATTTTTCGTCATTATTGATCAGATTGTAGCTAAAAAATCTTTAGAAAAAAGGACGTATGGTACTTCACTGTTTTCTTCGTGAAATATAAACCGATTTAAATAAAAATATCGTCAAATTATAGACGAAGAGTATATCTATAGAAAACATCTTACTGATTTGTGTGTTAGACGCTGCAAATTCATCTTAAGACTAACGTAAAAAGCGGATTTTTGGATAGTCATATTCCTTTTAGTAATCGTGTTTTAGAAAAAGGAAAGCAAATGATGCACATGTAGATATTATTAGGCCTGTGAGAAAAATTCGTTGCTATAGAGGCAATATTTACGAAGAAGAACAGCGGAGTACCGAGTACATATTTTTGTATGGAACATGGCTTGCTGGCGAGCCCTCTTAAAAATACCTATGAAAATATTATCGTCCACCCATTTACACTTGAGTATACTATGTTACCATTACCTTCCATTCCTTGTCTTTAGGGACTTTTAGAACAACTGCTCTGTTTCAAAATTTCAACATTTTATTGTTAAAGTTAAAGCCAAGAGTTATAAACTAAAGTATTTCAAACTAGGAAGTGTTTTTAGAAATTTGGCCAAGCTTATGCTTAAGTTTTGAGGTCATAATGTTTGTTTTGAATTTCAAGCACGATTCTTTACTTATTTAAAAAATGGTGCCGTTAATATCATCATAAATTCGTTTCATAGTATAATCATATTGTCATTACATGGATTTTATAACTAACTAGCTGTTGCCCGTGTCAGATTAAGAAAATTGTTGTATTATTATTATGACAGATAAAGGTGTGTATGCTTCATATTGATCATGGTTTAGGCTTGAATACCATAACACTGTGGGTAGTTAGATGTTTGTTAATGAATCTACTTAATAACAATCATCTTATTGGCAAATAAGATGATTGTTACATCACTTGCAATGTAATAGTTGTAAATTGAAATAAATCTGTGTAATACATTTGATAAATTACTACTTTTTAAGATTACTTTATAATTTGAACAAAATAACAATTTGTGATATGTAGGACGGTAGTTCTATATTATATTAGAGCCAATATGCTTTATAAGCGAGTCAAAATGTTGTAGCGACACAGTCGGTGTTCGGTCGGCCAACATAACTCACGTAAGTGCTGCTTTTCTATTATGTTGTAATGCTGTTGCTATGTTATGGTACTGATTATATACGGATATAATATACTTGCTGGACAATTCCAGCAAGTATATAACTTTTGTATCGTTGTGTTTCTGTAACTACATATTTCATTAAGTTATAATGTATCATGTCTGTGTAGCTAAATTGTAATATGTATATTTATATGAAAAGAACAATAGTGGAGTTTCTTGCCAGTTTTTCTCTACTAAACCTGTATTTTGAACTGGTGGTAGATTAAAAGATATTTAAAAGGATCCATACCATCTTTTATTTATGTATATGTTCCACCTTTCTGGTAAGTTACTCCTTTGCTATAATCTTCAATCAAAGGGAGAGTATGATCAATCTATTACATAGTTCAATAGGTTAGCGATAGGTTGGATCAGAGTACCTCATAGTAAGGTCAAATTTAACACCCGCGATTCCGTCCGCGTGAAATTTAGAAAACTTTTCATCCCTTTTTTTCCAAAGGTAGCCTATGTCCTTTCTCAGGGTCTAAAGATTGTCTGTGCCAAATTTCATCAAAATCGGTTGAGAGGTTTAAGCGGGAAAGCGTGACAGACAGACGGACAGAGTTACTTTCCCATTTATAATATTGGTTGGGATGACTATATTGAATTAATTGTGATAATATGTATTTTCTAAGTACCTACGCGTGAAATTTAGAGACCTAAAACTGAATACCTACACAGAAACCTTCCTTTTGTATGTTTCTATCTATTAAAAAAAATCGTATCTTATTACGTCCCATAATTTTAAAAAGATTTAAACTTAAGGACATACAAACATGCTTTATAATAAGTAAAGACTATTTCAATCCTGTTTTCAAACTATTATTATTTATATTATTGCCGCGATATGTTTCCCAGTTATTACTAAGGATTCAATTTCAATTATGTAACAGGAAACTAATGTATTTAGGTACAATATGTAGCAATTTGTGATTAGCAAACACGGTTGTAGATTAATTATAATAGTTGAAACTAGGCGAATATTTAGTTGTTCGTGTGGTAACGGATTAAAAATACAAGTGTTACCACCCATTCTCTCCCTCAGGGTGGTGTTAGAGCCAGGTAAGGGATAATAAACACAAATATTCTCTGTGAAAAAAGGAAAACTTGAATTAAAATCCCATAACAACATGCCTGGTCAGCGTGGCCCGTGCCCAACAGTGGGCCATTAATAGGCTGAGGAGGTACACTATGCTCAGCAGTAAGAAGTATATAAAATAAACTAGCTGTTGCCCGCGACCCCATCGCGTGGAATTTAGAAAATTTTCCCCGTTTTTGCATTAACTACTGTTTCGCTTCTACTGGTCGTAGCGTGATGTTATATAGCCTAAAGCCTTCCTCGATAAATGCCCTATCTAACACTGAAATAATTTTTCAAACCGGCCCAGTGGTTCCTGAGATTTGCGCGTTTAAACAAACAAACAAACTCTTCCACTTTATAAATTAGGTATAGATAAAAAATCTTTCAAGAGTGACATAGACACACATATTTACGGTTTCGTACTGATTTTGTCTTTATTTATCCTACGAATATTAACTATAATATGGATGTTTGTTATTCTTTCACGCATAAACTACTGAAAGGATTTTAATGAAGCTTTACGATAATGTAGCTTATACACCAGAACAACACATAGGCTACAATTTATAAAGATATTTTGTGAATTGTCCAAAATATGACGATAAATGTCAAGTAAATAGGAATTCCACAGGTATGAGGTCGCGGGCAACAGCTAGTGGTATAATACGACATTCAAATGAATACCTTCAGCCGTTCCTACGCAAAAAATAATTGAAAGACAGACACCGAAGTGAAACTATAGGTTTCCTTTTTGTACAAAACTCTAAACATTAAATAAAAAATAACTCTAAAAAATAAATTAATTAACCTTTAACACACAGCATCCTGGGCGTATTGTGCGACAGGTGCGGCAGTACGATGCTGGGACGCTGGATACAACTACACACAAATGGTCTTATTCATAATGATTTATCGGAGGTTTAAAAGTGCGCTAAAATCGGTTCGCGAATATTGTCAAAAACTGTTATTCATAATGGTCTTTTTACGATAAAACGTTTATTATCTCTCCGATAAAATGTCCTTTTAAACCTCCGATAAATCATTATGAATAATGCCAAAAGTATACAGCGTCCTAGCATCGAGATAGTAACTGTTACATTTTTAAATTCGATTTTAGCACACAATACTAACATTAGTTTCTAAGGGATTTGTAACTAACACTATATGGATGTTTAATCCGAAATAAAAATTTATTAATTTATTTTATTTAAGGTGCAGCGACGATATCGTCAAGGTCGCGGGAAGACATTGGATGCAGGCGGCATAGGACCGCGCGATGTGGCTTTCTATGGGGGAGGCCTATGTCCAACAGTGGACGGAGAGAGGCTGATGGATGGATGGATAATATATGTAAAGTATTTTCGCAGGGTATACATGCTTAAAACAATACATTAAATTATTTGATTCAATTTCCCTGACGTGATATTGAACAAACGCCAAGAAAGTCAAGGACACTGCAACTTTTAGGATGTTGTGAGTATGATGTATGTACAAGCATGCACACATATTGGTAAAATAAACTTTTTAACTTAAAGCAGGATCTAAAAGATCGTAATTTTCTTGACATCATACAGTTAACCACGCATTTTTACTCAAATTAAGCATTTACATACATTAACCGTTGCCCGCGATTTCGTACCCGTGAATAAAAAAAAAGAAACTTTTTTAAAAACGTGGCAATTTAGATATTTTGTTATATATTTTGTTATCTTCTAATATATAAAATTCTCGTGTCACAGTGTTAGTTACCATACTCTTCCGAAACGGCTTGACCGATTGTTATGAAATTTTACATGCATATTCAGTAGGTCTGAGGATCGGCCAACATCTATTTTTCAAACCTTTTTTTTTTAGTATGGCAAAACAACGTTTGCCGGGTCAGCTGGTATAGTTATATATTTTGATTTAGATATTCGCCGCATACGAAATTTTTGTAATTGTTACAAATCTGTGTGTTCTTAAAATAAATGTTTGAAAGATAAACATTATCAATGGATAATGTTTATCTTTCACAGCAATATCTATTATTTTACAAAGTTACACAATAGTAATATTACTTTATCTTTGAAAGCTCATAACTAAGGCGCCGCGCCGGCCTGTCACGCCTTGATAGAACTACGCTCTCACTTTGATTACACAATACATTAGACAGGTAAAAGATAGAAGGTTAAAATTACTAGAATTTATTTTGACAAGGAAGTTTAAATTAAACAAATATACGCGTCTAAATCCGTAAAAAGTAGTTTTATTTAAACAGATGAGTCGCGCAAGTGTTAGAAAATATTAAGGAAGTTTAATATTTTATTTATTTATTTATATAAAAACTTTTAGCACAATATTGTACATTAGGCGTACTTAATGCTAAAACCTATCAGACAACCTAGGGTGATGCAGAGATATTTGATGTATGTGCATTACTTGCTTTACGTGATACATGAATGCATTGTAGATATGATTATAAGAATAAACTAAATATAACAAATATAATACATATTATATTAACATAAAATATTATATAACATAATATATTTATAATACTTATCTGTTGTTCCTTAGCCTATTAATGACCCATTGTTGTCCTTGGTAAGTGTAATATTTTCGTTAGTTCAAAAACTAAAAAACACGCTTGAAAATCCTGAATATATTTTTAAATAATTGCATTGTCATCAGTCCTTAATATTTATGCAAAATTTCAAATCAATCCGAGTACTACAAATGGGTGAAAATCGTGTTCATAGATTCTGTTATAAAAGCGTGTTAAAAATACGCAGTCATCTCTTCTCTCTCCAGCCCATTTACGTCCCACTGTTGGGCACGGGCCTCCTCCACTTTGGGAGGAATAATGGTCTAGTGTGCCGCGCTGACCAGGCGTGTTGGCACAGGGTTTACTTTCGAGTGTTCCGTCTGTCACAGAGGATGTCATCTGTGTAAAATATCTCTTAGCTGACTTTTACAGCACCCTGGGGAGGTGATTGGGTGGTGACACTTGTATTCTTCGTATTGACGAGCTTCGTAGTCTAGTGGTAGTCGTATAACGGACTGGAAATCATGAGGTCGCGGGTTTGATTCCCGCTCACGACAATCATTTGTGTGATTTTTCTAACTGTCATAGAAATATTTGTACGGCATCTGAGTGTTTTTATGTATTATAAGTATGTTTTTACAAAAGAAAAGTAGTATATCCGTATTCTGGGACCCATAACACAAGCATATAAGCTTAGCTTGGGAACAGAGGACGTTGTGTGCAATGTCCATGAATACTTATGAAAGAATATGAATATCTTTCATAGTTAAAAAGAATGACCCGTTGTAGGGCACAGGTCTCCTCCACTTCAGGAAAACTTCCTCGGTAAGTAAAAAAACGCAGAGATACATAATCACAAATGATACTAATAAAAGCATATTAAAAATTATTTCCCAATGCTAAGTACTAATTATCTTGACCTACAGTTTGATTTGGTCTAAGAATAGACTTTGAAAGCAACCCTGTATATTGCTAATTGACATCGAGCGCTCTTAATAAGAAGGTCAAGTATTTTAGGCGACTGTGTGGGGTTTTATTAAAGCATATTATATTAATGAAGTTTATTTTATTGATATAGTTAATTGCGTTAATAATGTTATAGGTAAATTGACGGGCTTCGTGGTCTTGTGGTTTGTGAACAGACTGCCATACCTACACGAGTCGCAAATTCGGTTTTTGGTACGGAACCCTAAAAATCACAATTAGACTAGATTTTGGCAATTTTGTGTACCGATAACACCATAACTATCTAAATAAATAGTCTATATAAATAAATAGTTATTTTTACAAACTTATGATAAACACAGTTGAAAACCATCGTAGCAGATGGCGCTCTATAGTCTCTGCCTACCCCCATGGGAAAAGGCGTGATGTTATGATGATAATTTTTTTATATTATGGCGTTGTTATTAGTTCTTAATATGTATGCAAAATTTCAGATTAATCCGACTACTGCAAGAGGGTAAAAATCGCTTTCAAAGTTACATACATAGATTACGTTCAGTGCGGCTAACGCTTATGCGCGTTTTTCTGATCTTCACCAAGTGAGGGCCGACGCGTATGTGCGTCCATACAAAAAAAAAATCTGTAGACAAGCGCGGTGCGCCGCACGTGTGCGTTTATAGCCTGTATTTTGGGTGTCTATTGTTTCGAAGCGGTCGTAAAATGTGGAATTGTAAAGGAGACTACACACTAGTCAGGTTTCTGCTACGAATCTTGCAGGGGGGGGGGCGACAACCATAACCTAATTTAGTACAACAGATTATTGAAATAATTTCATCATGACGCGCTCTTTTAACTAAAGTAATAGGTAGATTTAGTTTATTTATAAATGGTGTCTATTATGAGGCGGGCGAAAAGTCGTAAATTTAATAAATTAAGAAGAAAAGGGCTTTCGGCAGAAGGTACCTGTACTATTACTGTTTTAACAATAACTGAACGAAGATATATTATGGCGTAAACTTCACAAAATCTCTTACAAATAAACAACTAGTTTGGAAAACCTTTATCCATCCAACACCTTTATATGACCCGTAATTGTTATATGACAGTCATAAAACTCGAAATTTACCGAACGCACGTAAGCGTCGGCCGCACTGCGGGTAGGTAAAAGATAACGCGCTATAGCGTCCAGCCGTACTACGCGAGTTTTCTATGAACGCACATAAGCGTTCTTAGCAATACGCGATAAATTTTTTGAACGCACATACGCGTTTTCAGCACTGGGCGAATGACTCTTTTATTAGCATTGGCTATAAATTCGCAAATTATTCAGCATTGAATGCTTAGATATGTACCGAGCTAACAAAAGCATGTTTATATGTTAAAATGTATTTAAAAAAATGTTTTTCGAAACTTGTTTAGAATATTAGTTAGGCATGTGTCAATAAAAAATTTGAACTTATTTGATATTTAAATTATTACACAAAACTGTAAAATTCTTGAAATTTTTACTGTTGCAATGAACAAAACTGAGATAAAACCGTTTATTTTCAGATATATTTTATACAATATAATATCCTGTTATTTATCGCATATATTTCCTATTATTTATCGTAACTATGTATGTGGGTTATACAAGGTTATTTATTTATTCAATTGTCTATAAATGCAGTGGCGTAGTTAGGTAAACAAGGGCCCAGGGGCAAATAAAAAAATGGGGCCCCACTGCTATGTAAACTGACTTATGGTTTTATCAAATAAGAATATGAAATATACAAATATTTCTAAAATGCTAAAAAAGACAAACCTAGTTCAGTTCGATCAAGATTTTTGGTAAGGAATCGCGGGCTCCCTGAGTTTGAGGCCTCCGGGGCTCTGCCCCGCCTAGCCCCTTGGTAGGTGGCGTAGCTACGTACCATGTTTCGTGCACCGATTGTATAAAATATTAGGAAGTGTCTGTTAATACGATTATCGTATAATTAATTATTTTTTATTAATCCGACAATCGTGGATGTATGTATGTTTGTACGGCTTTTTTTTTTTTTGAATGAGTATATTCATACGGATATTATTATTTTTTTATTATTAAATTTATTACTAAGAATTCTTTTCGTGAATAAAGTGAAAATCTTTTTCGACACTGTCCACGGAGCAGAAGATTAACTAAGGAGCAAAAGGAAAAAAATGCGGAGTTATTAGATCTCGAAGCTAACCGAGTGAAGGTTAGGTCAAGGTTTTTTTTTTCGAAAATCTTATTTTATTTAATTTCTAAAGTTATATGAAACGTAATTAGTACAAATAATAAAGAAGTCGTATAAATAATTATTTTTTATTCATACGATTGTCGTGCGATTATCAACAGCCTAAATATTAATTAACTTTTCCTAATTCGTTCGTGCGTTCGTTTACGTTGTAAACTTATTAATTACTTAACTTAATTACTATAAAAATAATTAAATACAGGAGACATTGTTGCCTGCAACTCCGTACGCGTGGAATTTGGAAAAAAATCTCTGTTTTTGCAACATTTTTCACTGATGCTTCTAGCCTATAGCTTTCCTCATTAAATGGACTATCCAACACAAAAAGAATTTTTCAATTCGAACCAATAGTTCCTGAGATTAACGCTTTCAGACAAACAAACTCTGTATCTTTGTAACATTAAGAATAGATTTCTAAATTGTAGTACGTGCTAAATCGGTATTCTAGTATTCATCACACAAGCAATAAGCTTAGCTTGGGACTAGATGATGTTGTGTAAAATTTCTATTTTATTTGTATTTATTTATCCCATTTGCCTCTTACAATCAATATGCTAAAGATAAACCAGATGTAGTTAATTGTAGTCTATATGGCTGCATCACTCAGTCGGCTTGAAGCCACTTACATATCTATCCATCCATCAACCTTTCTCAGTCCACTGCTGGACATAGGCCTCCCCCATAGAACGCCACAACGCGCGGTCTTGCGCTAACTGCATCCAGCGGCCCCCGGCGTATTTGACGATATCGTCGGTCCAACTTGTTGGGGGCCGCCCTACGCTGTGTCGTCCGGTTCTTCGTGGTCGCCACTCGAGGACCTTCCGTCCCCAACGGTCATCAGATCGTCGAGCGATGTGGCCTGCCTCTTCGGGCTATGTCGTACACACCAGTCCTTCTACGGATCTCCGCATTCCGGATCTTATCACGTAGGGAAACACCGAGCATAGCCCTCTCCATAGCACGCTGCGCGACTCTGAGTTTTGTTATGAGTCAGTATAAGTAAGTCATCGCTGGTAACACACACTGGTCAAAGACCTTTCGTTTCAGGCACTGAGGTATTTTGGACGTGAAGATGTGCCTAAGCTTCCCGAACGCTGCCCAGCCGAGTTGGATTCGTCGGTTGACCTCTTTCTCGAAGTTAGATTTGCCCAACTGGACTGTTTGTCCTAGGTAGACATAATGATCGACAACTTCGAGAATCGCATTCCCAACAGATACTGGTGCTGGAGTGACATGGACATTGAACATGACCTTGGTTTTATCCATGTTCATCCTCAAACCAACCCGTTGGGAGACACTGCTGAGGTCATTGATACATACATATCTATGTGTGCGTGAAAATGTATTTAAGTGTGTCTATGATACAAGCTATACGTCATATGAAACGTCATTATTCTATGAAGCCATACGATTTAGCCAGGCTAAAGTTACTTGTCCTCAATTTTAAACGTCAACCCACCATCTAGCAATATATGTGGCCAAAATAGTATTTCTTGTACAATACAATGATTCTTTGTCGTTACGAAATTAATACAACTTGAAACTTTGAGACACATGAATGTTGTAGCTTAGTACTTATACAGACGAGCTAGTGCTAATTTAATTATACGAAGACTTGCAGTACGTACTCCTAGATTCTATTAGATGAAGAACAATGTACTCAACACGAAGCGAGCGAGGCGATGTAATCCTCGTCTAGGTATCGGTCACACTGTATTTAAAAAGCGATATAAAAATCTTAGCCTTACTCGATAAATGTATTAATCAACACTGAAAGAATTTTCTCATTCTCTAGTTTTATTAAAAGTAGCCGTTGCCTAAGACTCGCGCACGAAGGGTTCCGTACCATTATCTATGCAACATAAGGCAACGTTATTAGTATCGAGCAAGAAACGGTAAAAAAATCATGTTTGTTGTATGGGAGCCCCCCTTAAATATTTATTTTATTTTATTTTTAGTATTTGTTGTTATAGCGGCAATAGAAATACATCATCTGTGAAAATTTCAACTCTCTAGCTATCACCGTTCTTGAGATACAGCCTGGTGACAGACGGACGGACGGACGGACGGACAGCGAAGTCTCAGTAATAGGGTCCCGTTTTTACCCTTTGGGTACGGAACCCTAAAAATGAATGATAAATTCGTGAACAGTTGAGCGGATTAATCCAATTTTGGGTTTGAAATAAAACTTTTTTCAATAATTGTGAATCAAAATACTTAGTAACCAAAAAATAATAATTGTATTTTGCTATATAACTAGTAGAAATGAAGGTGACAGATAAAACAGAACAATTATAAATAAATATACATATTACTTTGAAACATAATATCCATACCATACAAAGTTTGTTTGGGAAAATTGGTGCCGTAAGCCATAAGACTGTCACTGGTTTCAAATATTTTCTCTGTTTACAGTCCCTGTTTTTTATATTTTCCAGAGAACACGAACATGCGTCGCTGAAAATATTCTAACAATGAATATAAAACACTTTTTTAAGTTTTACTTCCGAGAAAAATGACGGTAAATATTTCCCTAGAAGCGGTGTCTTTATGCCACGCAAATAAAATTAACTAACTATAACTCTATGTTTATTAATAATGTTTCATTTACAAAGTTAATACTTTGGTACTCTCGGAGTAACAAATCCAAATGTAACATCGGATTACGTTTAGAATAGGCGATTTTTATTAATAAGACTGTAAGAGTATAATTCTTAATCACTTTTAATCAGTTTTTACCACTTTATACGTATACTAAAATCACACCAACACGTTACTACTTTGTGCCATTCTCATTCAGTCGCCTAAGTACAATAAATTAAAAGTCGTGATTGATCGCTCTCAGCTAACAGTGGCACAAAAGCTTTACGCTTCAGCTGTACGTGACATCAAACAATATTGAACAATACTGTCGAAGTTTTTCAATTTATTTATAAGCAACTATTGTATAAATTGATTGATTTTATTAAAATTAGAAGTCTAATGTATCATATGACCGGTTTTGTGGTATTAGTTCATTTCGGGCTCAGGCCTCATTCATTTCTAAAATGGTATATAGAGTTGGTGTAAGTTAGGTTAGATATATCCTTCTCTCGGAAATTACTGATATTTTAAAACAACAGTGTCAATGTGTGTTCAATATACGAATATTGTAAAGAAAAAAAAAAATGTTTTTTTGTTTGAAACAAATAGGCTCTGAAACTACTGGACTGATTCAAAAATTAACTTTCACCAAAGTGTAGCTACACTACTCCCGGTGAACACAGGCTATATTTTATTGGCGATGTCGGAGTGGATTTTTATTATTAAATATTTCAAAAGGTATCTTATATTCATGCTAGCTTGTGGTGATAAAATAAATATCTCGTTGTACCTACTTGACAGAATGCGGTTAATTTATAGTGACCTCGATACGTGACTGGCGCTTCAAGATTACACTGAATTTTTAACACATACCTAAATATAGGATTGTTCAAAATATAAAGTACCTTGGTACTTATAGTAACAAAAAAATGTTTTATTTTATTCTCTAACTAGATGTTGCCCACAACTTCGTACGCGTGGACTTTATAAACTAAACCAAATTATACGAAAACGGTATACTCTTGAACCTATTAAATCCTTAATAAATTAAATTACGGTGGAAAAAGTGATTACCGCAAGCGGGACTCACACCCACGACCTCGGAATACCGTTCCGTCGCTCTTCCAACTGAGCTTATTGCGGTCGTGCTTTTCAGTAATCAATTAGGCCACCGTAATGCTTGTTGCAAAGCATTCTTGATAGATGGCGTTGCACGTATAAATACGATATAAACTCAATCGAGTGACGAATACGGTGGCCTAATTGATTACTGAAAAGCACGACCGCAATAAGCTCAGCTGGCAGAGCTACAGAACGGTATTCCGAGGTCGTGGGTTCGAGTCCCGCTTGCGGTAATCACTTTTTCCTCCGTAATTTAATTTATAAGTAAAAGCAAAGCATGTCAATTGAAAAATTAATAAATTACTCTATTAAATCCTATTAAATAACCGCATTAAAATCCGTTGCGTAGTTTGGAAGATATAAGCTAACATAGGGAGATACATACAATTACAATAATAATGACTTTATTTTATTTTATAATAAGTAAAGATATTCTCTAACACTTGCACAACTAATTTATTTAAATAAAATCACTTCTAATGGATTTAGACGCGTGTATGTATTTATTTTAAATGTTAGCTCAACGCGCGACGATTCTGAGACTTTAGTCACCATGGTCACGGGTAAAACTGAGCTGTAAAATGTCCCTTACGATCAGTTGCTACCCAACCTTTTTTATCACGTTTTTATAAGTTTGGTAGGTATCTATCAATCTGTTAATCTATGGAACGGAATCTTTGAAAGTGATTTACACCCACTTTTAGTAATCGGATTGAACTGAAATTTTGTACACAATACACGTATTAACGACCGATGACAATGCAATAATATAAAAAAAATAAAATTAAAATAAATATTCATGGACATTTCACACAACGTCCTCTGGTCCCAAGCTAAGCTTATTATGCTTGTGTTATGGGTACCAGAATACGGATAGAATACATATACTACTTTTCTTTTGTGAATACTTACTTATCTAATATATAAAATTCACGTGTCACAGTGTTAGTTACCGTACTCCTCCGAAACGGCTTGACCGATTCTTATGAAATTTTGTATGCACATTCAGTAGGTCTGAGAATCGGCTAACATCTATTTTTCAAACTTTTTTAATATTGCAAAACAACGTTTGCCGGGTCAGCTAGTAATACATAAAAACACCCAGACGCAGTACAAACATTTGTATGACAATTAGAAAAATCACACAAATGATTGTCCCGAGCGGGAATCGAACTCGCGACCTCTTGATCGGCAGTCCATTACATAAACCAGTCAACCACAAGGCTCGTCAAATAGTTCAGTTGTGCGCTTAGAATTGGTACCAATACCAATGACATAACACTGACATAATAATCTACTTGGTTCAAAAACTAAAAAGCAAGCTTAAAAATCTCAATATTTTTTTAAAATTATTGTATAGTCATCGGTCCTTAATAAGCATGTAAAATTTCAGATCAATACGACTACTGTAAGTGGGTGAAAATCACTTTCAAAGATTCCGTTACATAGATTAATACATTGATAGATACCTACCAAACTAAAATAAGCGTGTTAATAAAACATAATAAATTATCCTAATCTGGTTGGAGTTTGTTTATCTATACTTAATATTATAAAGCGGAAGAGTTTGTTTGTTTGTTTGTTTGTTTGAACGCGCTAATCTCAGGAACCACATTGCCGATTTTAAAAATTCTTTCAGTGTTAGATAGGGCATTTATCGAGGAAGGCTTTAGGCCTATAACATCACGCTACGACCTGTAGAAGCAAAGCAGTAGTGAAAAATGTTGTAAAAACGGGGAAAATTTTCTAAATTCCACGCGGATGGAGTCGCGGGCAACAGCTAGTCTTTATATAAAACGTCTCGGTATAATAAAGTGATAAACAGTGAAGAGTGGATTAGATTTAATAACCGTTATCGCCTTGTTTACCCTACGGCTTCTATAGCTCTAGGAAAACATTACATAACCTTATAGAATTTAGAATTAAGCGCGGTATTATTTAGTGGCTGACATTTAAGAGGATACCAAAATAGCTTCGTGCATTTTTCTACGTACGAAGTTTTCATTTTTTCTTTAGATTGAATGGCTAGAGCTCTAATTTTTAAGTATAATAATATTATGTATTTTCATTATATAATCTAGGATCGCATAAACTCAGAAACGCGATTGAATAAAGTTTTCTCGATAGAAAATCTTAGCGAAACAACCTCTTTCATTTTTTATTTTTTTCATTTGTCGGTCTATATCGCGTAAACTAATGAAATAACTTTAAAAACATAAGTAACTAGCTGGCCCGGCAAACGTATAAAAAAAAATTAACTATAAACCTCACGGAGCCCGAGACCTTTCCAACGAATGCAAAACCGTGGAAATCGGTCCGTGCGTTCTGGAGTTATAGCGTCAGGAAGGAAAACCCGACTTATTTTTATATAGTAGACTATTATATATAGAAACACTTAAACCGGAATTAAAATATATTTAGTAGATTTTGAGTAAACAAAAAAAATATCCCTAATTCTTCATTTTCTATACCTACTAGCTGTGTTAATAGGTACATGTCGACGGTAATATTGATGTAGGCCCATTCCGCCGTATCAGTTTCGAGGAGTATCTATACTAATAAATAAATAATTATTATTTATGGACATTTCACACAACGTCCTCTAGTCCCGAGCTAAGCTTATATGCTTGTGTTATGGGTACCAGAATACGGTAAAATTACATATACTACTTTTCTTTTGAAAATACATAGGTAATTACCAAATTATTTATTTTCAGTAAACTCTGTCATTTCATCATGGAAAGGCTTACAAATGAGCAACGATTTCAAATTGTAGAAATTTAAGTAGGTACTAACAATATGCGTACTCAATAATTGGGCCTCTGTTACTCAACCACGTGGAAAATTTTACATGCCGATTTGAATTTGAAGGCCTATAAAATTCAACTTCCCCAAGAATTGATACCGAATGATCTAAGACAATGTCTAATTTTTGGTGAATGGACTTTGGAACACCTGCATGAGCACGCGTAATTCGTGGAATACAGGCTGAAAGGCTCGAAAAAGTGACGCAAAACTGGACCTTCCGAATGGAACACTTGAAAGGGAGTCGCTGACAACATTTACATGAATTTATCCTTAAAATATAAATGGGAAAAGCCAAGTTATCGATTCCAATAAAAAAAATGTAATACATTATGAAAATTGAGTGAATTATTCGATTTTTAAGAAAAACAACCCTTGAAAATCACCCTTTACATTATATTTCGTGTTGTACGAATATATTCAGACTATATGCTGTGACAGATCGATACAGAAGTCACAATAAGTAATTGGGTCATATATTATTTTGTTAAACCGAGTTTAGAAGCAAACAGCAAAAATAAAACACGATTATTACGACTATCGTGTTGTACAACTTGTTTATTTATTCATAGCGTTGTGTATTATATCCGCACTTATACATAAAAGTGAAAGTGAGTTTGTTTGTTCGTTTGTTTGTGACGTTTTCACGCAAATCCTACCGAATGGAATTGCATGAAAATTGGTATACAGATAATTTATAGTCCTAAGTAAAATAGGATATATATCACTTCGTCAAAAATTCAATACCGATTTTAGTGTCTATTAATTTCAGTTCTCATTTCAGTTATTATTTTAGGTTCTATATTAATAACTAGCCATTGTCCTCAACTTCATGCATTTGAAAACAAAATCCTAACAAATTCTATAAAAAAAACCATCCTCTTGAAACACTAGGTATCTATTAAAAAGACTGCATCAAAATCCGTTGCGTAGCTTTGAGGATAATAAGCTCACAAAGGGACATATATATATAAAAATAATCTACTTTGTTTTAAATAATAAAAGTTGTAATAGATGATAGTAAGTTTGTAGGGTGGTATAATAATCTACGAAGGTAATGGTGACTGACGAGCCTCGTGGTTGAGTGGTTTATGTAACGGACTGCCGCTCAAGAGGTCGCGGGTTCGATTCCCGCTCGGGACAATCATTTGTCTGATTTTTCTACTAGTCATACAAATGTTTGTACTGCGTCTGGGTGTTTCTATGTATTATAAGTATGTATTTACAAAAGAAAAGAAGTATATGTATTCTATCCGTATTCTGGTACCTACCCATAACACAAGCATATAAGCATATATAAGCTTAGTTTGAGACCAGTGGGCGTATTATGAGCTTTTTAAAAATCTTGCAAGTTCCAGGCAGGCCGTACACTGCCTGGCTAAATTATGAATTATGGTAAACGTAAAACAATTAGTTGAAAAATTTTAGTTAGTACTTAAACTTTTAGTTGTACCTTCTCTATAAACACATTAATCTATGACTGTTTTAGCGAACTGGATGGCTGGGAGTTATGTTCATATTTCGAATTTGCCGGGCAGTTCCATTCACGGCGTAAACGGCCTGGGAATAAGAGCTCATAATACCGCCGCAGAGGACGTTGTGTGAAATGTTCGTAAATAGTAATAATAAAAAAAGAATTTTTCACTAAAAGGACGATACAGTTTCCATGAGCGCGATCCAAAATCGTAGACGTAAAGCTCTGTCTCTCTATAGCCCATTGGCGTCCCATGGTGGGATTGTTCAGGAATTGTGGTCTACTGTGCGTATATAGAAGACATAAACTGGAAAGAATGCGATAGAACCTATATAGAACTATCTATATCTTAGAACCTCAAACTAAGTTTCATAGTAATTTATTCATATTGCTTGTATATCTTGTTAGAATAATACGCAGTTATATAGTTCGGCTTAACTATCATAAAATATATAATTCTAAATCTCATAACATAATCAAAGGGAAATGCCCATTCTCCTTAGGGTCTGGGGCCACTCATGAACAGCAAATACTGATATATTTGTTATGCATTTCAAAATCTTAAATATATCAGATATCTGAAAAACATATTTAAAATGCCGCTATTACTTTAAAATAAGTAGAAAAAAAAAATAACAGTTTTAGGTTTAATAATGTGCCTGGCAGCAAGGAAAATCAAGTATTAATTTATTTTTATGCTTGTTAAGTAAAACATAGTAAGAAATGGGTTTTCATCATCTTTTATTTAATTATACTTGAGGGATAAACATGAAAATAAGCAGTTTTATATGTCAAATATCTATATTTTCATCACTTTCATATATGATCAAAATATCATCCAGAATTGTCGTAAAAGGTGATATGTTGGGTTCATATCTAACCTATATACCTGAGCACTGTCATAATGTAGGCACAACAACCTACGGTGCGTGTCCCAACTAGGTATGCAATTAGAACAATATTGTTGGATAGCATTTCGGCCATTACTATTGTTATTTATTAAAACATAAACAAAATATACCTTCGGAGTAAATATATACGTTCAGTCAAACGTGTAAATCATAATCAAGTTCATATGACAAAGCCAGGCCGAAATAAATCAGAAAATAATAGAAACACTGTATGCACTCACCCTCTATACAAGTACCCTCACTTGCGACAAGTGAAGTGGACTGTTTGACATTACATTTGTTATGCATATGATTTTTCTTTTAAAAATGTTTTAACCACATTATTAATTACGAAATGCATATATTTTGCGTGCATAAAAATATTTTATAAAGATAGAAAACTCAGGTTAAATTTTAAGCACTAACAATATTTTGCTACGCAACTTTTGTAAGGATTTTCAAACAAAAATACTTTTTTTATCCGAAGCATAAATTGTTTCAGTGGCAGGTGTTTAAATATACGTAAAATTCATATGATTAAATAACAAAATTAATTCACTATATCTTTTCTTGCTAAAGTGGTGTTTATAGGTGGCCTAAAGTTGGCTATGCCCTTTCATCTGATAGTTATACTAAACTAAACTAACGAATTATCTAGTTATATATAGTTACATAACTACTACAGTCACAGAAATTAATTTAATATTAATAACTAGCTCTTACTCGCGACTTCGTACGCGTGGAATTTAGAAAATATTCCCTGTTTTTGCATGTTTGATGTTAGACTTACCAAACATTATCCAACACAAAAAAAAATTCTATTTGAACCAGTAGTTTCTAAGATTAGCGAGTTCAAACAAACAAACAAACACTCTTCAGCTTTAAATATCAGTATACAGATTGCGTACCTACACAGATTTACTAAATGATGTGTCTATGGCTACATCACTCATCCGGTTTGAAGCCACATGAATGTATAATATGCGTCCGTGAAATATGTATCTATAGTGTGTCTCTGATACAGGCTGAAGTTGCAGGGAAAAGCTAGTATAATGATATAATAACTAAGCATAGTAGATAATCGATCGAATTGGTTTGTCTCTAGACCGCCGTGACCGGATACCTAAGCTAAATCAGCCGCGGTCAGGGCTCTATTATTTCACAGAACATATTTAAAGGTCTAAAGGTCAAGCTTACTGACTAGACAGATCACAGACAGACAGAAGTCATAGCCTGAATAACAATTGTTACAATAAAATAAATAGACTTTACGGCAAAAAAACAAAACTGAGAATAAAAGCCGGCCAAATACGAGTTGGGCTCTCACACGAAGTTTTCCCACTATATATTTTTCAGACCAACCCCATAACACACCAAATAACGGAAGCCTGAATTCAGAGAGAAGGGCAGGATAATGATGATAATTACTATTTGTTGCTGTAGCATCAACTGATATATTATACAAAATGTGAAATTTTCATCTTCTTACCGTTTCAGAGATACAGCCTGTGACAGCAGAACGGAGAGACAGCGAAATCTCAGTGGGTACTAGGGTCCCGTTTTATCTTTTGGTACAGAATCCTATAAAGTACAATAGAGCCTTAAATAGAGATAAATTGCAAAATCATTTAACTAATAACTGCATAATGCGATAAAACAAGATCTTGGATAAATAGACTTGGATGTCGCCCGCAACTTCTAACGCGTGAAATTTGATGATGATGAAATGTAAACTAAACCCCTCGATCCATTAACAAAACCGTCAAATCAAAATCCGTTGCGTAGTTTTGAAGATATAATAGGTAATAAATAAGATATAAATATAATAGCTCACATAGGTCATATACATACGAAAATAACGGCTTTCATGGAAAAGGATGTAAAGAAGGGAATTTAAAAAAATGATTAGTAGCAATGGATTACTTTTCAAGACAGAATTCCAACTACGTAACTATTCGATGTAGATAATGAATTTTGGTATAGGGAAAAGTTTATGCAATCTATTTCGAAGTAAGCCAACCTCCTCGTTTACAAAGAACATTGAACCGAAGTTGTAAAACTTGAACTTTTCTTTAACATATTGCTCTATAACTAGCTTTTAAACTTGAGTTCAGTAGTATTTATAATCAACTGTTTTTGTGTTAAAAATTAGTGACAAGGCCAAAACATATAGAAATAGATTACTGTAACACCCAAACATGCTAGCACACCACCTTATGGATGACATATTTCCAAGTTCCCGGTAACTAAAAAAGAGAGTACCACAGGACCTACTCTAAGTTAATAAATATGGGGATATGTCGATGCACATATACCTCGCATTATCTGCAATAATTGGCTACAACAATTGTTAAATGTCTCCCAGACAGATTGCAATAAAAAGGGGGATATAAGGAAGGAATAAGTCAGTAAAAATAGTAGTCGAGCCCATTATCGTCCCATTGTTGGGCACCGGCACATTGGGAGGGCTTATGGTCTACTAATGCCACTCTGATGAAACGTGTTGGCATTTTTATTCATCGTATTGATTCGAGATTTCCGTTTGATGAGAGGATGTTTTCTGTGTACAATCCTTAGCGGTTGCTAAAATTTGCCACTTGTTGTAGTTGTAACACTTGTATTCTTAATCCAGCACCACACATTTGTTGTCACGCATTTAACAACGCTACATAGGCGGACTTAAAGGATATCAAATCTTCAATATCTTATGTGTCTTCTTATATTATGTGTCAATGTATAAATTCGGCATAAGGAAAACTGTGTTATTTATTCGAAGTAGGCCAGCCCTCTCGTTCGCTAACAAGTACTAACAACATTAAGTCGGAGTAAGGAAGGCTTCAAACGTTTTCTACTACATTTTACTTCATTATCATAATCAATACTTACTACAACATTCGAGATATTATGTTTTTTTGCAGGGATTTTTCGTTAACTAGCTGTTGCCACCAACTTAGTACGCGTGGAGTTAAGAAAAAATAAAAATACTTCTTTAAATCATATAAAAACTTTCCTCTTGAACCACTCTATACAGGGTGACTTTGCAAGGTGTTGCCAAATTTTTAGGAGCGACTCTGAATCAGTAACTTCGATTTACGTAAAGAACAAAAAAAATTTTTTTTTTTCGTTTTTATTATTCCTATCCGCTGTTTAAAAATAGTACGCGTGGATAATTTACTTCATTCATAGAAAAATACGCACGCACGTCACTATAGTTTCGCAAGTTAAACTGCAAGTGTAGTAGTGATTATGGTGCGCGAAAATAAGCCTTAAATGCTTAACAACATAAGGTTCGGGCGCCCGCGCTAGCGAGGGGTAGGAGGAGGGGGAGAAGGGGGAGAAACGGAAGCGCCTGCCGGGCGGTTCTTTTAGAATCAGTAGTGACCGTGACCTAATTGCGTAAGCGCATCCCGCGTTTATCGTGCGCAGCTGTTGTATCGCATGTGCAGTTGAGTGTTGTTGTGACTTGTGACACCAATCATGGCGCATAATTATTCACATGCCGATCGATATGAGATGGTGCGTTGCTACATACTTAGTGGAGAAAGTTTACGTGGTGCGCAAAGACTTTACCGTAGTGATAGTTTACCCCGTTTACAACGTCGAGGAATCACCTCTTCCAGGGCCATAATTTTAGCTGCGAATCAAAATTTACTGGATTTTGGTCAATTCACCACTCCTTCACACGTAATTGGTGGCGGTGGTCATAATCAAATTACACCAACACTTGACGATACAGTAATTGAATTTTTTGAGCGAAATCCGTGTGCTAGAACACGCGAGGCAGCGCGACGTTTTAACGTGGCCCAGTACTACGTTTGGAAGCTATTAAACTCAAATAATTATCACCCATACCATTACCAACGCGTGCAGGACTTACACGACGGTGATGGACCCGCCCGAATACGTTTTTGTGAGTGGTTACTTGCGAACAATAACAATTATCGCCATTATCGGAAATGTGATTTAGGACCAGTGTTTATTGAAGGGTCATTGACCGGTGGCGTGTTGATGAAATTGCACCGTATGTGCACTGCATAAGAACTTGTTGGCGCGCTTGTCGTTATGTGGTCTGCATTAGGTCGTTTTTGGCTCTGGTCTCTGATGAATGACGGCTCACGTGGTGTCTCTTTGTTGAGTTACTTTTAAGGACATTTTGAATAGTTTTTTTTTAAATACTACGGTTACAAATAGTTACTACAAAGACGTATTTTAGTATTGTTCTATAGAGCTTATTTAAAAAATTTGGCAACACCTTGCAAAGTCTCCCTGTATATTAAAAAAAACCGCATCACATACCGTTGCGTCATTTTGAGAATAAAATCTCACATAGGGACATACATATAAAAATAACTACTTTGTTTTATAATAAGTAAAGAAAAGTTTTATAGAATAATTTTAAGTTAACTATTTAAGATGATACTAAAATAGCTTCGTGCATTTTTCTACTACTATTTTTTCTTTAGATTGAATAGCTAGAGCTCTAATTTTTAAGTATATGTTTTTTCATTATGTAATCTAGGATCGCATAAACTCAGAAACGCGATTTAAAAAGTTTTCTCGATAGAAAATCTTAGCGAAACAACCTCTCTCATTTTTATTTTTTTTTATTTGTCGGTCTATTATCGCGTATTAACTAATGAAATAACTTTCAAAACATAAGTAACTATTATATATAGAAACACGTAAACCGGAATTAAAATATATTTAGTAGATTTTGAGTAAACAAAAAGATTTACCTAATTCTTCATTTTCTATACCTACTAGCTGTGTTAATAGGTACATGTCGACGATAATATTGATGTAGGCCTTAATTCATTTTAATATTTGTTACAGTTTCTGTATTAAGTTCAATTGACAAGGCGTTTTGCTAGATTTTAGACAAATCTGGCGAATACAATCTGGCAAGTGGGTGAAAAATAGAAAAAATCACCTTTAAAGATTCCGTTACATAGATAAATTGGATTAAATAATATAAAAATGTAACTGTAGTAAATATTACTTTGCACATATAGCCTCTATATTTCACTGTATATAAGTCTCTGAATTTCAAAGGCAATTACGTCTTTAACGTCTACGTAAACGATTCTAATTTTATTCCATTTTCTACTTCAATATTCAGTCTCGACGTCTCAGCAAACTAAGTGAACTTCATTAAATGTTTATAAAAAGATAAAAAGTATAGGTTGAAATATCAGTACTATTTTAAAAGCTACTCCTGAACAGATGTGAAATAAAGATCATTCATCTTCTTATATGTAAAAATCTATTGCTGTTTGTTAGTCTCGCTAAAACTCGAGAACGGCTGGGTCGATTTTTGTGTTTTTGGTTTTGAAATATTCTTGAAAGTCCACGGAAGGTTTAAACGGTGACAAAATATATGGGAATCTAAAATTCCACGCTTACGGAGTAGCGGGCGTCAGCTATTTTTTATTATATAAAAATCAATTGCTGTTCGTTAGTCTCGCTAAAACTCGAGGACGACTGGGCCGATATTTGTGATTTTGGTCTTGAAATATTCGTGAAAGTCCAGGGAAGGTTTAATCGTCGAGGGATCTAAAAATCCTCGCGTACGGAGTAGCGGGCATCGGCTAGTTCATTCATAAAAAAATGTATTATCTTATTTTTAACGCTCTATCCATTTGAAACAAAAGTCTTTGTTCACAGTTTGTACAAAGTCTTGGCAAATTACTAACAAGCAAAAAGGGCAAACTTAAGTGTCGAAGTTTGTCAAGAGTAAATTGTTAAAATGTTCAACAGTAATGTGTCTTATTTACGTCACCGTAGAAAGCTTATTTATATTTCTAACTTTTATGTTTTCTACTAGCTGTTGCTTCGGAACTTTGCAATTAAAAGAAACCGCATCCAAATCCCTTGTGTAGTTTTTAAAGATATAATCTCAATTAGGGACATACATACAAAAATAACGACATTGTTTTATAATAAGTAAAGATAAGGCTGGTTTCGTAAATTAAATTCGGTAAATTGGGATATGTTTATAATTTTTGACCTGCTATTTTTATATTTTTTTTTAGAAAATATAGACTATTTTAAGCAATTCATTTCAATATTATTGAAATATTCACAATATAGAAATTTAAAAAAATACTTTAAAGATATTATTTTAAGTGTTGTGACGTCATCGTTGTACGCAATCTGTGTATTGCCTTTTCCTGATAGACTTAAGACAGATTCCAATAAATCTTTTCAAAGTTGATATAATGGACCAATTTCAACTCCACCACAGAGTAGTATATCCCTAAGAACGACTTAATATTTTATTTTAAGTCCTTTTATTTCAAGGGCAAATAGAGATCATATGCTTTTTTGGAAAAAAATTGTTAATTTAGCAATTTTTCCGAATAAATCTAATGGATCATGATCAGAAACTCTATTCCACGAAGTCACGAAGTGGTTTTCAAATTAAGAGTTTTGAAAAAATATGAACAATGCCAATTGCAGGCGTACGAAGTAGCGGGCAACCGCAAGTAGAAAATAAATTATGAATTCGGCACATTACACAATAACCAACTCATGAAAAAACAGCAGTAGAACTTTATGTAGGTACTATCATTCCATACATTTTACAATTCAATTCGAGTACAATGATAGCGCTTTCTTCGTAGACACAACTTTATAGCGCTACGACGTAGCCTCGTAGTGTTATTACGTAGACGCTCACTTTAACAAGGAAAGATAGTTTTAATTATTTGTATTCTTTTCTTGACAGCTTTTACTATAACTAAATAGATTAATGTCCGTGACGGATTAAGCATAAATAAATAAATATACTTGGACATTTCACACAACGTCCTCTGGTCCCAAGCTAAGCTTATATTAACTTGTGTAACTGTATGTGTATATGCTTATGGTACCAGAATACGGATAGAATACATCCACTACTTTTCTTTTGTAAATACATACTTATAATGCATAGAAACACCCAGACGAAGTACAAACATTTGTGTAACAATTAGAAATTCCCACAAATGATTGTCCGAGCGGGAATCAAACCCGCGACCTCTTAATCGGCAGTCCGTTACATGAATCACTCAACCACGAGGCTCGTCTAAAAAGAACACAAGTGTCACTACCCCTTTTGCTTCCTAGGGTTGTAAAAGGTTGTAAAAGCCAGCTAAGGGATATTGTATAAAAATAGCATCCTCTGTGTGAGAAGGAAACCTCGACAATAAGATAAAAACCCAAAAAGCACCCACCCTAAACACAACTATTAGAAATACCTACCATATTTTCCTAATCATGCTATTATTAATTTTTAACACGCTTTTATACGTTTGGTTTGTATCTATCAATGTATTAATCTATGTAACGGAATCTTTGAACGCGATTTTCACCCACATGCAATAGTTGGATTGATTTGAAATTTTGCATACATAGCAAGGACCAATGGCAATGAAATTATTTAAAAATAAATAAAAAAATAAATATTCATAGACATTTTACACAACGTCCTCTGGTCCCAAGCTAAGCTTATTATGCTTGTGTTATGGGTACCAGAATACGGATATAATACATAAACTACTTTTCTTTTGTAAATACATACTTATAATACATAGTAAACACCCAGACGCAGTACAAACATTTGTATGATAATTAAAAACATCACACAAATTATTGTCCTGACCGGGAATCGAACCCGAGACCTCATGATCAGCAGTCCGTTATATAAACCACTCCACCACGAGGCCCGTCAAAAAATTCATTCATGTCATTTAAAAAAATATTTTGGATTTACAAGCGTGTTTTTTAGTTTTTGAACTAAGAAAAAATATTTTAGTTAAGTTTAGCTGTGCATTTAGAATCGGTACCAATGTCTATTTCTATAGCACTGAAGACTAAACAAAACTAAATCAGAACTAGGTTTTAGTTCCAAACGTCTACTAGATTATCGCTTTACTACATGTCCTTGGGATAGTACATGTACTACACCAAGGACACGATTACATTGGTATTCATGTCATGTATTATTTCCTCTATTCAAACTAAAATGCGTGTACCTATTATGTAATAACACTATTTACCAGTGTCATAAACGCGAAAGTAACTATGTCTGTCGCGATTTAAAACCAAAAGTACTATCGCCGTTTTTAATTGACAGTCCTCGTGGTCAAGTGGTTCACGTATCGGACTGCCGTTTACGAGGTCGCGTGTTCGATTGCCGCACGGGACAATCATTTGTGTAATATTTGTAATTGTCATACAAAAATGTTTGTACTGCGTCTGGGTGTTTTCTATGGTATTATAAGTATACTAATATAATAAAGCTGAACGGTTTGTTTGTTTGAACTACATTATTTAATATCTGGAACTACAAGTTCGGATTGAAAAATTCTTTTTGAGTTGGATAGTCCATTTATCCAGCAGCTGCAACCAACAAGAGCAAAGTGAAATATATTGCAAAAACGGAAAATAGCCTAGATTCTACGCGTACGAAATCGCGGGAAAAATTTAGTATATTTACAAAACAAAAGTTGTGTATGTATTCTATCCGTATTACTGACCAAAGGATATAGAATGTCCTTGAATATTTAAATAAATGTTGTAGAACAATCCATACAATGCAATCTGTTCGCAAATTAAACCGATAAGCTCCTTATCATAAGCTCATGACATTAGTACCAGATAACAGAATTATCACGGGTTCGATGGTCTGGGTGTTTTCTATATATTTTATGTATGTATTTACAAAAGACAAGTAGTTTAAGTAGTATATCCGTATTCTGGTAGCCATAACACAGGCATATAAGCTTAGCTTGGGATCAATGGATGTTGTGTGAAATGTCTGTAAATATTTATTTATTATTATTATATAAACAGTAAAAACAACTGATGCTAGCTTCAAATAAAGCTAACTTATTTTAGAGGTGAGAATAACAGGAAAATGTTTATATAATAACTGAAAACGTTTTTTTTTTACTGTGTGAAATGAAATATTAACTAATTCTACTGCTTATACGTTTTTAGGTTCCATACCAAAGGTAAAACAGAACGCTATTATTGAGATTTTTCCGTCCGTCCGTCTGTCCTCAAGCTGTATCCCCAGAATGGTGGTAGCTAGAGAGCTGACTTTTTATATCTTATTTATTAGTTGTGGCTATAACAACAAATATTCATCATCATCACTTTCTTAATCTTATGATATGATTTGTATTTAGAGTTCCTGTTATGTGTTGTTATATGAGATCGGTATAACGAAAATACTATGATAATTAGGGAACGGAACCCCTCATGTGCGTGTCATTGTGTGCATTAATACCAAAAAAAAACATAAATAGAACACAATTTTCATGACAAACTTTTCATGTTAAACTCTCATTAAATTTTATTTGATTATGTGTATTGTATGTAACTATATTATGTAAACAATAATATAATACATTAGTCACGGTTTTTAATATGTTATATACATATATACTTGATATTGTAAAGCTGAAGAGTTTGTTCGTTTGAACGCGCTAATCTCAGGAACCACGGGTCCAATTTAAAAAAAATCCTTCAGTGTTAGATAGTACATTTATCGAAGAAGACTCTAGGCTATATAACATCACGCTGTGTCCAATAGGAGGGTAGCAATAGTGAAAAGTGTTGCAAAAACGGTGCACGAAGCAACTTCGAACGCGCAACAAACTTCGTACAAGTTGCGGGCAATCACCATCCTCCTGCCCTTATCCCATTCTAGTAGATGTCTTTATGTACCTACCTACTACTATTTATTTTAAGCGACAGTAATTATAATATGACCTACCACACGAAAGCTTAGGTACAGTACAATTGCTCGGTTTTAATCGGTTTTGGGTATTACTGGAATCGCATTTTATTTTAAAAGACTTAGAACAGTTATTTTAGTTTAATTAACTACTAATAATTATTACGTGAAAATTGTAAGAATCTGTATCAAGTACCTACCTTCTAAGTTATAAGTTATTTATTTTTAATGATGAGTTATTATTTTGTTTTTGTGTTTCGAACTATCATAATATAGGTACACATACGTTTAACACACACACACACACTTAATACTAAAATAATATTCTAAAGATTCGAAATTAGCTGCTTATCAAAAAGGTTTTACCGCATGTCGACGGATTTTGAGAGATTTGGGCATCAGGATTTAAAAAATGGTTATAATATTTAAAGTCTATCTGTTGGTTAATAAACTTCGTAGCATTTTAATAACCACAAACAACAAACAATCTATTACACTGATATCATTTTAATATAAACCGCCATTGTAAGCTTTTTTTTTGTCATTTCACAACACTTCACGGTTCCATTTTTAAAATTAAAACTTGTATGACAACACTTTAAAAATTAAAAAAACAAACACTAGGAATATGGCGTATTTATAAAAAAAGCGCGGTAAAAACGAGTCATGGAATTAGTAAATTCCAGAACGCGCGTGTGCTTCCCTTTGGAGATGGAAGCGAACTGGTTTTAGTTTAGGTATACATTACTACATTCTAGAATTACGGGGAGGCTGAGGTATAAGTGTGGGAGGGACTGGCAATATTGGACGTTATGAAATTGATACACATTAAAATAAGGTAAAGCTTCGAACGTAATTTAAGTTTTGACGTTATATTGGAAATACGCAGTTTATTACTTTCTCTGCTTAAGTTCCCCTTTATCTAGCTTGTAGTTACACCACCCTGGGGAAGAAATTAAATGATGATATATTATGTGTTAAGAATACACATAATATATCATCATTTAATTTCTTCCCCAGTCACAATAGAGATAATTAATATTCTATTATCCATTAAATTATTACCAAACAAAACTGACGAATTATTGTAACTTTCTACGTATTAAAAAGCACATGACGATATTTTTATTCACAAGTAAAAATTCTCTACTAGGTACTTGCTTTAAAAGCATGGGTTTGCCGCCATTTTTCTAAGGTGTGGAAAAGCGCAGCTTCCATTTATTTAATTGACTGCTTGTTGTGATTTATGTCTTTAATTTTTATGTTGACGCCCTGGTGAAGTGTAGCGAAAGACTGTAAATATTCTCGCCTTCGAAAGGTCAAGATTTTAGGTATTCTAGCTTAGCCGCAACTGGGCCGAGTATCCGCTAAAGATTATAAACTAATATACTTTTGAAATACGAATAAGAATTCATACCTACTTAAAACTTCGCATTATGTTTGTAACTATCTTCAGAGTGACGTCAAGAGTGCCCCCTTGCTACGCCATAAAATAAGAAGAAAATTTAAAAACATGTCATTGTGTGTCCCTATAGTCATTACACGGGTGTATCATTTATACTATTTTATTGATACTTCACGCAGTGTCCAGGTAGTGAATAGAATTTTCTATTTAGTTATTTGTTCTATGTTATTTTGAAGGATTTAATTACACAGAAATTCTTTTCATGCAATACCCGAGCACAGCCTTATATGATAACAGCGCCATCTGTATTTTACATGTTTAACTATTTGTTGCTACAAACTCTGGGAGGATGGCGTTAAACTAGTTCTTTTGCAGAAGTAGTTGCGACATAAAGTTTTTAACAATGTCTGTTCGGTGTCTTGGTACCACATAAATTTTGCGAAATATGCAATTAGCACTACTTTTAATTTAATTACTAAGAATTATTGGAAAAAGGTATAAATGCTATGCGTATAAAATGTAGCGAAAAATGTTCAAAGAAATGAAGTCTTAAGCTTTCTTTATAAATGTAATAAAATAACAGAAATAAAGTGTCGTAATGTGGATGAATTATTTCTGAATGTTAGAAAATATAACAAAAAGCCCAAAAAGTATCTCTCTCCGGCGGGGAATCGAACCCCGGTCTCCCGCGTGACAGGCGGGGATACTGACCACTATACTACCGAAGACTTGATGACAATGTTGAAATTAAGGATCTTATGACACAGATTACAAAACAAGTTATCAAATATTTGACTTTAAATTGAAAAAAAACTGTGATATTTCAACTTGCAGTGCTCCGCAGTTTCACATGCCTACTTACATTTATATAATACTAGCTGACCCGGCAAACGTTGTTTTGCAGTATTAAAAAAAAAAAGTTTGAAAAATAGATGTTGGCCGATTCTCAGACCTACTGAATATGTATGCAAAATTTGAGAAGAATCGGTCAAGCCGTTTCGGAGGAGTACGGTAACTAACACTGTGACACGGGAATTTTATATATTAGAAGACTAGCTGACCCGGCAGATGTTGTTTTGCCATACAAATGTCAAATGTCAATGGGTTTGAAAAATGAAGGGGTTTGAAAAATAGATGTTGTCCGATTCTCAGACCTACTGAATATGCATGTAAAATTTCATAAAAATCGGTCAAGCCGTTTCGGAGGAGTACGGTAACTAACACTGTGACACGTGAATTTTATATATAAGATGAAAATATGAAAATGGTAGAGTAGACTTAAAAAAAAATTAAAAACATTTTTATAAAACATTCCGTTCTATTTTTCATCGTTCAATCTGTTCTTATTTGAAAAAATCATTTTGCCGATGATTGTAATAGGCTCTTTTCTAGTTCGTCTTTTTTTTTATTATAATGATTTATTTTTTAGTTTTCGTATTTTAAATAAAGAACAGTAATAATTAAAACTACTTTTTACGGATTTTGAAAATATTAAAGAACTGTAATTTTTATTTCATTATAGAAAAAGCCTATAAAATGTACTTTCTATTTAATTAACAATAAAAACTATAATAAACTACTAGAGGTCTATTTACGACCAGTGAGTTTATAGGCATCAACGTAATAAAACTAGGACACTAGTAAAACTTCTATTCCTATCTGTGAAGGGAGTTGTCTAGTATTGATTTATAGCTAAACACCCTCTACTGTGAGATTAAACATAAAAAATCCGGTCAAGTGCGAGTAGTACATATTCAGTAGGTCTGTTAATCGGCTACTATCTATTTTTCATACCTCAAAGTGTTGTCCAACCAAATTATATGGCAAAACAACGTTTGCCGGGTCAGCTTAAGTCAGCTAGTAATCTCTATAAACTTACCTGCGATCTCTTCTAACATTTGTAAATACTCCATAATGAATAATGATTATTATTTTAGACAACAATTTCTAAAACTTTTACACTATAAAATACACATAAACTTAATAATAATAAACTTAAAATCACATAGTAATGTTTATTTCATTGATTTTATACATTCCACATGAATACTGCCACATGTAATCACAGACTCTATTCTGAAAACCATCTCTATCAATAATGATGGCATTTAGTTCAGCATAAACAAGCAGAATTATTGTCACTTTATGTTACATCATCTTAATAAAAGATTTCGCTCAAAACAAAACTAAAATGGTCCAGGTTACAAGACGTTGATTCTCTTTAATAAAGCTTAATTTACATCGTCTAGGTCAGTGTTTCTCAAAGTGAAGTTTCATAAGTTTGTTGTGTGTTCTAAGAGTAGGTAGCTGTTACTTTATCGATACTAATATTATAGAGCTGAAAAGTATTTTGTTTGAACGCGCTAATCTCAGGAACTACTGATTGGAATTGAAAAATTCTATTTGTGTTGGATAGTCCATTTATGGAGGAAGGCTTTAGGACATATAAAATCACGCTGTGACCTATAGGAGCGAAGCATAAGTGAAAAATGTTGCAAAAACTGGAAAAAGTTTCTAAATTTTACGTGTACGAAGCCGCGGGCAAATTACATTATATTACAAGAGTTCGATTCTTACATAAATAAAATACAACAATTCATTCATGGTTTCTTATTACCGCTGTGATAGTAAATATAAATCGGTGTGTCTGTTCAGCAGCCAAGGAATTGCTTTATTAAGAGGCTCACCTTCATTCTTGGATTCAGAGGCCTTTTCTGTGAACTTCTTACAAGAATGCCATGATATGAATCTCGGAATACATGATTGACTGTCTCTGTCTGTCCGGACCCCCATAACGTCGAAATAAGTACCTCAAAGCTACTTCAAAATTCTATAAAATATCTGTTAAACATATAACTGTTAAAATGAAATGCAAGGATGGTTGACTCTAAGACACGATTTTAGTGACCTTCTATTTTAATAAAGTCTATGTTTTAGAAACTGTGTCTCTTAGCTTGCAGGTGCTTGCTGTAATAATGTTTTATTAGACAAAATGATGACATCACTTCTTTATTGTAAGTTGCTCATTTATAGTTCTTAAAATTAACGGCAGTAAAAAAGCGTAGAATTACAATGGATTACGGTAGATACAAAGTAATGCGCATGGCAGAATAGATACTAACGCCCTCTACAGTCGATAAGTGGCTATTTAACATTAGATTAACTATTCATAATCAGGGGACAATGAGACTATTGCTTATTTATAAATAAAACAGTAACGATAAAATACAGGTAACCTAGTTAACATTTTCAAATAACATAACTAGAGATTCTCAGTTATAAATGAAAGTAGCAAATTAGAGCCATCTAACAGAAACAGAACAAAAAATAATTATACTTAGAACTGTTGTACTCTAACTACTACTGTCATCTAGTGTACCTATAGTAGAAAGCATCACTTAGATGACGCTAGTGCTATTTATGTTTACAAAAAACATAATAGATGGCGCTAAATAAAACTATTACATAAAGTTTTTGAAATACTACTATGAAACCTTTCGCTGCTTCCTTAGGCTTTCCCCCAAGAATGTATGCTCATTATTGGTCATTCAACATTACGGTAGTCGCAGCTGGTGTAAGAAAAGAACTCTTTTCTTTAACACTAAGCAGCTGTTACGTTAAACTGCTAGACGTAACTTGTTCCATCCTACCACAGATAATATAATATCCTACCTAAGGGATTAGGTATTCATTCAACTGGGACAGTGCTAATCATGACTTGGTGCTATAATTGGTTTAAAACATTATTTTTAAACCCATTAAAGGGCGGTTTTTTATTTCTTTACATTAGTAGCGTCATTTCAGTTTATTGCATTTTATGAGTACGAGGGGACAAAACTTAATAACGAATTAAAAAAAATTATCATAATGAAAAGCAGCAAAAATTGTTGACTGCTAAATATGCTTATACCCTTAGGAATAATATCCTTTATGGAAGCTTACACACGATAATTTGAATGCATAAGTAATTAATATTATTATGTAAATACCGCATGCAAGTCAACAAGCGCAAAAGGTTTTTGTACAACACGCAAGTAATATTAACTTTAGGTTTTTACACAACAGAAATTCGCCCCGGTTACGCGCGGACAACATCTTCTTTACTTGTTATAAAACAAATGGTCTTATTCATAATGACTTATCGGAGGTTTAAAAGTTCGCTAAAATCGGTTCGAACAAATTGTCAAAACTTGTTATTCAGAATGGTCTTTTTACGCTAAAACGTTTATTATCTCTCCGATAAAATCTCCGTTTAAAATAAGACCAATATACAGATATTATGAATAAGACCAAAAGTCGTTATTTATGTAGGTATGTACCTATCCCTAAGTAAACTTAAATCTTCAAAACTACACTACGGATTTTGATGCGGTTTCTTTTATTAAATAGAGTGGTTCAATAAAATGCCTTTTTATTATTAACACGCTTATAAGAGTTCTGTATGTATCTATCAATGTATTAATCTATGTAACGGAATCTTTGAAAGTGTTTTTCACCCACTTACAGTAGTTGGATTGATCTGAAATTACATAAAATTAAATGCACATTTAACAAGGACTGATGACAATGCAATAATTTTAAAAAATATTCAGGATTTTCAAGCGTGTTTTTTAGTTTTTGAACAAAGTAGATAATTATAAATTACAAAGTTGTGGGCCACATCTAGTTATCAATTATAAGTTTAGTGTTAAACACAAAAGTTGCGTGTTAAAAAATATGAGCATATGCGTGTTTCATGCGAACTTGTTTGGTTTTACTTTTATTACTGCTGGCATTTTTTAAGTTTTACAATAGGTATAATCATAGTGTCTGCATGGATTAAGAACACCCCACTTCCTCCGCGTTTAGCAACATTATGTTCCTAATAATTATTTAAGTGCGAGAAAGCCCGATTTAATCGCACTTCCGAAACCAATGACCAATGTGCTCCAACAGGCACCGCTTACTAGAGAACTCATATTAACAAACGAAATAGCCAATGATATTTTCACCAGTCCTCTGGCTAAAATTACAGGTGAGAATTGTTACCAATTCATAAAATGTCTCCATATATTGGAGTGTACCTAATATTTATGTATATGTATGTAACATTTAAATAAAATGTCGACTTGGTTACCTACTGTAATAACGTTGTAAACTTAATTTAATTTAATAAAATAAATAAATAAATAAATATTCATGGACATTTCACACAACGTCCTCTGGTCCCAAGCTAAGCTTATATGCTTGTGATATGGGTACCAGAATACGGATATAATACATAAACTACTTTTCTTTTGTAAATACATACTTATAATACATAGTAAACACCCAGACGCAGTACAAACATTTGTATGACAATTAAAAACATCACACAACCGACCGTCGTCCTGACCGGCAATCGAACCCGAGACCTCATGATCGGCAGTCCGTTATATGAACCACTACACCACGAGGCCCGTCAAATAATAATAATAAATAATAATAATAAAATAATTATTCAGAGATATTCATTTTTAGAGTTCCATATCAAAATAAAACAGTACCCTGTTAGTAGAAAGAACTTCGCTGTCCATCCGTCCGTTCGTCTGTCAACAGCCTGTATCTCTGGAACGTTCATAGCTAGAGAGCTAAAAATTTCACATGGCATTTTAGGCTTTTAGTGGGGAGGGGTATGAACCCCCCCTACAGCCCCTACTCTCTTTATTTATTATTATTAATATTATTAAGTCAATGTAATTTCAGAACCTTATTTATGTTACCATATTGAAAACCAATTTGAGAAGAAATTCGATATCAAATTGAAAAGCTGTGTTATAAATAATAGATGTAGACGACATTTACAAGAGAATACAAAATAGACGGTACAATTTATTTACCTAGAACAATACTATAAATTTTTTATGTTAAATAAATGATATTTTTGACTTGCTTTAGCTACTAGCTATTGCCCGTGGTATTGGACGACGGATTAACAATACAAGTGTCACCAGTGGCGTAGCGTGCCTTGGTGGGACCCCGTATAAAAATTTATTTGGGGGCCCTTACGGAGGACAAAGATATAGGTATAAGAAAAAAAATGTGTGCATAAAATTGATATAAATATTTATTCATCATACAACTTATTATTTTACAAACAATTCAAACAAAATATACACTCTTCTTGCCTTTTTTCGGCAAACTGGTTTATTAAATCATTTAAAAATATTCGAAAGTATATATTATTTTTACTTACGCACGTTGGGGGCCCCCGTAGCTCGAGGGCCCCGTATAATTGATACGGCTGATACGGCGGTAGCTATGCCCCTGAGTGTCACCTAAACTCCAGCTAAGAAATTTTACACAAATAACATTCTCTGTGAATGTGAGAAACGGAAATCTCGAAAATAAAACTCTGTGCCAATCGCTCCCAAAAAGGAAGGGTAGAAGTACCTAAAAGAGGGACTTTAATGAGCTGGAGAGGGAGAAAGAAGATAAGTGCATTTCTCACCCACACTGCTTTATCTCTGCATTGTTATTCGGTTGGCTGGTAGATAATGGTACCAATTCTACGTGCACAACTAAACTTTACTTAACTAAAAATATATAAGTTTCTTTTTAGAATTATACTTACATTATATAATTTTAAACTAATCTTTTCTTATTACAAATCGTTTTTCATGTATATATGTCCCCACGGTATGTCCCTATGTCAGCTTATATTTTGAAAACTACGCAACGGATTTTGATTTAATTTTTTTAGTAAATAGATAAATTCACGAGGGTGGCTTTTTTATAAATTTATAACTCGTCAAGGTTTAATTTTTAAATTCTACGCGTACGAAGTTTCGGTCAACAGCTAATAGCTATATAATTTTGACCGCACCCACTAATAATTAAATATAGGCAATAGAACTCATATTAAGAGCCTACACATGTTATATTTCACATGACATTATTATAACTAATCGTTAGAAGATCACCTACACCAGAAGTGGCCAACAAGTCGATCAAAATTTTGGTCGATCACTCGCAAGTTCCATGAGGGGACGCATTCAATGCCAAATGTTTCTAGTACTTGATACAGAAATCTTCTAGTAGGGAGACGTTCAGCGTGACTACTTTTAGTAGTTTTCTACTATTTTAGTAGATATTGAGCATGGATTTTTAATTTTATTTCCCCTGGACAAAGTTTTTTAACCCATTAAATAAATACTCATGTATGTTGCTGGAACTCTCAAGAGTGAACGGCGGTATAAAAGCACATTGCATAAACGTCCCCCTTCGTACCTAATAAACAGGTCGATCGCGACTTAATTTTAAAATAAAAAGTTGATCTTTTGTGCACAAAAGTTGGCCACACCTGACCTACACAAATATTTAACAAACAAGACAAGGTTACACTAAATCGACTGGACGGGCCTCGAGGTCTAGCGGTTCAGGTAACGGACTGCGGATTCCAGGTTCGATTCCCGCACACAACTATCATTTGTGTGATATTTTATAATTGTCACACAAATGTTTGTACTGCGTCTGGGTGTTAACTATCTATTTTAAATATTTATTTACAAAATAAAATTAGTACATATATGTAGTATATCCTGGTATTAATAACACAAACATATAAGCTTAGCTTGGGACCAGAGGACGTTGTGTGGAATGTCCGTGAATATTTATTTATTTAATACTAGTAAGAATATTGTTTTGTTTGTCCTTTTGAAATGTCCCTAGTCTGAAAAGCAAAATTCTTAAACACAACATTTTACTTTAGTAATTAGTTAGCATTTAGTCAAATTTTAAAACTATATCTCCAAACTATTATAAGGCAAACTTGGGAGAGTTTTGCAAGTAATAACCCTATAAGAAAATTGGAATATTGCCAAAAATTATAACCATAATTTATATTTAATAATTGATGCTTCCATTTAAAGTGTTTAAACTATAAGAATACAGTTCTAACGATTTTAGATTTTGTAGGTTCATCTAACAAGGCTAGATACCTACTACGTATAGCTAGTAGCTACTACGTATTGTACGGATCAATATTTAAATAACTAAGTATATGGCAAAATTCTTTTTCTCATATAGTTTAATATAATATGTATTATTGAATTGCGCGAAATACAATTCTGTATCTCTTAATTTTGCAAGAAATCTATTCCATATTTTTTTTATATACTACTAACGGGTGACGAACAAGCATACGGCCCGCCTGATGGTAAGCAGTTACCGTAGCCTATGGACGTTTGCAACACCAGGAGTGTCGTTCTCGCGTCGCCGACCCTGTAATAACTTTTTCACGACCTTTTTGAAGAGCCCAATGCTGTAGTCCTGTGGGAAAACCACGGCAGGAAGTTCATTCCACAATCTGATCATGCGCGGGATGAAGTTTCGCTGAAACCGCACAGTACGCGATGGAATCGGTTCTAAGGTGTGAGAATGAACTCGCTGCCGAAGGCGAGAGGTGCAATTATAAAAAGAAGCCGTGGGCACCATTTCAAATAATTCCTCAGAACACATCGCATTATACAGGCGATAAAACACGCAAAGGGAGGCAAAATCTCTCCTCAGACTTTTTTTTTTTTTTTTTTTTTTTTTTTCCCTCAGACTTAGCGGTTCGATATTACCTGTCACATCGGGATCGTCAACAAATCTCGCAGCGCGTCTTTGGATCGAGTCAAATGGCCCAAGCTGGTATTGTGGTGCATATAATTTAAATATTTCGAGAAACTCAATTCTTTAATTGAAATATGCGAGAATTGTAATAACAAATTAAAACTTGGCAAGAAATCCAATAATTCTACATTAAAATTTTGCGAGAATTCTAATTTCAAATTAAAATTTCGCAATAAATCCAATTCTACATTTAAATTTTGCAAGAAATAACAAAATAATGCATGCTTTCAAAGCTAATTATGGAAATACTAACTCTGTATTCAATCAAAATACTTAAATGTTCAATCGAATTTTGCGAGTAAATCCCATTTCCAATCATCAATTTCAGATACGCAAGCCTCTTAACAATGAAAATAGGTCACACGAGATTATCTCAATGACAAATTTGGGGCTTAATATAGAATTAAAGATATATTTTTAGGATTCCGTACATATAACTATATTCATTCATATTCCGTAAAAGGTAAAACGGGAACATTTTACTGAGACTGAACGTCTGTCATCAGGCTATATTCCAGGAACGATACTATAGTAACAAATACGACGGACGTTGATTTGTCCGTGAATATTTATTTAGGTATTTTTTTAAATACTATAAACCAAGATACCTAGAATAAATGTTCATCGTGGCTCCCATACAACAAACGTTTTCAGTTTAACTTGGTGATACCCTTAGACGGTTAGTTGGACTCTCAGTTGCCCTTACCTGCGCTAGGGCTGCTAGCTGGCTATTGCCATTTTGAATGTATGTGCAATACCACGTTGAGGATGGAGCTAATAATAATTAAGCGTATAAATTAGATTGTCATCGATAAAATAAAGAAAAGGAAGCATTTTAGTGATGAAATATAATTATTTTATAATTGTATTTGCTAAAACCGGTGTTATAGTTAATCCCAGAAACTTAGTTAATATGAGAAATTAATTGTTTATAATATAATTATTTTGAGTAACGCTTTATTACTGTTTAATGCTGATAGGATTGAACAATAAAATTATTTATAACCTAAATACAGTATCGTAACTGAATTTTATAGCCAATTAGAACTTTAATCAAGGTTATGACATGAAAATGTAAGGAAATACGTTAGAGAGACTGTTATACTAATGTTATAAAGCTGAAGAGATTGTTGGTTTGCTAATCTCTGGAACCACTGCTTCGATTTACAAAATTCTTTAAATGTTGGGTAGTACATTTACCGAGGAAAGTTATAGGCTATATAACATCACGCTGCAATCAAGAAAAGAGAAGCATTAACGAAAAATGTTGTAAAAACGGGGAATTTTTTTTAAATACCAATCGCGGGCAGCAGCTATTTTTGAAATAATTAGTTCCTAGTGTGTGATGACGGATTAGGAATATAAGTGTCACTACCTCTTTTCCTTCCTAGGAAAAAAAGACTTTAAAAGCCTGCTAAGGGATACTGTACACAGATGACATCCTCTGTGAGAAAATAAACCCTGTGCCATTACCCCTGGTCAGTTTAGCACAGTAGGTCATTATCCCTTCCAATGTAGAGAAGACCCGGGCCCAACAGTATGAGGTTAATGGGCTGGAGAGAGAGAGCGAGAGAGAGAGTTTATATTTGTTAATTTTCAAAACAACCTAGGCTAGGCTTTGGATTTGCTATATTTAGATTTGAAGTTAAAATTATATAGATCCCAAGAGTGCTATAAAATGTATTTTACAACATTACCGCTCGAATGGTGTGCACAAATTGAATAAATTATACTGAAATGGCCAATTTCAGGATATTATTCATTCATGAAATGTCCTTAACAAGGAAAAGCGTCCATTAATATTCTTTAGACTATTAATCTGTGGTTCAATTTCCTGTTTTTATTTTGCATCTGTTATTTAGGAAGTTAGTGCGTGACCAAATGCAATTTCTAGTAAGTGGCAATTTCCTTCCCTTCTTTCACAGCTTGTTAATCCCACTGTTGGATACGAGCCTTCTCCACTTCGGAAGGGAATATGGTCTACTATGTCGCGCTGATTAGGCATGTCGGCAAAGGGCTTAGTTTTAAGTTTTCCCATATATACCATTGGCGATTTAACTCTAAGTAAAGAAGTTCACTCTGGCATTTCTGCACGTATTTTTTTTTCGTCTATGTGAAACATGACAAAACTATTCAGTATTTTGAGAGGAATTTAAAAATGTTCTTCATTATATCATCTCTCTTTTATTCACTTTCTTGTTCCTCCTGTCTTTGTCCCAAAAGATTTGGGATCGGCGCAGCACGTTTTTTTCTTCCAATCTCTCCTATCAGCCGTCATATTCCCATCGACTCCTTTTCCTTTCTTTTTTAGTTACTACTTACGTGTTACGTACTTTAAGCCTACTTAATTCTGTATGTAAAACAAAATTTGTCATTGGTTTTTGTGTGATCCAATTTCATTGTTAAAAACCAATCTAAAAGGTATTAGATCTCAAATTGATGATAGGCATGATCGTTCATTTTGTTTTTGTGCTGTGTTTGAAATTGATTTTGACGCAAATTTGAATAAATGGATTAATTTAGCGACAGCAATTTTACCTTAAACGACATTATTTGCTGATAATCGCCGTTCCCTTCAGTGTTGAAAGATTATATTTGTCGATTAGTTAATTGGTGTTATGGTATAATTATGGTGAGCTACAAGTGACGACTTATGGAACTGAGTCATGGTTTCTGAATGTTGGCCTCATAACTAAACTCAGAATCGCGCAGCGTGCTATGGAGATTGCTATACTCGGTGTTCCCCTTCGTGATAAGATCCGGAATGCGAAAATCCGTAGAAGGACCGGTGAGTACGACATAGCCCGAAGAGTTAGCACGCTGAAGTGGCAATGGGGGACAGGTCCTCGAGTGGCGACCACGAAGCAGCATGGGGCGGATGCAAGGAGACCGCTGGATACAGTTAGCGCAGGATCTCGCGTTGTGGCGTTCTATGGAGGAGGCCTATGTCCAGCAGTGGACAGAAAAGGCCTGATGGATGGAGATAATGGGTTCACATTGTAGTCCCATTATTCTTCAACATAAGTTTCCAAATTTAAACCATGATGATAAATAAATAATAAATAAATAAATATTCAGGACATTTCACACAACGTCCACTGGTCCCAAAGTAAGCTATATTTCTATGCTTGTATTATGGGAACCAGATACGGATAGACTACATAATATATACTACTTTTCTTTTGTAAATACATACTTATAATACATAGAAAACACCCAGACGCTGTACAAACATTTGTATGACATTTATGGATATCACACAAATGATTGTCCCAACCGGGAATCGAACCCGCGACCTCGTGATCGGCAGTCCTTTACATAAACCACTCCACCACGAAGCCCGCTAAAAAAATATATAATAATAATAATAATATTTATATACATATAATAATCTTTATCTTTATCTTCTTTATCTTTACTTCTTATAAAACAAAGTCGTAATTTTTGTATGTATGTCGCTATGTTAGCTTATATCTTCAGAAATCTGCAACGGAGCTTGATGCGGTTTTTTTTAATAGATAGAATAGTTCAAGAGGTAGGTATTTTTCGCATAATTTATTGGGGTTTACTGTATATTGGATGAGATATGATTAGATTTGCCGAGAAATACGGACGCGCGCGAGCTATAAATGAAAACGCTGCCTTATCTATGTGAGGTACAACAAAGTAATGTATGGAGGAATTGTTTGTTACCTATAGTTCTTCAAAAAAGTCCGTTCAAAAAAGTCAAATATGTCTATCTTTTAAGGAAAACCCGTTGTACCCATAATAATGTCAATAAAATTATCAAATTCAATAGGGTGTTTTCAAAAGCTATTTATGTGTATATAGTTTATATAAAAGTTTATATATAGTATATATAGTTTTTATCAAATTAAATACCTTAGTTAGTTTACGCAATTAATATAGATTATAACTGCTCTTTACAGCATTCAATTTAAACGAATATCTTAGGAGATATGACGAAAAAAGAATTACGCGCTATAAAATAAAATACTTAAACTGTTGGCTAAGCAACGCGAACGTTTGCTCGGTCTTCTATCCATACTCCAATCTTTGGATATGTATGGATGTTTATTGCGCTTTCACGTAAAGACTGCTGGATGGATTTTCATAAAACTTTCCAATGAAAAATGGAATAGAAAATTTGACGAGCCTCGTGGTTGAGTGGTTTATGTAACGGACTGCGAATCAAGAGGTCACGGGTTCGATTCCCGCTCGGGACAATCATTTGTGTGATTTTTCTAATTTTCATACAAATGTTTGTACTGCGTCTGGGTGTTTCTATGTATTATAAGTATGTATTTACAAAAGAAAAGTAGTATATGTATTCTATCCGTATTCTGGTACCCATATCACAAGCATAATAAGCTTAGCTTGGGACCAGAGGACGTTGTGTGAAATGTCCATAAATATTTATTATTATTATTTATTATTTATTTTTTATCCTTTTTACCGCGGGTAACACCGCGGGGCGCAGCTAGTAAATATATATATTATAATAATAAAATATATATAATAATAAATAAAGGCTAAGAACACAACGCTTGATCCTGAATAGTTAAGTTAATGACTCTGTCAGGAGCCGAATCTAAATATGAGGACAGCTGGTACAGTGCGAAATCACTACCCGCCCCCGCCCTGCCAGCTAGCTGTTAGCATTGCCTAGCTTCAAAGACCCTAAGTTAAAAAAGTAAATAAACACGTGTGGATTCCAATTTGGGAGGTGTTGTATTTGCAAAGAAAGTGTCCCGCAATTTGAAGTAATTAAAACTTACTTACTTAAAATTGCTAGTTTATTCATCCAATTTTCAGGGCCATCCTAGATTCATGTGAACTAGGGAATAAATGGCTTGGCTAGCTTTCTTAATTATGCGGAGATAGGGCTGACAGGTATCTATCTCAAGTCCATTGTTCGATGTAACACTAACTCATAATGAATTCACAACCAAACTGAACAATCAGATACCCTCACTCAGACCCTAAAATATTGATGACAAAATTCTATTTATGCAAAAACCCTTGACATTTTCGTCAGATAGGTTATGTAAATACTGATTTGCATGGAACGAATTTCATCTTATTTGATGAGCAAAATGTACAGTTTGACCAACTTCTTAACTAATTTGTACTAGTTAAACATCACTTAAATTATTATATAACTACGAGGACTTATCAGGAGTTACGTGAGGTTAAAGGAATCTATACAAATATTAAAAAGCTGAAGAGTTTGTTTGAAAGCACTAATCTCAGAAACCACTGGTCTGATTTGAAAAATTCTTTCAGTGTGAGATAGTACATTTATCGAGGAAGGTTATAAGCTATATAACATCACGCTGTGATCAATAGAAACGAAGCATGAGTGAAAAGGGCTTTTTTATCGGGACATTGCAGGCATTCTATGTATTCCAAACTTTTAAACTTTTAAAACAAATATATTATATCAAATCTCAATCGCTATATCATGATAAAACCATTATTAACTCGTGAAAGCAGCTAATATAGTTAATTCGAGTAACTTCAGTTAATTTGAGTAATAAATTGCTCATAATTACCTAATGCAATTATTTGAATAACCTGATATTGCTCCGTTATGCTGATAGGAGAGATTCCTATTGAATTTTATCGTACAATACAATTTCATTGAAGACTAGCTGTTACCTATGTCTTCACACAGATGGAGAGAAACGAACAGATTTTTATAGAGCTTTTAGGTATGTGTTTTGTCGGTATTTTTGGTGTCCATAACAGAAGCAATAAGCTTTCCTTGGGACCAGACGACATTGCATAAAATAATTAGGAATATTTATGTGAGTGTTAGTCCAGGAATATTTATGTGTTTCCTAGTTGCACACTTCAGTTTCACTTGCTCTCCACGCACAAAGATTACCTCCCCCATAAAAACTTAACTTAATGTTCGCTTGTTTTCAGACCTCGCCAAAATATATCTACAGAACATCTTATAAAATTGGTAAAGCCGTTTGTGAGGAGTCGGTCAACTAAAACTTATGACACGAGAATTTTATAAGATAACTAGCTGTGCCCCGCGGTGTTACCCGCGGTAAAAAGGATAAAAAATAAGTTCTTTTTCTATTCATGAAAATCCTTCCAGTAGTCTTTACGTGAAAGCACAATAAACATCCTTACATATCCAAATACATATTGGAGTATGGAAAGAAAACCGAGGAAACGTTCGCGTTGCTCAGCCAACAGTTTAAGTATTTTATTTTATAGCGCGTAATTCTTTTTTCGTTATATCTCCTAAGATATTCATTTAAATTGCATGCTGTAAAGAGCAGTTATAATCTATATTAATTGCGTAAGCTAACTAAGCTTTTTAATTTGATAAATAATATTAATGTATACACATAAAATAGTTTTAGAAAACACCCTATTGAATTTGATAATTTTTTTTACATTATTATGGGTTTCCCTTAAAAGATAGACATATGCTCTCGCGGACTTTTTTGAAGAACTATAGGTAACAAACAATTCCTTCATATATTAGTTTGTTGTACCTCACATAGATAAGGCGGAGTTTTCATTTATAGCTCGCGCTTGTCCGAATTTCTCGGCAAATTTTATCATATCTCATCCACAAACCCCAATAAATTATGCGAAAAAAGCCATCCTCTTGAACCATTCTATCTAATAAAAAAACTGAGTCAAGATCCGTTGCGTATTTTTGAAGATATAAGCTCACATAGGGACATACATACAAAAATAACGACTTTGTTTTATAAGAAGTAAAGATAAAGAAGATAAAGATAAAGAAGATAGAGATATAAAAAATATTGAAAGAATACAATTGAAGAAATACAAAAAATATCTGTTAACTCAACAAAAAGAAAACCTTTAACCTCTTTGATATTAGGATTCAAATTTATCTAACATAATCTTGGCTCTTAGATTCCAGCAATGGTGGTTGGTCAAGAATTTCGTTTTGGGTGATCCCTGGATTACTTATTGATTTTAGATTACTTCTCTTAAGCTCTCTATTAACTCCATTTCAACTGTACCTTCTTATGTATATTTATATTGTATTTATTATATTTATACGTATATACGTAATATGTGTATGATATATGCTTAATTACATGTTTTATTATTTCTTCTGTATTTATTTAAACTTGTACCCTTTTTTATTTTTATTAATTATCTGTCGTAGCCGCCTGTTCTCACTAGTTTACTGGTTCTTACTGAAAACCAGCGCTGTGGTAGCTTGCTACTATAGCAATTGCTGAGGAAGGACCATTTTCAGCCTTTAATATTAATGTTTCTTATTATGTGAATTTTAAACTTTGTTCTGTAGTCGAGGTTACTGAAATAAATTTATTTTCTTTCTTTCTTTCAGATAAAGAAGATAATGATATTTAGAGATATAAGATTTTATTGTTTCCTTTTTGTAAATATAATAGCTATTCAATTTTTTTTCTATTTTCGGGAGATGTTTTTGTGGGCTGTATTTACATTTAAAAGTATTTTATCGTCCTTACAGATTCTCCTCTAGTAATACAAGTACTTACCTCTCTTCATACGATGTCTAGGTGAATGCGCAGGCGTGCTGTGTTCAGAGCTCTGGTCACCAGCGTATTCCGTGCCACTTGAATCTGGGCCTGGAGCCAATGTAAAGACTGTACCAGCTGGACATCGTTCTTTACTACGACTGCGTTGCCAACGAGACTGAAAAATAAAAACAAATATTAGGTTTTTGTACGCAACAAAAGTTTTACGGATACCATTATGATGAGGGCCGTGGTTCTATTTTAGGGCTTTGTACAAAAAAGGAACCTTTTACTACGGTGTTTGTCTGTCCGAAAACTGTCTTTCTCAGTAAACTAATTGCATAATAAAATTATGTAGATCTATGCAGCCCTTTATCCAAAGCAGACGATAAAAAGTGGCGGAAGCCCGCACGCGTTATAGATCTGAGAAAAAAAATTAAATCTGTGTGTATTAATGTCCAAAATACTAACACATTCGAGCGTTTTTAACAGATGCAAGAATATCAAAACCTATAAGCACCTGTTTCCCATAGGTTACTTTCCAAGCAGCTGCTTACAAAATTAAATATAAAATATATATATATATTCAGGACATTTCACACAACGTCCTCTGGTCCCAAAGTAAGCTATATTTCTATGCTTGTATTATGGGAACCAGATACGGATAGACTACATATACTACTTTTCTTTTTAAATACATACTTATAATACATAGAAAACACCCAGACGCAGTACAAACATTTGTATGACATTTATGGATGTCACACAAATGATTGTCCCAACCGGGAATCGAACCCGGGACCTCGTGATTGGCAGTCCATTACATAAACCACTCCACCACGAAGCCCGTCAAACCTTTTTGTGTGGACAAAAAAAATATTTGCTGGTATAAATCTAAACACATTTGTAATGATATGAATTAAACTAGAATAAGTACCTTTTATACCGTCCGTGGGCCTAAGGATTAAGAATACAAGTTTAGTGTCACCACCGCTGGTTCGAATTGAAAAATTATTTTTGTGTTGGATAGTCCATTTATCGAGGAAGGCTATATAACATCACGCTGCGCTGTGACTGATAGAAGCGAAGCATCAGTAAAAAATGTTGCAAAAACGGGGAAAAATGTTTTGAATTCCACGCGTCGCAGGCAACTCCCAGTATTATTATGATTATAATTGCGAGTGAATAACATCACTTAGGTATAATAATTGCGTTATGACATGCAAATAACTAGAAACTGTTAGTTATGTTTTACAAAACTATGCCTTAACAGTAATAGAATGAGGTATTAAGTAAAATATATAGTAATTGAATTATTAATGTCAAACCAGGAACACAGAGGGTTCATATGGTTGGTATACCACGAGGTTATTGAACTTGAACGATGAAGCTTTGTTTAGGTATATTTGGTAATGTTGAGTCGTTGATGTGTAGGTATGGGATCTTAGTATATATGTCCTATACTAATAAATAAAAGATGTTGCGTGTTCACTTGAACAGTGAGTGTTTATTAACTTACGTAACGACTAACTTATTTCTAATCTTACATTCTACAGGAAAGGTAACGTTGTGTTAATGCGACGCGCCTCTTGCAGTTGTCAACCCATATCATTACAGCAAAAAATTCTTAAAATAATGTCGACACAAGTGTGCGAACGAAATGTTTAGGCAAAAAATAAAATGGTTCAATCAAATATTAAACATGAGTTTGTCCCTAAGTGGCTATACATAAATTACGATGATAAAGTTACAAATTTATTGCAATTCTTAAAATAGAGATCGTTACTTATTTAAGCTGTGACAATTATAACACATGTAAAATATATTTTTACTATCCCTACACTTTGTAAAAATATTTTATGTACTCGTAAGTTTATTTGTTTATAATTATAATAGCATTAATATTTTAGGGGCCTTGAATCCTCGATCAGGATCTGGAGAGGCTTGCGTTAGGCAGTAGCAGCAAGAAAGCAAGTTAAGAGGTTACGATACTCCTAATTTAGGTATTTGCCTTAGGTATTGCTATCCCTATTTCCAAGCGCCGCGCTGAAAGGGACAAATATAGCTGAAGCAGATTTTACCTACAAATTCTTTGAAAAAAAGACATTTCGTACTCCCCATTTTTAGATGGATAGATATACTCTTCATCTATAATATAGCGTAAAAACAATTAAAATCGGTTTAACTTTCGCAAAGAACAATGGGGAGTACGAAACCCATATTTTTGTATGGAGCATAATTTGGTATCGTACCCTTTTAATACAAAAATTAAGCAAAAAGGCACAAAGACATACAAAATCCGTTAAAACTATATTTATTGAATCGTTATAATTGATATCATGTGCACTGACTCGATTAGCTCGCATCAATCAACACGAGTGACCAATCAGTAGGTATATGACGTCATCAATAAAATTGATCGCACCAAAATTGATGTCACAACGCGGCATCGTTATAAGTTTATAAAGTGCGTAACACATTTTGCTAGAATGCAGTAATTAAACGATTTAACCCAAGTTTAAAAAAGCCTTTGACTCAATTGTATCGATGGACAATACAATTTAGGAAAAATATTTCTACCTGCCGTGATTGATTCGAATTTTCCGCGGGCTCAAAACTTTCTTGGCCTTGTACCCTATATTATTATGTTTCATTTTAGCATTACGAAGAGAAATTACCAGCTATTTTTTTTCCCTTGTTCTACTGTGCCGCGCCTTGCCACCGAGTTTAGTTTTGAGTATTCCTTTTCACATAGATTTCTACTTATGACATCGCTCAGATGGCTTATACAGCATCCTGGGTAGGATACGGTGACACTTTTATTATCCCTGATCACACAGAATTTAGTCGACGAAAATTAATGTTCAGATGGTTAAACAAGTGTAGTTGACCAATGAAATAAAGAGAGAAAAGCGACTCAATGGCAGATATTGCCATTAAGTCGCTCTTTCTCTCTCAGTCATAAGGTTTTGTCTCACTCACACTTAGTTTAGAGCTTCTAGAGAGTAAGTGTAATATGCACTTAAATGTAGCTTCTACATACATTGAATTGACGTACAAGGTTGATAAATTATTTAGCGCTTATTATGTGTCAAGGGCATAACATGGTACGTATTGTTACTACTCTATTTATACATATATAACTATAGCTAACAAATTGCAAACATGGTAATAAATTCGGCAACGTTCGCGCAACAACAGAGAAGAAATTTCTATTGAAAATTAAAATATCAGCTACTTTTGCGAAACAATGGTAGAAAGTTATTAAATTAGTGGTCGTTTGTTAATGCGCAAAGTTTGAATTAAATTAATTGAATATTTTAGGAAAGTAGATAAGATACAATCAAATACAAAAAATATATTTTTGTACTATTTTTTTTTTAATCATCGTCATCACAACGTCACGTCTTCATCCGTTGGGCGAGGCAGACAATGGTGCCGATTCTGAGCGCACAACTAAACTTAACTTAACTAAAAAATTAAAAGTGATAGCGTCATTATCACAATTCGGAAATGTTTACTGAAGTTTCTTATTATTAAAATTGTGTATTATATATAATACTAACGATTTTAATTAATATAAACGTGTACAACGAAATAGCAGGTAATAGCTATATTGACAGTACCAATTTTCATTTTTTAGTTAAGTTAAGTTTAGTTGTGTACTCAGAATTGGTACCAATAAATAGCGTCATCTGCTACGGTCTAAGGACAATTCTTTGTTTTAAGTAATTTAATACCTAAAACTTACAAATATTATATTTTACTTAGTTCAAAAACTAAAAAACATATTTTATAATTGTGATTGATATTGCATTGTCATCGGTCCTTAATATGTGTGCAAAATTTCAATTCTATCCGACTACTGAGTCGGTGAAAATCAACTTTTAAAGATTCCGTTACACAGATACGCACTGAACTAATAAAAAGCTTGTTCAAAAGTAATCACAACCTAGGTATATATATACGATTCTATTGTTAAAAAATATACAAAAAAAATTACCCATAAACTCCATTTCCTTTTCACTTTTGTTTCCAAACCACTTTTAATACAGAGGGAAACACTTCTGCGATTACAAACAACGGTTTTCTTTCGTGGCATAGTTCCCAAAATCATTTTTTATTACACATATCTTAGTATTAACAACTTTATATAAGCACAGATATAAGTATTATCTAACACTTGCGCAACGCAATGAAATACAACCACTTTTTACGGATTTAAACGTGTATTTTTGTTTTAAATATTAGCCCTAAGTTTCGAAGACTTTAGTCAGTCTCTGTAAAAGTCTGTAAAATCCAGCTATATGGGTATTACACAGATGACATCCTCTGTGAGAGACGAAAAACTCGAGAAAATAAACTCTGTGCCAACACCAACAAGCCTGGTCAGCGCGGCACAGTAGACCATAATCCATCCCAAAGTGGAGGAGAGGGAAACAGTCCCTTGAATATAGTGACTGAAAAATTAGCGAATTATTCGGGCTAAAATTTAAAGAAACTTTATACAATGTCGTGATAGACTACACATACTTATACAAGGACCGTTTAAGAAATGAGCTGTAACTAAATGTGATGTGTACATTTTAAATTGAAATCAATTATTTTAAATCAAGCTTTGCAATTTTAAATTGTTCACTGTTTGCAGTGTCCTAATAGTGAGAATGTTTTCAATATTGTTTTGGGATTCTGTTCAAGAATAAAAGAAACTTATGTGTTTTTTCTTACGTTTAATTGACAGTTTTCAGGCCTAAAATTTTAAATGAAAAAGGCATTATCAGTTGGTGGGTTTAGTCGAAAAAAAATCTCTTAACTAATGCTCTATCTTGCTCTAGGAAATGATCTATAGTTCGAAAACAAAATAATTACGCCAAAATCTTATAATTTTTATAACCAGTCGGAATAAATTCTTCCTTTCCTATTCAAGTAGTTATTATGATACATAAAACCTCAAAATAAAAGCTACCATTGCGTGTTTAAATACTGTCATGAGCACGCAAATTTCTACAATAAAAATGAATTTATAACTGGCAACACTTTAGTGAACACGCTTACTTGATAAGAGATTGGTTCATGTCGTTTAAGTTTGATGAGTTTGTAAGACTTTGTTTTTATAAATAGTCTAGACTAGAATTCGGCACTAAACTAGTCGTTAGTTAATGCCTTTGTCTCCTTGTAGTAGATGAACTTATTTTTTTTAATACAACTATGATGACGATGCTTAGGAGATGATGGCGACAAAGAGGCAGGCCCTATGGGACCGCGACCACTCTGGTGTTACGTCCCGTCCGCAGGGCCCTGGGTAGGGGTCATAGCATAGCATAGGGGGTATAGCTGGCAGCACGCGGGTAGGACCTAATGCTTCCCTGCCGAGTTGTGCCCCACTCAATAGGGCCACCCATAGATCATCGTAGAGCTAAATCTACTGCTTGGTAGTGCGGACCGGCGAACCAGCATACAGCCCACCTGTGATGGTAAGCGCTCACCGTAGTGAAAAATATCTTTGCAGATGTTTTTAGCACGCTTTTATTAGTACGTATCTATCAATGTATGTAAGGGAATCTTTGAAAGCGATTTTCACCCACTTGCAGTATCATCAGATTGATCCAAAAATTTTTACTCTCAACAAAAGCCAACTAAACTGAACAAAAAAATGCACTCTTATAATAATTAAAACCATGTACGTAGATTTTTTTAATAACACAGTTCAGTTAACAGTGTTGTGTTATGGTCGCTATAAATTTTAATTTTTGGAACGAAGTTCCTTATCGCGCGTTGTGAAAGGGGGCTAGACGGAAAAAATTCTTACGAAAAGTTGTCACGACACTTTTTGCTATTGTAAGCTGTGCGGCGTCGCATGTTTCTCTGTCTGTCTCTCTCTCTCTCTCTCTTATAGAAAGCAAGCCAGATATTTTCATTTCTATTTCGCATTGAACAGTGTGGTGTCGCGACGATTATTTTTGTTGAGTGTATACAGGTTTTTTGTAAATATTAAATAATAAAAAATAAAAAAAATTAATCGAAAGGAACTTCGTTCCATCCGGGTGTCCCTTGACACCTCTCAAGTTTTTTGTTACGTTTAGATGTGCACGTAAAATTGGTATTATTGCTTTTTATAGGCACAATGGACGGTCTTGTCGTCTCCCAGACATATCTTATTATTAAATTAAAGTATATTACAATTTAGATCTAAAATAATAAGTAAATTACCTTTAAATTAGTAAAGAAATGTTGTGTTCGATGTACTACAGAGAGTGGTGCATGGTGATGAGCGGAGCGGGCGCGGGGCGGAGAAGCTGCTACAGGCGCACATGACAACTCTGATGCTGACTTCGATAGACGCCCGCTTAGTGCTTCTGAACGTTCTGTAATTTTAATTAATAATAAATTATGTACCTAACATTACAAAATGTCGGTCAAATACGAGTTGGATTCGCACACAAAGAATTCCGTATCTTTATTCCGGATCCCAACCCTAATTAACGGCATAAAGTCTAAAGAATGGTGATGATGAGCATCTGTTATTATAGCAACAACTGATATACATTAACTGTTAAATTTTTAGCTCTCTAGCTATTACCGTTACAGAGAGTGACAGACGGACGGACGGATGGATCAACAGCGACATTTAACACAACGTCCTTCGGTCAATATGCTTGTGTTATGGGTACCAGAATACGGATATATTACATATACTACTTTTCTTTTGTAAATACATACATATAATACATAGAAACAACCAGACCCCGTACAAATTTTTATGAATATCACACAAATGAATGTTCTGTGCGGAAATCGAACCCGCGACCTCTTAAACAGCAGTCCGTCACATGAACCACTAGACCACGAAGTTCGTCAAATAGAGGTCTCTAGTTTTTTTTAATTATACTTTTTAAGATTTTATAAATGATATTTGGTATCATAGTTTGGTATATCTCCCAATAAGTTTTATTTATTTCATTTCACACAAGGCTTATACCCTCAGCATTGTATATGTATAAGCAAATGAAGTTTAATAAAGAATGTCCTCTACAGAACAGCAATCATAGTTGTTTCCTAATTTCTTCTATCAATGAATAAATTGTACTCTCAAAGTATGTTACATAGCTCATAAATTTTTATTTACTACATAACTATGTATTCTCTTTTATCTTAGCTACATATCTGTTATGGTTTCCCGTCCGAGTTCGCAATCAGAGATAAGGTCATCTGGACCTTTGTAAACATACCTTTAAGAACTGTGTATGTTGCTACCTCGTATTCTTTTGTATCAATATCTATACTTATATTATAAAGCTGAAGTGTTTGTTTGTTTGAACGCGCTAATCTCAAGAATCGCTAATCCGATTTGGAAAATTATTTCAGTGTTGGAGCCTTAAGCCCTTTCACTTTGACGGGCTTCGTGGTGGAGTGGTTTGTAATGGACTGCCGATCACGAGGTCGCGGGTTCGATTCCCGCTGGGGACAAAAGAAGATACCTACGAAAAGAAGACGTGTCTGGATAGCCTAATCCACACCGTTCGGTGTATTGCGGCGCCCTGTACAATAGGGTTACGCTCTTGCCGCACGAGATCCCTGCGTTATATAACGATCGTCCGGTGTGAACTTGACTATTTAGCTATGGTGATGTCAGAATACGACGTTAACGTGTCTATTATAGAATACAGTCAAGCTAAACACACAGCGGAGCCTTTGAGGATTTGCTTTGTCCCACCCGCAACAAGCTACAAACTTCGCCTCGAACGGCTAGTACGACCCGTGTTTGAATGCTCTCCGCCTGAATGGTGCCATAACAGCAGTTAAACAAGCTCATTACAGAAAACAGTCAAGCTAAAAACGTACCGGGGCCGTTGGGAAATGATTTGTGCCAACGGCCCCGGTGAACGACGGGCCCGGCTTCACCGGGGCCGTTGCAACTTTTTTTTCCCAACGGCCCCGGTACCTGGGCGGTTCACCGGGGCCGATGGGAGTTACCCAATCATTTGTGTGATATCCATAAATGTCATACAAATGTTTGTACTGCGTCTGGGTGTTTTCTATGTATTATACGAGTAAGTATGTATTTACAAAAGAAAAGTAGTATATGTAGTCTAGCCGTATCTGGTACCCATAATACAAGCATAGAAATATAGCTTACTTTGGGACCAGAGGACGTTGTGTGAAATGTCCTGAATATTTATTATTTATTACTTATCTTAAACCGCCTAAGTCCGTATCTACGAAATACCTTAAAATTAAAGTGCAAAATATTCACATATATACATATAGGTTATTCTCCCTAACAGCAGTCAATTCGAATTGATCTACAAAACAGTACAATAAATAAAAACTAGCACGTAAAAATATAGATACATTTAGTACAAGTATTACAATAGTACAATAATCGAGAAAAGCTTTAAGCTATATAACATCACGCTGCCACCAATAGGAGCGAGGCATCAGTAAAAAAACAGACAATAAAAGAGTTTTGAAAACTCGAAACTTATCCCTAACATAAGTCTGTGTTCCCACATGTGTCTCCCTAAGCTGGTTCCCACAGCAGGAAATGGGATAAAGACACTTGCTGTTCTTAATCCGTCACTAGACGGACGAATTATTTATTAGTTTTCTTTATAATATTGTCAATATTGCAGTCAGTTTTCTAGGGTTCTAACAAGCTCTCTAAGACATACTTTTTTACAGAAACTTCTAAGAACTTCGCTCCATATACACGCAGAGCAACTTAAATGAAATAACTTTTACGTGAACACGTTCCAGTCTTAAACACGTAATGTGTTTGAACCTTATTAAGGAAGAGTTTGCGTAAAATACTACTGATATAATAATTTGAAAGTTTGTTAGTTTCTATGTTTGGATGTTTGTCTATTCTACGCAAAAACTAATTCAAATGAAACTTTACAATAATGTAGCATAGTACATCAGAATAGCACATAGACTACAATTTATAAAGTTATTGTGTGAATTGTCTAAAATGTGACTATAAGTGTCAATTACCAAAGCACCCATTACTGCCTGATGTTTTATCCTTTTTATTGGGCGTAAATAAATAAGGTGGAGCGACGATATCGTCAAGGTCGCGGGGAGACATTGGATGCAGGCGACACAGGACCGCGCGTTGTGGCGTTCTATGGGGGAGGCCTATGTCCAACAGTGGACGGAGAGAGGCTGATGGATGGACGGATGGAAAAAAATAAAGATTTTAAAGTTGAAATGAAATGGGGTATTTAAGTATTTTAGTATCTTTGAACTTCTGTGGTGACGATGGTTACAAATGTCAGGGTGCTGTACCTAAGTATTTATTTATTTATTTATCTTAATCCCTCCCAAAGTGCAGGAATCCCGTGCCCAACAGTGGACTTTAATGGGCTGGAGAGAGAGAGAGAGAGAGAGAGAGAGAGAGAGAGAGAGTAATACCTTTATGGTGCAAATAGACCCTTATTTGTGAATGGATCCAGTATCAAAACTCGGTAACACTGTTTGTCAACAAGTATTTTGTGATTGAAGGCATTCGTGCGTGTGCCTTAGTTAAAGGGCATGGTTCAAAGGGATGGTAATTGGGATGTTTATTACATTATTTACGAGAATTTAGGTAGTAATTTGACAATCATAAACGTAAAATATACCTACCCGTTAGGTGACAGGGTAAAAATACAAGTGTCACGTCATTATTTTTTTCTTGGTGTATTTTACGCTTAGGAAGTCGCTGGCAACAGCTAGTAATATATAAAAAATTAAGACACCATATACATAAAATATATGGATAAAAAATGCTACTGAAAGAGACTTGTAGCATGTACGACGAAATACAATATGGGATAATTTTAGTAGCATGCTAAAATTGTGACCTCGGTTAGCTTTATGAGTAGCAAAAAATTTGTACCGGAATAATAATTTATTACTCTTTGTTTGTATAAATGTGCTACATATACCATAATGTTATTAAATTAAAAGTTAATGTGTTTATTTTTGTTGAAAAAACACGTTTTGTATTTCAGTGTACGAGAATATGATACATAATTTTAATTATAAGATTTTTAATTTAAATTGCCTATCATGGTTAGAGCTAGGATAATGAAATAAATAAGCAGATGGGATATTGACGGGCTTCGTGGTCTGGTGGTTATGTAACGGACTGTCGTTCACGAGATCGCTTGTTCAATTCTCACAAGAGACAATAATTTGTGTAATATTTATATTCATACAAATGTTTGTACTATGTCTGGGTGTTTACTATGTGTTATAAGTAGATATGTATTTACAAAATAAAAGCAATGTGGTATATCCGTATTCTAGTACCCATAACACAAGCAGAAAACTTAACTTGCGACCGGAGGACGTTATGTGAAATGAAAAAATGAAATGAAAAATTTAAAAAAAATAACGTTTTATTTAGTAGATCTTTAAGTCATAAATAAAAAGTAAAAAATAAATAAAAATCTTTAATTCTGATACTAAATGAATTTAAACAAAAAACTGCTTTTTATAAAATCTAAATTTCTGAACGTATGCGACAACTTTCATAAAAAATTTATTTGCTAACGTTACACTGTTAGCCAATAAATTGACAAAATGTTGGACTATTATCACACAACAATTAACTCGAAATGTGAGCCTCGGTACTCGTCTACATGTACTGTCACGGTCACGCATGCTGTTCACGTCACATTATACTTAGAATACTAAGAGGACTAAGAAATATCACTACGAGAGGGTTGTTCTTCAATAACATACTACAACCCCCACTCTTTCTAACTATCCTTCTCAGGCCCATTAACGTCCCACAGTTGGGCACAGACCTCGCTTGCCACGCTGACCCGTGGCACTTATTTTTGAGGTTTCCGTCTATCATAAAGGATGTGGTCTGTGTACAATACCCTTTCTTAGCTTTCTTTTACAGCACCTTGGGAGGAAAAGGGGTGATGACCGTTGTATTCTTAATCCGTTACCATACGGACATAGGTATATATTTAAAAATCTTTAAAGTTATAAACTTTTCGTGCTGTTAGTAACTATTTTGTGGTTAGTTAGATTTGAATTGACTTCAAAAGGAGATTAATATGACATTTTGTTCGCATATCGGATATCAAATAGGTCTGTAAATCGGGTCAACATATTCTATTTTTACATGCCTGGGTCAAATAGGGCTAGTTGCAATTGAAACTGTGGAGAACAGGTAATCTTTATCTTATATATAAAATTCACGTGTCACAGTGTTAGTTACCGTACTCCTCCGAAACGGCTTGACCGATTTTTATGAAATTTTACATGCGTATTCAGAGGGTCTGAGAATCGGCCAACATCTATTTATCCAACCTTTTTTTTAATTTTAGTATGGCAAAACAACGTTTGCCGGGACAGCTAGTCTAATATATAAAAAAATACGTGTCACAGTATTAGTTACCGTACTCCTCCGAAACGGCTTGACCGATTTTTATGAAATTTTACATGCATATTCAGTAGGTCTGAGAATCGGCCAACATCTATTTTTCAAACTTTTTTTTAGTATGGCAAAACAACGTTTGCCGGGACAGCTAGTTATATTATAAATGGGAAAATTTGTGAGTATGGATGTTTTGATGTTTGTTACTTTGACGCAAAAACTACTGAATGTATTTCATTGAAACTTACAATAATGTAGCTTATACATCAGAATAACATATAGGCTACTTTTCATCCCGAAAGAATGTAATGTTCCTGTGGGAAAACCGCGGGCACAGCTAGTTTTAATTTAAACACTATGTTTAATTTAGTTTTTCCTGCTATATCCTTATTAAAAATAGCTTAAATATTAACCTAATCTAAATTTAAAAAGTAATTACATTAACATGAAATAAGGACGGACGCAGGTAATGGATGTTTATTCATGAAATTTTAAGTAATTACTTCGTTTTACGTGACTAACTAAATTGGCGTGCAAATTGTATAGCGAATGTTTTTTATTAACATTTTTTTATTAAGTACTAGCTATTGCCTGCGACTCCATCCGCGTGGAATTTTTTTTCGTAATAAATGTAGCCTATGTCTTTTCTCAGGGTCTAAAGATTGTCTGTGCCAAATTTCATCAAAATCGGTTGAGAGGTTTAAGCGGGAAAACGTAACAGACAGACAGACAGAGTTACTTTCGGATTTAAAATATTAGTAGGGATTAATAAAAAAAAGCAAGAAGAAGAAACAAAAGCAGAAGTAAAGACAGAAGAAAGAAAGAAGTTATGATTGGAAATACCCAAACTTAGAACTGTAGAAACATTGGAAAAAATTACAAGACAATTTTTACAACTATTGAACCGATTTAATTTAAGTGAAATTTAGAAGAAATCCTGTGTACCAAACAGAATTTCTTCTAAATATCACTCGCACGGAGTCGCGGGCATACGCTAGTAAAACTAGTATCTATTTAGTACACCTCTTATATTAAATAGGAATTATCTTTTAGAAATTTCATTTGCTGAAGATATTATTAAAAATATATTTCTGCTCTCAAAATAAGTAATTTCATGTCAATGTACATTCACCTTTAAACCCTCTAATCCTTTAAGCTGACGCCCTTCATTGTCGCTAATATTATAACATTACTCCTAGCTTTTATCTGCGTGACACCTACCTATATTATATTATTTACTTTCATATATTTTAAACCAACTTCCAAATAATGAAGAGATTCTCAATTCGTTGGATTTTTATTTTTTGCGTAACAGTAGTACCTATATCACAAAAACAAACCATCTCATACTAAAAAAACCTCCTGGAATGATTTAATGTGATTTTCTCAGTTTTTAAAAGGGTGTGGTATATTTGGTCCTCGTTGGATTAAGATCTGATAACGAGAATCTCGAGAATGAAAAATGAAAAACCTGCTAAGCCTTTGTCGGTTTAAATAGAGGCGGATTTACCCTAGAGCCATAAGGGGCATGACCTGGGGTGCAGGCTGCGAGGAGTAGCACAAGCCTTCACTTTCAATGTTTTACTCTTTCTCTATTCATTCCTCTTCCTGCAGTCCATTAATGCCGACTGTTGACCACGGGTCTCCTCCACTTTGAAAGGGATTATGGTCTACTGTACCGCGCTGACCGGGCCTGTTGGCACAGGGTTTATTATCGAACTTTCCGTCTCTCACAAAGCCTGTTATCGGTGTACAATATTTCTTAGCTGGCTTTTACAGCACCTTGGGATGGAAAAGGAGTGATAAATAACACTTGTATTCTTAATCCGTCACCACACGAACTACGGACTCTAGCGCAAATTTTTACTTTCCATACTGATTGTATAATTATGAAGACTATTTTGTAAATATATATTTGCTTTTATTATTTATTTAATAACTAGATGTTGCCCGCGACTTCGTACGCGTGAAATTTAGAAATTTAACCTTAACAAACAGAAGTTTACCATACCACTCGATAGACGGCGTTGTCTAGTTCTTTAAAATCGCACTATGGTTTTGGTTACACACATTAACACTTAAGCTCGTCAAGATTTTTAGTTTTTAATTCCGATTTTCGCATTTGTATATTAGTAAGGATGGTACAAAGATAATCTTCAGTCGACATCCTTGCCTGACTTTGCACTGACTATCCTGTCAACATAGAATGATGATGATAAAGTCCTTTGCATAATAAAATACTTGATGCATATATAATTAGGGTACTTACTGGGTTGTGGTGAATGTTTCTTAGTAGACATGATGTTATTCAGCTCATGTCAGCTGTCACATCGCACACACGTGATCATTGAGCAAGCGTGGATTCGCCACACACGATGCCTACGCGTGCGCAGCTTTCGAGCCGAAGAAATTAAAGGGAGAAGCAATCTGTGAACAAAATTTAGATTTTATAGTTTCCTTTTATATTTACGTAGACACAGTTATGCCAGATAGCGGGTACTCGTTCAATCTTAAAGATACGTAAAGCCTGGCTAATTCGTACTTCATAGACTAACAATCCTCCCTGTGGTGACGGATTAAGAATACAAGTGTCACCACTCCATCTCCTCCCAAGGGTGCTGTAAAAGTCAGTTAAGGGATTTTGCACACAGATAACATCCTCTGTGAGAGACGAAAACTCGAAACTAAACCCTGTGCCAACACGCCTGGTCAGAGCGGCACACTAGACCATAATCCCTCCAAAGTGAAGTAGGCCCGTGGGACGTGAATGGGCTGGAGAGAGAGGAGGAGTAGACTAACAATGTTTCATCATCATCATCATCATTATACTTGTCATTATCATCATTGTACTTGTAATAATAGTTTATAAGTTCAATTTTGTTATTCCTCTTTTTGTACAATAAAGAGTTTATCTATCTATCTATCGTCATAACATCACGCCTTTGTCCCATGGGGGTAGGCAGAGATTATAGAGCGCCATCTGTTACGATCCAAACATACTTCCTTGGCTTCATCCACACCCATACATCTGGTGATACATGCTCGACGGTTGTAAGTGCTACGCACTTGCCCCTTTTGCTATTGATATATTGATGATATTAACGTATAAGCGTTTATCAGACACACAGATATATTTCGCGCTTCAAGTCGGTATTTAAAGTATCTTTATGTAATATATGCGATAAGACCGCCAGTTATAATACATGACTTATTATAATTTATATATGAATTGCTATGGTGTACAATAAAGTGTATTCTATTGTATCTATAAGTAGTATAATTTTCCTTAAGTAGTATTTGAAATATCAAATATATGAATATTTAATATGAATCATTTGAACTTTATTCAATCAAATATCACAGTAGCTTGTATCTTGTAATAAATGTGGGCCAATATAGGTCAAAAGCAATATAATATTCAAACAGCCGTTTACAGCAATGAAAATTAACATGACTCGTCAGTCGTATTATTACAAAGTTTTCTTTGATTAAAATTTGTACCTTTCACGTACCTACTTACTTTCTTAGAATTACTATTCTTTCTCTCTGACTCCCTCCATCCTATCAATTAACCCACTGTTGGGCACGGGTTTCCTCCAATTTGGAAACGGGCCTACTTCACTTTGGAGGGATTATGGTCTAGTGTGCCGCGCTGACTAGGCGTGTTGGTTAAGGGTTTATTGGTGCCAATTCTACGGGCACAGCTAAAATTAACTTAACTAAAAAATTAAAACAACTATTGCTGTTTAAATAAAACTACTTTTTACGGATTTAGTCGCGCAAGTGTTAGAAAATATTAAACTATTGGGGTATTTTGTAAATTGTAAGTTTTTAATTTTTGTAGAGGTACAATACCATTTTTATGTTTGTGGTTTCAAAACGATTTTCCATCTCTCACAGAAGATGATATCTGTGTACAATATCCCTTAGCTGGCTTTTACAGCACCCTGAGAAGGAAAATGGGTTTTACAACCCCGTTATACTCCAAAAAACGACCAATAGAATAAGATGACGAGTTTTTGTTGTTGTAGAATTAACCATGCATAGACAGAAATTTTCAGCTTTCTAGTTATCACAGTTCCAAAGATAGAGCCAGGTAACAGATGAACGGAGAGATTGCGAAAAAGAAATGGGAGTAAAACTTGTATTAAACCTTCGCCACATGGATAAACAGATACTAATTTTAATTAAATAAAACAGAGTTACAAATAGGTTTGCAAATAAAGGGAGGCGTAATTCTACAGCTGACAGTTAAAGTGTCCAAACAGAGAAATTTGGTAGCTAATTAAATACATTATACATACCTTGTCTTGCTTATAGTTAGACATACGGGTTAACGTCGACTTTCATTGTACTGATTATCTGATTGGGTATTTAAATCTGTATTTTTAACCGACTTCAAAAAAGGAAGAAGTTCTCAATTCGTCTGTATGAATTTTTTTTATTTGTTACCTCATAACTTTTACCTGGGAAAAACGATTTTAATAATTCTTTTTTTATTTCAAAGCTGGTGGTTCCCGTGTGGTCTCTTTGGCACCAGGTCAGGATCTAATGGTTATCAGTAATAGGGTCCCTTTTACCTTTTCTATCCAAAACAAAAGAAAAAAAAACAAATAGCAATCTCCTTGTAAAGTCGAATAAATTGACGAGCCTTGTGGTCGAGTGATTCATGTAACGGTGATCCATTCACGAAGTTGCAGGTTCGATTCCTGCACGGGACAATCATTTTTGTGATATTTATAAATGGCAAACAAATACTTGTACAGGCAGTCCTCGTACTTACGGCATGTTAGGTTCTCGAAATACGCGACGTAAGTCGAAACTACGTAAGTCGATACATATTTTTTCATTATGTCAAAGATGTGAAAAAAACTAATGTATTACGTCTTGATTGTCACGCGATTGAAACGCGATCACAAACATTAAAACTTCAAAATACCATCTCTACGCAGACGACTTGCAGATCTATCGGCATTTTGCAACTTGACGACTCTGGGGGGGCTGTGTCTGCCATCAATAATGACCTCAGAAACATTTGCAAGTGGGCCAAATCGTTTGGCCTCCTGGTGAATCCTACTAAATCACAAGCTCTCATTGTTGGTGGCAGATACATGTGCAATGCTCTTGACACGAACACACTGGTACCTATTCTAGGTGCACAACTATCCTTAACTTAACTAAAAAATTTAAATTGGTAGTGTCAATATAGCTATTACTTACTATTTCGTTGTACACATTTATATTAATTAAAGTCGTTAGTCTATAATACACAGTTTTTAAAATAACAAAGTTCCGTTTACATTGCCGAATTGTGATAATGACGATATCAATTTAAATTTTTTAGTTAAGTTTAGTTGTGCGCTCAGAATCGGCACCACTATCACCTGTTATCTATGATAATATCCCTATAGCTTTTTCCAAGTGTGCCAAAAACCTATGTGTTCTTATAGATCACAATCTATCTTGGGCGAAGCACGTTGCAGAGGTAAGCAGGAGAGTGTTCTGTTCTTTTCGCTCTCTTAGGCGTCTCCAGCATTTCTCACCATTTCAAACAAAAATTACTCTTGCAAAAGCTCTATTACTTCCTCTTCTTGACTACACCGATGTTTGCTATATTGACGCAACTGAGGAGCTTTCGAATAAACTGGAACGCTTGCAGAATTTATGCATTCGTTTCATATTTGGCCTCAGAAAGTATGACCATGTGTCGCCTTTTCGGTCACAATTAGAATGGCTGCCCATCCGGCGGCGTCGTGATTCTCACACTCTCTGTCTGCTCTATACTATTCTTCACAATTCTAATACTCCTGATTATCTTCGTGAACGCTTTGAATATTTAGTACCTAGGGACAAACCTTGTCGCACTACTGTCTCTCTTCTTCTCAAAATCCCATCTCATACTTCCAGCCGTTATGGTGACTCTTTTACTGTCCGTGCAATTCGTTTGTGGAATTCTCTGCCGCATTCGATACGAGCTAGCAAATCTCTTTACATATTTAAAAGACGAATTAAGAACCATTTCCTGTCCTTGCCATAAGTAGATATTATATTTATGTATTGTGTATGTAGTATAGAAACTTTATTTAAAATATATATTTAATTAGGTGTGTAAATATTAGTGTTTATGTATTGATATGGTAGAAATAAGTAAATTGTATCAATTAAGTAATAGTAAATTAAGTAATCTTTCTTTCTTTCTTTCTTTCTTTCTTTCTTTCATTAGTGGTAAATATTTGTAGTTAGCTTTGTTTTTGTTTATTGTTGTACATTACGTGCCCATCTTCCTCAAATTACTTAATAATAAGGTTTGCTGGAAGAAAATTCAATAGTGAATTAAGCTCGCCTGTGTACATTAGATTTAAATTTGAAACTTTGTAAATATACTTTATACTTATGTACAATAAAGAATAAGAATAAGAATAATAAGAATTGAATTAAGCTCGCCTGTGTACATTAGATTTAAATTTCAAACATTGTAAATATACTTTATATGTACAATAAAGAATAACAATAAGACTAATAAGAATTGTCCGTTGTCCATGAACTAACTGAACCAAACTTAAAGAGTCAATAACAAGTCAATTCACCTATGCGGAAATTGAAACAATTGACGTGTGCTTGAGGAATAGTGTCAAAACAATGTTCGACGTAACTTGAAACGACGTAAATCGAAACGACGTAAGTCGAGCACTGCCTGTACTGCGTCTGAGTGTTTTTTCTTATGTATTAGTAGCTATTGCCTGCAACTTCGCACGCGTGGAATTCAGAAACTGAGCTTTGACAAATTATACAAAAAACCATCCTTTGAATCACTTTAACTATTAAAAAATCCGCATCAAAATCCGTTGCGTAGTTCTGAAGATATAAGCTCACATGAGGAGAACCATACAAACATAACGACTTTGTTTTATAATAAGTAAAAATAAGTATATATTTATAAAATTATAGTACCTATATGTAGTCTATCCGTATTCCGATACTCATAAATATAACACAAGCACATAAGCTTAGCGAATGTAAATTAAAGTTAAATAAAAATGCGAACATTTTTCCCCTTAAGTTAATTAAAATCTCTTGGTTCTTGCAACTCTTTGCAGATCTTATATAAATAATATCTTAGACAAAGAATAGCACAAGATGGCTTAATTTAAGACAAGAAATACAAGGATATCTTGTTAACCAGTCGTCTGTATTATCTGAACAAACAATGCCTTTGTAATTGATAAGTAATTATCTTTCTTACAAGTCTTAGCTGCTTTTGATTACCCGTTAATTAAAATTTAAAAATGTTTTTGAATTTTGCATGCTAAATACAGAGAAATATAATTGTATTAATTCTACGCGTACAACTAAATAAAAAATTATAGTTTCAATAACACAATTTGACAATGTTAATTATGTGTATAAAATTTCATTTAAATTACTGTAATAGCTTTGTGTTAGTGAGCTTGAGAGAGTGTGTATGTATGTCATTTTAGTATACACACATAGACATACACACAGAGACACACTCTCTCTCTCTCTCCCAAGCACACACACACATGAATTTTTTGCTACCTACTATCACAGAATTCACGCAAGAATACGTGCTAAAATTACCTTTCGTATTTATTGTACCGGACCGAGCTGTACAACATGTGACCCATTTATTTACACAGTCATTTGTAAGTCCCTAAAATTTAATTAAAAGCAAAGTTTTCGAGCCTTAATTGCCACTATGCTGCGAATTTGGTTTATTTGTTTAAATATTTTTTGTAGATTCTGTTTTGGAACATAACATAGATTTTGCGTAGTACCTATACGAATAAATGCTAAAAATAATGTGCTTAATATTACAGTTTCATTTATTGTAGTATGTATAATAAATACAATAGGCCAATAGAAAGCTTCTTTCAACCAACGAATAGTGCGAGAGAAACTGTGAGCCTGACTGCAAGCGTCTTTTTGTAAGGTTAAACGTCATTATTTTATGGTAATTATGATTACCCTATTTATGTATTTTGGATATTTGGTAACTAATATTGTTTATTTTGATATGATATGTTGTTTGAAGTAATCCGTTAAACATTGTATTTGTTTTTTTTTGTCCAGAATGACCTCATGAGGCATGATGGGGTATTGGGGGTGGGGTATGATGGGGTATTGAGGCAAGATGCGGTTACGAGTCTGGATTCATTTAATTTTTGTAATATAAATCTTTTTGTATTACTTTTTTTTGTTAAAATCATGGTATTTACCTACAAGAAAAAACCAGAAGAGGAGAATGGTCGTTAGATTCTATAACAATGGCTGTTGATAAAGTTTTGAGCAAAGCCAAGAACACTGCTTTTGCATGCGCAGTGCCTCAGACTACTTTAGAGCGATATGTTAAGAAAATGAAGGAAGGGGGTTAAGTTACGGTTAGTTTACTTTTTTGCCCCAAAAAAATCTGTATATACACCTAAAGAAGAAGGTGGAATAGAAGCATATCTGAAATATATGAAAGAGAGTCTGTTTGGACTAACAACAATCGAACTACAGCTCTGTGAGTGTTGCTCTCACAACGCTTGTGCTGGCGTAGACGGACTGGATAGTGAAAATCGCAAGAAAATACACATTTGTTTATTTTGTGAGAACGACTAGCCTTCCCATCATGCCCCGATTTCATTACCCCATCATACCCCTTAGTATGGGGCAAGATGGTTTTTCATAATGTATTTATTAATTACAAATGATTGAAAAATGTGTTAAGTTGATACTCCAAAAACTATACCAAATCATAGTTAGATAAATGAGGTAACATGCCATAAATTAATGAGAGTAATAAACATACTGATTATGCTGTATTTTTACGATTTCCCTTAGCTACCCCATCATGCCCCCCTTCCCTTAAAATACCTAAATAAATATACACGGACATTTCACACAACGTCCTCTGGTCCCAAGCGAAGCTTATATGCTTGTTATGGGTACCAGAATACAGATAGAATACCTATTCTACTTTTCTTTCTCTCTCCCCAGACAGTGGGGTGTTTGGTTAGAAACATTTCTGACCCGCCAAGTAAAAAGGGTTTATTGGGAAGAGCCAGCTATCTCATAGCTGGCTTTTACAGCACCCTGGAAAGGAAATGGGGTGGTGACACTTGTATTCTTAATCCGTTACCACACGGTCAGTCTCATAACCCTTTCATAAAAAGTTATTACTTCATAATTACCTTTTTAAATCCCCTTCGCGGTTAAACGAGACTAAAATAAATTAATTATTATAATATAAAAATAAATTATTAAAAATTAAAAGAATTATTTATTCAGGAGTTCTTGAAAATTATTCAACAGTACAAAATGTTTTATATGAATCATTTCAACTTTATTTAATCTAATACCACTGCGGCCGGCCACTTGTAACGAACGAGGGATATTTAGGTCAAATATAATTCACCTTTTCAAATATACCTTTTTATAAATTAATTTGACTGGTATATATAGTATTTACTTTAGTTACCTGAGGGCTTGGGTATATCTATTACTATATTAATATTACTAGCTTGTGGCCGCTACTCCATACGCGTAGAATTTTAGATCCCCATATATTTTATCACCGTTTAAACCTTCCCTGGTCTTTCATGAATGTTTCAAAACCAAAATCAACAAAAGCGGCCCAGCCGTTTTCAAGGATTTTTATAAAGCTGAAGAGTTTTTTTGTTGGTACGCGCTTATCTCAGGAACTATTGATTCGAAATGCTAAATTTTTTTGGTTTGAAATTTCCATGGCTATAATTATAACATCACGCTACGACCTATTGGAGCGAATCATCAGTGAAAAATGTTGCAAAAACGGGAAAAATTTTCTAAATTTCGCGAGAAGTCGCGGGTAATGACATTTGTGGGTTTAATAAGTTAATTAAAGTAACTGGCCCGCCATATCATTTGCTTGGAATAGTGACTTTATTTGTGCTCAGAATTCTCTTCGTTGGAGGCGATCTGGGACCTATAATAGTTTCTTTGGGTAGAATAATGAGCGGAACAAGACCGCACGTTATGGCATTTCATGGGGGAGGCCTGTGTCCAACAGACAACGGAGAAAGGCTGATGGAATGAATGAATGGATGGCTAAAATAATATAGACTAATAATATAGACTGTTCATGTGGTGACAAGTTAAGAATACAAACATTTTGCTTCTCAGAGTGCTATACATGTCAACTAAAGAATATTGTACACAGTTACTCTTCTATGAGAGTTGGTTTTGAAAATAAATCCTATACCAAACACGCTTGGTCGCTTGGATTTTATATTTCTGTGCCCGCATAGTTAGCACGCTTAATTGGCAATGGGCAGGCCACATCGCTCGACGATGTAATGACCATCGGGGATGGAAGGTCCTCGATTGGCGACCACGCACCGTGGAGCGACCCCAAACAAGATGGACTGACGATATCGTTAAGGGCCAAGGGGCGCTGGACCGCGAGTTGTGGCGTTCTATGGGGCAGGCCTATGTTGACCAGTGGACGAAGTAAAATTGATGGAGGGATATTACAGTCACTGTTTTAATTAAATCTACTCAAAAATATTGTCTCGTATTTCCTGACATTATTTTTATCATCATTATTTAAATAGTCGACGAGTTAGCAGTGATATATATCGAGACTTTAAAGTCACATAAATGGCTAAAATCGTCTGAACTCTTATCGATTCTTAATGCAAATTTCACTAATTTAGACAGAATTCCTATTGTTTCGTCTACTTGCAAGTAATAAAATCATAATAATTTTCTTAGTTCAAAAACTAAAAAATAAATTGGTCAAGTGCGAGTCGGACTCGCGCACGAAGGGTTCCGTACCATTATCTATGCAACATAAGGCAACGTTATTAGTATCGAGCAAGAAACGGTAAAAAAATCATGTTTGTTGTATGGGAAAATATTAAATATTTATTTTATTTTATTTTTAGTATTTGTTGTTATAGCGGCAATAGAAATACATCATCTGTGAAAATTTCAACTGTCTAGCTATCACTGTTCTTGAGATACAGCCTGGTGACAGACGGACGGACGGACGGACGGACGGACGGACAGCGAAGTCTCAGTAATAAGGTCCCGTTTTTACCCTTTGGGTACGGAACCCTAAAAAACGCGCTTGAAAATCCTAAATAATTTTTTTAATCATTGCATTGTCATCGCTACTTAATAGTGCGCAAATTTACGGTCCCTTAGGTGGCTCTTACGACACCCTGGGAAAGAAATTGGGCGGTGAAACTTGTGATCTTAATCCGTTACCACACGGATAATTTTATTTAAATAAATAAGTCGCGTTTATGTTACAAAATGTTATTTTCATGACTGTTTTTAGTATTTATGACTCTTTAAAATACTACGCCCTAGTTTATATTCTTCAAAGAGCTATCAAAGCCTCAGGTATCAAAAGATTTACCTGCCACGAATAGTTTCAAAGGATTTGATGCTGTGGCTGTTACACACCATATTTTGTAGGATTTTCAACACGGTCTTTGGTACATAGAGCTGTCAGTACTTTAGAGAATTTTAGCCAGGCTATATTTCAGGTCTTTCCAACTATGCCGTGGGTGTCTAAGAAATACTTATTCAATATCTATACTTAATATTATAAAGCTGAAGTTTTTTTTGAACGCGCTAACCACAGGAACGTCTAGTTCGAATTCAAAATTTCCTTTATGTTGGATAGTTCATTTATAGATGACGGCAATATAACATCACGCTGCGACCTACAGGAGTGAACTATTACTGAAAATTGTTGCAAAAACGAGTAAGATGTTCCAAATTCCATGCGTATTACTCGTAGAAACATTTATCATAATCTACTATATAAAATTTCCATGTCGCAATGTTAGTTACCGAAGTCTCCTCCGAAACGGCTTTACCGATTGATGAAATTATATACGTATTCAGTATGTCTGTGAATCGGCTACTATCCATTTTTCAAACAGACATTTGTATGGCAAAACAACGTTTGCCGGGTCAGCTAGTCTTCTAATATATAAAATTTCCATGTCACAATGTTAGTTACCGTACTCCGTATTTTTCAAACCCCTCCTCCCTCCCTGACATTTGTATGGTTTAAACAACGTTTGCCGGGACAGCTAGTATTATATATAACTAATAAGTCATAAATAAATAAAGTAATTTATTGATTATGTAATCCGCATTTCTATGATGTTTTTAATTGTCATACAAATGTTTGTACTGCGTCCGGGTTTTTACTATGTATTATAAGTATGTATTTACAAAAGAAAAGTAGTTCATGTATTCTATTCGTATTCTGATACCCATAACACAAACATATAAGCTTAGCTTGGGACCAGAGGATGTGAAATGTTAATGATTATTTATTTTATGAATATTTAATATTTTCCAAAACTTACGCGACTCATTTGTTTAAATAAAACTACTTTTTACGGATGTCTCAACCGTGACTGCAAAGTCTCCGAAACGTCGGGCCAAAATTTAAAACAGATATAGGCGTCTAAATCCGTAAAAAGTAGTTTCATGCATATTTATCTAACATACACACACGACATATTTGTTAAAACAAATATAAAAAGGCAGCGTTCATGTGTATACGATATTACGCGTAGTTATTTAAGGGACTAGGCACGTTCTTGCCAAAATATGTGGGACAATACGATATGTAGTATTAATATACAGAGCAATGAACTCACGTATGACTAGCCCTACGCAGACAGATAATTTGGCAAAGCTAAAATAATTGTTGTTCGTTATATTGTGACGACCTTTTTGTGCCGTTGTTATGAAAGGGTTATGTTTATTGGGCGTCATTTCTATGTGTGTGTGTGTGTGTGTGTATGTGTGTGTGTGTGTGTGTATGTGTGTGTATGTGTGTATGTGTGTGTGTGTGTGTGTGTATGTGTGTGTGTGTGTGTGTATGCGTGTGTGTGTACTACCTAATGCCCGCGACTTCAGCCATGCTTGTTTATACTACTAATCAATACAAATATTTTAAAGGTGAAAAATTTACATGTTTGTTTGCTTGAACAAGCTAATCTCAGGAAATACTGGTTTGATTTTAAAAAATCTGTTTGTGTTAGATAGTCCATTTATCGTGAAAGATTTACACTATATAATATCACGACTAAAAAGAGCAAAGCTTTAGTGAAAAATGTTGCAAACACGGGGCAAATAGTCCATATTATTATTCTTCTGGCTTTATATGTATTATTTGTTTTCTAAATTCTACACGAATTAAGTCGCGGGCAACATTTATTAGGCTTCTAAAGGTGTGAATATCTAATATGTAAAATTCTCGTGTCACAATGTTCGTTCCCATACTCCTCCGAAACGGCTTGACCGATTTTTATGAAATTTTACATGCATATTCAGTAGGTCTGAGAATCGAACAACATATATTTTTCAGACCCCTCCCCCTACTGACATTTGTATGGCAAATCAACGTTTGCCGGGTCAGCTAGTTTCATATAAGAATATCGAAAAATATCTTAAACGATCTCAAACAAGCAACAATCAACTTCATAACTTTAAAAAGAAACAATATTACACTAACGTTACTGAAATTCATGGCAATTTACGATAGTGGTATCGCAACAGTAATAGAAAACTCTTGTGTTATACTACAGTTTTATTAGGGTTCCTTACCAAAAGGTAACACCGGACCCTGTTACTGAGAATTCACTGAACATCCGTCTAACTGTCACCAGCCCGTATTTCTGGGACGAAGACAGCTAGAGAGCTGAAAATTTCACAGTTTATAATATAATTATGAATAAATAAATAAATATTTATGGACATTTCACGCAACGTCCTCTGGTCCTAATGTTAGAGATAGATATGTCCGAAATGGTGATACCTAGAGATATAAAACAATTCACAGTTTATGTATATCAGTTGATGCTACAGCAACAACTATCATCCTCCAGCCCTTACCTTCCTATATTTTGGTCTGGGGTCCTGTTATTTTATTTTATTTGGGGTCCATATGAAGAATATATTAAGATAATAACGATAGAGAACCCTTCGTGTATGTACCAACTCGTACTTGACCGGTTTTAATATGAATACAATCTCAGTACGGTCATTAATAAATGATTGGACATTGTTCTTAAATAAATATTTTAAATAAATATTCATGGACATTTCACACAACGTCCTCTGGTCCCAAGCTAAGCTTATTATGCTTGTGTTATGGGTACCAGAATACGGATAGAATACATATACTACTTTTTTTTGTAAATACATACTTATAATACATAGAAACACCCAGACGCAGGACAAACATTTGTATGACAATTAGAAAAAGAACACAAATGATTGTCCCGAGCGGGAATCGAACCCGCGACCTCTTGATCGGCAGTCCGTTACATGAACCACTACACCACGAGGCCCGTCTGTTGGCCCGTTCTTCTAATGATGTACATTAATTGCCTAACGGGAGGTTAAGAATTATGTTTCTATTATTCTTGTGCTAATGGATTTCTTTATCCTTACATATAATGACGGGCCTCGTGGTGGAGTGGTTCATATAACGGACTGCCGATCATGAGGTCTCGGGTTCGATTCCCGGTCAGGAAAATCATTTGTGTGATGTTTTTAATTGTCATACAAATGTTTGTACTTCGTCTGGGTGTTTACTATGTATTATAAGTATGTATTTACAAAAAGAAAAGTAGTAGGTATATGTATTATATCCGTATTCTGGTACCCATAACACAAGCATATAAGCTTAGCTTGGGACCAGGACGTTGTGTGAAATGTCAAAAAAAAAAAAAAAAAATTATAAAAAATTGGTCAAGTGCGAGTCGGACTCGCGCACGAAGGGTTCCGTACCATTATCTATGGAACATAAGGCAACGTTATTAGTATCGAGCAAGAAACGGTAAAAAAATCATGTTTGTTGTATGGGAGCCCCCCTTAAATATTTATTTTATTTTATTTTTAGTGTTTCTTGTTATAGCGGCAATAGAAATACATCATCTGTGAAAATTTCAACTCTCTAGCTATCACCGTTCTTGAGATACAGCCTGGTGACAGACGGACGGACGGACGGACGGACAGCGAAGTCTCAGTAATAGGGTCCCGTTTTTACCCTTTGGGTACGGAACCCTAACAAAGTCGTAATTTTTCTATGTATATCCCTATGTGAGCTTATAACTTCAAAAATACGCAACGGATTTTGATGCGGTTTGTTATAATAGATAGAGTGATTCACGGCAATGGCTGTCTTGTATGATTTGTAAAGGTTTTTTTTATTTACAAATTCCAAGCGTACTAAATAGCAGGCAATAGCTAGTAGTTGAATAAAGGCGAAATAATAATTTAGGGTCATACGCATTCTGTCAGAAATGAATTTCCTGTCGTGGTTTTCCCACATGCCTACAGCATGGAGCTCTGCAAAAAGGGCGTTAAAAGTTTCTTACAGGGTTGCTGACGAGAGAATGACACTACTTGTGTTGCAAACGTCTATAGCCTACTGTAATGGCTTATCACCAGGCGAACTGTAAGCTTGGTTGTCACTCTTTAGTGATAAAAAAAAAATGAAAATATCAGCATATAAATTAAATAAAAAAATTGGTCAAGTGCGAGTCGGACTCGCGCACGAAGGGTTTCGTACCGTTTTTTTTTTTTTTTTTTACATTTTACACAACGTCCTCTGGTCCCAAGCTAAGCTTATATATGCTTGTGTTATGGGTACCAGAATACGGATAGAATACATATACTACTTTTTTTTTTTTTTGTAAATACATACTTATAATACATAGGAACACCCAGACGCAGTACAAACATTTGTATGACAATTAGAAAAATCACACAAATGATTGTCCCGAGCGGGAATCGAACCCGCGACCTCTTGATCGGCAGTTCGTTACCAGAACCACTACACCACGAGGCCCGTCGACCATTATCTATGCAACATAAGGCAACGTTATTAGTATCGAGCAAGAAACGGTAAAAAAATCATGTTTGTTGTATGGGAGCCCCCCTTAAATATTTTATATTTTTTATTTTTAGTATTTGTTGTTATAGCGGCAATAGAAATACATCATCTGTGAAAATTTCAACTCTCTAGCTATCACCGTTCTTGAGATACAGCCTGGTGACAGACGGACGGACGGACGGACAGCGAAGTCTCAGTAATAGGGTCCCGTTTTTACCCTTTGGGTACGGAACCCTAAAAATACGGCAAAGGCCTGTGATGTAATTGACTTTAATCACTGTATCATGATTTTTTGGCTTGACAGGCCTCATGGGTTCGATCCCCACAAAGCACAATTATTGGTGTGATATTTGTAAACGTCGGCGAACGGTGATAACTAGAGATCATTCTCCTTCCCTTATTCTGTTATTTGGAGTCGGTAATATGATTAATATAGTAAAAAAAAACGATACGGAACTCATCGTGTGCGATTAGAACGCGTAATTGACCGGTTTTTTCTACATAATAAGGATATCAGAGTTCCACAAAAATGTTTCTTAGAAATAATAAACTTCTTCAAGACGATTTATGGTAATTTTTCTAATCGTCTTCTCAGACAAGGCTTTATAAGTTTTTATATTTTTACATGAAGAGTAATTTGACCAACAAAAAGGTTCTGTTATGGACTTTCTTGGAAAATATTTGCTTATAAATATTTTACTTGCTGTAAGTTTTATAGAAATAAGTGTGGTGACAGAATCAAAATACAAGTGTTACCACTCACCATTTCCTCTCCAGGATGCTGTAAATGCCAGCTATTATATTGTATACCCAGTATATTGTATAGGTATATTGTTTATAGTTATGCAGGTTAAAATAGAAATTAATATTACACATCAGATGGGATACACCTAAATTGCCCTTAGCTGTAATTCCTCGACAGTTTCCTTAAAGGTTGTCTGGAAGAGATCGCTACCAGCGATAAGACCGCCGCTTGTACATACCTTAAGCTGTACTATTTATTTATTTATTTATTTATTTATTTATTTATTTATTTATTTATTTATTTATTTATTTATTTATTTATTTATTTTTAGGATCACCAACAAATGATACACATACAAAATCACAGTAACAATTATAAATTAGAAACTTGCCATGTGTTCATTCAGTTACAGGCAACCACAGCTAACACAATTTTAAAAATAAGAATAATAAATTTTTTTTTCTAATTTCTAAAAGGAATAAAGATATAATACATGCATTAAGAGTAATTACAAAAATAGTCACCAGAAACAATAAAAAACTTCACCCCAACAATAAAATCACAGAAAGAATAAACCAAAAGAAAAAAAATTAGGTACCAAGACATTAAAGAATAAGAAATTATTCAGAATCCCGGCTCAAGATATTCAGTGAATCTTTTCTTCACTGCTGCCAATCTATCATTAAAAATATCCAAGTTCAATATGTGTGTGAGATCATTATAAGACTTAAGCATTCTTGTTAAAGGCGCGTTAAGACCGATGTTAGTTCTATATCTACTTAAGGTGAACAGTTTGTAGACACTTGAGCGTGGTAACCTGTTAGGGACCGTTATATAAATGTTTGCCATCAATTCAGGACAGTCTATATTATTTCTAAACATATTGTAAAGAAAGGAAAGATCAAGAATCCTGCGCCTATTGTTGAGTGAAATCATGTTAAAGTGTCCAAGGCGAGCGCTATAAGAATTTAGAGAGTGATGCAATTTCATATTAAACGCAAGCTGACCAAGAAATCTTCTCTGAACTCGTTCTATCCTGTCCCTATGGACCTGGTAGTGAGGTGACCATACTTGTGAGCAGTACTCCAGGGTACTGCGCACCAATGTATTAAAGAGGATGATTTTAGTTGCTGGACGCGTAAACCATTTGGTATTTCTGCCTATAAACCCACCCATCTTGGAAGCAGTTAATATAATTCTATCTAAGTGTGCATTAAATGAGAGCTTACTGTCGACCAAAACTCCCAAGTCACGAATGACATCAACTCGTTTGATTAATTGGCTATTTATGGCATAGGCCCCTTGTATTTTTGTTTTATTTTTGGTAACTGTAATACAATAACACTTATCAGCATTCAGAAACAACTTATTTCTTTCACACCATCCAACCAAGCGGTCAATATCATCCTGAACTGATTTGCAATCCTGTAGGCTATTAATAGGTTTCATAATTTTAAGATCATCTGCAAATAGATAAAAATTTGTATTGTGAAAACACTCCGAGATAGAATTAATGAGAAATAGAAATAAAAGGGGCCCCAGATGTGAGCCCTGGGGCACACCTGAAGTGACATCAAATTTAGAGGACTTGCTTCCATCAACCGCAACATAGAAACTACGATTTGCCAGATACGATCCAAGCCACGCCAGGACAGACCCACCCACACCCATGCCGTCAAGTTTTGACATTAGAATTGCATGGTCCACCCTGTCGAAGGCCTTGCTAAAGTCCGTGTACACCACATCCACTTGAGTACCCTGATCCAGATATTGCGATACGGTGTTTGTGAATGCAACAAGATTAGTAGTTGTGGATCTTTTTTTAACGAACCCGTGTTGTTGTGTGATTAGGTGTGATTTGAGTAGATTGTTTAAATACGGATGAATTAAAGACTCGAACAATTTTGGTATAACAGACAGAATAGAAATAGGTCGATAGTTTCTGATAATCTTTTTAGGGCCATCTTTGTGAACGGGTACTATCTTAGCAGTTTTCCAGTTTTTAGGAAACTGTCCTCTACGTAATGAATCATTGAACATAAATGTTAATGGAAATGAAAGTTGCTCAGCACATTTAACCAAGAAAATTGGCGGCAGCCCATCCGGACCAGGACCTTTATTACAGTCTAATTTTTTTAATTTATGTAGTACATCTGACTCAGATAGGGTTATATTGTTTAAACTAAGTGCATTGTCAGCAGAAAGATAATTTCCGGAATTTACTGCAGTTACCTGATAATGAGTTCGTTCACTGAATGTGGATGAGAAATACCTAGCGAATAGATTACCGATTTTGGCTGCATCGGTTGCCTTATCATCATCTATATGCATACAGGAGGGTAAATTACTACTACAGTTACGTTTCTGCTTAATATATGTCCAAAAATACCTAGGGTTCTTGCTGATATTCTTTTCTAGATTATCGCAATATTTTTTAAAACACGCCTGCATTAATTGTCTTGTTCTGAATTTTAATAGATCTAAGACGACCCCATCCATTGGATTTTTATATTTTTTAAATCGCAGTCTAATTCGATTCTTTTCCTTAAGGCTTTTAATTAGACCATTGGAATACCAAGAAGGGTAATTGAGATTTTTAGGTTTGCTCATCGGGATAGATTTGGATATCACAGCATTCAAGATATAATAGAATCTGCTCACAATATCGTCAGTATTGCTGTATGAAGAAAATTGGTCAGCCCAGTCAATTCGGTCAAACTCACTAATGATTGTTTCATAATCAGCTCTGTAATAATTATATCTAGGAAGCCAATGTGACCTTAAATTACTGTCAACACTTAGTGATAATTCAAATTCCAATGGTGGGTGGTAGTTATCCACTGACACTAGACTGTCATGAGCTTTTGTTACAGACAGCTGAGACTCAGATGAAAAAACCAAATCAAGAATTCTACACATAAAATTTTGTATGCAGTTAACTTGTTTTAGGTCGTTAATTGCCATAAATTCAGACACCAAATGACAAATTGGACTAGAAGAGCTTATGAGATCAACAACGTTGCTATTTTTGATTTCCCATGTTAGATTAGGCGCGTTAAAATCACCCATACTATATCATATTATGTAGTTTGTCTTCTCTTTGGTGTACAATAAAGAATTTTGTATTGTATTGTATTGTACACAGATGTTATCTTGTATGAGAAACAAGCTTGAAAATAAACCTTGTGCCAGCACGCCTGGTCAGTGCATGATCCCTCCCATAGTGGAGGAGGCCCGTGTTAATATAAGAAATACATACATATGTGTGTATATGGTATAACTATACTAATATTATAAAGCTGGAGAGTTTGTTTGTTTGTTTGTTTGTTTGAACGCGCTAATCTCACGAACTACTATTTCGAATAGAAAAATTATTTCAGTGTTGGATAGTACATTTATTGAGGAACGCTATAGGTTATATAACATCACGCTGCGACTTATAAGTAGCGAAGCATCAGTAAAATCGTGAAATTTTTCCTAAACTCCACGCGTACGAATTCGCGAGCAACAGCTAGTAAAGATAAACCTACGAGCGTTTTTGCAGTATTCAAAGTCAAAGTCAAAGTCAAAATTATTTATTTCAAGTTGACATATTTTACAAGCTCTTTTGAAACGTCAGAAACTAGGTGTCTGTTCCAAACGCGAATCGTATGGAGAAGAACAGACAAGAAACTCCATGGATTTTTTTTAAAATTTATTATTCTACCTTCACGCTATTGTAAGGTAAAAGGTAAATGCTTGCTATATTCAAACATTTATTTTAACGACGGACCGAGTTGGTGTGAGTATATTAACCTAGTTAAGTTATAAAACGGTGTACCAGGATAAAATAGAAACGTAGTATTATTACTTGCCTTTTGTCAGTTTATAACATAGCCTGTATGACAAATATACCGTAATAATAAATTATACACGCGATTATAGACCTGGGGGCCTAAGTCTGCTAATTTTATAAATACGCAACAATGACACGATGGTAATAGCCTGTATATCCACCATAATCAAAGTGTGTTCCGCAGGTTCCACGATACTGCACGCGTTTCGCAAGAATTAAGAAAAAACTTAAATCCCAAAATATTGAAGAAAATTGTTTTATTGTAGGGTGTCATCATCAGTGTGGTGATGGATGATTAAGAATGGAAGCATCATCTGTAAGAGACAGGAAATTTGAAATGAAATTTCTCGCCAACTCGACTGATCAGCGTGGCATAAGTAAATTAGAAACCTTTCAGAAATGTAGGAGGCCGGTGCCCAGCAGTGGGAAATTTATTGAGAAGAAAATGAAGCTTAAGACTTCGTTTCCCTGAATTTCGTTACATACCTAGATATACAAACCACGCTATTTAAAGCATAAATATTTTGAATATCTAAGTAAACACGGACTTCATAAAAAGTATGTAGAACAAAAACAATTGGTATTAATATCAAGAGCGATAAACTCACGTACAAGTAGTTGTACTACAGAGACAGACAATTTGACATTGCCTACAATAATCGTATTTCAATAGTTTTATTTCAAAAGAAGAAGCACAAAGCTTTATAGAAAACAAAATTAAATCGTCCAATAACAAAGAATCTCTCTTCAGCTCTTTAGTGTCCCACTGTTGGACACAGGCCTCCACCTTTGGAGGGGTGGTCTTATGCTTTTCTTATGAGTTTTCCATCTCTCATAGAGGATCTCTCATAGATCTATGTACAATATACCACAACTGGTTTTTACAGCACCCTGTGAGAGATAACGCTGTAGTGACAATTGTATTCTTAATCCAATTCTTGTCCGAATGCAGACCTACAGTATATTTCAATTAAAAAATTGACAGTATATTGCGGGTTGGATTCCCGCACGGGACAATCGTTTGTGTGATATTTATTAATGACATAGGTACAAATGTTTGAACAGCGTCTGACTGTTTACTATCTATTTTATGTACATATTTACAAAAGAAAAGTAGTACCCTTATCACAAGCATATAATCTTAGCTTGGGGCCAGAGATGGTTGTGTAAAAAGTACATGATTAATTATTTATATCCAAAATAAATACTTAGATTTTGATTTATTTTGAGTTAGATGAAAATGTGTGTATTTGGCTTCGATATCAAATTGCATTGGTTTAGTAAGATTGATATAATTACGTTCCAAGAGACCAAATAAATATTTAATATCAATTTCACTGGGTACCTTTACGAGTTTCTTAGAAAATAAACGTGATAGACAAATAAAGGATCATCCTATGAGATTTTCAATATCTAATTTGGTACAGAACCACACAACTGATAAAAAGTATATAAAAACGTTGAATTTTGTTATAAATAAAGTAAACATACAAATTTTTTTCTATACTAATATTATGAAGCTGAAGAGTCTGTTTGTTTTAGACGCGCAAATCTCAGGAACCACAAGTCCGATTTGAAAAATTCTTTTAGTGTTGAATAGTACATTTATTGAGGAAGGCTATAGGCTATATAACATTATGCTGCAATCAATAGGGGCGAAGCAGTAGTGAAAAATGTTGCAAGATCGGGGAAAATTTTCCTAATTCCACGCGTACTATACGGAGTCACGACCAACAGCTAGTATTGAATAAAAAAGGCCAAATACAAAATAAATTTAATCTGCACAATTATTAGTACTAATTCTACGTGTACAACTATACTAAACTTAACTAAACAATGAAAACAACTGTGACGTATTTTGATTAATTGGCTATTTTGTTGTGCACATAATATTAATTAATTAAAATCTATAGTACACAGATTTTCTAATAAAGGTTATGTTAACTAACGTTACCGAATTATGTTATTCACACTATCAACTTTCATTTTTTCGTTAAGTTATGTTTAGTTGTCTTGTAATTTCGGTACGATAATTATCATAAATATATCGGCACGATCGACGGTCGTAGAGAGCAGCGCAAAAGTTTTATTGAGAAGGGTTCTTCAGAACGGAACTCCATAAGTAAAATAAAATAAATACCTATCATCTGTGAACTATCATGAAAAATATAAGTACAAATTACATAGAAAAATAGTAAAACTTTCTATTGTTATGGTTGTCAAAGCTGTATTGATAAAATATGTTTTGATAACAACACAAAAGAGCTGTGTAAAGTAGTTACAAACTCGACAAAAATATCAAAAAAATTGCGTCACGTTCTCGAGAAATCGTGGCAGTTTCTTTTCATTAGAAATTCCTATATTCTAAAACTAGCTGTCGCCCGCGACTTCGTACCCGTAGAATTAAGAAAAGTTTCTCCGTTTTTGCAACATTTTCACTAATGCTTCGTTCCTATTGGTCGCAGCGTAATGTTGTATAGCCTATAGCCTTTCTCGATAAATGAATTATCCAACACAAAAGGAATTTTTCAATTCGAACCAGTAATTCCTGAGATAAGCGCTTTCAAACTAACAATCTTCTCAGCTTTATAATATTTGTATATATTAGTATAAATATTCTCTGAAATTCCTCCATCATGGATCTACTATCAGATACATAAAACGATGCGCGATGTTTCATTTCATAAACAAGATTAAATTCCTTGACTTACTCTAGGCTGTACTCAATTCATTCTGTGAACGTTTCGCATATATTATTCTTTCAGTTTAGAGGCGCAAATAATATTCTCAAGACATGTTATTATAGCTTTATTTTAATATAATATAAAAACATAACTCTATACAGATTATTTGTTATGCTATAGTTCTACCAGCATTGCCATTAGAGATAACTTGCAATGATAAATACGGCTACGAAATTCAAGGAATTTCTATCATCATCAAACTATCACGTCTTTTCGTCTAGGTGTAGACAATAGACAGATAGGCCAAATCTGACGCGTCTAAAACTTAACATAACTAAAATTAAAACAACTATGTATGTAGTATTTTGTTTAATTTTTATATTAAGTAATGAAAATGGTTTGTCTTTAATACACAGATTGTATAATAAGAAGATAATAAGAAAGTAAATAAAGATACTCGTAAGTAAAGAAGAAAGGATTATAATAATAATTTAATTTAATATTGCTGAATTGTCTAATGAACACTATAACTATTAATGCTACAACGGGAATTACCAATTTGATGACATTTTAGTTAAGTATAGCTTATGGTGCATCAGAATTACTACCATTGTTTATGAAAATTTAGAATTGCTTATTTCGGATTGCAATGGGAAAATACGAATGTTCTGAAAAAGTCAAAACAAAATTGTCGCCCTTTATACACGCAATATATATTTTTTTTATCGTGCGTGATAGCGTGCTCGTTTTTGAGTCATTCGTCATATTTCATTACACGCTCCCGCAAAATAAATTATTATAAAACTTAAGAGGGTACTGTACTCCTCATTTAGGTATTTGCCTCAGGTATTGCTATCCCTATTTCCGAGCGCCGCGCTGAAAGGTACAAATATAGACGAAGCGGATTTTACCTACAAATTCTTTGAAAAAAGACGTTTCGTACTTCCGTTTTTTTTCGCGAAAGTTAAACCGATTTTAATAGTCTTTACGTTATATTATAGATAAAGAGTATATCTATGCTTCTATCTCTTTCTTTTGTGGTAAAACTTTACCAAATTTGTGTGATAGACGCTGCAACTTTATCTAAAGAAACCCGAAAAAAGTGGGTTTTTCGTATCGTCATATTTCTTTTAGTTATTATGTTTTGAAAAAAAGAAAATTTGGTAAAGTTTTACCACAAAAGAAAGTGATCGAAGCATAGATATACTCTTTATCTATAATATAACGCAAAAACTATTAAAATCGGTTTAACTTTCGCGAAGAAAAAACGGAAGTACGATACCCATACTTTTGTATGGAGCATAATTTGGTATCGTGCCGTCTTAAGTAGGATTCAGACCACACACTTAGTTAACTAAAACTATCAAGGTGACAAGTTTGCTTGCACATCCTCTCCAGCCATCTTCCAACTGTTGATCGTCCCACTGTTGGGCACAGGCCTCCTCCACTTTGGAGCGATTATGGTCTACTGCGCCGCGCTGACCAGGCGTGTTGGCACAGGGTTTATTTTCGAGTTTTCCGTCTCTCACAGAGGATGTTATCTGTGTGCAATATCCCTTAGCTGACTTTTACAGCACCCTTCTCCTCCTGGAGATGGAGTGGTGACACTTGTATTCTTAATCCGTCACCACACAGTGTCGGTTCGGTTCTTTATAAGTGTTTAAATTTCCAATCAGTAGAATGAAAATTACGTTTAAATAACATAAAACTACCTACTAAGGTGACAAGCTTGCTTGATCAAGTTACAATCTATATTAACTTTTTAAATCCGAATAGTTTGTTTGTTTGTTTGAATACGCTAATCTAAGGAACCGCTAGTCTGATTTTAAAATTTCTTTCATATTTGGATAGTACATTTATTGAGGAAGGCTTTAGACTATATAACATCACGCTGCGACTAAAAGGAGCGAAACATTAGTGATTCATAAAAACCGGTCAAGTACGAACTGGAATTGCACAAGTAGCGTTCTATGCCATTATAATCATAATATATTCGACCCCAAACAACGAGACTAAGGCAAGAGAATGAAGATAATGTTGTTGGAGCATCAACTGATGTATACAAATAGTGAAACATAACTATCACCGTTCCATAGATACAGCCTTGTGACAAACGGATATACGGACGGAGAGCGTAGTTATATGGTCCCATTTTACCTTTAGGTATGAAACCTTAAAAATTTGCACTAATAATGAATTAAATTGAAGACATAATTATGTAATTAATACTAATTCAATATTTTTTTCTGTTATGGTACTTAAATTAAACCGCAATTCGCGTGCCACGTTACGAGTAACTACCGCTTGGTATGCTACTAACTTACTAAGCACATTAAACTGATAAATGAGCTTATTTCATGGCATATTAATTCAACTAGAACAAGTACGATTTTCGTTAGAAATAAGGAAAAAATATAATTATGAAAAGTAAATGGCGCAATGCTTGGTTTTAAAATACCAAATGGTAAAACAGGTCTCTATTATTGAGACTTCGCTGTCTGCGGTAATTTAAGTACTATTAGGTTTCTCGAACTTAAGAACTGTGGCTGGCAATGGTTATTAACACGCTTTTATATAAGTTCGGTATGTATCTATCAATGTATTAATCTATATAACGGAATCTTTGAACGCGATTTTCACCCACTTGCGATAGTCGGATTGAGTTGAAATTCTGCATACATATCAAAGACCGATGACAATGCAATAATTTAAAATATATTCTGAATTTTCAAGCGTGTTTTTTAGTTTTTGAACTAAGTAAATTATTATAAAACAAAGAAGGGCTTCGTGGTCGAGTGGCTTATGTAACGGACTGCCGTTCACGAGGTCGCGAGTTCGATTCCCGCTCAGGACAATCTTTTTTTTATCTTTATAAATATCATGCAAATATCTGTTCTGCGTCTGGGTGTTTCTATGTATTATATTAGTAAGTATTTACAAAAAAAAGTAGTATATGTAGTATATCCGTATTCTGGTACTCATAACACAAGCATGTAAGCTTAGGAACAGAGGACGTTGTGTGAAATGTCCATGAATATAAAAAACTCGTTATTTTTGTACGTATATCCCTATGTGAGCTTATATCTTAAAAACTACATAACGGATGCTGATGCATTCTTTTTTGCTAGATAGAGTGGTTCAAGTGGATGGTCTTTTGCACCATTTGTTAGGGGTTTCGTTGTTAAATTCCACGCGTATGAAGTTATGAGCAACAGCTAGTTTTTTCTATTTAATTAATTATGCTATCGTTAGCATCCATTCACCATCAACCATTCTCCATCCACTGATGGTAATGGGCCTCCAGGACACCACCACGCGCGATCCAGCTCTAATGGCATCTAGCGGCTCTTGAGACATTTGACGATATGGTCAAATCCACCGTGTTGAAGGCCGGCCATCGTTAGCATATTAAATTTAAATTACTGTTTGTAAATATTATACCCCTACAACTTGTAGACCTTAACTTCTTAATCTCAAAAGCTAACAATAAGCACTTAGTCCCAAGCCTGAAACTTACTAATTAAGCTTAGTTAAACTTTGTGAGTTCAATAAAAGACTTTCTGATTACAGATTAAGTTCGTCGTCATTATCCTTTACTTACTTAAATATAAAAGTGAAAGTGAGTTTGTTTGTTTGTTTGTGACGTTTACACGGAAAATCTACCGAATGCAATTGCACGAAAATTGTTATACAGATAATTTATAGTCCTGGAAGTAAAATAGGCTACATATTATTTAGCTAAAAAATTTGTACGAGATAATAAGCGCAAGTCTATCATGTACTGCTCCAGAGATCCAGCCGGGTGACGGACGGACAGATTGACACCGAAGTCTCAGCAATAGGTTCCCATTTTTCCTTTTGGTACTTACAAAAACCAATTCAATAAGAAGTCCACACAATCAAGTAAATCTTTGACCAACAATTTAATAATGAATCGCATTTTCATGAAACAATTTTACGGTACTGAAATACCCGTGTATCAACTTTCTATTCAATAAAACATGTCGGCAGAAGTGAAATAGAAATGTAATCAATAAAACGCTGCCAAATTCTTCTTCTTCTTCAGATATTGAGATGTGACTCCTTAATATAATGTGAATGATATCGTCCGTGTGGTGACGGATTAAGAATACAAGTGTCACCACCCCATCTCCTTCCAAGGGTGCTGTAAAAGTCAGCTAAGGGATATTGCACACAGATAACATCCTCTGTGAGAGACGGAAAACTCACTTGGTCACCGCGGCACAGTAGACCATAATCCAAAGTGGTGGAGGCCCGTGCCCAACAGTGGGACGTAAATGGGCTGGAGAAAAATGATTTCGTCCGTGTGATGACGGATTAAGAATACAAGTGTCACCACCCCTTTTTCTTCCCATGGTGCTGCTAAAAGCCAGCTATAGGATATTTTACATAGATGACAGAGAACTGTGAGAGATAAAAAACCCTAAAATAAACTTGCGTGGCTTAGTATACCGTAATCCTTCCCAAAGTGTAGGAGACCAATGCCCAACAGTGGGACGTTAAAGGACTGAAGAGACTTACTGATGCTAATTCTATTGCGCCAAAGACTAAATCAAAATTATCTATAACTAGCAGTTGCCCGCGACTTCGTACGCGTGACATTTAAAAAATCAAACCTTAACCAAACAGAAGTTTACTATACTGCTCAATAGATGGCGTTGTACATTTTTTTTAAATGCGTCATAGTTTTGTTACACACATTAACACTTAAACTCATCAAAATTTATATCGTGTCATCATCTGGTTTTGCAATTATAAATTAGTTAGGATTAGGATAAAAACTAACTAAGTATAGCGTAGGTACATGATTTAGCAATTATGTTGTTGACACTTTAAATTTTGCAAACAGAATTATTTACTTTTCATAAAAATTGATTAAGAAATTATATAAATCTAAACAATATAACAAGTTAACAAGTACCGTAAAGCTTCAAAATCACAATCTTTTTTAATTCGTTCCCCTTAATGAATTTGTAGCATCTTTTCATTGAATGAAACCCTTCAAATGAACACAATTATTAACAATGAAAGGTGAAAAACCGCAGCTTACGACGCGCCTCTTACTTAAGTAGGTACCTGGCTTTACGGATTATTTTTATTGTAATCTCAATTATTTGTGAGAGGAAAATTTTTAAAATCCGTCTTGTTATGGAAATAAGATGAGTTAGAATGAGAGGACAGACATGAAAGTTTTAAGAATGAGAGCAGATGGATGTAAGGCCAAATTACCATCATATTATCTGTGCTGTGCTGCGCTACATCGCCTGCGTCCCAGCATACGCCTAGCCTTAGGGTAATGGCACTTGTATTAATCCGTCACTACACGGATACGAATAAATTTCTTTAAATAAGTAACGTTTTTATTGACTTTTTGACTAAAAGAACTGTTACTGACTTTTTAAATATCATCATCATCATTCCATCAAGCGTTTTTCTCAGTGCAGTGTCTATAGAGCACCATTTGCTACGGTCTAAACGCACTCTCTTGGTTTGATTAATACTCATACATCTATTCATACATGCATAAAAATACTAGGTGTATATGTATTTTTATGCCTGTGTATTATGCAACATTATCAGTTTTCAACAAAAATAAATATTAATTAATAATCGCGGACATTTCATAGAGCGTCCTCTGGTCCCAAGCTAAGCTTATATGCTTGTGTTATGGGTACCAGAATACGGATATACTACATATGCTACTTTTTTTTGTAAATACCTACTTATAATACACTAGCTGGCCCGGCAAACGTTGTTTTGCCATACCAAAAAAAAGTAAAAAAAAAAAAATTTACTATAAACCTCACGGAGCCCGAGACCTTTCCAACGAATGCAAAACCGTGGAAATCGGTTTGTGCGTTCTGGAGTTATACCGTCAGGAAGGAAAACCCGACTTATTTTTATATAGTAGAGATAGAAACTCCCAGACGCAGAACAAACATTTATATGACATTTATAAACATCACACAAATGATTGTCCGTGGCAGGTATCGAACCCACGACCTCATGATCGGCAGGATGTATACGAACCACTTAACCACGAAGACGTCAAAAAATATCTACCTACTAGCGGTTACTCGTGACTTAGTGCGTGGGAATTAAAAAAAGAATCCCCTTTTTGCAACATTTTTCATCGATGCTTTGCTCCTATTGGTCGCAGTGTTATGTTATATAGCCTATAACCTTCCTCGATAAATGTACTAACCAACATTAAAAGAATTTTTCAAATCGGACTAGTAGTTCCTGAGATTAGCATGTTCAAACAAACTCTTCAACTTTATATTATTAGCATAGATTATTTATGACAAAAACGTGAACTCAAGTTGTTACAAACATCTATATAAGTTCAAATGGGCAACCTTTATCCTCAAATGTATGGACATTTGACGTAACTTTCGACCTTGTTATCCCTTTTAAGGTTGGAGAGATCAGCTTAACTATACTCCCACTTTATTAGGATTTATAAACTTCATAGAAAGAGAGTTAGTATTATTTAGTCATAAATCTTTACTAATTATAAAAATGTAGACGTTATTTTATAGGTATGTCCCTATGTGAGCTTATATCTTCAAACCTATGAAACGAATTTTGATGCAGGTTTTTTAATAAATAGAGTGATTCAAGAGGATGGATTTTTTGTATAATTTGTTGAAGTTTGGTTTCTAAATCCCAGACGTACGAAATAGCGGGCAACAGCTAGTCTTATTTCTAATCTGATAAAAATCAGTTAAGAGAGAATATGGCTACATCTGTTTTTTCACTTATAATATCTTATAAAACATACTACACTAATAATAAATACTCACACATCATATCTTCCATAATATTACCACATCCAGTAAAACGAAAACATAAAATAATGTATTTTCATTCCTCTTTATATTCACAATAAACACAACAATTTTTATCTAAATAAAACACTTAATTTATCACAAAATACACTATAATTTATAAAATATACACTTATACATTTAAGGGTGCGGTTTTAATTTAAAAATAAGTCTTTATTATAACAAAAAAATCTCGTAGAGTTTGCGTAGACCCGACCGCTACGAGGCTCTGCTACGAACTGACGTAGGCGAAATGGAGGGAAATAGATTTGCGCACAATACGCCGACCAATACGATTTGATGCTTTGAATAGGGCTTATCAAAAGGCTTTGATCTATGACTTCATTGAATTTCTTAAGATTTGTATCGTTAAAATGTGATAGCATTTTATATGGTTACATGTTTATGCATAAATTACAGGAAGTCTGAAAGTGATGCCAGTGACTGAAAAATTGAAGAATGAGCGGATGTCCTGGTATGGACATGTTATGAGACGAGAGGAAAGTAATGCCGTTAGGAGAGTTTTGAGTATAAATGTGGAAGGAAAAAGTCTAGAGGAAGACCTAAGAAAAGATGGATGAACTGTGTGAAAGAGGACATGAAAGAAAGAGGAGTTGACACAGACATGACGGCTAATAGAAGACTATGGAAGAAAAAGACATGTTGCGCCGACCCCAAATAATGGGATAAGGGCAGGAGGATGATGACATGTTTATGCATAGTATTTTTTCAGGATTCTAATACAAGTTTTTGCTTAGTAAAAAATTAAGTCATGATTTTTATATATGTCTCTATGTGAGCTTATATCTTCAAAACTCTGTAACAGAGGAATTGAGTGGTTCAAAAGGATAGTTCATCTACTAATATTATAAAGCTGAAGAGTTTGTTTGTTTCAACGCGCTAATCTCAAAAACTACTGGTTCTAATTGAAAAATTCTTTTTGTGCTAAATAGTTCATTTATCGAGGAAGGCTATACTCTGAAACATTAGGAAAAATGGATAATCACCAAATGTCATAGAAATTATTAAACCCAGGCTCCATGAGTGGCGCGTCGCACTTTATTTATCAAAGTTTCTTTGAATTTCGCATTTGGCCTCAACTGTTATCCGTAATTGAATTCGCTCATGGAACAGTGGCATTAAAAATATTATAATACTATTCCTCGAATGTAAATAAGCTTAATGATTGTGCCATATGTGTGATTAATAGTACATTAAAAAGAAATATGACCATTAGCAACGTTGTTTAGCGAGCCTTGTTATACTTGGTATGAAATTAAAAATGAATTATGCTTAACTAATGTTTCACATTCCGTGTAGTGACGGATTAAGAATACAGATGTCACCACCCCTTTTTCCTTTCAGAAGACCCTTTCAGCCAGCTAAGGGATATTGTACACAGATAACATCCTCCATGAGAGCTGGAAAACTTTAAAATTAACTCTTTGCCAACACGCCTGGTTAGCGTGACATAGTTTACTATGGATAACCATATAGTTAAGGGACTATGGTTTACCATAATCCCTCCCAAAGTGGAGGAGGCCCGTGCCCAACAGTGGGACGTTAATGGACTGGAAAGGAAGGTAGAAAAAGCTCCTGTTATACCATTATCTAACTTTGTTGAGTTAAAGCTCTAACTGCCGCACTCAGAGACATTTAATGGTTACTTAAGGAGCTCTTTAGTATTGATTTAAAAAAGTAAAAGTTAAGTTAAAACTTTTTTAAATCAATACTAAAGAGCTCCTTAAGTAACCATTAAATGTCTCTGAGTGCGGTAGATTAAGGGACCCTAATAAACCGTTATCTGACTCTGAGAGTGAACTTTTTTAAATCAATACTAAAGAGCTCCTTAAGTAACCATTAAATGTCTCTGAGTGCGGCAGTTAGGCTGTAAACCAGCCATTTAAACAAAACAATAAACACAAAAAACAAACATTTTATATTAACAAATCAAATTATGGCGGAAAAAATGACTACCGCAAGCGGGACTTGAACCCACGACCTCGGAATACCGTTCCGATGCTCTTTTCAACTGAGCTTATTGCGGTCGTGCTTGCAACATTCAAATTAACCACCACATTTTTCACTCGGTTGAGTTTATATATTTTTTACGTATTTTTTACGTTTAATTTGATTTGTTAAGTAAAGCATAGCATTTCAATTGCAAAATCAATAAATTACTTTAATCATTTTATATTTATTATTATTCTTTTCATAAACATGATATATTATCCTACTAATTAAATATTATTATTAATGTGAAACTTTGTGAGTATGGATGTTTGGAAGTTTTTTACTCTTTCACGCAAAAACTGCTGAATGGATTCTAATAAAACTTTACAATAATGTAGCTTATACATCAGAATAACATATAGTCTACTTTTTATTCCGAATGAATGCAATGTTCCCGTGGGATGATAAAAAACTAACAGACTTTTTATCCTTTTTACCGCGTGTAACACCGCGGGGCATAAATCTCTCTCCTGCCCATTAACGTCCCACTGTTGGGCATGAGCCTCCTTCACTTGGGGAGTGATTATGGTCTACCAGGCGTGTTGCCACAGGGTTTACTTTCGAGTTTTCCGTCTCTCAAAGAGGATGACATCTGTGTAAAATATACCTTAGCTGGCTTTTACAGCACCCTGGAGAGGAGATGGGGTGGTGACGCTTGTATTCTTAGTCCGTCACCACTCGGCCGGGGCACAGCTAGTGTATAGTAATTCAGTATATAATTTACGAAGATATTTTGTTATCGATGTAATGCTTGATGTATCTTCCGACAACAAACATGGGACGTTTCTGCCAATCAGTTAATGTTGCCTTTGATGGTGTTACCTGTAAAAATAAATTATTTTTACCATTTTGGATATTAAAAATAAATAAATAAAGAAATATTTTTACACAACGTCAAATAACTACAGACTTAAGTGAGAGAAGACATAAAAAAGGAGTTCATGAGAATATGATAGGACAGGTATTCTCTGTAAGAAAAACATGTGCTGTCTCGACTCCAAAATAGTTTGGGATAAGTGCAGGAAGAACTAAGAAGGAGATGAAGAGTGTATGTGATAAGGCAGGTCATTATTGATATTATAAATACGAAAGTAACTCTGTATATCTGTGTGTCGGTCGCTTTTTCCGACATCACTATTCAACTGATTTAAGTATATGAAATTTGGTACAAAGAAAATATAAAGGCTGAGAAAGCATGTGGGCTACTTTTTATAACCAGATGTTATAAAGTGATATCTCACCAGAATTACTTGCAGGTGGCATAGCTAGTAAAACAAAAATAACTAACCTAAAATAATTCCGAAGATATTTTTTTTTTTTTTTTATAATATTGGCTCGCGCTGTTTGCGCAGTTGCCACGAACAAAGGTAGGGAAACAACAGTAATTTTAATAAAAATTTGGATTCGAGAATTTCGAAAGATCAGTAAGATTTTATTAACGGAATAAATAAATAGATGCTATATTTTAATATCATTTTCAGTAATAAAACTACTTAAAGCATTATATATATCGAAGTTATTAGATGCTAGAAGAACAGTAATAGAAGTAGGTAATGGAAAATTCAACGTTTTTAAAGAATTATATATCATACTATTATCACGGTGAGGGCAGGAGAGAAAAATGTGATTCACATCGCCAACATCTAAACCACATTCGCACATATTAGAGGCCACGACTTGAATTTTAGCGAGGTATGCAGGTGTACAAACGTGTCCCAATCTCATACGAATGATACAACAATTCCGAAGATTATTTTTGTAATTTGTTAGGTCACCTTACAAAAACCACGAAGTATAGATACAAGGAGTCCGAACGTAATGTTGAACGAATGGTCTCAATTTAAGGGACAGATTTTTGCCGGTAGAGTGCGCCATTTTTCAAGAAGTACTCGTTTGAACTATTGACACTTGTGGAAAAAAATATTCTGAGAAACGTGGATATAAATATAAGTTTTAGGAAATTTTTCGAGTGCTTTAAACCCAACAATACAGAGAAGGTCAAGAGATATTCTGATATTCTATACTAGCATCGGTACGTCCTGAATACTTGCGCAGCCAGTGGCAGAAACTAGAACTATGATCTGGGTTGATTATTGTGTACACGAAATATTATGGAAAAGCCTATACCGTTCGGACTCCTTGTATCTATACTTCGTGACAAAAACATTGGCCAAAGTAAAATTTGAATAAAACGCCATCTATGTAAATTGTTACCAACCTGATCGCCTTGTAACCTATCCAAGAGGGTTACACAAATAATACCAGCTCTTACTCCTGCCATCCTGGTGTAAGCAGTAAAAGCTGTCGCTTCCATTTCTATATTTTTAACACCCAGTTTAGTTACATTCTTCAAAAATTCAAGTTTGTCAGATTCTGTGTAGTTACAAAAAGGCCCGTCTAAACGTGCTTGACCTGGGAACAAAGTTAAAAAAATATATTTTTATAGTAAAATCTGCTTTAGGCTTCAGTACATTAGGCTGAAAATTATGCACATGCAAATCCCTTATAAATATTGCACTAAAGACTAACGCATATAGATAGGAAATTAATGTATTTGTATTTATTTATGTGTGATATATATATATTTAAATTGTGTGTAGTTTATTGTACTTATTGATATTAAGTGTATTTAAATGTAGTATACTGTACCTGTATTTTATACAAATTTATGTATTTTACTAAGTATAATAATGATATTCCATGTTTCTTTTAAGTTAGTAAAGCACCTACTACAAATATCTCTGCATCACCCAAGGTGGACTGGTAGATAATGCTTTTAGCATTAAGTCTGCCTATGTACTTAATTGTGCTGAAGATTTAAACATATAAATAAATTAAAAAAAATCAGCCTTACCTATGTAAAAGTCATCTGCAGCCATTGTCCCTCCAACAAACGTCCTAAAGCCATCATCATCTGTAGACAAGGAGTGCACTTCTTGGCAGACTCTAAGGTCCGATACTGCAGGGAATTTATTCATTCTTCCTAGTACTGGCTGAAATTGATCAGTTTAAAAATAGAATTGAATTTGATTCTTTAACGACAAGACAACATTAGAGCGATTTTTCACGCCTAAAATCATGGCAGAACTATTAAAATTAGTAAGTAGTGGATTGCACACAACAACAAAGATTTGACGTGCCCTTTGATGGAGTGGTTAGTGGAACGGACTGCCGTCGTTGTTTGTATTCCCACACATGAAAATGATTGCTGCTATGTTTTAATTACGTTTTTGTTTATAGTCCAAGTATTTGTTGCCCATATTATGTACTTAATAACAAAAAATATACTGCATCCGAAAGAATTCGGATGCAGTATATTTATACCAGATTTATACCAGAAGGTATTCATAACACAAGCAAATTTATAAGCTTTGCTTGGAACCAGTGGACGCTGTGTAAATTTTCCACAAAAAAATACTTACCACATTATAAGTCTTCTCCAGCTCCCCATTTAGTCCAAATGACGTAACAACAACTGACCCTGGTGGAACGCCAAGTCCACCAGAAGTACCAATTCTGAATATAAAAGGATCTTTAGCTTTAGCGTAGTGAAGGAGTTTTATGACTTCATGCAGAAGAGTTGTCATTGATGGAATGCCGATACCGTGCTGAAAAGAATACTCACTTCTTTACTTATTAAAAAACAAAGTCGCTATTTTTATATGTATGTCCCTATGTCAGCTTATATCTTCAAAACTACGCAATGGGCTCTGATGCGGTTTTTTTAGTAGATAGAGTGGTTCCAGAGGATGCCTATTTTTAAAGTTTGATACATTTGGATCTCAATATCTTTAAGCGCAGGTGACTCGCGGAAATTATCTAGTTTATTTAAGTAAGGATTAGTTTATTATTTCTTTCTTTTCCTTGGTTAGTATTCTGTTATTTTTAAAGTTTAAGAATTCCCGCTCTATAGTCTCTACCTAAGCATACCAATAAAAATATCGTGATTGTGTGTTATGTAAAAGCACCAGCTTTTTAAGACATTAATTTTTGCAATTGACTTGCTACGTTTTTACTTAATAAATAGATGGCGTTGTACTAAAACATCGAGCGATGTTTAACTCACATTGAAAAATATTGTAGTGGGAAATTTGGTTATCATGTGCTGGTCCCATGGTAGCTCAGTTGAGAGAGCAACGGGACGGTATTCCGAGGTCGTGGGTTCAAGTCCCGCTCATGGTGATCATTTTTTCCGCTATTATTTGATATATTAAGCTTTTTAAGAGTTAAATTATAGACTGTAATATAGTAACTTACGCTGACAGACAAAACAGGTCCAACTTTATACATGGCGTATCTCTGTGAGTGTTTCGTCAAATTGACCAGTTTTTCACCATCGCATGGTATATTTAGTAACTGAGCCATATACTGAGCGAATGCACTCATTCGATGTTTTGTTCCTCCCATACACACGAACTATAAAAAATAATCGCATATTACTTAGTATTCTTTAAAACTTATATCTTCTACACACGGAAGGAATTGTCGTAGAGATATATCTGTGTATACCGAAATGCCTGTCTTTCGTATGTTTAACAAATCTTTGCAGATTTATCGAAGGCGTTTGAATCGTTCAATTTACCTGCACAGTATAATCGCTACAATATCCTACTAATATTATACTTACATGTGAAATTTTGTTAGTATGAATGTTTGGATGTTTGTTACTCTTTCACGCAAAAACTACTGAATGGAATTTATTGAAAGTTTACCATAATGTAGCTTATATAGGTACGTCAGAATAACACATAGGCTACAAATTATAAAAATATTGTGTGAATTGTCTATTACGTGCAAAGCCGCGGACAGAAGCTAGTATCGGAATAGCAGATTTTACATGACATAAGGCACTTCGACTACAGCCTACATATTCTTTAAAATAAAGATTTTGTAGGTAAAATCTGCCTCAACTGTATTTATCCCTTGCTGCACGGCATTTGGGAGAGCAATATCTCAGGCAAATACCTAAATTGGGGCTGTAGTCGAAGGGACTTAAGGGAGGACTTAAGGGTTATGGGATGGATAGAAAAAGAAGATTGAATCTTACCTTAATATCACCAAACAAAGTAGGCAGGTTGTAATTCATTGTATCAAGTCCTAAATGGTACAGGATATCACAGTTCAACTTCGACAAATGTTCATTGCTAAGATTTATTGTACCATCCGGATTCCTGTCAGAACAATGAGAAATGAATGAGTCAATGAATACTCTTTAATGTACGCTAATAAAACATTAAGTACAATGAATTTTATAAAGTAGTAGCACAGATAATATAATAAAGACAGATACACGAATTAGAACATTAATATGGTATCACCCTAAGGCGGGCTATGCTACGGGTTATTTGTCATTCCTGCGATTTTCGACAGATGGCATAAATTATTGCCATCTGTCGTATACATATTTATTGCCATCTAGTGACATCTACAGCTAGACTACTTGCCATGCCCGCTTGGTAGATGGCGCTACGTTGTTTGCCTACTCACGTTTACAAACGTGCATTGTAATCATATTGATCGTTTATTTAAATCAATTACAAAATGTTCTGATTGGTACCCCATGGTAGTAGTAAACTAAATACTATCTCGAAGTGGCAGAAGCCCGTGCCCAATAACGGAAAGTTAATGGGCTAAGGAGAACAATGTTTTAGATTGTCATAAAAGTAATCATACTTACTTTAATGTATTAATATTTCTTGAAATGCAGTTGTCATAATGAGCTGGTAGTCCATCTTTTCCTCTCACCACGTAGTCACAATCACAATTTTGAGACATCTTTAAAAGAAAAAATTGCATATTATACGTTACAAATCGGCAAAACAAAACATCGTTTGTAAAAATGTTATCTTTCTGGCTATCAGAGACACAGCCTGGTAATAGACAGATGGAAAGCGGAGACTCTGCAATAACGACCTGTTCCTTGAAAGGAAATGCAAAAATAACTGATTAGACCGCAGTTTGTTTCGATACACACTTCCGTAAGTAAGTGGTCTCCCTATAGACTCTGCCTACACTCAAGGGAAAAAGGCGTGATGTTATGATGATAAGAACGATTAGTTCAATAAACAGATACATTCAATGGATTAATTAAAATCGCTAAGAATATATATCCATTAATTAAAGGCTACAAGAAAATTATGCACATAATGTATATTCCTGCTATTAACTGATAGTTGCATATGCCTTCACTCGCTTGAATTGACATAAAAAATTCTACTAAGGTTAAAAATAAAGTATAGATTTTTAGAGCAAACAAAAGCAAGAAACCTAAAAATCCCAGTGTTCTTACGAGTAGATAGCTGTTTGAAAATACGTGATGGTAAAAAAGAAATTAACGAATTTTACAAAAGAAATAAAACGAATTAAGAGGATACCAAAATAGCTTCGTGCATTTTTCTATGTACGAAGTTTTCATTGTTTCTTTGGATTGAATGGCTAAAGCTCTAATTTTTAAGTATATGTTTTTTCAATATATGATCTAGGATCGCATAAACTCAGAAACGCGATTGAAAAAAGTTTTCTCGATAGAAAATCTTAAAGAAACAACCTCTCTAATTTTTTATTTTTTTCATTTGTCGGTCTATTATCGCGTATTAACTAATGAAATAACTTTAAAAACATAAGTAACTATTATATATAGAAACACGTAAATCAGAATTAAAATATATTTAGTAGATTTTGAAGTAAACAAAAAAAATATCCCTAATTCTTCATTTTCTATACCTACTAGCTGTGTTAATATGTACATGTCGACGATAATATTGATGTAGGCCCTTAACTAAAAGGCGATTGCAAAAATATACTTACGAGTATGTTTTTAATCGACTTTAAAAAGGAGGAGGTTTTCAATTCGTTTTTATGCTTTTTTATGTTTATTACCTTATAACTTTTAACTAGGCGAAGAAATTTTTATGATTCTTTTTTTATTTAAAAGCTGATGCTTTCCGTGTGGTCCCGTTGGCACCAGGTCACAATCTGATGGTTATCTCCTGAGAAATCGGAGACAACTACTTAAATTTCAAAGGCACACACATAGTATAAATTCAACTTCCGAAAATTTTGTTTTTTCAATTATATCTATTCATTTGCGGAATAATTTTATTGCGTTACTTGTGTCAAGGAAGGTGTCCTCTATAAGTTAGTACACTGAAGACGTTTATATGACGACACAGACGACGTCAGTATTTGAATTGTTTTAACGTAAATTAGACAAACAAATATGCAAACTAGATTATTAACCTTAGTTCAATTAGTAATTAGCAATGTAATTGCTCATTGTATCATTATCCCTCATCAAGTTTAAAAATATAAATATTAATGAGATTTGAAACAGCAATTGGCGTCATTGCTGACTTATATTACTTGTAATTACTTATGTTTAAGCAAAACCTATCTTATCTATAAATCCTCCGTGTGGTGACGGATTAAGAATACAAGGGTCACCACCCCATCTCCTCTCAAGGGTGCTGTAAAAGTCAGCTAAGGGATATTTCACACAGATAACATCTTCTGTGAGAGAAGGAAATCTCGAAAATAAACCCTGTGCCAACACGCCTGGTCAGCGCGGCACAGTAGACCATAATCCCTCCCAAAGTGGAGGAGGCCCGTGCCTAACAGTGGGACGTAAATGGGCTGGAGAAGAACAAGAGAAGAAGCAAAATCTAAATAATTAACATACAATCTAATATAAAAAATTCCCGTGTCGCAATGTTCGCTCCCATACTCCTCCGAAACGGTTTGACCGATTCTTATGAAATATATTATTATTATATTCAGTAAGTCTGATAATCGGGTACTATCTTTTTACACGCTTTATATTAGCTTCACTTGTATGTTTGTTTGTATGTTTGTATGTTTGTAACCGACTCTTTTGGACGCTATTTTGACCCACTTTAAACGGTCAGATTCTATTCAAATTTTGCACACCTGTCAAAGACCGATGACAATGCAATAATTCGATTAAATAAAGCGTGTTTTTTAGTTTTTTTAAACTATTATTTTTATTTTAATACCCCTAAAGGTTCCTTCGTCACGTCGTTACAACCTTAGGATTTGTTTTTTAAATTCCACGCGTACAATGTTGCGGGAAACAACTAGTTACTCATTAATTTCCTACTTTATTAAAATGTAATTAAAAACATGATTAATTTGCTAATATCTGATAATAGTTTTAGAAGTAGTTTGTTATCAGTGAACACACAGCTTAAATAAGGTCTAGGGCTATCATGTGAATATAGTAAACATCTTATTAATATGCTGAGTATCACTAGCTGATTCCCGCCGTTTCACCTACTAAGCACACTCTCTCCCAATATACAACAAACCTTTACTTTGAAGGGCCTTGCGGTAGTCGTGGTCTAGTGGTTAAGGTAACAGTTTGCCGGTTTGATTCCCGCACGGGACAATCATTACATTATGTGCGATATTTATAAATGTCATACAAATGTCTGTACTGCGTCTGGGTGTACACTATGTATTATAAGTATGTATTTACAAAAGAAAAGCAGTTTATGTAGTATATCCGTATTCTGGTACCCATAACACAAGTATAATATAAGCTTAGCTTGGCATCAGAAGACTTTATGTGAAATGTTCATGACAATTTATTTACTTATTGAAAATAAAATTTAATAGACGCCAAAGAACGCCATCCTCTAGAACCACTCTATCTATTAAAATAACCGCTTCAAAATAATATATTACAGTGGCAATATTAATTATTTAACTATTTATTCAACATGGAAATCAAACCTACTACTAGAAGGTCGAAGGTCAATTGGCCCTAAGAATTAGGTATTCTTCACAGCGTAATAATAGAACAATGTTTTACTATTCGTGTGGTGATGGACAATGAAAACAAATGTTACCACCCTATTTGCTTCCTAGACAGGCTCGTCTTGTTCACTGGGCAATCTGGGCACATGCCCAGGGCCTCCCAATTATTAGGGTCTCTTAGTCTCTACTTCTTTATATGTTTCTACTTATATCTAATAGGTCTTAGAAAAGCAAACAAAGGGTGCTTTGGTACTTGACACTTATCGTCATATTTTGGACAATTCACATAACATCTTAATAAATTGTAGCGTATGTGTTATTGTGATGTATATGCTACATTATTGTGAAGTTTCATTAAAATCCATTCAGTAGTTTTTGCGTGAAAGAGTAACAAACATCGAAACAAAAACTTCAAAAACTATCACAATTATAATATTAGTAGGATAGGTCATAGTAGCGTATACATTCTAATGTGCCTAGGGCCTCTAGTAGGTAAAACACAACCACAGGGTCGACTTTTAGAAAAAAGAATATAGCACCAATAAACATTTTTGACTAGGCAACGGCTGAAGATATCACCTTATGACGATACCAAAATAGCTTCGTGCATTTTTCTATGTACGAAGTTTTCATTGTTTCTTTAGATTGAATGGCTAGAGCTCTAATTTTTAAGTATATGTTTTTTCAATATATGATCTAGGATCGCATTAACTCAGAAACACGATTGAAAAAAGTTTTCTCGATAGAAAATCTTGGCGAAACAACCTCTCAAAAATTTTTTTTTTTCATTTGTCGGTCTATTATCGCGTATTAACTAATGAAATAACTTTAAAAAAATAAGTAACTATTATATATAGAAACACGTAAATCAGAATTAAAATATATTTTGTAGATTTTGAGTAAATAGGAAAAGTATCCCTAATTCTTCATTTTCTGTGCCTATTGGCTGTGTTAATATGTACGTGTCAGCGATGATATACGATAATATTGATGTAGGCCCTTAAAAATCAGTCACCATGGTCATCATAAGTCATTAGTTATTATAAGTTAGTTAGAGGACAAAATGAACATTGAATTTATCCAAACACCATTGTATATACTTCTACGATGACCTATATTTTACCTAATCAGACGCCCCTCCCCTATCTCACTATCCATCATCAGTTCGCAACGGCCTTGAAACTGATAAAAGTTTAAAAATAATATTAAATACGTAATATTAGCGAACAATTATTATACAACACACAGCTTATCATTGCCGAGATCGAGGTTATCAAAACAAATATAAAATAAAATAAATAGACATAGACATTTTACACAACGTCCTATGGTCCCACGCTAAGCTTATTATGCTTGTGTTATGGGTACCAGAATACGGATATAATACATAAACTACTTTTCTTTTGTAAATACATACTTATAATACATAGTAAACACCCAGACGCAGTACAAACATTTGTATGATAATTAAAAACATCACACAAATGATTGTCCTGACCGGGAATCGAACCCGAGACCTCATGATCAGCAGTCCGTTATATAAACCACTCCACCACGAGGCCCGTCTATAATATAATACAGAATATTATGTATTGTTATTGTCATTATAAATGATTAACTTGATAATAAAATTACGTGCGTATCAGTGCATACATTTTTTATATAGCTAGCTGATCCGGGAAGCGTTTCAAACCCATCCATCCATCCATCAACCTTTCTCAGTCCACTGCTGGACATAGTCCTCCCCCATAGAACGCCACAACGCGCGGTCTTGCTCTAACTGCATCCAGCGGCCCCCGGCGTATTTGACGATATCGTCGGTCCACCTTGTTGGAGGCCGCCCCACGCTGCGTCGTCCGGTTCGTGGTCGCCACTCGAGGACCTTCCCTCCTCAACGGTCATCAGATCGCCGAGCGATGGGGCCTGCCCATTGCCACTTCAGCATGCTAACTCTTCGGGCTATGTCGTACACACCAGTCCACCAACGTATAAACGTACGTGTGTACGTTTCAAATGGCTTTCCATAAAACCTTGTCATCCATCCATTCACCAACTTCTCTCCGTCCACTGTTGGACATAGGCCTCCCCAATAGAAAGTTACACACGGTCTTGTGCCGCTTGCATCCATCTCATTAAACCTTGATATGTTATAAATATAAAATAATGCATATAAAATGCAATAAAAAAAAATTATTGGTCAAGTGCGAGTCGGACTCGCGCACGAAGGGTTCCGTACCATTATCTATGCAACATAAGGCAACGTTATTAGTATCGAGCAAAAAAACGATAAAAAAATCATGTTTGTTGTATGGGAGCCCCCCTTAAATATTTATTTTATTTTATTTTTAGTATTTGTTGTTATAGCGGCAATAGAAATACATCATCTGTGAAAATTTCAACTGTCTAGCTATCACCGTTCTTGAGATACAGCCTGGTGACAGACGGACGGACGGACGGACGGACAGCGAAGTCTCAGTAATAGGGTCCCGTTTTTACCCTTTGGGTACGGAACCCTAATTAATAATAAATACTTTTGTATGACATATTATGCCAAATGTTGTGCATTTCCATTCAATTGTGTTTCAAAGCTAAAAAATTAAACTTGCCGCCTACACACGTTACGATAAACCATAACGAAAAAACTGCGCAGTTTTATCGAACGATTTTTATGGACGACCGCGGTCGTCAGTTCTCCTCACAAGCTCGTGCAAGTAGCATGTCGTCAACAGTACAGACGATAAATTATATTATTAAATAAACAAATGTCACAAGAAGTTTTTATCCGACTCGATAGATGGCGTTGTGCCGTCTCGCTACATCACGCTATTATTTCGTTTGACGCATTTACGTATAACCTTGACAAAATATTTGTTTAGTATCACATAAGTGCATAATGCATATGCAAACTGCATAATGCATCTACTTAATAGAAATTTTATGTACATTTCACACATTGTCCTCAGGCAGGTCCCAAGCTAAGCTTATAAATATGCCTGTGATATGGGTGGGTACTGGGTAGATAGTTATTAGAAATATTAGAATAGTTTACGGAACTGTTATTGGCGGTTACACCAGGCTGAGTGGCGCCATGTGATACGTTGTTGTAAACATTTGTGAAATATGACCAACTCTAAACAGCTGGTAGTCTGGTACTGACATCTGTTGTTTTTCTAGTGTAGTATTTCATACGGTACCAAGTGATATTCTTCAAGCGTTCAAATAGTAATGCATTTTTGCGGTAGATGGCATTATTTACAACGTTTTTTACAACTTTTCGTGTGGCACCGAGGCTGCCGGGGCGCCATCTAGTTTAATTATAAAACATCAATCACTTAACAACATCCTTGAAACTGCGCGGCTGTCCAAAACCAAAACCTAGCAAGTGACGTTTTTTTAATTCGTTTTCTTAAACCAATTATTCCCCAATTTTCTTACTGCGTCTAATGCAAAAACAACTGTATTTCTATCTTACATAGAATCACATGTACAAGCATGTATAATAAACCTAGCAACCAGCACTTCATACTTGTTGATTACAAAATGAAAGAGCATCTGCTGAAAAATTTACTCAAATGTAACTTGCTAGGTTTGGGTTTTGGACAGCCGTGCGGCGGCGAACACACCGCCGACAGCGTCACGTCATTGCTGCGTGTTTCGCACGGAAGCAGAAAACAAACGGGCGGGAACGGTGTCGCGCACGACAACTACATCAGCAGCCAAACCCGTAGTGACCTTTGTCGCTACGGTAGACAGTGCGCTTAACTCATTGGTGGCGGCAGCAATCGCAGCCGGCGCCAATGCAGCCCGCCCTAAAAGGAAGAGAAGAAGGAAATGCCGCCGCAGCGAAAATCGAGTCCGCACCCCCCGCCAGAAGGCGCCCAAACAAGCCGCACCGCCAGTAACGGAGCCCACTGAGCAGTCCGCAGCGCCCGCCGTATCCATCGCGGCGCTCGCCGCGAAACAGGCGCCCGCCGCTCCGCACGGGAATCAGCAGATTTGTAAAAAAACAATCATTATAATCGCTTTGCCCAGTTCACTTCTGTATCTTAAAAGTTGAGATTTGTTTGGTGTAACGAGTAAGTAACGAAAACAGGGTAAACCATTATATACAAGTGTTTCAGAAAGGTGTAGTCATATTTGACCATCGTTACACATGGACTAGGCATGGATGAATCATTATAATCGCTTTGCCCAGTTAAAAGTTGTGAGGTAACAAACATAAATAAAAAAGAAAACATATAAACGATTTGAAAACCTCCTCTTTTTTTTAAGTCGGTCAAAAATACCCAGACGCTGTACCTACTATTTATTATTATAGTATTTGTGTAACAAATAAAAACAAAAATTAATTGGCTGTCCCGCGCAGGAATCGAACCCCTTGACCTTTTGGACGGCCGCAGTAGTCAAATACATGAACCACTAGACCACGAGGACCGTCGATCAAGCGGTCAGATAATCGAAACGATTTTAAGAAATAAAAATTGTATCTTCTTTCGACGAACGATAATTCGCAGCAAATGTTCTACAAACGAACGAAAAATCGAAGATCAAGAGATCGCACAGTTTTATCGTACGATAATTTAGTGCGCGCTAAACAACGCACATTTGACGAACGATTCGATTTGCAGCGATTTTACATACATTTTTTAAAAAAAGAACACCCAAATTGAACTGAACAGTTTTGTCGGCCGACTTTTCGTTCGATAAATCGTAAGGTGTGTAGGGGCCTACATCTTTATATTTAAAAATCTCCTGTCACGATGTTTGTCCGCGATGGATTCCTAAACTACATAACCGATTTTAAATTAAATTGGCACACCGTGAGCAGTCTGGTCCTACTTGAGAGATAGGATAGCTTAGATCTTTAATTATAGTCGCAATTTTATTTTATAGCAAATTATTTGTTTACCCCTGATATTTGTATGGCAAAACAACGTTTGCTGGGTCAGCTATTACTCATAAAATTTTATCCCAATCGGTCCAGTCGCTGATGATGAGATGAAAGACATAAACAAATAAAACATTTTCAAATTATCTGCCTCATAATGTATTACTTAAAATCGACGCAATATGTGTTTTTTTTCTGTCACGCTCATATGCCGACCTCTGGTGATTATAGAGCAGCCTGCTACCGATTAGAAAATACTTAAAAAGCGTTTTCGTTTAATTTAAAATCCGTTAAGCCTAGATAGAAAACTAGCCCGCAATTTCACTCGTGTTTGCAGTTGCTGCCCCGCTCCTTGGTTTTTAGCGTCATATTATTCTGATCTAGAAGCAATCTGCAAAGCTTCATTTAAATCAATACAGTGTGTGAAATAGTGATGAAGATCCTTACTACATATTTATTATCGTTCAGGTTTATAATATTAGTAGCCAATGCCCGCATTTATAGTTCCAAATGTCACCGAAATTTTATTATTATATCTTTCATAATCCATAGCAGTCTTAAATTTATAAATTACTAGCTGTCCCGGCAAACGTTGTTTAGCCATACTAAAAAAAAAAAAAGGTTTGAAAAATAGATGTTGGCCGATTCTCAGACCTACTGGATACGCATGTAAAATTTCATAAAAATCGGTCAAGCCGTTTCGGAGGAGTACGGTAACTAACACTGTGACACGTGAATTTTATATATAAGATACTAAAACTTGTCAAACATGATTAGAGATAACATTTTAGTATTTACACAACAAATAAAAATACCTAAATATACCGATATCAGGTATAATAACTTAGGAAATATTTAAAAAAAAACCGCGAATAAAAGGTACTACTTTTAAAACACAGCACTACATAATTATGTACGGACGGGAGCTAGCTAAAATCATCAAGAAATTAAATTTATTCCGATTGTTAAGTTCGCGTTTAGACTATAAAAGTAGAAGCCGCACTAACCTTCAGATACGAGTACGTCGTAACTTCACAACGGTCACTTGTATACTGACGCAGTTGTCTTTGTCTTTGTATTCAACTACGCAATAATAATTAAACTAACAATCAACTCATCATTGAAATTAGTATTTAATTTATTTAAATTATAGGTATGTCTGGGTAAAGGAATTTGTTAAAAGCACAGGTAAAAAGCATAATTAAGTTAAAATTTAAAATCTGGAGTTCCGCGTAAGGCAACGGTACTTACCTAGTGTAAACAACTATTATTCACGAGGCCAGGGGTTCGATTCTTGCATAGATACGACGTTAGAGCTGACATCCGTCAGAGTTACCCTGGCTTGTTGGTTGTGCGATTTGGTAGGGGTTTGTAGGTAAAAGTGTCTCTTCGCTTTTGTTTTCCGAGCAAATAAGTTAAAATTAAAAATACCTATAGGTATCATTTTTGGCGCCGTCCGGTAAAAAAAAAACAATTTTTTTGCCTATTAGTCCGGGATTACAGCCGTATTTAAGCTTAGCTTGGGACCTGAGGACGTTGTGTGTAATGTCCGACTGACTGGACTGTCAATAAATACTTCTTATACCTACCTAATACCACAGATATTATAATATATAAATAAAGATACTAAATGTTTTATTATTTTTAAATAAAGAAATAATTTAACAAGATGGCTTCAAAACAAATAGCAGTCATGACAAACTGTCATTTATGTTGATCAATTCCGACTGAAATGCTTTTATAAAATTATTTTCAGTTAATTTTCATATTAAGTTTTAATTTTTACTTAGATTTTTTTTATACAGTGTAATTGTTTAAGGATTATTACTAAATTATGCCTGAGTAAGTTCTTTGAAGTGGTGATGGATTAAGACATTGGATTATTAATACAATTGTCACCACCCCATTTACTCCCATAGGGTTCTGTAAAAGTCAGCTAACCGAACTAAGGAATATTGTACACTTGTACCTAACGTCCTATATGAGAGATGGGAAACTCGAAAGTGAATCCTATGCTAACATGCCTGGTCAATGCGGCATAGTAGACCATAATTCCTCACAAAGAGGAGAAGGCCTGTGTAGAATGGAATAAAATAGGTTGATTCCTAACATCCAGCCGTTGTCTGGCTTAAAAAAACTAAAATAAAACTTATTAACTTCTGTGCTAAAACTATTTGCAATAGACTTGTAGTAACTTAGAGTAGGGTTTTCTTCCCCTGCTAATATCCGTCCACACGCGAAAAGGCTCACCGCGAGGGGGTGACGTCCCAATGCGCCCGGACGTCGCCTGTGAGAAGGTGCTCACGGAGCAGCCGCTGGGCGGACAACCGAATAGCTTGCGTAGTACCGGTGTCCGCCCACCAGTTGGCGGGAGTAGGTGCACGGCGGGTCTTTTAGTTGAGAGCCCCACACTACCTCACTGTTGCCCCCGGACAGTGGGAGAAAAGGGTTTTCTTCCCCTGTACCTCTCCTTGGGTATTGTACCACTAATTTCAATTTAACAATCAATCAAAAGCAATCTTATCTTAAATTTATAAAACAAATCTAATTAGGTCTTTCATGGGTGTAGGTTTCCCCCGAAATGCCAAAAATTATACCAAAAGAACAAGGTCAATTTTTCAATTTTGTCAATTTTTATTAGTTTTACTGCTCAAATCAATGCTTATTTTAGGGAATTATTATATTCTCAGTCAAAATTGAAAATTTTTATTTCAAGTTGGCATAGTTTTACAAGCCCAATCGAAACGTCAGAAGCTAGGTGTCTATCTAGGTATATTATAGGCAAAATACCAAGTGTATGGTTAGCTTTATTACACAGCATTGTATAAAAAGTATGAAACGAATTTGAGGATAAAAGTCCCTATCTCCAGGTGCTGTATACCATGCCCAGCTCCTACAGCGGGCATAAAGATGGGTGCCGGGGATACGAGGTCCATCGCTGGGAAGCAACACGCTTCCTGCAAGTGTCGAGCATGCTGTTGTGGTAAACCTCCCATTGTGAAGCCGGTATGAAGTATTTGTTTGTTTTGTATTTATTTTGTACTAGCGGCCCGTCCCGGCTTCGCACGGGTAAATATAGCCTACGTTACTCAGTGATGAATGTAGCTTTCTAATGAAAAAAGAATTATTAAAATCGGTCCAGTACTTTTTGAGTTTATTCCTTACATACAAAAATACAAATCTTTCCTCTTTTTAATATTATTATTAGTGTAGATAAAAGTAAAGGGGAAGAAGCTTGACATAAACATCTTCAAGCTGTCACGCGATTTACCCTTGTGGATATGCAGAGACTAACATTAGTTAGTCTCTGCCAACTACTACTATACTACCCAAAAACATCAGGTATCCATGTGCTATTTTCTAAAGAATACGGAATCTGCGCCTCCTGAGGTATACATATAATGAGCAGTAACACATGTCGAAAAACGCTAAAAGTTAGATACATTTAGGAAATATATGTATATTTGCTTAAAGGAAGTGTGTAGTTCAGAACTGTGCGTAGTTCAGGTCAGAATAATAATATGGTGATTTTGTTTTCAGTGCTACAAACAGCCTCGAATCCCGGAGTCATACGCTCCGAGGCGATGTTACACGAAGCCCTCGGCTCCAATCGAATCTGGCACCACTTACAAGATGTCGTACCTGCCGGTCGATGGATGCAAGAACTTGAGAGGTCAAGCGCTCAAACCCTCGGTTAATATCATGCCCAGCTCTGAACCAATTGAAGGATGCACTGTTCAAAAGGTATTTTTAATTTATTACTTCAGCTAATTTCAAATTTAGGGCGATATAGTCGCAAAGCGACCAATCACTTTAATAAAAAAAAAATTCTAATTTACCCATTTGGATTACACTTGCACTTAAAGTCATGTGGAATGGCCAATTTTCCATATAAAGTGTGTCAGTCCGTGTGGTGACGAGTTAAGAATACAAGTGTCACCACCCCATCTCCTCCCAAGAATGCTGTAAAAGTCAGCTAAGGGATATTGCACACAGATAACATCTTCTGTGAGAGACGGAAAACTCGAAAATAAACCCTGTACCAACACGCCTGGTCAGCGCGGCATAGTAGACCATAATCCCTCCCAAAGTGGAGGAGGCCCGTGCCCAACAGTGGGACGTAAATGGGCTGGAGAAGAAGAAGCCATAAAAATAGTTAATGTACCTGTCTAAAAATTGCTGCTTAGAATATAAGGTAACGATCACGATCATTATGGGAATCAAACCTACGAGTCCTTTGACTAATGTAGGCACAATACTTAGTGACTGCCAATGCTCGTCAGAGATGTGTCTCAGACTTCTTTATTTTGCTCTTTTGCAAAATGTTGGAATCCTTTACGGTACTGAGCCTTCGCTGTCCATCCGTCCGTTGATCCGTCGGTCACCAGGCTGTATTTCACATACGGTGATAGCTAGAGAATTTTCACAGATTATGTATTTCTGTAGATGCTAAAAAACAAATACTTAAATCCAGATACAATGAATTAATATTAAAGCTTCGTGCGAAGTCCAATTTGTTCTTACGCTTACGCCAGTTTATCAATATTTCATGCATTTATTTTTGTCTTTTACGCTTGTTTTTAATTATGTATTTAGGAAGTAATTGAATGGGTTTTTCCACAGCTATCGTATTTGCCAAACCCAGTGTGCGTACAACCAGCAATACGTCCATGTAACCACGATATGTGGGGACACGGGCCCATGCAGAATATCACCACACAACGTCACGACTTCGTACCAAAACCAAGCATGGTTCGTGAGAGCTTTAAGCCTCAACCTATGCTGCACGCGATTGAACAGCCATTTGAGAGTAAGACATTTTAACTTTATTTGCTCATTGTACAAAAGGATATTCTTTTCGATTATTTATTTACTCGATATATTTTATATTGATATATCGATACAAAAATATCTGATATCAATATCGATATTTATTTTATCGGTAACAAAATACTAAAAGAAAGGATTTTATAGAGAGTATAAGAGAAGATTTTGGAGACTGGATGATTATATTTTAATAAATTAATTATTGGTATTTTGCCCGATATCCTTAATTAGCTGTTGTTGAGGAGTTAGTACTTCTTCAACTAAAAATCGGAGTATTCTTCGACCAGATTAAGTGATCATCTGGTCTGGTCTTGGCATCTCACAGTTGGATATTTACATTTAGTATATAATACTGTCGATAGTGCAATGCAGGATTGTACGGGAACAGTCATCAACGCCATCTGTGTTTATTGTTAGTCGTAGTTTGAAAATTCGTAGTGACCAGATATCTATACTAGGTGTCGCTTCTACATCACGTTTCTATGAGTGTATGCGTAAAGAGATTTAAAAAAAATACCTAGTTTAAAAAAACTAAAAAACACGCTTTATTTAATCGAATTATTGCATTGTCATCGGTCTTTGACAGGTGTGCAAAATTTAATAGAATCTGACCGTTTAAAGTGGGTCAAAATAGCGTCCAAAGGACGTCGTGTCGTCGGTTACAAACATACAAACATACAAACAAACATACAAGTGAAGCTAATATAAAGCGTGTAATAAATAGAATAGAATATCTATAACAATAAATATAAATCAAATTTTAGTTTCTGTATGTCTATAATGTTTTTGTTGTTAGTTTCTGTATGTACCTATAACATCACTCCTACTTTGTAACTAAAAAAGTCAATTATTATATAGCTGTAAATGTACCTACTCTAATGCTTTTTAACCTTACTTATTTAAGTGTATTGTGGGCTGTGGGCATCCGTGACAGCACTCGATAGGCCCCATTTGAAAACCAGCGTCAAGTCCTTAAGACTTGACATTATGCTGAAATGGGGACCTATTGCTGCCGACTGGACTTACACATATGCATGGTATCAAATATTAATATGTATTTTATGTTGTGTATTTTATATTCTAAATCTGGGAAGGTTCGACCCGTTGTTCTAACAGTAACAACAACACACAGGAAAATAGACATAATGAAACAGAAGAAATGCCTTGATGGCACAAATATGTACTTGAAAGAAGATTTTCCACCTAGTGTCTTACAGAAGCGAAAAGAATTACAAGAAGATCTTAAACGCGAACGAGAGGCAGGAAAACCGGTAGTCTTACGCTATGACAGAATCGTGACATTAACTCCACGTGAAGCTGGGCCCTACACATCTAACGAAAGAAACATTAATAAACGGCATATGTCCGACTCACCAGAAGAAAGAGTGATAGAAATAACAGAAAAGAATGATACCGAGAGAGTAAAGCAAATACAAAAAAAAAACAAATCACAGAACATTACTAGTTTTTTACGCCCACCGCAGTTAAATCTTGAAAACCGAACACAACCCAACGACGTAGAAGTTTCACGAAAAAACTAAATACTGCCTCTCCAGACCCTCCACCTTCTCCAAGCCGGCTGGTCTCCGTGGAGAAGTCAGACCATTACCTCCTAAATCAAAAACAAACTCAAATTATACAAACAAATAATAGAAACATAAATAAAGAACAAAAACCTCAAACAATTTTTATAGCAAGCATTAATGTAAGAACTTTATTATCAGATAGTAGAATAGAAGAATTGGATTACGCAGTTAAATCAATCAAATGGGATATAATTGGCTTATGTGAGACCAGAAGAGATATAGAAATAATAGCAGAATATTCCGATTACATCTTATTTCATACACCTGCAACGAAAGGAAGAAATGGAGTAGGTTTTTTAATCAAAAAGCACCTGAAAAACTATATAATAAGTGTTAAAACCTTCTCAGACCGCGTAGCTACATTGGAAATACAAACGTCTTCCAACTCGATTTCGTCAATTGTCCAAGTATACGCCCCTACCGAAGCCTGTACAGATGAAGATTTAGATCTCTTTTATAAAACTATAGAAACAGCTTTAGACTATGTCCACACAAAAAATATCATTTTACTAGGAGACTGGAATGCACAGATAGGCTGTGCACAAAAAGGCGAAGAAAACAATATAGGGAAATACGCTTATGGAAAAAGAAGTCCACATGGCCAAAAACTAGTCGAATTTATATTAGAAAATAATTTTTACATCGTTAATAGCAAATTTCCAAGGAAAAAACACAAGAAATGGACTTGGCAGTCACCAAGCGGCCAGCATTTTAATGAGATTGATTACATACTAACAAACAAACCATCAGTTATTAAAACATTTGATATAATTAAAAACCTAAATTTTAATACAGATCATAGGATGATACGTTGCGAAATATACTTGGATTTGAAATTGAAAAGAAGAATATTTAAACCTACTAACTACTGTCGAGAACTACCACATCTATCAGAATTTAATACCAATTACTGGGAAAACAAATTTATGGAGGCGGTGTATTCATCTCAAGAAGTGCAAAATCAGTACGATAATTTAGTAATGCAAATACAAAAACTCCTAACTAAACTTCCACGGAAAAAGAAAAACAGTCGAAACTATATCACCGAAGAAACTAAAGATCTTTTAATACAAAGGCAAGAATTATATAAAAAGAAAAGAACAAAAGAAATAAAACAACAAATAACACTCATAAGTAAAGTAATAAATAGAAACATAACAAAACAAAAAAATATAATAAGGCAAGGAACATTTGAAACGTTTGTAAGCAAAACAGGTGCCCTTCGAAAGGCTTATAAAGAACTAAACGAAACGAAAACCTGGACAGAAAAGCTAAAAAATAAAAAAGGAACAGTAAAATCTAGACGCCCAGACATGATATGCGAAGCTACGAAATTTTATGAAAACCTTTATGCTGCTGAAAGTATAACTCATCTACCAATTTCTATGACCTCAGACAGACATAATACGAGTATAACAAGCAACGACGTAGAACCATTAAGCATCCTCGAATCAGAAATAGAACATGCAATAAAGTCGCAAAAGAATGACAAAACTCCGGGGAAAGACAACATTGCTAATGAAGTACTCAAATTATTATCCTCTTCGATTCTCAAACCCCTTCAAACCGTCTTTAATAATATCCTCAATCAGGAATCCACACCGAAACAGTGGTCAGAATCAACAATCATATTACTGCATAAGAAAGGCGACCGAAGCGAGCTTGGAAATTATAGACCAATAAGTCTCATGACTAATATATATAAAATCTTCTCAAAAATAATATTAAATAGAATAACAAACAATCTCGATGAAAACCAACCCCGTGAACAAGCGGGTTTCCGTAAAACATACTCGACTATAGATCACATACAGGTTATAACACAACTAATAGAGAAAGTAAAAGAATACAAGATAGATATATATATGTGCTTTATAGATTTTACAAAAGCCTTTGATTCATTGTATTTCGAAGCCATATGGACTTCACTAACAGAACAAGGAGTCAACCCTAAATATATTAATTTATTATACAACATATATTCGAGATGCAACTCAACAATACGCCTGGAACGCGAAGGCAGGCCATTTCCCATTCAAAGAGGAGTCAGACAAGGAGACCCAATCTCACCAAAAATTTTTTCAGCTGTTTTGGAATCCATTTTTAGACGATTGGATTGGGAAACAAAAGGAATAAGAATAGACGGTGAACTACTAAATCATCTACGCTTCGCAGATGATATTGTAGTATTTGCGGAAAGTGCTACAGAACTAGAAAATATGGTTAACGACTTGGCAAAAGAAAGCAAGAAAGTGGGTCTATTTATGAACACAACAAAAACAAAGATTTTAACAAATGGATTGCACAGAGACATTGAAGTAGCACAAGGAAGAATTAATTATGTGAAAGAGTACGTCTATCTAGGGCAGCTAGTAACATTCGAGAAAAACACAGAAAAAGAAATACAAAGAAGAATAAATGTAGCTTGGAAGAAATACTGGGGACTTCGAGAAATAATGAAAAATAAAACAATCAACATAAAAATTAAGAAAAAGATATACGATGTAACAATATTACCATGTCTAACATATGGTTGTCAGACTTGGTCGCTGAGGAAAGAGGATGAAGAAAAGATTGCTGTCTGCCAACGCAAGATGGAGCGGAGTATGTTAGGATTAAAACTGTCAGACAAAATTAAAAATTATATCATTAGGAACAAAACTAAAGTTATTGATGTAAAGAAGAGAGTTAGACTGCTCAAATGGTATTTTGCAGGACATGTTTGTAGGATGAATAACAACAGATGGACAAAAAGATTGACAGAATGGGTACCTAGAGAGAAAAAAAGAAAGAGAGGAAGACCGAATACGAGATGGAGAGACGTATTTCATCGAATTTGTGGACGTAACTGGATGCAGACAGCTCGGGATAGGAAGACATGGAAAGGTTTAGGAGAGGCCTATGCCGCAAAGGCGACTACTACATGTATAGGATTACGTTAACATAAGATAAGGAAAACAATAGAAAAATAAAAAGCAGTACCTAGCAGCATTAAATATTATAATTTTAGAGAAACAAAACAAAGAAAATGTGTAATATTACATACCGAACAAACTATATTTCTTATATAATTTATGTAATTAGAACATGTAGTAGAAATAAAGGCTATTTTTATTTTATTTTATTTTTATTTATTTTATATTCACGTGTAATGTATATATATATATATATGCATAAAACGAAAACATATATTGTTTTCGTTTTATGTTTGGCAGCAATAAATCTTATTTCTTTCTTTCTCTTTCTTTTTGGAATTTTATTATCTTTTAATTAATGTTGTTCTTTTACAGATCGTACTGTAAACAAATTATCGTATTTACCACCTGAGAGAATAGAGCTAGCTAAATCTTTTGCGCCCGATCGATGTTATGAGCGACCTGCTGCCAAAATGGAGGGTACCACTACTCAGAAGATGAGTTACATGCCCACTAAAGTATGACCATTTGTCTCTTCCGCTCCCAGCCCGTTAACTTTACCTTCCCACTACTGGGCAAGAGGCTCCGCCACTTTGGTATTTAATCCACTGTGTTACACCTGAGCAGGCGTGATGGTTAAGTTTAGAAGCTTCTCCCTCTCACAGATTTATCTGTTGAGAATTCGCCAGCTGCATTTTACTAGGAAAGAAATAGGGTGCTTTAAATTATAATCAACGTATTAAATACAAAAGTCAGTACCGTGTTACTTTGGTTTGTATAATAAGTGTTTTTAAATACCAGCTAATGCCCGCGATTTCACCCGCGTTGATCGTTTTTCCCCCACTCCATGGATTTTAGCGGGATAGTCTTGAGATTTGTTTTTATTTTTTTAGGTTCTCCCCAAACAACCTATCCCTTGGGCTTCCAAAGGGCATTATGAAAAGCCCTGTCAGAAGATAGATACTAACACTACATACACTATGAGGTATGTACCTAGTGAATTATATCAAAGCCTTCACAAGTTCTAAGCTTGTTACTTGTCGATTCTTATTTTATTATTCTGAAAATATAGCTTATAGAAACTGGTCATCGAGCATAATGATTCGTTTATGAACTAGCCAAGTCAAACCTTCGCTACAAAATATTATCCCAAGTAATAATATGAAATGATAGTTTATGCTTTTATAAATATTCAGGATTGACCATTGAACTTGGCACTCAGCTACATCCCATTTGTTTTGTCGTTGAAGTCAACAACAACGACGATACATTTTGAACTTGGCTTTCATTTAAAATCTATGTTTTTGATACGATATTGCATTGTTGTCTTTGAAATATAATTACTTTCTTCAGCTACCTAGATGCGCAAAGTGATTGCCGTAGGCGTGCCATATTGCCAGGGGGTGGTGCTAATCCTGTTACATCTTCTAAGCAGTTTGAAACACAGACGGTTTACAAAAACAGGTATGAAATATACTTGCTTCTCTCTCCAGCGCGTTTACGTCCCACTGTTTTTTTTTTTTTTTTTTTTTTTTGTCCGGATGCTAAGACCCGGCCCGCGATTTTCCCCTAAATTAATCAGGGACCTTGTTAGATTTTTATTTTTGAGACTATTGTTAGTGAAAAGGAGACTTATTTGTACAACACAATACAGCTTTGGTCAATCTTATGCGATGGAAGTAGTTTCCCTATTATAGAGTGATACATATTTATTTTTCATTTACGTCCCACTGTTGGGCACGGGCTTCTTCCACTTTGGGAGGGATTATGGTCTACTATGCCCGGCTGACCAGGCATGTTGGCACTACTTACTTAGGAAAGTTATACTGTCCATAGGTGGGGATAAATAAACCTTTACCGTGATACCCCCACAACATGCGGATAATATCGTCAACCAGCTTATCGTAATCTAGATAATGGTACCAATTCTATATGCAACTAAACTTAAGTAAAAAATTTAATTTGATTGTGTCAATAACATAACTCGGCAATGTCGGCAATGTTAATCTTACTATAAAATTTGTTTATTATAGACTAACGACAAATTAGCCAATTAATCAAAATACATCATAATTGTGTTAATTTTTTTTTCGTTATGTTAAAATTGCAGCTAGAATTGGTGCCAATATCGCCTTTCGTTAATTATTAGATACATAATAATGTAAATGCGAAAGTAACTCTTTCCGTCGCTGTTTACTGAGCCGATTTAAATTTGACTCATTTCATAATTACTACAAAATATTATTACAAAATTACTCATGTCATAACAATTTATTTACTTAATAATTATCATTACTTTCTTAGTTACTTGCCTGCTAAAGCCCCTATTCCAATCCCTGTGAAGCCGACACCAAACTTAATGCCGTCAACAGCACAAATGGAAGGAGATACTGTTCAAAAGGTATTGAATTGAAAATAAAGGCAAAGGCTTATGCAAATGTAAATTATTTCTTTGCACAAAGCATCCTCATCGTCAAACCGTCACGCTTTTTTCCCATGGGGGTAGGCACAGACTATAGAATGCTATCTACAACTATTGAAACACTCTTCCTAGGCTTGAATTACTCCTACTCTAATAACTTAATCGTAACTATTGCTAAATTAAGCGAGAATCTAAGTCTTTTGTTCACAAATTGGTTTAGATAGAGCCCCCAGTTCTACTTGGCCTATGTTGGCATCAGTTTATTTCCTTTCGATTAGAACTCAATATTAAACTTTCCTTCTTCATCCTAATGTAAAGCCTTACTACCAGGCGGGCTGTAAGTTAGAATCGACATTAAAGATAATCTACTTCGTTCTAAAACTAAAAAACACACTTGAAAATATTGAATATTTTTTTTTATTATTGCATTTACGTCGGTATATGCAAAATTTCAGATCGGTACGACTACTGTATGAAGTCTAACTGTATAAAGTGGATGAAAATCGCTTTCAAAGACCAGGTAGACCAGGTAGACTTTACGCAAAAGCTGGCGGCTAAGGGTCCCGGCGATGGGATAGCGAAGATACTTATATTTTTTAATCTCTATTCCACAGCTATCGTATTTACCAAACCCGGTGTGTGTCCAACAAGCTATCCGTCCTTGTCATCATGATATGTGGGGACAGGGACCTATGCAGAATATTACCACTCAACGTCACGATTATGTGCCTAAAGGCAGTGTGATTCGTGAGAGTTTCAAACCTACACATCAGTACCATAGTGTGGAACAACCATTTGAAAGTGAGTATCTTTGTAACCATCTTCTAAAAACTTTCATACCGACCATTGGGCGGTATCTTGTTTCTGTTGGGATTTCCACAGAATGCGGAAATTTTTAATGCTATTAAATTACATAATTGACGTTCTTCGTGGTCTATAACAGACTGCCCGTTACGAGGTCGCGGGTTCGAATCCCACATGGGTAAATCATTTGTGTTATGTTTATAAAATGTCATGTTTGTTCTGGGTGTTTCTATGTATTATAAGTATGTATTTACAAAAGAAAAGTAGTATATCCGTATGCTGGTACCCATAATACAAGCCCATAAGCTTAGCTTGGGACCAGAGGACGTTGTATCCAAATGTCCGTGAATATTTATTTATTTAATATTTCACATTTTAATTGCATTTAATTTCACCTTGTGACAGATCGCACTGTGAACCGAATGTCGTTTCTGGACCCTGGTCGATGTCCGAAACCGGAGTCGTATGCTCCACACAAGTGTTACGACAAACCATCAGGTTTGATCAACTATCATTATCAATTCCGCTTATTAAAATAGATAACTACTCTATACAGCAATAGTTATTCTATTTAATAGTAATAATATTGTCTTCCGTTATTTTACTAAGAGCAATAATCCATTATGATCAATCTATTTGAGTTTACATTATAAGGCGACTCCCCACTAAAAAGGTACAAGAACAATGCTCATACTCATTGTGTACAGATATTCGTCTCTCTGTGTGCTTGTACACAGAGAGAGACAATTTTTTGGTCATGGCGTGCATAGCAACCAATGAAATTACATCTTAGAGTTTGCTAAGTTTGTTTCGTATATACATCGCTTATACTCCACAGCAAAAATGGAGTCCACGACCACCCAAAAGATGTCGTACCAGCCGGTGTGCATGCCACAACCACAACGTCCTACCTGGGCTTATAAACCGGAGTATCAGAAACCGAACCAGAAGGTAAATATTTGAAAAACTAAATATATTTTTAAATAATCCATCATTTTACACATCGTCTCTAAATGCTTGTACTAAGCTTATATACTTGTGTTAGGGGTACCAGAATACGTTTTTATACATTATATTATACTACTTTTCTTTTGTAAATACATACTTATAATACATATAGTAAACACCCAGACGCAGTACAAACATTTGTATGAAAAATTATAATATGATACCAATGATTGTCCCGCGTGGGAATAGAACCCGTGACCTCACCTCGTGAATGGCAGTCTCTTAAATGAACCACTAGACCACGAGGCCCGTCAAAATATTTAAAACTAATATGAGTGATCCGTTCCGACTTCCGCGTTGGAAGTCGGAACAACCATTAGGTAAATATTTTTTCTATGGCACAACTTAATCGACGAATAAAAAATAAAAGATGTGGTGTCGTGGGACACCAGGTAGGAACGAAGTTCCTTCGGCTAATGTAGAATCGACACAATTTGCAAAAAAAGAAAAAAGGAGAAAGAGAAAGGTATTATATATAACTCGCTTGTGTACCTATACGACTGTCGCGCCTGCGCATGTCTCATTTAACGGTTTTATTCCACGCACTTTTTCTTACGGTTTTACTATCACATTTTTTTCAGTTCGGTCGCGCAGCAAAATCCCTTTTTCCTCCAAGCCTGCCGTAAGGAACTTCGCGCCAATATGTAGTCTATTTTCACTGGGTATATCGCGGCTTGCTGACGAGTTTTTTTCTTCTAAATTTCATGCGTGGGAAGTTGCGATCAACAGCAAGTTATAGCATATAGCTGACACGTACAACCATTGATCCAAGTATAACATGTTATTATATTATGTTATACTTGGATCAATGGTACAACGTACATACCAGAAACTTCAGAGGGCCATCTATGATCTAAACATGGTACTTATCCTATCAAACAAGGCCATCGCTGATAACATAATATTATTATTAATAACTATACATTTTTGTTTACCAGTTGGAAGGTACTACCGTATATAAATCGTCATTCCTTCCCCCGGGCGAAGATTGTACAGAATACGTGGACCCATGCCATTATGGTGACTGCCAAGGTAACCTAATCTTATTTTTAAAAAGATGTAAAGGATTTAAAAAATTTTTCTCTGAATCCTAACTATTTTTGTGTAAAAACCACGTAGCCTGATGTTACGCTTTGTAAAATTAGCTATCTGCTAATGAATCTTCAGTTAAAATAGACAGGCACACTGGCAACTTAATTTGCTATTTCAGAACAGCGTTAATATCTAGCAAATTTTAATAAAAACCTAAAATTAAGACTTTACATTACAAACAGACATGTCAACACACAACATCTGTGATCTTACCGTTCTTACGTTTCGCTCGAATGAGATAGTAGTAATGTAATATACAGTCTAAATTTTATTATTTTAATATTAATATTATATTTTCAGCATGTGAATGCGTCTGCCCAGCTGAGTGCATAGTAACGGATCCTTGTGCCTGTGATTACCCAAAAGCAGCGTGCTGTGCTTGAGCCATCAGTTTGTCTTCCAAATTCAAAATATAGATGGCGCTTTTTTCAGCTTTGTCTCAATTTACTTAAAATCATGTGAAGTTTTAATTAATTAATTAGGTAAAATAATGCTATGGATAATATTGAATAATTTAATTAGTTTTGAGATCGTTTACTATAAATTATATTTTGTAATTAAAATAAATTTATTGAATAAAATTATTTTTGTAGTGAATATTCTTATATCTTTCATTTCTTCTACACTCTTTTTTTTTCATCGGGATCATAAACACAGTCCCGCTAAAACCACAAAGAGTCAAGAGTCAGAGGTAAGTCTTTCACGTGTTACGTGTTTAACCCCTTTCGCCTCCAAAACGTTTGCTTGTTCGATTTTTGAACCTTTGTGTGTATAATCAGGAGAGATTAAAGTGGTTATTAAAATGCTGTTTTAATATCCATAGAAAAATGATACCATTTTTTATTATGTTGTTAAAGGCATTAGGCAAGTTGTAGGTTTTATTTAAACCACAATAGAAGTATTGAAACAACAACCAATTCTCTAGTTCATTTACGAATATATTTAACCGACTTCAAAAGAAGAGGGGAGTTCTCAATAATTGTTTGATAATGATACCAATTCCACTAGCAAAACTAAACCATATAGGGAGATATTGGTGCCTATTCTATGTGCAGAACTAAACTTAACTAAAAAATGAAAACAACTATTGCCGTATCTTAAATATTTGACTATTTTGTTGTACACATTTATATTAATTAAAATCGTTAGTCTGTAATAAACAGTTTTTATAATAAAAAAGTTCTGTTAAAATTGCCGCATTGTCTTATTGACACTATCAATTTTCATATTTTAGTTAAGTTTAGTTCTGCAGATAGAATAGGTACCATAGTCGCAAGACGACAAGCCCTTTAAATAAAAATAAAAATAAAAACTAAACCATGAATATTGATTTTGGTACCAATGCTATTTATTTATTTATTTATGCTTTATTGTACACAAGAGAAAATAACAGAAATAAAAACATCAGAACTAAAAATGTACAAAGGCGAGCTTAACTTAAACACTTGGCCCTGAGTCGGGTATTTCAACGGTCTCACAACTGTACCATTATTGTACCATTATGGTGCAATAGTAAAGTTTTTGGTAGTCTACTATTAATGTGTCGTCATAACGACTTCATCATTGTCTTACAATTGTCAAAGTGACATAAATTGCTAGTCTCGTACACAACTGCTTCACAATTGCAATTCAATGACTGAAATGTTTCGGTAGTCTGCTATTTTGAATTTGACAGTAATATTTTTAAATTGTCCTGTGTCGACAGATTGCCATAAATAAAAAATAGATAGATAGAAATATTAGAAATTGTTCTTTGTAATTTATTGCAATTTACTAATCTCCTAAACTTCACATTGCTTTTTATACTAATAAATAGTATGTACAAATATATTTAAACGAAGTCTAGCATGATTAAATGTTTAAATTTATTAGTAGTTTTTCGAAAATCACTTCAACTAACGCATTTTTTAAAAACGGCAACACATACATACCATTCTAACACAATCCATAGATAAAAGAGACCGAAAATTCAATGCATAGATAAAAGAGATCGACAATTCTATTACCATTGAAAGACCGTTATGACGGCATATAGCAGACTACGGATATTTGACTTCAATTGCAACGGTATCGTGCCGGTATTGTGCCGGTATGACAACTGTTCCAAAATAGTGGACTTGAGCACCTGAGTTTTCTTACAGCAAACCCTTGAGTGATAGAGTATGCTAAGTGCACGATAAGTGATGCTACTTATACAACTAAAACATGAACATTGGTAATAATTCTACGTGCACAACTAAATTAAAAAAGAAAATTTTGTGTCAATTAAATAATTCAGCAATGTAACTTTCTTAATTTAAAAACTATTTTTTTTTTTTTTTTTTTTTTTTTTTTTTTTTTTGACATTTCACACAACGTCCTCTGGTCCCAAGCTAAGCTTTATATGCTTGTGTTATGGGTACCAGAATACGGATATAATACATATACTACTTTTCTTTTGTAAATACATACTTATAATACATAGTAAACACCCAGACGCAGTACAAACATTTGTATGACAATTAAAAACATCACACAAATATTTGTCCCAACCGGGAATCGAACCCGAGACCTCGTGATCGGCAGTCCGTTATATGAACCACTAGACCACGAGGCCCGTCGTATTATAGAATATATATAGATCAACGATTTTAATGACCCTGAATTTAGCAGAGTCAGGCAAAATAAAATTTCAGAAACGGATATCTATAACGAAATTAAGTTCTCCAAGTTTACCAAATTGGAAAAATTGTTTGTTTTTACCTACAGATGACAAACAAAATTGTTTTTTTATAAAAAAATCTACAATAATATAAAATTTTGGAAAACCGTGACTGTGGTCCCCATTGTTTTAAAAATCTGAAACTTTCAAATTTAGTTTATTTTGGGATTCAGAAAAGGTGATTTCAATTAGTTTCTTTAATTTTGGCTTAGGGCATTCTGGGTCATACATCTGCGAAAAATTAAAGAAAATAAGGTCTTCTCTTGGTCTTTAAAAATCTAAAGGTGATATTTTTTTGATTTTAAGTTTGTTAGTGTGATTGTCAGGAAATTTTGATGCCGGATATCAAAGTTAAAAATAATCAATATAAAAAAAAGTTGTCTTAATTTTTTTTTTATCTAATGTTGATTTATGTCAGATTTTTCATTTTAATAATTTTATTATTTCTTCTTTTTTTTCGGTAATTTATCTCAATAAAAGTTATCTCTTTGTTTTAAAAAATCTATAGATGACAGTTTTGACTTGAGACTTGTAGAACTTAATTTCTCTATAGATATCCCTATCTGAAATTTGATTTTGTATGCTGTCTGCTAAATTCAGGGTCATCAACTTTAATTTAAAGTATATTAAAAGTTCAGCTAACTTAGTCAAATTGTATTTTTTAACAGTAGATTTTATAGTTTAGTTTTATTTCCAGTAGAATTGGAACCATTATTATGCTGACACTGTAATCTCGGTTTTTTTTTCTATAATGTATCTTCTTAGATAAGGCATGGGACTGCATTGAGGTATTATTTGAGAACGATTGTGACAAGGTGACTGAAAAATTGTTAATTGACTGAAATTTAGGAAACTAGTTGTAAAATAACAATATCTAAATTCTATAGGGTATTATTAATTATTAACTACGCCCGATAATAATTGTGTAGTTCTGTAATTATGGCTCTATAGAGACTAGTCAATAGTCTGTCTTGGCGTTCCATAGATGGCGTTGGTAGAAAAACTAGATCGCGATATGGTTTTGTTACAACTGTTTGAACATTATAGAAATAATGCCCTGCAATCTTCCATCCATCCATCAGTCCCACTGCTGGACATAGGCTTTTATTTTTGTTAGGGCGAACGGCATTAATTTGTCTGGCTCTCACGACTCGCAAACTCGCAATTCACATTCACATTATTAAGGCGTAATAGGTTTCTTGGAAGTTGGAACTCCGTTTATGAGTCAGTCAAGTCAGTGGTACAGAACTACAGACTACAGACGGAGTCACGGAGCTCTTAGATCTTTGAGCGCTCGCTAGTTAAAAAATTGTGCTTAACCGATTTCGATGTCTGCACTTCTGTGAAAGATCTGTATTCTGTATTGAGCATTTTGCTACGTGCTTAAGAGGATACCAAAATAGCTTCGTGCATTTTTGTATGTACGAAGTTTTCATTTTTTCTTTAAATTGAATGGCTAGAGCTCTAATTTTTAAGTATATGTTTTTTCAATATATGATCTAGGATCGCATAAACTCAGAAACGCGATTGAAAAAAGTTTTCTCGATAGAAAATCTTAGCGAAACAACCTCTCTAATTTTTATTTTTTTCATTTGTCGGTCTATTATCGCGTATTAACTAATGAAATAACTTTAAAAACATAAGTAACTATTATATATAGAAACACGTAAATCAGAATTAAAATATATTTAGTAGATTTTGAGTAAACAAAAAAAATATCCCTAATTCTTCATTTTCTATACCTACTAGCTGTGTTAATATAATGTACATGTCGACGATAATATTGATGTAGGCCCTTAAATAAAGTTAAATTAATATTAGGATCTATTTTGTTATTGTTAATTAGTCAAAATATTGCGTTGTGGTTACTGCAGTTTATTTATTTAATTGTAAGAAAAAGAACAGTGACTACAGCAAAACTATACGAAAAGAAAAAGTAATACATAAAGACTTATGGTCTTATTCATAATGACTTATCGGAGGTTTAAAAGTTCGCTAAAATCGGTTCGCGAAATTGGCAAAACTTGTTATATTATTAGTTTTTTTACGATAAAACGTTTTGCATCTCTCCGATAAAATCTCCGTTTAAACCTCCGATAAGTCATTATGAATAAGACCGTTATAGTTTCACAATAACACAATAGTGAAAAAAAATAGTTATTGTTGCAATCTTTATGTATACGCTTCAAAAAATGAAACGAATTTCCGATTTGGTCGCACTCGTTTGCTCCATAGACACAGTACTGTGTCTATGGTTTGCTCACTCATTTCAATGATTCTTATAACATGGTGTTTTCAATTTTACCAACTAATTTCTCTACCTAACTCTCAATTACAGGTGGATCAATAGGCAACAATGAACAGTGGTATTATTAACTTTAATAATGTATGTAAACAAAACGGTTCTTGCCCGGGTTCATAATAATTATAACGGATGGGATGTTTCCCTTCCTGATCCATAGATGACGTTAGTAAACAAATTAGATCGCAATATGGTTGCGTTAAACCCATTTAGTATAATAAATTTGAGAATCGGTCATTTATCCAATCTATCCATCAGTCCCACTGTTGGACATAGGCTTTCTTTTTGTCAGAGCAACGAGCATTTATTTGCTGTGCTCTCTTTATTATACCGAAATCTATTTCTTCAGTCAGCTAAAGAAGACTAGGACTACTAGGAGAAGTAGGAGACCACTAACGCCATTCTAATTAGTGTTGCCGAACTATCGATAGTAAAGCAATCGATAGTTTACATCGAAAATCATGTACCCTATCGATAGTATCGACACTATCAATAGCTCAGAATAAGGCAATACTATCGAATGAGTGCAATACTATCGATAGTATTGCAGTTCCTCAATAACAAACTATCGATAGTATTGCAGTTCGTTAATAACAAACTATCGATACTATTGATTGTTTTGGACTATCGATAGTTTGACAACATGAAATGTTGTAGTCTATACTCAATACTCACCTTAATACTATTGCATGTTGTTAAGCTATCGATAGTTCAAAACAATCGATACTATCGATAGTTTGTTATTAATGAACTGCAATACTATCATTAGTATCGATAGTATTGTACTCATTCGATAGTATTGCCTTATTCTGTGCTATCGATACTATCGATAGACCGATCGATAGTCTTACGATTGTTTGGCTATCGATAGACTATCGATTAATAATCGATAGACTATCGATTAATAATCGATAGTCGACTATCGATCGGCAACGCTAATTCTAATAATATACCGAGAAATAGACTGTCTGTCTAGACACATTAGACACTAGACAGATCAAGACAGATGTATGTATATAGAAAAATGACGCATCTGTTTGTCTTTATTTTACTATATTGATATATCGTAATATGCAGTAGCGCCCTTAATACGTAAATTGAGAATTTGCGCTAAATCCCATGATAAAGAGTGATATTTCGTATCGTCATACACAGTATGCGTACGATACAATACGTGTTAATTCTATCGATAGTCTTGTCCTTGCTTTACGGGCTTTAGCCGTGGGACGTGCTTTTAAAGTTTAACACCTGCCATAGAAAAGTATGCAAAGTACCTAAATTCTTCAAAATACTACAGTAATATGTATTATATCCTAATATATATTATAACATATATTGAGTGCGATAAGACCACCACTTGTACATCATAGCTAGTGTTCCTGTTTGTCTGCCTTAAGTAATCCTTGTGTGTACAATAGTGAAATAAATAAATAAATATATTTGGTGTACGATTCCATTAAAACTTTTGGTTAGGCAAGCAAACATTAACGAGTCAAGAATTCGACGGGCTTTCATAATATAGGTCTCAAGTTGTATTTCGTTCTTAAACTTTTATCATCATCATAATATCACGCCTTTTTCCCATGGGGGTAGCCAAAGACTAGGTATAGCGCGCCACCAGCTACGATCGAAACATTCCTTGGTTTCATCCACACTCAGACTATGTCTTATAATAAATTGATTGACCTTTAGCTTTAAATAGGATCATAGGTCGTTAGGGAGATAAAAATGAGGGTACATATACAAAAATAAAAACACAAAAAGGAACTTAATAACTTTATTGAATGTTTACACTAGTAATCAAAATTGTGTAGTCTTTTTCACATTATTCATTGACAATTTACACACAGTATGTAATAGATAATATAATTGATAAATAAAAATATCTAGTTTAAAAATGCTACAACACTTTTAACCTATTAGGCGAGCTTCAGTTTGCAATTATATTACAGTTGTGGTCACTGTGGCATAACCTTTTTATATTGTATGCACAGAACTAAGTGTATACTAACGGTCTTATTCATAATGATTTATCGGAGGTTTCAACGCAGATTTCATCGGAGATATAATAAACGTTTTAGCGTAAAAAGACTATTATGAATAACAAGTTTGGACAATTTTAGCGAACTTTTAAACCTCCGATAAGTCATTATGAATAAGACCATAGGGAGCTACGTCAATGTGCTGACGGATTAAGAATACAAGTGTAACCACCCCATTTTTTCCTAAGGTGCTGCAACTAGCTAAGGGACAATATAAGCAGTTAACGTCTACTGCGAGAGACGGAAAACTCGAAACTAATCCCTGTGCCAACACGCCTGGTCAGCACGGTAGACCATATTTTCTCCCAAAGTGAAGAAGGCCTGCGCCCAACAATATAAAAAAAAAATATTCACGGACATTTCACACAACGTCCTCTGGTCCCAAGCTAAGCTTATATGCTTGTGTTATGGGTACCAGAATACGGATAGAATACATAAACTACTTTTCTTTTGTAAATACATACTTATAATACATAGTAAACACCCAGACGCAGTACAAACATATTTTGCATGACATTTATGGATATCACACAAATGATTGTCCTGACCGGGAATAGAAACCGAGACCTCGCGATCGGCAGTCCATTACATAAACCACTCCACCACGAAGCCCGTCAACAATGGGACGTTACTGGACTGGAGAAGAGAAGGCGCAACGGCTATTGATAATGATTGTGAAGCGAAACTCACATTTGATGTGGTAAAGCGTTTTCGAGTGTACATGATATTAATTTAATAAGATTTGTACTTTGACATAGTAATTGAACTTTATATTTAAACTAGCTGACCCGGCAAACGTTGTTTTGCTATACAATACAAACAAATAATTATATGACAGGCTTCGTGGTTTAGTGGTTCATGTAACGGACTGCCGATCAGGAGGTTTCGGTTTCGATTCCCGGTCAGGAAAAAACTTTGTGTGATGTTTATATTTGTCATACAAATGTTTGTACTGCGTCTGGGTGTTTCTATAAGTATGTATTTACAAAAGAAAAGTAGTATATGTATTATATCCTTATTCTGGTACCCATAACACAAGCAAATAAGCTTAGCTTGGGACCAGAGGACGCTGTGTGAAATGTCCATAAATATTAAAAAAAAAAAAAATTGCATTAAAATAATATTGCGACCATAAATTGAAATGTAAGCTGAATCTCTCAAGTTGGACCAGAGTGCTCACGGTGTGCCAATTTAATTTAAAATCGGTAAAGTAGTTTAGGAATCCATCGCGGACCAACATCGTGACAGGAGATTTATATATATAAAGATATGTTTATATAACCTGAATCACAGATTTAATACATAGTGTGGGTACATCAGTCACGACATATATACCATGTGTGCTATGTCTCTGATCTGTATCAGCTATAAGTCATATGAAACATTATTAGTCTATGATGTAGGATTTAGCCAGGCTAAATTTATGATATTTTTATTCATTATTGAAACTCGCTTAATAACAAAAGTTGTTACATTCTGTATGTAAACCCTCAATACTAAACTTCCACATCTATGGGCATAACCAGAGAGTTTCCTTGTAATAGAGAATGTAATGGAGATTTAAAAAATGGCTTTTTTAAGCGTACATTTGTTAAAAAAAAAAAAAAAAAAAAAAAAAACGCTCTAATTTTGCATATTAATGAAAAATAATTCAATTCCTACCCACATTTTTCCACAATTTAAGTTTTATAATTCTTAATAGTTTAAAATGTGGTTAGCAACTAACGGTCTTATTCATAATGATTTGTCGGAGGTTTAAAAGTTCGCTAAAATCGGTTCGCGAAAATTGTCAAAACTTGTTATTCATAATAGTCTTTTTACGCTATAACGTTTATTATCTCTCCGATAAAATCTCCGTTTAAACCTCCGATAAGTTATTATGAATAAGACCATTAGTATTTTATCTAATGAAGACTAATCAAGAATTAATTCTCAGTGAGGTAATTCTTTTTAAAATGGTTATTGGTTATTTTCATTTTGCTTCAAAAAGATTACATATAAGTAAATGGTAAAAATCTAGTATGAAATAAATTCTGTGAAGCGAAATATAAATTTCAATTTATTTAAGCCTCTGGTTATACCCATAAAACTCTAGTATCACTCACTTCAGTCTTTGTAAAAGTGTACTATTAAGTACATTTGCTTGAGCTAACGTAGCGGTCGGATCACTTAGTTCGCTACTCGGAAAAGTTGTTAATAACATGAATGATTGCAGTTGATAAGATGGTTCAGCTCTGGTAACATACTGGTGTAGATCTGCTACAGTATGTGTATGGTTGAATCTACCTGTTAGACGACTACCATCGGCTAGACGAAACTGGAAAAAAAAATAAGTTGTATTACTTAAGTTGTATTACTTAAGACGGGCCTCGTGGTGTAGTGGTTCATATAACGGACTGCCGATCATGGGGTCTCGGGTTCGATTCCCGGTCAGGACAATCATTTGTGTGATGTTTTTAATTCTCATACAAATGTTTGTACTGCGTCTGGGTGTTTACTATGTATTATAAGTATGTATTTACAAAAGAAAAGTAGTTTATGTATTATATCCGTATTCTGGTACCCATAACACAAGTGTAATAAGCTTAGCTTGGGACCAGAGGACGTTGTGTGAAATGTCCATTAAAAAAAGAAAAAAGAAAAGAAAAAAGAAAAGAAGTAATTTATTAATTTTGCATACTGCTATACTTTTACTTAATAAATTAAATTATGGTGGAAAAAGTGATTACCGCAAGCGGGACTTGTAGCTAGCTACGGAACGGTATTCCGAAGTCGTGGGTTCAAGTCCCGCTTGCGGTAATCACTTTTTCCACCATAATTTAACTGTATTACTTATGTATTCTCAGTGTGGTGTCGGATTAAGAATACAAGTGTCACAACCCCATCTCTTCCCAAGGATGCTGTAAAAGTCAGCTAAGGGACACACAGATAACATCCTCTGTGAGGCGGAAAATTTAAGAATAAGCCTGAAAATATAATTATCAATTATAAAGAAATTCTATATCAATTTCGCGTTAAGGGCCTACATCAATATTATCGTATATCATCGCCGACACGTACATATTAACACAGCCAGTAGGCACAGAAAATGAAGAATTAGGGATACTTTTCCTATTTACTCAAAATCTACTAAATATATTTTAATTCTGATTTACGTGTTTCTATATATAATAGTTACTTATGTTTTTAAAGTTATTTCATTAGTTAATACGCGATAATAGACCGACAAATGAAAAAAATAAAAAATTAGAGAGGTAGTTTCGCTAAGATTTTCTATCGAGAAAACTTTTTTCAATCGCGTTTCTGAGTTTATGCGATCCTAGATCATATATTGAAAAAACATATACTTAAAAATTAGAGCTCTAGTCATTCAATCTAAAGAAACAATGAAAACTTCGTACATAGAAAAATGCATAAAGCTATTTTGGTATCCTCTTAACTCGTCCTGACCATCTAAACATTAATAGCTTCCATATTTAAAACACATAACAAACCTGTATAGTAGTAGTTGGTTGTGTATCGTCCACCTTAACACTCTCTTGTGCTGCTCTCATATTAGCCGCTCGGTCTGAAGGTGCTGCGGCTACTGCACCTGTAGCACCTACCGTCACTGGCGTGGGACTGGAATTATAATCATCATCATCCTCCTGTCCTTATCACATTATTTGGGGTCGGCGCAACATGTCTTTTTCTTCCATAGTCTTCTATTAGCCGTCATGTCTGTGACAACTCCTCTTTCTCTCATGGGCATGAGTACACAGTACATCCATCTTATCTTAGGTCTTCCTCTAGAGTTTTTTCCTTCCACATTTATACTCAGAACTCTCCTAACGACATTACATTCCTCTCGTCTCATAACATGCCCATACCAGGACATCCGCTCATTCTTCAATTATTTATTTATATTATAATATAAATAAATATTTATGGACAAGTCACACAACGTCCTCTGATCCCAAGCTAAGCTTATGCTTGTGTTATGGGTACCAGAATACGGATAAAACACATATACTACTTTTCTTTTGTAAATACATAGAAACACCCAGACGCAGTACAAACATTTGTATGACAATTAGAAAAATCACACAAATGATTGTCCCGAGCGGGAATCGAACCCGCGACCTCGTGATCGGCAGTCCGATACATGAACCACTCAACCACGAGGCTCGTCAAAATTATACACAGATGACACCCTCTGTGAGAGACGGAAATCTTGAAAATAAACCAACACGCCTGGTCATCAACGGGATGACAATGAGCTGGAGAGAGAAGGCATTCGAGGCGGCTTTCGGGGTCTAGTGTATCAGGTAAATAATTGCTAAAAAAGTACCTATATAGTTTTTGTGGTGACCGATTAAGAACACAATGGTACCAATTCTTCGTGCATGACTAAACTTAACTAAAAATTGGTCAAGTGCGAGTCGGACTCGCGCACGAAGGGTTCCGTACCATTATCTATGCAACATAAGGCAACGTTATTAGTATCGAGCAAGAAACGGTAAAAAAATCATGTTTGTTGTATGGGAGCCCCCCTTAAATATTTATTTTATTTTATTTTTAGTATTTGTTGTTATAGCGGCAATAGAAATACATCATCTGTGAAAATTTCAACTCTCTAGCTATCACCGTTCTTGAGATACAGCCTGGTGACAGACGGACGGACGGACGGACGGACGGACAGCGAAGTCTCAGTAATAGGGTCCCGTTTTTACCCTTTGGGTACGGAACCCTAAAAATGAATTTTGATAGCTCAGTAATCAATCCGCAATCCGCCAAAGATAACTGAACTTTCTTGTTAAAAAAAACCTTTTTATATAGACTAACATTTTAATGAAAGAAAATGTGCATAACGACATAGCTAATTAATCAAAATACGCTAGTTGTTTTCATTTTTTAGTTAAGTTAAGTTTAGTTGTACACGTAGAATCGGTACCATTTTTCATCAACCGAGTTTCTTAAGAGCTGTAAGATCCAGCTAAGGGACAATAAAATCTCTAAGAGAAAGAAAACTCTAAACTAAATTGCTGTAGCGGAGAGGACCTGTGATCATAGCACAACGGACTGCCGGTCGCGGGTTCGATCCCCGCCTCGGACAATCATTTGTCTGATATTTATAAATGTTATACAAATGTTTATCCTGCGTCTGGGTGTTTACTATGTATTATAAGTATGTATTTACAAAAGAAAAGTAGTGTATGTATTCTATCCGTATTCTGGTACCCATAACGTCTGGTATATGTGTGGATAGGCAATAGAAAACAAAGTTAATAAAATCTTGCTTTGTAAAAAAAGTCACCCACCTTCCAAGTAAATGTCCTTTCCCGGTGAACGCTTGTGCTTTAGACACATTCTTAGGACACTCCTCATGACGATGATCCTCCAAGCTGACGCGCACCTGGTCTCCACCATTGGCAGACAACTCTGCAGGTATTATACTGGAAATATTACATTAAGACCGTCAAAAGTGAAAAATTTTTAGGGAGGGTAGTCAAGAAAAATTCAAACATTCTTATATTTTAATAATGTTATTCTACATTGTTTAATTGTCTGTGCAGTTTTATACAAAACAATCAAATTTAAACAGAATAAGTGGACTCAAATCTTCACATTTTTTTAATGTGAATATTTGAGTCTGCTTTTCTGACAAACAGACGAAAATATTAATGAAGTATGAATGAATGAATGAATGAAAACTCTTTATTGTACGCCAGAAAATAACTTACAAATATTAATAATAATAAATCTTATATTAGGTACAAAAGGCGGTCTTAACACAAATATTGCAATCTCTTACAGACAACCGTGAAATGGAGTCAATTGAATTTAAGAGAGGGTATATTGTGGCGTACCTAAAACTTAAAAACAAACTATTATAAGTATAATTAAGTATGTATAATTAAAATAATTATGTAGGTATCAGAGACGGAAACCTCTAAAATAAAACCTATGCTAAGACACCTTTTCAGCGCGAGACTTTTAGTAGACCATAATCCCGCCCAAAGCGGAGGAGACCCGTGCCCAACAGTGAGACGTTAAAGGGCTGGAGAAAGAGAGTAAATGTATAATTCTTACCCTCTACGAACACAATTAAGAAACTCCGCATGTTCAGGATCAGTATAGTGACGCAGAGGTCCCGAGTTCACTGTAAAACCTTCCCGATACAGGCGTAGACGAACTGAACGAACTGACTGGAAAAAAATATAACCGTGATTAAACCTAAGTAATAGACATTATTTAAGAAATCAAATTGTGGTGGAAAAAGTGATTACCGCAAGCGGGACTTGAACCCACGACCTCGGAATACCGTTCCGTAGCTCTTCCAACTGAGCTTATTGCAGTCGTGCTTTTCAGTAATCAAATTAGGCCACCACATTCGTCACTCGATTGAGTTTATATATTTTTACGTACAACGCCATCTATCATGATTGCTTTGCAACATCTCGACCAACCACCGCCATCTATCGAGATTGTTGCAAAGCATAACCATAATCCCTCCCAAAATAGAAGAGGCCCGTGCCCAACAGTGGGACGTCAATGGGCTGGAGAGAGATATATATTATGACTATGTGACGATTCGAAAATTCAGGCGTATGAAATCTCAGGCATCGTCAACGTCTTAAATATACATAGTTACTAATTTCATCCAAAAATAAGAGAATAATCTAAACTAATATAGATCTGAAGAGTTTTTTGAAAGCCCTAATCTCAGGAATTACTGTTTCAATATGAAAAATTATTTTTGTGTTGGATGGTTCCTTTATTGAGGACGGCTATAGGCTGTATATCATAACGTTGCGACCAATAGGAGCGAAGCATCAGTGAAAGATATTGCAGAAACGGGGAAATCTTTCTAAATTCTACGCGAAATAAATCGCGGGCAACAGCTAGTAAAAAGATAATCTTACCTCCTCTCCAGTTTGTGATCCTCCCTCACTTATAGGCTCGTGATCGTCAGCGGTTTGACCTAACAAATAATGAAAACTATTTAACAGCCGTATTCACAAACGTTACTGTGAGGTCTCATAGTAGGCATGGACGCACAGGGCTAGCAAAATTATTTCACAAACAATACTTAAGTGGTGAAGCGCATTATGCGTTTGTTAAACTGAACGCGTAGCTAAGTTTTGTCTATGAATACAAAGGCTCGATGAACGGAACGCACTGAGAAGTGTTACCCTTTGCACAGTGTATCAACATTTAAGTACTTACTTATGAGGATACCAAAATAGCTTCGTGCATTTTTCTACGTACGAAGTTTTAATTTTTTCTTTAGATTGAATAGCTAAAGCTCTAATTTTAAGTATATGTTTTTTCAATATATAATCTAGGATCGCATAAACTCGCGATTGAAAAAAGTTTTCTCGATAGAAAATCTTAGCGAAATAACCTCTCTTATTTTTTATTTTTTTCATTTGTCGGTCTATTATCGCGTATTAACTAATGAAATAACTTTCAAAACATAAGTAACTATTATATATAGAAACATGTAAACCTGAATTAAAATATATTTAGTAGATTTTGAGTAAACAAAAAAAATATGCCTAATTCTTCATTTTCTATACCTACTAGCTGTGTTAAAAGGTACATGTCGACGATAATATTGATGTAGGCCCTTAAGTAAATATTGTTTGTGAATACGGGTGTTAATCATTATAATAATAAGCCCTTTTATTCCGAACAAGCAACTTTGTGGATTCTCTCAAATTATGTTCGATATATACAGGGTGACTTTGCAAGGTGTTGCCAAATTTTTAGGAGCGACTCTGAATCAGTAACTTAATCGATTTACGTAAAGAACATCAAAAAAAAATTTTTCATTTTAATTAATCCTATCCGCTGTTTAAAAATAGTACGCGTGGATAATTTACTTCATTCATAGAAAAATACGCACGCACGTCACGATAGTTTCGCAAAAGTTAAACTGTAAGTGTAGTAGTGATTATGGTGCGCGAAAATATGCCTTATGCTTAACAACATAAGGTTCGGGCGCCCGCGCAAGCAAGGGTTAGCGGGAAGCGTAGGCCGACAAATGGAGGGGGAGTGTTTATTGAAGGGTCATTAACCGGTGGCGTGTTGATGAAATTGCACCGTATGTCCACTGCATAAGAACTTGTTGGCGCGCTTGTCGTTATGTGGTCTGCATAAGGTCGTTTGTGGCTCTGGTCTCTGATGAATGACAACGCACGCGGTGTCTCTTTGTTGAGTTACTTTTAAGGACATTTTAAATAGTTTTTTTTTTGAAAAATACTACGTTTACAAATAGTTACTACAAAGACGTATTTTAGTATTGTTCTATAGAGCTTATTTAAAAAATTTGGCAACACCTTGCAAAGTCACCCTGTATACTAATATTATAAAGCTAAACAATTTGTTTGTTTGTTTGAACGCGCTAATCTCAGGAACCACTGGGCCGATTAGCATATAACATCACGCTACGACAAGTAGAAGCGAAGCAGTAGTGAAAAATGTTTCAAAAATGGGGAAAATTTTCTAAATTCCACGCAGACAGAGTCGCGGGCAACAGATCTCTCTCTCTCTCTCTCCAGCCCATTTACGTCCCACTGTTGGGCACGGGCCTCCTCCACTTTGGGAGGGATTATGGTCTACTGTGCTCCACTGACCAGGCGTATTGGCACAGGGTTTACTTTAGAGTTTTCCGTCGGACGGAACGAATCTGTGAGGAGACTTAGCGGAAGAGTTTGTTTGTTTGTTTAAACGCGCTAATCTCAAGAACTACTGGTCCGATTTGAAAAATTCTTTTTTTGTTGGTTAGTCCACTTATAGGGGAAGGCTTTAGGCTATATAACATCACGTTGCGATCAATAGGAGCGAGGCAGTAGTGAAAAATGTTGCAATAACGGGGAAATTTTCTAAATTCTACGCGTACGGAGTCGCGGGCAACAGCTAGTAAGTTATTTAAATTATGTAGTATTACGAGGACGCCATGGTTGCTCCCTATTTTGTGAACCAAGTCCTCTATAAATAAATAAAGATTAAAAAAAACACTCCCAGATGGCGGTGTAGTCGAATTAGAACTCGATATGATTTTAGTATAGACTAATCACAGTTTAAGCTCAACGAACACTCCTAGATGGCGGTGTAGTCGAATTAGATAGAACTCGCTATGATTTTGGTATAGACTTTACCTGCGTGCCTTTTTTTTAATTTTCTATTAAACTATCACCTAGCTAGCTAACACAAGAATAGCAACATAGTCTCATCGCGATATAAACCGATTCAGCAAGATTATGCAATTACCAAGCCTATAGCCAGTTCCGCCAAATACAGCGCGCCCTCTGCTTGTCGAAGACGGCTCATCCTCAAACACCACTGCACCGCGCCTGTTTAAAAGGAAAAATAAAGAATTATATACCTATTAGCATAAACAAAGGCATTATAAATAAACTAGCAGTTGCCCGCAACTTATCTCTCTCTCTCTCTCTCCAGCCCATTTACGTCACACTGTTGGGCACGGGCCTCCTCCACTTTGGAGAGATTATGGTCTACTGTGCCGTGCTGACCAGGCGTGTTGGCCAGGGTTTAGTTTCGAGTTTTCCATTTCTCACAGAGGATGTTATCAATGTGCAATATCCCTTAGCAGACTTTTACAGCACCCTTCTTAATCCGTCACCACACGGAAATTCCCCGCAACTTCGTACGTGTGAAATACAGGAAACAAAAAATCTCAACAAATTCTGCAAAAGAAACATTCTCTTGAATTAATCTATTTGTTAAAAAAAAACCGTATCAAAACGTAGTTTTGAAGATATAAGCTCACATAAGGACGTATACATAAAAATGACGACTTTGTTTTATAATAAGTAAAGATTGCTCTCAATAAAGTCTTAAATATTTGAGACATCAGGTCTAGATGTCTAGTGGAAATATAGAGGCTCTGATAGTTAAAGTTTTGGATCAGACAACTTGTTTTTTAAGCAACCACTAGGCCGGCAATGTGATTTTTAGTTGGACAATAGTACTTAACTTCTTGATTGTGCTAACTCTGTTAACTCTATGATTGAAATCTGGAATGTTCTACGTCCTTACTAATTTATAAATGCGAAAATCGGAATTAAAAACCAAAAATCTTGACGAGCCTAAGTGCTAATGTGTGTAACCAAACCATAGTGCAATTGAAAAGATCTGTACGACGCCATCTATCGAGTGATATGGTAAACTTCTGTTTGTTAAGGTTTTATTTCTAAATTTCACGCGTACGAAGTCGCGGGCAACAGCTAGTAATTTATAAAATAAACTTACTCTCTAACACTCTTAAAGACTTGAGCAGCAATATCCTGTCTTCCTGAGCCTGGTCCAATAATCTGTTGACCAGATCTCTCTGAACCACCAGCATAGAATGCTTGACCTGCAATTATTTAAATGAGAGGGAATTAATCAACTGGTCAATAGAAGAAATGATGATCTAAATGCAAGGATAACTAGTCCCAAGTTAATCCACTAGCAGCCTCCGCCTCGCCGGTCAGCTAAGAGTTTCTGCACCTCGTTTAAAAGATATATTAGAACGAAAATTGGCTTTTTTTTTAATTTTTTTTATTGTCTTTGGCGGTAGACTAGCCAGCGGCCCACCTGATGGAAAGTGGTATCCGCTGCTCATGGACTAGGCAACACCAGAGGCATAGCTGAGCCGCTGCCTACCTTTGGAATACTACTCTCTTCAAAACTCGCTTGAAGAGGGACATGTCGTAGCGCTTGGGAAATACTGCAGCAGGTAGTTCGTTCCAGAGATTGCACGTACGTGGGAGAAACGACCGCTGGAAACGTACCGTGCCACAAGTGTACGTACCCAGGTAATACGGATGAACTTTGCTGCGGTATCGAGTGGTACGCTGATAGAAAGGTGACGAAGGTACCAGTTCAAACAGCTCCTCGGAGCTCTCCCCGTGAAAAAGTCGGTATAATAAGCAGAGAGACCCGAAGTCTCTCCGCTGTTCCAACGATTCCAGATCATCTGTAATATCTGAGTCGTCGACGATACACGTGTGTCGTCGTTGTAGGGAGTCAAGTGGGTCGAGCTGATATTTTGGTGCGCCAGCCCAGAGATGAGAGCAATACTCCACGTGAGGACGTACTTGCGCTCTATAAAGCATCAGTCTCTGTCCAGACGTGAAATTTCGCTTAGCTCTGTTTAGGACGCCCAATTTTTTGCTAGCTAGTTTAGCTTTATTCTCCAAGTGACTTCCAAATTGGACTTTGCTGGAAATTTCGACGCCAAGGATTCCGTTACTTTCGGATATTGGGAGAGATACTCCTTAGAAATGAGGCGCTAAAACAAACGTATCCCTCTTCGCAGTGAATAAACTTGCGTCTTGGCGGGGTTAAACTTGACTAAGTTAAGTTCACCCCATTCAGAGGCCCGCCCCAGAGAGCTCTCGATTTCGGACACAAGTTGTGACCGCCTTTCCATTAAGGTATGCCGAGGGATATTCCGGTTGCCGGAGTAACACGCATCACCTGTGCTATCATCCGCATAGCAATGAATGCCCTCTATAGAGAGCAAATCATTGATATGCAGGATGAATAGTGTAGGGAAGAGCACCGAGCCTTGAGGGACACCAGCGTTGACGGTTGAGGGCTGTCGTTGATGGCTGCAGCTTGACACCAATCGGAGCTGCAGCCATCAACGACAACCCTAATGCTCTGACCATCAGGCCCGCTCGACTTTCGGATATCCAGGTGCCTCAGCTCCCGCCTAACAGCACGCTGCGTGATTTTGATTTCCGGCATTGAGCTATTACACGGCGTGATGGTTGGCGGTACGGCAGTCCCAGCATCCAGAGTAAAGTTCGAGGCAAAGAGTTCGCCAAAGAGGTCGGCCTTCTCTTTAGCACTATGGGCTAGACTACCATCAGATTTCCGCAAAGGTGGGAGATTGGACGAGCAGAAATTACCTTGAGCCGCCTTGGCGAGCGACCAAAAAGCGCGACTCCCAGAGGGATAGCCCTTTAGTCGCTCACCAATTCTCGCAATATGTTCTGCCTTGGCCTTGGTAATAGCCTTCTTGCTGGACCTGGAAGCAGCATTAAAGTCGCGTTTCTTCTCCTTGACATCCCGATCTCGATTCTTTCTAGCAGTGTTCCATTCAATATATGCCTTCTGCTTAAGGTAAGCAGCTGCCCTGCATGTGTTGTTGAACCAAGGACGACTGCGACCGCCATCAGGTATTTTTGCACTGGCGATGAATAGCTCCATTCCTGTGAGAATTCAACGACGCAGTTTGCGCAAGTATCAAGATCATCGGACAAGAAACAGAGCTGCCTCCATGGGTAAGACGAAAAGAATTCGCTAAGACCATCCCAATCTGCTGACTTAAATTTCCAGACTCTACGTGATCCAGTCGCAGGTGCACGGTGGCTGCTGAACTCATTGACATCCGTTACCATAAACGCTTAAAACGCCATGACGTCCAGAACCTAGATGCACGTCAATATTAGGGGAATGCATCCACTGGGATGTTTTTCCGAAACGAGAATGATAGCACCCACCACATCTGTTAAAAGCTAACGACTGATTGCAGAAAAAAAATTGAACGAAACCGTAAGCAGGTAGTGAATTCCACTTGGAGATGTGGCAAATAGTCACTAAATATTAGTATAGATAGACACACCTGATTCATTTAATATCTGACTAGCATCGTCACTTCCTTTCAATCGCAATATCTCTTGTCTCAAATCACTATTTTCTTTCAATAATCTTTCAACTTCACAATTCAATCTTTCATAGACCTCTTTAGACACTTTATTTGACGATTCTTTGTCAATATTATGTGTACAATGACATGATTTAATTAATTTATCTTTAGGCATTAAATACTCAGGTTGCTTAGCCTTTTTAGAACAACTAGGATCTTGTTCACAGAATGAATCTTGTACTATAAACTCTGTAGGTTTCCAAGGAAAATGTGGGTAGTTGTGAAAAGGTGTGGGAGCAGGATTTCTTACAATTACTAAAATAAATATTAAGAACTAAAATTTGACGGCTATAATATACTTTTGTTTTAATTTTTAAGCTTTTTATTTAGGCTAAACCCGAGTTTATGCATCTATCCATCAGCCTTTCTCCGTCCACTGCTAAACATAGGTTAGGTTGGGCTTTCCTCATAAAACGCGACACAGGCGGTCCTGCATTGCTTGCATGCCAGGGGCTACCCAAAAACTTGACAATGTTGTTACCCCATTTTGTCGAGGCCTACCCTATGGTGACAAAATAAGAAAACTAATAATTCATGTAATGTATACCTTCTTCTTCATCACTAGAACTGTCTTGCTGCAACGAATCAAGTGTTGCAAACTTCCCAGGCGGTGCTTTCTTCTTTTTATCTTGCTTCTGTGGTCTTAACGGTGATCCAGGTGGTGATTCCATATCGCTATCTGAGAGAGTTGGCATCGAAGATACGGCTGCAGCTGGATTTGTAGCTGGTGCATCATCTGCATTACCTCCATGTTCGTAAAAACTTGACAGAGCCACCTATAAATATTAATTTTATATGGATCTGATGAGAAGAGAAATATAACAGGCCTATTATGACATAGGACACAAACAAGAGGAGATTTCTGACACTAAAATGTATGGTGTGTGTGTAATGTATAGTCAGTAATAATAATGGTACAGAACACACCTATGTGAAAGTCGCAACTCATGCTTGACCTTTTCTTTTTGGCTTTTGTTCTTCTAATTTGTTTTCTTCGTATTAACTTTCTCAGGATAGCTAGTAAGCTATATAAGTATTTTCCTCTGTCTAAAGTAGGATTTTTTACATAAAAATGTGATTGATTCGACTCTTTTTGACATTTATAAGATTCGAATTTGATTTTATATAATAACTTCTAATTATGATGTGACTGGCTAGTCTTGCTACACCTTTATTTAAAAAATGTGGGACATTTTAAACAAACAAAAGGTTTAAGAAATTAATAAATTAATAACCTATAATTCTCCATTAAATTGGTTTCCCTTATTTATAATTTAAGTTTTCTGGAATGGGAATAGTTAAAAGACACTAGAACTCGTTGTAACTTTTATAGGCAAGGCTTATTATTATAAAAGACTATTTAATGATTTTATTGTGAAGAAAAAGGTCTGACCCACAGAAGTACCTGACCTATAAAATCTAAATAAATAGATAGATATATTTTTATGAAAAAATTTAAGCGAAATTCACAACGTAGTTGGATAGATGGAAATTTAATTAGCACAATATATATAAAAGAAATAAAAAATGTTAAAATTATGAGAAATAAGTTGTACCAACATCTAATTGCCAGTTTGAAGATTCCAGAAAAAACTTGCTGCGTGGTTCATCTGCACCAGTTACATCGCAAAACTGTCTCAAAGTCTCCTCCTTATTAGCAGACATTATCAAAACTTATTTACTTATTTTCAGTAAAAAACATTCAATGGAATACAAAACATTCCAAGAAATCGAAAATGCCGATGACAGACAATTTGGTCAATCAAATTGACTGTGACAGACAAACACAATGACTTGCTTACTTTTCATTTGCTAAGTTACTCTATAATTTTCGTTATAACATTCACGTTCTTACCTGTCGGTAGTCATGTCGATAATAGAACTTTGTGAAGTCAAACGGTGTTCCTAACTTATAGTCTGGAAGAATATCCATTATTAACCATGGGCTCAACGAGCGGCACTGATTTTTGATGAAATGATTGGGTAGGTACCTTGAACTACCTTGCGACAATTTAAAGTTGTCTAGTAGGAGCGATAGCGAATGTTGGCCATTAAAACCACAGGTTAATGAGATGTTTAGACGTGAATGAAAACTGTGAATGAGTAGAATAGGGATGTGATATTGTACATGAAAAATAAATTTTTAAATTATCGTTTTTTTTTAAATAAAATATCGATCCATAATTAATCTAGACTAGACTAATAAATAATCGGTGTTTTCTAATTTTCCAATTGATTTCTAAATAAACGCCTTAAATATTTGACAACTGTCATTACATTTGCCTTAAATATTTTTTCGACTTGTGATAACACTAAAAACTTTGTCATAAAAACATGAAGTTTCTGTATTTCACCATGGTTTTGCATTAGTTTCCACTATAGTGAATCTATATAATGTTACATCAACGAAAAATTTAATGAATGACATAATTTGTAAAAGTAGTACCTACAGTTCGTAAACTCCATTTAGCGAGTTGCTTAAATGAATCTGAAAGAAATTCAAAATCTAGCTTTTCTAATTGTTTTAAAAGCGCAGCAAGAATTATGCACAGACGGCGTTAATCTATTATGCTTTTTAACAACAACAGCAGTTGAATAATATCTCCATAATAATTTATTATGGAGATATCACAGATTAGTAAGTTGTGGAGATATTATTCAACAGCTGTTCCCGTTCATCCCGTTCCGTGTCCGAAAAAAAAAAATAAAGTGGGGTTGTAGATGAAAAATTAGTATTTATTGATCAAGCATTAAAAAAAATCGATTTTTAATCAATTTTTCCTGAATTAAAAATTGTGTCAAAAATCGATTATTTTCCTTAAAATAATCGATAATTAATTGATTTTTTCAAAAATCTATTTTTTTTTAACATCCCTAGAGTAAAAAGATAAGGATGTCGGAACAAGAGAAATATTTCAACACAACGATATTTTACAATCATTAAATCAAGAAAACATATCGTTGTGTCATTAAGTATGGTTGTATTTTTTCCTGATAACCAACTTATAAAATTATTTTCTTAAGAATATTCCTTCTCTTTTTATACATATTGTTAGTAGTAAAAAATATAATACTCAAAAAGAAATATACACAATAAATGTTTTTTTTTATATATCTGTATCTGGTATTTTATAAATACATCGTTTTTAAATAAATAGATAAAAATATTTATATAGAAATAAAATACTAATAAATATAAGGTCTTAGATAATATCGTTATAGACTCTATATCGATATTATCGATATTTTTGATTTTTGAGTTATTGACAAGCCTGCACTACATGAAATACTGCAATGCTGTGAAATTTTTTGTTTTATTTATGCCAAATTTTTACTGGTAAGCATCTTTTTAATAGGTAAGTTAATATAATGATGATAGTAACAGTTATTAAGTTTACTAATGGCCATGTTTTAGATGCTGTAGAATAAATGAAGACTGCCCGAAATTCTGGGACAACTAAAATGAGAAAATATTATCAACTTATGCTCGTCTTAATATGTTTTATCAGTATTGTGACATTACTCATATACCGGCATGAATACTACAGGTTAAGATATGTCTTAGAAGTTCTAAACTTCTTTGGAAAACCAGGACTTTCAGAGATCGAGTTTTGTGGACCTGGTTTCAATGCGACTATGTTATCAGAAATCCTTAGAAATTCTTCAATGGAAGTACGTGAAACACCACCATTGTTTCAACAGATAGACGAGAATTTCTACTCCTATTCTTCATTTCTAAGATCTTATCAGAAGTATGAGAAACTGACTGAAACACCAGTGCATGTAATAGATACTATAGTTATAGGAAAAGCTGATATTACTCCAAAATTTCGTTGTAACGTCTGGTTGGAAAGCGCAAGCAAACCTAAAACTGGAAAGTTCTCATACAAAGTTGTTTCTGATTCTATAAATGATTTTCGTCTATACATTTTTCAATGTTCTATGGCCAGAGATTTTGGTAAACCGCAAGGAATAAGTTTTTATATAAATGATTATAATATAAATCCTATACATGCACCAATAAATAGAGTTATTCAAGTAAATACTAGAAGAAAACCAAGACAGAGTGTAGCTATAAAGTTTGTAAATACTATAGAACCGGCTATTTGTGTAATACCAAATCAAATACCTTTGGTATCAAGAGACTCATTTATTGAATTTTTAGTTTTCCATCACATGATGGGTGTCAATTACTTCACAATATATGACAGTATGATTTCCGAAGATATCATTAGAAGATTGAATTTATTGCCCAATGATATAACACAGTGGAACATACAGTTCTTTCCACTAAACTACCCATTCATATTTGCCAAATCATACAATGTTGTAAGAAATGCTATCGAATTAGATTGCTTATTCAGACATTTTAGATTTGATAAGGAGGAATCAGAAAAAGTTAGTCATGCTATGGTCATGTCATGGGATGAATTTTTAGTACCTCGCGTACATAATAATGTTAAAGAAATATTTAATGATTTTGATCCAACTAGATTGATTAGGACTTTAGAATTAAAACCTTTATTGTTTTGTTTAAATCAGCTAGATGATGACAATGCAGAGATTGGTTATCCAGATATTATGAAAAAAACACATTATTTTAAGTTACCGGAAGATTTGAAGTCTGTGTATGTGAGAAATTTAGATTCCATGTCAATGTTTGAGGATTTATTCAAACTTGAAAAAAATAAAAAAATAGTGCCTATAGAAACTATAGGGGTACATAAGTATACTGAATGTAGGGACCCGAAACTATATAATTTAAATGGAGCGGGTTACAATGAGACACAGATGCAAGTATTTCAACATAAATTTGAAGGTGCCATGACAAAGTTTGGTGAGAGTTTAGTTAGTAATAAAATATATAGATTGTATAAATCTGGTAAAATATGGGAGAAATCTAACCATGACTTTGTTAGAGATATGTTATAGAAATACCACATAAGAAGTGCAATAATATTTAACTATAATCTATGTCTCTCTATACATCTTTTTATAGCTCATAAAACTCTTCGGGGTTTTCTGACGTTTATGTACCCACAGATTCTGTCAATCCTTGAACAAATTAAAAAAATCTAGGGATAAATGGAACTTTTAAATTTAACCTGCAGCTAAAACAATATTTATAAATTCACCCAAATTATGTAAGGAGGGTGTACAAAATTATATTAAAACAGAAACATATTCTTAACCCTGCCTAATTCCTTGAATTACTTTCTTTGTTATTCCACAATATGGGCACATAGAATTATTGCAATCTCTTTTGTGATCTAATTTCCCTTTGTTAGCAAAAAATAATTCTAACGCCCCCTTTTAGACAATAGTTGACTATTGTCTAAAAGGGGGCGTTAGAATTATTTTTTACTAACTTTAAATTCTTTCATAATATTATCTATGAATAATTAAAAGTTAAAATAATATAGTTTAGGAAGGGTCTTATATGTAAATTATTCAAAATTGGCCCCTTTTCAGTGGATATGTACCTGCCCCCTACCTAAAGCCCGTTAATGGGGCGGTGCCGATCTTTTGACACCTACATATTTAAACCACTACTGCTTGTAAAGCTGTAACTGCCTATCAATACTTAAAGATATGTAAAATTAATTGCTTTTATGGTTGTTATTATAATATTCAGTATTGAAATAGTTGTGATTATAAGCCATATAAATACTTTTAAGAGTACTGTTTTTATAATATTTATATATTTCAAACTTTTGTCTTATTAATTAATAAAATATATTAATTACAAATCAAATCCTTATTTTGCATGTAAGATTTGATTTACTTTTTAAAATAGCGAGAGCTGAAGTGTGAAGTGAATCAGTGGATTTTATTATTACAGTAATTATACTCGAAAGTTTTTTACTGCTTATATTTGCAACTTAAATCAAAACTTCAAATTCATTAAGAAAATGAAAGTTAGTTTCTTTCAATTCTTTTGTAAATTTACCATTATACCTAGTCCCAATGTACTGGAATATTCTATAATATTAAGTATTTAGGAATCATTAGTAAAATATTAGATAAGTGCCTTGAAAATAGTGCTACCAAAATTGATTTTAAAATTATATTCCTTTATTATAGAATAAGACTTTATATGAAATGTAACAAATTAATGCTATGCTCATATTGATTAAATTTTGTTATTTTTCCAATCTTACTAATTTACCTTATCTGCAATATCGTGTTTAGCTGGCTAACAGTCAGTTGCAGAAAGCTCTCAATAAAATCTTCATTAGTTAATACGTCATTAACACTAATGCATTCCTTAAATTTAATGACGTTGCACGAAGCTTCCAAAGCTTCAATAAGTAGTCCTATAACCATGAAGGTATAGATAAAAAAAAGGAGGCCATACTTGGAACATCGGTTTGAGGCAAATACCTACGTATCTCTATCTCACTCTCTGTGGTCTGACCTCTCTTTTTAGTGTGGCCTTAGTACTGCTATCTCCTTATTAAAATCTCCTAGTAAATTCTTAAAAAGAGTCACCACACATATCAAATCACAAGTTAAACACTGTCATTTGATAGTGTTTAATCGTAACTATAAATAACTAGTTGAAATACGATGAATGAAATTAAAAATAATAAAATAGTAGATCACGGATGCTTTTCATGGTTAACGAATCAGTGAATTATTTTCCCCATTTCCTAAGGATTTCGTAATTTGGCAACATTGGTCACCATATGTCAAGTTGTTGACAAAATTGTGCCAATATGTCGGTTGTTTACTTTACGGTTCACAGCTTCGTTTCAAATTTTCGACTCTAATTATTTTTATAATTAAAGAAATGGTGCAAACTTGTGTAGTGCGTGGTTGCGGTAGTACGTGGTGTCCAGGAGGTGATATACAATTTCACGCGTAAGTGTTTAGATCGTGATTTCTGGCATTGAATAACTGCAAACATATTTCTTTGTATTTTCAATTAAATACTTCATAAAATGATTAAACAATGTTTTCAGCATACTTCTAACTAACTATACTGATAACGATGTAAAGATCTAATAGTCTTACATTGAATTTCATGGACTTAGTGCAATTTTATTTTTCTTGTTTACAAGAAGTAATTTTGAAATAGTGTGACCATACTGAGGACATATCTAGGACTTTCTGTGGGACCTGAACTAAATTATACATGTTTGCTTAGTCATTTAATTTTTATTTCACATTATTTACAACATTCTTCCTTTACATTAATATACTTACCTACAATATTATTTTTTTAGATTTCCTAAAAATAGTACCCAGAGGAAATTATGGTTATCCATTGTACCATTGAAAATGAAATTTTATGAAAGTGCAAGGATTTTTTAAAACAAACAGCAGTTCCTACTACAATTACAAATCAAGAAGCAGTATCACCTTGCAAGGTAAAATTTCAAGTATCTATTTACAAACTCCTTTAATTGTCTCACATGTTATACAATGTTAAATATTTGAATTTATAAGGAATATAAAAACTAGTATGAAAAAAAATACCCCACCAGTATCAGGAACATTTTCCAAACTACCGGCGCTCAAGGCTCCAGAGATAATTGCTGCTTTCTGAACCAGCCCCCCCCCCCGATCCGACTGCCTAATGAGAGCCTTACATTATTATTATGTTTCAGAAATGTAGTAGTTCGAATATATGGCAAAAGGCTATATTTTGTAAAATATATTATAATTTTCAGATAGACAGTTCATTACAGGAAGAGTCTATGGGGCAAGTAGCTACTCTGGGTGTACCAAATCCTAGCTCTGGCATTTATGAAAGTAATCCTTTCTGATGGGCCAACTCAGAGAAAACAATATAGAAAACAAATTAATTAATGTTGTATCACAACATTTTACTCCTCTGTTGCAAGAAATGTTTAAGCATCCCATCACGGACTCAATTTATTGCAATGATTTGCATGAAAGCGTATTAATTAAGAAAATTGCAAATTCATTTTTTAACACTTAAAGAGTCAGAAATTACACAAAACATAGTCATGTATAAAAGAAAAGTTATTAAATGATTTTAATTTGGAAAGTGCTGTTGTTTCTTTTTTGCCCTTTTTTTGTAACTTTATTATCGTTCCTATTATAGCCCCCTATGATATATGTCACAGTCAAAACTTATAACCACTCAATAGACTGTAAGCTCTCGACAGTAGTACTTTTGACTGAAATTATTCAAAACTAATTTTACCCAATATAGCTGTTTAAATGTAATTTTAACTGACTTGCCTAGCGCCAAGTAGTGGAACACAAGGCACAGGGAGCCAAGGGCAACCCGACAAGGGTGGGTTAGGTTTTTAGCTCCCGTCATGCCATTCATGATAGGTTCCTTTAAACGCTGTAGACAGAAATATACGTAAAAATTGATTTTGACTGATTCTCCGTTCTTCCGTCAGCCACTTTTAACCAAATCAAATCAAATCATTTATTTGTCAGAATATGGGTACAAAGGTGTATAGGTACATTAATCAGAGTCCGAGACCATAATCTGCCAGTATCTGGCGTACAAATATTCGAGTGTTATAATATTTTATAAATAGAGATATAATTATGTCATACTATTAAGTCATATATTAAAAATAAATATTTCAAATAATCAAGCAACACAAAATACAAATCAATACAATGTCACAGTTTTCTAACGTCTAAAAATTCCTTTACAGTATAAAAACATTTATTTAATAAGAACCTCAATAATTTTTCTTTGAAAGCCTTCGTAGTAGTGATGTCCTTTAAGCTAGTTGGTAATTTATTATAAATTTTTACCACATTCATATTGTCAGTTAAAATGACTATTAACTACAGATTTTCCGACAAACTAATTTTAATCAACGTAACGTATTTTTTTTTTCAGAAGTATTATTGACCGAATTTGCCCTTTAACTGACATTAATAAATAGAAATACATTGGCTAACCCAGAAATCTAGGAAAAACTATTGTCCAGTATGTATTCATAATGTTTAATTAATCTGCAAAATTAATGAAACATATATCTTTTGCGATTTCATGGTTGGTCCCTTAATAACAGTACATGTTTAAAAATATGAGTACAATAACCCTTTTTCGTTTTTACGCTACCTACACAAAAAGTTATGTTTCCACTTAGGTATGCCAAATAGATTTTATTGTGTAACTTGTTTTGTTTACTAAGAAATTACTAACACCTTGTTATTTTTAACCGGCTTCAAAAAAGGAGGTTCTCAATTCGTTGGAATCATTTTTCTGTATCTTTGTAACCTGTATTTAGGTCTGAAATAAAGGTAAATTATTATTATTTTATCTCAAGCAGATCTCACAATCATTCATTAATTTCGTATTGCCGTAGGAACTACACCTTTGTTCTAGTAATTATCTATTTCCCACCAATATTCTATAGGTACATCGTACATACGAACTAGGAAATTTTACGTGTTTAAAAATGTAAAAAGAATAATAAATTTAACAACCGAACCTCCAGTTACTGTTAAAAAACTAGAATTATCCAAACTTTCACGCGATAACAAACAGTTTGTTTTTTGAGTATTTTTTTTACGCACAGTACATAAAGTATCTCGAAATATAAAATCTATACGGGCTAGGTCTTAGAAGTGAACATTTTGTTGACACTATATGGAACACAACTACTTGAAGTTTTGTCCTGGAAGAAATACAATAAAGGTTACCCTACTTAGAAAGAAAGGGTTTGACCACAGTGAGCGAGATAGCCATACATCATTTTTGCTTCAAGTAGGTATTCAGAGTCTGGACTCCATTTTTATCTATATCTTCATGCCTATAACTAAGGATGATTTTAATGTTGTCATTAAAGAACATGACCGAAACGAATGAATGTATTCGTTTTGTTACTGTCAAAATATCACATTTTTGATCAAGTTTTGACAGATATGCAGAAAACGAAACGCAAAGTACAGTAAAGTATTTAATTTTGTCGCATGACATTAGCTTGTCAATACCTAACTTTGTTGCTTGCTTTGCCGCGTAAACGTGAACTACGAAAGCTTTGATAACTTACGAAATAAATAAATAAATTTATTCTATCTTTGATACAGCGTCTGGGAACAACTTCTTCTGGATCAGATAAAGATGATAGGCTTGAGAGGGACATTTTATAAATATTAAAATTCACTATAAAAGGGATAAAACAAACTGCTATTGGTAATATACGGCTAATGGCCGTTTTAATAGATGGTTAACTAGTCATTAAAAAATATAACCTCAAACTGTCAAAATAATGGTCCTTTAACGCTAATGACGTTTTGTGCAACGCAAAATGTTGTTTAAAGCCATGTTTGACATTTCATTAGTTAAATTTAAAGGAACATTAAAATTAGCGCTAATGTCGCTTTCTGCAACAATTTAATGATTATTTAGTGTTTAAAGTCGTCTTTAAAATTTAAAGAACGTTTCTGCAACTGGGTGTAAATGAGCTATTCCCTCCTAAAGCTAGCTCCCCTTTCCCAAATATTATTGCAATCTATAGGTACAGCAGTTTTCAAGAATAAAAAACTAGTAGTTAGATTCTTTTTCAGAACCAATATAGGAGTAGTTGTATTTTTTTCTTAATATGTTTCTATTTGTATGTATATATGACGGGCCTCGTGGTGTAGTGGTTCATGTAACGTACTGCCGATCAAGAGGTCGCGGGTTCGATTCCCGCTCGGGACAATCATTTGTGTTCTTTTTCTAATTGTCATACAAATGTTTGTACTGCGTCTGGGTGTTTCTATGTATTATAAGTATGTATTTACAAAAAAAAAGTAGTATATGTATTCTATCCGTATTCTGGTACCCATAACACAAGCATAATAAGCTTAGCTTGGGACCAGAGGACGTTGTGTGAAATGTCCATGAATATTTATTTATTTATTTATTATTGTTATCATGATGATACTTGTTAAGAATTGACGATTATTTTTTTTTTTTTTTTTTTTTTTTGTTATGGTATTTGTTACTTTTTTTTTTACTCTGAAACTGAAACGGTAAATATATTTTATACAAAATAAAACTACAAAAATGATACTAAGTAAATGTTTTATTTCCGTTATCTATTCTAAAATACAAGGCAGGCGTCGCCCGCAAATCTTCACAGATCAATTAAACACAAATTATTAAGTTTTCAAACGATTTCAATCATTCAATACAATAGGTACCACGAATAAAATATTTAATATCACTAGAGAAGGTTAAAATGAGCATAACTTGAGCAATACATGCCGTATTGTCGTTGCCACAAAAAATAATAGAATAATTTTGGAGGGAACACATTGAAACATACATAAGTATAAAATTACATAAATAATAATACCTTAAAGCTTACACATAGATTGTTTATTAAATATTGCAACGGGCGCACTTAGTCTACTAATTAATAGGTGTATTAAGTGCAGTAAAAATAATTGTGGTTTGGATTGAGATAAAAATACATAAACGACCTACATAAGGAGAAAAAATTAAACATACTCTTAATCTCTCCTAAATTTTGATTTTGCGTGCACTATTCGGTTGTAATAATCGCCCTTCAAAGCTGATTATTGCAAGAACATTTTTAACGTTTTTCATGTGTATCTCATATTTATGTATCTCAACCTTGAGCATTATAATCGCTACGCCAAATCTTGGATATTTGAAGAATTCCATCTTCCTGCCCTTATGCTAATAGATGAATAAATAATATAGAAAAAAATACGAGGATATTCTAATACAAAAATACAAAGGGGGGCGTGAAAAGTATTTTTTATGTAAAGGGGGCAATAGAACTTTTTTTCTTGTAAAGGGGGCGTTAGAACATTTTAAGGGGGAAGTAGTACAGAGAAGATTGGGCATTTTTGTACTAAACAACCACATATTAATACTAGGATAAGAGCAAAAAAAGATGTTATATTTTCAAGAGATTACTAGTATGTCTAAATTAAAACTCGCAATAAATTAATACAATTAACATCATAAAACTGAAACACTAAGTTTATTCGAACATGTAATACCGAAAATTACGTTATTATAATAATTACAATTTTCTTTTATTTTCGTCAGGCTACCCACCAGAAAGTCAAGATTACTTGTATGTATTAGTGTGGAATTGTTGTAGATTTTTTCAGAACATTGTAATTATTACAGTAAACAGAATGTCTCGAATAAACTATCCATATTTTAGAAGGCACGGAATATTTTAAGTACACATACGCACTCAATTGGAGATTTAAATATAAGTTTAAATAACGTGATGCATTTATTTTTGTACTATTAGAGGCATGGCTTCAAATTCTAATAAAAAAATATTGGAGTTAATCTATGCCACATGTGTTTTTGAAAATAGAATTTGGAATCTTTTTTAGCACTGTGTTAAAGCCAAATCTATATTACGAAATGCGGTAGATTAACAAAATTGTGTGCGAATTATATAATTCCATTTGTGGGGTCTAAGCAATAGATAAACATTCAGATTATTGCGTTTTATATACTTACAAAAGTTTAACAAAGCCCCTGATTGTAATCTAATTATTTAAATGCATTATTATTGCTTAAAGATCTAAAATAGCAAAATATTTTAATGAAGTTTTATATTATTAAAGGAACAATAAGTTAAATGCATCGTTCAGACCTCAGATTTTTGGCTGTAAAGTGGAGTTTACCCGACTACTTGTATATAATATATAGATGTCACCACTGTACAAATTGCCGTACAGTGGTGACATCTATGATGTAAATAGAGACACAGGGCGACGCCATGGAAGGCAAGGTAGGTGTTACAATCGTATTAAATTCATGAAAATAGTCGGGTATAATTAGAAACTTTTAACTGTAAACAATTAGGTTATAATCGAGCAATAGGCAAGATGAATACAACGATATCTATATTATTGCAATACACTTAAAGATATAACCACAAAATATTCAAGATGGCGGACGTACACCTAACAGACAAGGTCACGCGCATTTACAGCGCCTCAAAATCCTCAAATAACTAATAGTGACCATCCACGGCTGCCTTAAGAGGGTTCTGTACTCCTAATTTAAGTATTTGCGTTAGGTATTGCTGTCCCTAATTTCAGCGCCGCAACAAATATAGCTGAACAAATATAGCTGAAGCAGATTTTACCTACAAATTCTTTGAAAAAAGACCTTTAGTACTCCCCATTTTTCTTTGCGAAAATTAAACCGATTTTGATTGTTTTTACGCTACATTATAGATAAAAAGTATATCTATGCTTCTATCACTTTCTTTTTTGGTAAAACCTTACCAAATATGTGTGATAGTCGCTGCAACTTTACGTAAAGAAAACAAACAAAAGCGGGATTTTGGGATGGTCATATTTCTTTTAGTTATTATGTTATGAAAAAAAAGAAAGTGATAGAAGCATAGATATACTCTTTGTCTATAATAAAGCGTAAAAACAATTAAAATCGGTTTAAATTTTGCAAAGAAAAATGGGGAGTACGATACCCATATTTTTGTATGGAGCATAATTTGGTATCGAGCCCTCTTAAAGCTCATTCATACCTGAATCCTCATTCACTTGCAATAGGATTCATTCATGAGCTGTCATTGCGTGCTGTGAATATTGTGAATGGGTGTCGAAATGGAACGTTCGGAAATTGTATGGTAAGTTTATGAATGTTTTACATAATGTTAATCCGCCATCTAAGAACAATACTACACACAATATATGGAACAAAGTTTGCTAACGTTCAGAAAAATAGAACATATATTTATTGTCATGATATTATGAAATCGAAATCGGCAATCAGCCGCCATTTATACACAAACAATAACGATTATACGAATCAAATTTATCTACTAATTCAAAAATTGGCATATAATTTTTAAGACATAATTCTTTTTTTAAATAATATGCGTAATTATTGCAAGTTTAAATTTCGATTTCACGAATAAAACCTATTTTAAAGTTTTTTTTTAATTATCTTATTTTTAAATATATATTCAAACATTAACATCCAATATATACACACAGTATGAAAAGGTACTAAAACCAGAAAATAGATTTTAAAATATCACCTTGTCTAAAGACTATCATTATAGTAAAAAGGATTACAGTAAATGCACGAAAAATAGTCATAGTCTTAACATTAGATAATAATAATACCATGAGTTTAAATAGCCGATGTGTGATGCTGAAACATACTATGTTCCAAAAGAAACTATTCAATATTCGTATCGAAATTTTCGTGTGCACGCCGGAAGGTCGCAGACGCCGCTGCGCACTCGTCCTGAAGATGAGCATCGGATATGCTCGAAACCTGGGTCGACATCTTCGGTCCCAAAACAGTGAGTGTTAGCCGGTAATATAATATTTCTAAAATGAAACTATTCATATAAATGCGTAAGTTTATGTGTGTGTTACTCCTTCACGCTTATGCCATGGATTGAGTGAAATTTGGAACTAGAATTGCTTAAACTTTAGACGCGTGGAGAACTTTCTTGGCGATAATATATTTACTTCGCGTAGTTTGCATTAAATAGTTTATTATCTAGATAGTTTTCACCTTTACAGGCATTTCGATAAGTCCCGTCTTTTTAACACGCTTAGGTATATTAATTCGGAACGTATCTATCAATGTATAAATCTATGTAACGGAATATTTCAAAGTAATTTTCACCCACTTGCAGACCTGGGTTTTGATAATATCATTTCCAATCGCTTATATTTTTTTGCTTAATTAAATCTCATATAAAAAATAAATATTTGAACACTTTCTTTTGGAACAAGGTATTTATCGTTCTTCTGCCACAAACTGTCAACTATCTAAGCACACCGGGTGCACAGATTTAGACTTAACAAAAGCCGAATTCATGGAATAAAAAATGTGTTAGACAAAAAATTACATCAATATATTTTTTTTTAAACTAGATTTTACCCTGAAGGTTTTATAGTCTGAATTCGTCATTTAGATGAGTAAATGTGTTATTAGTATTACACTTCAAAACTTTACGATAATTTGTGCAAAGAAACAAACCTTTTCAAACGGATTGGGTAAGTTTCGCCAGCAAATTTCCTATTAAATTTTACTATTTAACAAAAAAAAGCCGTGAGAAATATTACAAGCGCGATTCAGGTTGTTACTTTACACTACTAGATGGCGCTATCATATATTCAGAATAAACTCCTTGCCTAAAAGTAGTATTTTTGATAGCACAAATTATCACGCGTAAAGCCTTTTCTTATAGTGCATTTAAACTTGTAATACATTATAAAATCATGACTTTTAACACAGTTAACTTTGTTTATAGAACAAAAACTATATATTTTTATTATATTTTCAATTATTGGCCTTGACGAGCCTCGTGGTTGAGTGGTTTATGTAACGAACTGCCGATTAAGAGGTCGCGGGTTCGATTCCCGTTTGGGACAATCATTTGTGTGATTTTTCTAATTGTCATACAAATGTTTGTACTGCGTCTGGGTGTTTCTATTTATTATAACTATGTATTTATAAAAGAAAAGTAGTATATGTATTATATCCGTATTCTGGTACCCATAACACAAGCATATAAGCTTAGTTTGGGACCAGAGGACGTTGTGTGAAATGTCCATGAATATTTTTTTTTTGGATTAATGTCTACAAAGATAGTATGTACTCTATAGGTTTGCATTTGGCCAAGTTTAAATGCACTAATAAACGGTCATATCAAGTGTTTGCATACATGCAATAAGCGTTCGGTCGAAATATCATGGTTTTTTTTTTAAATGATCACACGCAAACGTTTTAGCCATGATGCCGATGACGTGTAGAAAATAGATGTCGTTTTAATCGTGAATAACATTCTATTACATAATAATAAACATTCCAACATATTTACACATATTAACAGTATTATCAAATTAGTCGAAAAACCGTAGTTATAATTTATTGTATAATTACTTTTTAACAATATTTCAAAATCCAATATACTTATTATAAATGGGTAATATTTGAAAATAGAACGTGCTTACAAAATATATATAATCTGTGAATCGAATGAAAAGAAAATGACCGTAGCCAGAACATTATTTGATTATAGAACGAATAATATTTTATCAAAATAGAAGCGTTTTTTAAAAAAAAAATAGGAATATCTTTTTATTGTCTATAGTGTACAGGTGTAATTATTTCTGGCTACGTCTATAGTTAAAACTGCCAGTATTTATTTAACAGTTTTGTGGTTATGAATTTATAGATCAACACACATATTCAATTAAATTATCAGAGCAAGTGAAAGTGTAAAATAAAAAAATGTTATTTTTTTAGTGTGTTGCACTTTTAATTTTAAATTGCTCCATAAAAGTTTTAACATAAATATTATTAAATATCTATCATAGTCGATGTTTAAAATCATGAAGAATTATTGTGTACTAATCTATAATTTATAAAATCATTTCAAGAAGTGATTTAAATTCAATCATATTTATAAAAGTAAGAATAAACGGCTCATTCAAATGATATGTAAATATAAATCGAGAAAAGAATAGATAAAAAAGAAATAAATATAATTCGTTTTATCTCACATAATATATCTTTTCCGTTTTAGTTTAGGCCCAATGGTCCTGAAAGTAAGTCAAACAAATTCCCACTTTTAGAATATAACCGTTTAAAAATATTATTTAAAACTGTTCTTTAAATATTGTATTTAATTGAGAACATTCAAATTTCGAATATTGCATAGTACAAATGTTTTTAAATTTAAAGTTCCAAATTTAAAAACAATGTATTTTTTATTTTAATGTTTCTCAATAACCATAGATATTTTATAATCAATATAGATAATAAGTCAACAACAAGTAATTCATCGTTTTATACTGAAAACATCTAATATAACAATTTCTATAAATTTACATGTATAGACCGCTAAGTGTAGATATTTCTCTACAATTATAGTTATATTTTTAATTTTCTCTTTACATATAGACGTTTTTTGAAGAAAAATTCCTAATACCCATTCTGAAGAACAAACTATAATATCACATTATGAGTATTAAGAATTTTATTTTTTAAGGCTTTTATAAGGGCCTTAAATTGTCAAAAAAACAAATAGCAAGCTTTTTATTAAAAAAGATAACATTGTTTTTATTTTGTGAGAAATAAATAAAATTTAATTTCTGAACATTCTTTGAATACTTCTAATACTATAATGTATGAAAGCCATTGGTTTTACTAAGAAAAAACTAGGCTGTATGCTCCATTGCCTTTGCCTTCAGACTTGTAAAAATAGACAAACGCCAAAAAAAAAACAATCTGACATGTATGTGTGTTCTTTTCTTGAGTTTAAAAAAATATCTATGGTTTCATTTTAATAATTTTATAGTTTGGTTTTTAAAATGTCTATATGTAAAAGAATTATTTATATGTTAGCGCCCCTCATTGTTCTATTTATTTAATATACATTTCGTTATAAACTAATATTATAACGACCATTTTACATTAGTCTTCAGATCTTCTATAGTTTGAACTTTGACACATGGAGACTAGAAGAAAGGAGGAATATCTTGTATGGGGTATCAGTCCAAAAAGTGTCCACTTGTAAACAGCAAATAACACTCACTGAAATAGCGCTAGTGTAGCAAGATGAATGATATGAATGTAGCAGTTATAAGCAGAGTGAAATGTGCTACTGTTGCGGTAATTCTTTAATACTATTTTCTATTTGCTATTTACAAATATTTGGGGTACTTAAAACACCGTATAATTATAATTATAATTAATATAAATTTATTTCATAGTCATGTTTGTCTATATAATCTTATATATAAAAATCAATTGCTGTTCGTTAGTCTCGCTAAAACTCGAGAACGGCTGGGCCGATTTTGGTGATTTTGGTCTTGAAATAATCGTGAAAGTCTAGGGAAGGTTTAAACTGTGACAAAACATATCGGGATCTAAAATTCCACGCGTACGGAGTAGCGGGCATTAGCTAGTCTTATATATAAAAATCAATTGCTGTTCGTTAGTCTCGCTAAAACTCGAGAACGGCTGGGCCGATTTTGGTGATTTTGGTCTTAAAATATTCGTAAAAGTCCAGGGAAGGTTTAAACGGTCCAATTAAATAGGGATCTAAAATTCCACGCGTACGGAGTAGCGGGCATCAGCTAGTCTTTTATATAAAAATCAATTGCTGTTCGTTAGTCTCGCTAAAACTCGAGAACGGCTGGGCTGATTTTGGTGATTTTGGTGTTTAAATATTCAAGAAAGTCCAGGGAAGGTTTAAACGGTGCCAAAATATATGAGGATCTAAAATTCCTTGCGTACGAAGTAGCGGGCATCAGCTAGTCTTATATATAAAAATCAATTGCTGTTCGTTAGTCTCGCTAAAACTCGAGAACGGCTGGGCCGATTTTCACGATTTTGGTGTTGAAATATTCGTGAAAGTTCAGGGAAGGTTTAAACGGTGACAAAATATATGGGGATCTAAAATTCCACGCGTACGGAGTAGCGGGCATCAGCTATATTATAATAATTTAAAAAACTGCGCTGTAACAAAGCGGAAGTTTTTCTTTCCTTTCTAATAATTTGTGGCGCTCTTTTTAAAATTCTTCCACTTGCTACTATGGCGCCACCTTAATTTGCTGCCTTTCAGCGGACACTTTTTAATATACTGAGATATTCCTCCTTTCTTCTAGTCTCCATGCTTTGACAGTACAGAATTAGTTTAGCTTAAATCACACTTAACCTGCCATAGTGATGTACTAATCGATTATTAGAATCGACTAGTGTATAGTACAATCGTTTACATATATATATCGATTTAATTGTAAGATATCTAATATAAGTCTTCCCCTCATACGACCTTCCGATTAAAACAAAATAAAATAAGGAATGTTTACCGTATACATAATAATATAATATTTAGCTGCCATTTTATAAATAAATATTCACGGACATTTCACACAACGTCCTCTGGTCCCAAGCTGAGCTTATATGCTTGTGTTAAGGGTACCAGAATACGGATATACTACATAAACTACTTTTCTTTTGTAAATACATACTAATAATACATAGAGAACACCCAGACGCAGTACAAACATTTGTATGACATTTATGGATATCACACAAATGATTGTCCCAAGCGGGAATCGAATCCGCGACCTCATGATCGGCAGTCCATTACATAAACCACTCCACCACGAAGCCCGTCGAATTTTATAATACTGTTATGTAAAATAACATATGCCTGGATTAGATCTTCGTACTTGATATTACTACTAATCATTTAGTTCTAAGATATTTAGTGACAAGTTGTAGTGTTAATCTATTATACTACAATAAAAAATCTGTGCGCGTCTTGGGACGAAAGACAGATGTAATTAACGCGTTCAATGCTGAATAGTTTGCGAATTTATAGCCAATGCTAATAAAAGAGTCATTCGCCCAGTGCTGAAAACGCGTATGTGCGTTCAAAAAATTTTTCGCGTAGTGCTAAGAACGCTTATGTGCGTTCATAGAAAACTCGCGTAGTGCGGCTGGACGCTATAGCGCGTTATCTTTTACCTTCCCGCAGTGCGGCCGACGCTTATGTGCGTTCGGTAACTTTCGAGTTTTATGACTGTCATATAACAATTACGGGTCATATAAAGGTGTTGGATGGATAAAGGTGCTTCCACACTAGTGTTTATTTGTAAGAGATTTTGTGAAGTTTACGCCATAATATATCTTCGTTCGGTTTTGTTAAAATAGTAAGTTATACCTTAATAAAACAGTAATAGTAAAGGTACCTTCTCCCGAAAGCCCTTTTATTCTTAATTTTTTTTAATTTACGACTTTTCGCCCGTCTCGTTATAGACACCATTTATAAATAGACTAAAACTACCTATTACTTTAGTTAAAAGAGCGAGTCATAATAAAATTATTTCAATAATCTATTGTACTAAATTAGGTTATTGTTGTCGTCGCCGCCGCCGCCCCCCCCCCCTGCAAAATTCGTAGCAGAAACCTGACTAGTGTGTAGTCTCCTTTACAATTCCACATTTTACGACCGCTTCGAAACAATAGACACCCAGAATACACGCAATAAACGCACAGGTGCGGCGCACCCCGCTTGCCTACAGATTTTTTTTTGTATGGACGCGTATACGCGTCGGTCCGCACTTGGTGAAGATCAGAAAAACGCGCATAAGCGTTAGCCGCACTGAACGTATTAAACTAGTTAACATTGCTGTATAGATTGGCGTCGTGACGCGTTACTAAAAGGAGCGGTTTACCCTCTCTTAAAAAATTACTTCACTTGGCATTCCATTAAAATATGTATTGCCTTCTCATGATTGGTAAACAGCGAGAACTACTGAACACGTGCTTAGTTAACTGCACGACATCCCTTTTAGCAAAATTCTCACTTTAAATATTTAGTACTATTTATTTACCAAGCTCGTAAAATCCAGGCAATATGCAAGTTAGAAAAAGAGATCATTAATGGAATGTAGTATTAATTTAAGTTTATCATAATATCATAACATGTCATATTTAAAATCATGTTAATACAGATATAAGCGTAAATTGTGTATATGTGGTGTAAATAAATATTCCCAGACATTTCGCAAAACCAATTTAATATTATTATATAGATTCTAGTACCCACAACACGAAGCGATAAGCTTAATTTGAGACCAGAGGATGTTGTGTGAAATTTCCGAAAATGTAAAGAAATCGGTCTACGCTGCAACTATATATTCTCACAAAGAAAATTGGATGAGATTGCGTGGTCGGGCCATTTAAGTAATATTTTTTAATAAATAAATTAATTAATAACGTCATAAAAGTAGCTGAGTGTCAATAAATTCTTAAATACTATTATTAAAATCAATTATCAATAATTAAAAAATTAGCTTCCTGATAAATATTGTCGAAAGTTATTGAAGAAATGTTTAGTTCATCTTCGATAGATGGCGTTAGTGGTAATATTATTTCACGCTATTACATAGTTTACGTATATTTTCAAGCATCTAGTCTGTCTGCTGATATTTTTTCATTTTGCAGTTTCCTAAGCACCAGCTATTATCTCACATATTTTTATTAAGGATTTGTATGTTTGTCATAGCAGTTTAATTTCATAAATAGATGACATCTGAGAAAAAAGTTATACCCACAAAAAGAATGAAAGCGAGCCCTAACAAGCTTCTTTATGTTAGTGACGCAGATAACCTACAATATTAAAAAAAATTGTGAATTAAGAAATTTTTGCAACTAAATGCACCAACATTGCTGAGTTTGAAATAATGCATCGTTGTAGTTTTCATATATTCAGTTGTCATAAACTCGTTAGAGCATGTGGTGGAGTTATCATTGAGAAAATATATATGTAATTGTAATTTATTTATATTGTAAGGACTATTTGTATTAGTTGTTAAAAAAAAAATACTAAAGATAACGATATTTGCTGAGTTTCTTACGCCGGTTCTTCTCAGCGGATTGAAAGTCCTAAACCGGTGGTAGGAAAAAAAAAATTTTTTTTGGCAAAAAGAAAATAGTATTGGTCAAAGATATTAAGGCTAGTTTTTACAGCAACATAATACAGTAAGAATATATCGAAGGCAGCACTTAGATTGAGATAGTATTATGTTCGGAAGGTCCTATGAGAGTCGACAGTCTCAGGATCGTGTCTGTGTGTTAGCGGCATGTTGTTGTCAGAAGAAGATCACCTCTTCCTCTGAGGGAGCGGTGGGAGGTACTGTTGGTGAGTTCACTTCGGGTGAACGTACTCGGAACTTGTCGGGTAACTTCGGGTACGTATTCGTTCTAGAACATTCACAAAAATTTTATATAATTTTTAGAAAATTTTCACCCGTTTTTCAATATTTTTGACTAATGCTTCGCTCCTATTGGTCGCAGCGTGATGTTATATAGCATTATATAACACTGAAAGAATTTATCAAATCGAACCAATGGTCCTTGAGTTTAGCCCGTTCAAATAAACATACAAACTCGTCAGCTTTATAATATTATTAGTATAGATTTTCTATTTCAAAAACTCTTCATTTCAAGCTAGTGGTCTAGTGGTTCATATAACGGACTGCCGTTTACGAGATCGTGATTTCGATCTCCGCATATAACAATTATTTGTGTGATATTTATATAAAAGCTTGTACTGTGTCTGGCTATAAATAAGTAGTCAAAAGAAGTCAAAAAGCATCTAAGTAAAGAAGGCGCGTTCCCAACAGTGAGATGTCACTTATCATCACCAAAAATTAAATTACCTGGTAGCTTTGTTGTTATTTTGTTGTTGTTGTGAAGGTAGGGGTGCGGGAGAACTTCCCGTGCGTGTGTGATGGATCACTAAACCTTGGGTTTGATGCTGAAATACACAACAATTATATATATAACTAATTTTATTTAGACAAACCATGTTTATTTTATATGGCAGAAAGTATTTAACGCATCCAGAATTCATGTTAGCGTTTATTGCGTGTACATGTACGAATAAAACTAATCTCATAGCTTAATAAAATAAAAAAATAAATAAAAAAATAAAATAAATAAGATAAAAGTCCCACATTTTCATACAGTAACTCATTTATACTCGTACGAATAGGTGCACGTACACTTTATGGCTAAACGTATACGTATATGTTCTATCATACATTTGTTATGTACAGTTTTGTAGCGTCCAGTCTTTTTGAAATTTATTAAAATGTCTTGATTTTCTTTCCACCCTTGTCACAAATTATTTGGGGTCGACGCAGCACGTTTTTTCTTTTTTCTAGAAGAGGTTAAAAGAAAAAACGTGCTGCGTCGACGCGATGTCGCCGTTAGCCGTTATATTCTCATCAATTCCTTTTTCTTTTATATCGTCTCAGACGCCATATCAATATCCATCTATTATTTAGTCTTTCTATTAACATTTATATTCATTACGTGCCCGAACGAGGACATGCGGTTAAAATGTCAGAAACGGTTAATTTTTAATTAATTTCTGATTTTTTATTAACACGCTTATATTAGATGTAACGGAATATTTAAAAGTAATTTTCACCCACTTGTAGTTGTCGGATTGATCAGGAATTTTGTACACATATTAGGGACCGATGACAATGCAATAATATAAAATAATATTTAGGATTTTCAAGAATGTTTTTTTAGTTTTTAAACTAAGTAATTATTATATAACAAAATAAACGAATACATATATTGGACTTGGTACAGTTTATTCATCAAAATTGTAATTCTGCATAGAGAAAGAGATATACAGCATATAGAAATAACATTATTGTTAGTGCTCGCCTATCTATCTATTGTGACAACTATCTAGGTGCAACATAGATGTTTACTTTTATTATACTTACGAATATTCGTAATACAATTAAAGCATTCTATCTAAACATCGAAAGCTTATTTGACTAACAAAAGTCAACAACTATGGAAGGCACAAAGATATTCAATACTTTTTATTGTCTACAAACTTCATACTTGATTATAAAATCATCAATAAATGGTTTATTTATTTCTTTTCTAAGCACTTAATAGTTAATTAAAACCTTAATACTTAAAATACCTATTTAATTTATAAAGAAACCCAGAAAAGCACAAGAACGACAGTTAATCGTACCTGTGCTTCAAACAGGCGGTCTGATTTTATTAATAGGTTTTCTAGAACTGACGTCTCAGTTCTGCTGCCTATTGGACCTACAATTCAGAAAAGCAGACCTTAATTTTTGGCGGTTTTGTCCACATTTCGCAATAACAAAAAACAGAAATACGTCGTTATTTTTACCGGACTCGAGTGTGAATACCCTCATATAACATGTGTTCCAACAATTTAACAGCCCGGAAAATTTGCCGTTCCGTGGGCACACTGGGCACCTCGGATATTGGTTCAATGGAATTCTTAAACCATATTGAGCCGTAATACTTAAAATATCATGTTTAAAATGTTTGTTGTATGTTCTGTTTTAGTATTCTATAAGCCATTCTGCGGATTCTGCCCTTAAATATACACCGATATCCCGACAAAAATGCTAACACTTGACTGAAGCATAGTGCTACAACATTAATATCTAAATACGACATATATACGCCTATTGTAATATATAGCGATATCTACTCGACAGATATTACTTACAGTATTGTAAACTGTTGTTAAAATACATTCGGATACTCGGCGTCCTGGAAATATTAATTATTTTGATCTATTTGTCCTTATTAAAACGCTTTTGTCTTTTTAACTCGTTTATATGTAGGTAAGTAGCTTTTAAACTATGTATATTTAATCTATGTATATCGGAATATCTGAGCGTGATTTTAACCTTTTAATCGTCGGATTACAAAGGATATTCACCCAGGGTGAGTCTTATAATTTCCACTATTTAACACACCCAGGACTACAAACACATGACATGCACTTGGTGCTAAATTTTACGACTTGCTCAGGAAAAAGTGTTTGAGTCGCTCAGGACGTCAAGTATACGACTCGTCAGGAAGCAAACTATTTGAGTCGCTCATGACGTCAATTCTATGCCTCGTCAGGAAGCAAAGTATTTGAGTCGCCCAGGACGTCGAATCTATGACTCATCAGCAAGTAAACTACTTGAGTCGCTTAGGACGTCAAGTCTATGACTCGTCAGGAAGCAAACTATTTGAGTCGCTCATGACGTCAAGTCTATGACTCGTCAGGAAGCGAACTATTTGAGTCGCTCAGGACGTCAAATCTATGACTCATCAGTAAGCAAACTATTTGACTCGCTCAGGATGTCAAATCTATGGCTCGTCAGGGAACAAACTAGTTAGGTCTTTCAGGACGTCAAATGTGTGGCTCGCCGAGGGCACTATTAGTCACTTAAAGGACTTTCAATATCGAGGTTTTGAATATTTGCCTCGAGCGAGTCAAATATTTGGCGTCACAAAAACTCTTACATTTGCCGAACTTTTTCATCTATATTTATATGTTATTCTTTTAATGAGATTTTGTAAGCCAGATCATATTAATAATAGTTCAAATTCTGACGAGAAATGAGGATAGCTCTAAATTTAACGATATATTTTTGAACGCATAACTGATAAAAACCTAAGAAAATTTTGACCATATTTTATTTTAGCTTAGAAATTCTACTACATATTTTTATCTTCTTCTATTCTATATACCTAAGTTAAGAAATATTAACAATTTCGCTATATTTAATAAAGATATATACATACATACCTCACTCGGTGACTCGTGTAGTCGATGATATCCTGGCGGCGGTTGTTGACTTTTACCACTCGCTAATTTAAGAGGTAGTTGTTGTTTCACCTGGATATTAATTATAAAAAAAATTACACATCGTCTTCAAACTTCCAAGCACGTCATGGTCATACCAAAGTCGGAGAAACTGATACTAATGTGGCAAACATATACATATAATAAATGTGTAAAAATGTTTGTTTCATTGCAATCGATCCACTCGATCAAGAGATATGTAGAAAATACGAAATTAGTATTAAGAAATTAAAGAGCATTCAATTCAGTTACTTGCAACGCCATCTACCGTTTCAAAATACAATTGAAAAATAGATGGCAAAACCCGTGGGATAAAAAAACTAACTTATTTTTTATCCTATTTACCGCAGGGGACAGCTAGTAATAAATAAATAGATAAATTAGATCTGTCAGAGAAAATAAAGAAATGGAAATCATATAGATATTTTATTTCTATAGCCGCGTTAGTTTGGTGACAATAACTTTATAAAGAGCTCGAGTTTAAGACACCTAATATTTAACCAATAAGTAAATGATATTAGCTTACAGAAATAGCTGAAGCATGTACAGTGGCCCTGGTCTCATTCTGAGCAGACAACAGTTGTGGTGGAGGCAGAACCCCACTGCGAACACTGCACGCACTCACTGACGACTCCGAACCCGTAGAGCCACGGTTATCTGTAATATAAACTTTATTTTAAAATATATATTCCAATTATATTCTAGATACATTAATGTTTGACATAAACACTTGGGTATCAAATTTTGAGTTGCTCAAGACATCGAATTTATGACTCGTTTGGGACATTAAATTAATGACATACCAAGACGACAAATGTATGACTTGTCGTTTGTGCGAGGAATTGTACAACTCAATAGAGTACAAAGTGTATGATTTGTCGTTGGTGCGAGGAATTGTACAACTCAATAAAAGTAAAAAGTGTATGATTTGTCGTTGGTGCCAGGAATTGTACAACTCAATAGAGTACAAAGTGTATGATTTGTCGTTGTGCGAGGAATTGTACAACTCAATAGAGTACAAAGTGTATGATTTGTCGTTGGTGCGAGGAATTGTACAACTCAATAAAAGTACAAAGTGTATGATTTGTCGTTGGTGCCAGGAATTGTACAACTCAATAGAGTACAAAGTGTATGACTCGCCTGGAACGTCAAGTCTTTGAGTAGCTCGAAATGCAAAGTTGAAACATGCTCGAAACACATAGTTGAAACTTGCTCGGGACGCAAAGTTATGGACTTGATAGAGAGACCGAGCTTTTGACTCGCTAAAAAGGCGAAATATATGTCCTGCCCAGGACTCTTAATATTTCACTTGCCTGATACGATAAAGTTGTTATATGCGGGAGACGCTAAATATATGACTCTAGTTATGAGTATATCAAAGATTTTCTCCATAACAAGAGGGAAAATGAAATTATTAGAGTCCCTAGAGAAATTAAACAAAAGAGAGAGAGATTCAAAAACAATATTACGTACTTCTCCATTTAGGTTCTTTCCGTCGAGTAGTGTCGCTTACGCTTGAATCCGGTGACAGCGTCCCCACACTTGCTATTTCTTCTTGTGAACCACCTACAATATTTATTTCATTTCATTTCTTTTTTAATAATATAATAAATATTTCCTTTCTATATACAAAAACTACTATACAAAACCTTGAAAATATACTCTGGACCACCACGCCTAGTCAGCGCGACAAAATCATACATACCATGTTGTTGTAGTCGTTCCAATCGTCTGAAAAGTCTTTCTCTCTGTTGTTCAACATCTTTTTGTTGTTCAGCTAACTCTTGCCTAGCTGCTTGTAATTGCTGCCTCTCTGGAATTTATCAAGAGGAAAATATATTTAATAGCGTAACTTTAAAAACCTTAATTCTACTCTTCGTTTTAATCAATTTCTTTACAAAAATATAAAAATAAGATAAGAGATAAGATATATACAGCATTTTGAGCGGCAGACAGACAGACGGATGCAGTTGCTTTCGTATTTATGTTAATAAGGATTTGTTCATACATATTACACAATTGCCACTAACCCGCGGCAAGTTGAGCATGATCGTTAGCCCTCTGAGCATCAAAGGCGGCCCTATCTCTAGTAAGTCTGGCCTGCGCGTGACGTAACTCTTCTAGCTGAGCGTCAGACCAGTCAGGAGTTCGTGAACATCCACCGGCACAACGCCACGCACTCACTTGAGCTTCCAAACTGAAACAGAACATTTTTTTCAGTGATATTTTAATTTTTGCAATTGCCTTAGAATGCTTTTACATAATAAATCAAATTATAGTGGAAAAGATTATCACCATGACCAGGACTTGAACCTACGACTTTAGAGTACCTTTGATAAAAACCACCGTTACTCGAGTTGTGCAAACTGCTCGGTAGATGTCGTTGTACAAAAACATCGATGAGGTTTTTTTTTGTTAATTACACAAAATGTTCTTGTTAAAATTCTTCCTTCCCAGCCCATTTATGTCTCACTATAAGGCACGCGCCTCTTACACTTCGAGATGGTATTTGGTTAACATATTTATGTCACACTTATCAAGCGTGTTGGGTAAGTTTTTCGTCTCTCACAAAAGATGTCTTCTGCTTATATTATCCTTTAACCGGTTCCTACAACTCATTATCAAGGAAATAATGATGAAATTTGTATTCATAATACATTAACACATAAATATAAATAAGAGTAAAACTTGTAAAATGTATAAAGAAAGTAATTCCTGAAAAAATTTTAACAATATTTTCACTAAGAGGAGGCTACAGTCTCCGAGAATGATATAGGCTATACCTATTATGAAAATTCTAGGTGAAGAAAGTCGCGGGATAAATGCTAGCGCAAAATTGTCCATACCTATGTATAGTAGTCATCTGTTGCCACACAATACAAGTAAGTGTATATAACGCATGTTGTAGTTTTAATGCCGCTTCCCCACTAAGCTCATGCCGCTCGCCTTCTATGACTGGCTTGTTTTCACTAGATTCAGTCTCAACACCCTCTGTCGGAGTATCAGTGGACATTCGAAGAGTTACACCTGGTGATGAAAAAAATAAATTAAAGTCAATGTGTTGTAATTTGTTTGCTTTCTATTTTTAACAAATCAAATAAAGGAAAAAAAGTGGTTATCACGAGTGGATTGGATTGGAACCCAAGATCTTTGTGAATCCCGTGCCACTATTCTCAACCAACGAGCTGCCGTGATATACTTTCTTAACTAACTTTCCTTTAAAAGCTTACTTAAAAAAAACCAGTTGTGATTTCAACAAATAACAAATATGTATTAAAATCCAGAATAAAATAAAATTTCAAGGAAGTTTACACACAACAATAATTTTTCCGTAAAAATTTAGTTTTCACCATAATCACGCCTTTTTCCCATGGGGGTAAGCAGAGTCTATAGAGCGCCATCTACTACGATCCAAACATACTTGGCTTCATCCACCCTCATACGTCTGGTCATACATGCCCGATAGTTGTAAGTGCTACGCACATGACCCTTTTGGAGTATACCTGTAATGACATCGGAGTATATTTTTCTCGGGCGTCCTCTCCCAGCCTTTCCACTTACCTCCGCCGTGTATATGTCTTTCATTAATCGTTTATCATCCATCCTCTCCATATGGCCAAACCGCCTAAGCATACTTTTTTCTTTTATTTTCTCTTTAGACCGCAACGTTTTCTTGCGATTTTATTTCTTAATCTATATTTTAAATTACCTCTATGCCTAGAGGCATCAAACCCAGCGAACGTATCAGCACGTCGCGGTAGTGCTGGACTCTCATATGTGCTAGAATGTCGTTCGCCCGCTGAGCTAGTGCTGCGTCCTAACGCCGCCCCCAACGACCATTGTGCACTACTTGATTCTAATGCATCCTGGAACAAATAAAATAATAATACAATGTGAAAGCACTAGCCGCCCTCACCTTGCCGGCCCGCAAGGTGTCTCTTCACGCCTCATGCTATAAGACGAAGGGAACACGTGCGCGTGTTATATCGTTTATGGGCTTTACACGACATGATAGTATGTTTGTCAATGAAAACAGCTTCTGTTGTTTTAATAATCTAAGCTTTAAACAGATCATCATCATTCTCCTGCCCTTATCCCACTATTTGGAGTCGGCACAACATGTCTTTTTCTTCCACAGTCTTCTATCAGCCATCATATCTGTGTTAACTCCTCTTTTTTTATGTCCTTGTTCACACAATCCATCCATCTTTTCTTAGGTCTTCCTCCAGACGTTTTCCTTCCACATTTATACGCAGAACTCTCCTAACGATATTACTTTCCTCTCGTCTCATGACATGCCCATACCAGGACATCCGCTCATTCTTCAAGCATTAAACACATATAATAAAAAATCACGCACCTTAACAACTTTGCAGACCTCTTGCCATAATGCATACTTGTCTGCCGATGGTGCCGCCAAACGTATGTAATCTGGAAACACCAGCCCAGGAAATGCTGTACTGGACCCTGAACAAACATATTAATAAATAAATATACATGGACATTTTTTACAACGTCATCTGGTCCCAAGCTAAGCTTATATGCTTGTGTTATTTTATCTACTTTTCATAAATCATTTTAATTAGACAGCGATTAAGTTATGAACATGTTATTACTTTTATTTATGTTAATCTAACTATATAGTAACTAACTAACTACTTCGTCTGCAATGAAGTGATTGATTGATTGATATGCAACAATATCAATAAACTACTAACCTGAACCGGACATAGTGAGCCAAGTCTCGTCAGTAATTCCAACCATTTTCATTTGTAATGCCATTTTCTCTTCTAACAATGTCGCATGTTCCCTATCCTTAGCTCTAAGTGCCTCTGTTAATAAAAAAAAAAACAAACAATAAACACATATTTCAACATTTAGATAAAATATGAGTAAATTCTGGCAAATAATATTGATATAACTATTAAATAATGCTTGTCCCGTGAGTCGTGTGGCGTGATATTAAATAAATTAATAAAAGTACATATTTACAAATAATAATAACAATAACTACAAAATGTACACGATATGCCGCGCGATATTATAATCATTATTCCAATGTTCGTAGTTTTTTATAATAAAACTAATATACTTAAGGAGGGCACTGACGTACTCTGAGACAAAATTATTTCAGATAACAAAGGAAACGAGTTATTTAATTGTTAATCCGTTGGTTTAAATATAATACAAAATCATAGCTATGTTCAATATTTTCACCAGTACAAATAAAAGCAGAATTCGCCAACTTACGATATATATCGATCCAAATGACACTTAAATACAATATACCAAGCCGCCGCATACCCAATGCGTATGCATTACGTAACGCACACACGTATTTATACGCATTTATATATTTTTTACGCATTGCCACGTATACGTTAGAGTATAAGTGCAAGTATGCACGTGTACGTAAAGAAGTATGCACGTGTGCGTGTATCAATGAAGTTATAATTGAAGTACTGTTATAGTATTAACACGCAGATTATTATGGATATAACACTTCCTCGCCTCGAAAACCGGGAGGACTCACTCCAACGAGGTTGGCAACAGTCGGCCGGAGTGGTGGAGCCTAATGGGAAAGAAACCGACGAACTATACGGGCATTGTCAAGCAAGGCCGCTTTCTGCATCTGGGCCGTCACTGACTTGCTATTGACGCCGAGCCTCTCGAGGTGTTGTGAGAGGCTCTTTGGGGCCAAACCGTTCACCGATACAACTATCGGGATTATTTCTGCTGATACCACCCTCCACATGTCGGTAACCTCGTACGCCAGGTCCTGATACTTGGTCTTCTTGTCTGCTTCGGCTCCCACGAGGTTCTCGTCATAGGGGATGGTGATATTAACTAGAAATACCCGAGACTTCGTCCGGTCCATCAGCACGATATCAGGCTTATTCGCAAGAATAGTCCTGTCCGTGATGATGGACCGGTCCCAGTAGAGCTTGGCGCGGTAGTTTTCGAGTACGGCTTCCGGCTGGTACTTGTAATACCGTATTACAAGTACCAGCCGGAAGCCGTCTGTCGTCTGGAAGCCTCTGTTCGACGAGATCATACTTCAGGGCGAGCTCTTGATGTAAGATCCTGGCTGCTAGGTTATGCCTGTGCAAGTACTCAGTGTTAGAAAGCATAGAACAACCAGAGGTGACATGTCTGAGGGACTCACCGGGATGGTGACATAGTCTGCAGATGTCTGCCGTCCCGTCCCTCAGAATGTACTTCCTATAGTTGTTCGTCTTAATAACCTGATCTTGTATTGCACAGAGAAACCCTTCGGTTTCCCCAAAGAGGTCACCGAAACGCAGCCAGTGCACGGCGGCTTCTTTGTCTATATGAGGCTCATGTGGAGCCTGATAGAATCGTCCGTGCAACTCTTTCCCTTTTCATATGGTCCCACGGTCAGAGGTACTGAGTACTGCCGGTTTACGCCACTCTGTTCTGGCCAGGGCTAACGGAGTCAGTCCTTTGTCGCATTCTATAACCTTTCTATGCATCGCACTCTCCGTCCTCGACTGGAAATATTCCCTGAGACTGCACACCTCGCGGTTATGCATGACCTTAGCACTTAGTAGGCCGCGGCCCCCACATTTCCGCGGGATATACAATCTCATTACCTAAGACTTCGGGTGGAGCATCCTATGGAGAGTCATGGTTGCGCGGACTTTTCGGTCCAGGGCGTCCAGTTCCGCCTGGGTCCACCTGAGCACACCGAAGGTATATAACAGGACGGGCATCACCCAGCTGTTATTCGCCCGTATCTTATTGACACCTGACAAAAGGCTATTACACACTTTTGTCAGGCGTCCATAAAACACGTCGCAGGTGGCCTGTTTGACGACCCCGAAGGGCTGTCCCATCAGATACGGGTATGACACGCAGATTATTATTATTATTGAAATCAATTTAAAAGTTGCTCTTTTTGATTCCATAGCGTTTTTTTCGCAGCAATTGATAACACAGGACAAGTTTTAACATAAATACCATCTCACACTGGAAGCGATGGCTGTCCTATATACGTTATTTGTGCGTATACGCCTACGTGCACGTATACGTTTTTTATACGCATTTGGTCTACGCTGGCTTTAGTTCTCCTTACTTATCTTTAGTAAACAATCTTATGAATAAATTAATAAAATATGTAAATAAGAGCTATATATTTACACACTTATTATTTCATAACATCAATTTAAATTATTATAATTAATTGATAAATAAAAATACTAAAATTGTTTACTATAGTTTCAGTAAATAAAGAACATTTATTATACACATAATATACAGAAGTTTATAAATAAAATGTATATTAAAATATCATGCTGTCATGCAACAACGATTGTTCAATTAATTATCACCTTCTATTTGCCACCACGGAGTCTCATCTGTTTACATAAAATTACTGCTTTTAATAACTTTCAATTTGAAATTACACCTATATGGCGAAATGCCAAATTAATTTAAGTATATTATAAAATCCTTGCGATGTAAAAAATAAATAAATGTTAAGGTAATTGACCCCGTATTTGAGTTTTATTTATTAAGCATTTATAAAATGAAGAGTACAAAGCGTATCCTAAAGACATCATTTGGTTCCAAGCGAAGCAAGACCGCTGATATCGTATTGAAAATTCCATTCAGTTTTAAAATTTCGCGAAACGCTATCACAACACTCACTTTTTTGCATGAAAAGTGGGCGTGGCTAAGGGTCAAATTGTTCGCGTGATATAGTACAGCACTAAGTACAAAAGCGCCAGAATCGCTAGACTAGACGTTTCGAAAGCAACGCAACTGTCATAAATATAAATATTCTAGCTTTCTTTTGACAACGTAAGTTCTAGTACTTCTGGTTGCAGTTTTAGATGTGCATTTTTTTAGTACACCTGACTGAATCACCACAATAGATCTGTTTTAACATAGTCACTATATATATATTTTATCCTTGCTATCTCTGTTAGCTACCACAATCGAGATTTTGGAATAGAAAATTATTGGGCGTCTCGTCATAATAAAGCTACTCACGGAAAATCAGCTTGATAGTAATCAAGTGAAAAAAAATGTACTACGGATCCCAGTACTATTACCAGTGTAGTTAAAAAAACCGTGTAAATAAAATAAGTAGGCATATATTACCAGTAATCAGTCTTATATTCTCGTGTCTCGCATCTAGCTGCCTTTGTCGTTCTTCAGCTGATTGCGCTGTAGCGCCGCTCTCACTCTCCGCAACCTCTTCAGGACAACTTTGAACTACCGCCCTGAATAATAAACAAAATTGTTATTTAAGAAAAATCATCAGACTTTAGAAGTAAAGCCATTTCGGAATAAAGCCCTCCGGTAAAAAATAAATTATGGAAAAGCTCGATAGATGGCGTTGCACATCGATAAGACTCGATTGGGCAAAATTGTAGTGGACCGATTGGTTACCACTTGCACGCCCACAATAGCTTAGTCGGTAAAGCGACGGAACGAAATTCCAAGGTTGCTAGTTCAAGTACAACTTTGGTGAATAATTTTTCCACTATTATTTAATTTATTATGCGGAAGTTTAGCAAGTCAATTACAAAAAATTTTATATTTTGGATTTTTAGTTTAAAATATTAAAATATACACATACGAAAAATCATAACTTCATCCTTTTCCAATACGGTTCTTGCAGAAATAGCACATAAATACGTAGTTAGTAGCCTTAAATATTAACAAATACCTGATGGCCTGTATCCAAGTGTGTATATCCTTAGGTCTATGTACTCTCAGCTCGAACATTTCGGGTTCAGTAGGTCCGCTACATATCAAGTACAGACCGCGACCTTCAGCCCCCGCCTTCTCACGTACTAGTAACTTTACTAGGGACACTACTCCAGTCTGGAAATATTATTAAACAAGAATTAATGTCCGTGTGGTGACGGATTAAGAATACAAATGTCTCCGCCCTTTTTCCTTGTTCTGTGAGAGACGGAATACTCGAAAATAAACACTGTGCCAACAAGCCTAGTCAGCGCGGCACAGTAGAGCATAATCCCTCCCAAGTGTAGGAGGTTTGTGCCCAACAGTGGGACTTTACAGGCTAGAGAAAGAAAGAAAAGAAGCATTAATCTTACTAGCCCGCAGTGTTACTTGTGTACTTTATTCAGTAAATTTTGTAATTTTTTCTCTAAGAACCGTCCTCGTACATAAAAGAGATATATATTACAAAAAAGAATTAGCGAAATCGGTTCAGCTATTCTCGAGATTGGCGTTGAGCAACAAATTCAATAGTTATTACTTTCGACCTGTTTTATATTATAAAAAATAGAAAATTTTTCTGCAATATTTTTCACTGATGCTTCGCTCCTTTTGTCGTAGCATCCTCGATAAATGGACTATCAAATACAAAAAGTATTTTTAGGTCGCCCCAATGGTTCCTGAGATTAGCACGTACAAACAAACAATCAAACTCTTCAGCATTATTATCTAATATATAAAATTCTCGTCTCACAATGTTCGTTCTCATACTCCTCCGCATGAACGATTTTTTAATAAATTTTATATGCATATTCAGTAGGTCTGAGAATCGGCTACTATCTATATTTCATACCCCCATAAGTGATAAGGGTTGTCCACCCTTGATATTTGTATGGCAAAACAACGTTTGCCGGGTCAGCTATTATTAATATAGATTTAAGCTTATAATATCAATTTCAGTTGGAATAATGAAATAATATAATACATGATATCAAAACAAAACGTACCTTATTATCAGGTGTGAAGAACGTATATTTATTGTTGTTATCATGTAAGAAGAACAGTACATCTGTAAGTACTATTACAAGTAACGTTTGCATTTTACTACGACCTTGCATTAGCGTTGCAACACCTTCGAATCTGTAAACATAATAATTATTTTAAACCAACTACAGGTAGAAAGAAGTTCTTCGTTTGACTTACGTTTGATTTATATTTTTAAAAACTGTTTTATTAAAATCATTATTGATATCAATTCTATATGCACAACTAAACTTAACTAAAAATGAAAATTGATAGCGCCAATAACACAATTCGTCAATGATAACTGAAATTTTTATTAGAAAATCTGTATTTATAGACTAACGATTTTAATTAATAAAAATGTGCACAACGAAATAGTTGTTTTTATTTTTTAGTCAAGTTAAATTTAGGTTGATGGGCTTCGTGGTTGAGTGGTTTATGTAATGGACTGCCAATCACGAGGCCGCGGGTTCGATTCCCGCTTGGGACAATCATTTGTGTGATATCCATAAATGTCATACAAATGTTTGTACTGCGTCTGGGTGTTTTCTATGTATTATACGTATGTATTTACAAAAGAAAAATAATAAATAGGCTACATATTATGTAGTCTATCCGTATCTGGTACCCATAATACAAGCATAGAAATATAGCTTACTTTGGGACCAGAGGACGTTGTGTGAAATGTCCTGAATGTATATTTAGATGTACATGTAGAATTGGCACCATTTAGTTTGTCACCCTCGCGGATGATAAAAAGACGTGTTAGCTAAAATATCAAAATCTATCTTACTTGAGACTCCTATTCCCCTGTAATATGTCACTCTTCTTAAATTTCCTTCCTCTAAAGTTAGCAAATGACTTTGCATCAATACGGTGGTATATTTCTAACTTGCGATCTTCCCTCTCTTTAGCTGCAACTTGATTATCTACATCCACTAGGATTTCCTATAAAAAAAAAAAAAAAATTATTACACAAACTCTCTCTCTCATCATCATTTAGTCACATCTTTTTTCCATGGGAGTAGGCAGAGACAAAAGAGCACCATCTGCTATGATCTAAACACATTTCCTTGACAACATTTACGCTCATACATTATCAGGTCATACATTCCTAACGTTCTACTCTCTCTCTGCAGTCAATTAAGGTCCCACTGTTGGGCACGGACCTCTTCCACTTTGGGAAGGATTATGGTCTACTATGCGCTGACCAGGCGTGTCGCCATAGAGGATAGTGTCAGGTTTACTTTTTCTGAAAGACGATTTTATCTGTGTACAATAATCTTTAGCTGGCTTTTACAGCACTTTTCTTTGGTCTTCCTCCCCTTTCCCGGCCATCAACATTCATTTTCATCACCTTTTGGCTTAAATGCCTAAGGAAAGAACTCCGTGTGGTGACGGACTAAGAATACAAGTGTCACCACCCCATCTCCTCCCAAAGGTGCTGTAAAAGTCAGCTAAAGGATATTGCACATAGATGAGAGACAGAAAACTCGAAAATAAACCTTGTGCCAACACGCCTGTTCAGCACTGCACAGTAGACCATAATCTCTCCCAAAGTGGAGGAGGCCCGTGCCCAACAGTGGAACGTAAATAGGTTGGAGAAGAAGAAGAAGATACATAACAAACATATAAAAGCGTGTAAAAGAAAATAATTAGCTTACTTTGACACCACATAACGCTTTTTGTAGTAACTCTCTTTCAGTGACGTCATCACCAGCTGTTTTCAATAACGGCTCCAATAGTAGCGGGTACTTTGTTAACCTTTGTGCTACGAATAATACACACTCTGGGACACCCTGTAAAATTAAATTAAAACAAGCATTGAAATATAGCTTAATTCGGGACTAGAGGACGTTGTACGTAATATCAATAAGCTGATGATGCCGTCATTGTTGCTGTAACATCAACTGATATACACAAAATAGAGAATTTCCAGCTCTCAAGCTATCACCATTTTGGAGATATCGACCGGTCACAGACGGACGGATAGACAGCAAAGTCTCAAGTACTCGTAACAGTGTGCCATTTAAGCTTTTGTATCGAAACTTAAAGATAATAATGGGATATAAAAAAAAGAGTTGACTTCATGAGCCTTAAAAATTTGAAGATTTTCCTCAAATTCTGAAAGAAAACCATCAGATCCTGACCTGGTGGCAATGGAACCACACGGGAACCACCAGCATTCAAATAAAAAAAGAATCATTAAAACCAATTCGCCCAATTAAAACTTGTGAGGTAACAAACATAAAAAAACACATACAGACGAATTGACAACCCCCTCCTTTTTTTAAAAACGGTTAAATACGTGAAATGTTTCTTACTTTTTTCCTTAGCATCGGATTCTGTTGACACTTCCTTATAAACCTGGCGAGGCGTGGCTCTCTAGTACAACATTCTTTGAATACTTCCACAGCGTCGCGGTGACGGGAACAAAATTCACCTGCGCAGTATAAAAGAGAAATGTTAGTGACACTTTGTCATCAAACATAGAATTAAAATCAGAGAGCGACTTTAATAATTAAAATTATACAATAGCCATTCAAACAAAACATATTATAGTAGCGTTGATGGATTAAGAATATCCATCCATCCATCAACCTTTCTCAGTCCACTGCTGGACATAGGCCTCCCCCATAGAACGCCACAACGCGCGGTCTTGCGCTAGCTGCATCCAGCGGCCCCGGCGTATTTGACGATATCGTCGGTCCACCTTGTTGGGGGCCGCCCCACGCTGCGAGGTCCGGTTCGTGGTCGCCACTCGAGGACCTTCCGTCCCCAACGGTCTTTTTTGTTTGGTAGCCGGATCTCGACCGGAGATTCATAGCACCCCGTACCCCACCGTTACCAAGCCCGTGAGCCGGATAGCGGGGTCGCCGTGACTGGGGGCCGTTGTGGTTTTGCCTTGTTTCATGTGGGGGGTTATTGCTATAATCGCCACGCTTGGCAGGCGGGTTGGCGATCGCAGTAGGTGTTGTGTTACTCAGGAGAACGCTGCTGCCCGTTCTCCTGGTGATCCCTTAGTCGCCTTTTACGACACCCACGGAAAGTGATGGAGAGGTGTAATATTCTATGCCGGCACCCCACGGCAATTTAAAAATATAATGGCAATAAACAATAATAAACATCACAACCCCATTTTCTCTCCGAGGTGCTTGCTGTAAGAACCAGTTAAAGTATAATAAACACAGATAATATCACACTGTCCGTGTGGTGACGGATTAAAAATACAAGTGTCACTACCCCATTTCCTCCCAAGGGTGCTGTAAGAGCCAGCTAAGAGATATTGTTGTAACATCTTCTGTCAGAGACGGAAAACTCGAAAATAAACCATGTGCCAACACGTCTGGTCAGTGTTGCAAACTAGACCATAATCCCTCCCAAAGTGGAAGAAGCCCGTGCCCAACAGTGGGACGTTAGTGGGCTGGAAATTGAGAGAAATAAACAGTAATAACCATATGAAGCTTTCAATTTATGATGAGCAGGCGGTGCAAACGTTTCAGCCAATATATCAGCTATGGTGTTGACCCTTGGCGCGGCTCTCTGCCTGGCCCTCAGTCGAGCTAACAGCGCCGCGTGAAGGGCCCATAACTCGTCCACGCGTGGGAACATTCTGGACACTTGGGCACTGGATACACCAGCACCGCGGACCATGCCGCATGCAAACATCTATAAATATATATATTTCATATATCACATATTATGGGATTGTTCATAATTTTTTAATGTTTTGATATTTTTTTTTAGAAAATATAAACTATTTTAAGCAACTAATTTGAATATTACTGAAATATTCGCTACATAGAACTTTTTCAATAGAACAATTTAAAGATATTATTTTAAATGTTGTGACGTCATCATGGTACGCAATCTGTGTATTGCCTTTTCCTGATAGACTTAAGACAGATTGCAATACATCTTTTCAAAGTTGCCAAGTTGATATAATAGACCAATTTCAACTCCACCACAGAGTAGTATATCCCTAAGAAAGCCTTAATTTAAGTCCTTCATTTCAAGGGCAAATAGAGGTCACTTGATTTTTTGGAAAAATAATCGTTAATGTAGCAAATTTTCCGAAAAAAACTAATGGATCAAAACCAGGAACTCTATTCCTCGAAATGGTCTTCGAATTAAAAGTTTTAAAAAAACATGAACAATGTCCATTATCGCCATTCGGTCGTTTAATTTTGTCAAGCGAATTAAAGGGAAATCCCCGCAATCTAGAATCAATAGAATTTCGTGTTACAGTGGTTTGTATTCACGAGGTGGCAGGTTCGATTCCTTCACAAAATAATTATTTGTGTGATATTTGTACTTTGTCACACAAATATTTGTACTGTGTTTAATATTTATCTTAGCTATTTAACTACTCAATGTACTCTTCGTATTTAACCTATTTAACCTATTTGATCTTTTTATCATCTATTTTAGTCATCGGTCCTTAATTTATGTGTGTACAATTTCAGATCAATCTGACTATTGCAAGTGAGTGAAAATTACTGTCAAAGATTCCGTTACACAGATAAATACATAGATAGATACAAACGAAGCTAATAAAAGCATGTTAAAATTACCTTTTGCATAAGCCTTATAGTCAAACAGTGATGTTTTTCTGTCAGTATCAACTCGTAAATGTGTTCTTGTCGTTTCGTTTCCCTGTCGCCTAGAGATCTGGAAATAAAAGTGATGTATACCACATTTCCAGTATTTGCCACTTTTTTTACCGAAACGGCTCGACATATTCTTGTGATATATTTTTTGAGGAACATTAAATATAGTTTTAAAGATGGTATGTGTTATTATTACAAAATAATAAGAAGACTTTTAGATATTTTAAGTCTTATTACTGTATATTACAATAAAACTTTTAAAAAGCTCTAAAACTTAAATCACACATTTATATGCGTTTAAATCCGTAGAAAATGGTTTTATTTTAAGAAAAAAGTTTTTAAAATATCCCACTCACTTAGCAAGTCCTTTAGGTGCTCCCGCAGCCCAAGTATCAGGTTCAGTTGCACCAAGACCTAGTTGTAACGCTTCCTCGCCGAGCTGATCAGGGGTCAGGTATACTTCAGGCCATTCTGATACACCGGCGTCATCTGAGGCACTGTGGAAACCAATCGATTAATTAGTTATGGGCAATATAAGAATACATTAACTGTGAGAGATGGAAAACTAGAAATTAAACCTTATGGCAACACGCCTGGTCAGCGTGGCATAGTATGTTAATGGGCTGGAAAGAGATATCTAAAATAAATGTTTAAAAATTATAGTTAATAGTCTCTGCCTACCTCCATGGGAAAAAAGGAGGTCCCAATAGATAAATTTGACCGCGCAAGTAGTCATTTCAATTTTGCAGCGATTACAGTTACAATTATGTTACAATCAAAACCTACAAACTAAAACTTACTTGCTCTGATCGTGTTTATGGTCCGATCCATCCTTTTCATCATTGTAAATATGACTTGTACTGAAAATATACACAAAAAGAAAATAATAATTACACAGTTGGATTTATTTGTATTGTAGCAACACAAAATAAATGGTCCCGAGGCTTCGGTATATAGAATTAAACATCGTACTAAGATTACCTCAAATAAACTGGGTTATTTTTCTGGGAGTATAAATCTAAAGGTAGTTTCACAAATAAAACTTAAAGTCAGAGAGAGAGAAAGCAATAAGAGTTTTGAAGCTGAATTGGCTAACATCGATCTTGAGTCGTGAGTAAAACATATACACAAAAATATTGCCGATTATTGGGCATAGCCGTAGGGAGGGTTTAGGGATTCAACAACCCCGCCCCACAATGCTCAAAATTGTGATATTTAAAAAATAAGATTTGACACTATTTCTGTCTATGTTAGAATGAAACAAAGAATAGAAAATTGTTCCCCAAACTACATCATTGTCACGACCATGTATTACTCTCTCTTTAACTTCCAGTTTAACAATTTTCGCAATGTGAAACTACCCTCAGATGTTAAAATTCCAATTGACGGGTAGCACAATATTATGTGTTGCAACATTGAAAAATATACAAAAATAAGACAGGGTCAATATACAATCGACGCAACAAATGACCATGAAACTGGTATTACTTTTACATAAAATATCTTAAACATAGATAATATAAATTAGCTTACGATTAATTTTTATAAATTTTATTTGAGCAAAGCCTAAATAATAAGAAGAAGCATAGAACTGACATTAAATTGTAATAAAAAACATGCAATTCTTGATAAAATAGTAACAAAGATATTAAAGATATTAAGCGTCGTATCTGCATCGACGATAACTAATTAAAACTGTTCGAATAATAACAGGCTTTGACGAAAAGGGATTAATTTAATTTAAAAAAATTGGTCAAGTGCGAGTCGGACTCGCGCACGAAGGGTTCCGTACCATTATCTATGCAACATAAGGCAACGTTATTAGTATCGAACAAGAAACGGTAAAAAAATCATGTTTGTAGTATGGGAGCCCCCCTTAAATATTTATTTTATTTTTAGTATTTGTTGTTACAGCGGCAATAGAAATACATCATCTGTGAAAATTTCAACTGTCTAGCTATCACCGTTCTTGAGATACAGCCTGGTGACAGACGGACGGACGGGACGGACAGCGAAGTCTCAGTAATAGGGTCCCGTTTTTACCCTTTGGGTACGGAACCTCTTCACTCTTTTACAAAAACTAATTCCGATCGTTTAGTCATATCCATGTCTTTGACGATGTTCTAAACTAGTGGAAAAAATTATTAAGTGGTTAAAGTATTTCATTTAGTTGCATTATCTACGTATTTAGTAAATTCAAAAAAGTGGAAGCAAAAAGGGTACTAATCGATTTATTGATAAACAGATACTATTTATTCAGATCAATATTAATATATTTGAATTTCTAAAATAAATTTTGAAATAATCCCTTTTTATCAAACACCTGTGAATCAAACAATAAAACCTGTGACCAAAATAAGAACCAGCATAACGAGATATTAAAAAAGTTTTTTGAATTGAACAAATTCTACGACAACAACTCATGTCAAGAGAAATATACTAACTCCTTAATAGATAGATAGTACACAAGTAAGGCGTCGTGGATGATTCGAGAACAAGAAGATACTCCAAATGTATGAAACAATCTTTATAAGTTTGATGTCAGCGGTGACTAACTTCGCGTGAAGCATGTATTGCGTATACACGTGTGCACGCATGCAACATGTATCAAATCGTATGTATGTAATATGTAGGTAGCATGTATTTTTAGTGCCCTATACTTCTATATATTACAAGTCTTTTTCATGGGCGTAGTTAGATAAAGCTCCGCCCCCAACATGTTCAAACCAAAATTGACGATTATTAATTTATTTGTTAATTTTCATCAGCATCACCCACAAAACGAAAATCGTTCGTTATCGTTCGGAAAAAGGCGTGAGAATATATTATACTATATCACAACGTTATTCGTAGGTATACGCGTACGTACAATGGACGTGCACCACACGCTTCAAGCCGGCGCTGGACTTAAAGTTACTGATATACTAACACAGAGCTTCTAAGTCCAAAAGTTTCCTTTGGGCCACTTGCCACATTTTGAAACAGGGCTTCTCTACAGTCTGCTGAATCACGGTAGCAAATACGGAGAAGGTTTTCTCTGGGAAAGGTCTAAAACGGTTGGAAAATGATCCAAAATGAGTGAATAGATTAATTAACTGTGTCTTTTTAGTACTTCCGACGATATTTAATCATAAAATAACCCTATTTTCGTCTTTTCCTAGTGTTAAAAATAATTCTTCATCGTTGCCTGTTGAAGCATAGTTTATACCTCTCTAAGAAGAGCGTTATGCAGTGTTAGTAGGTTTTGTTGGACAAGTGTCCTATAGAATGCAATCAATACCTCAGGAGCTTGATAGAACGAACGAGATACTTACTCATGGTCACAATATTACGCAAAACGGGTGTGCAAACATGCAAAACACTGTGAGATTTAAAAAATAACACAATTTTTTAATTTTTAAACACAAGATGAAAAGATTAACTCATTTCTCAACAGATAAACTTTGTACATAAAATGTTACTTGTAATCTAGAAACTTGACGATATTTTGATTTGATTTATTGAAGCGATTTTTAAGTAATCGTTTACTAAGATGAGTTTAACGGTAGCAAAAGTATGATATGATGTGTTCGTACATCAATAGATGGCGCTGTAATAATGAAATTGAAATAATACTTTTTATTGAAGTAACCTACACCTTGAAAGTTATATTAAGACAAGTGAAGAATATCTAACAACGCCCTGTCAGGAGAGCTAGCATTATGACAAGACACGATAGAGACATATACAACGAATGAACGTGTGAATGTATGAATGAGAGAGTAAGAAATAGTCAGCGCGTGTTTCAGCATTCCCTGAACTTACTGCACGCCGAGTTTGGTCGCCACGCGTCGCCACGGCGAGTAGCATCCGGTCGACTGCTTCTTGCTGTGTGTGCGTGGCGGAACGAACACGAATATACACGTGTACATTTGTGTGCGTGGCAAACAATTTGTTCTTCGGTCGTACCGAGGTGGATTATATACTAACCATTTTGTATTTACTAACTTATAGCAAAAAAATAATTTTTACCACCTCGATATGTCCACGCTCAATGAATATTTAAAAACATTCCGTTAAAACAAAATTGAAACAAATCAATTAACTGATCTTAGCTTACGAGAACAATAAAACATAGCATTGACGAAAGAAGAATAATATATAGAAGATAAGATGAATAGCGAGAATACAAAGCATAAAATATATATAATAATTTATTATCCTAATACTAAGTTTATCTTAGACTTTATTTGGTATAGCACTCTGCCTATTTTCATTAAAATGTGTGCTAACGCGTTCTGTATATAGTTGATCAATATTAACTTTGTCTATTACAAAAAAATATACGTTTGTGAGCTTCTTTATGGGCAATCTTACTCGCACACATCTTAGTATCAGATTTTGGGATTCAAATATAAACCCAATAATTTCAAAAAATAAAAAGCTGACGGTTTGATTTGACGACGTTTATTTCGGAGTATTTTTGTGTATTTAATGAATGTCAGTCATTGTATGTGTTTGTAGGTTTGGATAAGTATTCTAACTATTAGTTAATATCATGTAAACTAGATGGCGCTAACAGCAAGTTTCTCTTGAATTACAATGTGGTTTTCCCTACCCGCACTTGTGATAACATAGATGTATACATATGTAATGTCTAGAGTAGACACTTTGAACTGTAGAGATTATCTTTAGTCATCAGATTTGAAAAATTTGCTTTATTCATACGACTTTTTAGAGACTATTATTTTTATGACTATTTTAAGGTTACTTTAAATAATCGGTTATAATTATATCATTATTTATACAAATTAATAAAACATCAAAACAATATGTAAACAAAACATAAGATTTCAATATGTTTGTTAATATGAATGTACAATTCAATTCTTTAACTACACATTGAGCCAACATCAGTAACTATGAAGATACAATCTGAACAATTTCCCATGAAAACTTCTTAAGCGCGATTCAGACATCAGTAGTACTAACTATGAAAACTAGATGGCGCTAACATGAATTTTTAATTTTATATAAAACTTATTTGTTGGACAAATACTTGACTACATACAATAAAATGCCCTAAATTATAATTTCTTACGACCAATGTTGGACCAATCTGTAGCAAAAATATAAAACCGTATTACATATGCACATCTTTTGACGCAAAACAATAAAAATGCATTAGCAAAATCGTTTTTATTTCATATCAGATCCCACGCAATTAAAATATAAAGCAGCAAAATATATGCCATAACACAACTACGCGTTTCATTGGCATTTTATTATTGTTTTTAACTTTTTATTTGTTAGTAGAGATGCGCCGATTATATTATGTTCAACCAAATAAGATTTTCAGCCGACCATACCGATTATAATATATTCAACCATTCAAAAAAATCTAGTATACATTTTTGAGGAAAAAATGTAATTGTTTATTTCTTAATAAATTAAATTATGCTGGAAAAAGTGATTGCCGCAAGCGGGACTTGAACCCACGGCCTCGGAATACCGCTCCGAAGCTCTTCCAACTGAGCTTATTGCGGTCGTACTTGTAGCATTCAAAACCAATAAATTGTTTATTTCCTATTTTTGTGTGGTAATTTTTATAAAGTTAATTTTGCCTAATTTAGGGCATGTTAGAGCCGACCTTATCTATAGTCAATAAGGAGTACATGGAAGCATAAACTTTAGATTAAAACACAGTTATGTAATGTATTGGCATATATTCCTATTACAAAATGTAGTTTTTAAATTTTTACTTAAATTCTTAGCAATTAATTTCCTAATCTGAATATTCGGCTGAATAAGTATATTAGTATACTCCAAAGGCAAATATTTGGTCAAACATTGGGCGCATCTCGAAAAGTTGTTAGAATTACTCGCTAGATAGCGTACTCACCTATTAGGGTTTTGCGACGCAGATGATACGGAGCTACGTTTGCTGTTCTTACCGCTACCAGCGCTTAGTGATTTTCCCACCGAGGTCTGAGGAAATATAATATAAATAGATAATAATAAATTCTAATATATAAAATTCTCGTGTCACAATGTTCGTTCCCATACTCCCCCGAAACGGCTTGACCGATTATTATGAAATTTTTTATGCATATTCAGTAGGTCTGAGAATCGGCTACTATCTATTTCTCATACCCCTAATAAGTGATAAGGGTTGTCCACCCTTGACATTTGTATGGCAAAACAACCTTTGCCGGGTCAGCTAGTAGTTATATAAATAAATAATATAATAGTTTAAATTGGGATTGTTCATAATTTTTGACCAGCTGTTTTTATATTTTTTTTAGAAAATATAGACTATTTTAAGCAACTAATTTCAATATTATTTAAATATTCACTATATAAAATTTTTTTAAAATACTTAAAGATATTATTTTAAATGTTGTGACGTCATCGTTGTACGCAATATGTGTATTGGCTTTTCCTGATAGACTTAAGACAGATTGCAATACATCTTTTCAAAGTTGCCAAGTTGATAATAATAGGCCAATTTCAACTCCACAGAGTATATAATTATATAGTAGAGTATATGTATATCCCTAAGAACGCCTTATTATTTTAAGTCCTTCATTTCAAGGGCAAATAGAGATCATTAGCTTTTTTGGAAAAATAATCGTCAATATAGCAAATTTTCCAAAAAAAATTAATGGATCATGATCTCTCTCTCTCTACTCTTATACTCTATTCCCTGAAATGGTTTTCGAATTAAGAGTTTTAAAAAATATGAACAATGCCAATTAATTGTCTTGTCTTTTTCCCACGCGGGTAGACTAAAGACTATAGAGCGTCATCAGAATCTGCCACGGTTTATTTTGTTTACGTAACAATTTACTTGTTTTGCATTTGCTAAATATAATAAAAAGTTGGAAATTTATTAACCACTAACATTGGAATCTCCGTGTGGTGACGGATTAAGCATACAAGTGTCACCACCCCATCGCTTCCCAAGGGTGCTGTAAAAGGGATATTGCACACAGATAACATCTTCAACTTTAACGCCTGGTCAGCGCGGCACAGTAGACCATAATCCCCCCCAAAGTGGAGCAGGCCCGTGCCCAACAGTGGGACGTAAATGGGCTGGAGAAGAAGAAGAAGAACATTGGAATACCGTTCTATCGTTCTGAACAACTGAACTATAGTGAATATTGCTTGTACTAACTTGTTATTGTTACATTCTCATAGTGTATCACGCCATCTAACGAACTGTTTACAGAACATTGATCAATGTGTGTTACTTTACAGATGACATTTTATTTTCTTTTTTAGGGTTCCGTACCCAAAGGGTAAAAACGGGACCCTATTACTGAGACTTCGCTGACCGTCCGTCCGTCCGTCTGTCACCAGGCTGTATCTTAAGAACGGTGATAGCTAGACAGTTGAAATTTTCACAGATGATGTATTTCTATTGCCGCTATAACAACAAATACTAAAAATAAAATAAAATAAATATTTAAGGGGGGCTCCCATACAACAAACATGATTTTTTTACCGTTTCTTGCTCGATACTAATAACGTTGCCTTATGTTGCATAGATAATGGTACGGAACCCTTCGTGCGCGAGTCCGACTCGCACTTGACCAATTTTTTATCTGTCTAAATATTATTTGCTAATATATAATGAATTACCTTAGAAGTCTTGGGTTTGTTGCATTCAACGATGTAATCTTTGCATACATTTTGATGTACAGTCATTGTACAATCTGAAAACATAAAAAGATTAGTTATTGATACTCATTCTACACAACTAAACTAAAAAATGAAAATTGATAATGGTACCAATTCTATGTGCATAACTAAACTTAACTAAAAATGAAAATTGATTGTGTCAATAGCACAATTCCGTAATTTTAACGAAACTTTCTTGTTAGCAAATCTGTTTATTATAGACTAAGGATTATAATTAATATAAAAGTGCACAATAAAATAGCCAAATAATCAAGATACAGCAATAGTTATTTTCATTTTTTAGTTAAGTTCAGCTGTTCACGTAGAATTGGTACCAGTGTCACGTGCTATGCTGAGCACGCGCGTTAACATAGGGTTAATTTTCGAGATCTCCCACCAAAAACATAATCTTATTGTATTATTCCTTAGCTGGCACTTGCTACACGGGTTAAAAAAGCGGTGGAAACAGTAGTATTCATAATCCGTCACAAGATTGATTTTGATTCCCATGGGGGTAGGCAGAGACTACAGAGCGCCATCTGCAACGATCCGAACACACTTCCTTTGTTTTCATCCACACGCATACATCTGGTCATACATTTTCGACGTTGGTTGTTTTTTATTTAACTACCCTCAATTTGCTATAGATTCATTTCTTCGATGGGTTTGGTGGTACAACAGTAAAATTAACCACTGTTACGTACACTGCCGATCACGAGGTCATGGATTCGGTTCTAACACAGTGTGACATTTAAAGAAGAAACACTTACTATCGCAATATAACGATGGTTTATCAGCAAGCGCCCTGCCACACCAGTCACAATCACCGCCGGAGCCGGCCGCAGCCCACGCGTGAGCTGCCTTGCGAGACTTGTCCTAGAAATATAAATAATTGTTAAAAATTTATTTGTAAACTAATTTCTGTAATTTTATTTATAAATAAGCATATAAGCTTAGCTTGGGACCAAAAGACGTTGTGTGGAAGGTCCAGTTATATTTATTTATTTATTTAAATAATTATAAAACAGGGCTTGAATACAAGATATTTCTCCCTCTACCGACTGAGCTATTATCACCGAGAACATTTTCTTAATAAAATCTACATCGCATCCACATACAACGCCATCTATCGAGCTTGTTTGTATAAAATCAAGCGGTCACTTAGAAATCTTTACAGAAAATTATTCCGAAATAACGACGCGTCTGACATTCCTACAGCAATTTGTTAATTTTTACAACAGACTTTATACGTTTTTATTAAATAAATTACATTTATACTAGAAAAAATTATCACAAAAGCGGAAAATGAATAAAAACAATTGCCAGCATCATCATCCTAACATCACGCTTTTTCCCATGGGGGTAGGCAAAGATATATAAAGCTTCATTTACTACGATCCAAACACACTTCCTTGGCCTTATCCAGACTCATACATCTGGTCATACATGCCTGACGGTTGTAAGTACTACGCACTTGACCCTTTTCAAATATATTGCCAAAATTCATAAATTACTATTAAATTACTTTCTTTTAACACCTACCTTTTTCTTTCTAAAGAATAAACTGCCACGTTTTCGTCTCTTCTCTGCATGGTGATCGAATGCAGCCCTGTATATACACAAAAATAATAATATATAAAATATATAACGCATTTTATATCATATTATGCAACCTATTGATTATTAAAGTTATTTGTAATATTGTCTTTAATAGACATGCATAAGAAGTCAAAACAATATTTTTTAAATATAGTGTAAAACACGGACACATTAAGCGAAGCTCGTGCCTGGCATGCTGATTATAGTAAATAAAAAAAAATATATCATACTCACGAGAATAGCTGTATTTTAAAACTTTTTAATAATAATATTTTACCTCAAATACGACTATTTGAGTAATAAAACACTCATGCAGGATTCTTCAAGTAACTGGATACAGATGATGCAGCTTGTTATTTGTTTTGTCCAGACATTAGTCGCTGCGACTACGACTCGACTAATATAACATATTTGGAATACTTACCGTTCCAAGAGCAATAGTCGATGCAGTCCGAGATTGTCTTGGTCCTCCCAGATCGATATTTTGCTCCACAACTAATATAAGACAGTAGACTACACTTTGATCGAAGAACACTAGTCGTTGTAGATGATATTGATACGAATAATTCCTTCGACTAACATAAAACAGTAGCTTACTCACTGTTTACTATGCTACTCGATTAGTAGTATGTAATATCGGACTACAAGTTTGTCCTTCTACTAATATAACACAATATAAACTACTCATAGTTCACGGTGCTACTCGATTCCCAAGATGATATCGGTCTTCGAATATGCCCGTCGACTAATAAAACACAATAGACTAATCACTGTTCCAAGAACGCTCGTCGATATAGATGATATTGGTCCTCGAATATGCCACTCGACTAACAAAACACAATAGACTACTCACTGTTCCAAGAACGCTAGTCGATGTAGATGATATTAGTCCTCAGATATACCCCTTGACTAACATAACACAATAGACTACTCACTGTTCCAAGAACGCTAGTCGATGTAGATGATATTGGTCCTCGGATATACCCCTCGACTAACATAACACAATAGACTACTCACTGTTCCAAGAACGCAAGTCGATGTATATGATATTGGTCCTCGAATATTTCCTTCAGCTAACATAACACAATAGACTACTCACTGTTCCAAGAACGCAAGTCGATGTAGATGATATTGGTCTTCGAATATTTCCTTCGACTAACATAACACAATAGACTACTCACTGTTCCAAGAACGCAAGTCGATGTATATGATATTGGTCCTCGAATATTTCCTTCGGCTAACATAACACAATAGACTACTCACTGTTCCAAGAACGCAAGTCGATGTAGATGATATTGGTCTTCGAATATTTCCTTCGACTAACATAACACAATAGACTACTCACTGTTCCAAGAACGCAAGTCGATGTAGATGATATTGGTCTTCGAATATTTCCTTCGACTAACATAACACAATAGACTACTCACTGTTCCAAGAACGCAAGTCGATGTAGATGATATTGGTCTTCGAATATTTCCTTCGACTAACATAACACAATAGACTACTCACTGTTCCAAGAACGCAAGTCGATGTAGATGATATTGGTCTTCGAATATTTCCTTCGACTAAAATAACACAATAGACTACTCACTGTTCCAAGAACGCTAGTCGATGTAGATGATATTGGTCCTCGAATATTTCCTTCGACTAACAGAACACAATAGACTACTCACTGTTCCAAGAACGCAAGTCGATGTAGATGATATTGGTCTTCGAATATTTCCTTCGACTAACATAACACAATAGACTACTCACTGTTCCAAGAACGCAAGTCGATGTAGATGATATTGGTCTTCGAATATTTCCTTCGACTAAAATAACACAATAGACTACTCACTGTTCCAAGAACGCTAGTCGATGTAAATGATATTGGTCCTCGAATATTTCCTTCGACTAACATAACACAATAGACTACTCACTGTTCCAAGAACGCAAGTCGATGTAGTCCCAGATGGTCCTGGTGCGTGTTGTTCCTCCTTGCTGGCTGAGTGGCTCCTACTGTAGCCGCGGACGGTTCGTCACTCTCGCTGTCGCTGTGGCCGGTCGCACTATTTCCACACTTACTTCATTTATGTATGTACTAACGTGATTTTACTTTTATATATTTAAATTACACAAAAAAATATAGCATAATCATTCTGACCTTTAATACGTTATTTGAGGACGGAGCAACATGAATAATTGTTCATGTCGCCTGCCTAACCCTCCTTGGGTATTCACAAAAAAAAATTGTAAGCCTTAAACTATATCGATATTATTATCGATGTGAGAACTATACTATAGTGCCGTGTATATTCACAAATTAGGAATCTGTTTTAATAATCTTTTTGATAGAACAAATTAATATTTATTTTACTTTAAATTAGAAATAATGTATAAGTAAATTGTTAGGAATGCATTGTACTATACTCAAATATAAGACTACTAGGCAACTATGGCCACAAAGTCTACTAAAAAAGGTTTAATCCTTTTTTTCTTTATTTGCTTGGAATTTGGAACGACTATGACTTACTTTATACTTCTAAGGGGTAACAATCACGGTAGTAATACATAGGAGCGTAAAAAAAAAAATTTGTGTATATTAGGGGTGGACAACTTGTTTAGACCCAAATCTCCTGTTTACTGACAAAAACCTTTACGATCAACCAAAATTAGAAAATTATTTTTAGTAAACAACTTATCCTATATATTAAAAATTAAGTAATTAAATTAATCAATAATTTATTTTAATTTTTCTTATCCTTATTGAGTATGTATTTACAAAAGAAAAGTAGTTTATGTATTATATCCGTATTCTGGTACCCATAACACAAGCATATATGCTTAGCTTGCGACCAGAGGACGTTGTGAAAAGTTCATGAATATGTATTTATTAGAGTGAACATTGAACTTGAGTTGGAAGTAGTTAGTAGTAGTTGAAAATATCCAATCTTAAAGAATCCAACGTATTTATATTCTTTTTTCGCTTTGACATTTCCATATGGTCAAAAACCCCTAATTCTAGTTTGTAAGGTAAAAATAAAAAAATTACTTTTTTTCAGATTTTAGACTAAGAGTCGCGATCGACTTGGTTGGCCACCCCTGGTTTAAAATGATCAGAAGTGCTTACAAAAATCAAAGGAGCCAAGCATAGTGCGTACAGAACTAATCACATCAAATATAACATGCACAACACTGATCACATAACATTTTGGATACAATATCTATTAAAGTCATACATAAATTACACAATTCTACATAACTTAGAGCATTAAACCGACAGGAGTGGTTAAACACGTTGTTTTCTTCTATACTAATATTATAAAGCTGAAGAGTTTGTTTGATCGCGCTAATCTCAGGAACCACTAGGTCCGATTTGAAAAATTCTTTCAGTGTTGGATAGTACATTTATCGAGGAAGGTTTTAGGCTATATAAGATAACGCTGTGACCAATAGGAGTAAAGCATCAGTAAACAAAATTTTAAACAAATATATACGTCTAAATCCGTAAAAAGTAGTTTTATTTATTATTTACATTATTCAATACATGGGCACGCACACTTAGAGACTACAGTGTCCATACACAATGAGTACTTATTGCTCTCATACCTTTTTCAGTGTGGTCACCTGATAATGCCAACTCCTGTCGGATTAAAGCTCTAAGCGATGTAAGCACTGTTTAGGAATATTGGTGATTTAATACTAAGAGGGAAATCTCGAAAGTAAATCCCATGCCAAAACGTCTGGTCAGTAAGATCACACCAAATACTCTATCGAAGTGGAGGAGATCTGTTCCCAAAAGTGGGCCAATAATGGGACAACAAAGAAGTACAGAATGGGACATCAAATAAATAGGTAGTTGAAATAAATACAAGTAAATATGTGGCACACAATTAGTCAATAATAAAAGTTGTTACAGGGCTAATTTCATTAGAAAATGCACCAAATGGAAAATATAACCAGAGAAAAATTTTAAAAACCCTTATCTTTTATCTTATTTTTCCTTAAGATCGTAAGACATTGCATTTTAGTGACCATATCAAATGATATTAAATAGCTACTCTTTTAAGAATAATTATAGCAAATCACCAAAAAATTTTTGGAAATAATGACCACTAGCACTGAGATTACAATGCAAACCAAGCACGTCTTAGTGCTGCCATCTAGCGGCCTTCTCAGGTAAACGATGTTATTTATTATTTATTATAATAAAACTAGCTGTTTCCTGCAACTTAATACGCGTGGATCTTAAAAAACAAAATAACCTTAACAAATTATACAAAAAACATCTTTGTGAACCAACCAAAACCGCATCAAAATCCGTTGAACAGTTTTGAAGATATAAGTTCACATAATGACATACATACAAAAATAACGACTTTCTTTTATAATATGTAAAGAAGATGGCGCTTTTCTATAAATAATACATACGGTGGTTGCGGTTGTTGTAAATGTGGCTGTACAGCTGCCACTATGCTCGGCGTGGATACAGACTTCTGTAGTGGCAATCTTGCCACTAATCGTCCAGCATCATTACATCCAACACCTATAGTTGATCCTATGCCAGTAGTCGCATTTGAACCGCCTGCGCGTAATGCAGCTGTTACTTTTTCAAAATCTTTCTGTAAAACGTAAAAAACGAATATCATCATTAGCTTCTGTATTTCTCCAGCCCATTGATGAGCCTCATGTGGAGTGGTTCATGTAACGGACTGCCATTTTGGAAGTGTATTTGGACTACTATGCTACGATGACCAGGGGGCCAAGTATGTTATTACAATGTTGTCACAAGGATCATCATCATCATTATCATAACATCACGCCTTTTTCCCATGGGGGTAGGCAGAGACTATGGGGCGCCATCTGCTACGATCCAAACATACTTCCTTGGCTTCATCCACACTCGTACATCTGGTCATACATGCCCGACAACCGTCGGGAATGTCCAAAAGGGGCAACTTACAACCGTAACTTGCCCCTTTTGGAGTATCCCGGCGATGACATCGGAGTATATTTTTCTCGGGCGTCCTCTCCCAGCCTTTCCACTTACCTCCGCCGTGTATATGCCTTTCGTTAATCGTCTCTCATCCATCCTCTCCACATGACCAAACCACCTAAGCATACTTTTCCCCACCTTAGTCACTACATCCTCTTTCAGACCGCAACGTTCTCTTATAACTTCATTCCTTAATCTATCTTTCAAAGTCACACCACACATACTTCTCAAAGAGCGCATCGCTACACCATTTATTCTACTTTCGTGCTTGTTCTGCCACACCCAACATTCACTTCTATACATAAGCGTAGGTAACAACACGCCATTGTGGATCCAGTCACTGATAGCATAATGGCGAGGTTTGTTAGTCTACTATTAACTTTTTGTCACTGATCATTGTGACAAAATAGTAACTTGGGCCCCAGGCATGTTAACAAAGGGTTCAGTTTCGAGTTTTCCTTACTTTACAGAGGCTTGTTATCCCTGAACTGGTTCTTACAGCATCCTGGGAAGGGAATGGGATGATAACATGAGGATAATCTAATATATAAAATTCACGTGTCACAGTGTTAGTTACCGTACTCCTCCGACACGACTTGACCGATTCTTCTCAAATTTTGCATACATATTCAGTAGGTCTGAGAATCGGCCAACATCTATTTTTCAAACTTTTTTTTTTAGTATGGCAAAACAACGTTTGCCGGGACAGCTAGTCTTTCTTCTAATATATAAAATTCACGTGTCACAGTGTTAGTTACCGTACTCCTCCAAAACGGCTTGACCGATTCTTCTCAAATTTTACATACATATTCAGTAGGTCTGAGAATCGGCCAACATCTATTTTTCAAAAAATTTTTTTTTAAAGTATGCCAAAACAACGTTTGCCGGGTCAGCTAGTATACCTATATATTACTTACCGCTAAGTCATTATCGTTGAGCGAATGTGTTGAATGTCGAACTGGTCGAGGCACTTCACCTTCAGATTCCATTGACGACAGCGAAGCACTGTGTCCATTTAACGTGCTGGAATCATAAAATGAAACAATATTTAGGTATCTGTTGGTATTTTCAACCGACTTAAAAAAAGGAGATTAGATCAAGCAAACACTCTTTAGCTTTTTAATCTAGGTATACATATAATAAATATATAGAAAAAAAAATTTGTACATTAAATATATTTACAAAAAAAATTGTCAGATGGTAAAAGGACAAACAACAGAACCCACATTTTGAAAATTTTGTCTGTTTAGATGTTTGTCTGTGCACGCATCACGTAAAATGTGCAACACTTATAAATATAAATGTTAAACGTAAAAATTGTACACAACTCAAGGTATTACTTAGCCTTTGTTTCATTCGGTCCACTCTGTCAAGAGATATTTACATAATACGAAATTTCTCAATTTGGTTACTTGCAACGCCATCTAGTGGCTAAAAAAAGAATCAAAAAATTCGATTCGGTCGATCAATAAAAATCGATCCACGCGGACGGAGTATTAAAATAAAATTGGTCAAGTGCGAGTCGGACTCGCGCACGAAGGGTTCCGTACCATTATCTATGCAACATAAGGCAACGTTATTAGTATCGAGCAAGAAACGGTAAAAAAATCATGTTTGTTGTATGGGAGCCCCCCTTAAATATTTATTTTATTTTATTTTTAGTATTTGTTGTTATAGCGGAAATAGAAATACATCATCTGTGAAAATTTCAACTCTCTAGCTATCACCGTTCTTGAGATACAGCCTGGTGACAGACGGACGGACGGACAGCGAAGTCTCAGTAATAAATCCCGTTTTTACCCTTTGGGTACGGAACCCTAAAAAGAATAGATAATTTTCATTAAACTATTAAAGCCGAATGATGTGTCTTTGTGCGTTATACTCGATATACCTGCGTTGTCTGTGTGGCTCGTGAACCCTGGGTCCGGGTTCGAGTGCCGCCCAGCTGCTTCGACGTCCTTCGTCTCGACGTTCCCATAAACCCCATTGTCTTGATTCACCTGTAACATACGAAATATCATCATTAGATGCCCGCTATTTCACCCGCGTTATAATTATTGAATCCCCCTCCTCCTCGATATTGACCAAATCTTAAACAAATTATACATAAAAGCTATTCTCTTGAAATACTCTATCTTGACTCTATCTTTGACGAGCCTCGTGGTTGAGTGGTTTATGTAACGGACTGGGGATCAAGAGGTCGCGGGTTCGATTCCCGCTCGGGACAATCATTTGTGTGATTTTTCTAATTGTCATACAAATGTTTGTACTGCGTCTGGGTGTTTCTATGTACATATTATAAGTATGTATTTACAAAAAAAAAGTAGTATATGTATTCTATCCGTATTCTGGTACCCATAACACAAGCATAATAGCTTAGCTTGGGACCAGAGGACGTTGTGTGAAATGTCCAAGAATATTTATTAATTATTTATTTATCTATTAAAAAAACCGCATCAAAATCCGTTGCGTAATTTAAAGATTTAAGCTCACATAGGGACATACATACAAAAGTAACGACTTTTTTTTATACTAAGTATAGATGTAGTTACTTACCGCTGCCTTTCCGACTCTGGGGATAAAAGTCTAGATGTGTGGGTGATGAACAATCTCCTTCAGTCACACCATCCTTGCATAGTGATGGACACGATGTACTTAAACGACTGGTTCCTGTTGCCTGGATATAAAATGACAGTCTGAATTTTTTTTAATCTAAACAGCGTGGATAGCCCCTAGAATATTATAAACATTGCGTTTTATCTAAATATTTTATGGTGTGAATAATTTATGATGTGCCCATTAGTGAGACAATAATAGGCTAAAGACAGGGGAGAGGAATCATAAGAAAATTTGAGTTTTGGTGGTCAAAGTCACAGGCAAAATATATTATGTAATCTTTTTAAAAAAGAAGCATGCTTAGATCGCATATTTCTCACATGTCACATAGTTCCAAATTTAAATATTTTAGAGCAATTATTCAAAAAGTGGCAAAGAAATTCAATTATTGCGCAAATAAAGGCAATTAGATCAAATGGGTCTAAATACATAGTTCATCTAGTTGGTATAATTCCATTTACGTTTAAATTATGATATTAACTAACTATTGCGTTATCAATAGTTATTTTATATGAGACTCTTATATCATCCATATGCTAAAACTAGGGTTGCTCACTGGTGTACAAAAATATAATCTTCTCAGCTCATTAACGTCTGACAATTAGGCACGGCCCTTCTCCACTTTGCAAGGGTATTTGGTCTTAGCTGTTCTAATCTTAGGGACGGGCTTCCCTTCACTTCGCGAAGGTCCTGATCTACTATGTTACGAGCTGACCAGTGTAGGATTTAGTTTCGAGTTTTTCGCCACACAGGATGTTATCTTCTTATATCATTCCTAAGCTGGCTTTTACAGCTAATGAACGCCCTGCTCTTGTATTAAGGTAAGGAGCAAAGTAATTTCTGAGTACGGACCCCATAAAGACGACGGACCCGTAGCATTTGTTACCTATTGAGGACATTTGTAATTGTAATCTTAATCCGTCATTAAACGAATAAGCGAGTGGCAACCCTATTTAAAATGCGTCTCCACCTAGTCAATCGGCCTCCAATAATATTTCTCAATGTTTTGCGGCTACCGTTACTTAATTGTGCACGATTCTATGCTTTTGATTTAATAAAGATCGTGATCGGATCATGTATGATAACATTATGTGGTCGTCGCTTTGTATAGTATTAAACTCTCTCTCTCTCCAGCCCATTTACGTCCCACTGTTGGGCACGGGCCTCCTCCACTTTGGGAGGGATTATGGTCTACTGTGCCGCGCTGACCAGGCTTGTTGGCACAGGGTTTATTTTTGAGTTTTCCGTCTCTGACGGAGGTTGTTATCTGTGTGCAATATCCCTTAGTTGACTTTTACAGCACCCTTAGGAGGAGATGGGGTGGTGACACTTGTATTCTTACTCCGTCACCACACGGAAGTATTAAACTATTCGATATTAATCGGTATCTTATATTAGCAGTTCGAAACTTTGTGGATCTTTGTTATTGTTTCATTCAAGTGTAAGTTCCAGCGTTCTATAGGAAAGGCCTATGTAGCCAGTAGACGAAGAAAAGCTGACGGATGGATGCATATAGCCTAATTGTTAATGAAAAAGTCATAACGGTATGAACCATGGGTAGTATTTATACAGTGTGTTCGGATCGCAAGAGATGGCGGTCTATAGTCTGCCTGCCCCCATGGGAAAAAAGCGTTATGGAATGACGATGACGAGTATTTATAAACGCAGGTGAAATAAGTGTTTCTTAGTTATCATAATACCGTCATACATACATACATAACCATTACTTTCTCTGCTGAGACAAGTCCACCTATAAAATTTTACTTAATGATAGCATACCAGTAAAGGCAATGGCGCAGTTCTCATACGCTGTACAGCTATATGTAGCCGACGTAGTTGCTGCAAGCTGTCTTCTAGCAGACCTGGACTGTGCGGAGTCACCGAGATTGTAGGCACCTGAATAAAAACTGTATTAAAAACATATTCTTAGAAAATAGCAAAACAAGGGGGTTTAGCCAACAACCTTTCTACTATTAGGGCATGGATACCCTTCACAATAATACGGAATTTAGTAGTATATCACGTTGACTAGGCTTATTGGTTTAGTTTCTTAGCGCGAGAGTTCTCCACATCCAAATCGCTTGATCATCGTGAATGAACCTTTAGGAAGCGTCCTAAAGGTTCATTCACGATGATCAAGCGTGTTGGTATAGGGTTCAAGATTTCCGTCTGCCACAGAACATCGTTAAACGATTAAACGCTTGAATTATCCCTTAGTCTCTAAGGGATAATATAAGCAGTGTACTATTATGCCGTAAAATGCAGGTGAGCCTTAGTTGATTCTTATGGCATAGTACATTCTTACAGGACCCTGGGCTCAAAGTGGTGTGATCACATGAATTCTTATTGAGTTATATTGCCAATGTAAGTATACCTGTGCCCTGGCGGCGGCCATGTCTGGCGGAGGTGTGGAGCGCGTCACGTGCTCAGTAACCTCGTCCTCGCTGCTGTCAGAGCGAGAGTCCGAACTGCCGCCGCCCTCGTCTGCAACAATGGTATACATAAACATTACAACTCATTCCTAAACGACTATTCTTAGTCCCTCTCCAGCCCATTAAAGACCCATATTTGGGCACAGGCCTCCTTCAATTTAGGAGCGATTATGATCTACTGTGCCGCGCTGTCCAGGCGTGTTGGCACAGGGTTTATTTGCGAGTTTTCTGTCTTTCACAGAGGATGTTATCTGTGTACAATATCCCTTAGCAGGCTTTTACAGCTCTCTAGCAAGGAAACAGGGTAATCAATTAATCATACCAATATTCTTAATCTTTTCTTTTTTAAATAAACCTTTTTTTAATCTGTCGCCACATGCACAATTATACTATACGACTGGAAAGACTTAACTAAAAAAAGAAAACCAACCAGTATCTATAACACAATTATTATTTGTAGCCAATAGACTGTCTATATATATAATTTTAGCTAATGTACTAGCTGTTGCCCGCGACTTGTCCGCGTGGAATTTAGAAAATTTTCCCCGTATTTGCAACATTTTTCACTACTGCTGCGCTTCTACTGGTCGCAGCGTGATGTTATATAGCCTAAAGCCTTCCTCGATAAATGCTATATCTAACACTGAAAGAATTTTTCAAATCGGTCTAATGGTTCCTTGTTTGTTTGTTTAAACACGGTAATCTGTGTTTAAACAAACAAAAAAACAAACTATTCCGCTTTATAATATTAGTATATAGATTACATCAACCCCAGTTATACCAGGGTTTTAAAATGTCATCTAATATATACAATTCACGTGTCACAGTGTTAGTTACCGTACTCCTCCGAAACGGCTTGACCGATTCTTCTCAAATTTTGCATACATATTCAGTAGGTCTGAGAATCGGCCAACATCTATTTTTCAAACTTTTTTTTTTTAGTATGGCAAAACAACGTTTGCCGGGACAGCTAGTATGTATATAAAATTGATAGCTTAAAATATATTGTGAACATATTAATTAAGGTCAAACAGGCTTTACAAGGTCTTTTAGCGTTATCAAGAAAACCTTAAACAATTACAGCGAATACGTCGTTCACTAATCGATTACTTTGTTATCACCACGACATTACCAGTTTCAACGGTACAAATGATCACAATTACAATAAAAAAAAAACACTGGAAACAAAACTATGTAAAACCACAGATTTAACAGATAGTGGATACGCGTTTAATTTTGAAAATACGTAACTTTACCTAGGCTAAATCGTACTTCATAGACTAATAAATGTTTAATATGATGTATAGCAGGAGTGGCCAACAAGTCCGATCCGAGACCGGTCGATCGCGCGACCAATTTTGGTCGATCACTCGCAAGTTCCATGAGGGGACGCATTCAATGCCAAATGTTTCTAGTACTTGATACAGGAATGAACATATTGTACGCAGCTCGTGCTTCGAGTAGGGAGACGTTCAGCGTGACCTCTTTTAGTAGTTTTCTTCTATTTTCAAGAGCGCATGGCGATATAAAAGCACATTGCATAAACGTCCCCCTTTTTACCTAAGAAAGAGGTCGATCGCGACTCAATTTTAAAATTAAAAGTAGATCTTATACATGTATCTTGATGATATTATTGTGGCTCTAAGCCGTGTGAGTGATGCAGCCATAGTACGGTATCTGGTAATACTGCGTATAAATCCTTATAGAACCGCAGTGAATGAAGCAGTAAACACAATTGGATTTATCAGAATGTCTATATTAATACAATGCTGATGCTGGAACACTTTAAATAAAATAATTAAAAAAAAACCCAGACCACAGAGCCAAGTCTGCTAATACTGCTATTACAATCATATTACAATGTTGTTACAATGGTCAGTCACTGACGCCATTATGGTGCCATAATGGGGTCATTACGACAAAAAATGTATAGTAGACTACCAAATTCGGTAAAATTTCGCCATTATGACACCAAACTTATGTTTTTGTCACAATGGCGCCATAGTGGCATCACTATGGAACCATAATGGCGCCATTGTACTGTCATTGTGACAACATTGTATTAGCAGACTTGGGGCCCAGTCGTGTTGATGTAGATTATGTTCTTATGTATTCTACTTCCAACTAAAGATGTTAGCTAGGGCGTTCTAAAGACGAGTGACTCGCAACATCCATTAGGAAAAATTACTAAACAAATTAATTAAGTTAAAATCAAGATATTAAGGTAATTATTGCTTTATTTACATAATATTATGCAACACAAGAATTAATGTTCGACACAGTCAATATGTCAGGTCAGGTCATCATTACTAAACATTACTGTAATTAACTTATCATAAGCATTAGTGCAATCATTGATAGTTGGATGTCTATTTTATTACTTTTTTAAATCAGCACCAATACATTTTTATTTGTTGCTTGATTTGGGCAAATGACAACACTCTACCTGATGTTAAGTGCAACTGTGATCCAAATGCAAGGATACCAAGTGCCGTGTCAATGCACTAGCTGGAGGTGTGGCAAACATACGAGTTACTAAAATAAATCTAAATATCATCATCATCATAACATCACGCCTTTTTCCCATGGAAGTTGGCAGAGATTATAGAGCCCCATCTGCTACGATCCAAACATAGTTACTTCTTTGGCTACACCCACACTCATACATCTGGTCAAACATGCCCGACAGTTGTAAGTGCTTGAAGTATACCTGTGATGACATAGGTATACTTCAAAAGGGCCAAGTGCGTGCATATCTAAATATCAGACACAAATATCTTCATACAAGAGAAAGCGAGTTATTTATTTCACGTCCCATAAACCTAAGCTAGTCTTCGCAGAAGAGAAAATTAGATTCTTCCGCAGTTTAATCCCTATAGACACATGTGGCAAAACCAGGCATTGCATGCGAGATTTGTGGGAGAGGTCTATGTCTAGCAGTTGAAGAAAATAAATGGGAGGATGGAAACCTTAGCTCGCCTCTATACGCTGGAGAGGAAATGATACGTTAATAAATAAACCATCAAACTAGAGATGAGTGATTATTTAAAGGTACCTATATCAATATACAGACAAGATTTAATGTAAAAGAATATCAAACATATATATTTCATGTTCTAACTTTACCAAATAACCTTCCAATACCATAGACGTATATCTAACAAACACTTACCCGCAACTTCGTACGCGTGGAATTTAGAAACCAACAAAAAAGCTATTCTCTTGAACCATTCTATATTTTAAAAAGCCCCGCATCCTAAACCGTTGTGTGCTTTTAAAGTTATAAGCTCACATAGAACATACATATAAAAATAACGAATGTGTTTTATAATAAGTAAAGAAGAACGGAATCCTAACAAAGTCAACAATACAATAATGAAAGAGCAACTAGCGGACTGCACTTTTTCCGGTACAAAAGTTCTGAACCGGGAAACAAGAACGAACATTTCCTATTCTATAACAATACAATATGAACATTGGGTATGAAATATTACAAACTATTGTGAGATGTCCAATAGTGATATAGAATACACATTTTCACAAGGGATGCAAATAATACCTAACTACAGCAAGAAAGGGCAAAATTTAATTGAAATTATTTAAGTATTATATTCTTAATATTCTCTAACACTTGCGCGACTCATTTGTTTAAATAAAACTATTTTTTAGGGATTTAGTCGCGTGTATTTGTTTTAAATTTTAGCCCGACGTTTTTATATTTATCTTCACCTATATATTACTTCGCATAATTTATTACTTAGAAGTACACGCCGCTGTTTTAAACAATGATAGATACTTACGATAAACTAACGGACTATTTCAATAACAAATTGCGATTACGGATAGGTTGTAATCCTCATATATTAGTAAGATATTTCTATCTCCCGTCAAATTTTGAATAGAGAATGCTGGCGTCAGCAGCTTATTGATATGCAAGTAAGAACAAAAGTTTAGCCTGACTTTGATAACAAAAATCGAAGATGGAATGGACAAAATATTGAAAACGGCAGTTAGCAGTATAATATATGTATTTACAATGTTAAGGAAACGGATATAGGTTTGCAGCCGGACGTCCTTATCTATGAGATAATGAAAGCTTGTGTTTGTGACAAATGTATTTTAATGTCGATATAACTATTGTAAGTCTCTTTAAAGTATGTTAAGCACTAGAATAATATGTTGCATGCGAAAATGAAGTCAACCAATCAGTTTCTATCTACCAGATTTGTTCTTCAAGAAAGCTTATCGCGCAAATAATTGGGAATTAAATTATTCATCTCGTAAACAGAAAGCACTCTATAATTGAGTATTTAAGAACTAAGAACAACATGCAGTTAATAGCAACGGAAGATATTTCTTTTAAATACCTAACCAATAGTTAATCTAAATGCCTTTCATTTATGACAGTCGTGCAAAACTGGGAGTAAAGCGAGTACTGAATACGTTGTATAATTCAGCTTTAACACAAAGAAAGACAAAACAAACTTGCCCTATATTTCCTACATTTGGTTCCATACAAAATGCATAATGATCCGGACGAGGCCGCCCGGAATGGCCTACTTTATTCCAGGGGGTCAAGGTCTTTTCGACCCTGTACGCACCTGAAAACCAGCATAATTTGAGCTAAAGAACTCTTGACTTTTGACAAAGCATTTGAGTAAACGGAAGTCGGTTGACGAACACAAGTCTCTTCAGCTTGGACAATGTTACATAACATAACTGTCACGTTCGCTCGTCATTTGTGTAGGCATAACATAGTATGCTTAAACGAAGGATATCTTGAAACCTTTATGTGTGATGCAAAACAATAGAATGTAAGAGGTATACGAAAACAATAGCATAGATTTGTACCTCTCATGTTTTGATTGTATTTTAGACGTTTAAAAATAACTCTTTTATGAATAACTTGTGATAATTTAACTTGCAAAATTAATTCGTAATATCATCAAAAGTTATCCCTAGCTAGTTATTACACACTAACTGTTGCCCGCGACTTCGTACGCGTGGAATTAAGAAAAATTTCCCCGCTTTTACAAAGTTTTTCACTAATGCTTCGCTCTTAGTGGTCGCAGTGTTATGTTATATGGCCTATAGCCTTCCTCGCTAAATGGACTATCAAACACAGGAAGAATATTTTAAATCGGACCAGTGCAGCAGTGGTTCCTGAGATTAGCGCGTTCAAATAAAAAAACACTCTTCAGCTTTATAATATTTGTCTAGCTAGATATTGATTTAGGTTATTAAATGGGTAAAAAATATTTTTTTCATTATCTTAAAAGTTACTACTCGAGTTTTATTTGGTACATGGTACAACATTAGAATGGATTATTAGTCCTAACACGGCTGTACTTCTACACTAATACATCTGGTGATTACCAAACCGGGAATAATATCGGGAGCTCTAAGAACAGCAATTTAGCTTACATTCCTGGACTTTGTATCCCTTGAGCCACAAGGAGCTTCATTATGTCTTGCTGACTTCGAAACCATCAGGATATTTGAAGTAAAAGACATCACATAAAAAAATTGTACAATAAAAAAAACCACACAAAACCCTCATGATTTTTCCTGAAGTTGAAATAACCCAAGTATAAATAATATTTTCTAACAATTGCGTGACTTATTTTCTCAAATAAAACAATGTCCCATCCCTGACCATGGTGACTAAGGTCTCCGTAACGACGCGCTAAAATCTAAAACAAATATACGCTTATAAATCCGTTAAAAGTGGTTTTATTTAACCCAAGTATATGTTTGAGATCTGTAAAACGCGGACCCTAAAAGATCTAATTAATAATCAAATTTCAGTAAAATCTATTTAGAAATTTCGTCGCCATAGCAATAAAAATCAGTGAATCTTGAAATTAGCAATTATCATGCATATTTTTGCGCCTAATTTTCAGGACTTTTATTATATAGATATCGAGCTTAGCATATTTCGACCTAGATTTAAAAGTCGAACATCTATACTAATATATAAAGCTGAAGAGTTTGTTTGTTTGTTTGTTTGAACGCGCTAATCTCGGGAACCGCTGTGCCGTATTGAAAAACTCTTTCAGTGCTAGATAGGGCATTTTTCAAGGAAGGCTTTAGTCTATATAACATCACGCTACGACCAGTAGAAGCGAAGCAGTAGTAAAAATGTTGCAAAAACGGGGAAAGTTTTCTAAATACCACGCGGACGGGATCGCGGGCAACAGCTAGTATTAGTATTATAATATAACAATATCAATAACTTTGTTATGTCTACAATTAATTAGTTTAATTAGCATTAATACAGTCCCAATTTGGGTATTTGTCTTAGGTATTGATATGCCTATTCCCGAGCGACGCGCTGAAGAGACAAAATATATAGTTGAGACAGATTTTACCTAAAAATTCTTTGAAAAAATTGACGTTTTTTAGTCCGATGATTTCTTCGTGAAAAATAAACCGATCTCTTTCATTTTTGGAAAACCTTAACAAAACGGTATTTTTGGATGCTCATATTATTTTAATTTATATGTTTTGAAAAAAAAAAGGAATAGAAGCATAGATATCTTATATACTCGTATATAAAATTCACGTGTCACGGTGTTAGTTACCGTACTCCTCCGAAACGGCTTGACTGATTTTTATGAAATTTTACATGCATATTCAGTAGGTCTGAGAATCGGTCAACATCTATTTTTCAAACTTTTTTTTTAGTATGACAAAACAACGTTTGCCGGGTTAGCTAGTATATATATAAAGACTAGCTGTTGCCCGCGCCTTCATACGCTTAGAATTTAGAAAATGTTCCCCGTTTTTGTAACATTCTTCACTACTGCTTCTCTCCTAGTCGCAGCGTGATGTTATATAGCCTATAGCCTTCCTCGCTAAATGGACTATCCAACACTGAAATAATTTTTCAAATCGGACTGGAGGTTCCTGAGATTAGCGCGTTTAAACAAACAAACAAACTCTATATATGTATATAAACTCGTTGCTATATCCACGAAGAAAACAGCGGACTACGACGCCCATATTTTGTATGGAGCATAGGTAGTTTGGTGTTAGATATAGGATCAAATAGATCATATGTGGAAATTTGAACTCTTGCTATCACCATTCCTGAGACTGAGCCTGATGATAGACGAACGTAACCGACTCAGTAATAGGGTCCCGTATTACGTTTTGATACGGAACTCTAAAAAACTATATCACCCAGAAACGTGGAGTTTCCTCACTTGTAACTATTATATTGTGTGGGAAAGTAAACCCAATATCAGATAACACGATTCTCACATATTATGTTACAATGTAAGCCAGTTGAGCGTGGACTAATTCATAAATACACATACACACACAGACATACATTTATCGCTTATTGGGTAAAACGATTATTTAAACATTTTTCCACGTATCATTACTTTCGATTGCTTAAACACATTTTCTTTCAAAGACACGTAACGATATCTTTACTAAATTAATATAAAAAGAAAATCGTTATTTTTGTATACAAATTATGTCTATAAGTGAGCTTATATTTTGGAAACTACGAAGCAGATTTTTTTTTAATAGATAACTGGTATTGTTTACGAGTATAGCTTTTTTAAACAAACAAAACGTTATCATTTTCCTACCCTTATCCCATTATTTGGAGCAACATCTTCCATAGTATTCTGTCAGGCGTGATTTCTATGATGACTCCTCTTCCTTTCGCATCTTCTTTCACATAGTACATCCGTCTTTTCTTAGATCTTCCTTAGATCCTCCACTACTTCTTTTCTTATTATTATTATTATATTGCAATCACACTAGCAGCTTTATGCTGATGCGTGTGTATCACGAAGATTTAAAGAATTTGTCTAGTCTATTCTTGAAACAGTTCAAAGTAGGTGCCTTAATCACACTTTCAGGGAGTTTGTTCCAATCTGTGATCACTCGGTTTGGCAGAAAATATTTTAAGGGGTTTTTCTTTGCAGAGACCCTCCACAGCTTCAGCGAGTGCCCTCGCAGGCGTTTGTTGTTATTGAAAGTGTATAAACCGTCTATTCCAGAAACGTTGTAGAACCCTGAGAGTATTGTTACGAACACACAAAACACAAAGGAGCTAGCGCCATCTAGCAGCAACTAGTAAAACCAATTAAAGAACCGAACAGAGTGAAACCCCTATTAGATACTAGATGGCGTTAGAGGAACTACCGTACATGCGCGAATCTTCTAGAAACATTCGTTCCGGGCGATCACGTTCGCGCACAGTCGGGAACATTCTGGAATAGTCTGGAACTCGTCTCGGCGCATATAAATAGCGGCAGGGAGGCGAGCCCGGGCAGTTCTGTTTGAGCTACAATCGAGGCGACTTCGAGAGCGAAAACAAGTGATCAAGAGTGATACCAGTGAAACCTACAACTTGGCTACGATCTAGGACATTGTTAGTGCTTAGTGTTTGGACCTAGTGCTTAGTGTTTGGACCTAGTGCTTAGTGTGTAACTAGTGCTAGTGAATAAAGTCTTCTAAAAGAGTCAGCAGGTCTTTCTCTCCAAATCCTTCGAACCCTAACACGTAACAACTGGTGTCGGAAGTGAGGTTTGGAGATGCCATTGACTCCGAGAGAGGACTTCGAGGGCGTCAGGACAAGGGCACAACGAGCTGCGGAGGCCACGCCCGCTGTGGACCAAGCCCCGCCCACTGGCCCCACCCACCAGGCCCCGCCCACCGACCACGCCCTCTAGACCCGCCCACTGGCCACGCCCACCATGCCACGCCCACCGACCACGCCCATCGGGCTCCGCCCACCCAGGCCCAGGCTCCACCTACTCAGACTCAAGCCACGCCCACTGGCTCCGCCCACCTTGCCACGCCCACCACACCGGCCACGCCCACTAGACAAGCTCCGCCCACTGGATCCGCCCACCTTGCCACGCCCACCACACAGGCCACGCCCACTAGACAAGCCACGCCCACGAGCGGCGCCGTAGCGTCAGTGGCACTTCAATTAGGAAATTTAATTGAACTGATAGAGATGCAAAGGGCTGAAATTCGGTCAATGAAGGAGTTACAAGAACGCAAGTTCGAGTCACAAGAACGCAAGCTCGGCGCTTTGCAAGAATCACAAGAACGCAAGCTCGAGTCACAAGAACGCAAGCTCGGCGCTTTGCAAGAGTCACAAGAACGCAAGCTCGGCGCTTTGCAAGAATCACAAGAAAAAGTGCTTTGTGCTATAAGTGATGTTAGTAACACGGTGATTAAGCTTCGAAAAGATGTCGACGTAGTGGAAGAACGAGTTACCGGGTTAGGATTGGATGTCGAAAATGTGAAAACCGGCCTCATTGAACTACAGAAGAAAGTAGTGCGCCTTGAAACCACGGGAGTTGCGATCTCTAGTGGAACTATCGGAGTGGCACAAGGACCAAGAGTGAAAGTTCCGCCATACGACGGCACTACTTCCTGGAACGCTTATCGTCAGCAATTCCAGACGGTTGCTACTGCCAACGGATGGACGGAAGAACAATGCTTGACCGCTCTCACTGTTGCGCTCAGAGGGCAAGCTTTGTCGGTCCTGGAAGCACTGCCACATACAGGAAATGGGTTCCAAGACCTGATGGAGGCACTTGAATCCAGATACGGGGAGCGACACCTGGAGCACGTGTTCCGTGCCCAACTGCGTGACAGAGTCCAACGCTCAGGAGAAGGACTACAACAATGGGCGTTGGAAATTGAAAAACTCGTCAGAAAGGCACACCCAGGAGCCGACACCAAGATGGTAGACACGAATATTGTTCAAGCATTTGTCGACGGAATCAAAGACCTGGAGGTCAGAACTGCAGTGAGGCTTCGTCACCATACCTCGCTAAAAGAAGCATTGGCGCATGCTTTGGAGGTCGAGGCTGTTCGTTATGACATACGGCATACGCATAAGATCCGCGAGGTCTCTGAGGAAGTCAAGGAGGTTAAGGCCCCTACGAAGAAAAGTTCTGGAGCCATGTGCTACAAGTGCGGTGAGAGGGGCCATCTTCAGCTCAACTGCCCGCAGAAGGAAACCCAGATGGCCAGGATGAACAGACTCGAGGAACAAATAGAGGTGCTGAAGAAGCAGGGGGCTTTGTCTCTTGCCCGGGATCAGGGAAACGAATAAAAGCCAGGACTAAGGGGCGAGTACTGGCTGACGCGGAGGGAGCCCCGATAACTGTTATCTCCCAGGCATGCAGCGGGAATAGTCTTGCGATTCAGGGGACTATTAACGGGACGGATTGCAAAATGACTCTGGACACAGGAGCCTCTAGAACAATAGTGAACCCAACTCTGGTAAAAACCGCAACGGGACACAAGAGGAGAATTAACTGTCGGCTACTTACTGCCTCCGGTCAGCCAATACCCGTCCTGGGAGAAACGTCAGTTACGATGTATGTAGGGGGGTCCTCATACTCTCATAACGTAATCGTGGCTGAGATTGTGGATGATTGCATCTTGGGTTTGGATTTCATGAAGAAACACAACTGCAGAATTAATGTCGCTGACGGAGTTTTCAAGTGTGGTGAAGAAGAAATCTTCATTCTTGGAGGCGTCTGCGGGAAAGTCGCATGTGTACAGAAAGTCATCATACCTGGACGAGCGGAAGCTCAGGTACTGGTGGAACTGCCGCCAGCTGGAAAGAAAAAGTCAAACAGATGCGTGTTGATCGAAGACACACCTACCAAGACATCGTCACAAAAACTGATGACGGCGAGAACCCTTGTTAGTGGAAGCAGAAACGCTGTGGTCAGGGTTTTGAATCTTGATGATCGCGAGATCTGCCTGAACAAAGGTGATGTCATCGGAAAGTGCGAGGAAGTTGTCTGGATGAAAAAGTGTAGTTCGATGACAGGCGCAGACTCGGCAAACAGCAATAATTACGGTTTAGTGACTAAGCTACTCGATGACTGTAAGAGTAATCTGACTTATTCGCAGAGCATGAAAGCTAAGAAGTTTTTGCAGCGCTACGCGAATATCTTCTCCAGTCAAGAAGGGGACCTTGGAAGAACGTCAATGGTTCAGCACAGGATAGATACCGGAAGCGAGAGACCAATTCGTCAACGAGCAAGACGGATACCAATTGCAAAGGAAAAAGAAGTTGAAGGCCTTTTGGAGGACATGAGAAGGAATAAGATTATTGAACCGTCTACAAGTCCGTGGTGCTCACCTGTTGTATTAGTGAAGAAGAAAGATGGTAGCACGAGATTTTGTGTGGACTATAGGCGTCTCAATGATGTCACTAAGAAGGACAGTTACCCGTTACCTCGAATCGACGACACTTTAGATACCCTGAGTGGCATGAAATGGTTCTCGACCCTAGACCTGAAGTCTGGCTACTGGCAGGTAGAAATTCATCCAAAAGACAAGGAGAAGACAGCTTTCTCGACCGGTAAAGGTTTATGGCAATTTAACGTCATGCCCTTCGGATTGTGCAACGCACCTGCCACATTTGAGCGACTCATGGAGTGTGTACTGGCAGGCTTAGTTGGAGAGGCTTGCTTAGTCTACTTGGATGACGTCATAATTGTCGGCCGCGACTTCGAGGACCATTTGCGAAACTTGGAGCGAGTTTTCGCCAAAATAGAGGGAGCCAAATTAAAGTTGAACCCGGAAAAGTGTCATTTATTCAGGAGCAAGGTCAACTATCTCGGCCATATTATCTCCAGTGATGGAATCCAGACAGACCCGGAGAAACTGGAAGCAGTTCAAAAATGGCCTACCCCGAAGGACAAAACCGAAGTGCGGGCATTCCTCGGCCTATGCTCGTACTACAGGCGTTTTGTTAAGGGATTCGCAGAGATAGCCAAGCCATTACATCGGCTGACAGAAGATAAACGACAATTTAGTTGGGATGAGACTTGTGAAGATTCTTTTCAGAAACTGAAGAAACATCTGTGTGAAACACCAATCCTGGGTTATCCACAAACTGAAGGTCAGTTTATAGTTGACACGGATGCAAGCAACACGGCCATTGGAGGGGTGTTATCTCAAAAACAGGGTGAAAGAGAAGTTGTTATTGCATATTTCAGCAAATCTTTATCCAAGCCAGAGAGAAACTACTGTGTGACAAGACGAGAACTCCTGGCTGTTGTAAAGACGCTACAACATTTCAACAAATATCTCATCGGCAGACAGTTTTTACTACGAACTGACCACGCAGCCTTGAAGTGGCTACTGCAATTCAAGAACCCAGAAGGTCAAGTAGCTCGATGGATTGAACAGCTCCAGGAGTATGACTTCAAGACGGAACACCGCAGCGGAACGACACATGGGAATGCCGACGCACTCTCACGAAGGCCGTGTTCGGAGGACTGCAAACATTGTGTTAAGCAGGAATGCAATGAAGAAACATTAAAACTAACGAGAACAGATCCTTTGAGTCTCTGGGAGAATGATGCTATGAGGGAGGCTCAAGAAAAAGATGACGACCTTCGGCACATCATCACATGGAAGAAACGGGGTGACGTAAAACCAATATGGAGTGAGGTTGCACCCACTGGCGCTGTCACTAAGGCGTACTGGGCGCAATGGGACAGTCTGATACTCCAAAACGGAATACTCTACCGGAAATGGGAGAAGACTAACGGCAGAGAGTTCCATCTTCAGATAGTTGTCCCAAGAACGAGAGTACCAGATGTTCTCCGTGGAATACATGATGGCGTATCAGGAGGGCATCTAGGTGTCAAGAGGACGTTAACAAAAGTGCGAGAACGATTCTACTGGTTGCATTGTCGAGATGATGTACAGGATTGGTGCCGCAAATGTACTACTTGCGCTGCTGTAAAAGGACCACAGACCAGGAGCCGTGGGAACCTGCGGTTGTATAACGTCGGTGCACCGTGGGAACGAATTGCAGTTGACGTAGCTGGGCCATTTCCTGTAACGGATTCGGGAAACAAGTATTTTATGGTCGTCATTGACTACTTCACCAAATGGCCCGAAGTGTTCGCCATACCAAACCAAGAAGCCACAACAGTCGCTTCTAAGTTAGTCGAAGAAGTTATATGTCGCTTTGGTGTGCCTCTGGAAATCCATTCTGATCAGGGCAGGAACTTCGAATCGCAGGTGTTCCAGGAAGTGTGCAGAATTTTGGGCATGCATAAGACGAGGACCACAGCGTACCATCCACAGTCTGATGGAATGGTTGAGAGATTTAACCAGACCCTTGAGAGGCATTTGGCGAAATTGGTAGATGACAAACAAAAGGATTGGGACAAGTATATACCACTCTTCCTTCTGTCTTACCGAACCGCCGAGCATGAGAGCATAAAAGCTACCCCGGCGTATGTCAATTTCGGTAGAGAACTACGAATACCAGTAGACCTATTGACAGGAGGGTCACCGGAGGGACCAAAGACTGTACAAGACTATGTCTGCGATTTAAGGGAAAAGATGCGCTATATACACGCCTTGGTTCGGGAAAATGGGTTACAGTCAAGTGAGAACATGAAAACCAGATACGACCGGAAATCGAACACGAGCGGCTTCGAGGAAGGGTCACTGGTGTGGCTGCATAACCCAACTCGCCGGAAAGGGAAATCTCCAAAGTTGCAGAACCAGTGGGACGGTCCATACAAAGTGGTTACCCGACTGAATGATGTGACCTATAGGATTCAAAAGCAACCAAGAGGGACATTCAAAGTGGTACACATAGACCGTCTGGCGCGTTACCATGGTAGTAACAACGATGCTCGGGACGAGCATCTCTAAGAGGGGAGTAGTGTTACGAACACACAAAACACAAAGGAGCTAGCGCCATCTAGCAGCAACTAGTAAAACCAATTAAAGAACCGAACAGAGTGAAACCCCTATTAGATACTAGATGGCGTTAGAGGAACTACCGTACATGCGCGAATCTTCTAGAAACATTCGTTCCGGGCGATCACGTTCGCGCACAGTCGGGAACATTCTGGAATAGTCTGGAACTCGTCTCGGCGCATATAAATAGCGGCAGGGAGGCGAGCCCGGGCAGTTCTGTTTGAGCTACAATCGAGGCGACTTCGAGAGCGAAAACAAGTGATCAAGAGTGATACCAGTGAAACCTACAACTTGGCTACGATCTAGGACATTGTTAGTGCTTAGTGTTTGGACCTAGTGCTTAGTGTTTGGACCTAGTGCTTAGTGTGTAACTAGTGCTAGTGAATAAAGTCTTCTAAAAGAGTCAGCAGGTCTTTCTCTCCAAATCCTTCGAACCCTAACACGTAACAGTATTTTGTATGTCTCAATAAGATTTCCCCTCCGCCTACGCCTTTTAAGAGAAGTGAGACCAAGAGCAATAAGGCGTTGGTCATAGGACTTGTTCTTTAATGTGCCAACCATCTTTGTGGCCCTTCTCTGTACATTCTCCAAAAGTGACTTTTGACTTAGATAGACTTTTTTTTAAATAACTATACTCCGCACGCCGAATGATGATCCCTATGACAGTTCGTTAGCGCTTAACATTGTACTGACGTCCTATCACATCAAATCCTTTAGAGGTCCATTAAAAAGTCGAAAAAATCATAATTGTATAAAATTGTAAATTATAAAAATGAATATTAAGAAATTATTACGTAATGTTCGGAAATAATAGAAAAAAACTCAATGCAAATGTACATGGTACGTGCTGCAAAAGTTACGTCGTCAAAAACAAAAACAAAATATCGATAATTTGTTGGAAAAATAAAACAAATGCTTTGAGTTTGTATTTTATTTATATCAATCCTTTTAAATACTTTTCCATGTAATCCATAATTGCCAGCTAATTATGAATTCTTTAAAATTCAATTCAATAAGAATTTTATCAAATCAAATCATTTATTTACTTGAAACATGGTTACAATATATTGGTGTTTAGTTAAAACAGAACATCATGTTTCGCCGTCAAAACAGCATGCAAATATAAGTGACAGCTACATAATCATTAAATACATTTTATTTTGAACATCGTTAGTTATAGTCAATGATTGATATTAAATTCTTTAAATTATGCAATTTGAATAAAAATTAAAGTATAGTAAAATAAAATATAATAAGGCTGTTACTTTTTTATCTAGTGTTTTATGTCCATCAATGCGCGTAGTCTTTTTTTCAAAATAAATAAATATTGGTTATTATGTTGAGTGACCTGGCTGAATGACATGACATTTGCCTAAAAAACAGTATTTTAACGAAATTGTATCGCTTAACTAATACAACAGTCAGTTGAAACGTCATAGGGATCATCATTCGGCGTGGTAACTATAGCTTCATTTTATTTAAATTCCAAATTAATGTTTCCAATAATTATTTGAATGGGTCTTCTTTACTTATTATAAAACAAAGTCATTATTTTTTATGTATGTCCCTATGTGAGCTTTATATCTTCAAAACCACGCTACGGATTTTGATGCGGTTTTTTTAATAGATAGAGTGGTTTCAGAGGCTGGCTTTTTTATAATATGTCAGGGTTTGGTTTCTAAATTCCACGCGTACGAAGTTACGGGCAACAGCTAGTGTTTGCTAAGAATATACCATTTCGCATCACTAAAAATATTATTATGCACTATATATTTTATCGTCTATCTTTACTATCTTAACAATGTCAACAAATACCAATAAAATGCAACATATTTGGTCAGTAGGACAGTCTATATAAATAGATAAACACGTATTACGATATACTTTTAAGAATTTCAGATAAAATACTTAAATTTAAAACTCTGTTAAAAAGTAATTATTTTCAAGGATCAACATTTATTTTTATCTCAATATTTTCTTTTATTTTATTTAATAAGTTTTTAGGACTATTCCATCAGATTGTATATTTTGTAAATACATATTGTTAAGGTGTGTCCAAACATTGAGCGGCAATCGAGCGCGGCTGCCGCGCGCGGCCCATCGCGCTATCATTGGACGACAGCCACGCGGACTACCTGCCGCGCACGATGAAGGCTAAGCGTATGCTGAGACGCAGGCGACGTAGGTCCACGCAGGGCAGGGTGGCGCAAATTTTGTAATGCTCGAGCGTACCGTGTGCTACGTACGTTGCAACGCAGGTACATGCGACGCAGACATGTGTCTGCTCTGCTCTGCGCCCCGTTGTAGTGGATAAAAACATTTAGGCTAAGCGCATGCTAGTACGCGCGTAACGCAGGTACAGGCAGGGCAGGGCGGCGCAGATTTTACGTTCGTTCGTTCGTACGTTGCGACGCATGTGCATGTGACGCAGACAGGTGTCTGCCTGCGTCTCAGCATACGCTTAGCCTGATCGTGCGCGGCAGTCAGAAGCGTTTACGCGTGGCTGCCGTCCAATGATAGCGCGACGGGCCGCGCGCGACATCCTTGGCCCGCCGTGTTCTAGCTGCCTCAAAGAATAGACGTGTTCTTGTTGAAAATGAGTTCAGAGTCAGATTCCGATAATGAAATCGATGAGATTATTGTTACTTTACAGTTTGTTAAAACGTAAAAAAACTATTTGGCAAAGTGATTATCTGAAAAACGGTCTTTTTTTAATAGTCTGGAAGAATTGTGTCATATAAACATGGTTCACATCAAACTAATTCAATTAGAAGTTCATTGCAACAAAGTGGATAAAAACATATTTTACAAAAACACGTCTGAACTCGTACGCGTCTCGCTGTAATCTGTGCCGGCCAAGCCAAGTGCCGGCACTACAACGGGGCACGGAGCAGAGCAGACTCGTGTCTACGTCGCATGCAACCTGCGTCGCAACGTACGTAGCACGCTCAAGCATTACAAAATCTGCGCCGCCCTGCCCTGCATCGTCTGCGTCTCAGCATACGCTTAGCCTTAGTCAGCTTCGTCCTAACTAGAGCGCGGCAGAAATGTGTCCTGCAAACGCCGCGTGTTGCTGCCGCGCTCTTGCCGCTCAATGTTTGAACACACCTTAATATCATTTAAATGTCACGTTTTGTTTGATATTAGAATGCAATACATATTATAACTAGGTATTGTCCGGGAACTCGTAAGCTTATAATATTGAACCTTAATCCTGATCTTTACTTAATATAAAACAAAGCTGTTATATTTGTATGTATGTCAATATAAATCAATATACATATCTGGCGGTTAACATACGAAGCACTTAGGCTACTTTTAAGCTGTCAATAACTGTCCTTGCCATTGTCCTCTCAAGGCTTTGGAGTATATATAATACTTGGGGTGTCTACGTATTCGAATTAAAACGAAATATATTAATTAACATTATGGTTACAATAATTAATGATTACGACATGTCGTGTCAATCTCATGTAATGAGATATGTGCATAAAAATGATGATTATCGAAATCAATAAAAAGATTCTCTCTTTTTTATTGATTCAATAATCATCATTTATGTCACACGTCACACAGATTTATGTCAGAACAACCTTTACGGGTTTATCTAGCAGTCAATATATGCAAGCGGCAATATATCAAGCAGTCCCGCCGTCGATGGCCGATGGTTCGGTCCTGAGATCAGGACGTTCAAACAAACAAACACTTCAGCTTTATAATATTAGTATAGATACTAGCATTATTTACATTTGAATTATTTCTAATATCTAATTCACACATCACTGCGGATGCCTAAACCATTAAGGTTTATCGTACTCTTTGATCCTATAAACTTACTGAGAATAGCACGAAAATGGTTTCAGGGCTTTTAAATAGATAACTAAATTATTTTTATATATATTCAACATATTTAAACATGTTTCAAACTTCTTTTAAACACAATTATCGGTAGCGTTTCTAATTCGTTCAAGTGAATTGTGAAACTGGTGAAACAGATGGTGTCTTTATATGGCGAACAATGCTTCCGACGGTGTTCATATTGGGAATTATTTTGTGTAATATTAATACTATGGTTAGCAAAACTGGCAATATATAGACAAGCCAACAACAGTGAGGGAAGGAAAGATCTGGAATGATTAGTTACCGGACAACGGAAAGGCCATAATAGCTGGTGTGCCGATATAGCCAAGATCGCAGGTTCTAACTGGATACAAGCGACATAAGATCACGCTTTGTGGTATTCTTTCTCTTTCAGTCTCTCCAGCCCATTAACGTCACACTGCTGATCACGGACCTCCTCCACTTTGGGAGGAATTATAGTCAATTGTACCGCGCTAAACCGGTGTGTTGGTACAACAAACAAACTCAAAGTAAATCCACTTTGAGTTTTCCGTCTTTCACTGAGGATGTTATCTCTGTACAATATTCCTCAGCTGGCTTTTACAGCGCTCCGGAAAGAAAGAGGGGTGGTGCCACTTGTAAACAAAATCCATCATCACACGTCCATTTTGGTTTCGGTATTCTTTATGGGGGAAATGTTGTCAATAGTAGACGGAGAAAACCAGATTGGTTGATGAATTATTGTAATACGAGGATATACACTTTCTTTCTTTTGATTCTTTATTTCTCTTTCTTCATTGATCTTCTTTATTCTTTATTTCTTCATTAATCTAATCTTCGTCTCACAACTTTATCCAGTCACAAAGGCACCTTGCCTAAATGGCTAAGCCAATTACATTTTAATAACAATTACAAATGTGTAATCCAAATTCAAATATTTAACCCAATAAATCGAGCCAACATGACAAAAATCTTTGACGTTAGTACTTTTATGCCTTCGTTAAATACACACACTATAAAAACGTATTTAACAAAGCGCTGCCAGATAATACCCTATTAAGCTCTTAATTCCCCAAGTACGCAAAAACAAAAGCAAAAGGCTTTACATATCCAACAGACCAAATAAATAGGGAAAGACTGAGCGCCACAAATAATTTCATTGAAAGTTGACAAAACCATTCACATAACATTCCATATATCGTAAGCACGACAGCAATTTAGCACGGAATCACTTTTTAATCGTAAGTGTTTGAATTAAATCTACTACTCCCATGGGTGTTGGAAGAGGAAACTTTAAGGGACTAACGAAAAATCTGAACAGGCAACACCTGTAAGAAAATAAGATGTCTGATCCGCGAGGTACATTGAACTGAATAAAATAGACGCGTTGTGGAGCCGGCCCGCGATCTAAAGTGTAACTTTTGAAAGGAGAATACTTTTTAAATAAACTTCTCTCTCTCCAGCCTATTACCGTCCACTCAGTCACAGGACAGGGGCCTCCTCCACTTTGGGAGGGATTTTCGCCTACTATACCACGCTCAACAGGAGTATTGGTATAGGATTATATTTCAAGATTTCCATCCCTCACATGTTATCTGTGTAAAATATTCCATAGCTGGCTTTTGACTCTGAGGAAAATACCTATCGTAAATTAACTAGTTATAATCAAAAACTTTACGTATTAAGCATACGGCACACATAGCCTATAATTGTTCAAGTGCTCCGTCTTTATTTATTTATATGGTCTGAGTAAATACGCGCCCTTTTTATCACGTACATACCTACTTATAATACTTACTACTTATACTTGTAATAGGTATCTCGGTACAATTTTATGACACATCAACGTCAAAAGGAAGGGTCTAGGGACGCATGAATTAAGTCGAATGTTACACTTGAAGGCAGGTAAACGTGCCAAGAAAACATAAAACGTTAAGGGAATCTTTATGTACGTAATATTAAAGGAGAGAGGCCATTTTAAAATATTTGCCGCGTGATGCCGGTGGTGTAAAATATCTCCACCCCATTTCTTCATTGTATCGCACAAGGCGATTAAGGGAGTGTGAAGAAGTGTACTACTCTTGTCTTGTCAGATAGTTCCATTCATCTATCTGTCCGTGGGATGAAAGACAAAAAGAAAACAAGTGTCACCTCCCAATTTGTTAATCATGCCTAGTTAAAATAAAAATATTTCCTTCTTTAACTTTTCCCTATTTCACGAAAAACTGATAATTTCAATATCTACTAACTAAAGCAATTAATAAATTTTGCAATTGACATGCTATGCTTTTACTTAACAAATTGAATTATGGTGGAAAAAGTGATTAAAGTGAAAAGTGAAATATATACCTAAACTAAATCGAGTGACGAATGTGGTGGCATAATTGATTACTGAAAAGCACGACCGCAATAAGCTCAGTTTCAAAAGAAAGTTCAGTTTCAAAAGAAAGTTTTAAAATATCTCAATATCTTTAAAGTCTTGTCAGGTGGAGGATAGGGTGTTCACCCAAAACACCTCAGGCGTTTATATATTTCAATATTGCGCAGTAGATTAGACTTTGGATGTTTCTTATACGCTAATAGTTCTAAAAGCAATTTAGATAAACTAAATAAAGTCCAAAATCAAGCAATGAGATTAATAGGTGGATTTATAAAAAGTAGCCCTATTCATGTCATAGAATCCGAATTGTGTCTCCCACCTCTATTCATTCGTAGGCAATATTTGGCTGCGAAATACTACCTCAAATCCAGGTCAATGCAGAACAATGTTACCACACATGCACTAGAAGAATTGAATAGGCTATCAGATGAACAATATTGGAGAAGAAAGGAATTGCCTTTACTTATAAGTACTTACAGGCAATATTGTAATACAAATACGATGCTACCTATGTTTTCCTTTGAAAAATGGTTAAGTAGTTATGATATATCTTACAATATCAAAGTTGAAGTCGAAGGTATAAAGCTTTCAAAGAGACATATGTATTTCTGTAAGTCATTTACAAAGTGCATGTTTAGATTTTTTTGCAACAGAATATAATTCATATTATATGTTATACACAGATGGATCTAAAGATGAAAATGGATGTGGCGCTGCTTTTTATGATCCGCAAAGTAATACGAACATGAGATTTACTGTAAATAGTGATATTAGTATAATGTCTTGTGAATTAATTGCTATATCAGAAGCTCTATCATATTTGACATCGCTAAATGGTAAAGAATTCGTAATATTTTCCGACTCTAAAAGTGCTCTCCTACATTTGGCTCGGATAACCTCGAATGCTCGAGGACATCCGACAGCCTACACCATCTTAGAATCTATTTGTAAGCTTCGCACGTTAGGTAAAGAGGTTGTTATCCAATGGATACCCTCACATGTCGGCATCATGGGTAATGAGGAGGCAGACAGAGCAGCGAAGATAGCTATTAGTGAAAGAATTGACTACCGTTATTTACCTACCTATACCGAAATAACTAGTATGGCTAAAAGAATTTGCAGGAAACAATGGCATGAATATTTTGATAAGAGATCTGTCATAAAAGGCATATGGCACGGAACTATACAAATTCAGCCTCCACATCACCCATGGTTCAATGACCAAAGTTTTAGTAGATTTAAGATTGTTACTCTTATGAGGTTACGCTCCGGACACATTCCCACAAACAAATTCACGTTTCTGATGGGAATCACTGATTCTCCCAACTGTCTGGACTGCAATAATGTTGAAGATATCTTGCATACTTTGGGGGAGTGTGTTCGTAGCACGCCCGCTTTAAGAATTGAGATAAAAGATTTGTCACAACAAAATGTAGGCTTTTGCAACAGTATTTTATCTGATCCATCCTCTGATGCAGCAGATGTGCTTATGAGAGCCTATACAAGTACGTTACTTGTATAGGGTCTCAAAAGTATTTTGGTATATGTAAGCATTAAGTCTCAATATAATGTAATATAGGATTGTTTACCTTACGGGGGTGACATAGTCACTGTGTGACGAAACCCCTACGCAAAAATAAAGAAAAAAAAAACATAAGCTCAGTTGGAAGAGCTACGGAAAGGTATTCCGAGGTCGTGGGTTCAAGCCTCGCTTGCGGTAAATCACTTTTTCCACCATAATTCAATTCACTAACTAGATAGTAAGTCAAATTCAGTAAATTCAGTTTTTTGGTGTCAAGGAACTAGCATCATCATCTGCTTAGTAGACTACATTACATGTAGGTATATGTCCCATAGCTGATTCTACCATATGAACAAAAAGTATAATAAAATTAACTAATTAGAAACACAGACGTCCCGTGAAGTAGTAAATTATATTCCAAATATACGCCTATGTATTAGGGTCCGTCATGCCCATTGAGCTTGACCGTACACGCACGGTTTCCCGAGGTCTTAGATCAGCGACATTACTGTATAATAATTTAATAACGAACAAAACAAGCGTAACTCTTTTTATGGCTCCTTACCAAAAGGTAGATCAAGACTATAGTAAGATATATATACCAAGATACTGAGTCTTGGTTCTGCGTTCGTCTGACATGAGGCTATACTGATCTCTGAAACTGATAGCGCCATTATATTTCACAGTTTCCGTATATCAATTGATGCAACAACAACAATCCTCCACACGTTATTCGATAATAATTCCCTACGTGTACGAGTACAAGTGTAAGTCAAGTACGACTTGACTTACATGTACGTTACGATATTTCTTCATCCTCACAAAATGGAGAACCATTTGTGAGGGTATTCGGTCACTATGCCGCACTTAACAGGCGTGTACAGTTCGTCCACAGGTATCTTTCGCAATAGGTATTTCTGCTTTCGACAACTACTGTTGCATTAGCGTACTTTGTTTAATACTCAAAGAGTGCCCACCTCTCGGAAGTGCATCCTGCCGTCGTCCGTTTAAAACGAGGCAATATCCTATCCAATACAAATAAATAAAGAACATCAGAGAAAAACTATAACTTCGAAGGTAGAAAAAATATATGTACTTGCTAAATTAAAACTTTTTGGTAAGAAACAATAAAATATTATAACTTAGGTCTTTATAATGTCGTATTACGTAATGTGGCCATTAAAAATCAAACGCAACAAGTAACGAGATTCTACAAGTAAGAATACGTACCAAAATGATCGAAGACCAATCAGTCTACATTTTTTATGAACATCTAATTCGATTATCAGCACACGAAAATCACATTCACATCAAAAATTAACACATAATAAAATTAACAAAAACAAAAAATTAAAAAAATTAACAGTTTTTAAAAACAACACAATTTTAATGACTGCTATACATTGTTCTGTTAAGTAATTAAAAGAAATTTTAGTATTTCTTTTTAATAAAGAGGTTCGCGTATATAAATTGCGAATATCGTAGTATTTTGACAGGCCCAGCTTGCAAGGGAGCAGGCCTGCCTTTGTACGGGCGAGGATTAGGGCGCATGCGCTAAATCGATCTTACAGAAACCTCGACGGGAGGTTAAAGTATTCAATACCCTTAGTCAATCGAGGAGCATACACCTGAATATATTCACAGACTTTTTACTATGCCCTCTGGTCACAAACTAAGCTTAATAATTGCATTCTGCTAAATTACTATAGTTCGCTAAACGAAATATATGTGTATGTTTAACAATTTGTCCGGTGTAGGGATCGATCTCATACAGAAAAAGAAAACTAGCTTCGGCACCGTTAATCAACGACGCTCATCGTCTTATTGTATTCAAAATTGATCACTGGAGTAGTGATTTATGACTGGATTTTTGATGGTAGGAATTGGGATACATAGTTCAAAAGGAGCCTTAATAATACGATGACTTGATGTTGCGGGAAAAAGTTTTTGTTGCCGTTTTATCGAACTTACGAGCCTGAGAATCTGCTTTACAGTTGTACGGTAACAGATATATCGCATTGGCGACGTAAGTTGCATAAAATTAGTTACCGAGATTCAAGTTGTAAGTATGTACTTCTATTTTTATTTCAAGCGCTCAATGAGGAGCATTAAGTATTTCGATCGAATATTGCGACAGAAGATGCAGCGTTTCTACGTTGCATCTTCTGTCATACGTGGTTCTGAAGAATGCGAGCAATTAAATGTGACTAATAGCTCTAAGATTATTACCAAAATCTTCACGAAAGACGGACGTTTTGGGCGTGTGTCGGCTTAGTTTATTGAAATGGAAACTAACTACCGTGCGTAATTGACGGTGTTCAAGATTCTAACAGTGATGTTAATAAAGTTGAATTTACTAAACGTTTAGCATCATACATCAAACAGAAGCACAACTCATACATGTAGCTACGAACCCGCCCGTATCGTCGATGATTGATATAATAACGGACAAAGTGAAATCATTGGAGCAGCGAACATTTTTTATATATTCCAATGAGAACCCTCTGAGAAACTTTGACTTAGTTTCGACGTCAAAACGTTTCGTGCGACCACTATCACTTACGATCAAGCCCCGAAAAGTACTACCTGCGACAGTATTCCTCAAATGCTATTAAAATATATATTATTATTATTATTATATTGCAATCACACTAGCAGCTTTATGCTGACGCGTGTGTATCACGAAGATTTAAAGAATTTGTCTAGTCTATTCTTGAAACAGTTCAAAGTAGGTGCCTTAATCATACTTTCAGGGAGTTTGTTCCAATCTGTGATCACTCGGTTTGGCAGAAAATATTTTAAGGGGTTTTACTTTGCAGAAACCCTCCACAGCTTCACCATATAGCAGAGTAGTAGTCACTAGACATCGCGAATAGGCAAACGAAAAATAAGGGATACTTCCAAGGCATTCTCTTACTTTTCGCTTGTCAAGATTAGATGGGCAGGGCGAGGACCGTGCGCTGCGTCGCAAATTGGAAAAGGCATATATTATGTTCAGCAGCCTAGATATGCAGAGAAAGAACAAAATTCCACTTATTCATTTTCAGTCACTTAAAAACTGTTCTAATTTTGTGTAGTTAGAAAAAAAATTGATTACTGTATGAAATTTAGATCGGTAATTATAATAAACGACTACGAAAATTTTATAGTTAATGAAAATTTCTGCACCACAAGTATCATACACAAAAGTCGTGAATCATTGCATATTTTTTTTTATATGACTAGGGTAGCAAACAAATCTACACCCACCTGATGGCAAGCCTGACGGTTGCCATAGCCTATGTATGACACGTCTGCAAGACCAGAGTTATCACTTGTTGCGAGTTAAAACATATTTTACCATTTATTATTTAAAGACCAGGTTAAATCTCTTATGGATCTTCTCTTTGGTTCCGTGAGATACAGGCCTCCATTACATGGGGAGGATATTTAGTCTACATATGCAGTACTGACCAGGTTTATTGGCACACAGTTTCGTTACAATTTTTTCTCTATGATGAATATCTGCTTATAATATCACTAACTTTTTCATGCAGCATCCTGGCAAGGAAGCTTGAAAATAAAACAAGGATCTTTTTTATAGTGGATACAACAGAAACAGTTTAATATTGATTTAAAATCTAGAGAATGAAATAAATGTTTTACCTGATGAGAATATATTCTCTAAGGTTGGCAAAGTCATTGCAGCTGCAGTTACTTCCATGCTGAAAAAAGTAAAAAAAATATTAACCAACTTCAAAAAAGGAGGGTTCTCAATTCGACCATACCTATGCTATTTTTGGAATGTATTTGAAGCATCCCTCTTTCCTGTCCCATAAAAGTCCTGTTATAACTAACACAGGAAACCAACACTTCAGGAGGATATTTGATCTACTATACCAGGGGTCGGCAAGTAGGTTTAGATACGGTCCTGATACTAGGGAAAATTTATACAGGGTCCATAAAAACACCAAGTGATAATAATTAGGTGATCCTTATCAGGTGTTCTTAAGCCACAGGACCACGCGTTGTGGCGTTCTATAGGGGAGGACTATGTCCAACCGTGGACGGAGAGAGGCTGATGGATGGATGGAATTAATAAAGATATAGAATTTGCGTAATAATTTATACAATACAGTACTTTGGCGGTCCAAGGTTCGACCTTTCGCGGTCCGTTTCCGGACCGCAATTCCCCTGTTGCCGGTCCCTGTACTATACTATCTATTGACCAGGCTGTTGGCAGTATTTCTGCAGCATTCCTGCTCCCAAAAAAATGTTGTCTGTTACCATCCCTTAGCACTTACAGTATCTTGGGGAAGAAATGGTATGGTGACATATTCTTAATATGTCACCACATAAACAATTTGAAGCATAACTATTAACCAATAGTTGATGACTGGGTCTTATTTGTGCTATGATTATAATCAAATTGCATCGTTCACAAATGTGGGTGAACTGGTAAGAATCTGCTAAAACAATAAACAATACAGCTAAATTTTGATAACACAATTTATAATTATTTTTGTTATTGGTTTTGGAATTCAATCTAACTAAATATTAATATAAAAACAAATAAACTAGTTAGACAGATTTAGACTACAGTTTAAAAATGACAAAAAAAAAACAATTCTAACTTTTGTTGCAACCTTTTAGCACATTTACTTGAGCTTAAAGGCTGGTTGCAAATATAAAAAAAACTTTAACATTTTATTATTTAGCAGCCAGTTAGTAAAAAAAAAAGATAAATAAATAAGCACAAAAAATGTTTTGATTAGAATATCAAGGCTATGATAAGTTTAGTGTATATACAAATCTATGTGAAAAAGTAAAACATTTATGAGAAGCCTCTGAAGTGCGAAACTGTACACAAGTATACAACAAAATTTTTCTACAGCCAATGGGTACTTACCAAAGATATTTCTGTAGTTATGTCAAAGTATAATACACATTTCACAATAAGTAATTGACTCCTCGTGTAAGTAGCACTGTTTAGTTGTTCCCAGCATATACCCAGAAAGATCGAACAATGGGATCTAAATTTTATGCGAAAACACTTTCACATCGGCTTCAACTACAACACTAGGTAGCCACCTACATAAACAGTTACAGAATTTACAATTTAACTAAAACCATAATTCACAAAAAGAAAACACCAATTTCACCACATTACGTGTTCTATCTGCCACACAACATAATTTTGTCGCAGTTTGTAAACTTAGAAGAGTATTTTTCAAACTTTTATAAAGTTCTAGCTGTGTCGACAACCAAAACTCTTAAATTTTTGACTGTCAAAAAACGAATAGTTCATTCACCGATCACTGTAGTGTTGTTCATGCGCTTGCGCAACCGATTATAAACAGGCATCAATCTTAAAGCGTAATTAATTGTGTGGACGAGTTGAGATCGTGTTCCTTTAATCCTCCACAAAACAATGAACTCCAATAAAAAATTAAAAATACGTAAATTATCAATACGTTTTCGATGAAATAATGGTATAAACACACAATAAAAGGTAAACATATACACACGTCCCCTATATTAGTTTAGGGTTATATGACGTGTGTTGTGGTTAGAGGATAAAATGAAATACGTCGTTGCATGGCGTTTATTTGCGACTCCATATATTAAATATAATATTATCTTATATAGGTAAGGAGAACAATCGATTCTATATATTCCTAAAACTGCTGATACGCTGAGTGTTGCATACAAGGAATTCATACATAATATATTTGTATACAATAATTTAGGCGTCGAGCAAACAATAGGACCATACATACTGTAATTAATATATTTGTTTATAATAACTTGGTGGCTAGCACAATGGTCTCTATGCATTCGTAGACCTGTTGACATTACGTCTACTTGCAAACAATGAATTCATACAATGTGTTCCTACAATTAGCGAAAAGTAATTTATATTTTAGACCATTTTATGTTTACTAATACAGGTGTCATAAATATTCTAGTTGTACTACATAAAACTTCTTTGCAATTTCCGATTGTAAACGATTAACAATTTTATTTAAATTGTTTATCGCTTTTGTTTGCTATGCATTCTTCAACTATACACACACCAGATATTTAGATGATGATTTATCTAACTTTGATGGCTTACCTACATGGCTTACAGTCACCACGATGTTTTTAAATCGTTAAAGCTAATCAATTAGAAAATACCTGTAAAGACATGACATCAATTTTAGAAATTGAATTGAAAATTAGGATCGACTTTTAATGTAACAGATTACTTTGGCGCATCCCTATTCAAGGCGAATTTTTGAACTGTCAGGTGCTCAAGTCCACTATTTTGGAACAATTGTCATACCGGCACAATACCGGCACGATACCGTTGCAATTGAAGTCAAATATCCGTAGTCTGCTATATGCCGTCATAACGGTCTTTCAATGGTAATAGAATTGTCGATCTCTTTTATCTATGCATTGAATTTTCGGTCTCTTTTATCTATGGATTGTGTTAGAATGGTATGTATGTGTTGCCGTTTTTAAAAAATGCGTTAGTAGAAGTGATTTTCGAAAAACTACTAATAAATTTAAACATTTAATCATGCTAGACTTCGTTTAAATATATTTGTACATACTATTTATTAGTATAAAAAGCAATGTGAAGTTTAGGAGATTAGTAAATTGCAATAAATTACAAAGAACAATTTCTAATATTTCTATCTATCTATTTTTTATTTATGGCAATCTGTCGACACAGGACAATTTAAAAATATTACTGTCAAATTCAAAATAGCAGACTACCGAAACATTTCAGTCATTGAATTGCAATTGTGAAGCAGTTGTGTACGAGACTAGCAATTTATGTCACTTTGACAATTGTAAGACAATGATGAAGTCGTTATGACGACACATTAATAGTAGACTACCAAAAACTTTACTATTGCACCATAATGGTACAATAATGGTACAGTTGTGACACCGTTGAAATACCCGACTCAGGGCCCAGACCACGAAGTATAGATACAAGGAGTCCGAACGTAATGTTGAACGAATGGTCTCAATTTAAGGGACAGATTTTTGCCGGTAGAGTGCGCCATTTTTCAAGAAGTACTCGTTTAAACTATTGACACTTGTGGAAAAAAATATTCTGAGAAACGTGGATATAAATATAAGTTTTAGGAAATTTTTCGAGTGCTTTAAACCCAACAATACAGAGAAGGTCAAGAGATATTCTGATATTCTATACTAGCATCGGTACGTCCTGAATACTTGCGCAGCCAGTGGCAGAAAATAGAACTATGATCTGGGTTGATTATTGTGTACACGAAATATTATGGAAAAGCCTATACCGTTCGGACTCCTTGTATCTATACTTCGTGTGTCAGACAATGATCATTTTACCATAGACTAGAGGTTTTGTTTATGGTTTTTAAGCGGACCATTAACTTTCCGACTGCTGCCAATTGCTACCTACGTTTTAGTGAGCGGGTGATAAATGCGGGCGATACTGTACAAACTAACCATTTTCCAAAATCTCTGGTTTCTCTTTAAAACGTATATAACCATTTTCCAACTATCAGAGCACTTTAGAAATGAGGCGGTGACAATTATATTCTTCAGTCTTTGATAATTTAAAGTTCGGTTGGTAACTTAGGGGATACGATTAAGAGGATACCAAAATAGCTTCGTGCATTTTTCTACGTACGAAGTTTTCATTGTTTCTTTAGATTGAATGGCTAGAGCTCTAATTTTTAAGTATATGTTTTTTCAATATATGATCTAGGATCGCATAAACTCAGAAACGCGATTGAAAAAAGTTTTCTCGATAGAAAATCTTAGCGAAACAACCTCCCAAATTTTAATTTTTTTCATTTGTTGGTCTATTATCGCGTATTAACTAATGAAATAACTTTAAAAACATAGGTAACTATTATGTATAGAAACACGTGGATCAGAATTAAAATATATTTAGTAGATTTTGAGTAAATAGGAAAAGTATCCCTAATTCTTCATTTTCTGTGCCTACTGGCTGTGTTAATATGTACCTACGTGTCGGCGATGATATACGATAATATTGATGTAGGCCCTTAACTGGTTCTTTACTGATTAGAGAACAGTCGTTATTTTTTATGTACCTACCTATGTCAGGACATAGGTAGGTACATAAAAAATAACGACTGTTCTCTAATCATAAGTGAGGTGAGCATAAAAGATCTTCTAAACTACGCAACTGTTTTTGATGTGATTTTTTTACTAGTTATAGTGGTTCAAAAGGATTCGAAGGAAAATCTAATTCCATGCGCGCGAAGTTGTTGGAAATTGCTAGTCACTGAGATATTTAATGCTGGGATACATTATCGCTGGTTATCAAACACGAGGTTAAAGTTCAACTAAGTAAATGTGATAGATTAAAATGTTTCTTGTTCTGTACTACCCAATGGTTCAGAGGCGTATTTACCTTAGGGACATAGGGCAAGTCTGAGAAGGGCGACGAGAGCCTTCAAGTTTAAAATTTCGCTCTATCTCTATTAATTTATAGGGCGGCTAATTAAATTCGCCCATAGTTTCGTCAAATCAAACGGCCCGGGGCGCTACCTAATTTTCAAAATACGCCTCTGCAATGGTTGACTGGCTGAAAATGTCTTAAGCATTAAGACCGCCTTAAACTTATGACTTGTAATTGCATGAAGTGTAAAAATACAGCATGGGTTCAAGGAATATTTTTTAATTGCACAAAGAAAAACACAGCTGGAAATATCCGCTTTAGAAAACATTTTTTATGGAAATCAGGAAATTGAACGCAGATAACATTTTTAGATTAAAATAGACATCAATGACAATTTTAAGATGACACAGTGGCTACCGGTAACACAAAATATAAAATACACAATTAATAAAAAGTTACGCGTAGACTTCAATTAAATATTTGAATCCAGAACCTCTTTCGCTCTTTAGTTTGATGTTAACGAATCCAAAACCAAGTCCACCTCTTGTGATGGAAGCTTCTGCATTCTTTTCTTCTAAATCTTTGATTGCAATGCCTTTTATCTTCTGATCTCCGCTTGGATACTCAAAGTATATTTCTTCCTCCCTCTTTATAAGTGGTATGGCGTAACTTTCAATAGCTCTGTCATACACTTTTCTAATTGTTCCACTGTTGTCATAAATTTGGCCAACAAATACACTCTTGCAATGTGCAAGAGCTGCAAGACAGCTTAACACAAGGATTAATTTAAACATTTTAACTTGATGTCGCTACGACGACTCTTAGACTGATTATGTTTTGTAATTGCCTTAATACTGCCACACATGTACGAACGAAAGGTCAAATGAGTGAGCAATATGACTCGCTGGCCGTCAAGTGAATTAGACAACGTTTACATGGAATAAACGTGATTATATCCTTGTTTATTTTCATTTAAATTTTTAAGAGCAAAGAATTTATGTTGTTATCTTATGACACTTCACTACACACTCACAACACTTGCTAGATAAAATAATATTCCCCAGAGCAAGATCCACGTTTGCAAATTCTGTCACATTTAGCGTTCTACTTTGACCTGACTCTGACGTAGCCTGACCTCGGTTTTGATTTCGATATGATATATATGTAACATTATTTGTATGCTAAGTTAAAAGATTAGGCACGTGATCCAGCGATGGGTTTTGCTTCTTACATAGATACCTCTAAGAATACCAGTAAGGCTATCTGTCACCATGAAGGAGGCAAGGAGAGTACCTACAAATACTCGGTCAATAAAACAAGAATTTACATTAATTAATTGCAGTTTTCTTTATAAATAATAAAATAAAAGGGTTTATAGAAACATCTTAATATTAGTCGTTAAACATAGATTTCTACACGGAAATTGAACCCGGAGCTCCTTTCACTCTTCAGTTTAATATCAGCATATTTGAATCCCAACCCACCCATTCTAATGGAAGGTTCTGCGAGTCCATTGTCAAGATCGGTGATTGCAATACCTTTAATTATTTCATTGCCCTTAAAAGTAACGATCTTTTCTCGTTTGAAGAAAGGCATGGCGTTTGCATCAACTACTTCTTGGTATGCAAGTCTAACTCCTTGACTTTCATGCGTCTGTCCGACGATAACAGATCTGCTACAAACTGCTGATATTAAAGCACAGAACACCAATATTTTGTACATTTTATTTGTTTAAATAGCGCGCGTCAATCACATAATAATATGGTAGACTGAAAAACATTAAATGTTTAACACACATCCAATGCTTTATTATTTTAGAAGATGTTTACATGACGGCATTGTAATTTAATTTGCTTACATATCTATGTAACAAAAAACATGGCACTATAACAGATCACGTGCTTAATATTGGCCTACGTTATAATAAGTACCTATGCTTTAAATAATATGTTTGTCAATATTTATTTGCTACAAATTTTTTCAAAATAAAAAGGATTTAAGTAATTATTTTTAGATACCTAAGTAGGCTTACTACTTCGAGATTATATCCAATTTATGTCCTAAAGCTTAGCATCTATCAGTTATTAACACAGAGAGAATATGCTCACAAAAATAATAAAAAGCAATTTGTATATGGCTGTTGCCCGCGACTTCGTATGCGTGTAATTTAGAAAAGTTCCCCCGTTTTTGTAAAATTTTTCACCAATGCTTCGCTCCTTTTGATCGCAGTGGGATGTTATATACCCTATAGCCTTTATTGATAATAGACTATCGAATGCCAATAGAAACCAATAGTTCCTGAGATTAGCGCATTCAAACAAATAAACTCTTCTGATTTATAACATTAGCACAGAAACTTCTACAAATTTATTCATCTAGTTGACACAGGGTCCTAAGCAGATATATTTTTTCGCAAATTTTGCTTAACTTGGCTTATCTATCTACTTCCGACGCTCTTATAATCTAGAGCAGGAGTGGCCAAAAAGTCGATCGCAATCGACCGGTCGATCGCGCGACAAGTTTGGTCGATCACTAGCAAGTTCCATGAGGGGATGCAGTCAATGCGAAATGTTTCTAGTTCAGGTCCCCAAGTCTGCTAATTGAATTGTGTCACAATGGTAGCTCAGTGGCACCATTATAACCCTAAAAGTTAACAATAGAAAACCAAACTTGATAATAACTGATTGCTTAGTAGCGAATTTACCTAGCTAAGCTGCAAGCTACCATTGTGACACAATTCATTAGCAGACTTGGGCTCCAGGAATGAACATGTACGCAGCTCATGCTTCGAGTAGGGAGACGTTCAACGCGATCACTTTTAGTAGTTTTCTACTATTTTCAAGAGTGCACGGCGGTATAAAAGCACATTTCATAAACGTCCCCTTTCTTACCTCAGAAATAGGTCGATCGCGACTCAATTTTAAAATAAAAAGTAGATCTTATGTGCACAAAAGTTGGCCACACCTGATCTAGAGGCCTCACATTCTTGAATATGATACGAAAATATTTTTATTGTTTTCGTGCCATGTAAACCGACTCTTATATTGTTTATGTCACTCACGCGTACAATTCTGATACGTAGAAGGCTATAGGTCAAAATATATTTTATCACTTTATTCTACTCTGATTATACTAGCTGTCGCCCGCGACTGCGTACTGCAATATTTTTCGCTGATATTTAGCTACTAATGGACGCAGCGTGATGTTATATAGCCTATAGCCTTCCTCGATCAATGTACTATCCAACACGGAAAGAATTTATTAAATCGGACCACTAGTTCCTGAGATTAGCGCGTTCAAACAAACAAACAAACTCTTCAGCTTTATAATATATAGTACTAGCTGACCCGGCAAACGTTGTTTTGCCATACTAAAAAAAAAAGTTTGAAAAATAGATGTTGGCCGATTCTCAGACCTACTGAATATGTATGTAAAATTAGAGAAGAATCGGTCAAGCCGTTTCGGAGGAGTACGGTAACTAACACTGTGACACGTGAATTTTATATATTAGATATATACACGCGATTTTATATTCTTTGTGTAAGTTTAAGAGTAGGTACATTATCAAATACCTACATAATCATGGAAAATGTTTTAAGCAATATTTTGATAACGTTATAATTAAATTCTAGGAACACAGATTACATAGTCATTTATGTATGTGGATTGTGGAAGATAAAGTATTTGTATTGTAATTGTATCAAGGCCAAAATACTTGTCAGTGGTACCAATTCTACGTACACAACTAAACTTAACTAAATAATGAAGGTTGATAGTGTCCATAAATCTTTTATTTGATATTTCTTTGTACATATTTTTTTAAATTAGATTTGTTAGTCTGCAAATTGCATTTTTTCAATCTCATACAATTATTTAGGTACCTACTTAAATACACAGTTATTTTAATAAGAAAGTTCAGTTTTAACATTGTTGAATTGTGTTATTGACACTAATAACTTTCATTTTTTTGCGTCTGGGTGTTTTGTTTTCTATGTATTATAAGTAAGTATTTACAAAAAAAAGTAGTTTATGTAGTCTATCCGTACCTGGTACCTATATTACAAGCATAAAAATATAGCTTACTTTGGGACCAGATACGTTGTGTAAAATGTTCTGAATAGGTATTTATTTATTTATTTTTTAGTGAAGTTTAGTTTAGTTGTGCTCTTAGAATCGGTACCATTGTTTTATTAACTTATCAGACATCTAGTAAGGTACCTATACGCCCTAATGGGCATAAGAGTCTATGTACCGGATCGTCCTTTACCTACTAGAGGCCCTGGGCACATCTGTATCTATACTATCTATAATAATATTATAAAGCTAAAGTGTTTGTTTGTTTGTACGCGCTAATGTCAGGAATTGGTAACTGGTTCGAATTAAAAAAATCTTTTTCTGTTGGATAGTCTATTTATCGAGGAATGCTATAGGCTTTTATATTATAACATCACGCTGCAACCATTAGTTAAAAATGTTGCAAAAATGGGCATTTTTTTAAAACTCGGAACCATTGGTTGAAAAATTCTTTCAGTGGTGGATAGTACATACATCGAGGAAGGCTGTAGGCTATATAACATCACGCTGCGACTAATAGAAGCGAAGCATCAGTGAATAATTTTGCGAAAACGGGAAAATTTTTCTAAATTCCATTCGTACGAGGTCGGGGGCAACAGCTGGTAGATTATATAATGAAGAGCATGGAAGAAAAAGGCATGTTGCGCCGTCCCAAATACAGGGATAAGGGCAAGGCAATGATGACGCTTAGGTACATAAAATATCAACCAGGCATGCAAAATACGTATTGAATATTGAGATATCCCAACGCATATTGTTTATGTGGTTGATGATTTCTGTTACAGAAAAAAATGCATTCATTACAAAAAAGTTTATTATTTAATTATAAAAAGTAGTGACTGTGACTTAATATAAATTATTATGAACGAATAATTATCTACATAAGCATACATAGTTACTGACTTATTTTTAATGTATAATACCTTTGGTTAATTAGGTAACTAGACTAACTGTGCATTAAATTACAATTGTACGAAGATTAACTTCGGTTAAATATTTTACCTCTTATAATAATGTATGCCGTGTGGTGACTGATTAAAAATCCAAGTGTCACCACGCTATCTTCTCTCAAGAGTGCTGTAAAAATCAGCAAAGTGATATTGCACACAGATAACATCCTCTGTTAGAGACAGAAATCTCGAAAATAATCCTTGTGCCAATACGCCTGGTCAGCGTGGCACAGTAGACCATAATCCCTCCCGTAGAGTAGGCCCGTTCCCAACAGTGGGACGTAAATGGGCTAGAGAGAAAGGGAGAATAGTGTATGTACTATGCGATCCAAAAACAATGTTCAAGACCCCGTGAAAATGGAAACGTAATAGGTAGCTGTTTAATCCGTAAATTAGTCCGTGTGGTGACGGATTGAGAATGCAAGTAAATGTCAGATAAGGGACAATATATGCAGTTACCATCTGCTGTGAGAGGCGGAACATATGACACTGCTTTGATCGATAGATGTCTGGCCAGAGCTATTTGGATCGCCATAGGTGATATGTTTTTTCAGCAACAAAAAAATATTATTAAGACTTAAATTACTTATTGTTATTTAAGTACATAATTTGTTTAGAAAAGAAACGCCAAACTGGCTTTTGAAGTCAGAAAAACTTTTCTAAACATTAAATAATTATTTCAGAATGCCTCAAAGAAATATTGAGAGAATTCGATTCACAAAAATATTGGATTTTCGGAATATTTTTTTTTCAGCGAAATTTTTTTGTTTCTGTTCACGTACCTAGGTATGGAACTTCGAGCTGCTATAGTTAATTTTTCTACTAGAAAAATCATAATAACAAAATACCCGACCCGGGATACAAAACCGAGACCTCCGCGTTACTATGATGTTGATGAGTTTATAACTCAATTCGCCGAAGAGGCAATCTAAGAATGATATTATAATTTATGTATATTGAAACAAAAGAAAACTTAATTCTCATACAATTATTTAGGTACTTATTTCAAACATTTTACATAATAAGTACAGATATTAAGACTACTGATATCTCAAAATAATATTATAGAATAATAAAATTATATATTGGAGCTTGGAGCAGGTAATGGATTTGGAATAAAAGTGTCACCACCCCATTTCCTCAGATAAAGTGGAAAGAAGAATAAATAGTAAGTGATTCAAATTCCTCATAGTGTTCTTTTAAATATTTCTATACAAGAACACCCCTCCTAAACAACATGTTTAAATCGTATATTATAGAGTGTATATATATACTTTTTCCGTGTATATCTATTATGATATGTATAGACAATCAATCAGGCAGAATCTAAATAAATCTATGCTCATGCTCACCATCCAATCAAATTTTTATTAGAATCAATGGCCGACTATAAAAATTAAAGATATATTACAATTTATTTCTTACGAATAATATGACTATCTATACAAATACTATTTCTATTTCTTTATTTTCTTAACTACGGATCTTATTTATCTATTTGTTTAAGTATTCAGTAATAGCCTCATCTCTATCGGTTTCAGCAACTTTGATATGACCTTGTACATGTCTAAGCATCTATAATTATATAATGATTCTTGATAAATCAAATTCTACTGGAAAAAATGATCACCATGAGCAGTATTTAAACCCACGATCTCGAAATACCGTTTCGTTGCTCTTCCAACTGAGCTACAATGGGATCTACACATGATAACCAAATTTTCCACTACAATATTTCTCATTGTGAGTTACACATCGCTTGATGTTTTTGCACAACGCCATCTATCGGGCGGTTTGCACCAACTCGATCGATCGATCACTAACTGTTCTTTACTGAACGCAACTGCTATGCTTTTACGTAATAAATCAAACTATAGTAAAAAAACAACATATTTTCCATTATAATTTGATTCAATATGTAAAAACATAGCAATTCAATTGCAAAAATTAATAAATTAACTCTCCGTGTGGTGACTGGTTAAGAATACACGTGTCACCACCCCATCTCCTCCCAAGGGTGCTGTAAAAGTCAACTAAGGGATAAGGCACACAGATAACATCTTCTGTGAGAGACGGAAAACTCGAAAATAAACCCTGTGGCAACACACCTGGTCAGCGCGGCACAGTAGACAATAATCCCTCCCAAAGTGGAGGAGGCCTGTGCCCAACAGTGGGACGTAAGTGGGCTGGAGAAGAAGAATAATCCTTACATAATGTAAAAAATCATTAAGGAAAACAAAAGCGGTCATAAAGAAAATAAAGAAATGGAAATAGTTAAACTACTAAATTACAAAGCTACATCCTTATATTTAGTTAAATCATCAGATTCGTTTCCTACAGACTGGTGGCTATTTCTCAAATCATAATACACTCTTTCCCTAGACCCACTAAAATGATATGGCTCATGTCGTAACAAATTCACCCCATAAGATGCATCTTCTCTTTTATATTCTGGGTAAAACCTTGGATCATAATCTGGCGGGTATACCCTAGGATCGTATGGATAAGCTCGATAATATGGATACGCCATTTCACTCTTGCAATCATTCCCTTCTTCATATTCATCGTAACTTTTAGATGGATATTCATCCGTTTGGAATGCTCCAACTATGGAATGTCTGCGTTTATAAGGGTTATCATAAGGCCCTGTTCTTGGTCCCACCCAAGTACCATACATTTGTTGTGCTGCGTATGATTTCGGGTACCCTCTAAGGCTGGCCGCGTACTGTCTGTCAGCTAAATGTTGCCAGTATGCTGGTGGTGGTTGCGGTAACATATGTGGCATTGCATATCCAAGGTTTACTGATTGTTGAGTTGCTAGGTGACGTCGAAGATCTGGCATTGAGCCAGATTTGCCTGAAAAAAATTGTGATTCATTTTAATCCGATACTAAGTAGGTATCTAATACTCAAATACCAATTTTGAAACACCTTTTTATTTACAGTAAATGGGTAGTTCGATATTTAGCCTGGGGAGAAGAATGAATGAATTTTAAACTTTTTACTGTGTGGAAAACTACATGTCGATATTTTCAGAATATTTAAAACAGAGGTAAATTTATTATCGCATAGATATATTAATGTATGAGAACTGGGAAGGTGATTTCATTGGTGCGTTTATTCGTTAACAAGAATCTCGTAATGTGGCATCTAACGTTATGCGGGTGTGTATTTTCTTCAATAAATTAAATATATTTTTACCATTATCAGAGAGAAAACCATCGTTAGTGAATGCGGCCGGAGCGTCGGGCACATAGTGGCTGGCATCGAACTCACTACCACTCACCGGCACAGCCGATCTGTAGCATACTTTTCTGAAAACAAATGAGCAAATATTATTTAAAGCTGTATCGCGTAGTATATAAACTGTGGCATAACTATATACTGTAGTTAATAGAAGGTTTAGCTTCATTACAATAATACTCGTAGCCTAGATTTAGTTAAGTTAAATTGATACAAACATCAGTTGTGAGAGACGGAAAACTATAAGTAAAATCCTATGCCAACACTCTTGTTCTCTCTCCAGCTCATTAACGTTCCACTGGCGGGTACGGGCCTCCTCCACTTTGGAAGGACATTTGGTCTATTTTACCGCACTGACCAGTCGTATAGATGACTATACGACTATGAAGGCACGCCACGCTTATTGAATGTAGCCTAAATAGACCGAATAACCTCCTGAAACCGTGGCGAATAGCGGGACTTTACATGGTTGAAAAGATTTGCAACATCATGCATACCTCGCCTCTCTCAGAGCATAGGCAGACTGCACGAGCACGACACCGCATACGATGGCAGGAAGGCGTGCCACGTAGCAAGCCAACTCAGCACCGCCGTATACTCCTTGAAGACCCTACAACATACAAAATATTGAAAACGTTAGCTAATGCTCGTAGTATCATCGACGTTTATAGTTACTGCCTCGCTTTTTGACTTTTAGCTTGACGATATACATAGCCGTTTTCTTGGTGTACAGTCAAGTATGCAATCAAAACCAGCGTTTGATGAAATCCCCGACTGTTAAGGACTGTCTACTTGCGAACATTAAATTAACTGAACTGCTTCTCCGCTTCAGCTTTTTGTTTTACAAATGTAAAGTTTTAGCTGCTAATTTAATTTGGCATGAGAACTTACCCAATGACTGATAGACATATAGAAGACTAGAATACATTCTGGTATCAGAACAAGTATAACTGCTATCAACCACGCCAGCAAGCACTTGTTGTTCTTCTGTAACAACATATAATTGGGGGCTTAGAAGTAGGTACAAGGGGTTTAGAAGCTCAAAAAAGCACTATGTTTTTAAGGTTTAGTCCAAAAAAGAAACCCAGGATTACTTTTGTGTCCGTATGTTAAACATTTTATTCTCAGCAACGGTTTAAACTGTTATTATAAAACTCATGTCTTTACTCAATATATGCGCCTCAGTGTATAGCATGTAGTCATAATTTTCATAACTTAGTTCGATGGTCCTGCACGACGCCAAAAGTGCGGAATTATAATTGGCCCATTCCAGTATAAAGGGATTTATGGAATGGGACAAGTATCGTCTATAATAATTGTATAGGTATTAAGTATTATAGCGAAATGGGCGTTGCAAAGGGCGAAAATAGTGCAAACCACAAATTCAGACTATTTGTGACATTTTGAGCTTAAAATGCCCTCAAACTAAAACGAATCGCAAACCCGGCCTGAGACTAAATCCTGGTTTGGTGGTTTGGTTAATAAATAGTTCCTGGAACTTTTACAAGTTTCGCAGACAAAATATACTAACAGAAATAAGTCCATGTACAAGTATGACGGTAGCGGTGATGACCACGCTGTAGCAGATCAGTAATAATACCGAGGCTAAAGGTAGTCCACTTTGTGACTCCACCACCCATACAATCTCGTAGATCAATGCGATCGCGTACGCCACCTGGAATGTATACAAAAAATATTGAAGTTATTAGGAATAGTTACAAAAATAATATGGACATTTTCGTTTTATTTTTCGAAAATAATTTTTGATTATTATTAGTATTCATTATTATTATTTTAAAAATTAATAAACACCATTCAAAATCTTGGATATATTTTCAAATTATTGGATTGTCATCAAACCAAACATGTGAGTAAAATTTTAGATCAATCAGGCTAATCTATATTAGGAAACTTCACATTCAAAGATTCTGATTACTTACAACATAATGGGAACAAAGCTAATAAATGCGTGTGATAGAATTTACGTAATTATGATTATAATCATTAATTATTACATACCGTACCTTTGTGTACGTTTGAAACGTGCTTAACAATTTATAGGCATCATACTTATGGTAATAAAAACTATTATTCTTTAATGCTAGTAGGTATCTAATGCCGTAAAATATGTACCTACTAGGTTTTCGACTTAAGTGCTATATGATAGTTAAGTATATTAAAAGAAATGACCTTCACTTAGCGAAATCTTGTGAAAGTAAAAAATCGGGAAATGGCTGTAATTTTATTATATTTGCATATTTTACTAAAATTTTAACCTTATTTAAATGTGTAATTTGGTAAAAATTGATAAAAAACAATACTTTTTATTTAAATTTTAATTATTAAGACGATACCAAAATAGCTTCGTGCATTTTTCTATGTACGAAGTTTTCATTGTTTCTTTAGATTGAATGGCTAGAGCTCTAATTTTTAAGTATATGTTTTTTCAATATATGATCTAGGATCGCATCAACTCAGAAACACGATTGAAAAAAGTTTTCTCGATAGAAAATCTTGGCGAAACAACCTCTCAAAATTTTTATTTTTTTCATTTGTCGGTCTATTATCGCGTATTAACTAATGAAATAACTTTAAAAACATAAGTAACTCTTATATATAGAAACACGTAAATCAGAATTAAAATATATTTAGTAGATTTTGAGTAAATAGGAAAAGTATCCCTAATTCTTCATTTTCTGTGCCTACTGGCTGTGTTAATATGTACGTGTCGGCGATGATATACGATAATATTGATGTAGGCCCTTAATTCATTAACTTTGAATTTCCGCACGTTTACTCAGTAGTTTTAACAGCTCCTAACTATATTATGCTTAATACCTTTTAAATATGTATTAAAATATAGGATCCGGGTTCTGAACCTAAGGTTAAAAGGGTTTGCGATCATCGTAGTGATCTTTATTTCATTAACAGCAGTTCTGAACAAGGACATGCTCATACATTATTAATTAATACATCGGCGCATACATACACACATAACAGACACAAAACACACACACACACACACACAAACAACACAAATGCTCGCGCACACAATTCAATCACTCTCTCACACACATCCACTACACTTCACTGCATTCAAGAAGAGGAACATTCATTGAAATAAATTAGTAAATGTCATACTTACAGTTATTTAATAAATTAAAAAAGTATTACAATGCTAGAAAAGAAAATAATGTAAATATAAGCTAAAGCTGAAGCACAGGATCTTCCTAGTTCAGCTGCAGCTGATTAAGAGGATACCAAAATAGCTTCGTGCATTTTTCTACGTACGAAGTTTTCATTTTTTCTTTAGAATGAATTGCTAGAGCTCTAATTTTTAAGTATATTATATGTTTTATCAATATATTATCTAGGATCGCATAAACTCAGAAACGCGATTGAAAAAAGTTTATTCGATAGAAAATCTAAGCGAAACAACCTCTCTCATTTTTTATTTTTTTTCTTTGTCGGTCTATTATCGCGTATTAACTAATGAAATAACTTTAAAAACATAAGTAACTATTATATATAGAAACACGTAAACCGGAATAAAAATATATTTAGTAGATTTAGAGTAAACAAAAAAAATATCCCTAATTCTTCATTTTCTATACCTACTAGCTGTGTTAATAGGTACATGTCGACGATAATATTGATGTAGGCAATTAATGAATATATTTTGTATATTGAACAATCACAGCATAAGATACTCAAATTGAACAAATCATCGTCATAGAATGTAACGTACTAATTTATTGTATCGTATCAGCACGTTTCAAACTGTAAATTAGAAGAATTTAATGTTAATGTTCAATGTTAATGTTAATAATAATAAAATAATAAATAATAATAATAATGTGTTTGTAATAATTAGTTTATTTTCTTAGTTCTTTTATATGTTAATTGTTATATTTGTATGTATGTAGTGTTATAATCATTTTAAAAATGTAAAAGATAGGATGTTAAATAAATAAAGGGAATAAAATAAAAATAAATTGATTTTCAATAGCCGTTGCCCGCAACTTCGTAGGTACGCGTGAAATTTAGAAAAAAATTCCCGTTTCTGTAACATTTTTCATTGATATTACGTTCCTATTAGTCGTAGCGTGACGTTATCCAACACTGAAAGAATTTTTCAAATCGGTACAGTGTGCAGTGGTTCCTGAGATTAGCGCGTTCAAACAAACAAACTCTACAGCTACAGCAAGTATAGATTATTGAGTAATTCTTACCAGTGCGTATGCCGCAATAAAGCCAGAAGCGGCAGTAACACTGCAGCAAAATATCCTGCTAAGTGCTGGCTTCATTTTATACTTGGGCGTCTCTGTATCGCTTAGTTCGTTACTCGTCGACATGATGCCTTGTGATGTATACTAAACCACACCTCTACAGCCCTTCCACCTCATGGTACTAAGTTATGCACCAGTAGAATGAAATACTACATCTTCTCAATAACATAAGATGATGGTTTTCGTTTCGCGTTTGGTTGTTATCTGGAAAGATAAAAAGTTATATTTTAATAAAACAAATAAATAAATATTCACGGACATGTCACACAACGTCCTGATGTCCCAAGCTAAGCTTATATGCTTGTGTTATGGGTACCGGCATATGGATAGAATACATATACTACTTTTCTTTTGTAAATACATACTTATAATACATAGTACATAGAAACACCCAGACACAGTAATATTTTTAATGTACTTATTTGTTTTGTTAGGTTTTTAATTTTAGCATTGTTTGCGTGGAATATAGAAACAAAACCATAACAAACTATACCTACGTTAGCTGATGTCCTCGGTTTCGCTTGCTTTTATAGTTGTTGAGACAAAATCCAATATTCACCGAACTATTACAAATTATGCAAAAAAGCTATTCTCTTGAACCAATTTGTCTAACAAAAAAAATTGGTCAAGTGCGAGTGGGACTCGCGCACGTAGGGTTCCGTACCATTATCTATGCAACATAAGGCAACGTTATTAGTATCGAGCAAGAAACGGTAAAAAAATCAGTTTTTTGTATGTTTTATTTTATTTTTAGTATTTGTTGTTATAGCGGCAATAGAAATACATCATCTGTGAAAATTTCAACTGTCTAGCTATCATCGTTCTTGAGATACAGCCTGGTGACAGACGGACGGACGGACGGACGGACGTACGGACGGACGGACAGCGAAGTCTCAGTAATAGGGTCCCGTTTTTACCCTTTGGGTACGGAACCCTAAAAAACACATCAAAATCTGTTACGTGGTTTTGCAGATCAAAGTTCACTTAAGGACATACATACAAAGATAACGACTTTGTTTTATAATAAGTATACCTAAAGATAAAGCTCGGAAAAGATATAAACCCTCCTCGTCAACCACATTGTCCACATTACATACAAAAAGAACTGCATTAAAATCCGTTGCATGGTTTTAGGTTAGAGCTCATTTAGGAACTTACAGAGAAAACATGTTTTTAACCGACTTTAAAAAAAGAAGGAGGTGCTCAATTCGTCTGTATGTTTTTACACGCTTTATATTAGCTTAACTTGTATGTTTGTTTGTATGTTTGTATGTTTGTAACCGACTCCCATGGACGCTATTTTGACCCACTTTAAACAGTCAGATTCTATTCAAATTTTGCACATCTGTCAAAGACCGATGACAATGCAATAAATCAAGCAATTCGATTAAATAAAGCGGGTTTTTTAGTTTTTAGGATTCCGTACCCAAACGGTTAAAACGGGACCCTATTACTGAGACTTCGCTGTCCGTCCGTCCGTCCGTCCGTCCGTCTGTCACCAGGCTGTATCTCAAGAACGGTGATAGCTAGAGAGTTGAAATTTTCACAGATGATGTATTTCTATTGCCGCTATAACAACAAATACTAAAAATAAAATAAAATAAATATTTAAGGGGGGCTCCCATACAACAAACATGATTTTTAGGGTTCCGTACCCAGTATCTCAAGAACGGTGATAGCTAGACAGTTGAAATTTTCACAGATGATGTATTTCTATTGCCGCTATAACAACAAATACTAAAAATAAAATAAAATAAATTTTTAAGGGGGGCTCCCATACAACAAACATGATTTTTTTACCGTTTCTTGCTCGATACTAATAACGTTGCCTTATATTGCATAGATAATGGTACGGAACCCTTCGTGCGCGAGTCCGACTCGCACTTGACCAATTATTTTAAACTAGGTATTATTTTAATTTGTTTTTATGTTTCCTACCTCGATAACTTTTAACTGGACAAAGTGATTTTAATAATATTTTTTTTATTTGAAAGATGGTAGCTCCCTTGTGGTCGCATTGGCACCAGGTCAGGATTTAATGGTTATCTCCTTAGAAATCGAGAAAACCTTCAAAATTTCAAAATTACATGAAGTCGGTTCAACTTTTTACACGCTTTATATTAGCTTCACTTGTATGTTTGTTTGTATGTTTGTTTGTATGTTTCTAACCGACTCCTATGGACGCTATTTTGACCCACTTTAAACAGTCAGATTCTATTCAAATTTTGCACACCTGTCAAAGACCGATGACAATGCAATAATTCGATTAAATAAAGCGTGTTTTTTAGTTTTTTTAAACTAGGTATTATTTTTATTTTTTAAATACTCAATGTAATAAATAAAGATACTTACTTACTAAATAGACAGGTAACCTTCAGTCCGTGAAGTTTTAAAACATTAGTTTATTGTCTTTATACAATCAATACCCACATACATTCATATGTGGGAGCGATAATGGGCTAATTAGTGATTAATTTCTGGTTTATGTAAATTACATTTCAATGTGAAGATCCATGAGAACGTATTAGTCGTTGGGGCGTGTGAAAGGAATGGAGGATTGAATACAAGATAAGCTTAAGGGCCTACATCAATATTATCGTATATCATCGCCGACACGTACATATTAACACAGCCAGTAGGCACAGAAAATGAAGAATTAGGGATACTTTTCCTATTTACTCAAAATCTACTAAATATATTTTAATTCTGATTTACGTGTTTCTTTATATAATAGTTACTTATGTTTTTAAAGTTATTTCATTAGTTAATACGCGATAATAGACCGACAAATGAAAAAAATAAAAAATTAGAGAGGTTGTTTCGCTAAGATTTTCTATCGAGAAAACTTTTTTCAATCGTGTTTCTGAGTTTATGCGATCCTAGATCATGTATTGAAAAAACATATACTAAAAAATTAGAGCTCTAGCCATTCAATCTAAAGAAACAATGAAAACTTCGTACCTAGAAAAATGCACGAAGCTATTTTGGTATCGTCTTAAGCTAAGTACTCGAGTAAACCTGGGATTCGATATGAAATCGTATCGTCAAAACAAAAAGCAATTAATTGGTCGTAAATAGTGTCATATTTTGAGATCACGGTTACATTATCGCCATTCTGTAAAGCTAGGTCCACGGCTATGGTAGCATATATGGTATAGGTATATGGTTTAGCAATAATTCGATAAAACCGTAATCTTGTAGGAATACAAAATAGTACCTAAATGTTTATTTTAAAACCATCTTGGTTAGTGCGCTTAAACGTGTAGCCAAAGAGTAAGATAATATATATCCTGTGTATATATCGTGTAGCACAGAACATAGATATTAAGACGGTACGATACCAAATTATGCTCCATACAAAAGTATGGGTATCGTACTTCCGTTTTTTCGTCGCGAAAGTTAAACCGATTTTAATAGTTTTTGCGTTATATTATAGATAAAGAGTATATCTATGCTTCTATCACTTTCTTTTTTTCAAAACATAATAACTAAAAGAAATATGACGATCTGAAAAACACACATTTTTCGGTTTTCTTTAGATAAAGTTGCAGCGTCTATCACACAAATTTGGTAAAGTTTTACCACAAAAGAAAGTGATAGAAGCATAGATATACTCTTTATCTATTATATAACGCTAAAACTCACTGTTAAGGGATCGGTGATGTCGATCCAGGTTTCGAGCATATCCGATGCTCATCTTCAGGACGAGTGCGCAGCGGCGTCTGCGACCTTCCGGCGTGCACTGATTTTATATTAAGTAAACTTTATTTTATATTAAGTAAAGATGATAATGAATTAAATTCAATTAATCCCGCGATACGTAACGATAATGCCTTGTTGTATACTAGATTTGTCTCAGGTTTAAAGACCTATGGCAAGAATCTATAAGCGCGAATAACCTTAAAGACGAGAAGGGCCAACATTGAATCATGGGAAATATAGACACAATAGTGGGAAACTCCAATTGCGGACGGCAAAAAACGTGATTGTAACCCACAGTTGTAACCTTAGTTAAGGACTAGTGGACTTGTAGGTATTACTTTTATAGCACTCGTATTTCGCTGTTTTCTTCGTGAAAAATTAACCGATTTTTATACTTAATTATAACGTCATCTTATAGATTAATGGTCTTATTCATAATGACTTATCGGAGGTTTAAACGGAGATTTTATCGGAGAGATAATAAACGTTTTAGCGTAAAAAGACTATTATGAACAACAAGTTTTGAGAATTTATGCGAACCGAATTTAGCGAACTTTTAAACCTCCGATAAGCCAAATAAGACGATAAGAATATATCTATGCTTCTATTACTTTCTTTTTTGGAAAAACCTTACCAAATTTGTGTGACAAAGGCTGCAAGTTTATCTTAAGAAAACCGAAAAAAGAAACAGGATTTTGGGATGTTCATATTTCTTTTAGTTATCGTATTTTCCAAAAAAGAAAGTAATAGAAGCATAGATATATAAGACGCAGATAATGTGAAAAAAACTTTACCTTTGAGGCAATATCTACGAAGAAAACAGTGGAGTACGAAGCCCATATTTTTGTTTGTATTTTTATATGTCGTGCCCTTTAAAAAGTAGAATTATTTAAACCATCACTTCAGCTATATTTCACTACGTTACGAAGGGTTATTATTACAAGTAACCTGCAATTGAATTGTATTCCAATCTACAAGAATTTCTCTTTTGTTTGTTAAGATAAAAATTCTCAAGGAAATTGTTTTTGCAAAGCAATTTGCATATAAACTATATAGCAGACAGACTTTGAATTAAATGTACCGACTGTAACGTATTTTTTATTACGAAACGATTTTTTACTTAAATATTCTTTTGTTGTAAGTACACAAATTGATTATGTAGACGTTACCTTTTAAGAAAGGAAATAAGCTGAATGGTGCCTTGCATGCTATTGTGGTTAATCAAGCGATTACTGAAAAGGCTCGAATGGCGATCCACAATGGCGTGTTGTTACCTACACTTATGTATGGAAGCGAATCTTGGGTGTGGCAGAAGAAGCACAAAAGTAGAATAAATGCTGTAGAGATGCGCTCGTTGAGAAGTATGTGTGGTGTGACTTTGAAAGATAGAGTAAGAAATGAAGTTATAAGAGAACGTTGCTTGCTTATGTGGTTTGGTCATGTGGAGAGGATGGATGAGAGACGATTAACGAAAGGCATATACAAGGCGGAGGTAAGTGGAAATGCTGGGAGAGGACGCCCGAGAAAAATATACTTCGATGACATCGCCGGGATACTCCAAAAAGGGCATGTATGACCAGATGTACGAGTGTGGATGAAGTATGTTTGGATCGTAGCAGATGGCGCCCCATAGTCTCTGCCTACCCCAATGGGAAAAAGGCGTGATGTTATGATGATGATGATGTTACCTTTAACCATAAATATTCTAAGGAAACTTATTGCCGTACTTATTATAAATAAATAAATAAAAATAAATTTTGATGCGGTGTATTTTAATAGATAGAGCGGTTCAAGAGGTTGGCTTTTATGTATAACTAGTTGAAGCCCGCTACTCCGTACGCGTGGAATTTTAGATCTTCATATAATTTGTCACCGTTTAAACCTTTCCTGGACTTTTACGAATATTTCAAGACCAAAATCACCAAAATCGGCCTAGCCGTTCTCGAGTTTTAGCGAGACTAACGAACAGCAATTGATTTTTATATATAAGATTTGTTAAAGTTTGGTTAATAAATTCCACGCGTACGAAGTTGCGGGCAACAGCTAGTATATTGATACATACTTGTATATATATGATTTTAACTTACCTATAGTAAATTTTATTACGCAAAGGCGCAAAGATTGAATGTGCCTATTTGTTAGAAAGGTGCTTATAATACAGGAAAAGTGTTGGATTTTTTGTAGAATTCTAAAAAAAATTCAACACTTTTAATAAATAATTTTAATCAATGAACTATGCAAAGCAGACATTATTTTGCGGGCCTCGTGGCGTAGTGGTTCATGTACTGGACTGCCGTTCACAAGGTCGCGGGATCGATTCCCGCTTGGGACAATCACGTCTACTACGTCTGGGTGTTTTCTATGTATTATAAGTATGTATTTACAAAAGAAAAGTAGTTTATGTATTATATCCGTATTCTGGTACCCATAACACAAGCATATAAGCTTAGCTTGGGACCAGAGGACGTTGTGTGAAATGTTTATGAATATTTATAATTATTATTATTTATTGTAATATTGAACAATCGTTGTTATGTCAGAGCAGCGGCCGTATTATGAGCTCTTATTCCCAGGCCGTTTACGCCGTGAATGGAACTGCCCGGCAAATTCGTAATATGAACATAACTCCCAGCCATCCAGTTCGCTAAAACAGTCATAGATTAATATGTTTATAGAGAAGGTACAACTAAAACTTTAAGTACTAACTAAAATTTTTCAACTAAATGTTTTATGTTTACCATAATACATAATTTAGTCAGGCAGTGTACGGCCTGCTTGGAACTTGCATGATTTTTAAAAAGCTCATAATACGCCCGCAGAACGGAGAATGTCAAGTAAAAGCTGGCCAAGTTCGAGTTGTACACGCACACGAAGGGTTCCATACCATTATTATATTCGTCATACCGACCCCCAAATAACGCGAAATGACTGGTCCTTAAACAATGGGCTAAGGGCCAGGAGTATGATGGTGATAAGTACTTGTTGCTTTAGCATGGAATGATATAGAAAACATGTACAAACTTATATGATATAACCTTTTTGGTTTTAAACTTACGCGATTTGAACACATAATTTGTTAATATTACCAGGACTATAATTAAGTTAATAACTGTTAATAATTGTAATTGTTAAAATCCGTAAAAATTAGCTTTATTTAAACAAATGAGTCGCGCAAGTGTTAGAAAATATTATGTTTAAAAACTGTTAAAAGGCTAGCAACTCGGTCGAAACGTCGTCGCGGTCGGGAGCAGAGGTATTGTGCCTTTTTACACGCTTTATATTAGCTTCACTTGTATGTTTGTAACCGACTCCTTTGGACGCTATTTTGACCCACTTTAAACGGTCAGATTCTATTCAAATTTTGCACACCTATCAAAGACCGATGACAATGCAATAATTCGATATATAATATCGATATATATAATAATATCGAATAAAATATCCGATTATCCTGGTAAGATTCGCCAGGATTCATTAATCTCTTTCCGGATCCTTTGCATGAGAGTAAGATAGAGGGCTAGTACGCGAACTACGCATGCGCGCATTTCCAGAGAAACTCTTTTTTCTATTTTTTAGTTGGGTTTTCTATGTAAAGCGTGTTTTTTAGTTTTTTTAAACTATTTTTATTAATTAATGTATTCTTTAATTTATTTGTACACCTATTGTGATAAATGGTGTATGTATTACATGTTTAAATTCAAATAGTGTAACTTCGCTTACTCATAGTTTAATAAAAAATGTTAATTAGTGAGAAGACTGGATCCTGTAATACAGTTTCTACTAGCACGGGATCCAGAGTTGTGTAAGCAAAAATTGTAATCTTTTTAGAAAAAAATAAAATATTATTATTAACAGTTATTAACGTGATTATAGTCCCGGTAATATTAACAAGCTATATATACCTAACCTTTCCAGAGATACAGCAGGGTGACAGACACACGGGCGGACAGCGTTTTAGAATTTATAAAGTAGCTATATTGAATTATTTAAAAAAAATACTACAATTCAAATTGTGTATTACATAACTTGGCATATCTAATAATGCATATAGCATTTAGAATATAACCACTGACCCGGTAATTAACTGCAAGATTCGTTAAAACAACGTGATAATCAACACGACATGCCTCAATGACTATTCTTAGAATTATTGTAGCGAGTTTTACTACATAATACACAATTATATAAGTACCTACAACAACAACACAACCTTATCCTTAAGGAATAAATAAGATAATGGTACCAATTCTGCGTACACAACTAAACTTAACTTAACTAAAAAATGAAAATTGGTATTGTCAATATAGCTATTACTTGCTATTTCGTTGCGCACATTTATATTAATTAAAATCGTTAGTCAATAATACACAGTTTTAATAATAAGAAACTTCAGTAAACATTGCCGAATTGTGTTAATGACGCTATCAGTTTTAATTTTTTAGTTAAGTTAAGTTTAGTTGTGCGCTCAGAATCGGCACCAATAACTCATTTTACACGGATTTAAGACTTGAGTTCAAGATTTACGCGATTAACGCGTAATATAGCTCGTCGAGTCACTGCCTCCACTCCAGAACTCGTCTGCTCCATCGGCCGGCCCATTACTCATAGCTATATACCAACAAAATACCAAATTCTGACACTAGTTCTTTCAAATTACTAAGGGATTATTTATTTGTCTCTAATTTCTCCGCTAATTTAAAGAAAAGAAACGTTGAAAAAGTAAAATTAACGCGCTAAGATCTTAATTGTATTTTTTTGTAACTTAATTCACAACGATTTAGCCATATATCATATATTCTTACAAAATCTCTCTCTTTCCAGACCATGCAGCCCCTACCCTTCACAAAGGTGTCATAATATCATAATAAGTAATAATCACATACACAAACAGTCATACATCATAAAATGACCCTCATTAAGATGGTTAACTGATGTCATAATTACACTATACTATACGACTTCGTAGATCATACATTAGATAATGTATAGACTTAGCCAAGGTTACTGACAGGTACAGACTTAAAACGATGATTATGATACGCCTACTAGATATCCACCTGCTACTTAAAGCGTTTGATTATTGCTAATAATATTCTTCATATGAAGAAATTTAATAAATAAATATTCATGGACATTTCAAATGTCCTCTGGTCATAAATAAAGCTTAAATGCTTGATGTTAACTATTTTTGATATCCTTTGGCCATACAAGTTTAACAGGCAAGGTAAGTTAATTAGGCAAGTGAAACTGCGGGGAACAGCTTCTATTTAACACTAGTATTATATCACGAGAAAAATAAAAAAAATTAAAACAATAAAAAAAGTTAAAATAAAAGTTTTCATAATCTCTCTCTCTCTCTCTCTCTTTTCAGGCCATTAACGTTCCACAGTTAAGCATGGGCCTCCTCCACTTTGGGAGGGATCAAGGTCTACTGTGTCGCGCTGACCAGGCTTATTTTGAAGAAACAATACACAATACTTTTTAAAATGTTAATAATAATTTAAAATGTTAAAAATCTTAGTTTCATTGAACTTCAATAGAGGTCCCCCTATTCATTCATAGTGTAGACAAAGGAGCATAATCCAAGGTCAAGATTAGCCATAAGGTCACTAGAAAGTGTCAATGCCGTGACAAATAACTGCCTTCATTGATTCCATGTTGCAATTACAAAAAATTCGAATAAAGATTTGGAGCTTTTGTAACCCCCCTCACCAGAGGTAACGCATGACGTTAAGATAATTGGATTGAATTGGATTAGACGAAAATTAAAAGACTCACGTTCTAAATTTAAAGATACTGGAGTCCAATCAACTTTCCTCCAAATGTACTCATAAGATTTCCATTAACATGGACAGATTAGACAGTTAGACTGGGAACCATTGGCTAGTTATAGAAACAAATGCACAGTAAAAAACTGTCTGGCATACAAACATCACCGATACAACAAAAGTTAAACAATTTTATTGATCTACATATTTTATTGCGTTTTAAATTCAATGCGCGTACAAAATAGTAACGTGATAGACATTTTTTATAAGGTATAGCTTATTTAGGTACTTTATGACTTTATCTTTTTAATAATACTTAAGTAAAGGACGATAAACGTATAGTCTTAGGAGAACATAAAAACAAAAAGCAACTAGACACTTGTATATTCATGAACAAATCAGACTTTCTGCATTCGTCCAAAATGGTTCAGTTGGTTCACTCATTTTACGAGAGTTCGCTTGCAATCAAACGTATTGCACTTTACTTGCAATATAACGTACGTTATGGATACAAACTTTATTTTATCAATTGTGAAAACACTACTTATATTTGAAAGTATTTGAAACCATCATCGAGCTAAATTAGTATTTAGTACATAAAGTAGTAAATAAGTATTTGGAAATTAATTTTGAATGCGGACTTTTGTAGATATTTTTAGGTTTTAGTACGTACATCAAATTGAAAAAATACAATTGACTTTTAGTTTTCATTTGTGCGATGATTTACTTTTAATATCCCTTTGGAAGCCCTAGAACAGAACGCCCCTTGGAAACGCCTATGCTTATGTATTTACGCTACACTGTAAACATAACATGTACCATATACATAAATTGTACACGACACATGTAATTGAGTATGGGTGGTGTACGAATAAAACACCTACTTTAAGTAGCTATCTAACTGTTGTGCAAATAAACAGTACCTATTCTATTCTATTTTGGGGGCCGCCCCACGCTGCGTCGTTCGCCAATAAGGTCAAATCTGCTGAGAGCCGCTGAATGCAGATATCACAATTTCCCGCGTTGTGGCATTACGTATTACAGAAGAATATCGTAAGATATCTTTTCATAATGAGTTTATTAGTCTGAGTAAATGTAATTACAAGTTACAACACTTAAAGCATACATACTTGAAATTGAAACCAAAAAAAACAATGCGTACATTACTTTTAACTTAAAACAACACAAACACATTAAGACAACATTTACCAGTACACCTGTGGCCTACTCTTATCGGCCGCGTTTGCTACAATAGATACAGATACCATACATATAACATACCTACTACTAGTACGGGATCCGTAGTACATTTTTTTCACTTGATTACTATCAAGCTGATTTTCCGTGAGTAGCTTTATTAAGTCGAGACGCCCAATAATTTTCTATTCCAAAATCTCGATTGTGGTAGCTAACAGAGATAGCAAGGATAAAATATCGATTCTATTCGATTAACATAACATAACATAACTTTGGGCCTCGTGGTGTAGTGGTTCTGGTAACGGACTGCCGATCAAGAGGTCGCGGGTTCGATTCCCGCTCGGGACAATCATTTGTGTGATTTTTCTAATTGTCATACAAATGTTTGTACTGCGTCTGGGTGTTTCTATGTATTATAAGTATGTATTTATAAAAAAAAAGTAGTATATGTATTCTATCCGTATTCTGGTACCCATAACACAAGCATATAAGCTTAGCTTGGGACCAGAGGACGTTGTGTGAAATGTCCATGAATATTTATTTATTGAACAAAAATTTTACAATAGTAACTGATATATGAACATTAGCATCTGTACTAATTATGATAATTGTATCACAGATGCCAACGCCGATTATAACGATTATATTAAAAGTATTTAATTATTTTTATTATTTAAAGTATTTATTTATTTTATTAATTATTATTGAAAAGTAGTTTATGTATTCTATCCGTATTCTGGTACCCATAACACAAGCATAATAAGCTTAGCTTGGGACCAGAGGCCGTTGTGTGAAATGTCTGTGAATATTTATTATTTATTTATTTATTTTATTATTCTATTCCATAGTTTTGGAACAGAGATCTAGCATCTAACGTTTTATAAGAGCTTGATAATCTTGCCTTAACATAAAACAAAGAACGCCAAATTCCTGCAGTTTTATGGTGTCAACATTCAACTACATTCTGCGATCGTAAGTACAACTTACTTCACATTGTTTATAATATTTTACAAACTTATAGGTACTTATCGCAATATCTACCATCGTATTTGTAATCAAAAACTCGTTGCTAGTATTTGAAAGTACATAACATATGAATCCAACTTCTAACCAGTTTGATTACATTATACATAGATATTACACAGAAATTCAATTAAAACATAGTTGCGTGCTTTCCTCAACAATATGAGCCTATTAGTCCGTATCAAACATCACTTACGCAGAGAAAGAAATGCTGTAAGTAGGGGAGCGAGGGGCTAGTTGTAACAATTTTAACAAATAATTATATATCTTGAAGTGTATTGGCTAAATTCCCATTAACTAAACTTTAATTGATACTCTAACTATTCTTTTATTAAGTTAAATCGAAAAAATATCAAATCTACGGGTAACTCTTTCACATTTTTAATTTTAGTTTAAAAAGGGAAGTGTTACAACTTACCCCGTGGTTGGGGCTAGTTGTAACATCTATTGGGGCATGTAGTAACAAAAATAAAAACAAAAATGTGACACCTTCAATCGTTTATTTTTTTCACATCTTGGACCAATTTGCTTTATTTACAACAAAAACTAACTAGATAATTCTATAATATGTTTTTTTTTATAAAACTATTAACTAAAACGTTCGTTTTAGTTAATAATTATACAATCAACAAATTAAAGAATTAAGTTTTTAACTATCTATCTTATTTTGTACTTATGTACTACTATAGGTACTTATATATCAACATGGCACTTTATAATCAAAGTAAATTCTTATTTCTTCTTCTTCTTCTAGTTATAAACCTCCTAATCTTAATTATCTCTTAGTTCTAGCTTACATCTTGCAATAATCAGCCTTGCAATGAGTTGCTTCTATTTCAGCACACTTGAGGATATATGAAGACATTTTACATTCTTCTTCTTCTGTGAATACTTGTCTAGGCTTGACATAGCCTACTTTTGGACTTTCTTTATTTTTCTTCTTCTTAATGTATCTGTACAGAGATACGTGACAAAGATAAAAATTCTTACTTGCCTTCCGAATACTATAGTTGTTTTCTAAAACTTCAGCTACAGCTAACTCTTATAAACTCCTGGCTTTGTTTTGCCCGGTCTGTCTTTCTTTTATATTCTCTCATTCTACACGAAAACAAATAAGGTAGGTTACATTACAAATAATAACAGTAACTTACGGCAATCTGGGGGCAAGTTGTAACATGGTACAACAAACCCCGAGGTTTTGTTACAACTAGCCCCTAGGTATAGTTCTTAATATTTATCACGATAAATATTAAATCAACTTAGTTATCTCGAAAATTGTTGCACAACATCATAAATAGTTATATTATAGTATCAAATAAGGTACATAAAGCTTCAATTACTCGAAAATAGTAAAGCTAACCAAAAACTTAGGCAAATAAAATTATAGGTTACCTGTCTACAACGAAGTGTTTGCACATACCAACTCACTGCGCTGCCTGGCGGGACACTGACTGTGAAAAAGTGGCGTGGCACGTTATAATTTTAAGATTTGATAATAAAGATTCGTGAATAAAGTTTAAATTCCTATTGAAAAAGGGCTGTTACTACTTACCCCTGTTACAACAAGCCCCTCGCTCCCCTACCCGGAAGGACGGACGCAATTCTGTTAAATAACTTTAGAAATATCATTTTAATAATATATTCTAAATCCCCTCCTTTATTAAAATAAAATTACTTTTTACGGGCTTAAAGGCGACATGACTCGATCCAACCTGTGATCTTAAAAGTCTCCGAAATGTCGGGCTAAATTTAAAAACCGGTCTAGTACGAGTTGACCTCGCCCACGAAAGGTTCCTCACCGTTGCAGAGATAATGGGACCCCAAATAATGGGATGAGGGCAGGATAACTATGATAATTAAGAATTTAAAATTTTAGCTCTAGCTATCACGGTTCTAGAGATACGGCCTGGTGACAGACGTACGGACAGCAAAATCTCTTAGTACGGAACCCCAGAACGGTCGTTTTAGTTAAATATTTTTAGGGACAACAGACTGATTTCGAGGTGTTTGCATCTAGGCCACTATAGTTTACACACATGTTACATTACGATGGTGAAGGTGCCACCGGGAGCATTCACGTATATTGTAACATTATAGATTCGACTTTGAGCATTACATTACAATAATACCTCCCTGACTAACGAGCATTTGCGTGTAATGTGACATATTGATTCGACTTTGAGCATTACATTACAATAATACCTCCCTGACTAACGAGCATTTGCGTGTAATGTAACATATTGATTCGACTTTGAGCATTTCATAGCAAGATGTCAGACGAAGTGGTCGTTGTGCTGAGTGCGGCTATATTAATTCGACATTGTTATTTACGGGTGAAGTGGAGCGCAAGTTGTATCATTGTACAACATTGTACGAGTATCATTACAGGGTGCGCATTGTAATGCTCGGTTCTCCTCCTTCACTGATGTAATGCTCAAATCTGTAACATTACATTACACGCGAATGCTCCCGGTAAGGGAGCACCTTAATGTATAATATAGAAAAAACGAATAAAATGAATAGCTATGCCATCGAGATAGGGCTGCGTCATAATAATAAACATGGGTAAAAACACTGCACATTTGGGCGAAACATGGTTTCGTTTTCGGACACCTCTGAAAAACTAGTTTTTGCGGCAAAAAAACCAATCCTTTTATTTTATTTGTTTTCCCTGTCAACTGCACGGGTTTGGCTATCACTGTTCATGAGATACAGCCCAGTAATAGAAACTAACTAAGATTATTGAATTTACCGGGACTATAATCGGTCGAAACGTCGGGAGCAAAGGTATGTGGGAACATGGTATTGTATTAAAATCTTTTTGGTTAAAATAGTTATAAACCTTTGTAGTTAAAACGTTTCGGTCTTGACATGTCTAAATTCAAATATTCATAATAGGAATATTAATTGTCAACTTAATAGCTTAGTAATTTTTATGATTCATTCCTGTGATTCATTCCGGATAGAGATTTCAGTCTGATTGTACCAATGTATACTCCCTTAGGACGTCAGTATCCCTAAGGAATGTTTTAGAGTTTATTATATTTTGATGCCTATTATTACCTATCAGTTAATATACTTGTGGTGCACCTGTGAAACGTGAAATACAATTTTATTATTGAAACCAGTGCCTGTTTTAATTTATTACACTAGGATAGAAATCCCAAGACACGCTCCTTCCACAGGTATTAAGCCTTTTTAACAATAATGCACGTGATTTTAGTCCCGGTAATATTAACAAACATGAACTAAGATTTATGATCAATGCTTAACCTAGCGCTAGTCATTTAAAAGTATGTTTAAACTAGTTAGAAAGTTCAGGAAATAGATCGAACTGAGTGAGCACAGGCATCAATTACGTTACTGGGATTCTATTGAAATTTAAACTATGTTTATACCAGAGGCGTATTTTAAAATTTAGCGTCCCGGGTCATTTGATTTGACGCCCCGGGCCAATTTAATTAGGTAGCCGCCCTGTACCTTAATAGTGATGGAGCAAAATTTGAAACTTGAAACTTTGAAACTTGGCTTTCGCCGCCCTTCTCGGGCTGGCCACCCAGGGCTATGGGCCCCACGGGTAAATATACCTCTGATTTCTACGTGTTTTAAATACAGTTCCATCCATCCATCTATCCATCAACCTTTTTCCGTCCACTGTTGGACACAGGCCTCCCCCATAGAATGCCGCAACGCGCGGTTCTGCGCTAACTGCATCCAGCGGCCTCGGGTACATTTGATGATATCGTCAAATGTGCCGGTGCCAATCGTAAATACAGTTAGTAACTTAAGTTTAGATAAATAAATATCCGGATGTTTTGATCGGTATTATTTGTAAACTAGCTGTTGCCCGTGACTTCGTACGCGTGGAATTTAGAAACCTCTTTAACTCTTTAACTCTTTAACCACTCTATCTTTTAAAAAAAACCGCATCGAGATCCGTTGCGTAACTTTGAAGATATAAGCTGATATAGGGACATACATACAAAAATAATAACTGTTTTATAATAAGTAAAGATAGTGCTGTTTTCTGGAAATTAAACCATGCTCGCTCTCTACATCCCATTTACGTCCAACTGTGGGGCACGGGCCTCCTCCACTTTGGAGGGATTATGGTCTACTGTGCCGCGCTGAAGATTACAGACAGAAGATGTTATCTGGGTGCAATATCCCTTCACTGACTTTTACAGCACCCTTGGGAGTAGATGGGGTGGTGACACTCGTATTCTTAATCCGTCACCACACGGAGGAAAAAAAACCATGCTACATGATATGAATTCTCCATTTAATCATTCTTTGTCAACAGCTTAACATAGACTTCCCTCATAGAAGGCCACAATATACGCCAGTTGTAGCAGCTCCCCGAATAATTGCTGATCCACCATACCAATACCATCACCATACTCTTGTCCTTATTCCTTTATATTGGGGTCGACGATGTTTCTTTTTCCAGTCTTCTGTCAGACGTCATATCTGTGTTAACTCCTTTTTCTATCATATACTCTTACACAAGGTCCATCCATTTTTTCTTTGGTCTTCCTCTAGACTTTTTCCTTCCACACCAATAACAATCATCAATTATCCTAAATACCTACTTATATATTTGGTTCCAAATACAATCGGAAGCAGATAACCTTACAAAGGCTACTAACCTGAATTTTCGACCCGCTTCTGACTAAAATAGAGTTCAAATCACATTATATATGAGAACAGTTAGTACTGTTTCCGCAGAGGCGTGATAATATGGTTATGTACGTGCTGTGGCTATCAGAAGTTGAGTTCAATGGTAGCAAACCTCGAGGGGACAACACGTGACATGAATGCATATAAGATACCATTTGAAAAGACAATAAAGTATACGAGTAGACTGTATGAGTAGAAATGTTTTGTGTTTAGTATTGAACCTGTTCAAATTGTGTACGCATTTGAGTTGAAATAGGAGGAGGAAATGCTTCGTATATCGTATGTTATCATGGGGAATATAAGCATTGAAATATTCTTAAACTGTGGGGTAACTTTTACCGTTCTTTGTAAATTGTCAATCATAACTTTCTTCTTTTTCTTAGCATATTATTAATAATAAATAATAAATGGACATTTGACACAACGTCCTCTAGTCCCAAGCTAAGCTTTTATGCTTGTTTTATGTCTACCAGAATACAGATAGAATACATATACTACTTTTCTTTTGTAAATACATACATAGAAAGCTCAGGGATTTATGGATAAATCCCTGAGCTTGCTATTATTTATTGCTGGCTCTTAAAGAGCTCTGTTTGGAAGAAATGATTTGGCAACATTTGTACTCTTAATATTATCTTTACCGCGTACCAAATTACGAAGTGACTATAATTTATATTTTGCAGTTCAGTCCCCATTAAATGTGGCAGGAAACAAGACTTAAACCCGCTACACTTTTACCTGCATATGTAGATTACCTTGAAAACGTAATCAAACAAATATGTTGAGTATCTTTTATAACATTACTTCTGTACTTTAGACACGATATGGAGATCAACTATTTTTATGCCTCACGTACTCTGTATGTTGAGAGTTTATTACCAAAAGATTTCGTGTATATACATTTCCAAACTCTCTGCTAATAACTTAAACAACACTTACTTACTTTTGTATTATAACAAGATACATACGTAACACTAACGGTCTTATTAATAATGACTTATCGGAAGTTTAAAAGTTCGCTAAAATTGGTTCGCGAAAATTGTCAAAACTTGTTATTCATACCTAATAGTCTTTTCACGCTAAAACGTTTATTATGTCTCCGATAAAATTTCCGTTTAAAACTCCATTAAGTCATTATGAATAAGACCATTAGTATATAACTAGGACATAGGAAAATATTTAATATGAAAAATACGGTATTAGTAAAGCAAATGCATAAAATAAAAGCTTTTAAAATTGTCTTTTAGAATCAACCAACTCAGCAAACAATGTTGCACCACTTGCACAATAAAACTGGTTTACAAGCTTTCGTAGCGTTGAAACTTTGTAGCCTTAAGCTAAAGAGTTCCTGGATCCAGTCGCAGTATAAAAGTTATAGCTCATTAGAGCCACCTCATAACACGATCCAATTTTGGAGTCCTTCTAAACATGCCTATTACAGAATACAGTCAAGCTAGAAACGCACCGGGGCCGTTGGGAGTCACCCTTATAAATGTTGTAAAACTTCTAATAGGCACTCCAATAATGTGTGTTCTAATGTAATTCTTGTACGATTGTATTTTTAGTATCAGCCTGTCTATAAATAAAACCTTGTAAATCGATCAAGTATTATCCTTTTATATGACCGGCCAAGAACCTACCTACCTGAGCCGTATTTTTATTTATAGATCGAAATATCTTGCAAGTGGTAAAACTGGTATTGGAAGATGCGTAGTTCTTTTGAATAATTTGGTTAGATCAAAAACAAAAAAAATGGTCAAGTGCGAGTCGGACTCGCGCACGAAGGGTTCCGTACCATTATCTATGCAACATTCGGCAACGTTATTAGTATCGAGCAAGAAACGGTAAAAAAATCATGTTTGTTGTATGGAAGCCCCCCCTTAAATATTTATTTAATTTTATTTTTAGTATTTGTTGTTATAGCGGCAATAGAAATACATCATCAGTGAAAATTTCAACTGTCTAGCTATCACCGTTCTTGAGATACAGCCTGGTGACAGACGGACGGACGGACAGCGAAGTCTCAGTAATAGGGTCCCGTTTTTACACTTTGGGTACGGAACCCTAAAAACACGGTTGAAAGAACTGAATATTTTTTTTAAATTATTGCATTGTTATTGGTCCTTAAAATATGAGTGCAAAATTTCAGAACAATGCGACTGTTGCAAGTGGGTGAAAATTAATTTCAAAGATTCCGTAACATAGATTATTACATTGATAGATACGTACCGAGCTAATAAAAGCGTATTAAAAATGCATATACAATATACAAAGAGATGAAATAGGTAGTTCGTTTGCTAATGTGCTTTACGATTCTAGTACGCAATTGTGATAGTTTGATTGATTTCTGAAAAAGGTTCCTATTAGATTTTACTGTTTGAAAAAATAACTGTAAATTTTGTTTTTAAAATAACTTTTGATATCGAACCGCCTACACAAATAGAATACTAAATGGATGAGTCAACTTTATTAACATACTACACTCAAACTTATGTTATTTGAAAGCTAAAACAGTACCTACATAATTTGCATCACAAAACAACACACATAAGCAAAACACACACTCATAACTCTGAATAAAATAAAATACCTCCTATAAATATATAGAAAATAAAATACTGGGTGTTTACTATTTATTATAATTATGTATTTACAAAAGAAAAGTAGTTTATGTATTATATTCGTATTCTGGTACCCATAACACAAGCATATAAGCTTAGCTTGGGACCAGAGGACGTTGTGTGAAATGTCCATGAATATTTATTATTATTATTAATAGAATAAATAAATAAATAAATAAATAAATATTCATGGACATTTCACACAACGTCCTCTAGTCCCAAGCTAAGCTTATATGCTTGTGTTATGGGTACCAGAATACGGATAAACTACATATACTACTTTTCTTTTGTAAATACATACTTATAATACATAAGAACATATAAGAAAATAAATAATTGATTATTTAAAAAAAACCTTCATGTGCCTTTGAAATTTGAAGGTTAAATTACCATCAGATCCTGACCTGGAGCCAATAAAATTACACGAGACCCACCAGCTTTCAAATAAAAAAGAATTATTAAAATCGCTACGCCCAGTTAAAAGTTCTGAGGTAACAAACATAAAAAAAATTAAAAGAAAAACATACAGACAAATTAAGAATCACGAATTCCTTCTTTTTTGAAGTCGGTTAATAAAAAATGGGTGTTGGCTATCTACGTCAGACGGAAGGTAGCTAATATTTAAATTTAACTTTTCCTTTTATCAATAGAACCTGATTATTATAGTTTTGTGTAAATTGTATCTTACAAATACGTGTTGTAGTATAATTTTGTGAATGGCATCGATTTAAGATAATTCATATCCGATTCGATTGACCAACACAGATTATTCGATAGTAAGGCGATACCGACCGTGAAAATAATTGAATTATGATTTCATTTTATTGCTGTTTATTTACTTAGAAATTTCCGTGTAATATTTTGTTGTATGAATTTTAGTGTGAACAAAACCGGTCAAGTATGAGTTGGACCCGCACTCAAAGAGTTCCATACCGTTATTAGCGTAATATAGTCGTCATATAGTATACATTTTTTTTGGAATAACTGACGTTTTCTAGATTAAAAAAAATTCTAAAATATTTATTTGCCACTAAAATGTTACAATAAGGATATCCCTGGCCCCTATGCTAGTAACAACTGTCTTGCAGGAGCCAGTGTCCACCCCCATCAGAATAGTTGTACAATTTAATAATTAAGAATAAACAATATTCTAAATTCATTAAAAAATCAAAAAGTAAAATAAAATAGTAATTTCAAATTATAAACTGTGTTGTTACTGTGATTTTTTATAAATAAAATATCCTCCTCTCCAGCCCATTTACGTCCCACTGTTGGGCACGGGCCTCTTCCACTTTAGAGGGATTATGGTCTACTGTGCCGCCCTGACCAGACGTGTTGACACAGGGTTGTTTTTCGAGTTTTCCGTCTTTCACAGAGAATGTTTTAAGTGTGCAATATCCCTTCGTTGACTTTTACAGCACCCTTGGGATGTGATGGGGTGGTGACACATGTATTCTTAATCCGTCACCACACGGAGAAAATAAATAAAATATACCCGACCCTAAATAAACGGATCAAAGCAGTAAAAATGTGGATGAAAATATTTGTTGTTATAGTCTCAAATAAGTTGTGAAATTTTCAGCTCTCTAGCTATCGCCGTTCCAGAGATACAGCTTGTTGACAGACGGACGGACTGATAGTGAAGTCTCAGTGATAGGGTCCCGTTGTACCTCTTGACAGAATCCTAATTATGTCGAAAGGTAACTTTTATGTGTTTCATATACATAATATTACGAGTCATACTAATTAATGCTGGTCATTCCAGCCATATTTTGACCGGTTTTATGACAAAGTCGTGTTGTCTTTTGTATGTTAGGTCGTGGATTCGATTTCTTATGACATCATTGTATGAGTCATAGAATCACAATGTTATTAGCATTTTAATTTTCATTGTCGCGCGATGCTTAATCACTTTTAAGAATATTTTAAGAATAAAGCTCGATGAAAAAAAAATATGATGTTGCAATTTTACAAATTACAAAACACAAACGAGTTAGCTTATATAGTTAGGGACCAGAAGATGTTATGTCCATGAATATTTATTTACTTATAATAATACTGTAGACGATTACTATGTCCGTCTATATGTTGTATTTACATAAGCAAGTAGTTACTTAGTCCGTTAGAGAGCGTTTGTTCTTACGACAATCACAAAGCAAATAAACTAGATCAAGGATACTTAATGCGAGCCATAGACAAGGTCCTGTGTGAGAATTAGAACTTATTCCAAAACATAGTTCCATAAGTGATAGTGTTGCAATACCATCGATATTTTGACAGTCGATTGTTGACCTCGGAAGAAATAACGTCAACTTATAATGCTGAAATATGTGTTCGAGCGCTATTCGGTATAAGTACGAATTTACGAATAATCATAAAAATACGGCCCTCGAGACGTGTTGCGCAGTGTTACCAACTGAGTTTTAGATCGTGGGATCGATCCCTTTACATTTAAATAATCATATTATTTTTGTGAACAGTGCCCTATATATAGCATATAAAAACTAAAATTTAAAAACAAAATATGTACAGTACCTATAAAATAAATTAAAATTACATATATACTTAAAAACTAGGCATCAAAATACTCCTCCCCATCGCCGTCGACCGGAAGTGTGCCCAGAAGACTGGCAGCATTGCCACGTTGGATGGCAATGCTTATTTTTTGAACGAAAAAAAGGCCGCTAAATCTTTATAAAGATTCCGGGCACTGGGGCCCCACGACCCTAGGGTTTCGACCCCAAACGGCGCAAATATATAATCCCCTATGAGATTATTATACTTGAGCCGCTTGAGAATCTCCGCAGAGGCAGCAGCAGCACCGGCCGCACACCCGGTGCTTGGAAGATGTTATGGCGCAAGGGTGTCGACGCAAGTGGCGTCCCACACCAAAGGCCTACCCATCTTCCAAGGCAACAGGGACATACCATCTGGTCTCTTCCCATCGTCACGTACCAAGCTATTGGGTTCTAGCACGGCTGGTATACCGGCGGTGACAAGAGCCCGACGGATAATGTCGTTTATACTTGCATGTCGGGGTATGCGTCCGGAAATTCTGCTGCATAATAGGCCATGGTGCCCAAGACCATCAACGGCCTCTCCACAGTGACAACGATGAGGAGTGACACAAGAAGCACCTATGCGTAGGCAAATGGCGATGCGGAAAATGGTGTTATCTAGAAAAGTTCCTAGATTAGGTGAGGGGAGCGCCTGCCTGTGGGAGTGCCTGACTCCCACTCTCCCACAGCCAGCAAACGTGCCCGCTCGGCAGCAGCGATATTGACAGCGACTGCTAGCGGTATTGATGAGATTTTGCCCAGCAGCATTGCAGAGAGGACCGTCCCAATGTCTTTGGGAGAGTGGGTTGGTCAGTAGATTAGTGCCTGGACAAGCCATTTTCCAAGCGTTTATGGCCTCGGCTCTGCATAGCACCTCGGAATCAACGAGTGTGGGTTCTAAAATTTTCCTGGTTAATTGCTCGGTGCTGTGGACCAAGGACAAAAACGCTGGTAAACTGACGTCCGAAGCTTTACGGAGTAATTTATTAATTTTGCAATTGACATGCTATGCTTTTACTTAATAAATCATAATTAAATTTGATAATTGCTGATTAACCCGACCAAAAAAGAATAGAATAGAATATAACTAGAGACTCTAACTATAGATAATACATTTACAGTCATATTCTTGATGTATTCTTTTTTCGTTCGTAGTTTCGCATCTATCGATATCTAAATGTACCTACGTACATCACTAAAGAGTAATAGCAGGCTTACAATGTAAATGTGTTACCATTTTTTCTTATCTGTATGATGATGTAAGCAGTTATAAGTACCATTACTGGTTATGCCTTGTTGTTAAGGGCCTACATCAATATTATCGTATATCATCGCCGACACGTACATATTAACACAGCCAGTAGGCACAGAAAATGAAGAATTAGGGATACTTTTCCTATTTACTCAAAATCTACTAAATATATTTTAATTCTGATTTACGTGTTTCTATATATAATAGTTACTTATGTTTTTAAAGTTATTTCATTAGTTAATACGCGATAATAGACCGACAAATTAAAAAAATAAAAAATTTGAGAGGTTGTTTCGCTAAGATTTTCTATCGAGAAAACTTTTTTCAATCGCGTTTCTGAGTTTATGCGATCCTAGATCATATATTGAAAAAACATATACTTAAAAATTAGAGCTCTAGCCATTCAATCTAAAGAAACAATGAAAACTTCGTACGTAGAAAAATGCACGAAGCTATTTTGGTATCCTCTTAAGTTATTCCAAACATTTTTTTAAATGTTTGAATGATCTTAGAGCAGGATAACTTAGAATCGATTATAAATTAATATTTATAATTAATTATAAGTTATCCTGCTATGAGTTATGCTATTACGAGCCGTTTTTAATCATTGTTTAATTACACAACATTATTGTTACGAGTCGTTCTGCTTTCTATCACTAAATAATAAGTCAAAAAAGAACCTAATAAATTTTCGGGCCTCGTGGTCTAGTGGTTCATATAACGGACTGCCGTTCACGAGGTCTCGGGTTCGATTCCCGGTCAATACAAATATTTGTGTGATGTTTTTAATTGTCATACAAATGTTTGTACTGCGTCTGGGTGTTTACTATGTATTATAAGTATGTATTTACAAAAGAAAAGTAGTATATGTATTCTATCCGTAGTCTGGTACCCATAACACAAGCATATAAAGCTTAGCTTGGGACCAGAGGACGTTGTGTGAAATGTCCATGAATATTTATTTATTTATTTCATTGAAAAAAACTTCTTTACTATGTAATGTGTATGTAATTTCACAGCTACGAGTATGTGTATTCGATACCAACTGACTATGAAAATAGATATTTTTACTTATTTGCCTGTTTTTTTAATCATTTTGCTTCTAATACATTAGGCCAAAATAGCAGCTTGTAACTTATTTTACATATAGATCTTATTGTATATTACTCTTTGCAGTGCCGGATTAAGATAGACAGGGCCTGTAGTTAATTCTGTAAAGTAGACCCTCGATTGCTTTATCACGAGATTCTGAAGACTGCCCCGGTCCTCCTGGCTCCTCACCATTAAATTAATAAGCGCGGGGCCCGTAATAATTGTTATTCTTACTATGCGGTTATTTTCTTGTGGTGTTATTGAACTTTTTGTATAAAAATCCGGCTCGCACTTGATTTAACTCTTGTTATTTATTATCAAAAATATAGTGTGAAAATCTTGTAGTATAAAGTATAGAACATAGATAAGATAATCGCTTGTTGGATAGAACAACACGCTACATAATAACGGCATTAGTTGTTTTAACTGTAGCAAGTAAACAGTTCTTGGTAACTAGACTAGACGTTTTTGTATTGTCCTGGAATTGTATATGTATTTAAGTTTTGTAGTTGTAGCATACACATATGTGTATACTTTGTACCTAATAAATAAATATTCACGGACATTTCACACAGCGTCCTCTGGTCCCAAGCTAAGCTTATATGTAATACGGATAGAATAGATATACTACTTTTTTTTGTAAATACATACAATGTTTGTTCTGCGTCAGGCAGAACAAACATTAGTATGACATTTATAAAGATCACACAAATGATTGTCTGAGGCGGGAATCGAACCAGCGACCTCATGATCGGCAGTCCGTTATACACCACGAAGCCCGTCTAGTTATAAGTCTAGTTATTAAATTTTTTAAATCATTATGTTCTGTAATAAAGAATATTTTATTTTGTTTATTTAATTATACAAAGACTACACACACTATATAAGGGCGTTTATAAATTAAATGATCCTGTTGTCTTTTGTAATTTAAATTTAAGTATAATGGGAAGCGAGAAAATAAAGAATATCATGGACGGAAAAACATTCAAATATTTCCTAAAATGTGTCGAAAATTGTATCTTTAAATTAGTGTCCAAAAGTATTTTCTAATTGCTTATTTGCTTACTAATATTTCTATGTTGAAAGAAAACGCAAAATAAAAAAGTCTAACAAAAACTTTTCTACGCCGATGTACGTTTTATTGTATTTCTTATAGACTTAAATAGTCTTAAATATAAATACTTATTTCTCGATTCACGAAAAAGGAGAAAATTTGATTTTGCACGGGAAATCGCACCATACAATGCAAAATTTTAATAATCACGAAAGTTAGTATACTGAATTAAATTCATCGTTAAACTTGAATTTAAATTACAAACACTAATTTACATAATTCTATTATTCTTTGTAATAACGTGTATTACTCCAGCGATGCCGAAAATTACACTATTTAATTAAGTTATTGTGTGAAATTGTTACTTACATAATAAATATAATTCGCATTATATGATACGCTGAGAAGTCGCATGCAAATAAGTTCGTTTACCTTTAATAGCTTTCTTTGGAAGAAAACAGTAGATTCTTTACAAGAACAACAAAATAATTAACTATTTTAAGAGTGCAGCCGACTTCACACGTGCCTTTGAAATTTGAGAATTTTCCTCGATTTCTCAGGAGGTAACAGTCAGATTCTGACCTGGTGCCAAAGGACCACTCGGAAACCACCAGCTTTCATGAAAAAGGAAACATTAAAATCGCTTCGCCCAGTTAAAAGTTATGAGATAACAAAAAATAAAAAGAAACATACAGATGAATCGAAAACCGCCTCCTTCATTTGAAGTCGGTTATTAATTAGATTCTAATGGTCTTATTCATAATGACTTATCGGAGGTTTAAACAGAGATTTTATCGGAGAGATAAAAAACGTTTTATCGTAAAAAGACTATTAAGAATAACAAGTTTTGACAATTTGCGGTAACTGATTTTAGCGAACTTTTAAACCTCCGATAAGTCGTTATGAATAAGGCCATAAGCCACTACTGACAAAAATTTAGGAGTATAGCTGTACATGCGTATTTAATATCCCTTACAATCCTAGAGAATTTATTCAACAGAAGTTCGAGCAACCCCATTTGAAGTTAATTAAAATTACTTAAACATCCATAGTTCAGAGCAAACTTACAGACAAGTCAAGGATTTTGTTACTTATATACATATGTCGGAATAGTGATTACATAATAATGTTAACATTATTTACCCAAAGGTTTAAAAGAATGGGAAAAAAAATAACAATTTCACTAGATTTTTATAACATAACAAAAGAAAAAAGTTAATGATATAGTAACAATAATAATACATGATAATAAAATACGTAACTCAGTAAATATATATCATAATTAACGAGAATGTTTTATTATTTAAACGTAATAATTATTTAGTGAAAGAATGAAAAAGTTTTCACTACTAAAAACTATGAGAAAAAAAATGTTTGTATTTTGAAGTAATTAAATAATAGTAAATTCAAGTTTGGTTGCAAGGGTCTGAAGACTTATTGTGGTGTATTAGTACTATAGGGAGGATTATGTCCAGTAGTAAACGGAGAATGACTGATAGATGGTTGGATGTAAATTCGATTCTTAATCCACACATTAAGACGCCCCAAAGAATAGGTTGTTAAATAATTAAGTTTAAAAACTAAAAAACACTCTTGAAAATTCTTAATATTATTGCAATTATTGCATTGTCATCGGTCCGTGATTACTAGTAATAAGTGTGCAAGATTTGACATGAATCCGAGCAAGTCTGTAAAAATAACTTTTAAAGATTCTGTTAGATTGATTAATACGTTGATAAATACGCGCCGAGCTAATAAAAGCGTGTTAAAAAACCTCCAAATAAGAGTTTGACTCATCAATCTATACCAGGAGTGATCACCAAGTCGATTCGCGACCAATTTTGGTCGATCACTCGCAAGTTTCATGAGATTCAATGCCAAATGTTTCTAGTACTTGATACAGGAATGAAAATGTACGCAGCTCATGCTTCGAGTAGTGAGACGTTCAGCGTGACCACTTTTAGTAGTTTTCTACTATTATCAAGAGTACACGGCGGTATAAAAGCACATTTCATAAACGTCCCTTTTCTTACCTAAGAAATAGGTCGATCGCGACTCAATTTTAAATAAAAAGTAGATGTTATGTGCACAAAAGTTGGCCACACCTGATCTATACTTTAATATTATAAAGCTGAAGAGTTTGTTTGTATAAACGCGCTAACCTCAGGAACCACTGGTCCAATTTGAAAAATTATTTCAGTGTTGAATAGTAAATTTTTCGAGAAAGGCTATATAACATCACGCTGCTACTAATAGGAGAGAAGCAGTAGTGACAAATGTTGCAAATAAGGGGTAAATTTAATAAATTTCACGCGTACGGAGTCGCGGGCAACAGCTAGTTGATATATAATACATAAACTGTGTTCTATACAAGAAAGGAGACCCTCGAGATATCTCTAATTATCGCCCAATTAGCCTACTTTCGAGTGTATACAAATTGTTTACTTCAATTCTACAAAGCCGACTGAGTCCGACTATTGACCAATATCAACCAGTAGAACAGGCAGGGTTCCGTTCGGGGTTTTCTACAACAGACCATATACAAGTAATGCAACAGGTAATGGAGAAATACAAGGAGTTAAACAGGCCACTTTACATTGCTTTCATCGATTACGCCAAAGCGTTTGACACGATCTCGCATGATGTTATTTGGGAAGCGCTCTATAAATGCAACATAAACGAAACATATATAAAAGTACTAAAGAACATCTACGAGAGTAGCGTAAGCCAGGTCAAACTGGAGACACGAGGTCCCGATATACCAATCTATAGAGGAGTGAGACAAGGAGATCCCCTCTCACCCAAGCTATTCATAATGGTACTGCAACACATTTTTGAGAATCTCAACTGGAAGTCGGAAGGGATCAGAATTAACCAAGATCGGCTTACACACCTCAGATTCGCGGACGATATTGTTTTATTCTCTGAAACAAGTTGCAGGTTACAAAAAATGATAAGTACGTTAAATGAAGACAGCGAAAAAGTAGGGCTTAAAATGAATGAGGATAAAACTAAAATATTGACAAACGGTCACACAAACGTCGTATACCTAAATAACAAACCACTCGAATACGTGAATAACTACATATATCTCGGAAAGCAACTATCATTTCATGACAAAAATGAAGAACAAGAAGTAGAACGGCGTATCAACATGAGCTGGAAAAAGTTTTGGTCTTTGAAAGAAATTTTGAAAGGCGATTTTCCCCTTCACCTAAAGAAAATTGTCCTGGACACTTGCATCTTACCTACGCTTACATACGGCTGCCAAACCTGGACCTATAATACAAAAATAAAAAATAAACTAGTAACATGCCAAAGGGCGATGGAGAGAAGTATACTGAAAATAAGAAGAATACAAAAAATTAACAGTAGAAAAATAAGACAAACAACAAAAGTTATAGACTCCTTACAACATGCTTTAAAACAAAAATGGAAGTGGGCAGGACATATTGCAAGATGCACGGATAAAAGATGGACATTAAAGACAATTGTATGGAAAGGACCAGGAGGAAAGAGGAAAAGAGGGCGCCCTAAAAAAAGATGGATAGAGGACATAACATCAATAGTAGGAAACGAATGGAGAGAGAAGGCTATGGATAGAGAGGCCTGGAAACAGCTGGAGGAGGCCTTTACCCGAGAAGGGGTTCCGATCAACGGTACTGAAGAAACTTACGATAGCGAATAAAAGGAAAATAAATAAATTTATATATACTAACTATATCGCATGTAATAACTACTTTGTAAATTGGAAATAAACAGGCTTTATTATTATTATTATTATTATACATAAACTGTGAAAATTCCAGCTTTCTATCACTGTTGCAGAGATTTAGCCTGGTGACAGATCGACGGTTAGACGAATGTATGGATGAACAGATAACTTGGTCTCAGTAATATGGTTTTACCTTTTGGTACGGAATCCTAAAAAATACGTTTATAAATCTAATTCAATAAAATGTAGATTAATTAAATTCAATTAGAAACTGTGCATGCTCACTCACATTGTAAAATCTACAAGCATTGCTTACGCTACTGTTTACCTAATACTGTAATAATATATGTGTATTACTAGCTGTCCCGGCAAACGTTGTTTTGCCATACTAAAAAAAAGGCTTGAAAAATAGATGTTGGCCGATTCTCAGACCTACTGAATACGCATGTAAAATTTCATAAAAATCGGTCAAGCCGTTTCGGAGGAGTACGGTAACTAACACTGTGACACGGGAATTTTATATATTAGACTAGCTGACCCGGCAAACGTTGTTTTGCCATACAAAAAAAAAACAAAAAGGTTTGAAAAATAGATGTTGGCCGATTCTCAGACCTACTGAATATGTATGTAAAATTTGAGAAGAATCGGTCAAGCCGTTTCGGAGGAGTACGGTAACTAACACTGTGACACGTGAATTTTATATATTAGATGTACATAATTTATGTAATTATGTACTATTATTTCTATATATAGAGGCCAAGCGAGATTAGTTAATGATGATTAAATTGAAAATCTAATTCGCAGTTCCTTTCAGCATTTAATTATTGACATGCGAAGAATAATACAGTTTAAAAACTACATAATTGTTATGGCTTTGTGGTATAAATGGTAGTATTGTGGGATATTATCGTATAGCATTCGTGGGTTCGATTCCCTTCAAAACAATGAATTGTCAAAATATTATAGAATCATATTTATGAACATTTCACACACCATAAGAGTGTATTTTACCGACCGATTTTAAAGCTTTACCGACTTTATGTGTTCTGAAATTTGAGGGTTTTCTTAATTTTTCAGGAGATAACCATCATAACCATCACATCCTCACCTTGTGCCAATGGGACAAAACGTGAACCACCAGCTTTCAAATAAAAAAAGAATCATCCAAATCGCTTTGCCCAGATAAAAATTATGAAGTAACAAACATAAAAAAAAATACAGACGAATTGAGAACCTCCTTCTTTTTTTGAAGTCGGTTAAAAATCGCTAAACCTGCAAACTCTGCTTTGGTTAATGTCTTCGCTTTCAAAACTATTTACCTCGTAGGATAGACCAGGGTTTGCATCGTTTCCCTAATAATTGATTTGAGAATATCATGGTCTTAGAATTTACTTATTATGATTATACCACGAATAAAGTATTTAACTGTACTTTTTATTTCATACTTAAGTCCTAAACTCGGAGAGCGTTAAATCATCACGGATGGTACCTTCGAATATTTTACTTTTTAATGAGTATATTAATATTTTCATAGCATTTTAAGTGTAGGTATTTATAACGGAATTAATTCCATAACAGTGCGCAGAGTGCGTTGATGTCTTTTATACGTATTTGTGGTATACCATACTTGTGAATGGAAATAAGGCGTTATTATTAATTTACGGCTTTATTTAGTGCGTATTTATTGGTATCGTGGATGATAAAAGAATATGTGATCAGAAGTAAATAGCTAAACCTCATTGAGTAGGAGTAGCGGCATTTATTAATGCAATTGAATCCGAAGCATTACAGACGTATAGAAATAGTCATAGAGTAGATATTCACAAAGGGTCATTGAAAGAAAAACAATAGCAGTAACTATAGAAAGCAATTTGTGAGCTGTTCAGAAAGTCGTTAAAAAAAACCAAGATTAAATGCAACTAATGACACATTATAAATTTTTTTATATTATTATACCCATAACATAAGCATAGGCTTACTTTGGGGCTAGAGGACATTGTGTGGAATGTCCATAAATTAATATTAGGATTGTCTAAATGACATTAACAAGTTTAACAAGTTATTTTGATGACCCAACGTACAATAATGTAAGTAACAATTATGTCATAATGTGCATAATATGTACACAAGACGGTGAAACGCAATAAAGAAACCTATTTTTTAATAAAACAGTCATTACAGTGACCTACTGATTGGTATCACAATAATAACATTACGCAACTAACTCTTAATTTATGAGCAGCCTGTGAACAAGTTATGTAACTCAGAAATCTATATTAAAATTATAAAGCTGAAGAGTTTGTTTGTTTGAACGCGCTAAACTAAGCGAAGCAGTAGTGAAAAAGTGAAAAAGGTTGTAAAAACGGGGAAAATTTTCTTAATTCCACGCGGACGGAGTCGCTGGAAGTATCTAAATAACGCGAGAATAATGACAAGATGAATCGACCTTTATTAAAATACATAAACTTCAAAAGAATATCTTGTTCGTCTGGGTGTTTTCTATGTATTTTAGGTATGTATTTACAAAAAAAAAGTAGTATATGTAGTCTATCCGTATTCTGATACCCATAATACAAGCATAGAAATATAGCTTACTTTGGGACCAGAGGACGTTGTGTGAAATATGCTGAATATTTATTTATTATTTATTTATTCTGCTCTCCAGCTTATTAACGTCGAAAATACCAGTTTGTTTCATAAGTAAAGATTTTTTTGTTTGTTGTAACTATAAATCTTACTGCCTATTAGGTTTGTGGCGGATTAGAAAATACATAATATAAATAAAATTAGATAACGAAAAGAATACGATGAAAGATATTATAATAAAGATATTATATAAATAATAAAGATATTATAAGTGTTAGAAAATATGATCTGCGTTTTTATTTTTCATGTTATAATTAAAAAAGTTTATAAAGATTAATTTTACAGAGAATTTCGAAATTATAGAGTTGTATATCTTCATACGCCAGGTACTTTACTAAATATTTACTAAGCATTACCTCACTGTACCGGTTAAACAACAAATTATGTACAAACCTTTATTTTATAGTAATAAAATCCCAAGTAAATAGTTTATTCACAAATATAATAGTTTTTTTTACTAAACACTAATTTTATGACACTTTTCAAATTATTTCACTGGCTGAATAGAATCAACAGCTGATTTTAGAATGAAATTTCAAATTTAAAAGTAGAACGCGCGCGCCTGCGCAAGCATACGGCGCGATACTGCCGCGTGATTGGTTTTAAAGATAAAATGCGCGGGAATGCACCATGTCAAAGTACTTACTAGTACTACTTTGTAGGTACTAACATTCTGTGGTCAAAATGACGTTTGGAACACTGGTATGCGAATGCCGGGAAATGTTGCAACCATAATAGTTCATGTTCTTAAATGGATAGGTATTATGTTATGGTGTATTAGGTATGCAACCTTCGTGCAGAGATATAAACACATGCAAGATTTAAACATAAAACCTGCTTTATTAAAGTTATTTAGCTAGGTATGTCATTCACATCTACAACGGTAGATTATTTATGTATTATTAAAATAATGTGGTGTAATATTCAAATAATATAATTAAAAAGGTTCCTTTAACAGGCGTTTTGGCATAGGGTTTGATAAATCAAAAGACTTTTACAGAAAATGTTACCAACGTTATCCCTTAGCTGACTTCTACAGCACCCTGTGGAGTGACAGTCATTGACCTGTTACCACAAAAATAAAAAAAATGGTCAAGTGCGAGTCGGACTCGCGCACGAAGGGTTCCGTACCATTATCTATGCAACATAAGGCACGTTATTAATAAATGAGCAAACAACACACACAATACTTAATTAATCACGTTTGTTGTATGAGAGCAAGAAACGGTAAAAAAATCATGTTTGTTGTATGGGAGCCCCCCTTAAATATTTATTTTATTTTATTTTTAGTATTTGTTGTTATAGCGGCAATAGAAATACATCATCTGTGAAAATTTCAACTCTCTAGCTATCACCGTTCTTGAGATACAGCCTGGTGACAGACGGACGGACGGACAGCGAAGTCTCAGTAATAGGGTCCCGTTTTTACACTTTGAGTACGGAACCCTAAAAAACGAATTTTGCGTGGCAAAAACTTATTAATTCGCAATTTAACCGTAATTCGTAATGTAATACAAACTTTAAATTCAATTTATCATTTATTGCATTATGAACTGAATTATGTTTGACATAACAATGTGGAGCGTCTAGTATTTAGTTTTGTAACAGCTGTTGTACTGTCGATACTGGATTGCAAATTGTCAGTTGTTATTAACAACGGAATCAACTCGAATAGTACTTGAGGATTACATTAGAAAACTTTACTTTTAAAGGGTTTGTTTATTTGAACGCGCTACGCTCAGGAACCGCGCTGGTCCGATTTAAAAAATCTTTCATAGTTGGATAGTACATTTAAGGAGGAAGGTTATGGGCTATATGACATCACGCTGCGACCAATAGGAGCGAAGCATCAGTGAAAAATGTTGCAAAAAGAGCAACATCTATACAACTGTATACTTGCTTTTTTTATATAAGAAAAACTTAAAATGTATTTAAAATTATTTTTTTGCAGAAAAATATCTACTGCTTTTCGAATAGTTAGAAATATATTACACTATTTCCGTCGATTAAAGTCAGTAGCCTTTTAGTCGCAAAACCCCTTCTAAATAATACCTAGAAGTAGAAATGATCCCCAAAAGTAAATTCTGCCTACGCCATGCTTACGCCCATGTCCAAAATTATATAAGAAATGATTATAAGTCAAAGATTAGCATTTTACAAACGATCTCACAGGTTGTTAGTTGCTATTTGTTTAGCCATGATTTTTGTCATAAATTTAAATAGAAATCAACAGGCCGACAAATATAAATTTATAATGCGTTAAACGAAACCGTTTTATTTAATAACGTATACGTATATGATAGGTATAATATTATAATTTAATTAATATGTATAATTATACGAAAAACTTTCTGTGTGTGAAACCGCGAGACATTAGCTTGTTCTAAACTAAATATTCCGTGTGGTGACGGACTAAGAATACAAGTGTCACCACCCCATCTCCTCTCAAGGGTGCTGTAAAAATCAGCTAAGGGATATAGCACACAGATAACATCCTCTGTGCGCGACAGAAAATTAAAAAATAAACCCTGTGACAACACGCCAGGTCAGCGCGGCACAGTAGACCATAATCCCTCCCAAAGTGGTGGAGGCCCGTGCCCAACACGTTAATGGGCTGGGAATTAAACTAAATGTTTACTATGCAGTCAGTAAGAAATAACGCTCCAAATAAAGTAAGGAGACTATGACATACTTAAACATAACCTGCCTATAACTGTTGTATGCACAGATGATTAATATTCAACGACAAAGAGTCAATGTGTTATTTATATATATATTTATATGCACACCAGGTCTCTACAATAATAGAATAAGAGCTTGTAACTGCCACAGTTACGTCATCATCATTGTTATGCCCTTTTCCCAATATTTGAGGTCGAACTTGTCTTTTTCTTCCACAATATTCTCTTTCTCCAGGTTATCAACGTCGCACTGCTGAGCACAGCCCTCCTCCAGTTTGGAAGAGATTACGGTCAACTGTGCAGCGCTGACACCGGACACGTCTTTACCTTTCTTTCTTTGTCTTTACCCTTGGTTGCGCCTAGTTTTAACCGGCTAAACCTAAGTCTAGCCACACTTCGGGCTTTAGCCGTAATATACATACACCGTTTGTATTGTAGTCAAGTATCTGCTTCCTTTATAAACGAAATAATGACTCAGTATATTTCTCACAGTTACACGAACAATACATTGTTTGTCCTTTTCTAACTGTAAGCACAAGAAAGAAACACACAGAATTGCATAAAACACCTTGAAAATATCAGAAGTTAAATCTCTCTATAGTACTTATATAGATGCTTATTTTATCACTAGCCCACGATTTTGTTCGCGTGGAATTTAAAAAGTTTTCCCCGTTTTTGCAAACATTGTTCACTGATGCTTCGCTCCTATCCGTTACAGCGTGATGTTATAGAAACTATAACCATCCTCGATAAATGGACAATCCAACACAAAAAAATTATCAAACTGAACCAGTAGTTCCCGAGATTAGCGCGTTCAAACAAACAAAATCTCAGCTTTATTATATTCCTGCACCAATCCATTAAATATTTGGGATAAGAAAAGGGGCCAAGAAGCACTCTTATTCTTTTGGTACAATTTTGAAGCATTTCTGGTGTTTAAACCCCCAATATATCTCCATGGGACTTATGGGATTAGAACTCATGGGATTAAATTGGTTCATGTTGCATTGTGACCACTAACATTATACAAATAACAAAAAAACTTTATATGCAAATATATCTACATCTGTTTCAATAACCAGCCTTAACCTACTGTTAAGTATGAAGGAGGAAGACACATGTGGGTGCATAATCTCACGTATATTATATACCTACACAAAATATACCTGAGTCATAGTTCCATCAGTCATTTCTAACGCCTACTTCGCGATTATTAACAGGTACCTACTTATTGTGAAATTTATTTATCTTTGTTAAGTGACTTCCTAAAAAGGAGTAGGTTCTCAATTCATCTGTATGTTCCTATTTTTTTTTCGTTATGTTTATTACCTGATAACTTTTAGGTAACTGGGCGAAGCGATCTGAATGATTCATTTTTTATTTGAAAGCTGGTGGTTCCCGTGTGGTTCCATTGGCACCAGGTCAGGATCTAATGGTTCTTCTCTTCTTCTCCACGGTTGGGCACGGGCCTCCTCCACTTTGGGGGGATTATGGTCTACTGTGCCGCGCTGACCAGGCGTGTTGGCACAGGGTTTATTTTCGAGTTTGCCGTTTCTCACAGAAGATGTTATCTGTGTGCAATATCCCTTAGCTGACTTTTACAGCACCCTTGGGAGGAGATGGGGTGGTGACACTTTTATTCTTAATCCGTCACCACACAGAGAGTATGGAGATCTAATGGTTATCTCCTGAGAAATCGAGGAAAATCCTCAAATTGCAAAGGCACCTGAAGTCGGTTGAACTTTTTAAGTATATAAAATAATGGTCTTATTCATACTGACTTATCGGAGGTTTAAAAGTTCGCTAAAATCGTTTCGCGACTTTTTCGCGAAAATTGATAAAACTTGTTATTCATTATAGTCTTTTAACTATAACACGTTTTTTATCTCTCCGATAATATCTCCGTTTAAACCTCCGATAAGTCATTATGAATAAGGCCATAAGTCTATAATAAACAGTTTTTTATCAAGAAAGTTCAGTTAACATTGCCGGATTATGTCTTAAAATCAATCAAAATTCACTTTTTAGTCAAGTTTAGTTTAGTAGTCCGCGTAGAATAGGTACCAATGTACACCCACGTTACGCATAATAGATGAATCGTAAATATGTACCTACTCAGTTATCATTACAATAAATATTACGTCTGTTATTTCCCATGTAACAGGAAGTCATTGCTGTTTACAGTGTGCACTGGGAACTTAAATGTTATATACTTTATGGCCATATTGTTGCCTTTTTAATTATGTATTTTATTAAAAAGTTACATTATATAGTAACATGAAAACTTATAAACGAATATTTGGTTGAATATTGCTGTCAGCCACACTTTAAAAGACACTTTAAAAGATATTGACAGTGCCATGTGTGTATATTTACGAGGTATATCCAGAACTTAAATTGTAATTTATACCATCACATGTAGACCTATGAACACAAATAAATGAATTTGAATATATGCAGTAAATAGGAGAGCTGTCAAAAAGTTTTAGTATGTGACAAAAAAAGATGAAGTAAGAATCGGATACGAAGGGTTTCGTACCATCTTATACTAATATTAAAAAGCTGAAGAGTTTGTTTGTTTGTTTGAACGCGCTAATCTCAAGAACCACTGGGGCCATTTGAAAAATTCTTTCAGTGTTAGATATGATATGATATGATAATTTATCGAGGAAGGCTTTAGGCTATATAACATCACGCTACGACCAGTAGAAGCGAAGCAGTAGTGAGAAATGTTGCAAAAACTGGGAAAATTTTCTAAATTCCACGCGGATGGAGTCGCGGGCAACAGCTAGTTGTTAAATATATTCGTCATACCAACCCCAAATAACAGGAGCCCATATAACGGGATAAGGGCAGGTGAATGATGATGAGTATTTGTTGTTGTAGCATCAACTGATACGCAAACTGAAATTTTCAGCTCTATAGCATCCAGAAATACATTACATTATATTTATTTGACCCTGAAATTTTGTTTTCAAATAACTAATTTTTCGGTATCCGGGGAAACCATATTTCGACTATGTCCAAATATTTCTGCCTTATTTATACGGAGCTGTCAATTTGGCTGATGGCACCCCTACATCATATTCTTACGTAAAATGAGCAAGTAGTCATGGTAGTGATGGTTCCAATAAATCGTTCTGCGATATCTTTTGATATAATGAACGTACAATAACTATGGGTTAGTCAGCTGTGGGAAATCATATATTTGTGTAAAAATAAAACAACACAATAACTACTACACATATCAATATATTTAATAGTGAAATACATATTTAATAAGAACAGATTCACGTATCAATTTGTAAATATAAGTACAGGCCTTGTGTGCATTTTATATTGACTATTTTGACAAACACATCGGATATTTATCACTAATGATATTATTATATCGTTAAAAATCTTTTCCCTAGATAGATAGATAGTTCTGTACTAACGGCCATTATACAATAACCATTCTGCGGTTACGGATACATTGCTAACCTCGTTTATCATAAGATATTGCTATCTCCTGCCAATTTTATAATAGATAATGCTGTCATCAGTAGCTTATTTATAGTGCCACCAACTTATCTGTAGAATGTAGCGTTGGCGCCACGATCGACAAGTGTTGCCACAGAAATGATCAACTTTGGCCACTTTTAATACTCGTAAGCATACTCGTACCTTTTTACCGTCCCTGTTGCTCGCTATCACAGATATAAGATATATTATATAGGTTTATGAATGATAAAGAGAAAGGGCTCGACTAAACGGTAAGGATTTTCAGACATTTGGCCTTGGAATAGTTAAAGAATACGAGTATGTAACTTTTTAAATAATCATTTATATTTACTAATTTTTAAAATATGTAATGCATGTAAATAAAAATAACTTTATTTATTTTGTAATCATTTTCGTTTTACTGAAAACCTTTCATGCAGTAATTATGGTCTAAGGCTGCCGAAGTACCTATGTGCAATAATACCATAACTGTGGACAACGACTGACAACAACAAAATTAGGTACCTACGTTTTCAAAATGGCGTCAGTAGTTCCACTTTTTGCCGTTCTACAGATAAGTTGGTGGCACTGTATATGCAAGTAAGGACAAAAGTTAAGTCGGACTTTAATAGCAAGAATTAAGGATAGATAAAACATAAAAAATGGTCGTAAAAGTAGTTAAAAATGTAAGGAATAATGTGTAAGCATCTTGTGGGCAAAACTGTCTTACGTGCATTGTTCCCCGGGTTTGACTTTACCTGAAGGATGTCCGGGCAGGGATTTTAAAAAGTATGAAACCCGGACACATTATGACAAAAACTGCCGTCAATGGTACCGATTCTACGTGCAAATGTAAACTTAACTAAAAATGAAAATTGATAGTGTCAGTAACACAATTCGGCAATGTTAACAGTAGAGAATCGTAGTAACTCATAAGAAAATAGCTAAAATATATAAGGAAGGAAGGAAGTCCCGAGATTTTCGCTCTTGCTCCCGCATCAGCATATAGCATCATTCTTTAACAGTTGTGTTTGTCAAAATAAGCCAATTAACAATTTGGAAAAACTGACTATCAATATTTTAAGTAAAAATATATATTTATCTACTTTTAACAATAAAAGCAATGAAAAGGCAAGGATTGTACATTACGTTACATATTTGTCATTTTTAATATATGATTCATGCAAAAGCTACCATGCCAATAATACTCATTGTAAATCGAATGAAAAAACTAGATTTATCAAATTTAATAATGTAATTTTTGACACATTTAAAAAATCAAACCTTCAGATCTTATTATAAAAAAAAACACTATTAAAAAAATTTAAGTCCACAATTTAACAATTATTTTTGCGGACCATACAGAGTTGTTATACCTATCTTTTTGTCCCTGCACATTCCCAATATAAATCACTATTAGATGGATAAGTACAACAATTTGATCTAATTCTAGGCAATTCGGTTTAGCAGTATACAAATTAAAATCATTTTTTTTTATCAAATATTAAAGCTGTTTTAGTGGTGTACCACAGATATTATATCGAGTTATAAAATATTTCATCGACATAGGTAGGTTATAGTTTCGGGAGATTTTCAAATCTGCTGCTGAATTTAAATAAAACTACTTTTACGAATTTAAACGCGTATGTTTTATGAGTACAAAGTGGTTTTATTTAAATAAATAAGTGAGTCGCGTGTTAGAGAATATTACGTAAGATTACTATTAAATATTGTTTATTGAATTTTTAAAGTCCGCTGATCCTGACGTGGGCACTCAAGACTAAAATAAAGCAGAAAAAGGTTCTTGTACCAGACAAAAAAGTAATGCAAATTTTGCAATTTTTGGGGAAAAGGGGTTTAACTCCTATACACCCGTCCTGACTGTAAACTGCCAATTTCAAACAAATCTAATATTGTTTACGTAAAATACGACTAGCAATGTGCTATTGAATGTCTGAAATTGACAATCTACTTGAGACATAGAAATCAACAAAAATAACACTGAATTAGGATTTGTTTGACGTGATGTGATGTGTCGCATCAGAATAGATGTTTTTACTTAGATTAAACATTGCGTTCGGTAATTAGAAAATTGATAAGTCATTTTGGCTAACATTTTACGATAGATTTAACTAGTTTTAGTAAAATTGAATACGTTTTAGTACAAAGGCGTTTCACTTTAACAATTTAAAGGATTTATAAAAAAAAATATTGAAATTCATTATCTACTTTAACCGAATACCGGTGTTATTAATTAATATGACACAACAAAAAATAAAATTTTTTAAAATTTCTACACTCGATGTCAATTTTTATAACTCGATTTGTCTACATATTTATTTGTTACGTTTATTTTCTATATTGTTTGTCATAAGATACCAAACCGAATTTAGTTGTTTCACAGCCTTATTGAGTCTTGGTGACATTACAAAACTTGTTTTTGAACTCTGCCCTGCTTTAACAAATAAACAATTTTAATCATCAAAATAATAATTATGATATTTGTACCTATTACATAGTTAATTTTTATAAGGAATGGTATAAAGTGAAGCGTTAAACTGTTTGTACAATTATTTTATGTTAATCAGTAAATTCATGGCACAATTAATTTATGTTGACTTACAAATTGTTTTTATTAAAGGTACAATGTTTTTATGTAGAACAACACATTCATAACACATCAGTGAATTTATTTTCACTTTATTTGCAGCACTAAATTATTGGCACAATTATTTTATGTGACGCCAGTGAACTAGCTATATTGTATTTACATTCTGTCATTCAATCTAAATATAGGGTTGTGCCATTAAATTTCGGTACAATTGTTTTATGTAGTGAGTTGAAATCCTATTACAATAAAATTTATGTTATGTACAACACTATTATGCAATGATTCGTTTTATTGTGTATTTTATAGGGTTTAGTATCTATATCATTTATTTCATGTACAACGAACAGTTGATGGAATTATCTCATGTAAAGATTGGTACAATTAATTTAAGTTGTGCAAAAATAAGAACAGCAAGGCAGAGTTTAAAAAAACATGATAACAAAAAAAACTTAAGAGGCGGGCGATGTTTCATTATTGTTCTAACCTCATAACACGTGACTTCAATTTTTATCACAATATAAAATTATTCATATAACATCTGTTTTCACATAGTTCTTAACAATATTTTAATATTTATAACGTTGTCATTATGATCTTAGCCTCTTCCTATCATTTCTCAGTCTCAGGGAATGTTAGTTGGTAAGTCTCTTCGTTGCCTTACAAAATATATTTTATGTTCATTCACAAATTTATATAATCATCATAAAAATATATTAAGGAAATAATTTTTTTTTATCGATACAATTTTATAGTGCTCTAAGATTAAAGAGTTCTAACTATTTGAAGCAATTATTTTTATGGCCTTTATTATAACGGCCAGTCTTGTTTAATTGAGATATATCATTAAATTAAACCTTGAAATATTTATACTTATATATTGTAAATAAATATCTATTTATTAATAGCGATGTATATACAATGCGACAAAATGATGCTATAGATAATTTTATCGATACAATCATCTCGCATATGGATATGACTCATTTGATATGGGTAAAATAAACGATAGGATAAGGAAATGAATAAGTTATTGTTATATCACATTATCAGTTATTTATTTATAGTATATACTTTATTTCTTTAGTATTCTGTTTTCTTTGAACACACATTTTTGCCTCAAATTTTATTTGAAACATGAGCTTGATATTATGCTAACAATATATGAAAAAATATATATAAATACTTTACTGTTGTTGTTTTTTTAATATGTAGAGAACATTTAATGCATATATCATTTTAGGGTAAATTTGTGTAATAAATATTAATCAGTTCATCGATATATCTCAATCAAACAAAACATCACTAAAACTAACATTACATTAATAATTAATAATATCTAAGAATATAACAATTTTAAATTTCGAATGTTTGATTTTTTTTAACTATAAAAGGCGTGAGTGTTGTCTTTTGGTCAGATCACATTTGATTGTGCGTGACTATGTTGTAATCGATAAAAATACTCGATTGGTTAAGATTGTATACTTTATATAATACTTTTTGGTATAGTCACTTTGTTAATTCTGACTTCACTGCTCTAAACATAATTATCATATATCTATATATGATATATGAGCCAGACAGCGTTATTAAAAAAACAATTTAATAAATTTAGTACTAACATGCCCAATTTTTTTTTTAATAAATCACACTATAATAGAAAACGATTATTTTTTAAATTATCTATGGTATGTATAGAAAAAAAAAACAATAATATATTAATAGTCATATAGTCACAATCCCGCTTGTTTCAACAATCGATTATTTTATATACATTCAAATGCACATGTGTATAGGGACGGACTATAAATCGTTTTGAAATCGATAGTTTTCTATCGTATTCATCGGATGATTGGATATGTTGTAATTGTAACATTTTATATCGATTTTATTTCATCGTTCGTTATTGTTAAAATAATTTTATATTCGCTAATAAATCTTATATAAAAACTTTTATAAAATGCTGAATATAATTATTATTAGCAAGATCTATGCGTATAATAAGATTTATGCGTATAATAAGATCTATGCGTAGTAATTCTGTTGGGTAAAATAATTATTAGATAGCCAGTTAGTAACGGCTAGATATATTTAAAATAAAACTGAATTTTTACGCCTGTATAAATGTCTCATACAGTCACTGCAGCGATTATTTAACTCATAATAAAAAAGTTACACATTTTTCTTTTCACTTACTTTCTTGAAAACATAATTGGCATGACTTTGAAAACTATCTACAAAACAAAAGTATTTATTCCGTTTTTATGTACATTAATAATTTATAATAAATTGAATATCAATTTACCTTCTGTAATAGTATTCTATACTGTGACCTTTGCGGTCAAAAACTCACATAATGTTATAAAAAGGCATGCCAATAATAAAATTAGGTATAAAATACAGGGTTAATCCAAAAACACTAATAACCTCGCATGGTTAAGTAGGTTTATGACTACGACTTTTGATTATGTTCTTAACTCTATGCGCATCGCAAAGATCGGCGTGTATCGTTCAACTTTAGTCAGGAACGAAACATAGAACTTAGAATGTGACCACTGGACAATAAGAACTTGAATTATTTGATGTACCAGATAGATACTACTGAAGACAGGTAACTTAGCCTGGATAACTCGTACTTTATGGTCTAATAAGGTATGGTATTTTCAATTCAAGTGACTTATTAGTTTTGGCAAACTACAAACGTCACTTTTAAAAGCTATAAAACAAGTAGTATGTGATTAAGAGCAGTCCTATTTCATTAGTCAAAGGTTTAATTGAATCTGTGGCCTGTATCGGAGACCCACATTGGTACAAATTATACACACACGTAGATATTTATGTGGCTTCAAGCCGGGTGAGTTATTTAGCCATTGATACACCATCTGATAAATTTAAGATTATTTCTATAAAATGCATTTGAATTATGTTAAAAGTGCTAGTACAAATCTTATTTGTTATTGCCTTACCTACAGAGTCCTGCGTGGTCATTAGTATTTTTAGTGCAACTATAATAATTATCGGTATGTATGTTTGATTTTAAACTATAAACTAGCTGTATTTACTTTTGCTTAATATTTCTTAATAAAATACATATTCCTATATCGATATTACGATCTCTATTTGTTTACAATTCACGATAGCAATGTGGCACTTTTGTATAACATAACACCGTATTTGATACAGTGACCGCGATTATTCGCTTAAAGCTCTATTATGATATCAATTATGTATTTGTAATACTTTTGTTTATAATTTTTGTTTTGTGCAATGTTCTACCCGTTTTTTTTACTGTTTTCATTTTTATTTACAATACGGGCCTTGACTAGATAGATGTTTATCTTATTTGGATTCCATAATCACACCAAAAGTAACTCGCTTATGTAACAAATTATTTTGCGATTGTGTTAATTCTTGTATTTTAGGTGTTAAAGCTATAATAAAAATTGTAGTTAAACCTGTTAACGTTTATTATAATACATTTGATGCCAATACATTTGAATAAAGTAAACTACAGCATAAACATTTTCGCTCGGGACAATCATTTGTGTGATTTTTCTAATTGTCATACAAATGTTTGTACTGCGTCTGGGTGTTTCTATGTATTATAAGTATGTATTTACAAAAGAAAAATAGTATATGTATTCTATCCGTATTCTGGTACCCATAACACAAGCATATAAGCTTAGCTTGGGACCAGAGGACGTTATGTAAAATGTCCATGAATATTTATTTATTTATTTATTATTTTTATTTTAAAGAAAACCTTTAAGATTAAGGCCATTCCATTTTCCAGATTGTTCAGACATTTTTTTACGTATAAGTTAGTATATATTTGTAGTTTAGAATATTAACCGGAAAAGCTGTTACACAGTATATTGTTTCTTTGACATATGTACTGTCAAGCCGTTTGTGTAGAGGTAACGCACACAAACATAAACTAATTTTATTGGTTGCTACGCTCGCCCTGCTCAATATCACCTCACGCACACTAAGAGAAAATAGTCCGTACCCGTACACAATGAGTATGAGCATTGCTCTCGTAGCCTTTTCAGTGGGGTCGAATTATTCAACTCCTGTGGGATTAATGCTTTAAGATTTTTAGAATTCATTTGATCTGCTGTTATTCTTAGTCTTGTTCTTAGAGAAATGGCTAATCGTTGGTATAATAAAATATAATTCTAAGAAGTTAAACTTTGTATTCAAATATTGGTATAGTATTATATTTTACGTCATTTTTGTGTTACCAAATATTATTAATTTTGTGTTGACCTACTGTTAATATTTACACTGTGGTTTAGTTTCTCATGTATGGCAATATTTTTAAAACTTTACAAATAATCACGCGAGCAATTAGTTAAATGATTGGAATGTATATTAAATTTGATATAAATTTTAATTATTAACTGTTACACGCGACTTCGTACGCCTGGATTTGTGAAACCCTACATGTCTCCGAGACTTAAGCTTTCTGTTAGATTTTCTTTTTATTTTCGGAACATTATTTTCAGAGATTACTACCTACATATTAAAAATTTAACCCCTTTATACTATACATAAAATAGATATATCAGGTTTAACTACATTTTCATAACATTTTATAATTTGTCTAACATTGCTTTTATTACAACTACATGATATAAATTCGCGTTTAGTTTCAGAGATGTTGCCTGTAAACATATCATTCGGCCATTCTCTATTTTAACTATTTTTTTATAACTATTACTAGAGAAACGAAATAAAGCAATTTGCTATCAAATATTCGTTTTAGAAAAGGTGGGGATTTTATGATGTCGTGTTCATAACAGTCGGTGTACAAATTTGAAGTTACCCAGGACACCATCCCTAACGAGGTGGTCACGCGGGGGGGGGGGGGTTTGTCAGATTTCTGGTCCCGCCACGTCCAATGTGGGAATTGGCCTAGTTTTCCTCCTGTCGAGTCGGGCCCCAGATAAAGGGGCCGCCCTTGCCGGGTTATAGTAAGGCTCAATACACCACCATGGCCCAGTAGGGCGGAGGAGACAAAAAAAGGAAAACCCAGAAAACCATATTTCTATGAAACTACATAAAAAAATTTCGTCTTAAAATTTTCACAGCCAAAATACGACTTAAACTCATGAGAATAACTTTCAACGATGTGTGATTACTTTATCAACGTCATGCTAGCGGGACCACACGAAATGTAAAATAATCTCGAATTTTGTTAGGAATGTTGATAATTGTATTAGATTTACAAGAAAGCTGACGTGGTCCCTTAATCATGACGTTGACAATTTTTTCTACAAAAAAAAAATGTCTTGTTGAGTCCTAACAAAATCACCGACTGATATGTACATAAATCATAATATATTCAACATTATACATATCTTAAATATTCTTTCTGATATTTTTTGCTGTATGGTCGTTCAAAATTAAAATCTTATATATTATTACTATCATCTTAATTTTTTCACAGTAAACTGTACTAATACTTATTCGAGACAAATCTATAAGGGCTATTTACAAGCTGTGATAAGATAACACATCTAAATATTTAATTGCAATTGTGCATAATATGCTAAACACTTTAATATCAAATTTGAATAAAACGGTCATTAGAATCAGGAACTTTAAGATATGGTATCGTATTCAGTTCTTTACTTAACAATATTAGATATAAAATAAAATATATATACACCTGAGCTTTATTACATTTTGCATCATACTGTAGTTGATAGACATCTTAGGCATTAATTCCCCATTTTTATTTTACATTATATCGTTATTTTATAGAATGTTAGTATTTTTCTATAGAATTTATCGTTATTCTATAGTATAACGATAAATTCAATAGAAAATTTTCTAATTACCTCCAAAATGCAAAGTATAATAAGTAAAATTGAAAAAAGTGTGAAAAAAAATTGTTGACTTTATTCCTACACTTTAGAATTATTTTGATTTTAAAGTAAACAATAGTTTTTGAACTTTTTTAATATTAGTGTATTCATAATATCATAGAGTAAAGAACCAAATACGTTTTTAAAGATCGATAGCTAATATGAAAGAGATGATAACTTTATGTATAAGCCACACAAATTGGTAATGCGCCTGGCGGCCATGTTGGTGACGTCATAGTGACGTATAGATGAGAATATTACATTTTGTTAGCTGTATTTTTTCTTTGCTGATGACGTCACAAGGGTGTTAATTTGACAAGGTTCCAGCGCATTACCAATTTGCGTGGCTTATAACAAGTATACATAATTTTTCCACCATGGAATGGAAATATGAAATTTGAGAATCATTAAAATCACCCAATAATTTGGAAATAGATGTGTCTAAAATAAATAATATCGAATTAGGCCATAAGGTTTGAGATAAAATTGAGATTTATAACGGTTTTTACATGAATTAAATTTAGATTTTTTTTTAAATTTTAACATTTTACCTACAATTACAGACATAATATAAAAAAAGAATCATTAATTCTAAAACCCACGCCGAATGTAAAACAATTTTTGTTTTTTAAGTATTTAATGAAAATTTTAAATCTTATTCCAACATAAACATACCGTCAATACGCAACGTTAGAAAAACAAAATGGCGATAGTCAAAATGGCTGAAAATTGGCGCGAAATGTTTTAAAAACGCGTGATATTCTTTTTACTTTCATTAAATACTTCTAAAACAAAAAATTCGTATAGAAATAATTTGCAGTAATTTATAAGTAGTGCAAAATAGTGTGGGGTAAATATTTTTTTCTAGAAAATGAATTTAACTTATTACACTACAACAAATCACTCGTTATTTAGATGTCAAACGATTTTGTTATCACATTTTAAAGATCGACATGAAAAAGATTATGTTTTAAACGAAAACTAATGAATGATTTTGAATGTTTTAAAAAAATATTCTTTGTTTTAATATAGGCCAACACAGATAGCCCATAATATGGAACATGGTTTTAATATGCCAAAGATCACCCCCAATTATTATATATCCACATTAAAAGATTGTTCTTAACGACCAAACGCTTGGTGCGTTGAAGGAAGACGCGGGTTGCATGGAATAATGCATTTATACACTACAAATTCTCAGCCAATTACCTATGCGAGAATAGCGCATACGTTCGGTGTGCGTTGATCGCTTTGCATGCGGAATCCATTGGGGGTGATCTGTCAAACATAGCGCATAGCATTTCGACAACGAAATGTAATTTTTTTTTTAAATTACTATGTTGTTTAAATTACAGTTGCTGGTGAGATTCAAAATCCATATTTTTGCTGTTTTTTTTTCAAATTATGGTATTTCGAAAAATAACTCACATTATAGCAGAAAATTATGAGATTAGTTATGGGGCCACCCCTGCCGGGTCCTGATCAGGCTCAAGGCACTGTACCATGGCCCAATAAGCGAGAGGGATCATCATGGGATTTATTGAGTAGTACAGCTCCCTTTTAGTCGGGAGTCCCACACGAAAGCCCGAAGGTTGCCCCGCGATGTGCGTAAGTGCATACCCCATGTAAAAAACAGTGTATTGGACTTTTTAATTATTTATAATACATTTAAATATATTTCGAAAAACCGTAGTAAATCCTTTGATATCATTTTATTAGATATAAAGTAAAATTATAAATCGTTCTATTCGAAGTAGGTATTATTTATACTTTATTATTGGTTTAATATAATAGTTTATTGACAAAAAATTCTATAACGCTATTGACAATTGCTTTGATTTTTATCAGTAACTATATTTTATCCAATTTTTTATATTATACCCAGCATAAGTATTACGTTGCAGATAATTTTGTGAATATTTTCCATTTAATATATAAGTTTTAGAGATAGCTAGATTTTTAGAATTACATCTGAAGGCGTTTATGCAGAAATCGATTTCATGTCAATCTTAGGCAGATCATGACATAATGTGAACTCTATTCCAACAGCCGTAGAGCACTTTGCATTTCATTTTGCTGATATGGTCCAATCTTCTGTCAAAGTCATGTTTCAACACAATCTGTAGCAATAGTAAGAATATAATTAAATAAATATCCATGGACATTTCACACAACATCCTCTGGTCCCAAGCTAAGCTTATATGCTTGTGTTATGGGTACCAGAATACGGATATAATACATATACTACTTTTCTTTTGTAAATACATACTTATAACACATAGAAACACCCAGACGCAGTACAGTCCCGAGCGGGAAACGAACCCGCGACCCGCTCGGAACCCGGAATTACTAAAACTTCACTATTATACTAGCAACGTGCGGCAACCCCCGACAAGGTGGACTGACGACATCGTCAAATGCGCTGGGAGCCGCTGGATGCAGTTAGCGCAGGACCGCGCGTTGTGGCGTTCTATGGGTCTATGTCGCACGCGGAAGGGCTAATGGATGGAATATGTAATACTTACGTATCGGCGGGTGTTCGTCGTAACTCTTTAAGAATATAATCAGCACGTTCAGAATATGTTGAACGTACACGAAGTCCTGGATGTAATGATCTCCATGATGTTGGTAGCCATTTGAAATCAGTATACAAGTTTATCTCCTGCAATAAAAACAATTTTGAAAATTTGACCGATATATCCACATATCGATACTTTTCCTCGATATATTTCCCGCCGATATTGATTTCAATTCCGACATCCCTTGGCTTTCTACGTCACCACGCCCTATTAGTGTTCGCAGTCACGTGATAATGTATACAAAATAATGCAATGTCAATTCATTTTTATTTAATTTTAACAAGATATAAAATTCTCAAAAAGATATTTTATGTATCAAAATACACTCTTCAATCTATAAAACATAACTTTAAATGAATTTGTAACATGAGTCAACCTCCCCATTAGATAGATAGATAGATAGACTACTCTTTATTGTAAACTAATTTACATTACAGTAGCTTACTCTATGTTAACAATAACTATAGTACCATAGGCGGACAACCTTTGGATGGACTACGTTTGGTCATAAAGAGGGCTTTATGTGGTGTACTCTAATGTACAAAAATTAGCTTTGCATACTGATACTAATTAGCTTAGTTTAAAAACAAAAAAACTGCTTTGAAAATCATGAATATTTTTTGAAATGATAGCCCTAATGTGTGTACAAAATTTCATAACAGACTGACTATAAAAAGTGGGCGGAAATCACTATTTTAGACCACTTTAAAAAAGGAGGAAGTTCTCAATTCGTCTGTTTTTTTTTTTTAATGTTCGTTACATCATAACTTGACGGGCTTCGTGGTGGAGTGGTTTATGTAGTATATCCGTATTCTGGTACCCATAACACAAGCATATAAAGCTTAGCTTGGGACCAGAGGACGTTGTGTGAAATGTCCATGAATATTATTTATTATTTTATTATTATTTATAACTTTTAACTGGGTGAAGCGATTTGAATGATTCTTTTTTATTTGAAAGCTGATAGTTCCCGTGTAATCCCATTGGCACCAAGTCAGGATCTGAAGAAATCGAGGAATACCCTCAAACTTTAAAGGCATATGAAGTCGGTTCAACTTTTTTTCCAATACCCAATTATTCGTGAGTTGGTTTTGACTTTTGCATCAAACAATGTATGAAATGTGAATAATTTTTTTTTAAACCTTTACTTTTGAAATGCTTCGATAATTTGCCCACGATAAGGTATTCAATAATGTATTGTCCATGTGGTGATGGATTAAGAATACAAGTGTCACCACCCCATCTCCTCCCAAGGGTGCTGTACAAGTCACATTGGACACAGATAACATCCTCTGTGACAGACGGAAAACTCGAAAATAAACCATGTGTCAATACGCCTGGTCAGGGCGGCACAGTAGACCATAATCCCTCCCAAATTGGGGGAGGCCCGTGCCCAACAGTGGGACTAAATTGGCTGAAGAGAGAGAATACGCCCACAGAAGTATAACATAGAAAATATACTTACATCAATATAAGAAATGTCATGTTTAGCAGGTGAATCACCTAACATGACTCTGACAGCGCCTTCCTCACTCATTTGTACCTCTTCATTGAATCTACCTTCTTTATAATATACAGATGATATCTCCAACTGAGTCAGTGATTTACGTAGCCTGACGAACCCTAATACATCGTAGTGCCACATCCAATAGCCTGCAGAGAGCAAATATAATAAATAATCTAGTTAGTTCAATAACTAAAAAACACGCTTGAAAATCCTTATTTTTTTTTTAATTATTGCATTGTCATCGGTCCTTGATATATGTGCAAAATTTCAGATCAATCCGGCTACTGTAAGTGGGTTAGAATCACTTTCAAAGATTCCGTTACATAGATTGATACATACATACTGAACTTATTTATGCGTGTTGAAATTACAGTAAACTTGCAGCAGGGGCATAGCGTGCCTTGGTGGGGCCATATCATAGATAAATACCAAAATATTAATTTTATTTTGTAGAATTAGTTAAGTTTACTAATATCCACACCTACCTGCCCTATTATGCAATAGGGCAGGTTACACTAATTGCCCAATTATTGCCCGACAGCCCTTATGATCTATCTTTTTCTAACGTATTAACGTATTAACGTATTCCTTATATCTATCTCTTTCTAACTTGTATAGTTAATTGCCCACGCACACGTGCCATTCAATTCGAAGAATTAACAACAAAATACTAATTCTGGACTCGGTATAAAAAAAAAACAATTTATGAATTTCGTGCCTGTTTAAAAATTGTTCACAACTTTTTTTATGGCAAGTTTTTCTAAAGTATACCATTTCAGAATCGTCTTTAGATGCGTCAACTTTTAAAAATACTTGCCATAGTAGTGTCAGTACAATTTTTTACACCATGCTGAGTGAAAATGAACTGAGAGTAAAAAACCTTCAAAATTTTAGGGAAAATATCAACTTTGATTGCTTATTGCGTAAAAACTTTATGTACTGTGGGCATTTTAAATATTGTGGTAGACAGCAGTATTAATACGCTTTCCGATACAAAAAAAAAATCGGAAATATTTGGAAAATTGTGGTAATTATAGTTAAAATACATTAGGGGGTGTCAATTTTCAAAGGTTTTAATAATTTTTTTGATATCTCTAAAATAAATTACGATATATTTTTTTTTCTTGAGTAGTCATGAGTAGGTGTAACTTCTGGTGCCCGCTTATCGTTGAATTTTGGGACATCTTGTATATCGTTATAAAACAAAGTCGTTATTTTTGTGTGCCTATGTGAGCTTATATCTTCGAAACTAAGCAACGGATTTTGATAGGATTTTTTTAATAGATAGAGGAGTTTAAGTGGCTTTTTGTATAATATGTAATGGTTCCTAAATTCCACACGTACGAAGTTGCGGGCAACACCTAGTTAGAAATTATTTAAGTTAAAATTATATAACTCACCATGAATGACCAATCTTCTCAAACGTGTGCATTGCCAACATAATAAAATGAACGGATTCACGTGAGCAAAACCGTCCGGCTGGAAAAAAATACCAATATTATAAATAAAGAAAACCAGGGCTCTTTAAAAACGGCGTCACGACTTATGAGCGCTCTATTTTAAAAGATAATCGCTTAACATCAGGCGAACCGTATGCTTGCTTGTCACCCTTGCAGTATAAAAAAACACCGATCGTCTATTATTGGTTCGGCACACGAAACGATCAACGGATACCGAACGTATACGCTAGTAAACGATCAACGGATACCGAACGTATACGCTAGTAAACGATCAACGGATACCGAACGTATACGCTAGTAAACGATCAACGGATACCGAACGTATACGATAGTAAACGATCAACGGATACCGAACGTATACGCTAGTAAACGATTAACGGATACCGAACCTATAAACGATCGACGGATACCGAACGTATACGCTAGTAAACGATCAACGGATACCGAACGTATACGCTAGTAAACGATCAACGGATATCGAACGTATACGCTAGTAAACGATCAACGGATACCGAACCTATACGCTAGTAAACGATCAACGGATACCGAACCTATACGCTAGTAAACGATCAACGGATACCGAACGTATACGCTAGTAAACGATTAACGGATACCGAACGTATACGCTAGTGAACGATCAACGGATACCGAACGTATACGCTAGTAAATGATAAACGGATACCGAACCTATACGCTAGTAAACGATAAACGGATACCGAACGTATACGCTAGTAAACCATCAACGGATACCGATCGTATACATGGGTTATATATGAGAATTCAGCGTGAGATTTTGCTACGACCAATGAAAATGCGTTATTCCATTCCCTGCAACCCACGCCTCATCTAGTATATCTCTCTCTTCAGCCCATTTAACGTCCCACGGGTAGGCACGGGCCTCCTCCACTTTGTGAGGGGATTTGGTCTTATGCATATATAGGGTTTAGTTTCGAGTTTTGCGTCTTTCACAGTAGATGACAACTGCTATAACATCCATTAGCTAGCTTTTACAGCATCCCGAGGAGGAATTGGGGTCTATGTATTGAGTGTAATTTACCTGTATTCTTCTAAATGGTCTTACAATACGCTGTTGGTCATCTATACTATCGTTGGGCGCATCAACCCATACAACTTCTATCAACGATTGAGAGTACAACTGAGAAACTTGGGCCAATAGGGCACAGTATAACTGGAAAAAACAAATAAAAATCTGTCAAGGGTGAAATAAACTTTCACTAAAGTTCCGTATGTATTAGACCGAAAGACATAACTCTGTCTCCAGCCCATTTACGTCCCACTGTTGGGCACGACCATCCTCCACTTTTCGAGTTTTGCGTCTCTCAAAAAGGATGCTACGCTATCTGTGCGCAATATCCCTTAGCTGACTTTTACAGCACCCTTGGGATAAAATGGGGTGGTGACACTTGTATTCTTAATCTGTCACCACAAGAAAAAAAAACTAACTAAATTAAAATAAGCAGTTAAGTAAGCATTTACCAACTTAATTGTGTAGTTGAATTTAAAGAGCCTCTGATATTTCAGCTACTTCAATAAGTTGGTATTAATATAAGCTATTTTTTTCGTATGATGTGATAACAAATTACAAATAATTAGATATTTTTCTGTATCAGCGCTATATAAATAAATAAATAAATATAAATATTCATGGACATTTCACACAACGTCCTCTAGTCCCAAGCTAAGCTTATATGCTTGTGTTATGGGTACCAGAATACGGATAGAATACATATAATACTTTTCTTTTGTAAATACATACTTATAATACATAGAAGCACCCAGACTCAGTACAAACATTTGTATGACAATTAGAAAAATCACACAAATGATTGTCCCGAGCGGGAATCGAACCCGCGACCTCTAGGTCGGCAGTCAGTATATAGGTTTATGTAGGTAGTATATTCGTATTCTGTTACCCATAACACGTACACATAAGCTTAACTTGGGACCAGAGGAAGTTGGGTTATAGATTACTAGTCAAAAATAAATACATCTTTTGGTCACAATACTTACAGATTTACAAAACATAACTTTCAATGATACAAGGTTCATATCTTCAACCAGAACATTATCGATGATTTCGTTAAATCTTCTGCAAGGCACAGATATCTGAAATGTTATAAACAAAATTAAATTGATATTTTTTTAAAGTTAAACCGACTTCAATAAAAGGAGGAGGTTCTCAATTCGTTTGTTTATTTTTTTTTTTACTTTTGTTATGTTTTTAAAGCTATGAGGTACATAGCTTTAAACTGGGCGAAGTGATTTTAATGATTCTTATTTTATTTGAAAGTTGGTGGTTCCCGTGTGGTCCCATTGGCACCAGGTCAGGATCTGATGGTTATCTCCTGAGAAATTGAGGAAAACCCTCAAATTTCAAAGGCACATACATCAAGTCGGTTGAACTTTTTTTTAAATACTCAATTATTATGCAATATCCTCACGCCTTGTCCCCATTATTAGTAGGCAGAGACTATAAAGCGCCATCTGCTACGATTTTACACTCATACATCTGCTTTTGTTGCAAAAAGATAATAAAAATATGTTATGTTTATTATCGTGACGATTTTATGTCGTTGTGTGAAATGTCCATGAATATTTATTTATTATTTTATTTATTTATCTTTTTGCGATAAAAACATAGAAAAACACAGTCCGAGGATTGTCACTATGGCGTAATGTCGTTCCTTCAAAATTGGTACAGCAGAAGTAGTTCGCTAAAATAGGTCCGCGAAAATTGTCAAAACTTGTTATTCATAATAGTCTTTTTACGCTAAAACGTTTATTATCTCTCCGATAAAATCTCCGTTTAAAACTCCGATAAGTCATTATGAATAAGACCACTAAAGATTATCTCAAATAAACGGTTTGATATTATCATAAATATATTCACCACATTTCTAACTACAAATAACAGGATAAATATAGGAGAATGATAACGAGTATTTGAGAACTAAAATACGTTAACTGTATAATTTTCAGATTTATAGCTATCACTGTTCCAGAGATACAGTCTGCTGAGAGACGGACGGACGAACAGCGAACTCCGTCGTACTTTTAAGTATGGAACTCTAAAAATGTTGCTGCAGTCACCACTAATTTGGGATAAGGGCAGGAAAAAGAATGATCACAATTATATACTTACAATATTCAACATAACTTCAAGTGGTACTTTATACATAAGTTGTATTTCACCCCAATCTATCTTTGGCCAAGCTGCGCGTCTATTTGTAACATTCAATGTTAAATATTGTAGTTGACGTAATGGCTCCAACGCTAGCAATGCATCTGTGCTTATTTGATTATATTCCACTATTAGATGCTGGAAAAGAATTAATATAATAAATTAAACCCACATCTAATAATAAATATTCACGGATATTTCACACAACGTCCTCTGGTCCCAAGCTAAGCTTATATGCTTGTGTTATGGGTATCAGAATACGGATAGAATACATACCACTACTTTTCTTTTGTAAATACATACTTATAATACATAGAAAACTATTAATAAGCTTAGCTTGGGACCACAGGACGTTGTGTGAAATGAACATAAACATTTATTTATATATTTTATTTTAATTAGTAAAATATTTACTTTTCCGGTCACTAAAATATAAGACGTTAGACAGGCCACGTGGTCTAGTAGTTTAACTAAAGGACTGACCGTTCACGATGTCGCGGGTTCGATTCCCGCTCGGGACAATCATTTGTGTGATATTTATAATTGTCATACAATTGTTTGTACTGCATCTGGGTGTTTACTATGTATTGTAAGTCAGTATTTACAAAAGAAAAGTAGTTTATGCAGTATATCCGTATTCTAGTACGCATAACACAGCATATAGGCTTAGATTGGGACCAGAGGACGTCGAGCGATGCGATTACAAAATAATATTTACCCTTAAATTAGAAGTCATGCCGTGTATATCCATGTTGATAACAGACATAAATATATTTCGTGTAAATAATAAACCTCGTGAATATTGTTCTACGTTCTTGTGCTGAAACAGACATTCATAAATTATAATTATCTATAGGTACTTACATAATATTGCTAGCAGTTACCCGCGACTCCGTACGCGTAGAATAAAAAAAATCCGTTTTTTTAACATTTTTCACTAATGCTTAGATCCTATTAGTCACAACGTGATTTTATATAGCCTATAGCAGGAGTGGCCAACAAGTCGATCAGGATCGACCGGTCGATCGCGCGACCATTTTGGTCGATCACTCGCAAGTTCCATGAGGACGCATTAAATGCCAAATGTTTCTAGTACTTGATACAGGAATGAGCATGTACGCAACTCATGCTTCGAGTAGGGAGACGTTCAGCGTGACCACTTTTAGTAGTTTTCTACTATTTTCAAGAGTGTACGGCAGTATAAAAGCACATTGCATAAACGTAACCCCCTTCTTACCTAAGAAATAGGCCGATCGCGACTCAATTTTAAAATAAAAAGTAGATCTTATGTGCACAAAAGTTGGCCACATCTGGCCTATAGTATAGACTATATATTATCACGCTGCGACCAATACCAGCGAAGCATCAGTAAAAAACGTTGCAACGTCAAAAATCATTTAACACTTAAAAACACTCGTCTTATAACCCTCTCCAATATGATACTAAGATTCGGAAACCTCTCCTAATACTAAAACCCCGCTATGCCTATGCTACTTCTATGCACAAGTTACAAAATTAAACCCATGAAAAAACAATAAATAAAATATCTAAAAATATCTGAGTATTTAAAAAAAAGTTCAATCGACTTAATGTGCTTTTGAAATATGTGGGTTTTCCTCGATTTCTGAGGAGATAACCATTAGATTATGACCTGGTGAAGAGACGAAAACCACCAGTTTTCAAATATAAAAAGTATTTTAAAAATCGCTTCGCCCAGTTAAAAGTAAAAAAAACATATAGACGAATTGAGAATCTCCTACTTTTTTAAAATCGGTTAAAAACCTCAAGACAAACAATGTAGAATGTAAAATTAAAATAATTAAATGTAAAATTACATTACAAAAGTTTACTCAACAGACATTAAAGACATTTGACCTTTACTTGTCACAAAGCGACAACAGGCTATGTTATTGTATAAAAAATTGGTCAAGTGCGAGTGGGACTCGCGCACGAAGGGTTCTGTACCATTATATATGCAACATAAGGCAACGTTATTAGTATCGAGCAAGAAACGGTAAAAAAAATCAGTCTTTTGTATGGGAGCCCCCCTTAAATATTTATTTTATTTTATTTTTTGTATTTGTTGTTATAGCGGCAATAGAAATACATCATCTGTGAAAATTTCAACTCTCTAGCTATCACCGTTCTTGAGATACAGCCTGGTGACAGACGGACGGACGGACGGACAGCGAAGTCTCAGTAATAGGGTTTCCGTTTTTACCCTTTGGGTACGGAACCCTAAAAATATACCTACTAACTGCGATCTTTGCGTTCACGTTTTTTGTAAGACAAAGGTCATATTTTGCATAGAATTGTACGACTTTTTCTATAGGCTGTAGTAACTTGTAAATATTTATCATTGACTAGCTGTTGCCCGCGACTTCGTACGCGTGAAATTTAGAAAATTTTCCCCGTTTTTGCAACATTTTTCACTACTGCTTTGCTTCTACTGGTCGTAGCGTGATGTTATATAGCCTAAAGCCTTCCTCGATAATTGCCCTATCTAACGCTGAAAGAATTTTTCAAATCGGCAGAGTGGTTCCTGAGATTAAGTTCAAACAAACAAACTCTTCAGCATTATAATATAAGTATAGATTCTAATAAAATTTCGTGTTTAAAATATTACTAATCCCTACTAATATTATAAATGCGAAAGTAATTCTGTCTGTTACACTTTCCCGCTTAAACCTCTTAACCGATTTTGATGAAATTTGGCACAAACAATCTTTAGACCCTGAGAAAGGACATAGGCTACCTTTCATTGCGAAAAAAAGGGATGAAAAGTTTTCTAAATTATAATAATAATCGCGGGCAACAGCTAGTAAGTAATATAGGATAGGATTATTTTAACTTACGACTAGTCGTTCGTCATCATTGGCATCGCCTAACTGGCAGCCTGCTAGAGCAAACCTCTCTATACAATGTATATTTTTGAAGAATAGACTTTCTGCAATTACTCTGAAAATATATACAAACAAACTAATATCATATTTGACGATATCGTCAGTCCACCTTGTTAGGAGTGCGAGGTCGCCACTACTCGAGGACCTTGCGTCCCCAACGGTCATCAGATCGTCGAGCGATGTGACCTGCCCATTGCCACTTCAGCGTGCTAACTCTTCGGGCTATGTCGTACACACCGGTACATGAGTTTATATCTTCAAACATACACAACGGATTTTGATATTTTGATGACAATTATAAATATCACACAAATAAATAAATAAATATTCATAAACATTTCACACAACGTCCTCTGGTATCAAGCTAAGCTTATTATGCTTGTATTATGGGTACCAGAATACGGATATAATACATAGAAAACACCCAGACGTAGTACAAACACTTGTATGACATTTATGAATATCACATAAATGATTGTCCCAAGCGGGAATCGAACCCGCGACCTTGTGAACGGCAGTCCAGTACATGAACCACTACGCTACGAAGCCCGTCGATTGATTGTTCCGTGTGGGAATCAAACCCATTACCAGGCCACGGAGGGCCACGAGGCCCGTCAGCTATGAAAGGGTTTTTAGGGTTCCGTACCCAAAGGGTAAAAACGGGACCCTATTACTGAGACTTCGCTGTCCGTCCGTCCGTCCGTCCGTCCGTCCGTCCGTCCGTCCGTCCGTCCGTCTGTCACCAGGCTGTATCTCAAGAACGGTGATAGCTAGAGAGTTGAAATTTTCACAGATGATGTATTTCTATTGCCGCTATAACAACAAATACTAAAAATAAAATAAAATAAATATTTAAGGGGGGCTCCCATACAACAAACATGATTTTTAGGGTTCCGTACCCAGTATCTCAAGAACGGTGATAGCTAGACAGTTGAAATTTTCACAGATGATGTATTTCTATTGCCGCTATAACAACAAATACTAAAAATAAAATAAAATAAATATTTAAGGGGGGCTCCCATACAACAAACATGATTTTTAGGGTTCCGTACCCAGTATCTCAAGAACGGTGATAGCTAGACAGTTGAAATTTTCACAGATGATGTATTTCTATTGCCGTTATAACAACAAATACTAAAAATAAAATAAAATAAATATTTAAGGGGGGCTCCCATACAACAAACATGATTTTTTTACCGTTTCTTGCTCGACACTAATAACGTTGCCTTATGTTGCATAGATAATGGTACGGAACCCTTCGTGCGCGAGTCCGACTCGCACTTGACCAATTTTTTAGGTAATCATTCCGTTAGACTTCTCAACACTTTTAAACACAGGCAAAGGCAAACTCACTGAGTCGTCACAGATTAAAAAGTATTTACCTCTTCAATTTCAGCAATGGCACATGTTTGTGTGATTGAAAATAACTCGGTGCTATGAATATTAGTTCACGTAACTCCAACGTCGCGAAAAATCTGTAACAATAAATAATAAATAAAATAATAAATATTCATGGATATTTCACACAACGTCCTCTGGCCCCAAGCTAAGCTTATATGCTTGTGTTATGTACCCATATAATCATCATATCCACAATACGGATAGACTACATATACTACTTTTTTTTTGTAAATACTTTTAATACATAGGAACACCCAGACGCAGTGCAAACATTTGTATAATATGTAATTAGAAAAATCACACAAATTATTGTCCCGAGCGGGAATCGAACCCGCGACCTCTTGTTCGGCAGTCCGTTACATAAACCACTCAACCACGAGGCTCGTCATTAAATTTATAACATTATTTTTTATTAATTTATAATAATCAAATTTATTTTATTTATTTATTTCATTTAAAACTTTTGTACTCACAAATAATGTACTTTGGCGTACTTAAAGCTAATGTCATTAAAAAAAAACAGTTAAAATCAACACATTGATCATACAGTCTGTGTGGTGACGGATTAAGAATACAGCTTTTCCTCCTCAGGGTGCTGTAAAAGCCAGCTAAGGAATGTTGTATACAGATAACATTCTCTGTGAGAGACGGAAAAGGCACAAGACACCATAATCCCTCCCAAAGTGGAGGATGCCCGTGCCCAACAGTGGGACGTTAACGGGCTGCAGAGAGAGAGAGAGAGAGAGAGAGAGAGATCATATAGTTCTCAATAGTACAGGAAAAGTTGTTTGATTTTTAATCCGTCGCATATACATAAGATATAAATATTGTGTCACTTATTTAAAAAGGTTTCTTTTATTATTTTCGGCACAAAGAGTTCCTTTGTGTATGTTTTTAATATAAACCTGAATTTCAGATGTGAGTACAATAAAGCATATATTATACCGAGAAGTCATGGCCTAATTCTCCTTAACAATGCTAAGGTATATAATATTAATATTGTACTAATATTAAAAAGCTGAAGGGTTTGTTTGTTTGTTTAAACGCGCTAATATCAGGAACCTCTGGTCCGATTTGAAAAATTATTTCAGTCTTGGATAGTCCATTTAGCACGGAAGGCTATAGGCTATATAACATCACGCTGCGACTAATAGGAGAGAAGCAGTAGTGAAAAATGTTACAAAATCGGGGAACATTTTCTAAATTCTACGCGTACGAAGTCGCGGGCAACAGCTAGTACCTAAATAAAGCTTTATTTTTTAATAAAATTTCTAGTAACAAAATTGAGGTCTATTTTATTGTATTTTTTTGTCATTTTATGAGTATATTGGATAAGGGTGCTTTCTAAGTATAGGCCAAAGTATTATTCTAATATTATAAAGCTGAGTTTGTTTGTTTGTTCGTTGGAACGCGCTAGTCTCAGGAACTACGAGTTGGAATTGTAGAATTTTTTTGTGTTGGAGAGTCCATTTATCGAGGAAGGCTATAGGCTATTTAACATAACGCTGTGACTAATAGGAGTGAATCATCAGTGAATTTACCGGCAAATTTTCTAATATAATATAGTTTATGGTAAAAGTCTATCTTCATGGTCAATGTAAAATTGGATGTGGGTAAACCCTGTAATAACTGATTGTAGAAGACACATTACAGCTCAGTCTCACCCGTGACCATGGTGACTGTAAAGTCTCCGAAACGTCGGGCTAAAATTTCAAACAAATATACGCATCTACAACGTCTTCCCAAGAAAGTACGCAAGTGAAACTGACACAGCTACTAGTGTGTATGTAGTCATAGTAAGCATCTTGATTGAACCGTGAGATAAATTTTAATTAAAAACAAAACTAAAACAATGAACGTACATTGAAAATGATTACAATATTATTTCATACGCGTAACAATTACTTTTACTTATGTTTAATTCATATAAGCATAATATATGTTTCATACTCACACAAAATAAAGAAAGTATTATGCAACTGTTCTATTATGTACATTTGCATGTATTCTTGAATCAAATATTATGACAACTTTATATTGAGTAGAAAAGGTGGAATACAAGGATTTTAGTATGTACTATTTAAACGCAACGAGAATATCTCCGGATCTATGAAGCTCTAGAAATAATCTACTAAAATATTAATTTTTGATTCAAATGCGCATGACGGGCTTCGTGGCGTAGTGGTTCATGTAATGGACTGCCGTTCAACAACAAGGTCTCGGGTTCGATTCCCGCTTGGGACAATCATTTGTGTGATATTCATAAATGTCATACAAATGTTTGTACTACGTCTGAGTGTTTACTATGTATTATAAGTATATGTACTCTATCCGTATTCTGGTACCCATAACACAAGCATATAAGCTTACCTCTGGTCCCAACCAGAGGACGTTGTGTGAAATGTCTGTGAATATTTATTTATTATTGAGTAGAAGAGGAGGAATACAAGGATTTTTGTATCTACTATTTAAACGCAACGAGAATATATCCGGATCTATGAAGCTCTAGATAATCCACTAAAATATAAATTTTTGATTCAAATGCGCATATAAAAGTGAAAGCCGAAATAATAAAATATGACGTTAAAAATTAATGAAATATTGTCCTCGCGACAGTATTAATATTTATAGTCATGATTTATCCAAATTACTTTATGTCAGACAAAAGTTAGTGCGGTCATGATAGATAACGTTTAAAACTTATCGTTTATTTATTTATCAAAACATTAATTAGATCAGTTTTATAAATATACATAAGCATCTTTGTTATGGATTGTTGCTTTATCTTAATTTATGCAAACGATGTCGGCACAGTAACCTATAATAGACCTACTTAGTATCTCTATGCGACCGAGCTCAGAGTTCCTTTTGAGAAGATAAGATATTGCATAAAGAAAAGAAAACTAAACCAAAATGTGGTAAGGTAAGCCCGAATATAGTACCAGAGAATTCATACGTTTGCTGCAATCTCCAAAAATTGCAAGCCCAAGTTGAATTGATTATACGTCTCCCTGCTGGAGACGTGCTACGTGAGCGTTCTGCTCCTTATTACATCACATCCAACATTAGTCCATTCATCAGACTTTCATAGACCGCTGGTAGTACCCTACGCTGCGACTAACTATAGTCCTGTTGATATAAATATAAATAAATAAATATTCACAGACATTTCACACAACGTCCTCTGGTCCCAAGCTAAGCTTATTATGCTTGTGTTATGGGTACCAGAATACGGATAGAATACATAAACTACTTTTCTTTTGTAAATACATACATAAAATACATAGAAACACCCAGACGCAGGACAAACATTTGTATGACATTTATAAACATCACACAAATGATTGTCAGAGGCGGGAATCGAACCCGCAACCTCTTGATCGGCAGTCCGCAATATAAACCACTACACCACGAAGCCCGTCGTTATTTAATCCATCTAATTTTATAAAGCTGAAGAGTGTGTTTTTTGTTTGAACGCTCTAATGTCAGGAACTCTCTCCAGCCTATTTACGTCCCACTGTTGGGCACGGGCCTCCTCCATTTTGGGAGGGATTATGGACTACTGTGCCGCGCTGAACAGGCGTGTTGGTACAGGGTTTATTCTCGAGTTTTCCGTCTCTCACAGAGGGTGTTATCTGTGTGCAATATCACTTAGCTGACTTTTACAGCACCCGTGGGAGGATATGGGGTGGTGACACTTGTATTCCTAATCCGCCACCACACGGACAACTACTGGTTAGAATTGAAAAATTATTTTTGTGATGGAGACTCCATTTATTGAGAAAAGCTATATAGGCTATATAACATCACGCTGCGACCAATAGGAGCGAAGCATCAATGAAGAATGTTGCAAAATGGGGAAAAATTTTCTAAATTCCACGCGTACGGAATCTCGGATAACAGCTAGTTTATACCTAATATTTTTGTATATTGTAAAGCAGAAGTGTTTGTTTGTTTGTTTGAAAGCGCTGATCTAAAGAACCAATGCTCCGATATGAAAAAATTTTTCAGTTTTGGATAGCACACTTATCGAGGAAGGCTATAAGCTATATAACATCACGCTACGGCTAACAGGAGCGAAGCATCAGGGAAAAAAAATGCAAAAAATTTCTAAATTCTAAAATAACAGCTAGTCTGTAATAAAAAAATACCTACATTGTCCATGTGTACATGAAATATATCCCCGTTTGAACAACAAATACTGATCACATAATTGTTTACGCATATTAAATTACTAGAACGTTTCGTAAACATTTATTATGGATCTAGTTGTAACGTTACATCACAACCGTTCGTTCGTACTGATTCAATACTTTCAAAATAATTGAGTTTTAGACATTTTGATGGATCTTGGCGAGCATATTTAAGTATGATCATGAATAAAATAATAATGAACTGAGTATGGTGAAGGATAAAGAATACAATTGTCATCACCCCTTTTCCTTTCCAGGATGCTGTAAAAGGCAGCTAAGGAATATTGTCTCTGTAAAGAGATGAAACATCGAAAATAATCCCTAAGCCGAAACGTCTGGTCGGCGCGGCACTGTAGAACATAATCTCACCCAAAGTAGAGGAGGCCCTTTTCCTAGCTTTAATTTTATATCCTATCTATAATCATCATCATCATCATAACATCACGCCTTTTTCCCATGGGGGTAGGCAGAGACTATAGAGCGCCATCTGCCACGATCGAAGCACACTTTCTTGGCTTCATCCACACTCATACATCTGGTCATACATGCCCGACGGTTGTAAGTGCTACGCACTTGCCCCTTTTGGAGTATCCCGGCGATGACATCGGAGTATATTTTTCTCGGGCGTCCTCTCCCAGCATTTCCACTTACTTTCGCCGTGTATATGCCTTTCGTTAAGCGTCTCTCATCCATCCTCTCCACATGACCAAACCACCTAAGCATACTTTTCTCCACCTTAGTCCCTACATCCTCTTTCAGACCGCAACATTCTCTTATAACTTCATTTCTTAATCTCTCTTTCAAAGTCACACCACACATCCTATCACCTATCTATAAATTTAATTTAATAAAAAAATCGGTTCAGCCTATTAAACTGACTTGTCAGAAAGCAATATTTTAGATGGCAGTTTTATTTCTTGCCTACTCCGTGTTTTGTAAAAATATATCTTTCAACTGCAGTTAACAATATGTTTCACATAATTTAAGTGTAAAGACTTGTAAAATGTAATTCTCTCTCCAGCCCATTCACGTCCCACTGTTGGGCACGGGCCTCCTCCACTTTGGGAGGGATTATGGTCTACTGTGCCGCGCTGACCAGGCGTGTTGGCACAGGGTTTATTTTCGAGTATTCCGTCTCTTACAGCGAATGTTATCTGTGTGCAATATCCCTTAGCTGGCTTTTACAGCACCCTTGGGAAGAGATGGGGTGGTGACACTTGTATTCTTAATTCGTCACCACACGGAGTGTAATTAACAGTACAGAGACAACAGAGTGTAAGTAAAAAATGTAATTAACAAAGTAATTATAAATTTACTAATAATATCAGAATTTATTTTCTATGGTCTTATAAAGAGCACCCAATTTAAAAAGAAAATCCATGGTGTTTCTTGTCTGTTCTTCTCCATAGGATTCGCGTTTGGACCAGACACCTAGTTTCTGACGTTTCAAAAGAGCTTGTAAAACATGCCAACTTGAAATAGAATACTTTTTTATTGCTTTTAAAAGTTACGAGTATGTTTGTAGTTTGCGAAAACTATACGTCACATGATTACTATTCTTTACTAGATGATGCCCGCTACTCCGTACGCGCAGAATTATAGATCCCCATATATTTTGTTATCGTTTAAATTATCGTTGAATATTTCAAGACCTAAATCACAAAAATCGGCCCACGCTGTCTCAAGTTTAAGCGCGACTAAAGCACAGCAATAGATTTTTATAATTATGTATATAAGAGAAGACTAGATCTAGATCCTGAAGAATGATTTAACCAAGCTAAAGTTGCGTGTCTTCAAGATTGAATGCGTTTTCATTATCTGGTATCTATATCTGTGCTTAATATTGATACTAAACAGTTTTGTTTAGATTACTTGTACATAAAAATTAATTAAATAAACTCATATAATCAAATTACGAAAGCGTAGAAAATATTATTTATACGTGTACACATTGATGAATATAAAGAGTCAATTTCGTAAACATTGATTGTGCCTCTTGTATAGAAACATGTATAAATGACAGTATTGCATCACAACATTACGTATTGATTAAACACGTTCTAATACTATTGAGCTCATGGACTAGGTGATAATAGGTATTCAAAATATCTCCTTAGTTCTAAAAGTAAAAAAGCTATTAAAGACTAGTTGATTCTGGATTTTTAATAGGAGTTATGTATGCAATATTTCAGATTATCCGTACTTATTGTTAGGATAGGAGAGCCATATCGCTCAACGATCCGACGACCGTTGGGAATAGGAGGTCCTCGGGTGGCAACCAGGCACCGGACAATGAAGCGGCCCCCAACAAGGTGGACTGATGACATCGTCAAATGTGCCGAAGGCCACTGAATGCAATTAGCACAGGACCGCGCGTTGTGGCGTTCTATAGGGGAGGCCTATGACCAGCAATGGACGGAGAAAGGCTGGATGGATTTAAGGAGGCGAAAATCATGGTCAATGATTGCGTTACATAAATAAATAGATACACAAGTTGAAGACGAACAAAGCTAATAAAGAAGTTAAATAATTGGTCAAGTGCGAGTCGGACTCGCGCACGAAGGGTTCCGTACCATTATCTATGCAACATAAGGAAACGTTATTAGTATCGAGCAAGAAACGGTAAAAAAATCATGTTTGTTGTATGGGAGCCCCCCTTAAATATTTATTTTATTTTATTTTTAGTATTTGTTGTTATAGCGGCAATAGAAATACATCATCTGTGAAAATTTCAACTGTCTAGCTATCACCGTTCCTGAGATACAGCCTGGTGACAGACGGACGGACGGACAGCGAAGTCTCAGTAATAGGGTCCCGTTTTTACCCTTTGGGTACGGAACCCTATAAATGAGGAGAGATATTTAGTATTTAGTGAATATGTACACTACACCTCCTAAACCCATTCTTCTGCTGGCATTTCCCTACATCGGGAAGGTTTTTGGTCTGTTTCATTATGGCTATATGACTCTGATCAAACGTGATACAGATGAATTTCCATTGCTATTTCATGCGGGGAAGATATTTAACTAAATTGGGAACCGCAAAAGTTATGAACCAAAAACCGAATTAAAACATCGAAAATCTCCTTCCTTTCGTAAAAGTAGTTTTAGAAATCATTGAGTTTTTCCGATACAAATGGCAAATCAAGTATCTAAATGTAATTGTTACTTACTGTGGGAGCACTTGGACGATAAATTTATCCAATTCTTCCTGGCTTCCGTCTAAAGATATGTGCAATTTTCGTGTGTGCCGCCTGAACAAGCGGGACAGGAACATCGCTTTTTTTAAGTGCTTCACGCGTAACTTCAATACTTCCCTAAAAACAAATATAATAAGTTATTACTTATTGAATAAATTATAGCGGTTTTTTTAATTTAAGTGGGCATGGGTACACCATTTCAAAGATATGGAGTGCGCAGACTAGAAGAGGCGATGATATTACCTATGTAAAGTAACCTTTTTCAGAATAGGCCTAACTGCCAAATATGATGACAGTAGGCTTTACATAAGAGTGTTTACCTTTACTAAGAGAGAGAAAGGATGTTTAAAAACGTTGTAATTTTGTATATACGTCAGGCGAGAAAGAGAGAGTGGCGTCATTCCTACTTCTAACTGTTACAGCTCCGAAGACAAGTAATAACAATGATGTGATCTAACAATCATTTTGAGTAAGTGACATCAGGTCAAACAAAATTACTATTAGTCTCACTGCTGAGCACGGGTCTCCTCAACTTTGGGAGGACCTGTGGTCTACAAAGCCTCACTGGCCAGGCATGTTGGCATAGGATTTATTCTCGATATTTCAGTCTCTTACAGTTGTTGTAAACTGCTTATAAAACCCCTTATCTGACTCAAACAGCATGCAGGGGAAGAAATGGGGTGGTGAAACTTTTATTCCTAATCCATTCCCACATGGATAGCATAAACTATTAGTTGATGTACCAAATTTTTGAACGCCATATAGTTGTTAATAGTACTTGTTTACCTTTAAAGATCAGTGTCTAACCTTGATGGCAATTTATAGAAAGAAAAGAAAGATAAGTCAAGTCTGTACAAGGCTAAATTGTTTGCAGTACATCAGGAAATAAACAAATCTATTTCCTGTGAGCCCAGTACGACAAACAACAACTTGAATTTGTGTTTTATACACTGAAATAAGGCATGGTTAATCAATGTGTGACATGGTAGTCGACATTGCGGTTTTGTTATTTAAAAATGTCTGTCCGTGAGGTGACGTAAGAATACAAGTGTCCCCACCCCATTTCCTTCCAAGGGTGCTGTAAGAGTCTGCCACGGGATATTGTACAGAGATAACACCCTTCATAAGAGACTGAAACCTCGTAAATGAACCCTGTGCCAACACAACTGGTCATGGTGGTATAGTAGACCATAATCCCTCCCACAGTGCATAAGGCCAGAGCCCAACAGTGGGACATTAATGGGTTATTAATGGTATGGCAACAAAAAGTAAATCAATTTTAAGCATGAAATTAAGCATAATATGACTTTCTGGTTTATGTTTAGCCATACTCGGGACAATCATTTTTGTGATGTTTTTAATCGTCATACAAATGTTTGTACTGCGTCTGGGTGTTTCTATGTATTATAAGTATGTATTTACAAAAGAAAAGTAGTATATAATAATAATAATAAATATGTAATAATAATAAATACTCATGGACATGTCACACAACGTCCTCTGGTCCCAAGCTAAGCTGTGCTTGTGTTATGGGTACCAGAATACGGATAGAATACATAAACTACTTTTCTTTTGTAAATACATACATATAATACATAGTAAACACCTAGATGCAGTACAAACATTTGTATGACATTTATGGATATCACACAAATGATTGTCCCAACCGGGAATCGAACCCGAGACCTCGTGATCGGCAGTCCATTACATAAACCACTCCACCACGAAGCCCGTCAATACTACTGTGGCAGTGGACAATATGTATTCTATCCGTATTCTGGTAACCATAACACAAGCATAATAAGCTTAGCTTAGGACCAGAGGATGTTGTGTGAAATGTCCGTGATATTTATTTATTTATTTATTTATACATGCAGATTCTGGAAAAAGGATGACCTTTTTCCAGAATCTGCATGTATAAACAGCTTAGAATAGTCTCAAATCTGAAATCTGTTTCACAAAGATAATAATAAATAGAAAATCAGGTCAAACAAGTTGATAGTTAGTGCCCTAACAGCCAGAGAGAGAGAGAGAGAGAGAGAGTAAGAGAGATAACAAAGTTAATAATGCTGGTAAAAGAAACCAAAAAAGACATATTCAGATACATCATTGGTGACACCAAGTCACATAGTCAAGTGGGAACCACAAAGCTAAGGTGTATTCAGATCATAGCAAATGACGTTCTTTAGTCTTTTTAATGGGAAAGGTGTGACTGTTAAAATAACCACTTCATGATAAAAATGTTTGATCACTTACTTTTTTCCTTCATAGAGCAACTTAGCTGATCTCCAATGATGGCATGTGGACATGGCTGCCATAGCATCCTTCACACTGAGATGATCTAGTACACATCTCAATGGAAGAAGAGGCAATGTGCCCCAATCTTGTGTCATCTAGAACAAAACAAATATCATGCAAATTTTTAGTGTTTACTGATTGTTCTGCATGCAGTCATCACAGATATATCAGATGGTGGGCTGAAGTATAAAATTGAGGACAAGTAACTTAGGCCTGGCTCAGGCTCAGGGCTCTGGCCAGGGCTGGGCAAAATACATGCTTTGTTGTAATTGAAATACAAATTACAAATTACTGCGTTTGCAAGTAATTGAAATACAAAATACTAAATACTTTTGAGTGGAGTAATAGAAATACATATTACAAAATACATTTATACCCAACTTCAAGAAAAAGGAGGAGGTTTTTTTAATGTTTGTTCACGGATAAGTAACTTTGTCGTTTATGAACCAATTTTAATGTTTTTGGTTATATAGTCCAGGGAATTAGATGGTAACTTTCAAAAATAATAAGGCACTCTTTGAGGTTTATTTCAATTATGTATTTCAAATACATGTAATTGAAATACTGCCCAACCCTGGGCTCAATGTACTTCATAGAAAAATGACTTTTCATAAGCCTGTATCATAGACACAGATACATTTTCACACACAGATACATTTTCACGCACGCATAGATATGTAAGTGGCTTCAAGTTAACTAAGTGATTTAGCCATAGACATTACATTAATGGTATATCTGTAGCAGTATTTACGATTGAATACCTAAAGCCTAAAGATCTTCACAAGCTAGTGATAAAATAAAGTAGTTTTAATTAAACAATTTTTATTATGTAAGAGAAATATTTTAAAGAATATAATAACAAAATGTATATTAAATAAAATAAGTATTGTAAATCTAATATAACAAATAAGTATTTTTTGTAGAAAACTACTAATGGAAAATATTTTTTAATCGCCGGACATATTAGTCGCGATTATCGATTTAACTAAACAACTTCAAGGCCATGTAAACCTAATTCTTAGGGAAAATTTTGTTTACGGTATAAAGTTATGGTGACACATATCGGTCAGCTGTTTTAAAAGGCGTGACGACATAACAGCTGGTTTTGTGAAAGTGGGCCAATAATATTAAAAAATAAAAAATATCCTACTTTTAACACCATACCTTTATTTAAACTTCGTTTATTGAACGTGAATAAACAATTTACACAGTAATATCATCAATGTAATGCAATTTTACAAAATTGCGACGATTACACGGGTACAAAGAAAGGTCATTTATAAACATAGGGTTTACCTACCTTTAATTTCACAGGATTACAATCAAGAAAATAATTGCAAGTCCTGTTTTAACTACGCGCGAATTGTCGTTATGAACACTGTTACACAAAATAAGAGAAAGTCACTAATCTTTACATTACACATCCATTATTTTCGTATTTTCTCGCGCATATACGAACGTTCGTATCGTGTTCCTTTGGACGTATTTGACGTTTATCACAACAGAAAAAAATATTTTGACATTTGAAGTGACAGCCTTGCAAAACTGACATTAAAATGCCAGAAAAAAAATGAATCTTGTAGGGAAGTCCGTAGGTACTGAGTATTTTTTAGATATATCTGTGTTTGCTAGTTTTCCAATTGCAGAGCATAATGCGACTCAGTGCCGCACAATGCTGAACTATGCTGACGCTTAATTAGAACGTGAATTAGTTTCCAAATGCATCAGCAGAGTGCGCTAAGCTCAGTGTTGAAAAAAAAATACTAAAATAAAATTGTATTCACATTATAAGTGTGGAATATTAAAAAAAGTCATTGTTTGTACCTTCATCCATACAAAAATTTTTTTTTAAGACAGCTTGCATTAACTTTGACTATTTCCAGAAAACTCCGATGAAACGAAAGCATTAAAAATTTTTTTAACAATAAATTATGTTTCTAATATATAAATAAAATTTCAATCAAATAAATAAATAAAATTTCAATCAATGCCAATTTTAAGAAAAAATACTTGTTAATTTTCTGGCGCTGAAGTTGGTATCGATTGCACGCATCACTTTTGAGAGTGCTTGATTGTGCGAAGCATTGCTGTAGTTGGAACACTCAACGTTGAGCATTGTGCCGCATAATGCGCTCTTGTGCTCTAACTGGAAAACCATCTTTTATCTTACCTTCAGATAAGCCATTAGATTAGCCAGAATTTATGTAAATTTTACAACAGGAAACTTCAATATTGTAAATATTCTTAATAATGTATCCTAATAATAACTTAACAAAAACTCGGTTGAAAATGGAGTAGCACACATCATACTGCAATTATCTACTTAGTACAAAAACTAAAAAACACACTTGAAAATTCTTAATATTTTGTTAAATTACTGCATTGTCTTCGCTCCTTGATAATCTTGATATTTGTGCGAAATTTAAAATTAATCCGACTACTGAAAAAGGGTTAAAATAACTTTCAAAGATTCCGTTATATAGATTAATACATTGATAGATACATACCGAACTTATATAAGCGTGTTAATAATAATCATATTGTTGTCTGGTCAAGTCACATTAAAAACGTTTGCTGTGTATTTGTTGTTATAGTCATCAACAGTCACCATGCCTGTGATATATCCTGGTGAGAGACTGACGAATGAATAGATAGTGAAGTGTCGGAATTGTCAATATTAATGTCCCATTTTACCTTTTGATATGGAACACTAAAACTGACACATACAAGCACAATTATTTCATATGACACACGGATGTTGAATGTATTAATAAAGTCTGATAATTATATAAAAACAATTGGTTGGTAGTTATGCTTTCAGAAGTAAATCATTTATTAAAACTGTATATATTTACGCAGGTGATAAGAATTTGCTGATAAGAAAAAATACTTGCAAATTAAATTGCATACTCATTGATTACAATTTTAATCACAACCAATATTCGTCTTTTGCCATGTAAATTCTTAAACACAGGTCGTAAATATAAATTGTTAACATAGGTACTGTCGGATCACAAATACACATACTATCAATTATGTCAGGAACAAGTGATATTATACGTATTAATTCCTAACGCATACATCACTACAGACTGTAGTGTTACAAGTAACGATATTAAATTCAAATGTGTTACTGAACGAATTTGAAATGCGTACTATAAAAATCATAATTTTATAGGAAAACATGCAAAATCAGTGTAATCTGTTTCCATAATCATCGAAGATACAAATGTAATATAAATAAATAATTGTGAAATTCTGAACAAAGATATAAATATCCCACTAAATATTTTTGAACAAGTTGTGCCTTATTTATTACCACAGGCAACACTCTAATAGTAAAATGGCGCCCAAAAATCAATTTTGAATTTGTGACAGTCTCATTCGCAGTTTCGCACTGTGCTGCAAATAAATTAGATACATGTTACCCAAATAATAATAAAAAATGTTTATCTAATAGTATCTGAAAATAATGCTTATCTGTTGCTGTACCAGTTTTATTGTATAAATAACTGATTTCATTAAAACAATGTAAATTGTATTTCTAATATAGTCGATGATGTAAGAAACTGAAGGTCTTGAACCTTTGTGGCATGTATTATTGTTATTGTTACGTTTACTAAGGTGCTTATAAGGTTTTCACGATGGAAGGCGAAGACACTGGAATGGGGAGCCCAGAAAAAGAAGATTATGAAAGCAGTTCTCATTCAACTCCGTATGAACACAGATCTTTTGCAGAATTTGCGAAGGATAAGTTAGACAGCGGTGCGTATTTCTTTTTATTGATTATTTGTCTCAACATGCAGTGTTATTAACATTAAAGTAAAACACTACATTGGGCTCCATATTTTATTAGCAGAGCAATTATACAAAAACATTTTAACAAACGTGACACACCAATTTTCTTAACCAACAACGTAATACCAGTTACACAAAAGTGTTGCCAGTTAGGGATATTAATTTATCTATGGGAGTGTTATTATAATCTCAACACAGCCCCTCAATTTACAGAATTTAGAATTACTGATATATCAACTACTAACATTCTTAAATTGCTTAAAATAAGAACAAAAGATGACTTCTCATTAATAACAATTGTAACACAATTATAGCAAATGTTTATGTACTTTACATAAAACAGTATCTATTAACAAGTTCAACACGAAAATACATCCCTCTGCAACATATGACTATAAAACAATTACAAGTTTTAAATAACATTACTGGTTGTTTTATTCCTGTTTCACTAAAACCTAAATCCAATAATTATGAGTTTAATAGCTTATATCTTAGCTATACACACTTAGTTAACATAAACCAAAACTAACTTAATGTTTTAACAAAAACTTCTTGATATTTTAAAATCTTATACTTATAATCTTATACTTTAAATATAGCATCATAACAATCTAGTGAGTACTAATATTTCAAATCAAATTTAACTTAGTACAAAAGTAAGTATGTTTCTGAATAGATAGTGACTTTGTAAATATATCTGAAATGTTCTCATCAGTAGGTACATATGAGACATACACTAATCCCTTATTTACTAAATCCTTTATGTAATGATATTTTATTTCAATATGCTTAGCAGCTTTAGTATTCATTTGATTCTGAATTAGTTTTATGGTACTTTGATTATCAATTAACAAATTTGCTGAAATAGTATTATTAACTAAAAATTCAGATAGTATGCCTTTTATATGAATGAGTTCTGTCACTGTAAGTGCTCCTGCAACATATTCAGCTTCAGCTGTTGAAAGTGCTGTACATGTCTGCTTTCTTGAAAACCAAATTATTAAATTCTTTCCTTGATAAATAGCACAACCACTTGTGCTTTTGCGGTCAGTTCTATCTGCAGCCCAATCTGCATCAGAGTATGCATCAAGCTTAGAAAAATCACCTGCTTTTGTATATAACAGCCCCTGAGTGCATGTTCCTTTGAGGTAACGTAATATTCTTTTACCTGCTAACCATAATTCCTTTGTCGGTTTATCTAAAAATCTGCTTAAGTAAGATACTCCAAAGGTAATATCCGGTCGACTGTTCATTGCAATGTATAATAGTGAGCCTATCAATTCTCTAAAGGGTACATCAATCACATCTGATGGTGCTGGTATATTTGCATTAAAATTTACTTCCATAGGTGTCTGGCTGGGTTTACAGTCTTGCATTTGAAACTTTTCTAGTAATCTTTTAATCATTTCAGTTTGTCTTATTTCAAGTGTATCCTTCTTTCTTATTATTTCCAGTCCTAAGTATTTCTTCAATTCTCCTAAATTCTTTATTTTGAATTCCTTTTCTAAAGATTGTATAAGATCTGTGTCATATCCAAGATATAAAATGTCGTCAACATATAATAGTAACCAAGTCTTTGCTTTTCCATATAAACATGAATCATATTTAGATTGTGTAAATCCTTTCTCTGTTATAAAATCATGAAATCTTTGATTCCAACACTTAGGTGCTTCTTTTAATCCATATAGTGCTTTTCTTAGTTTTAAAACTTTACCTTCCTTTATTTTCATACCTTTAGGACATTTTATGTAAACATCATTATTCAATTTTCCATTCAAAAATGCTGTTGGTACGTCAAATTGTTGTATTGTTAAGTCTTGTTGGACGGCTATACTGATCATCAGTCTGATGGTAGACATTTTAGCTACTGGAGCATAATAATTATCACAGCTCTGTTGCTGAAAACCTTTTGCTACTAATCTTGCCTTCTTAATTCCATTTTGCTTTGTTCTAAAAATCCATTTCGTATCTATAGCCTTGTTTCCTTTTGGCAATATAGTTTCTTCCCAAGTTTGTAATTCCTTTTGTGAATCTAATTCTTTCTTTATAGCCTTTTGCCAATCTTTATCTTTAATAGCATCTTCATATTCTTGTGGATCTTCTGTTAATAAACAGTATGCTGTGTAAACCTCATAGTCTTCAAGTTTCCTTGGCTTTTGAACATTTCTTCCTAATCTTGTTGTATGTTGCTGTTGTTCTTGACTATTCTTCTCATCCTGACTTTCTTGACTTATTGTTTCTTCTGTATTTTCTTCATCTATCAATTCTATTTCAGAGCTTTTTATTTCTTCATGATCTTCCTCGTCATCATATCTAGGTAAATATACTTTCTTCTCTGTTTCGTTTCTTTTCTCATCAAAGATAACATTTCTTGCTATTACAATTGATCCAGTATCTTCGTCATAGAGTTTGTAACCTCCTATAGCATATCCTATCATTATCATTTTTCTTCCTTTATCATCAAGTTTTCTCCTTAATTCCTTAGGTACATGATTGTATGCAGTACATCCAAAAATTCTTAAATTTGAAACATTTGGCTTCCTGTTTTCCCATAGTTCACTTGGTGTCTGCTCTCTTCCTGAAACTGGGCTTCGGTTAGTCACATAAGCTGAGAATAATACCGCTTCTCCCCAAAATTCCTTTTTCATTTTTGAATCAATTAATATTGTTCGTGCTTTGTCCATCAGTGTCCTATTCATACGTTCGGCTACACCATTCATCTCTGGGTTATATGCTACTGTGTGTTGCATCATTATGCCCCTTTTATCACAAAAGTTTTTAAAGTTATTAGAGAGATACTCTCGCCCATTGTCTAATCGTAATTTATGAAGATTAGTATTAAAATGATTTGTTGCTAAATAGTAATAATGTCTAAATTTATCAAACACTTCAGATTTATTTTTCATTAAGTAAACTATTGTAAAATGTGTATAATCATCAATGAATGTAACAAAATAATTATTATTATCAAATGTACTTGGTGAGATTGGCCCACAAACATCAGTGTGTACAAGTTCTAGAGGTTGTTTAGCTCTATATCCTATTTTATTAAATGGCTGTCTACATTGTTTGCCTAATACACATGATTCACATAGATCATCACTTATTGTTTTATCTTTTAATTCTGATAAACCATTAACCATATTTTTCTGAACTAATAATTTTAAATTTGACTTGCCTAAGTGACCAAACCTCCTGTGCCATAATTCTGCCTCATCTTGTTTTGCTTTAGTAGTGAAATTACAAGTGTTTACATTACTTTCTAAGTGTATAGTATACAATGTTTTAATTTTATCTCCTATTAACAGTACACAGTTATGTTTGAATACTCTTACCTTTTCTTTATTAAATTCTACTTTTAGCCCTGCGCTTGCTAATTTTGATACACTTAATAAATTCTTTCGTAATTCTGGTACATATAATACATTACTTATAGTACAATAGTGTTGTTGTTTACCTACATAGCTTATAACCTTTATATTGCCTACTCCTATGGCTTCAAAATTAACACCATTTTTAGCTAAATTTATTTTAATTGGTATCTTTAATTTTATGTAATCTACAAAATGATCTTTAGTGTTTATTAAATGGTCTGTACATCCTGAATCAATACAAAATTCTAATTTTGTACTATTATTATTTGACATGTTACCTTGCAATACATTACTCATGAATACATTGTGTTCATAACCTGCTAAGTTTGCATCACTCTGTCCTCTAGTCCAGTTATTTCCTCGGTTTCCATATCCACGTCCTCTTCTATGTCCTTGTCTCCAATAATTTCCTCTTCCTCGATGCCTTGTGTCTTCTTGTGCAGTATCTCGTTGCTTTATATTGTCCTGTCGTCCTCTTCCTACATAGTGTCCAAATCCTCTATTTTTCTGACATTGGAACTTTTTATGACCGGGTTTCCCGCAGATGTAACAGTTGAATGCTGCTTGTGGTTGATCATTTGGTTTAGAACTTTGTCCTTGACGCTTCTCATCTTCTGCAAGTAATCTTTTCTTTGTAAAAGGGTAAGTTAATTCACTTTGTGTTTCAAGCGCTGAAATAATGGAACTGAAACTTTCTGGTAGCGATAGTAATAGGTAATTAATCTTTTCTTCTTCTGTTAGTTTAACTTCTGCGCCATCCAATTCATTAAAAATTCTTTCTATTTCCACTAAATGTTCGAGGAGACTAGTTTTCTTTTCATCATACTTTATTTGTGCCAACTTTCTTCGTAAAAACAATGATCCAACTGTGCTCTTTTTCATAAAGTTATCTTCCAAGCTTTTCCACATAAGATACGCTGTTTCTTTTTTCATGTAATCGATGTGGGTGTCCGCTACGCCAGCAATCAAAATGGCTTGTGCCCTTGATTCGACCTTTGAATTTTCAGTTCTCTTCTCAAACTCCTTATTTTGTATGGCGGCTAAACATTCATTTTCTCTTAATATGCTTTTCATCCTGAATGCCCATGTTGTGAAATCCTTTCCGCAAAAAGGTTCAATAATTCTATATTTTATCGACTCCATCTTGTTTTCTTCCTTTGTTCATGAAATGCTCGTCATACTTTTTCTTCAACTTATTTGGCAGCAGCGCAGTGGAAGCGTATTGATTATTTGTCTCAACATGCAGTGTTATTAACATTAAAGTAAAACACTACATTGGGCTCCATATTTTATTAGCAGAGCAATTATACAAAAACATTTTAACAAACGTGACACACCAATTTTCTTAACCAACAACGTAATACCAGTTACACAAAAGTGTTGCCAGTTAGGGATATTAATTTATCTATGGGAGTGTTATTATAATCTCAACACTTTTTTATCTAGTATCTTTAACCATGTATATTAAGTATTGTTTACATAAATATTTTGATTGTTATATTATTAAAGTTTGTTTACATTACAATAAATCAAAACATTTAATAAATTTTCAACAGCTTCTGTTGTTATTAAAATTTATTAAAGATCCCAATATAGAAACATTTTGACTCCTATGCTTGTATTTTTATGTCTTCATCAATATTTTAATTATTAAAAATCTGTGTTAAAATTATTGTGTATTTATATCAAATTCATTAGTTTTTTTTTAAATGGAAATTTTTAAAGCCAGTTGGGCTTAATTTGCATGTTATGTCATTTTGATGACATCAGTGCCTCTAGTTACTCATCAGCAGAATGGAATTATGTAGTGTTGTTTCTGTCTGATTTTTAACTGAGAAAGAATAGTGTGGATATGCCACAAATCCCGAGATTTTAAAAACCAGAACAACATGTTTTTTTATGCAGATAAATAAAGAACACTACCTCCTCCTCCTGCCCATTTACGTCCTACTGTTGGGTACCGGCCTCCTCCTCTATGGGAGGCATTATGATCTACTGTGCTGTGCTGACCAGACAGACTGACCAGAGGTTAATTTTCGAGTTTTCCGTCTCTCACAGAGGATGTTTCTGTGTGCAATATCCTGCTGACTTTTACAGCACCCGTTGGAGGAAATGAGATGGTGACACTTGTGTTCTTAATCTGTCACCACATAGAGTTATATGCATATTCATTGACATTTACAATAATTGTACAATTTGTTTTAAATAATCACAATTCTACAGCTGGAAGAGAACTTCGCAGACGTCTACCGATGGCTGGCCAGCTTGGTGCTCACTTAATGCATCCCAGACGATTACTGCTACATTCAACACCCACACAACATACTGATGTAGTACTTATATTCCCTAAAGGTAAGAATTTATTAAGTAGTTCATTAGTTCTAGAAAATTTTGTAACTTAAATATAGAATTATCCTCTGTGTGGTGGCGGATTAAGAATACAAGTGTCACCACCCCATCTCCCAAGGGTGCTGTAAAAGTCATCTAAGGGATATTGCACACAGATAACATCCTCGAAAACACACCATGTGCCAACACGCCTGGTCAGCGTGACACAGTAGAACATAATCCCTCCAAAGTGGAGGTGGCCCGTGCCCAACAGAGGGACGTAAATGGGCTGCAGAGAAGAGAGAGAGGACGACTCTAAATGTCGACGTCATAAAAACAGACAGTCGTACTAAGTCTGTACATAGCATGTGATTAAGAATTATTACGATAATCAGGGTTTCCCTACGTGATAAGATCTATAGAAGGACGACTATATACGGCATGTTCGATGGCATGCTAAAGTGGCTATGAGCAGGCCACATCACTGAGACTGATTGACCGTGTCGGAAGAAAAGTTCTCGAGTGGCGTCCACGCAGCGAAAAACTCGTCATATCAGGAGCATATTTTGTCTTTATACCACACAAAAACTATGTGGAGTTTCGACGATTCCGTCTCTCATTGTACATACAGAGTGGAGTAAAAGCGATTCGTCCTCCCAAAAAGGCAAAAAAATTGTGAAAATGTAGCTATCGCCGCTCCTGGGATACAGCCAGATGAAAGAACGGACAGACGGATAGCGATGTTTCAGTAATAGGGACCCTATTACTAAAACATTGCTATCCGTCTGTCCGTCCTTTTTACTTTTTGGTAACAATCTTAATAATGCGAAAACAAAGACAATTGTTAACTAACAATACTAGTTCCGGTTACAATGCGATATATCCAAATAGTTAACTAACGGTAGTATAAGTCGGAACTGGCTTCTAGATGATAATAATATTATATAATTCATTGTGAAACTTAAGATACCATATTGGGACATTGCCAACGTTAAGGGAATATACTAGTATTACTAGATAAACATCTCAAGATTTATTAATTATTACAATAATGTTGGTAGTACATTATCCGATAGAATACACCGCAGATAAATCAACGCTATCATTTATTAATTAACGCCTTTGCGGTGATGATGATTATTAATTGCTTTTGGTATAACTTCGCCTTCTTTTATTAAATTTTGTTTTTCATTAAAACAACCAAATTTCTGTTATATTCCCAAAGTTTGACGTGACTGTGATTTATTTTGTAGAGAAAGTTGCAGCCTTGGTTTTCCTAATATCAAGGGTATATTGGTAGTTACTCTTTGGAAATGTTTTAGCTGGTCAGCTCTATTGCTGCATTGCCAGTTCTGTTGGGTTCGAAAATTCTTTAAAACAGGAGTGTTGACAAAGAAATTAGTTTCCTGTCTGCTGGACGTTTCTTAAGACGGCACGATACCAAATTATGCTCCATACATATGCTTCTATAACTTTCTTTTTTTCGAAACATAATAACTAAAAGCAATTTTTTCCCAATTTTTAAACCCACTTTTTTCAGTTTTCTTTAGATAAAGTTGCAGCGTCTATCACACAAATTTGGTAAAGTTTTACCACAAAAGAAAGTGATAGAAGCACAGATATACTCTTTATCTATAATATAACGCAAAACTATTTTATTGATATTTTATTGTTTAACTTTCGCGAAAAGAAAACGGAAGTAAGAAACGTCTTTTTTCAAAGAATTTGTAGGTAAAATCCGCTTCATCTATATTTGTCCCTTTCAGCGCGGCGCTCGGAAATAGGGATAGCAATACCTAAGGCAAATACCTAAATTAGGTGTACAGTACCCTCTTAAATCTTTAGGCGTCCCCTTAAAAAATGTATTTTATTTAACAGAATAAGGGGCTCTTAATATTTGTGGCGTACTTCCTACAATATTTATTTATATATTCACTTGCTATAAAAATATAATATCGCATCGCTCACTGCAAGTATAACGAATGCCTAATGCAACCGGCGCCGGGCGCGTTGACCACCGCCGCCGCTCGTCTTCCTTCACACCCCTTCTTCCCAGCGGCACGATCAGGTGATCGTCGCGCGAGAAAGGGGAGGAGCCTGAACCATCAGCACTTTATTGCATTGCTATCTTACACACATTTCTTTTGTAATTTTTAAATATTTTATATCCTGTTAACTTTATTATTAAATATTATTCTAAAACGCTATAAATATTCTTCATTGTTTCGGTCTAACTTTCTTCTTCCTATCAACCTTCTGATTAAAGTCAGCCTAGAATTTATATGGTTTATAATCTATATACCACCATATATTTCTCATATTTATTCAAGTCTCACTTTAAATAAATTTATAGAACCATTAAACTCCGTAATATGCAAAAAATATATCTCATTTATTCAATTGAAATAAATACATTTAGAAATGGACCAGCCCGTTTCCCCATTTATATAGGTACGTAATTTATACGTATTTTTATAGCCCTCTAATTTACTTCAAGACTCAATTTGTATTTTCCTTTTGCCCTTTCTATTAAGATTAAGGAAACGGTCCGATTTTACTTGTTGGTATTCTTACACCAATTTGTTTTTCTTTTCATTGGTATAGTTCAAGCGTTACTGGTTTTTGTGAAGGCTAAAGTATTGACTTTTACCCTATGAATCATACTGTGCTTAGAGGTATTGTGTTTGCGGATGTCAAGGTTTACGAAATTAGACAGTACATGTGGATGAGTGGTACAGAAAACTTACCTTTTTAAAATAATGCAGCAGGCAATAGAGATTGGACAAGATACTGACTATTTTACAGTTGATCGTTCCTCTTTTTGAAAGAAACTCCTATTAATACTTGCTAAATAATTAATGCTATTAATACCTGTGAATTTGCAGAATCCTGTAATTTTGAGGAAGTACCATATTGGATATTTCATCATTTTCCTACTATCACCGCCTTACTTGCGGTCGGTGCAACACAATCCGTCTATTGTTACATCCGTTCCTTTTATATCCTCTTTCATTATAAGCAGGTTTATAATAATAAGCCTTACGTAAACTATTTGAATAAAAATTATTTGCCATTGATTAAAGTCAGTCCAATATTGTATTCCCCTCACATTCTGATCCAACATAACTAAGTAAAGTCGTCACGCGAACTAACTTACAAGACGTAATGAACTGAGTAGTACAATGGAATAATAAATAGTTTCAACCTGAATCTATTGTATAAACTAAAGTTTACTTTCTCTAGAATCTATCATTCTAGTATAGAATGTTCAGTAAATTATTAAATAATACCTCTTTACCTACATCTCGGGATATTTATAAATATTGTTACGCACCCAAGGATAGTGGACTGGCTTTATATAAACTTACCTACTTTAGTAACTAAAATACCATTTGTAGAGTATATATTACAGTATCATGCTATATAAGGTAATATATTGTTAATATTATATTGCTTTCCCACATTAATATATGGATTAAAAAGTATATATTTGACTTTCCTTCATGTGACGTTGGTGGCGGGAGAGTCAATCGAAATCCGAAAATCTCAATTATGGTGGCTAAGCTTATTAGTTAATTAACATATTGTAATACTGATGAGAATTACAATATAAATTGGGAATCGTTGCTACATATACATACATATGTCACGTCTTTTACCCGTCGACTTGGGGTTTCGTACAAAAAAAAACGTTGTAGTCTCACTGTCCGCCAATCAAACTCCTTTTACTCAGCATCGGCTGAAGGTATTAACTAGAAGCTCATATCAGATGTTACAGTATCTTTATACATAAAATCAATAAATTCAAATAATCAATATATTAGATCAACGTGTTTAAGAGATATTATTTCTATAAACGCAATTGTACATTATTTACGTAATTTAAACTGCCTATCTACTCAAGCTAACAGTACATGCGTGATCCCCAAAAATCTATTATCGCAATAATATACACAACAAATTGTATCCCATCTGTTTTGGAAATGGAATGAATTATAAAACAGACTCATTATTACCATTATATTCTGACAAGAAATTGATTCAAGCGCTTACGTATTACAGGTAGACATTGGTAACAATTCTACGGACACAACTCAACTGAACATAAATAAAACATAAAATATTGATAATGTCAAGAGCGCTATTTCTGGAAACTGATTTTACTATTAAAAAAAAATCTGTAAAGTGACGATGTTAATAGATATAAAATGTGTCCAACGAAAGAACCATTTAATCAAAATGTACCACAGTTGGTTTCGTTTGGTTAGGTTTAGTTTTTGACGCATAAGAATCGGTTTCATTATTTGTGCTTTGAATTTATTAATAGTAAGTACATGTTTAACTTTGATATATTGGCGGATTGCACGCTACTATTTGTTTTTACATTAACTGTAATATTTTTGATGAAGTGGGTAACTGTTGCTGATATGATTTAACGTTTTATTATTAATCCCGGGCTTCATTGGCGTAATAACTCGCAAATCCCGGGAAGATCCATGTTAATATAACGATTCTTGTACATAAATAACTCTATACTTAAATCCGACTCTAGTTATCGATACCATGTGTCGCTACCTATGACACAAGTGGAGCTCTAGAGTCACTGCCTTAACCAGGAGAGTGCTCAAAGAGAGCATTGCTGGATTTTTATTATGGACCTAGATGTTGCCCATGACATCGCCCGCGTGGAATTTAAAACACTGTCCTTTCTCTAGAACGCGAATTATTCATTAACTAAAATTTTCCGCTCTCTAGCTATCACCGTTCCTGAGATATAGCCTGGTGACAGACGGACGGACAGGGAAGTCTCAGTAATATAGTTGCGTTACCTTTTATACCCAAAAATACTTTGTTTTATAACAAGTAAAGATTATATACCTATAAATAAAGCTTATTTAAGTAATTCTTATAAATAGGTACTTGAAATTAAAGATACGAAATATTACAACTTTTAAAACCAATGTTGTACGAGTATAAGTCTAGAATTTATGTTCTTTTATCTAAAACTTCTGGCTGTCTGCCATGTTTCCGGAACTAAGTGCAAAGCCAGACATTTGTCTGATATTCGTCATTCCAAGGTCCCAAGTTACCGACATTTTAACTGATTGTTGTAATTTAAGGAATTTAAAGACAAAGCAGCTTCTACAGAAAGTAGTATTTATTTCATTGTACCGGGTGGGCCAAAAGAAACCAAGGGGTGTAAAAGTTTAATAACTTTTTTGTTTATTAACTTTTTTTTATTTTTTCTTTCAGATCATATAATATACAAAATGGAATTTTTTTTACAATAAGTATGAAAAATGATGTCTCTTAAATGACCACCGTTTTCAGCTTCGCACTGATGGGATCTTTTTAGAGCATTTTCCATAACATCTTTCAAAACTTGTGGCTGTAGCGTTCGAATTTCTGCAACAATGTTTGCCTTGAGTTCAAGGATTGTCTCTGGCTTGTTCACATACACTAGCTCCTTCAAAAAACCCCAAAGAAAATAGTCGGGTGCTGGCTGCAAATCTGGCGATCGCGCTGGCCAAATAATTTCCGAATTTCGAGAAATTATTCGCTCTCCAAAAATTTGACTTAAAAGTACCATTGTGTCTCGGGCAGTATGGGCAGTGGCTCCGTCCTGCTGAAACCACATACCAAGTCTGTTTTCAAGAGCAGGACGTAAAAAATTTACGTACGAGACATTTCTAGCTGAGCAGAACGCCTTCTGCAAGATGTTTCTGGTGCTTCGTTAACACTTTGCTGTACTCGTTCAATATTTTCCGCAGTGCGACTTAAACGTGGTCTACCGGTTCGAGGCAAATCTCTTACGCTGCCATGTTGGTGATGACGATTAACTAAGCAACGAATCATCGCTTCAGAGGGCGAAATTCTGACGTTAAAATGTCGACGATATGCTCTTTGCGTTAAAATAATTGACCTCTGGTTTAAATAATAAAATTCTATTGTTCTGGTTCTCTGTTCAGTTGTGAACCTCTCCATTATAAATTCTCCAAGTGTTGTCTATATAATATGAAAGAAAAAATTAAAAAAAAATAATAAACAAAAAAGTTATTAAACTTTTACACCCCTTGGTTTCTTTTGGCCCACCCTGTACTAATTATTTTCTATGAACGTAATTTTGACCCCCTCTTCAAATGTCCCAATCGTATATTTTATAGAGCATATAACTAAAGTTCAGCTGATTTTAAGTGATAGTGTAATCCATATGTGAGGATAGCTAGGACATTGTCAAAGCACTAGTCGACCTCACTTTGCCGGCTCACAAGATTTTTTTTTCTCAAGTATAACAATTTTTAAGGGATTTCGACGCGTATAGGAGGCTAAACCCCGTAGCAAATGATCGTAGAGGACACTTTACAGCTCAGTTCTACCAGTCCATGGTGACTGAAAAGTGTCTGAAACGTCGGGCTATGTTCGAATGACATTACATTTTAGTCGTTAACTGCACTCCATTCCACATACGCACGTCACACATTCCCTAGCATTTTCGACTGCCTACCTACTTTTGTAAAGTTAATAAAAAACCTGCTGTGAATATTCCTTCGTTTTCTATGTGGAACGCATCCTGTCTGCTACAAAATGTATGCGTCTAAATACGTAAAAAGTGGTAATATTCATTTTTGTTTGTTTTATAAAGACTGATGTTAATGTAATATTTTCTAACACTTGCGCGACTCATCTGTTTAAATAAAACTACTTTTTACGGATTTAGACGCGTGTGAGTCTCACCCGTGACCATGGTGACTGCAAAGTCTCTGAAACGTCGGGCCAAAATTTAAAACAAACTAGCTGCCCCGGCAAACGTTGTTTTGCCATACAATTCTGTGTAAAAATCAACAACAAAAAATTTCATCAAAATCGGTCCAGCCAAATTTAAACTATCCTATCTCTCAAGTTGGATCGAACTGCACATGGTGTGCGAATTTTATTATAATCGGTTAAGTTGTTTAGGAGTCCATTGAAGACAAACATTGTGACACGAGATTTATATATATTAAGATATACGCGTCTAAATCCGTAAAAAGTAGTTTCATTTAAACTGATGTTAATGTATTATTTAGATAAAACATTTTTAGGACTTATATTTAAACGTGTTTTTCATCATTATATATCGGTATTCAATATAAAATACTTGAATATACTTCCAGTCGGTTTCTCGGTTGCCTAGAATTGTTTTTCTTTTTTCCTGCAAGTGCATTCGGGGTGCAGTGTAATTTTGTTGGTAAATAGTATTACCATCTTATTTCAAGCTTGCACTGACGACGCCATTACGTTTCTGATTTAACAGACAATTTGTAGTTGAAGATACCTAAGTTACAAACACATTCAAGCCATACATTCAACATATTCAAAACAATTTGGTATACGCAGTTACTATTAGTTTTGGGATTTAATGTAGCGAAATTTTTTCGCCATTATTTATTTGTTGATTGTAAAAAGTTAACACAATAATTTTGGAGACATCAATCATTAATAAAAGCGTGTCATGGTAATTAATAAGGGAGTTTGGTAATGGTCCCCTTGAAAACGAATAATCCGAGTTGAAAAATTTTTTAAGGTTTGAAGTTTTCCCGAATGAAAAAAAAACTTGAAGCGTGATCCCGAGTAGAAATTAGTATTCTCTTAGTTGTTCTAAGAGAACACTAATTTCTCCTCGGCTCGGCTTTAAAAGTTGAGATGGGTAACATGGATATGGTTTTTGTTCCCTGGCTAATAGACAGCGCTGTGGAATTTTTTTAATATCACTTAAAGTAATAGTTGAACACATCGGCAGAGTGATTTTGACGGATGGACTCGGATCTCAGTAATAGGGTCCCGATTTTCCCTTTGGTGCTGCACCCTAAAATGGAACGGATCAAATGATTCTTTTTAAAATTTCCAATAAAGTTATTCCTAATATAACAGGTCTGCCTGACAGCATGCTTCTCTGGCTACTACAGAAGTTGCGAGGCAGTCGGCCGAGGTTACGTGTGTGTGTGCGTCAGCATGCGTCTTCACAATGTTCCGCGTTTTACATAACAGCTGATGACGATGTGTGAGTATACTCTTCTATTTACGTTTGAATTCCTAGGCACGATTTCTGAAGATTGATTTTGTATTGGTTGAATGTCAAAAATAATGAAGGTGACAATATTTTTTTAATTTTGGGTATCTTTTTGACGTTTGCTAGCCTTTCATAAATTGGGCCTAGGTCACTATTTGCCTACATCTGTTTTAGTGATGTAAAAACGTTGCGCGTTGGTCCATTCCGAATAGACACAACATGAGATCAAGCTTCTTGCGAGTCATACAATTTCTGGAGTTCTAATGGCCATGGGACTGAACCAAGAATGAAATGACGATTACAACGGATCAATCTCGATCGCGGTAGTGATAGGCTTAACGAAAGCCTTTTAGCCACCACGACAAAATGAGTTGCTAGTGAGTGCGACACGAAGACGTTAACATTTTTACCCTTTTATTTACGGATGTGGACTGTCCGCATACGTCTTAAATTGAATTTCTGCAATACAGTCTGAAAGTAAATAATATTAAATTTTATGCACTGTAGCAAGAACACATTGTTCATCTTGTTAAATTAGCTCATCAAGGTTCTCTTCCTAATTTGGCAGTCATACATAAATGGGCTACGCGTTATAAATCACTGTTTATTGCCATCTTGCTCGCATACATAACGAGTAGAACTGCGCGAGGGAGACATAAGAAGTTTCTTACAGAACTCCACAATTCCATGATTTACTGGTACATTCTTGAGTTCGTAACATCAGTAATATAACTTTAAGATATTTTAGGAGTCTGTAAGAAGTGAAAAGTTTACAAGTTTCAGTTCAGTTTCTGTACTGATGTTTAAATTGGTAATAATTAAATGACCATTGTGGAAATCTAATTTATATATTCCCAGGACATCTAGCCTGGGTGTATACTTATGAACTACCCACTACCCTTTATTCTTCTTCTTCTTCGCCAGCCCATTTACGTCCCACTGTTGGGCACGGGCCTCCTCCACTTTGGGAGGGATTATGGTCTACTGTGCCGCGCTGACCAGGCGTGTTGGCACAGGCTTTATTTTCGAGTTTTCCGTCTCTCACAGATGATGTTATCTTTGTGAAATTTCCTTAGCTGACCTTTACAGCACCCTTGGGAGGAGCCATCTCCTCCCAATGGTGTTGTGGTGATGACACTTGTATTCTTAATCCGTCACCACACGGACCCTTCATTACGAAGCCGTAAATAAAAAGAAAATTAAGGTAACAAAATAGCTTACGACAATTTTAATAGAAAGAAAATTTATTTCTTGATGCGCCACGCGATGAAGTGGGGTGGCTCAAAACATCTCATATATTATCATAAACTTTGTGTATATAATTATGGTCTTATTCATAATGAGTTATCGGAGGTTTAAATAATAACTTTATCGGAGAGATAATAAACATTTTATCATAAAAAGACATAAATAACAATTTTTGACAATCTTAGCGAACCGATTTTAGCGAACTTTTAAACCTCCGATAAGTCATTATGAATAAGACCATAAGTCTATTATAGTGCATTATAATGATGACAAATGAGCTACCGGTTCCTAATGGTAAATTGTAACTATCGCTTGGTTTTCGTCAATGTCATCGAGCCATTCATGCCATTGCCTATTGTGTAAAATTGGGTCAGTTGACTGAAGTGTGAACAAGGTTACTGCATAACGTACCTTATTTAACGTTATTTTCAGTTGTTTTATTCAAGCTATAGCTTTTGTTTGAAATTAACTCGTACGCTTTGATACCGAACGTTTTGTATATTCTTTTATAATATGGTGGACAGTTAAAGACTGCAGCAATCTGCTAACGTCTGTGTTTCGGGACAATTTCATTACCATAAAAAATAATCATGTGAGCAATCCACATCCCATTTCTAGATTTAGGCCTCTTCCAAGCCGCACCATAGTACGCGATCTTCCGCCTAACTGTACCAAAATTCATCAAAATTTTTAGGCTTCCGTACAAAGAAGCCTGTTTTTCTCCGCGTTTATCAGTTATTCGTAAAACATTTTTTATTTTCTTTAATATTATTCGTATTCTTGTCAACATCATTAGAGTTTATATCATTCCTTTGCTTCATTTCCATGTACTTGACAAGGCACGTTTTGCGTTCTTTCAAAGGTATTCCCTTGAAATTTATGCTTAGTACTTTGTCTAGTGGTACTTCAGTTTCATTTGATTATCTCCGAGAGTTTTCGATGGTACATTGATAATCTCTTAACCTCATTTCATTCCACTCCTTGTCAAGTACGTTTCGTGCATGAATACTGGTAATAAGTTATGATCTAAATTTTTATTTGTATTCTAAATTAATACCTGAAAAATTATCGATTTCCATACTACCATAGTTTAAATAGAATAAAATCTATCAGTGAGATTAAATACCATCTAGGGGTTAAATAAAATACTTTATTTTCGACATGTCTTCCATAATTATTCTAAAAAGATAGTTTCTTTTTAATTTTTATTCACAGGTCTAAGCTTTTAGAACTCATTTGTGGAATGAGTGTTTGATAATTTGACATGGTTGGCGTATAAGGCTTGGGACTCGGGAGACCAATGTTATCAAACGTTTGAAATACTTTAGTAACTCTACCTAATATGATGCGTATTTTTAGTGGTCTCGAAATTGCCCTATTCAATAATTTCATTTATATAGAAGTGAACTTAAAATATTTGCACTAAACTTAAAAGCTCCAATATAGGCACTTGTACAGTAAAGTTAAATGAATGCTTGTGATCGATTTTCCCCTTCACTCGTCTATGAAGACAAGCGACTCGGTAATTACAGCTGAAGGGCGTCATTCCACTGCGTATTACAAAGAGTACAGAGTTGTTTCAGACTCCATTGAATCAGCAATATGTCACGCAAATGTGTTAGAAAATTTATTCTCCTACAGAGTGCAAAATTTGCCTGGATAAAACGAAAATGCCGGCGTATTTTATATTTATGCCTTGAAATTAATTACGATCTGGAGAGTTTCCATATAGCTTGTCTGGAAGAGATCGCTATCAGCGATATGACCGCCGCTTGTACGTACCTACCCTATGCTGTAATATATCAAAACTATGGAATTTTGTTTTTGTATGTTGTACAATAAAGAATTTTGTATTGTACTGTACGATCTTAGGAAGTTTGTGATTATCATCATCATATTGTCAGGCCTTTTCCGCAACGGATTGGGCGAATATGATAGAGCTCTATCTATTCACCTCCATTTTTCTCTTCTCTCTTTAACCCTTTAACGTCCCACTGCTGTGACGAACCTCCTCCAATTTTAGAGGGATTATTATCTACTAAGTCGCGCTAACCAGGTGTGTTGGGATAGGGTTTAGTTTAAAGTGTTCCGTCTCTCACAGAGGATATTATCTATGTAAAATATCTAATAGCTGGCTCTTACAGCACCCTGGGAAGGAAAAGGGGTGGTGACACTTGTATTCTTAATCCGCCATCACTTCGAAGATTTTTCTCTTCACAAACAACCCAGCAATGTGCGGCCTCATATATTATGAAAGGGTACTTACTACGAGTATTTAGTCTACCACACCACGCTGACTAACCATTATGATGGAGGTTTAGTTTCGAGTTGTCAGTGTCTCGCAAAAGATATGACGTACCTATATTCAGGCTATTTCTTGCAGCACCCATGGGAATAGTATGTCACGTTTATTCTTAATGCGTTATGAAACGATGTTCTTGTCAGATATACTGTAAGGTTTTTCCTGTCAAACGGCAATATAATACAGTAAAAGGTCTGCTGTAATAGAAACCCAATAATTTATTTTATCACGACCAATGCCTAGTATTAGTGAAATTGTATTGAATCTGAAACGTTTGACCTTGTCACAAATACGAGTGAGTTACCCGAATGTTGAACTCTTTAGCGATATTAAGTGTACCTAATGGGCTATAAAGTTAACCTTCTTTATAGTAAAAGCTAATACTGAAATACCACCTGTAGTGAAAAGGCGTAATTTCTAGGTATGCTAAGATTTAAATAGGGCACTAACTTATCAGCCCTACGATTTAATTACCATAACATTGTTATGGCTTCATAAAATAAAACAAAGAGAAATAAAACTCATTCTTTTCAAGTTTCGTAATCAAATCTATATTGCAATAAAAGCCTAATGTTTGTTCATGCCTCATGTTGTTAAAAAATGTAATCCGATTCACTTAAGCATTATGTTGAAGACTGAAGTCAGAAACTTCAGGACTAATATAAACGCCAAATAAATTACATAAAACGAAAAAAATATGGTTTCATTTCTAAAGTGCTGTAAAAGCCAGCTAAGGGATCCTGTGCACAGTACATAATATCCTCTGTGAGAAACGGAAACCTCGGTAACACGGGTGGTTAACTCGGCTTGGTGGACCATAATCCCTTCCGAAGTGCAGGAGGCCCGTGCCCAACAGTGGATCGTGGGCTGGAGAGAGACTACCATAATTTTTAAGTTTTCTTGTGAGCACATGAAACTGATGCTTGCTGGAGTCCGAGATCCGCTTTCTATAAAATTTCGCTTCACTTTGCTCTTTGGTATTCCAACTGCCTATTAAATTCCTTGAAAAATATTTATGTAATTATTTTGTTACAGTCTGTTACAAACTGCAGAAGAAATGCACCTACCGAAACTCCTAAAGCCAGAATTTGGCGGAGGATATAAAGAGTTCACTGTACGAGACATGCATTGTTTTCAAAAGGTAAGGGTTCTGTGATATCTTATGGTTTTCTTTACAGCCCATAAATGTCCCACTTGCACGGGTCTATTTTTTTACTACAAGGGTGACAATTAAGCGTACGGCTCGCTTACTGGTGAGCGATTACAGTAGTCTATGGACGTATTCATCATCAGAGATGTCACTCGCGCGCTGCAGACCCTTTAACGTCTTTTTTGAAGAGCTCCATGCTTGTAGGTAGATTGGAAAAAACCACGACACAAAGGTCATTTGGCCACCTGATTTTACGGGGGATAACGTTATGCTGGAACCGTACGGTAGGTTATTATAATACCACATTGGAAGAATATTCTACCATAACTCATCTAGAATTTAGTATCTAAGTACTGTAAGTAAAAAAAAAATTTTTCCTTGATGTTTCTCTCCTATTGGTTGCACCGTGATGTTATACAGCCTATAGCCCTCCTTGATAAATGTACTATCCAACACAAAAAGAATTTTTCAAATCGGACCAGCAGTTTCTGATATTAACGCGTTCAAATAAAGAAACTCTTCAGCTTTTTATTATTAGTATAGATATAATAATATGTATACTCCATTACTGCACTGTACCCACGTTATAAAATACACATTTTTGTTAAATTATACTTTACGGCCAATAGCAGTTGTGCTATAAGAAAAATAATATAATAGTTCGTTGTATGAATTTTTCATTCTTTCAACTTACGTAAGTATTAGGCTTTTTTAAACATTCTCTTTTTATAAGTAAGAATATACTACACAATATTACCGAATAAGTAATAGTATGACACTGTTATGTATTTAGAGATAAAGAGGTTTAATACGTAGTTTGTATATTCGTGTTCTATATTTAAGATGTGTGACAGCATGTCATTGTCAGGATATTTTATAAAATAAAGGACAGTGCAATACTAGCTCTCAAGCTTATTTACTCGCCTTCCCATATTTAACATTGGCGACGAGAAAATTTAGAAAATTCATTGTCCAATGGCTTTATTTGGCGTGTTAACTTCATTCGACCATAATGAACAATCTTGGGAAAGTTTTAAGGGGCGAATCGTGCAATGGTTCATTGCAAACGATATAGGCCCTGAAAATGATGCTCAGGGCATCAAAAGGCGGGCGATTTTGTTGAGCGCACTCAGCGGATCTACTTACAAGCTAGCAGCCAATCTTGCTCTACCCAATGAGCTGCAGGAAATGAAATTTGAAGACATTTTGCAAATTTTAGACTGTCATTTCAAGCCGAAGGTATGTGGATTCAGCGAAAGATTTAAATTTTATTCTTCGGCGCAGAGCGAGGCAGAGAGTTACTCGCATTGGGCGGTAAGATTGCGTGGTTTGTCAGCCGACTGCGGTTTCTTGAATATTGAAGAAGCATTACGTGACCACTTTGTAATGGGGATGCTGCCAGGAGTGGAGCGTGAAAAATTATTCGCTCAGAATACAAAGACTTTAACGTTTGCACTGGCGGTAGAATTGGCAGAAAGTGTGAGAAGTGCACGAGTGGGTGCAATGGCTCTAAAAACGGCACCAGAGCCGACGGCGGCTCGTGAAAGTGAACTTTTCAAGATGGCTAGCAAAAACTGTGCCACGGACAGAGGGACATGTACTGTTTGTGGTAAAAAAAATCATTCCTCAATGCAATGTCGTTTCGCTAACTACAAATGCAAAAAATGCAACATGAAGGGTCATTTGTGGCGATTGTGTAAAAAGGTTAACTTTATGGGAAACGAGATGGTAGTTGATAACGGCGATGACGGTGAGTTTTTTAATATTCGTACCATTCACGGCGAGCCTATGACTGAGATAGTTGACGTACAAGGGGTGCAAATGAGGTTTCAAATAGATAGCGGTTCAGCTGTTACTGCGATATCCGAAAGAACTTATAATAATTTTTTTAATGATGCACCTTTGCACAAAACAAACAAAAGGTTACTGACGTACAATGGTCATAACATTTACTGTTTAGGAGTTGCAACTTTACTTTTTACATATAAGGCCAAAACACTAGCATTAGATGTGTATGTTATTCGCGACGGCGGTCCACCTTTGCTAGGGCGGGATTTTATTTCATTGTTTAAGTTAGAAATGCTGCCTGTTAATTTTTGTGATGAGGCGTCAAAAATGTTTAAGTGGTTACAGGTTCAATTTCCTAAGGTATTTTCGGACGAACTTGGAACATTTAACAAATATAAAGTTAAATTGAATCTAAGTAAAGATGCCAAGCCTATTTTTTTTTAAACCGCGACCGATAGCCTTTGCTTTGCGCGATAAAATGGATAGGGAGTTAGATCGATTGGTACGTACAGGTATTTTAAAGCCGGTTGATTACTCGGATTATGCTTCGCCCGTAGTGCCTGTATTAAAACGCGACGGCTCAATTCGCTTATGTGCAGATTATTCGGTCACAATTAACAAACAGCTGTTAGTGGACCAATATCCCTTACCTACTGCACATGAATTGTTTTCAAAATTACACGGGGGACAACAATTCAGTAAACTGGACTTATCTCAAGCCTATGCGCAATGTGTTTTAGAGGAAGATTCACAAAGGTATACATGTATTAATACTCATAAAGGTTTGTTTAAATATACGCGGTTAGTGTACGGTTTAGCTTGTGCTCCTGCAATATTTCAGCGGGTAATGGAATGTGTGCTATCGGGTATGGACGGTGTTTTGTGTATGCTTGATGATATTTTGGTAACAGGGGTAAGCAGAGAAGAACATTTAAAGAGATTATGTGAAGTGTTGCGTCGTTTGCAAGATGCAGGACTTACACTGCAAAAAGCTAAGTGTAGTTTTTTTGTAGAAGAAGTAGAATACTTAGGATATGTTGTAAATAGGCATGGATTGAAAAAGTCACCCCAGAAAGTGTCAGCAATTTTAAATGCGCCGGTGCCAACAAATGTCACTAAATTACAATCGTTTTTAGGTCTCGTTAATTATTACAGGAACTTTGTTCCAAATGCGTCATCTGTTCTGAGCCCTTTATATAATTTGCTTCAAAAAAATAATAAATGGCATTGGAGCTTGGAACACGATCGCGCATTTGAAACTATTAAACGATTATTAGTTTCAGACCAAGTATTAGCGCATTTTGATACAAACGCGAAAATTATTTTAACTGTAGATGCGTCACCTTGTGGGTTAGGTGCAGTATTGTCGCAAATAGATAACACCGGTGTAGAGCGACCAGTATCATTTGCGTCTCGTACTCTTAATGCGGCTGAACGTCGGTATTCGCAGATACAGAAGGAAGCGACAGCAATTATATTTGGAGTACGTCGTTACCATCAGTATCTATATGGTAGATCTATTCCATTTATCCTGCGAACAGATCACAAACCACTAACCACTATTTTTGGTGCGAATCGAGGCATACCGGAGGTCTCTGCAAATAGGCTGCAACGATACGCAATGTTTTTAAGTGGTTATAATTTTAAGATAGAATATATTCGTAGTGTAAATAATAGTGCTGATTTTTTATCTAGAGCATGTTTGAGCGATGATACATACGACCAGGAGGCAGGCGATACAGCAGATTTTGTCGTAGACAGGGCCTCATATGTCAATTTTGTCGTAGATTCTAGTTTACCAGTCACAATGGAATCTCTGCGTAACGAGACTCAAAAGGATTTTAGTCTGGCTAGGGTAACTAAATACATTTTAGAGGGCTGGCCGGGAAAAATCACCGATCAAAGACTTATTCCGTACTCTTTATGTAAGAATCAACTATCTGTAGAAGGTGGCATCGTTATGCGGGGCCATAGAGTAGTTATACCAGAAAGTTTAAAAAATAAAATTTTGTCAGAGTTACATAAGTCACATTTAGGAATTGTGAAGTGTAAAGCGGATGCACGGAGTAGGATTTGGTTTTCCGGTGTTGATAAAGCTATTGAAGAAATGATAGGTGGCTGTAACATTTGTACACAACTCAGGCCATCCCCGTCGCGCGCACCGCTCGCTGTGTGGCCATTTCCACAACAACCGTTCTACAGAGTGCACATCGACTTTCTTGGGCCAATAAATAACCACTCGTATCTAGTCATAGTAGATGCTTATTCAAAATGGGTTGAAGTGTATGACATGACTTATACTTCATCTACGGCAGTCAAAGCAAAGTTGTATGAGTTTATGTCGAGATTTGGGTTAATTCACACCTTGGTTAGTGACAATGCCACGTGTTTTGTATCAGATGAGTTTAAAAATTTTTGCACATGTAACGGAATATCGCATGTAACATCTCCCGCTTATCACCCAGCTAGCAATGGCCAGGCGGAAAGTTATGTAAAGATAGTAAAGAAAGGTATTAAATCTTGTTTGATGTTGAGTAATAATTCAAAACAGAGAAATGAAAATTTATTAAAATACTTATTTGATTATAGGAATTCAGTTCATTCAACGACAGGCTTTTCGCCTGCCCAGTTAGTTTTTGGAAGGAAACTTCGTTCGCGTTTAGATTTGTTAACGCCAAGTGCGCTATCGCCACCGCCGTTGTCATCTGAATCTCTCACTGAAATCGTGCGAAATAATCAGTGTTCACAGAGTAATGCTTATGGAGGCACAAATATTAAATGTTTTAAATTTGGTGATAATGTTTGGTACAAAAAGTATAATTTAAACAAGAAATACAGTTGGTGCATGGGCATGGTGTTAAAACGTATTGGAAGGGTAACTTATTTGATTAGAGACTGTACAACGCTGGCACAGTTTAAAAAACATAAAAATCAACTCTTGTCTTATAAAGGAATGAAAGATAATCAGGATTTCTGCACTAGCCCTATCAATTTATCGGATTTATCACTAAATGTAAGTAACTCGCAATCTACAGAAGTTCAACCCGCTGTGGCACAGAGCTGTGAGGGAGAAAGAGGATACGATCATGAGGATACGATCATGTGACACCTCCTGGATCGGAAGGTAATCCCACTCACACTTCTCAATCTAGTGTGACAGACGATGAAGAATTCTTCGAGGCTTCTGCTGGCGAGTCGATAGCGACAGACGTGCTGCAGTCTAGATTGCGCCCGATTCCTAGGGTTAATTATAAACCATTTCTTTGTTTAACTTGTGAATAGATATTATGTGTGCCTTATCTAAAGAGGGAGAAATGTTATGTATTTAGAGATAAAGAGGTTTAATACGTAGTTTGTATATTCGTGTTCTATATTTAAGATGTGTGACAGCATGTCATTGTCAGGATATTTTATAAAATAAAGGACAGTGCAATACTAGCTCTCAAGCTTATTTACTCGCCTTCCCATATTTAACAGACACAAAGGTCGTTCTACACGTAAAGTGTTCGCACGCAAAGTCTACAAAGGGTCAGTGCCCTTAAAAAGCTGTCATGGCTTAGGTTATCTATACATATTGTAATATTACTAGGAAACATAGAAAACGTTTGCTGCCAAATTCTTGAAAAATGGGAGACAGAACGGTCAAAGTGTAGTACTTCTTTGTCGAAAACAAACAAAAATGTGTACTCTCGTTTCTATGACTGTTATTTTATCTGCGTTATATTTCATAAGCGTGTATAATGCTACCCAAAACAAAAGCTTAACTTGGGACGAGAGGATCATCCGATAGCCATGTGTCGTTCACTGCTTAGGCCACCCCCATAAATACTACAACGCGCGATCTTGCGCCAACTGCATCCAACGGTTCCTTGCGATCCTGACGATATCGTCACTCCACCTTATCGAGTACCGCACAACGCCATGTCGTCTTATCACGTGGTCGCCACTCTACGACTTAGGACCTTCCCTTCACAACAATATCAGTCCTTTGAGCGATGTTGCCTGCCTATTGCCACCTCATCCAGTTAACTTTTTGGGCCATGTCGGATATACTCGTTCTCCTACTAATCTCTAAAAGATAACCAGTGAATATTCTAAGAATTATTTGAGATCGCTGACTATCTCATAAAAGCATTTAATGAGAATTATAATAATCAATCATCTATTACAAGTTAGTTAATTTAAATGTGTATTCACAAGATATGAGTTATTGCTTTTATTAGTTTGATTGATCGGAGAAAATAACGTGTGATATCTTGTCAATATGTACAGGGACTGTATAGGGACTTTTACTACTCATTAACCGACTTCAAAAAAAGAAGGAGGTTCTCAATTCGTGTGGATGTTTTTTTATGTTTGTTACCTTATAACTTTTAACTGGGCGAAGCAATTTTAATGATTATTTTTTTATTTGAAAGTTGGTGGTTCCCGTGTAGTCGCATTGCCACCAGGTCAGGATCTGATGGTTATCTCCTAAGAAATTGTGGAAGATCCTTAAATTTTCAAGCCACATGAAGCCGGTTCAACTTTTAAATAAAATACCCAATTATGTATCTAACATTTTCTAATCTATTCAAATGAAACGAAATTACCTGCCTTTTATAAAAGTGAGTGACTTTTCTCTATCTTCCTTATGATGTTTTTGAAACGGAAATCATGTATTTTATCGATTAATAATCGTTATCCATCAAGTCTTTTGACCTTCTAACCCTAACCTAATGTACGAATCGATTAACCAGATCTATTTCATATACTAGCTCTCATTTGCCGTTCATTATGAGGTAGGGTTATCATCATTAAACACGAGAATAGTATATTATGTCTTAACGAAATCTAATAAATCTTTTACGAGTACTTTTTTCATCGCTTTTAATGAAATTAAGGAAAGTAAAATTTTTGATGTATTTCTTGTTATTTATTTTATTTATTTATTAAATTATTATTAACCTCTCAACTGGCACTTGACATTTGATTTATAAACAATGTCATTTGCTTATCGTTAAAACCATGAAGGTATAGATAAAAAAAAGGAGGCCATACTTGGAACATCGGTTTGAGGCAAATACCTACGTATCTCTATCTCACTCTCTGTGGTCTGACCTCTCTTTTTAGTGTGGCCTTAGTACTGCTATCTCCTTATTAAAATCTCCTAGTAAATTCTTAAAAAGAGTCACCACACATATCAAATCACAAGTTAAACACTGTCATTTGATAGTGTTTAATCGTAACTATAAATAACTAGTTGAAATACATGAATGAAATTAAAAATAATAAAATAGTAGATCACGGATGCTTTTCATGGTTGACGAATCAGTGAATTATTTTCCCCATTTCCTAAGGATTTCGTAATTTGGCAACATTGGTCACCATATGTCAAGTTGTCGACAAAATTGTGCCAATATGTCGGTTGTTTACTTTACGGTTCACAGCTTCGTTTCAAATTTTCGACTCTAATTATTTTTATAATTAAAGAAATGGTGCAAACTTGTGTAGTGCGTGGTTGCGGTAGTACGTGGTGTCCAGGAGGTGATATACAATTTCACGCGTAAGTGTTTAGATCGTGATTTCTGGCATTGAATAACTGCAAACATATTTCTTTGTATTTTCAATTAAATACTTCATAAAATGATTAAACAATGTTTTCAGCATACTTCTAACTAACTATACTGATAACGATGTAAAGATCTAATAGTCTTACATTGAATTTCATGGACTTAGTGCAATTTTATTTTTCTTGTTTACAAGAAGTAATTTTGAAATAGTGTGACCATACTGAGGACATATCTAGGACTTTCTGTGGGACCTGAACTAAATTATACATGTTTGCTTAGTCATTTAATTTTTATTTCACATTATTTACAACATTAATATACTTACCTACAATATTATTTTTTTAGATTTCCTAAAAATAGTACCCAGAGGAAATTATGGTTATCCATTGTACCATTGAAAATGAAATTTTATGAAAGTGCAAGGATTTTTTAAAACAAACAGCAGTTCCTACTATAATTACAAATCAAGAAGCAGTATCACCTTGCAAGGTAAAATTTCAAGTATCTATTTACAAACTCCTTTAATTGTCTCACATGTTATACAATGTTAAATATTTGAATTTATAAGGAATATAAAAACTAGTATGAAAAAAAATACCCCACCAGCATCAGGAACATTTTCCAAACTACCGGCGCTCAAGGCTCCAGAGATAATTGCTGCTTTCTGAACCAGCCCCCCCCCCGATCTGACTGCCTAATGAGAGCCTTACATTATTATTATGTTTCAGAAATGTAGTAGTTCGAATATATGGCAAAAGGCTATATTTTGTAAAATATATTATAATTTTCAGATAGACAGTTCATTACAGGAAGAGTCTATGGGGCAAGTAGCTACTCTGGGTGTACCAAATCCTAGCTCTGGCATTTATGAAAGTAATCCTTCCTGATGGGCCAACTCAGAGAAAACAATATAGAAAACAAATTAATTAATGTTGTATCACAACATTTTACTCCTCTGTTGCAAGAAATGTTTAAGCATCCCATCACGGACTCAATTTATTGCAATGATTTGCATAAAAGCGTATTAATTAAGAAAATTGCAAATTCATTTTTTAACACTTAAAGAGTCATACAGAAAATATACTTAGTGATTTACGTGGTAAGAGACAGAAATTACACAAAACAATAATATTTAGTCATGTATAAAAGAAAAGTTATTAAATGATTTTAATTTGGAAAGTGCTGTTGTTTCTTTTTTGCCCTTTTTTTGTAACTTTATTATCGTTCCTATTATAGCCCCCTATGATATACTCGTATGTCACAGTCAAAACTTATAACCACTCAATAGACTGTAAGCTCTCGACAGTAGTACTTTTGACTGAAATTATTCAAAACTAATTTTACCCAATATAGCTGTTTAAATGTAATTTTAACTGACTTGCCTAGCGCCAAGTAGTGGAACACAAGGCACAGGGAGCCAAGGGAAACCCGACAAGGGTGGGTTAGGTTTTTAGCTCCCGTCATGCCATTCATGATAGGTTCCTTTAAACGCTGTAGACAGAAATATACGTAAAAATTGATTTTGACTGATTCTCCGTTCTTCCGTCAGCCACTTTTAACCACATTCATATTGTCAGTTAAAATGACTATTAACTACAGATTTTCCGACAAACTAATTTTAATCAACGTAACGTATTTTTTTTTTCAGAAGTATTATTGACCGAATTTGCCCTTTAACTGACATTAATAAATAGAAATACATTGGCTAACCCAGAAATCTAGGAAAAACTATTGTCCAGTATGTATTCATAATGTTTAATTAATCTGCAAAATTAATGAAACATATATCTTTTGCGATTTCATGGTTGGTCCCTTAATAACAGTACATGTTTAAAAATATGAGTATAATAACCCTTTTTCGTTTTTACGCTACCTACACAAAAAGTTATGTTTCCACTTAGGTATGCCAAATAGATTTTATTGTGTAACTTGTTTTGTTTACTAAGAAACTACTAACACCTTGTTATTTTTAACCGGCTTCAAAAAAGGAGGTTCTCAATTCGTTGGAATCATTTTTCTGTATCTTTGTAACCTGTATTTAGGTCTGAAATACGAGTAAAGGTAAATTATTATTATTTTATCTCAAGCAGATCTCACAATCATTCATTAATTTCGTATTGCCGTAGGAACTACACCTTTGTTCTAGTAATTATCTATTTCCCACCAATATTCTATAGGTACATCGTACATACAAACTAGGAAATTTTACGTGTTTAAAAATGTAAAAAGAATAATAAATTTAACAACCGAACCTCCAGTTACTGTTAAAAAACTAGAATTATCCAAACTTTCACGCGATAACAAACAGTTTGTTTTTTGAGTATTTTTTTACGCACAGTACATAAAGTATCTCGAAATATAAAATCTATACGGGCTAGGTCTTAGAAGTGAACATTTTGTTGACACTATATGGAACACAACTACTTGAAGTTTTGTCCTGGAAGAAATACAATAAAGGTTACCCTACTTAGAAAGAAAGGGTTTGACCACAGTGAGCGAGATAGCCATACATCATTTTTGCTTCAAGTAGGTATTCAGAGTCTGCACTCCATTTTTATCTATACCTTCATGGTTAAAACATAGCGTTGGCATTTTGGACGACTTCGTCATAATTGACAAGGAAAGATTCAAAATAATATAATTATATTTTGATCTTTTTTTATCGAAACGATGATATTGGTATACTATCTACCAATCAATAAGAAATTTAAAAAGCACTTAGGGTTAAGAATACAAGTGTATCATGCCATTCATATGATCATAGTGTGATCATATCATTTTCTTCCCCTTCTCAGGGAGCTGTAAGTGGCTGCTAAGGTACAATATAATTATGTATACAAAAATATATTTTGTGAGAGCAGGGAAATTCAAAATAAGACCCCATGCCAACACGCCTGGTCGGAAATAGGACAAATGCCCTTAAAAAGCTGGGAAGCCTGCGCCTGAAGAAGGAAATAACAATACATTATCCGATATTTTTGCTGTTTCATTTAATTTTCCCATAACATTAAGCACTGCAGTAATACCAATAGCCAACTAAGTGGCTCACTATACTATACCTATCATAGTCATATCTCAAACTTGGAACGTCTGCGTGACCTGTTTACGTCAAATAGAAGGCCATTGCAACGGATTCTAGTTTGGCTTTTAGTTTTGTAGGTACGAGATAGTTATTTTATTTCGATGTGTCTAGATTTTAGTTTTATAATCTATACTTATAATAAATCTGTAGAGAGGTCAATTCTGTACATGAAATATATTTCAAAATAACTATCAGGGGGTGATTAGTGATCGATATTGATGCCAAAAATGCAATCAGTAAAATTTTTGTCTGTCTGTCTGTCTGTCCGTCTGTATGTTCCTTATAGAAACAAAAACTACTCGACGGATTTTAACGAAACTTGGTACAATTATTCTTCATACTCCTGGGCAGGTTATAGTATACTTTTCATCACGCTACAATCAATTGGAGCAGAGTAGTTAAGGGAAATGTTAGGAAAACGGGAGAAGTTACTCCATTTTTTAAGCTTCCGTCGCGTGTGCAGCTTTAATGGTTAAAGTTACATAGAAATCATGTATGACGAAAATATTCTACATAAATTTGTCTAAAAAATATCCCGCAACAGCATGTATCTATATTTTATGGTTGACTCACAATAACACGTGTAACTCCTGATAGCTTAGCTGTTCAGAGCATTCTGATTATATTTGTTTACTCTTACGTTTATAATACTCTCACTCAAGCAGTAGTTAAAAATGTTGCAAAAACGGGGAAAATTTCCTAAATTCTACGCGGACGGAGTCGAGGGCAACAGCTAGTAATAAATATTTTTAATCGGATTGGCATTAACTTCGTTGTTGGGTATGTACTATAGTTTAATGATTGTTCTATTCAGAGACGATCTTTTATTTATCTAACTGATATGTGATAAATAATAAGTATCCTATTACCAAATTTTCTTTAATTTGTTTCACAGGAATACTTTAAAGTAGAAGTGTTTATACAACGTGTTGCAGAAAGGTGTAGTCATAATTTAAAGTTGCATTAGATAGGCCTTAAATATTATAATTGACATTTAATTTAAAAATATTGATATGATTAAAAGCTCTGCTGAGTTTCTTACGCCGGTTCTTCTCAGCAGATTGCGTCCTGATCCTGTGGTAGGGAAAAAAATTGGACATGTCATAAGCACATAATTTTTCTGAAAAATTGTGTCTACGTGATTAAATGATTTTTCATTTCATTTCATTTCATTTCATTTCATTTTCATTTCATTTCATTACAGTTACACGTAGAAAAATACAGTTGGCAAGTTATTTTTTTGTTTATTTCCTACTATTAAATAACTACCAGGAGCGCATCAATTATGAGATGTTTACGGTTTATTGAATGCGATTGAACCTTTCGATAAAAGATGACCTCATAGTAGTGTTGTATTTAAAGAAGATCGATTAATTTAATAAATTAATTAAACTTTTATGAACACATAAAAGTCATAATATAACTAGTATTTGTAATTTCATCCATGCCTAGTGCCTAGTCACCGGCCATGTGTAACGATGGTCAAATATGACTACACCTTTCTGTAACACGTTGTAAAACACTGAATTAATTTTGGGTTTTGAGACTTGATATTTGGCATGGACCAAGCCTACATAGTGCTGATAAATTCAAATTCAAATATTTATTGCATACTAAGTGTGTTACATAGTGGTACAATACCTTATATATAAAATTCACGTGTCACAGTGTTAGTTACCGTACTCCTCCGAAACGGCTCGACTGATTTATAAGAAATTTTACATGCATATTCAGTAGGTCTGAGAATCGGCCAACATCTATTTTTCAAACCTTTTTTTTAGTATGGCAAAACAACGTTTGCCGGGACAGCTAGTATATATATATAAAGTGCTTTAAACTTAAACTTATAAGGAAAAATCCAAAAACTTGTAATTTACCCTTAACATTTCATGAAAACGGAGATAAAACATTTTAAATTTTAAATGTAACTACAACATGTGTATGAACTCTTGCTCTTCTTTACTTATAATAAACATTTTACACACATGGACATTTTTCATCTTTCTCAGCACAAGTTTAAGCAATTGTTAAATATTACCTTAAAAACCTTTGATATACTCTTTCATTATGATTAACTAATTTTATTGTAAGTACATGTAAACATAACATTAAAAGCAGATGTTACGGTGCTCTTTTCGCTTCTACCAATTTTATTGGTTATTAATATGTGGATAATATTGTGGGTTGCATGTATAGTTATTATATTTTACTTATATTTTACTTTAAACTTATTCTTTGTATTAACTATTCGAAGCATGTAACTGTTTTTTATCCCTCAATAAATAAATAAATTCGTTATTTTTTATGTATGTCCCTATGTGAGCTATAAAACTACCCAAGGGATTTCGATGCTATTTTTTTTTTAAGATAGAGAGGTTAAAGAGCTTGGCCTTTTTGTTTAATCTGTTAAGGTTTGGTTTCTAAATTCCACGCGTACGATGTTGCGGGCAACAGCTAGTTGGAATAATAAATTACAATTTTATTAAGAGGATACCAAAATAGCTTCGTGCATTTTTCTATGTACGAAGTTTTCATTGTTTCTTTAGATTAAATGGCTAGAGCTCTAATTTTTAAGTATATGTTTTTTCAATATACATATATTGAAAAAACATGAATCGAAACATGAATAGATCATATGATCTAGGATCGCATGAACTCAGAAACGCGATTGAAAAAAGTTTTCTCGATAGAAAATCTTGGAGAAACAACCTCTCAATTTTTTTATTTTTTTCATTTGTCGGTCTATTATCGCGTATTAACTAATGAAATAACTTTAAAAACATAGGTAACTATTATGTATAGAAACACGTGGATCAGAATTAAAATATATTTAGTAGATTTTGAGTAAATAGTAAAAGTATCCCTAATTCTTCATTTTCTGTGCCTACTGGCTGTGTTAATATGTACGTGTCGGCGATGATATACGATAATATTGATGTAGGCCCTTAAAAGAAATAAAATAAAAAAATGATACAAACATTCAAACTATATCAAATTCTCGTGAAAGCCAAAATTCATGTAGAATATGTTCCTATACCAATATGCCTAATACCCAATATGCTAATGACCACAACGTTTGGCATGACTTTACGACCCACCAAAGTGACTTTTATTATAATGGATACTAGTCGCGACAGCGTATTTCCGTGCCAAAACAAGGATATATTACTGGGCTATATAAAATTTTATTGTTATAATGTCCTAAATGACCAAAGAGGGTGTGGAGTTTATAACATGACGCTCAGAAAACTCAAAACACTATTTATGCGATTAATATAGAAAATGTTTCCGGCTTCAATAAAATTTCTAAATTTTCTGATGCTTTAATAAAAACTAGCTTTTGCCCGCGATTTCTTACGCCTGAAATTTCAAGTTACTATCTCTCTCTCTCTCTTCAGCTCAATTACGTTTCATTGCTGGGCACTGGCCTCCGCCACTTTGGGAGGGATTATGGTCTACTGTGCCGCGCTGACCAGTTCAGTTCCAATTCGCAATTCTAAATGAGGGATCAATAATATTGTGGTTTCTTGTGTGCGATGCAAATGATGCTATATATGTATACATGAAAATAAATGGAAACCCTCGGTGTATTGCTCCTTTATTGGAGAATATTAAAAGCGTTATCAATAGCAAAATACCGGTTCATTTAATATTCTGAATACGCTGGGGGTTAATGCAAAAACGCGTGGTCATATCCCAATCAATATATTTGAATGAATTATTTATGTTATACAGAAAAACCCATTTGGACTCAAATATGCATTATGAGAAATTTCAACCTTTGAATTATAATTAATTTTTCACTGAATACTAAGGTTTTCCATTCTTTTCCCTGATTTATCTGAAACGCCTTTATCGATTTGGGGAAAAATATATTTGTAAGGGTCTGCCAGATCGCACCATTTTCATCAAAGTGGGATCCGATTGCAGATTTCCTGTCTTTTATTATTAAATATGCTCGAATTCACCACTTTTCAGAGTACTTCTGCGTCAGATCTTCTAAACTCTCAAGAGCGCGGTGCTCTTGTGAAACATGTCTTAGAATCGGCGCGTGCTGAACCTGGTGATGAACACGCTTTAGAACCAGCTCTGACTTTACGTCCTGGACAAAGTATCGGTAAGTTTTTGATTGAAATTAGAGAATTCTCACATCACAGTACAGTCCCATGATACTCGTATATATAGGCTTAAGCAGTATGGACACTAGACAGCGCCCTCCTGAGCCCTTGGGTATACACCGTCATTTTATCTCAAGCCTAGGCTTTCTGGTCAGCCACCCGGGCCGTTTCGGCTCAATCCCACCCTAAGTATGGAATTAATGAACATTGAGTTTTTAAATAAACACCTACATTCTGTTGAAGTTTTAGGTTTTGCAGTGCTAGTTGATCTAATAAGTAGTTGAATCTCTTGATGTAAATAAAATTGTGGTGATTTGTTATTGTGTGACAATATTTTGTGGCTACACAAAAGTTTATACCTACTTGCGACACTAAAACGCTGTAGCATCCTGTGAGATTCTGTTCTGGGTGTGTTGTTTGGGTTTCTTTCATATTTACATACTACTAATAGTGGCGATAATATTACAATAGAACATACGCGGTATACCTGAGTATACTGCGTTTGTCCCTGTGGTGATATAATTGGCATTCGCTTAAATATATTCGTTAAAACTGTGCCATTAAATTGTTTTGTTTAGTAGATTTCTTATAGAATAGATTATTTTTAATAGTACCTGCGTGCGTGACCAGAGGTGTTGTGGCCAGTATGTTTCCGTTACACGAAAGGAATTCGTTGGAGAGTCTCAGAAAGAAATGGGTCAAAACATTCTTTTCACCGCAACCTTTGGGTGAGTATCTAAATAGTACATTCAGGATTGTTCTTGTAAAATATGAGCTGCCCTTTATGGAGTGCCGTATTTTTAACGTGCTTTTATTATCTCGGTATATATCTATCAACCGTAAAGTAATCTTTGAAAGTGATTGTCGACTTGCAGTAGTCGGATTGATCTGAAATGCGGTGTGCATGTTATGGACAGGTGATAATAATTTTAAAAAAATTCAGGACTTGCAAGCGCAGTTTCAGTTTTTGAATTATGTAAATTGTTGATTCTCATTATTAATTTCAATATTTATACATATGGTGGCGTTAAGAAACTAATTGTCACCTCCCCATTTCGTCTACAGGTTGCTGTAAGAGCCAGCTAAGGGTGTATAAACAAAATAAATCGGCTATGAGAGACTCACATCTCGAATAAACTATATCAATACGTAGGCCAAAAATCTTGTCAGAGGTTTCGGAGACTTTTCAGCCACGATCTTGTATGTTTTCAGATGAAATTAGCGATTATTTTGGTGTTAAAATAGCGATGTATTTCGCTTGGCTTGGACATTATACACAATCGTTGACTGTACCAGCTGCCGTCGGATTCATATTTTGGGTGAGTTTACATTTTGGTGTGTTGTTTATAATGATGTACGAGTAGTTTGGCTTTTGTTCCAGTTGTTAATATCCTGTAAGAGTACCTTCCTTGCCCTTTTTGATTAACTTCACAAGAAGCAAAATATAATTGCGTCTGAATTTATTTTGTGTTTGTTTTTTCTTTGATTTCGCAGTCCATATTGGACCGATTATTATAAACTGCGACTCCGTACGCGTGGAATTTAGAACTTTTATCCCGTTTTTGCAACAAATTTTGCTAAAGCTTCGCTCTTATTGGTCGCGGCGTGATGTTATATTGCTTAAAGCCTTCCTTGATAAATTGACTATGCAACACAAAAATAATTTTTTAATTCAAACCGGTAGTTCCCGAGATCAGTGCGTTCAAGAAAACCCTCTTCAGCTTTATAATATCACTATAGATTCTTTTTTATTTCAACTTTGGAAAGCTTTTCTAAAATATTGTTTTATGTGTTTTATTTTCAGATTTGGCTCGGCACTGCTAATGATAATTGGAAAGATGTAGCTTATGTACTGTTTTCACTTTTCAATGTACTTTGGGCGTGTGTTTATTTAGAAACATGGAAAAGGTATCTAAACGTACTAAATCTAATTATTCTCTCTCTCTCCAGCCCATTAACTTCCCATTGTTGGACATGAGCCTCCTCCACTCTGGGATCTTCATTATGGTCTATTGTGCCTCGCTGACCAGAAGTTGACACAGGGTTTATTTTCGAGTTTTCCGTCTCTCACAGACGATGTTATCTGTGTGCTATCTGTGTGTTCCTTAGTAGGCTTTTACAGCACCCTGGGAAAGAAAAGGGTAGGTTGTATTCTAAATCCATCACCGCGCAGACAATTTAATCTTTGTTATACGTTAATTTTACGTGTTCTTTGTTAGAACATACATTATTTTATACATTTGTATGCTATTTACGTCATTTCCGGTTTCACAATTTATTTGAAGTCAGTTTTTTTACTTACAATTCTTAGAGAACTATTCCATCCACGAGTTGACATTACATGCCCCGCCAAAAAAGGTATGAGAACAATAATCGTACTCATTGTGTACGGACACTGTCCTGTCTTAGTGTGCGTGAGGCGGTTTTGGGCGGGGCGTGCGTAGCGACCAATAAAATGACGTCATACTGTTCGCGTTTTTACGAAATTATAATTTCAATGACTCAATATAAAAAAGACTAATCTATCATCCAAACAGTTCGTCTAGTTGCCTAATGCGGATTAATTTTAAAAGAGAAAATTCACTCCCCGTACATTTTTGGGCTAATTTTGAAAGCCAACGCAAATAAACTTAATATTCTCATAGAGTATAACAACATAAACATTTTTCATTACTAGAGCAAAGTTCTAAGTCAAGTCTGTGAGATAATGTATAGAAGCACCCTATCTTGCTCGCACTTAGTGCGGGACGCACCCTATCTCGCTCGCACTTAGCACGTGGCCCACTTCGAACTTTCATCATAGAACTCGGAGGACAAAATACCCTCCGAACATCTAAGTAAAGTTAATATGTATATATCGCTTTCAGGCTAAACATTTAACCATAAATAAAATCTCAAGGAATCGATTTAGAACTTTGGTGTAATAATAAAAAATGCTTACAATATTGTGTTCTATCAAAATCAAACACTTATTTTTAGTGGCCGGCAAAATAAAAATTAGCCCAATTTGAATGAACCTTTCATGATCAGGCTGAAATGAAATGAAATGAAATGAAAAATAATTTAATCAAGTAGACACAATTTTTCAGAAAAATTATGTGCTTATGACATGTCCAAATATTTTTTTTTTCTGAAAAGAAAAAACCCTATTCTCTAGGTATAAGAAGTAAACGGGCAAGCTGTTACTAGACTGCCGCCTCTAATAACTTCATGCGCATATTAACCATATTTTGCTGAATGTTAAAAGAACAAATCGCAAAGTTAAAAAAAAAACCATTGTTACCTCGGCACCCTGCTTCTGACGCGGCATTATTTATTTTATTTTTATTTATATTTTTGTCAAAGCAAACAGCGTATGTAACAACTCCTGTTGATTTTATACTCTAAAATTCTGAAATTAAATAGAACTGATAAAATTTTTGTTGAACTGATAAAGTTGTCCCTGTGGTGACGGATTAAGAATACAAGTGTCACCACCCCATCTCCTCCCAAGGGTGCTGTAAAAGTCAGCTAAGGGATATTTCACACAAATAACATCTTCTGTATGAGACGGAAAACTCTAAAATAAACCCTGTGCCAACACGCCTGGTCAGCGCGGCACAGTAGACCATAATCCCTCCCAAAGTGGAGGAGGCCCGTGCCCAACAGTGGGACGTAATTGGGCTGGAGAAGAAGATAAAGTTTTTTGGTCTTATTTACAATGACTTATCGAAGGTTTAAAAGTTCGCTAAAATAGCTTCGCGAAAATTGTCAAAACGTTTATTATCTCCGATAAAATCTCCGATAAAATCTCCGTTTAAACCTCCTATAAGTCATTATGAATAAGACCATAAGTATATAATTTTTTTAGGTATTCAAATGTGTTGGCCTATAAATGGGGTACATTGGACCAGAGAGATGAATTGCTTTTAGAACCAAGACCATTATTTCAGGTAATTATTATATTCCATTTATTAGGGGTTTGTACATAAAAGAAACCCTTATAGTCTCACTTCTGTGTCTGTCGGTCTGTCTGTCCGTCCGTTAAACTTCTTTTACTTAGCAACGGCTGAAGATATCAACTTGAAACTCATTCAATATGTAGGTCTATGCGTTCCCTTGCTGCTAAAAATACAATAAGTATTATAGACTATAGACTTTGACGAGCCTCGCGGTTGAGTGGTTTATGTAACGGACTGCCGATCAAGAGGTCGTGGGTTCGATTCCCGCTCGGGACAATCATTTGTGTGATTTTTCTAACTGTCGTACAAATTTAGTAAATTAAATTGTAGTGGAAAAAGTGATCACCGCAAGCGGGACTTGAACCCACAACCTCGGAATACCGTTCCGCAGCTCTGCCAACTGAGCTTATTGCGGTTGTGCTAACAGTAACCAATTTGACCACTAAAATGTTCCTCTATTGAGTCTACATCGCATTTTTAATGTACAACGCCATCTATCGAGAATGTTTTGCAACAATCTCTACCAACCACCTGGTATTCTTTACAGAATACAATTGGGCTAAAATAATGACGCAACTTTTATTACTAAGTGCAAAAATACAGGGAAAAATCCAAAAAAAAAATAATTTGTCATCAGATTACGAAAAAAATAAGTAGTAACCCTTACGGAACGGTACGTAACCCTTCGTTTGGGAGTGCAAACGTACTAAGTCTGTTTTTTAAAATATCTTCATTGTTAATAACTATTATTCACTATCCATTTTATTCTCTCTCCAGCCCATTTACGTCCCACTGTTGAGCACGAGCCTCCGCTACTTTGGGAGGGATTATGGTCGCTCTGTGCCGCACTGACCAGGCGTGTTGGCTCAGGGTTTATTTTCATGTTTTCCGTCTCTCATAGTAGACGTAAACTGCTTATATTGTTCCTTAGCTGGCTCTTACAGCACCCTGGGAAAGAAATGGGGTGGTGACATAATATGTATTCTTCTATTTTATTTCCAGGGTGAAATGAGTACAAGTTCAGTAACCGGTCGTCCTGAGCCCCAGTATGCAGCGTGGCGAAGAAGAGTGTGGCGACATTGTGTCTCTTTCCCTCTTATGTTGGTCTGTCTCAGTGTTGCCGCTATGGCTACATTCGCATTATTACGTGCACAGGTAATTATTTATGTTATAAATGAATGTTTATGGATGTTGTCCAAAAATAAATTTATCAAAAGGTACACTTCGGATTCTGTCTGCAAGATATTATTTTATAGCACAATTTTCTCGCTATTTTTGGAGGCGGAACGAGTTTGAATATTTCGGAATTTCTCTGTCTGACATTTTGTAGGTTTAGTTTTGAGCTTTAATGTACCCTCACTTCACTTAAAGTGGGATTCGAAACTTCCGTGACTTGCGACTTCGATGTGTGACCCATCAAATTTGTGTCACGTTGCCAAAAGAAGATACGGTCGGTTACACGGCTCGCAACGTTAGTGAGTCGCACGAACCGACACGACAATGTCGTGCCGTGAGCGCTGCCAATTTGGCGAGCTACTAGTAAAAAATTGAACGGCATTATCAATACAAAATCGGAGCTGGTCGCGCGACCGGGTCGCGGTAATTCCGAATACCGCTTTTATTTTTACTGTTTGAAATGGAATAAAAGTCATTTGGCCACGTAAACACAATTTTTAAAGAAAATTATGTACTTATGACAAGTAAATTTTTTTTGTCCCTACCACTGGTTCAGACCATGAAATCTGCTGAGAAGAACCGGCGTAAGAAACTCAGCAGAGCTTTTGATTTAATCAATATTTTTTAAATACTTAGTAATAATACATAATACATACAATGCTTATAAAAAGTTACAATATGCAATATGTATTTTTCTTCTACCTTCATTTTAAATATTTCCAGGATTGGTGGGAGACCAATATAATACATTTAACATGGATACCGCGCGCTTTATTAGCCATCATTATAGCTGTTGAAGAAGAAGTATACGCGAGAATTGCTAGGTGGCTTAACGACAAAGGTAAAATAATATTCTCTAACCCTTATCTGTTACTATTATTCGAAAAAAAAACACGAAACGTCGGGCTAAAATTTATAACAAATATTCGCGTCTCAATCGTTAAAAAGTGATTTTATTTGGACAAAGGTAAAACTTTATGGAATTGATTTTGTGTTTGTTTTGTTTGGAGTGGGTTTTGCGGTTAACAATCACAGACTTATAACTAAATTAAAAAGAATAATAAAAATGTGTCTTTAATAAAAAAAAAGTGTAGATATGCTTTATACTTTAATATTTTGATGTAAATTCTATCTTACAATGTAAGTTAATATTATCGCTCTTGAGAAATTAAAAATTATTAACAAAGTTGTAATTTTGTAAGTCTGTGATTTAAATGTGGACTTTCAGTACAATATTAAGAAATTGGTTTTAAAGTTAGTCTTTGTAAGTTAGATAGAAAAAAACATTGCGTCTGGGTGTTTTCTATGTATTACTAGCTGGCCCGGCAAACGTTGTTTTGCCATACCAAAAAAAAGTAAAAAAAAAATTTAAAAAAAATGAACTATAAACCTCACGGAGCCCGAAGCACCTTTCCAACGAATGCAAAACCGTGGAAATCGGTTCGTGCGTTCTGGAGTTATAGCGTCAGGAAGGAAAACTCGACTTATTTTTATATGTATTATAAGTATGTATTTACAAAAGAAAAGTAGTATATGTATTCTATCCGTATTCTGGTACCCATAACACAAGCATATAAGCTTAGCTTGGGACCAGAGGACGTTGTGTGAAATATCCATAAATATTTATCATTATTATTTATTAATACATTACTACTTATTTAATCTACTAAACTCGTATGAACAATCTTTTTTTGTACGGAATCCCAAAAATGGGTAATTTAAAATGAAATTAAACATAGCCATGAAAACTTGGTTACATAAGGGCCTACATCAATATTATCGTCGACATGTACATATTAACACAGCTAGTAGGTATAGAAAATGAAGAATTAGGGATATTTTTTTTGTTTACTCAAAATCTACTAAATATATTGTAATTCTGATTTACGTGTTTCTATATATAATAGTTACTTATGTTTTTAAAGTTATTTCATTAGTTAATACGCGATAATAGACCGACAAATGAAAAAAATAAAAAATTAGAGAGGTTGTTTCGCTAAGGTTTTCTATCGAGAAAACTTTTTTCGATCGCGTTTCTGAGTTTATGCGATCCTAGATCATATATTGAAAAAAAAAATATATGAACTTAAAAATTAGAGCTCTAGCCCTTCAATCTAAAGAAACAATGAAAACTTCGTACGTAGAAAAATGCACGAAGCTATTTTGGTATCCTCTTAAGCTAGCACAGGCGTGTAGAGAATTCGACGGGCTTTCATATAATATAAATTTCATATGGTTATCAAAAAAAAAAATGTGGGTAGTTTTTAAAACAGCTGTTCCACTATAAAGATTAGGTGCCTACTCGAAAGTCCACTTTGTGTGTAATTTGGGTGTTTTGTTATTGAGAGAATTTTAACTAACTAATGTTATTATAGGTAGTATTGATTTATTGTTGGAAAATTGTAACATTTTGGTAATTAAGTTGTTAATAATTTTATAAGAGAGATTGAAAAACATATTTTAATAGCTACGACTTGTCCTTGCATGTGACTTATAGTTTGAAATTATTCTATTTATTGGTCTTCTTATAGTAAAATTTTGTATATAATGACTATAAAATATACCTATATAAATAGTTATTTATTTAAAAAAATTGTTTAATAGATATTAGAATTAATTAGTAGTTTAACACAAGATATACCAGATGTAGTGTCTATGGCTACTTCACTCAGTCGGCTTGAAGCCACTTACATATCTATGTGTCCGTGAAAATGTATCTATGTGTGTCTATAATACAGGCTATACGTCATATGAAACGTCATTATTCCATGAAGTACGATTTAGCAAAGCTAAAGTTATTCCTTAATTTTAAACGCCAACCCACCATCTGGTATTTCTGTGTAGTTTAATAATATGTAGATGATATACTATAGGGCATATTATTTTTCTCTTTACTGCTTACCAAATGGGAATGGACGACACCAAATAAAAAAAATAAAAAAAATATGGTAACTGTATCATCAATTTCTTTGATACAGAAAACTATCGACTCGAGACAAAGTATGAAAATCATCTGATTGTGAAAATAGCATTGGTTTGTATATAAAATGCTGTAAAAAAAAATCTAACGCCATGTCAAAAAGCTAAGCTTCGATCACGCTTTGCTTTTAGTAAAATGGAAGGTTATTAAAAAAAACTTGGTAAATGGAATAATAATTCGAGGCACAGATAATTTGTATGAGACGCACTATTCTTGATGCTTGCATGTTAAACGCTTAAACCCAACATTTTGTATTTAATTCGGTAATCGTTTATATTCAATCACAAGTTAAATCCAAGTGGAATTAAATAATAAAAAAATATATTTTTATAAATTGAATAGTCTTTGTAGAGGCGTAAATCATGTTTCCTGTAGCTTTAATTTGTATTACTTGAAAAATATTTGTTTAAATTTCGTGATAGAAATAGTTGTTCATATGTTTATACACTTTTTAAATACCTTTATATATAATTAAGCATATTTGAAAGACTAAAAACTTGAGTTTTACTTACCTCTATACCGACGCAACTGGTCAATATTTATCTATTTATTACTTCATGCACAAATAAAGTGTACATTGTAGATTTAAGGCCTGTGGCATTTTCTACCAATCAACCTTAGGGTTGTACATAGAAATGATAAAAAATCCCATTTTAGAAAATGATTGTGGTTAATAGCTGGACGTTAATTTGTTGGCAAAAAAAAAATTAGATTAAAGCTATCCTTATTACTAACACGAACCTAAGTTTATCACTTTCATCCTATTGTCAAAAAGTCCTATGAAAGTCATTTCGTACTACCGTCATTTCAGATAAAATTATTATTACACAAATATTATTTTTGGGTCTAGTAAAGACTCGTTTACTTTACGAATACCTACTTTAAATACTGAATTAAATGCACTATGTTGGGTTACATCGTAAATGCCTACACATAATAACATTAATAATTTTATTTAATAGCATATTTATATTTTTTATACCACGGCTCAAGATGCATGTGGCGAAGTAGTATCATTTCAAAATAATAAATCAAAATAATTGTTACTAAAAATAACTAAAATATTACATGTTTTATAGTTATTTAGTAGTTATTATAGTTTAATATTGCAGTTACTGTTAATTTTATAATGCACAGTAAATTCTCATAATATAAATGGTTTAGGACAGCCCAGTTAAAAATTATGAGGTAACAAGCAGAAAAATTATAAAAAAAAAACAGACATATTGAGATCCCCTTCTTTTTTAGGGTTCCGTACCCAAAGGGTAAAAACGGGACCCTATTACGGAGACTTCGCTGTCCGTCCGTCCATCTGTCACCAGGCTGTATCTCAAGAACGGTGATAGCTAGACAGTTGAAATTTTCACAGATGATGTATTTCTATTGCCGCTATAACAACAAATACTAAAAATAAAATAAAATAAATATTTAAGGGGGGCTCCCATACAACAAACATGATTTTTCTACCGTTTCTTGCTCGATACTAATAATGTTGCCTTATGTTGCATAGATAATGGTACGGAACCCTTCGTGCGCGAGTCCGACTCGCACTTGACCAATTTTTTAAAGTCCTTAAATTAGATTTTCTTATCTAAAGGAAGCGTTAGCGTTAAAAGGAAATTATGTATATACCTTATATTTTTAATTAAAAATCTAAATTCGGAGTAAAAAGTAGTCTAAAGCAAAATATTCCGATATCTATACTTTTATCTCAACGCATTATTATAATAACATTGCACTGGCAATTTCTCAATGCACTTTCAATAGATAGAAATGTGACTTTTTAATATATGGTCTTATTCATAATGATTTATTTGAGGTTTAAGAGGGTACTGTACTCCTCATTTAGGTATTTGCCTTAGGTATTGCTATCCCTATTTCCGAGCGCCGCGCTGAAAGGGACAAATATAGATGAAGCGGATTTTACCTACAAATTCTTTGAAAAAAGACGTTTCGTACTTCCGTTTTTTTTTCGCGAAAGTTATACCGATTTTAATAGTTTTTGCGTTATATTATAGATAAAGAGTATATATTATCTATGCTTCTATCACTTTCTTTTTTTCAAAACATAATAACTAAAAGAAATATGACTACCCGAAAAACCCACTTTTTTCGGTTTTCTTTAGATAAAAAGTTACAGCGTCTATCACACAAATTTGGTAAAGTTTTACCACAAAAAAGTTTAACTTTCGCGATGAAAAAACGGAAGTACGATACCCATACTTTTGTATGGAGCATAATTTGGTATCGTGCCGTCTTAAACGGAGATTTTATCGAAGAGATAATAAACGTTTTATCGTAAAAAGACTAATAATACTAACAAGTTTTGACAATTTTCGCGAACCGATTTCAGCGAACTTTTGTGCCTCCGATAAGTCATTATGAATGAGACCATTATTGTTAAATTTCCTTCATTTCATAGTTTAAGTTGGTATAAAACATTTTTTTCTAATAATAATAAAAAGTCATTAATTAGTATCATAACAATTTAATATGCTAGATGCATTCTAGTTGGTAGCAATTCTACATGCACAACTAAACATAACTAAAAAATGAAAACAACTATTGCTGTATTTTGATTATTTTTCTTGTTGTGCACATTTATATTAAGTAAAATATATAAGGTATAATTCATTATAACTTATCGGAGGTTTAAAAGTTCGCTAAAATCGGTTCGCTAAAATTGTGAAAAATTGTTATTCATAATTTTTTTTAATAATAATAATAATCTTTATTGAACAGAATAATCTTAACCTAAATTACAATAGTTACTAACTGCCGCACTAGACATTTAATGGTTACTTAAGGAGCTCTTTAGTATTGATTTAAAAAAGTTCACTCTCACTGCCGCACTAGACATTTAATGGTTACTTAAGGAGCTCTTTAGTATTGATTTAAAAAAGTTCACTCTCACTGCCGCACTCAGAGACATTTAATGGTTACTTAAGGAGCTCTTTAGTATTGATTTAAAAAAGTTTTAACTTAACTTTTACTTTTTTAAATCAATACTAAAGAGCTCCCTAAGTAACCATTAACATTTAATGGTTACTTGAGGAGCTCTTTAGTATTGATTTGAAAAAGTTTTAACTTAACTTTTACTTTTTTAAATCGATACTAAAGAGCTCCTTAATTAACCATTAAATGTCTCTGAGTGCGGCAGTCAGAGTCAGATAACGGTTTATTAGGGTCCCTTAATCTGCCGCACTCAGAGACATTTAATGGTTACTTAAGGAGCTCTTTAGTATTGATTTAAAAAAGTTCACTCTCAGAGTCAGATAACGGTTTATTAGGGTCCCTTAATCTGCCGCACTCAGAGACATTTAATGGTTACTTAAGGAGCTCTTTAGTATTGATTTAAAAAAGTTCACTCTCAGAGTCAGATAACGGTTTATTAGGGTCCCTTAATCTGCCGCACTCAGAGACATTTAATGGTTACCTAAGGAGCTCTTTAGTATTGATTTAAAAAAGTTCACTCTCAGAGTCAGATAACGGTTTATTAGGGTACCTTAATCTGTCGCACTCAGAGACATTTAATGGTTACCTAAGGAGCTTTTTAGTATTGATTTAAAAAAGTTTTAACTTAACTTTTACTTTTTTAAATCAATACTAAAGAGCTCCTTAAGTAACCATTAAATGTCTCTGAGTGCGGGAGTTAATGTTAGTAGTTCCAAAACACGGTATAAACATAGTAATTTTGGTCAAGTACAGAAACAAGGTTAACTGTGTTTAAACTAGGATGGGATCCTGTATTATAAACATAGTGCCTTCCACTACCTGCGACCGATAACAATGATCTGTTCGACAGAGACTAGCAATAGGTAGTTAAAACAAATTAGAGAGAAATGAAAAAAAAATTACGACAAAATGTTTATTATCGCTCCGATAAAGTTATTGTTTAAACCTCCGATAAGTCATTATGAATAAGACCATTAGTTTATAATAAACAGTTTTTATAATAAGAAAGTTCAGTTAACATTGCCGAATTGTGTTATCGACATTATCGAAATTCATTTTTTAGTAAAGTTTAGTTCAGATGTGTTTAGAATTGGCGCCATTATATTTTTATGCCTATAGGTTCATAATTGTGTGAATATTTCAGTTCCAGTTTGTAAACTCATTTATGAGTTTGTTCTACATAGCGTTCTATCTTCAGGATATGGATAAATTAAAAGAGGTAAGAGAATTATAACATTTAAATACTATAGAAAATATTAAAAAAAATAATTTGATTTATTAAGTAAAACTATAAAAAGTCAATTGCAAAAATTAATAAATTAATGGAGAAATATATGTACAGTCATTACTTCGATCCAATCGTGTTCTGTAAAGAACACTACGTGATCGATCGATCGAGTTGGTGCAAACCACTCGTTAGATTGCGTTGTACAAAAACAACCAGCGATGTTTAAGGGCCTACATCAATATTATCGTCGACATGTACCTATTAACACAGCTAGTAGGTATAGAAAATGAAGAATTAGGGATATTTTTTTTGTTTACTCAAAATCTACTAACTATATTTTAATTCCGGTTTACGTGTTTCTATATATAATAGTTATTTGTGTTTTTAAAGTTATTTCATTAGTTAATACGCGATAATAGACCGACAAATGAAAAAAAATAAAAAATGAGAGAGATTGTTTCGCTAAGATTTTCTATCGAGAAAACTTTTTTCAATCGCGTTTCTGAGTTTATGCGATCCTAGATCATATATTGAAAAAACATATACTTAAAAATTAGAGCTCTAGCCGTTCAATCTAAAGAAAAAATTAAAACTTCGTACGTAGAAAAATGCGCGAATCTATTTTGGTATCCTCTTAACTCACATTGAGAAGTATTGTAGTGGAAAATTTGGTTATCATGTGTTGGTCCCATGGTAGCTGAGTTAGAAGAGTAACAGAACAGTATTATAATCTTGCTCATGGTGTACAATGTACCATGAAGTACGATTTAGCCAGGCTAAATTTACTTGTCCTCAATATTAAACGTCAACTCACCATTTGGTTTATCTGTGTTTGAAAGGCTGTTCAGAATATGAAACCTTTTACGTGTGCTAGTACCACTCGCACTTGACTGATATTTTTATTCTTTTTGACTTTATGTTCTTTTTAACACGCATATATAAGTTCAGTATGTATGTATCAATATATTAATCTATGTAACGGAATCTTTGAAAGTGATTTTAACCTACTTGCAGTAGTCGGATTGATCTGAAATTTTGGACGTAAATCAAGGATCGATGACAAATAAAATCAATCATTTATTCGCAGGAATATGGTACAAATAGTGATCTTAAATAACATTTTAGGTTTCTTACATATTCTGCCAGTATAGGCGTGTGAAAGTCTTTATACATATTATATTATTATTATTACAATGCAATAATAAAAAAAAATATTCAGGATTTTCAAGCGTGTTTTTTGGTTTTTAGGGTTCCGTACCCAAAGGGTAAAAACGGGACCCTATTACTGAGACTTCGCTGTCCGTACGTCCGTCCGTCCGTCCGTCAGTCTGTCACCAGGCTGTATCTCAAGAACGGTGATAGCTAGAGAGTTGAAATTTTCACAGATGATGTATTTCTATTGCCGCTATAACAACAAATACTAAAAATAAAATAAAATAAATATTTAAGGGGGGCTCCCATACAACAAACGTGATTTTTTTGACCGTTTCTTGCTCGATACTAATAACGTTGCCTTATGTTGCATAGATAATGGTACAGAACCCTTCGTGCGCGAGTCCGACTCGCACTTGACCAATTTTTGAACTATATAGGTAGATTATTTAATTTATTCAATGTATTAAAATATTACACTTTTAACAGCAATTAGCAGTACTGCTGATAACAAGACAAGTGATTGGTAATTTGAAAGAATCAGCCTTGCCGTATCTGATTGAGAACTTGAGATTAGCAAAAATATGTGTTGATGTATTGGGTGCTGTTAGTCCAAGCAAAAGTAAGTGAAATACGTTAAAGCTGTAGGGTAATTTTTTTTTTTGGTACCTTCATATATTGACGGGCTACGTAGTCTAGTGGTTCATGTAACGGACTGTCGTTCACGAGGTCGCGTGTAGATTCCCGCATGGGACAATCACTTGTATGACATTCAAATTATATTCCAAAATGACATACAAATTGTTGCACTGCGTCTGGGTATTTCTATGTATATTATTACTAGCTGCCCCGGCAAACGTTGTTTTGCCATACAATTCTGTTTAAAATAAAATTTCATCAAAATCGGTCCAGCCAATTTGTAGCCTATGTGTTATTCTGATGTATAAGCTATATTGTGGTAAAGTTTCATTCAAATCCATTCAGTAGTTTTTACGTGAAAGAGTAACAAACATCCATACATACAAACTTTCGCCTTTATAATATTAGTAGGATAAATATTATAAGTATGTATTTAGAAAAAAAAAGTATACATTATGTAGTATATCCAACAATATCTATTCTATAAGTCTTGTTGTAATTTATATGGTGTACAATAAAGAGTTTTTTTTTATTATTATTATTATATCCGTATTTTAGTGCCAACATCAGCCCAATTAACTGAATTATTTGAAAAGAAAACTGACTCTAGTGGTGAAATGCCTGAGAACAATTTAGTTAATGGTACAGCTGACAAGGACGATAGACGTGATTCTGAATCTATTGTTGGACAGAAGTTAATACATCAAGCTGAATTAGAATCACAGTTGTTTAGGGTAAGATTTATTTGGTTTTTTTTAGGGTTTCGTACAAACCCTTATAGTCTCACTACGGTGTCCGTCTGTCTGTCTGTCTGTCCGTCTGTCAAACTTTTTTTACTCGGCAACGGATGAAGGTATCAACTTGAAACTCATATGATATGTAGATCTATGCGGTCCCTTGCTGCAAAAAATACAATCAACCTTTTACCTCTACGCATTTAAAAGATATAACCGAATTACGACCATTTTTAAGAATTTTCGACTTATGGCTAGGGAATCAAAATTCACAGGTTACTTCCCGTTGCCCTAGAGCCTTGAAATTTGGCATAGATCAAGTCTATATAGTAATGATATAAGGAAAAATCCAAAAACTTATAATTTGTCATCACATCACGAGTAAAAAAGTGTTTATACTAATACCAACTTATGAAGTAGCTGAAATGTAGGCGATTCCCTATATGTCAACTACAAAATTAAGTTGGTGAGTTGTTGAGTTTAATTATCTGATTATTTGAATGCAGTTACTTATGTTTATATGTCTATTAAGTGCGAGTTTGCCTCGCTCTTGACAGGTTTTTTACGTAATACATGTTGATGCTGAACTACATTCCACCTGGGGGCTCAAGTCTGCTATTCAATGTTGTCACAACGATAGTTAAATGACACCATTATGGCGCCTTAATGGCGGCATTTGTGCTAAAAAATTAACAGTAAACTACCAAACTTGATAAAATTCGCCATTATGCAATTAGTGACTGAACATTGTAATAGCAGACTTGGTTTCCTGATGGTGAGTGGTAATGTAACCATGGATGGTTAAGCGCAACAATGTATATTTGTTAAAACTTTTTTTATGAATAAAAAAAAGAATTAAAAATAATTATACTGGTCTAAATCTGTAAAAATTAGTTTATTTAAACAAAAGAGTCGCACAAGTGTTAGGAAATATGATAACTTGTAATGTTATTTTTTTTTTATTATTTTCTTTGAACACAGTACGAAGGCACATTCGCAGAATACCTAGAGATGTTAACTCAACTAGGTCACGTAGTGTTGTTTTCTTCTGCATTCCCATTGGCTGCGGTATGTGCTCTGCTGAACAATGCGGCAGAGATTAGGGCAGATGCTTTCAAACTCTGCCATGTAGCGCAGAGACCTTTTGGTGAAAGGGTCAAGAGTATTGGCAGTTGGCAGGTAAGTGTGTCACTTATTTAGTTAAAAATAGGGTGAGTGGTAATATATAAAGGGTATACTTTCTTTTTAGGGTTCCGTACCCAAAGGGTAAAAACGGGACCCTATTACTGAGACTTCGCTGTCCGTCCGTCCGTCCGTCCGTCCGTCCGTCCGTCTGTCACCAGGCTGTATCTCAAGGACGGTGATAGCTAGAGAGTTGAAATTTTCTCAGATGATGTATTTCTATTGCCGCTATAACAACAAATACTAAAAATAAAATAAAATAAATATTTAAGGGGGGCTCCCATACAACAAACATGATTTTTTTACCGTTTCTTGCTCGATACTAATAACGTTGCCTTATGTTGCATAGATAATGGTACGGAACCCTTCGTGCGCGAGTCCGACTCGCACTTGACCAATTATTTACTAAGGTTTTGCCAACGTTTATAGTTACAGACCGTGTTTCTTAGCGTGATGATAAATAAACCTCCTTACAATTCGTACAATCTTTCATTTTTATGAGTTTAGTAGGATTTCAAAACAAAAACTGTTTATTTGTCTTATTATATCTGTGTATAATAAACGAATAGCAGCGATGTCTTTAACAAAATTCATCGAAATCTTAACAGCCGTTTAAATTAATAAAGACGAGCCTCGTAGTTGAGTGGTTCATGTAATGGACTGCCGATCAAGAGGTCGCGGGTTCGATTCCCGCTCGGGACAATCATTTGTGTGATTTTTCTAATTGTCATACAAATGTTTGTACCGCGTCTGGGTGTTTCTATGTATATATAAGTATGTATTTACAAAAAAAAAGTAATATATGTATTATATCCGTATTCTGGTAACCATAACACAAGCATATAAGCTTAGCTTGGGACCAGAGGACGTTGTGTGAAATGTCCATGTGTATTTATTTATTTATAAATATAAAGAGTTAGAAAGTGGGATGGACAAAGAAATAGTTTTAAACATACTTAGGCATGTTGTGTTTGTAAGATTCTAAATTAATTTTAAAATCGGTTTAGCCGTTACCATCGTCCTTCTCGACAGACAAAATTTTATGTTTTTCTGTCCAGCATGCAATGGAAACCATGGTTGGTGTAGCAGTATTGGTGAATTGTGCATTAATCGGTCTCTCTGGTCCTGTACATCGATTACTTCCGGATGCTACTCCGGCACAGACTATACTCATCATTGTGGCTCTGGAGGTAATAGAATGAAATATGTCACTGTACTTCATAACATCGCAGGTTTTCGCGTTGCTCACTTCCAGTAAAGCTTACTCTCTTTCGAGCCTACTGCACCACCTTCTACACGTGCAGCCTGTGGGCCAGATATACGCAACGGTCCTACAGCGCCCTTCGTGTTCAATATAATAACGCGTTCCGGATGCTGTTGGGGCTGCCCCGCTTCTGTAGCGCGTCAGGGATGTTCGCCGACGCGCGTGTTGATTGTTTCTACACAACAATGCGTAAGAGGTGTGCATCTCTGGTAAGCAGGGTGCGGGTTAGCTCCAACAGCATCTTAGGGATGATTGCGAGCCGGCTGGACTGCACATATGTGAACCACTGCAGTTCAATTTCCCACGGAATGGTGCTGCGGTGAGACACCGTACAAGTCCCAGTTTAATTATATAATAAATAAATATGTTATTATTTTAATTATTTAAATTTATTCTATTTTGTTTATCTACTTGATTATATATGTTATAGATGTGTACTCGTATTGTAGATACCAACATAGGCACTAAGCTACATAATTTACTAACAAATACTATTATTATTATTATGACATGTACTTACCTAATGTGATTGAGTCATGGTTACTTTAATAAACAATTATTCATTCATTCATTCATTCATAACGAAAAATGAAAAATAAATATTAAAATGCTTTGAATTGTAGGTATTTTATTAAAACAAATACAAATAAAACTAACTAACCACCATTTAAAAACTTTAATGAAGGATTTTGTGAATTAAGTCACGCTTAATTCATTTTCAAAAGTCGTTTCGTAGTTTAAAAAGATTTAAGCTCACGTAAGAACATACAGAAAAAATTAATTGGTTTTATAAGTAAAGATACCCAAATAAAATGTTATAAATGAATAAGTAATTCATTTTGATTAGGTTAGCAAAAAAAAACAATAATTCTTAAAAAACTTGTATAATGAAAACCTTTAAATAGTAGTGCTATTACATTTATTTTATATCTAATTCCAGCATGTAGTTTTGATAATAGTATTGGCATTAAGGGTTGCCATACCCGAAATACCGACATGGCTTGCTACTGAAATGGCAAAGGTTGAGTTTCAAAGGCGAGAGGCTATCAAGAATGCACATGCACCGCTAATGGTAATTATATTGTTGATACGTTTGTGCGTATACGTGCATGCGTATACGTGTACGTCGTATATAAGACTTTGTGTAAAATCTCCTTGTGGATGTATGTATCCCAGCCCATTGACTGTCACTGTTAAGCACAGGCCTTCTCCACTTCAGAAGAGTATTGGGTATACTATACCTCGCTGACCAGGCGTGTTTCCATAGAGTTTGGTTTCGAAGTATCCGTTTCTCACAGACGACATATGATGATAATATCTCTTAGTTGCTCTTACAGCTCCTTGGGAAGACATGGGTTGTGATACCTGTATTTTTAATCCATCACCACACAAAAGTAATTTTTATTAATAAATATTAAATTCTGTTTGTGTGGTATTGCGGTATTTATGAGTATCTTTTATGTTTACGTTTCTGATTGAATGAGTAATGTATGTGTGAGCGTATCTTTCTATGTAAGCACCTGCTTGTATCAATTTGTATTTATTTCATATTACAACTTTTTAATATTGTTTATTATATGATAGGTTATGTTTTTATGATTAAATCCTTAAATTATCATTTACTTTGTCTATGCAGTCGGAGTGTACAAGTCAAGATGATATAAGACCTTCGTCTAGAAATACTCCGCGCACCGTGACTCCCACAACTCCCAAACAAAACGACAAAATTAACAACGTGAATAACGTAGATAAGAAGAAATTATTCATTGGGAAGATACCAGAGATACCACCGTTCAGGTTAGTGCTATTATTATTACATTAGAACGTCAACTATGTAACTATAGGTCGTTAAATCTTATCTGGAAAACCATTTGAAAAACCATTTGCATCATACAGATAGATTCATATATCTGGCTCGAAGGACCAGTGTATGAATCACGTGCATCGAACGTAGTTCCATATATCCGGTTCAAAGGACCATTGATATCATAAAATATATTATTGTTTTCCATTTTCAAATTCAATTAGAACAGATTTAGCTTGATGCTTTTCGACATTTCTGCGAAATTTTTATGAGTGTGACAGTTTTATGGAATTTATTGAAACTAACTTTTTTGATTTTGCATAATGTTGCAACGGTGGCGGTAACTGTAATTATTTTACCACTGTGTTATTGTCAATAATGAGCATATGTTTTTGGTTTCAAAAACAAAAAGAACTCCTTAATTAAATTGTTACTATTTCCGTAACTTAGACGTGATAAATTCCTAAAACAGATTCCATAGAATTGTTTTATTTAAACAATCGTTTATTCATTCATAAGTTTTAATTTATTTTATTGTTTTTGTTTTCAGTTAATTTATCACAAGTATTTTAAGGATGGGTGTGTAGCTACATATAGTTATGTATTATTCCGTAAAGTCAGTATTTTATATTTTAAGCACGGTTTTATTAATATTTCTTTGTTATTTTATTATTTATAATAAATACTTTTTAATCTCAATAGATGTTTTTATTTATTAAATATGAAATAGAACTTTCCAGAAATACCCTATTAATATGAAAATGTAAGTAGTAGTATACATTATTTTTGTAACTTTATTCTGATCTATTCTAACCTCGTAATGTTATTTGTACAATACCTTCCATTCCTAATAATTTCTAATATATTTATAGCTGTAAAAACTAAGTAATAACTGTAAGACTAAGCTTGAAAGTCTTAAGCCGAAAGTCGCTTGTTCTGCCTCAAATCCATATTAAGGTTGCTGGGAGAGATGGCATTTCGCGATAAGACCGCCCTTTGTACCTATGACATGTCTGCTATGTAAGTTTTGTAAAGCATGGTGTGCAATACAGAATATTTTACTTTACTTCTTAAACTCTAATATGGTTATTACTACTAAATACTTAACCTTAATACTATTTAGAAAAATGTATAAAATAATCCTGTCTATACACATATAGTACAGGATCCGTTGTACATTTTTTCACTTGATTACTATTAAGCTGATTTTCCGTGAGTAACTTTATTATGACGAGACGCCCAATAATTTTCTATTCCAAAATCTCGATTGTGGTAGCTAGCAGAGGTAACAAGGATAAAATAACGTACTATTACTGGAAGAAAGCAGTAAGTGTTTATTTTGAAATTGTTGTTTGAAATTTTTGACGCAAGTTCACTTACGTCTTTTTTTACGGGTAGTACGATATTTTATCCTTGTTACCTCTGTTAGCTACCACAATCGAGATTTTGGAATAGAAAATTATTGGGCGTCTCGTTATAATAAAGCTACTCACGGAAAATCAGCTTGATAGTAATCAAGTGAAAAAAATGTACTACGGATCCCGTACTATATATTCGATATTTTTTCTTTTCTTTTTTTAAAGACATGTATAATTGGTATGCCTAAATAGGCTAAGCATAATATAAATAAATAAATAAATATTCACAGTTCACGTCACTCAACGTCCTCTGGTCCCAAGCTATGCTTATATGCTTGTGTTGTGGGTACTGGAATACGTATATGCTACCTTATTTTACTTTTCTTTATTGAAAACTAAAATTTTAAACTGTCTAACTCATGGTTATTTTACTTATGTTATGTTTTATTTTTGTACAAATGCATATCAGATATTATTTCATTTACATTCATACTTTGTCTATTTTCATGACTGCTGTACGTAATATCAACTTTTCTGTCTTCATAATATTCTTTAACACTTGCGCGACTCATTTGTTTAAATAAAACTACTTTTTACGGATTTTGACGTGTGTACTTGTTTTAAATTTCTGCCCGACGTTTCGGAGACTTTGCAGTCACCCTGGTCACGGATGAGACTGAGCTATAAAGTGACCTTCTACCTACATTCGATTTTAATTTTACATCGGGCCAAAATTTGAAACATACACGCGTCTTAATCCGTAAAAAGTAGTTTTACTTTCTGTATTCATATAAATACCTAAAATAAATTTTATATTTTCGTGTTAACCTATACTTCAGAAATGCACATTTACTTATTAACAAGCTCCGTGTATACACTAAATAATAATATGTGTAATGATATTACAGACCCAAGGCTGCGTCTATAACTGAGCCAGCAGCAACTACAGGATCACTACAAACTTTACAAGATGTCAGCCCAACGAAACCTATACGCCGTAAGGTAAATATCGTCATAATCATACCGTCACTCCTTTTCTTATAGGGGTAGGCAGGTAATGTTTCATAAATCATTCAACAGAATTTCTTAAATTCACACAACTATACACATTGTGCTTGGTATTCACTTGTTAAGCTTTAAATTTTTTACATTTAACATATCAAATAAAGCAGAAAATGAGGTTATCACGGTGGGATTTGTACCTTTGAAAATCCGTTCTACTACTCTTGATCAACGAGTTGCCGTGATATTCTCTGCACTTAACAGTTTCACCGCCATATTTTGGTTATGATATTTACGTAACGTGTACTCACACCATCTATCCAGTGCTTGACGCATTTCGAGAGAGAATAAATAACATTACTCGTTGATTGAGATCAATGAAGTGCATTTCTAAAGTTTGTAAGTTCAATGTAATGCATTGTAGACTAAATACCTTCCTGAAATGGAAAAGATCCGTGCCTAATTGTAGGACGTTATTGACTTGAAAAGAAGACGATAAAATGTAGGTAGTTTGCAAAATAAATATTGTTTTAAGTGAAATATTTCCAGGAGGCAACTCCAGGAGCGCCGTTATCTCTGCTGGGTGTGCGAGGGTTAAGAGATGAGCCCTTACATCGTTCAGCACATTGCATCCCGCATCCTACTCAACACAAGCCTCTTATTAATCCTACATTACAGGTACATATTTGATTATCAACTCGTAAATATTTTCAGTATTTTTTATTTTTCGGTATTTCCCTACGGGATAAAATCCGAAATACGGAGATCCGTAGGTGAACGGGCGTGTCCGACATAGCCCAAAAGGTTGGCAAGCTGAAGTGGCAATGGGCAGGCCACATCGCTCGTAGGACTGATGAATGATCGTTGGCGAAGAAAAGTTCCAGATTGGCGACCACGGACCGGACGAGTGACGATATCGTTAAGGGCGCATGGAGCAATTGCAAACGGCATAAGACCGTACGTTGTGGCGTTCTATGGTAAAAGCCTATGTCCAACAGTGGACGAAGAAAGGCTGATGGATAGATGGATGGGAATATTTTCAGACTTTTAGGACTTATTTGTACTCTTAATAATGAGGTAGAGTTGGTAATATGTTTAGAACTTAGCTGAGAGTATTAAATCAACAGGAGTTGTTAGATTCGCTATTTTCTTTGCCAAACATACTTCAGCCAGGTCGGCCTAGGTGCCGAATAATCGCTGCACACGCTTCGCCCAAAATCGCCCTACACACACACTTAGACAATAGTGTATGTAGACATGGAGTATGAGCTTTGTTCTTGTACGTTAGATTGTTGCTCTAAGGTTGTAGAGACTAATTTCCTAAAGTAATAGTCTTATCATAAAATAAGCTTTTTCATTACTAGGGAGCTACAGTCGCTAAGAATGCTATAGGCCATAATATATTATGTTAGTATGTAGTGATTCGGAATTACATGCGTATAAAGCCGCGGGAAACAGTTAGCCAACTAAAAAAAAATTGTTACAGCAAATTAAACATTTTATAAATGTAAAGATGTGCGTATACGTATACAGGAGCTGTCTGGTAGTGTGAGTGCTGGAGGTTCTGAACCAGATCTGAACGCAGTACCCTCTACTACGCCATCTATCGATGTAAGTGCCACATCTAGTGAAGACGACAAACCTAAGGATAAGGGTAATTATTGACTTTAATCATTATCTTTATATATATAAATCTTCTGTACATGTGTTTGTAATTGAACTCCTCCTAAACGGCGATTTTGATGAAATTTGTTGTGCCTATTCAAGGGGGCTTGAGGTTGGTTTAGCTTCACAATTGGCTGAACCGATTTTGATGAAATTTTTTGTTGTTTTATTTTACACAGCATTTATGGCAAAACAACGTTTGCCGGGGCAGCTAGTTTTAAGTAAATACATAATTTTGTGACTATTAATTATCTAGAGTATCAGGGGATTGCCACGCCCAATGGAGCAAATGGTCTTTCTTCAAGTATTCCAGTAAAAGGCCGCACATAAGTGATAGGGGATTAAGGCCAAATTTATATGCCTAGTCAGGGCTCGAGTAATAAGGACACTCCTCGCGGGGTCATGTTCCAGCTTAAGGCACTATGCAATGGCCGATAAAAAGAGAAACACCATGGGAGTACCATTTTAGTGTGTAGTTCGGCTCCCTACAAGCTGGGAGCCCCACACAAAACACAAACGTTGGTCCAGCAACCTAAGGCGCTGCCTCCACGAGCGAGAGAATCGCGACGAGTCCGCTCTTATATCGTCGGACAATCTCCACGAACGAGCGATAATTCCGCCGCGTATCGTCGCGAGTCGTAACGTTTCCGCGGCGACTCGCAACGGTATCGCCGCGTTTCTTTGACGACACGTTGCGAACGAACGAGAGGCAACGCTGAAATAACCCTGTGTTTGAGAACGCGCCGGGTCCGCTGCGCGAGCGCGCGGCGGGCTCGCTGCTAGTCGCGGCGGGCTAGCGACGATGCAATAACGTTTCGCGCGCTCGTTGCCACTCGTCGCATCGCGGCGATAATATCGCCGTGTGGAGACGGTTCTCTAGAGAGTGTATAGAAATACGTGGCACAACGATAATATCGCCGCGATTCTCTCGCTCGTGGAGGCAGCGCCTAACGGGCTAAGTGCGTAAATGCATTCCTTATGTAAGAAAAAAGAGATACGCAATGGGTATGAGCATTGATCTCGTAGCTTTTCAGAGCGGGTCGCCTTAAAATGTCAACTCCTGCTGGTTAATTTCTCTAAGCATATCATATTATCTTTACTTATTATAAAACAAAGTCGGTATTTTTGTATGTACCTAAATATGTCCTGTGTAAGCGGAAATCTTCAAAAATACACAACAAATTTTAATGTGGTTTTTTTTAATATGTAGTATGGTTCACGAGAATGGCTTTTTTGTAAAATTTGTAAAAGTTTGGGGGATTGCCTCAATAAATATAAACGTGGGTGAAACCGCGGGCATTAGCCAGTGTTTATTATAAATATTATAATACTAAATTATTTCACAGGTCGTTCTCGTGCTAAAGCGGCTCTAGTTAAACGTGTACGTTCGGTGGCCGTATTCTCTTTGGGATTGAAACGCGCAAGGGAAGCCGCGGCATCAGCTCCTGGAGATAAACACGCACATACTCCACACACCCCTGATAAAGGCTCTATGGTAACTATATAGAAGTTTTATATTTCTATATTTTTTGGGTTCCTACCTAAGAACAAAACCTATTACTGATTCTTCTCTTTCTGTTAGTCACCAGGCTGTATCTCAGGAGTGCTATAAATTTCACAGTTTTGTGTATATCAGTTGATGCTATAACATCAAAATAATACTCATCTTTATCATTATTCTCCTACCCTTATCTCCTTATTAGATGATAATAAGAAAGAAAGAAAGAAAAATAAATTTATTGGAAGGATAATCACGATACCGAATCCTTCGTGTGCGAGTGCAACTCATAATTGACGGGTTTTAAATATTTTGCAATTGACTTACTATGCTTTTGATTTTAAGAGGATACCAAAATAGCTTCGTGCATTTTTCTACGTACGAAGTTTTCATTGTTTCTTTAGATTGAATGGCTAGAGCTCTAATTTTTAAGTATATGTTTTTTCAATATATGATCTAGGATCGCATGAACTCAGAAACGCGATTGAAAAAAGTTTTCTCGATAGAAAATCTTAGCGAAACAACCTCTCTAATTTTTTATTTTTTTCATTTGTCGGTCTATTATCGCGTATTAACTAATGAAATAACTTTAAAAACATAAGTAACTATTATATATAGAAACACGTAAATCAGAATTAAAATATATTTAGTAGATTTTGAGTAAACAAAAAAAATATGCCTAATTCTTCATTTTCTATACCTACTAGCTGTGTTAATATGTACATGTCGTAATATTGATGTAGGCCCTTAATTTTTAACAAATCAAATAAGTCGAAAAAGTTGTTATCTCGTGTGAGATTTGAACTTAGGCTACCATCTTTGGTATCCCTTTCACTGCGATGACGTGTTATTGACGGTATTATTGTTATGATAATGAAACGAAACCTTTATACACAAGCCTAATTCGTCCCCCGCCAGTTTATTTGTATAACAACTTATATTTATGTTCCAGGGTCCTCCTGCCCCAATGTTAGGTGGTGAATTATCCCTAATCCCAATTGAACAGCTGATCAAAGTGGAAGATGTCAAACCGCGTGCTACTCCGACGTAGGCCGGTATATTTTGCTTGTATTTGTAGAATTTCTATAGAAATAAAAATAAAACCACTCAAATGTATGTATAATTATGTATAACTTCCGATCGACTGCGCCATGTTCGCATAACTTCTTTTTTTTATTTGTCAGCAAAAGAAAAGATTAGAAGATTCTTTCAGTGTTAAATAGTACATTTAAAAGAATTCTATAGGCTAGATAACACCACGCTGCGACCGATAGGAGCGAAACATCAATGAAAAGTGTTGCAAAAACGGGAAAAATATTCTCCTATAAAAATTGTTGTTCAATAATAATATTATTTTATTATTTTTTTAAGTGCAGCTAAAATTACTAAGTATAATTAGTTAGGCAGTTTTAGATAATAGAATAGATAGTTATTGTTACTAAGTAAAACAACGCCTAAAGTTGTGTAATAACAGCTAATAAACTTTGTATCTATCATATAACTTTATTAGTAAATCCTAGTCCAAGAGTCGTTTTCATAATTCCGTACAAAAATGAGAGTTGATTATCTCTTTGTCTTTCCACTCTCTCCAGCCTATTAACTTCCCACTGTTGGGCACAGGCCTTTTCCACCCCCGGAGGGATTATGGTCTACTGTGACGCGTTAACCAGGCATGATGGTACAGGGTTTATTTTCGAGATTTTCCGTCTCACAAGATGTTATCTGTGAATAATACCCCCTAGATGGATGTTACAGCACACTGGGAAGAAAATGGGGTGGTGTCACTGGTCTTCTTAATGTATTCCCACATGGACATCCCTGACAAGCTAAGTTTATATGCTTGTGGTATAGGCACCAGAATACGAATAAACTACATACATTTAAACACATAGTAAACAGTAACAAACGCAGTATTATAACAAACATTTGTATGACATTTATAAATATCACACAATCGAAAAGATCGTGCGGGAATCGAACCTGCAACCTCTTGAACGGCAGTCGGTTAGATAAACTACTAGACCACAAAGCCCGTCAAATTGAATCTATTTTCTTTGAATAATAGATACGAAGTTTAATGGCTGTAAAAATCAAGTGATAATATTCTATTGGCAATATATATTTGTAGTTTAATAGTCTTATTCATAATGACTTATCGGAGGTTTAAAAGTTCGCTAAAATGGGTTCGCGAAAATTGTCAAAACTTGTTATTTATAAGTCTTTTTACGATAAAACGTTGATTATCTCTCCGATAAAATCTCCGTTTAAACCTCCGATAAGTCATTATGAATAAGACCATAAGTAAGTAGTTATGTTTACTTTAAGTTAAGTAATATCTAGTTTTAGTTTTTAGATTGGATTTTTAGTCTAAAACAGCTTTGAATAGCTTAAATTTTGTGGCAGCTATAGGATTTCATAATTTTTTTGTACTGTTGGTGGAATGTAAATTTTCATGTTTCTAATGAATTTGGCTCTAAAAGTACTAATAGACTTTATTTATGATTACTTGGCTTTTAAAATCAAAGTTAAAGGTGATTGTTTGTAATAATTCAACTGTCGCTGTTGACTAAATATAGTCTTCGTTATACATTACAAATGAATAAAGTTATAAGTAATACCACATATAAATTTAATTAACTGTGAGGCAGATTTGTAAAAAGTTTCTTAATTTGATAGATATCTCTTATACAACGTGTTTCAGAAAGGTGTAGTCATATTTGACCATCGTTACACATGGTCGGTGACTAGGCACTAGGCATGGATGTAATTACAAATACTAGTTATATTATGACTTTTATGTGTTCATAAAAGTTTAATTCATTTATTAAATTAATCGATCTTCTTTAAATACAACACTGCTATGAGGTCATCTTTTATCGTAAGGTTCAATTGCATTCAATAAACCGTAAACATCTCATAATTGATGCGTTTCTGGTAGTTATTTAATAGTAGGCAATAAACAAAAAAACACTTGCCAACTGTATTTTTCTATGTGTAACTGTAATATTTATAATATTTAAGGCCTATCTAATGCAACTTTAAATTATGACTACACCTTTCTGCAACACGTTGTATATAAAATTCACGTGTCACAGTGTTAGTTACCGAACTCCTTCGAAACGGCTTGATCGATTTTTATGAAATTTTACATGCATATTCAGTAGGTCTGAGAATCGGCCAACATCTATTTTTCAAACATTTTTTGTTAGTATGGCAAAACAACGTTTGCCGGGTCAGCTAGTAATTTATATAATAGTGGATCAAACGGTTTCCATGAACTATCATGGTTCTTGCACATGTTAACCAAATCTTCAAACAAAGTTTCTCAATCGAGTTACACATACATGCCATGTAACATAAATAAATATTCAGGGACATTTCACACAACGTCCTCTGGTCCCAAGCTAAGCTTATTATGCTTGTGTTGTGGGTACCAGAATACGGATATAATACATAAACTACATACTTTTCTTTTGTAAATACATACTTATAATACATAGTAAACACCCAGACGCAGTACAAACACTTGTATGACATTTATGGATATCACCACGAAGTATAGATACAAGGAGTCCGAACGTAATGTTGAACGAATGGTCTCAATTTAAGGGACAGATTTTTTGCCGGTAGCGCGCGCCATTTTTCAAGAAGTACTCGTTTGAACTATTGACACCTGTGGAAAAAAATATTCTGAGAAACGTGGAGTTAAATATAAGTTTTGGGAAATTTTTAGAAATTTTTCGAGTGCTTTAAACCCAACAATACAGAGAAGGTCAAGAGATATTCTGATATTCTATAATAGCATCGGTACGTCCTGAATACTTGCGCAGCCAGTGGCAGAAAATAGAACTATGATCTGGGTTTATTATTGTGTACACGAAATATTATGGAAAAGCCTATACCGTTCGGACTCCTTGTATCTATACTTCGTGGATATCACACAAATGATTGTCCCAAGCGGGAATCGAACCCGCGACCTCGTGATCGGCAGTCCATTACATAAACCACTCCACCACGAAGCCCGTCAAATAATACAACATAATAAGTCAATTGCAAAAATAAATTAAAGAAGTTTATTAATTTTTACCATTTCTGGAGTAGAGATATAAAAATTTCTTAATTTTGTAAAATTTAAGAAATTTAATTTCGAAACTACCTACGGTTTATAAAAAAAAAATATTAGTACAGTTATTAATTTTTTTACGGTTTATAAAAAAAAAATATTAGTACAGTTATTAATTTTTTTACGGTTTATAAAAAAAAAATATTAGTACAGTTATTAATTTTTTTAAGCTTTTATGTACAGAATTTATGTTTTTCTATGCTATTAATATAGAGGTAAAGTTTGTAATATATATGTAGGGTAATCTACGAAAGTAATGGTCCGATATTGAAACCTTTTTCTCGAAATGGAAATTAAGAATATTTCTGTGTATTATTAGCTAAATGATGAAAATTATAGTTTGTCCAAACGAAGTATATTACTACAGACAAAAGTCTAGCCTTTAATAAAAAGTTATAAAAGTATCAATTGTACCAATTCTATATGCACAACTAAAGTTAATTAAAAAATTAAAACGACTATAGTGTATTTTGATTAAATCGCTATTTCGTTGTCCACATTTATATTAATTAGAAGCGCTTGTTATATTACACAGTTTTTATAATAAGAAAGTTCAGATAACATAGCCGAATTGCATTATTTGACAACATAAATTTTCATATTTTAATATTTTCTAACACTTGCGCGACTCATTTGTTTAAATAAAACTACTTTTTACGGATTTAGACGCGTATATTTGTTTCAAATTTTGGCCCGACGTTTCGGAGACTTTGCAGTCACCATGGTCACGGGTGAGACTCTCCGAAACGTCGGGCCAAAATTTGAAACAAATATACGCGTCTAAATCCGTAAAAAGTAGTTTAATTTCATATTTTAGTTAAGTTTAGTTGCGCACGTAGAATTGTTACCAATGTAGTGTTTTTTAGTCTTAATTCTGTCTATATTTAGAGTACAAGCTAGAATTTAATTTAATATAATATGCAGTAGAGATGTGTAACTCAGGAGTGATTGGAAAAAAAGATTTACATCTGTAGAAAAGATTTATTAACTCAGTAACTCACTTCATTTCAAAACACATCTTTAACTCCCTGAGTTATGATTCAATTTAGATTTGAACCAAGAAGATGTGTATACTGAAATGAATGAAATAGATGCTACAAATTGAGTGAATTGGAAAGAGATAGAATGATGTAGGCGATGCGATGCACAACGTTGATCGTATTGAGTTACGCATACGGAATATACCGAGTGAGGGAATCATGAGTTGCAGACGTCAATATATTTATTTAATAACTAGCTGACCCGGCAAACGTTGTTTTGCCATACTTACTAAAAAAAAAAAGGTTTGAAAAATAGATGTTGGCCGATTCTCAGACCTACTGAATACGCATGTAAAATTTCATAAAAATCGGTCAAATCGTTTCGGAGGAGTACGGTAACTAACACTGTGACACGTGAATTTTATTTATAAGAAGATTAACTCGTTGCCATTGGCATAACGTTTATTTACTTTTGGAAGTAATTGCACTTACACTTACAGACTTTAATATAATATGTAGATAAATAAAATAGCGAGCGATGCCAGAGGCATAAGTAATGTACCTATTTTAATTTATCGAAATAATGGTAGTACTGATCACCTATATTATGTATCGATGGAATAATAGATTAATGCAACATCTGGCGTTATCGTATCGTTATGAATATCAAAAATTGCCTATCGATCTATTAAAGGTCACCCTCAAAGGGTAAAAATGGGACCCTATTACTATGACTATACATATATGTATATGTATATTATATACCTACAATGTATTAATAGGGATATTTTTAGGATTCCGTACCTATGTCACGGAACCCTAAAAATATGCGTACGTAACTACGTAATACGACGAGTACTTAAATAATAGTATTAACCCGCCGCTATCACAACTTTGATTTACTTATTTACATTATTATAAATCACACGGTACTACTCGTATTTCGTATCAGATTTATGAATAACTGATGATTTAAAAATTTCAAAAGATTTAATTACGATACAGTCGTTATAAATCATCGGCTCAAAATCAATCTTGAATCTATTTTGTATAGAAGAGGCAAAAGATTTGGTTGCGATTTTCTGATTTAAAGATTTAAAAGAGTGATTTAAATCTTTTCAAGCAAAAGATTTAAAGATTTAGTTTCACACAAAAGATTTATTTTGCGCATTACTAATATGCAGTTTCTAATCTTATCTCGCAAGCAATAGGCAGACAATAATTTCGCGTCGTTAGTTCTATTATTGTTGCTATGTAAGTAAATTAAGCTTTAATTTAATCTATTCTAATATTATAAAGCTGAAAAGTGTGTATAAACTTTAATAAACGCGCTAATCTCAGAAATACAATACAATACAAATTTCTTTATTGTACACCAAAGAAAAGACAAACTACATCCTAATCCTAACTAATTTATAAATGCGAAAAAGAGTTGATGACACTAAAGAAATTTTGACGAGCTTAAGTGTTAATGTGTCGAACGAAACTACAGCGCGATTTAAAAGACTATCAACGCAATCTATTGAGTGGCATAGTAAACTTCTGTTCGTTAGGTTTCATTTCTAAATTTCATGCGTACGAAGTTGCGGGCAACAGTTAGTAATATGATAATACAGCTTAGGGTATGTACAAGCGGCGGTCTTATCGCTGGTAGCGATCTCTTCCAGACAACGTATATGGAAACTGTCGAGGAATTACAGCTAAGAGCAATTTAGGTGTATCCCATCTGGCGTGTAATATTAATTTCTATTTTAACGTACTTAACTATAAAAAAATAATACTAACGTAACTTACACAAATAAAGACAAAAATAATAATAACGAAAGAAAATAAATACTAATAGATAAATTATAAACATGAAATATATCAATAATATTTATGATATATAAATAAAACAAAAATTAAATAATATTTTCTAACACTTGCGCGACTCATCTGTTTAAATAAAACTACTTTTTACGGATTTAGACGCGTATATTTAAAACAAATATACGCGTCTAAATCCGTAAAAGGTAGTTTTATTTAAACAATAATTTAAATTACAAAATACGGGATTAAAAAAAATTTTGAAATCCATTTATGAAGGAAGGCTCTAGGCTATATAACATACTGCGACTATATAATAGGAGAGAAGCTATAGTGAGAAATGTTGCAAAACGCGCAAAATTATTTTACGTTTGAGGGCTTCCGTTGTGTGCGCTGCGTTAGTGGTTTATTTATTTATCATTTGTTTTCTGAATTCTACAACTACAAAGTCGCGGGAAATAGCTATTATTTAATATATTTTATATCTTCAGTGCTTAACTTCCCATAAATATCGTTATGTCATCGCCGGCATACTCCAAAAGGTAAGGGGGAAGTGCGTAGCACTTATAATACAACCGTCGGGCATGTATGACCAGATGTATGAGTGTGGATGAAGTCAAGGAAGTGTGTTTGGATCGTAGCAGATGGCGCTCTATAGTCTCTGCCCACCCCCATGGGAAAAAGGCGTGATGTTATGATGATGATGATGATGATGACGATGAAATATTGTTTTATTCCAGCTCATAACATGTGCCACTGTTGGGAAAAGGCCTCATCTATTTTGGAAGGGATTTTGATCTCTTCCCTTCCTTAAAAATTGTTTTTTGCGAATTAAGTCACATATCAAAATAAAAAAGAAAACCCATTTATCTCGGGATGCTAGGGAGGATTATAGCTAATCTAATTAAAACAATTTAATGTAAAGACAGAATAGTGACGTAGCGCGTTGCGTAACGTAACGGCTTAACCGCTAATTACAATTCATCATTTTCTGCTCTATAGCTATCACTGTTCCAGAGATATAGCCTGGTGACAGGCGGGAAGACCAGAGATATAGCCTGGTGACAGGCGGGAAGACCAGAGATATAGTCTTATTACAGACGGGCGGATGGACAGCGAATCTCACTAATAGGGTCGTTTTACCTTTTGGTACGCACGCAAAAATTTTGATAAGCAGCTTTTTTTTTACAAAAATGTCTTCCATTTAATTTAGTTTTGTTATAGTTTGATATGTGACCTAATGTAATTAGAATAGCTATGATTAATCTATAAAAAAAGATTTGTTTATTACAAAAAAAAGGATTTTCATTAGTAAACAGTCGAAGCATATTAAAAATAAATAAAATAAATGGTTATGGTGTAGTTTGGAAGTGCAGAATAGCAACAAATTATGTATTCTATAGTTTAGTTAAAGTGCTGTCAATTAATACGTACATATTTTATTTTAACAAAGCTATTTTGTAAAATGTAATGTATGTTTGTAAACTTATATTGATTATAAGTTTAAACTTTACGTATAGTGATTTGATAAAGAGTATGTATTTTTGTCGCATTTTATCTCAGAGCGTTAATCGAACAGGAGTTGGTTTTCGGCGATCCCGCTGTAAAAATTACAAGAGCAATGCTCTTACTCACTGTACTGACACTGTAGTCTCTAAGTGTGCGTGAGACAATTTTGGACAGGGCCTGCGTAGCAAGCAATTACATTATGTTTGTGTGCGTTACCTCGTCACTGCCTGAAAGTATATTTGATAAAGAAAACAGCGTCTGTAGCAACTCCTGTTGGCTTAATACTCTAAGGATTTTCTATTACATTTAATATGTTTAAATTGAGCTTTTTATAGATAAGTATTTATTCGTAAATATTAGTTTAGACATTGTATATTTAGTGTTGTGATTGTTATTATATTTATATATTAGCTTGTATTGTAAGGATAATTTGCACTAAGCATTGGTTAGTACAAATAATATGACTTACTATAGAAGACTATACACCACTTTCCGACAACTTATTCATAATTCGTCCCAAAAAATGATTTTCAATAGATATTTAAAATAAACTACCAGGGGGACATAACGATCAGTCACTGATGCCATTCCATTATGGTGCCATAATGGCGTCATTTGTGACAAAAAATCAAGTTTGGTGTCTTAATGACGTCATAATGGCGAAATTTTATCAAATTTGTTAGTCTACTATTAATTAGGGTTCCGTACCCAAAGGGTAAAAACGGGACCCTATTACTGAGACTTCGCTGTCCGTCCGTCCGTCCGTCCGTCCGTCCGTCCGTCCGTCCGTCCGTCCGTCCGTCCGTCCGTCCGTCTGTCACCAGGCTGTATCTCAAGAACGGTGATAGCTAGAGAGTTGAAATTTTCACAGATGATGTATTTCTATTGCCGCTATAACAACAAATACTAAAAATAAAATAAAATAAATATTTAAGGGGGGCTCCCATACAACAAACATGATTTTTAGGGTTCCGTACCCAGTATCTCAAGAACGGTGATAGCTAGACAGTTGAAATTTTCACAGATGATGTATTTCTATTGCCGCTATAACAAGAAATACTAAAAATAAAATAAAATAAATATTTAAGGGGGGCTCCCATACAACAAACATGATTTTTAGGGTTCCGTACCCAGTATCTCAAGAACGGTGATAGCTAGACAGTTGAAATTTTCACAGATGATGTATTTCTATTGCCGCTATAACAACAAATACTAAAAATAAAATAAAATAAATATTTAAGGGGGGCTCCCATACAACAAACATGATTTTTTTACCGTTTCTTGCTCGATACTAATAACGTTGCCTTATGTTGCATAGATAATGGTACGGAACCCTTCGTGCGCGAGTCCGACTCGCACTTGACCAATTATTTTTTGTCATAATGTCGCCATTATGGCGCCATAATCGCGTCAGTGACTGACCATTATGACAACATTGTAATAGCAGATATAGCAGACTTGGACCCCAGGATGACTAACAAATATACGGCCTGCCCATCGTTGGGATTGCTCATACATTCAAAATTACATTTCTATGATACAGGCTATACGTCAAATGAAACGTCATTATTCTATGAAGGACGATTTAGCAAGGCTACTTGTCCTGCGTTTTAAACGACAACCCACCATCTGGTATATATGTGCCATAGCTTATCTATGAACGTTTGCTACATTAGAACTGCCGCTCTAGCATCGTCCTGTAGGGACCTTTTTACGCCATATAAAATACATTCATAAGCTGTTAGCTCCGCCCACTCTTGATATGAATTGGTATCGGTTGGTGGATAGTCTTCTTATCGGGGATATTCTAATTTAATATACTTACTGCTGTTGTTAAAACGTTTATTCCTACCCACACCTAAGTTTTACACAGAATTGTCATTTAAGGCAGCAATCATAGTTAAAAATTGATCTGGAGGCTTTTTCTTAAACTGTATTCATGTTTTTCTCTAAGTTTTTCACGCTTTAGAACCTAAACCGAATAACAAATTTCAGAAATCACTCGATTCGCCTCTGTAGTATGTTGCTTGGGTGTTTAAATTGTTAATTTCTTAATTGCGGGTAGTTGATACTTACTTTACTCACGCACCAGCTAAAGACCTTAGGCCTAAAAAAATAGTACAAGACGACAGCAGTTTAATATATTAAAATACCATAATGTTATTGTATTATGTTGCAATGTCAGCTATATATCATAGTACAACATGGCGTCCATTATTAGTTTGTAATTTCCAATCTACCCACACTACATTCGGAATAAGTGTTTATCTAATGAAATATTATTCAATTATGTTACTATTTATATACAGCGGATTAGAAACTTAGATGGTTGTAATATAATAATAGCTATGTGATGACTATAGATGATACGCCACGCCTTTTTACTTTTATGTCATTATGAATAGTGTTGCCAATGCTGCGATCATATGTGAGAAATTCTTTGGACTCCAATGTCACTTTTTAATTTGAATATTTTTGAAAAGATATTTATTTTCTCGCTTCCTTAATTATGTATGCTGATGAAGGCGTAAAACTATATTTGTGTATACGCTATTACGACATTTTCCATCCATACATCGATACTATCCTTAGTTGGGTAAAACTTCAAAGAAAAAATAAAATACAAGAATTTTATTTTTTGTGTATCTACATACTGTAAAAACCTTATACCTAAGGATTTTTGAAAAGATATGTAAGTATTTAATTCTTCTCTCGTATCTCATGTATGTATGTATTTTGATTTTGGTATACCAAAATTTCGGTAATTTTGATTATATTCGACAAAATATCAAAATACATGTACGCTATTCTTTCGCTAAATCGAAATGATTTAATTTAATAATTTTTTATGTAAACATTTGATCGCCCTTGTATTGTAATGACGATTGTAAGAAGTACCTACTTATTAGCTTCGTTCTGTATTGTACGATTGATGTTAAATTTGTTGTTAATACTTATTTTTATACGGAATATTGATAAATGTTGCATTTTTGTGTAGATTACATATTAAATTCGCAGATAGACTTGTGTTTTTTTACCTTACCGATCTGGCAACCATGATCCCCTATGAGATTTCTTTCTTCCTCTGTACCCTCTTGACGTCCTACTGATGGGTACGGGCCTCCTCCACTTTTGGAGGATTATGATCTACTGTGTTTCGCTTACCAGGCATGTTGGCACTGGGTTTATGATCGAGTTTTTACTCTCACAGAGGATGCTATCATATGCAATATTCCTTAGCCTTCTTTTACAGCGCTTGTTTGTCAGTGTGGTAACGGATGACGAATGCAATTATCACCCCCTTTTCCTTCCCAGGGTGATCGATATCAACGTTAACTTATTAAGTGTTATCCGTAGTGAGAAACCTATTTTGTATTACTGATTTCTGTATGGTATGTAGGCCAACATTATCGAGCTGGAACTTAATTGAGACATTACGTAAGCCTTTTTTTAGACGAGATTATATTTTGATGTTACTCAAAGAGTATATTAAGATGTTACATAATTAATTGTTTTATTTTCCAGCCGTTAGAGATCATTTATATTTTCTTGGATTCGCATTCGATTTAAATTAATATTTACTTTGTTTATGGCTGAACGAGATTGTGCTTTAGCCGGTCTGGCGCCAAAATTAGTAAAAAAAAAACTAATAGAAAATGGCGGTTGTTGTCTTTGGAACTTATTTTCATACAATTTCCGTATTCTGGAAATTTGTTGGGATTTAGTTATTCCAAAGCATTTAAATTAATATAAGCTATAGACGTTCCTTAATCTGCCTCATAAGTGAAGTGTGTTTAGTGTTTTAATGTGAAATGTAATATATTGTTATCAACGCGGTCTTAGGTGCATTTTGCTCCCTCTGCAAGTCTAATGTTGATTTTGTGTATATAACCTTTAAAACAATAGTGTTTGTGTTTATTTGTGTGCTGTTACTTCAGTAACCATGTATAAAGATATTATTTATCAGTGATTCCGGTTTATTTTGATAACAATGGGAGAGACAGATGATTTCAATACTTTAGCCTTTGAGAAACGGCTAATGCAGCTAAAAGATACCCAAGAGAGTATTCAGGGTTTATCATCATGGTGTCTAAAGCAAAAAGTGCACCATAAAAAGATTGTACAAAGTTGGTTGAATGTCCTAAAAAGAGTAAAAGTTGAGCAAAGATTAGTACTTTTTTATTTGGCAAATGATGTTATTCAATACAGTAAACGAAAGAACTTTGATTTTGTTGAGAGTTGGGGCTTAAATTTACAAAAAGCTACCCCATTAGTCAGGTATGTACATAGTGTTTATGTTTAGTCTCATAAAAACAGTAGTTTTTAGAACTTGTATTTATATTTTAAATTGTCTAATGACTATTTTAAGCTGGAATTACCTGACAAGTATTCTTGGTATACAGAAATGTACCTTTATAAATAATGAATAAATTAGATGTATGGAATAAACATAAGCGATAGTGTTAAATTGTTATAATAAAATTGATAAGTTAGTTTTGTTTTTATTGTTTACAGGGACGAAAAAGTACGTCCAAAAATATTGAGAATCTTTAAAATATGGGAACAGAGACAAGTTTATGATGATGAGTTTTTAAGTGATCTAACTGGCTTGCTCAGTGCAGGAGCTAATAAAAAGAATGGTGATGATGATCCTTTGGATTTTCAGGTATTTTTAATAATTAGAAATTACATATATATCGTAAGTTCACATTTAGGTTTAATTTCTACGCTAGATAATATTACTTTTGTAATGAATGTCATAATTTGAGGCAATCATAAGGTTTTGATTTTCTTGTAACATTATGTCTCTATAAAAAAAACTTATTGAATAGAAAATAAAACTTATTGAATTTGATACTATGGTAACCATATTATAACCTTAGTTTGGAATCGGAGGATGTTGTATGTGTGATCAAATCATCTAGAATATTTGTTATTTAAATGTCTAATAATTAAAAGCTAGATAATTAATTGGTCCACCTAATATAATACTAAGAAAAAATTGTTCTGTTAAAATCTGGTAAAAGTCCATCGAATCGAACCCGCTACCTAATGTACAGTGGTATGTTAATGGTGTTGGAGAATGATACTTACATTATTTGTTTATTTTCAGCCCCAACAGTTAGTAAACAAAATTAAGCAATGCTCGGTACTGGAGACCGATACAGATTTGAGACTCAAAGCTATACATGACAGCCATTTAGAACTATCTGATGCGGATGCCCTACGGGCTAGTCTTAAAGGTTTGTTTTATACCTTATTTTGCAGCCCTTAACGTGCCGGGCCATGGCGGCTCTTTGGGCGTTATCATGACCCGGCAAGGTGAGCCCTGAGCAAGGTGGTGCCCTCGTTGTCCTAATGTGGCCTCCTGCCACAACTCTTCTATGATCAGCTGGCAAATGCCACCTTTATTTAAACATTAAAATCCAGTTATAATGGTGCCAATTCTAGGTTCACAACTAAACTTAACTTAACTAAAAAATGAAAATTGGTAGTGTCAATATAGCTATTACTTGCTATTTCGTTGTACACATTTATATTAATTAAAATCGTTAGTCTATAATACACAGTATTAATAATAAAAAACTTCAGTAAACATTGCCGAATTGTGATAATGCCGCTATCAGTTTTAAGTTTTTAGTTAAGTTTAGTTGTGCGCTCAGAATCGGCACCAATAACATTCAAGAGGCCAGCCATTTTACGTCGTTCTAACTGGATGATGTTCTTAACGTTATATTTTGTTAGTACATACTTAACTATAAAACCAAACTACTAGTCATTATCGGCGCTAAACAAGGGGCTCAAGTCTGCTATTCAATGTTCACTGAAAGTTCAATTGAATGGAATTATTTGTGACAAAAAATTAACAAAAGACTTCCGAATTCGCTATTATTCTGTCAACAAACGCAAGAACTGTTTGCTTAGTGGCGAATTTTATCAAGTTTGGTAGTCTACTGTTAATTTTTCATGGTTATAATGGTGTGATTGAACTATCATTGTGACACAATTCATTAGCAGATTTGGCCCCCAGGTTATTTATACCTATCACCTGTTATCTGCAGCACAATCTTATTTGAGATTAATATTCGATGTTATTTATTAAACAAAACATTCCAAATCCATTTAAAGATAAATCTCTTAATATTCCAGATAGGAGTAACAAAGATGATGTTGAAAAAGAACTGAATGAAGGTATAGGTTTTGTTGAGAAATACACTCAAGCATTACAAAGAGAGATTGTTGCTAGGGAGGCTTTACTAGCATTATTAGCGTCAGCCTCGCAATATTACTCAACGCAGAGGGGAGAGGTCAAGGTTGTTGCATATGTAAGTGCATATTATATTAGCTATTGAAGCTTCCTACCAAACAATTTACATTGCAAAAGGAAAAAACTTGCAATTTCTAAACTAATTAAAGTCCTGTCGAGTGGTTTAATACACCACCTTTTCTTTCTCAGGGTGCTCATACAAAAGCATCTGTAAGAGGTGGAAAACTTAAAAATATACCAAATGTCAATACATCTGATCAGTGTGGCACAATAGACCATAAACCCAAAAGTGTGAAAAAGGCCCAAAAGTGAGATATTGATGGGCTGGAGAGAGAAGAAGAGATACAATAATCTTATCCCAAAAACCCCCAAACCACTTATCTCATACATCCCATGCATATGTTCTTATAAATGGTGTGTATAGGAAATGTGTTTAGACCATAGCAACTGCCGTTATATAGTCACTGCCTAACCCGATTGAAAAAAGGCGTGATGGTATGATGATTATTAACAATTTTACTATGTCTTACAGGCATACAAAAACTTTGGTTCACGTGTAAGAACGCTAAAAAGGAAACTGGATGAGTTGATACCAACATTACCATCAGCAGCGCCGTCTCCTCCACAGCGTGATGAAGATGTACCTTCTCCGGGACCAGATGAGGACTTGGAGCTGCCAGCACCTATTACTCTTAGTGATGACGATGACAGTTAGTATTGTCTTTGACATTATGAATGTTGTTTATACATACTACATATTTGTTTATCACTTTATCGTCATCATTTACTATTTTTCGAGCAGTTAGTGAGATAAATACAAATAAAACAGTAACAAATTATGACAGCTACAAAATGACAACACTAACAAACAAAAACAATGAGAAATAACAACAAATTTTATTTATTTAATGGGAAACGACCACATAATTAACAGCATAACAAATAAAACGACAAAATATAGTTTGGCATTTAAGGGCCTACATCAATATTATCGTCGACATGTACATATTAACACAGCTAGTAGGTATAGAAAATGAAGAATTAGGGATATTTTTTTTGTTTACTCAAAATCTACTAAATATATTTTAATTCTGATTTACGTGTTTCTATATATAATAGTTACTTATGTTTTTAAAGTTATTTCATTAGTTAATACGCGATAATAGACCGACAAATGAAAAAAATAACAATTTAGAGAGGTTGTTTTGCTAAGATTTTCTATCGAGAAAACTTTTTTCAATCGCGTTTCTGAGTTTATGCGATCCTAGATCATATATTGAAAAAACATATACTTCAAAATTAGAGCTCTAGCCATTCAATCTAAAGAAACAATGAAAACTTAGTACGTAGAAAAATGCACGAAGCTATTTTGGTATCCTCTTAAACATAATATCATTCATCATTTAACAAAGAAATAATGAAAGTAAATAGTGTTTATTTGTTAATAATAATATATAAATAATTTAAAAAGTTTTTTGTCTTAAAATAAGTGAAATTAGGTAAAACAAAACATACATTATTATTACGCAAATAAAGTTTCGTTGCTGACAGTACTTTTCCAATTACTTTTGACAGATAGAGGTCATTGTCAATCCTTTTCTTATTTGAAATGTGTAATAACTTATTTTTCATTGATAGACCTCGTAATACTGTTAAGGTAACCTTCCGATATACGAAACGCGGGACGCGCGACCCGATCAATAAATATTTTTTTTTTTTAAAGAAGACTATAATTCATTTCTGTCACTGACACCGCTCTCTCAATGTCAAACAATGGTGGACCATCGTGAGCGGTGCCAATTCTGCGACCACTTTCTAGGTTCACTTTTCATATAACGCAATGATGGCTCCGGTCGGATGGCCCGCGCATCTGAGAATGTAACTGTATTTTCAATACAAAAACAAAGCCGGTCGTGCGACAAAGGCTACCTTTGGTATAACTAACCTCCCATTTTTTTATCAAATTATAAGTCAGAATTTTTAGCTTTGATAACTAGTTTTGGCTGTGTCAATCAATCAGTCAGCCTCTTCCTTTACATGCATAGATCAAGGAGGTTATAAGTAGGGAGGAACAACTCGGGAACATAGATTTGTCCCAAGGCCTGGCCCGTTTACGATTTAAAAGTATAAAAGCCTTGCCTTCTCTTTTCTTCTTACTAGCTTTCTCTTTTACTCCAGCTCAAAAAGAAAGAGTTAGAAAGGCTACTAAATAGGCTCTTTGTCATTTATTTTTCTTAATGTGTTCAGCTAAAAAAAGAAGCATTTGAAGAAAGAGGCGGATTTGTTGTACTGAGTGTTACGTCTAGATCTATATCGTAAGTCTATGGGATAGATAACCTGTTTGTTCTTTTCAGTTGGATACAACATTGACCAAACATTCAACACATCATTGGCAGCCGATGGTTCTTTATACAATTTAGGGCTATCATCATTTCTTTCTTCAGAAAATCCTTTGTCATTATTTAATGAATCTACTGAAGTTGTTAATAATGGTAAGTAAACATTATAAATTTACTTCCTCTCCAGCCCAATAACATCCCACTGCTGGCCAGATGCCTCCTCCACTTGGGGAGGGATTATGGTCTACTGTGCTGACCAGGCGTGTTGGCACAGGGCTTACTTTTGAGTTTTCCGTGTCTTACAATAGAAGTTAACTGCTTGTATTAATAATAATAAATACATTTATTTCGGACTAAGATCCATAGTGTTAGTAATTACAATTCTTACAAACTAGTGTTAGTAACATTATAAATAATAAAAATAAAATAAAATAGATAAAAGAAAAACAAGAAAATATAAACAAGCTGTATCTCTGCTAGAGAACTGAACATTTGGCACTAGGTGCGTGCAGTCGTGTCCAGTGCTCCAGCAGAGGACAGTCCCATCTGCTACATAGTGCTCTCAGGATGCCGTGTGATTGTCCCTTAGCTGGCTTTTACAGTTTTTGAGCCCTGGAAAAGAAATGGGGTGGTGAGACTTGTATTCTTCATCCGGACGGACTAAATTTACTTAGATAGGCGTAAAACCTCTTCGCGTTCCTGTCTTGACACGCGATGAAAGCCGTAATGTACCTCCTACTGGGTTGGGCCCCAGCTAAGGGGCCGCCACCCGTTGCTGGGGTTCATGCAAACATGCATACATACAATAATGTAGGCTATGTACTAGATTAAGTTATAGACTACTTTTTATCCCGAAAGAATGCAATGTTCGCGTGTTCGCAACAAAAAAACGAACTGATTTTTTATCCTTTTCACCGCGGGTAACACTGCGCTAGTACATAATAATATAATAATAGTTATAAATATAAATAAATAAATATTTATGGACATTTCACACAACGTCCTCTGGTCCCAAAGTAAGCTATATTTCTATGCTTGTATTATGGATACCAGATACGGATATACTACATTTACTACTATTCTTTTGTAAATACATACTTATAATAGATAGAAAACACCCAGACGCAGTACAAACATTTGTATGACATTTATAAATATCGTACAAATAATTGCACCTTGCGGGAATCGAACCCCAGACCTCGTGAACGGCAGTCCGTTACATGAACCAGTAGACCACGAAGCCCGTCGAATCGTAATCCTGTACAACAGTATTAAAAGTTGTATTTTTAATTTTTTCAGCTAGTAAAATAGAAGTTATAAGCAGTAGACCACAAGAGAAACAGGATTTTGATATTAACGATGTGTTAAAAAATATCATCAATAATGATACCACATCATTATCAGACAATAATTCAAGTAAGTTTTTCATAATGAAAAATTAGATGATTGGTTTCGATTTTTAGGGTTAGGTAGTTTTGCAATATTTTTCACTGATGCTTTGCTCCTATAGGTCGTAGCGTGATGTTATATAGCCTAAAGCCTCACTCGATGAATCTTCTATCAAAGATTGAAAGAATTGTTCAAATCGTAACAGCGGTTCCCGAGATTAGCGTGTTCAAACAACCAAACATAAGCTTTATAATATATTAGTCAAGATTAAATGAAAAGGCGCCCACACAACAAACGTTTATTTAGTTTAACTATATGATATGCTTAGACGAAATGATTATGATATGATGATGAATAGCTGTTTGTATTTTGTTGCCCAATCACTTTTTTCGGATTAAGACGCGTGTATTTGTTTTAAATTTTAGTCCGACGTTTCGGAGACTTTGCAGTCACCATAGTCACGGGTGGGACTGAGCTTTACAGCTCCTCCAGTGTCCTCTACCATCAGATCTGGGGGCCAAGTCTGCTAATGGATGTTGTCACAATGATAGTTCAATGACACCATTATAACCACAAAAAAAAACAGTAGACTGCCAAAGTTGATAAAATTCGCTACTAAGCAATCAGTTATTGCATTTGTTGATTGCATAATAGCGAATTTTATCAAGTTTGGTAGTCTACTGTTAATTTTTTGTCACAAATGATACCATTTAATTGAACTTTCATTGTGACACCATTGAATGAATGAATGAATGAATGAATGAATGAACTTTATTTCACTTAAAATAGAGTTAACAAAGGTGTTACATAAATTTGTTACAATAGTCCATCTATTTAGCCACTGAAAGGCATGTGAAAAATTGCAACATTTGACATAACCAGTCAAGTCACATAGATACATAAATTGTCATCGTAATACATAGATATATATTATTATAAATGTGGATATTATAAATTTTATTAATTATTATTTATTAATCAATTTCATTTAATTTAACATGTCATAGGCACAGAATTCACATTTTGTAACTAAGTCACTCGATCATACATATCTCTTATATTATAATAGTTTTTTTCCAAAAGCCATGATTTCAGTGATTTTTTAAACTTTTTTGTTGGAAGTGACCTGAGGTAAGCTGGTAACTTATTGTATACATTAATACACATGGCGTAGCAATTTTTTAAATACATCGTGGTTTGAGGCTTGAATGTTAGAACCAATCTATCGGAGTCTCTAGTGTTACGAGGGTGAATATCCCTTGCTGTACAAAACAATTCATTATTGAATATTGAATAGCAGATTTGAGCCCCAGAGCACCCGTCTAGATAAAAAAAAGTGGTTTTATTTGAACAAATGAGTCATGCTAGTGTTACAGAATGTTAAGAAATATGTACTTTGATTTGCCTTTAAATACTTATTTCAGTTAAATTTTATTATTTTCAGTAACAAGTGCATCAATATCACAGAAACAAGATACATTACCCGGGTTGGATCTCCTAACGCCTGAGAGTACGGGCAATCCACCACCACCGACGTCTTTCTACGGCACTATGGAACTTAATGGTAATTATTAATTTATTTAGTAAGGCTCTTTGTACATATATACATACTCTCTCCAACGCATTTACGTCCCACTGTTGGCCACGGGACTCCTCCACTTTGGAATATTATGGTCTACTGTGCCGCGCTGACCAGGCGTGTTGGCATAGGGTTTATTTTCGAGTTTTCCGTCTCTCACAGCGGATGTTATCTGTGTGCGATATCCCTTAGCTGACTTTTACAGCACCCTTGGGTGGAGATGGGGTGGGAGGTATACATAATAATACTATAAAGAGATTTGAATCGTAGCAGATAACGCTCTATAGTTTCTGCCTACCCCTATAGGAAAAAGGGGTGATGTTTGAATAATATAATGATGAATTAAGTTTGTAATATGCATGAATGAATGCATGGGGTAATCTATGAAATTGTTTGATTATTTTTTATTTTAAATATTTCCTTGTAGATGATCCAGAGCCTCCATATCATACAGAAGCCAACAGTCCTTGGAGTAGTAATTGGAACGCACCACCCATGACTACGCCGGTCAGCACTATTGTTAATACTGTACCCGTTAGTATTGGCCTTTTCTTAGCATTTTTTTAAACTTACAACTACCGGGCATGTATGACCAGATGTATGAGTGTGGATGAAGCCAAGGAAGTATGTTTCGTAGTAGATGTGGCTCTATAGGCTCTGCCTACACACATGGGAATAAGCGTGACGTTATGATAATGGTGATGATGATATTTCTTCTCTACTTATTATAAAACAGTTATTTTTGTATGTATGTCTCTACGTGAGCTTTTTATTTTAAACTACGCAACGGATTTTGATGCGGTTTTTTTTAATAGATAGAGTGGTTCAAGAGAATGCTTTCGTTTTGTATAATTTGTTTGGGTTTGGTTTTCAATTCCTCGCCTAAGAAGTTGTATTTTAGGTTCGTATGTTAAGAAAAAATTATAGGAGTAAATTTTTTACGATGCGCGTGCGCAATCTCTCTTTCAGCCCATTAAAGTCCCACTGTTGGGTACGAGCCTCTTCCACTTTGGGAGGGATCATGATTTACAGTGTCACACTGACAAGACGTGTTGGCACAGGGTTTATTTTCGAGTTTTCCTTCTCTCACAGAGGATGTTATCCGAGTACAATATGCCTTAGCTGGCTGGAATATGAATAACGGGTTGGAAGGAGGCAGAGAGAAGGAAAAGTATTAACAATAATATAAATATTTCAGCACATATCAACAGTAAGTTCAGGTCCAGTATATGTAGACACTCCAGAGTCACCGCCACCAGCACCGGTTCCAGTTCCACCACCTGTCCATAGATTCACACAGGTAAATTCAATATTTATACTTAGAGCATTCATCTAACAGGATTTGACATTGTAAAGCCCTCTGAAAAGGGTATGAAGCACTATAATTATTAGTACTAATACTACTTATTGTGTATAGAGAGCATCTCTTAGTGTGGGTGGAAGCTATTCTGGGAGGAATTTGCGTAGAGACCAGTGTTATTACGATATGTATATTGTTTGTGTGCATTACCTTATGGTGTATTTGATAAAGAAAACATTGTATGTAAGCTTAGAGCATTAATCTAACAGGAGTTGATATTATGAAGCGACCCCCGCTGAAAAGGGTACGAGAGCAATGCTCATACTCATTGTATACGGACACTGTCATCTCTAATGGTCTTATTCATAATGACTTATCGGAGAGATAATAAACGTTTTAGCGTAATAATACTATTATGAATAACAAGTTTTGACTTTTTTAGCGAACTTTTAAACCTCCGATAAGTCTTTATGAATAAGACCATTAGTGTTTGCACGGGGATTTCGGGCGGGGCCTACGCAGCGACCAATGAAATTACGTTATCGTTTTTGTATGCGCTATCCCGCTGACATGACAGTATATTTGTCGAACAGTGTGGAACAGCTCTTGTTGGTTTGATACTCTGATTATTTATAAGATATTTTCTTAAAAAATATCTTGATCATCCCTTAGGCCGCTTGTGTAACGTAATACCATTGTCTGAAAGACAATAAGTCATTTGTATTTAAATTCCCAGGAGATACCACCTTCAGATGTGGACCATAGAGGTATATTGCCACCACCGCCTCCGCCTCCGTCGTTATCACTACTTGGACGTAAGTATTTAACATTTAAAATGCTTATTAAGGTTTATATTTTAGACGAAAGTTCAACCGGAGGACTTCCAATTTAGGAGGGATTATGGTCTACTGTGCCGCGCTGACCAGGTCTATTGACACAGGGTTTTCTTTCGAGTTTTCCGTCTCTCACAGAGGATGTCATTTGTGTAAATATGTAATATGTGATAATAATAATAATAATTATTATTATTACCATACCAGAGATAATAATAATTATTATTATTATTATTACCGTATCAGAGATAGTCTAATGATAGTCTGATGGACAGCAAGGACTCATTATTAGTGTCCCGTTTCACCTTTTGGTATGGAACCCTAAAACCTGCACTCACTCTGTTTCTTATAAAATTGTAATTATTACAGATTTAGAAGATGTGGACCATAGAATGTTACCATCTTTACCGCCGCCGCCTCCTCCTATAATACCAACCACGCCTGTAAGACATCCGCAAATACATCAAGGTTTGTAATAGCATACATGAATGAATCTCACTCTTATTAGCTAACGTCCCACTGTTGGGCACGGATCTCTTCTACGTTAGGAGGGATTATGTTCTACTGTGCTGCGCTGACCAAACGTCTTGACATAGGGTTTATTTTCAAGTTTTTCGTTTTCTTACAAATGTTGTTATCTGTGTAGAATATTCCTTAGTTGGCTTTTACAGCACCTTAGGAAGGAAAAGGGATGGTGACACTGCTAGTTTTCCAATTACAGAGCATAATGCGACTCAGTGCCGCACAATGCTGAACTATGTTGACGCTTAATTGGAACGTGAATTAGTTTTCAAATGTACCAGCAGAGTGCGCTCAGTTCAGTGTTAAAAAAAAAATTCTAAAATAAAATTGTATTCACATTATAAGTGTGGAATATAAAAAAGTCATTGTTTGTACGTTCATCCATACTTATATTTTTTTTTTAACACAGCTTGAATTAACTTTGATTATTTCCAGAAAACTCCGACGAAACGAAAGCCTTAAAAAGTTTTTTAACAATAAATAAATTTACTAACGATAATATATAAATAAAATTTCAATCAATGCCAATTTAAAGAAAAAATACTTGTTAATTTTCTGTCGCTTAAGTTGGTATGGATTGCACGCATCACTTTTGAGAGTGCTCGATTGTGCGATGCGTTGCTGTAGTTGGAACACTCAACGTTGAGCATTGTGCCGCATAATGCGCTCTTGTGCTGTAATTGGAAAACCATCACTGTATTCTTAGTTTATTACCATATGCACATGTGAATGAATGGATATGCTTTATTGTGAAGAACATAATTACAATTATTTAAGTAAAGTATAATAGGCAGTCTTATCAGATGATACGTGTCTGCTCTCCATTATATTGGTTGAAAAAATATGGCGCAGTAAGAGGGATTTGGAAGTGTAATAGTAGTATTTACACATGCTGTTCTCTTTAGGCAAATATTAAAATTGAACTTAAAATCTATTATTACAAATACAAGTAAAATATATAGCCAAGTTGGTGTTCCTATGGTGACGCACACAAACATTATATCTTAAATAATTATGGTCTTATTTGTAATGACTTATTGGAGGTTTAAACAATAACTTTATCGGAGAGATAATGAACATTTTATCGTAAATACACTGTTATGAATAACAATTTTTGACAATTTTAGCGAACCGATTTTAGCGAACTTTTAAACCTCCGATAAGTCATTATGAGTCAAGACCATTAGTCGATACGCACACAGTACGTAAAATCCGCAGACCCGCTTACTACCTTTTTCAGCAGGGATCACCTTACACTACATTACCTTTTTAGTAGGGGTTGCCTTACAGTGACAACCCCTGTTGAATAAATGCTCTAAAAGGGACATAATCATTTTCAAAAATGATTTTATTTGCTTTATATTAATTAGCTCCATTGTTAAATGAGATATAAAATAGGCGTAGCCTGATGGATTTTGGGGAAGCAATCTCTTGCCCTAATATTGTAACGTCTATTTACCTCCCACTGTTGGGCACGGGCTTTCACCACTTTAGAAAGGATTATTGTATACTATGCCGCGCTGACCAGGCGTGTCGGCATTGGGTTTATTTTCAAGATTTCCGTCTCTCACAGTGGATGTTATCTGTGTATCATATCCCTTAGTCCGCTTTTACAGCACCGCGCAAAAAAGGGGTGATGACACTTGTATTCTTAATCCGTCACCACACGGATAATTTAAGTAGTAACTATAGAGTGCCATTTGCTACGATTTGAACAAAAAGCCGTATATGTAGCTGTTGCTCGCGACTCCGTACGCGTGGAATTCAGACAACTTTCTCCGTTTTTGCAACATTTTGCATTAATTCTTCGCGCCTATTGGTGGCAGTGCAGTGGCTGATTTGCAGTCTCGGCCGCCCTAGGCCCCAAGCTATCAGCCGCCCCTTTCTCAGCATCCACCATATAGACTACATAATGAAATTACTTCGTTGGGGCCGCCCCTAAATCTGGCCGCCCTAGGCTTGGGCCTACCGGGCCTTAGGGTAAATCCACCACTGTGGCAGTGTGATGATATAAGTATAATATGTATATAACCTTTCTCGATAAATGAACTATCCACCACAAAAAGAAATTTTTCAATTCAAACCAGTAGTTTCTGAGCTTAGTGCGCTCAAACAAATTAACTCTTTAGCTTTATAGTATTAGTATGGTTTGCCGTCTTCACAGATGAGGGTAGGTATATATTTTTGCACTGATATGTTAGTTTAGTATAATCCTTACTGTTTTCAGACGTAGATCATAGGAATTTAATATCGTTAACGCAGCCACTTCCAGGACCATTACCAAATATTAACAATGCACCTATTAACTTGGATCAGGTAAGCTAATTATAGTTCTTCTCTTCTCTTCCAGCCCATTCACGTCCCAATGTTGGGCACGGGCCTCCTTCCACTTTGGGAGGGATTACGGTCCATTGTGCCGCGCTGACCAAGCGTGTTGGCACAGGGTTTATTTTTGAGTTTTCCGTCTCTCACAGATGTTAGCGGTCTGCAATATCCCTTAGTTGACTTTTACAGCACCCTTAGGAGGAGATGGGGTGGTGACACTTGTATTCTTAATCCGTCACCACACAGAGTAATTATAGTTAAAATAATTATAGCTTACACTGCAACTGGTGTAACCCTTACCGCTTATATCAACGAAATTAACAATTATAGATGAGTTAGCAATCTGAAGCAGAGTCGAAATTCCTGTATGACTTTGTGGATTCGATTCCCGCTCAGTACAAATGTGTTGAATATGTATACTTTTTTCTCCGTTTGGGTGGATTTCTGGACCGAAATTATAGAAGGCATAACAGTCTTTTCAGCATGGCATTTTTAGAACCCAATAGATTATTTGATTGTATGGTGTCTAAGGTAGGAAGTTGTTTAGCAAATTGTTCTCTATTTAATTTTTGTGACCTCTATAAAGGAACAATTTAGCAGTTAGCATGTATTATTTATTTTTTCTTGAATTGTAATTATTTATGTTGTTGTATAATGTTGTTGAATAGTCTTAACGTGGCGATATAGTCGCACAGGGACAAAGCCCTTTCATAAAAAAAAAATATAATAAATAAATATCACGGACATATTACACAACGTCTTCTGGTCCCAAGCTAAGCTTATATGCTAGAATACGGATATACTATATAATATACTACATAATATACTACTCTTATTTTGTAAATACATAGTAAACACCCAGACGCAGTACAAACATTTCTATGATAATAATAAACATCACACAAATGATTGTCCCGAGCGGGAATCGAACCCGAGACCTCGTGAACGGCAGTCGGTTACATGAACCACTAGACCACGAAGCCCGTCATAAATCTAAAAAAAGGTCATCAATAATTTTGTAATTTAATTATTTTATTTTTAGGATTATCGAGTACCAACAATGGTGCAGCCAGTAATAGACATCGTGGAGAGTGTCGACATGGATTTATCTGAAGACGAGGAACAACGTAAGATAATAATATCTTTATATATATAAATCTCCTGTCACGATGTTTGTCCGTGATGGATTCCTAAACTACCCAACCGATTTTAAATTAAATTGGCCCACTATGTGCAATTTGACCCAACTTGAAAGATAGGATAGCTTACATTTCAATTTATAGTCGCAATATTATTTTATTGCAAATTATTTGTTTACCCTGACATTTGTATGGCAAAACAACGTTTGCCGGGTCAGCTATATATCTTATATATAAAATTCACGTGTCACAGTGTTAGTTACCGTACTCCTCCGAAATGGCTTGACCGATTCTTCTCAAATTTTGCATACATATTCAGTAGGTCTGAGAATCGGCCAACATCTATTTTTCAAACCTTTTTTTTTTAGTATGGCAAAACAACGCTTGCCGGGTCAGCTAGTTTTATATATATTTCTTACTTTTCATTCCCGGCCCATTAATTTAAGCAGAAAACCTCCTTATACTCCGCTATACGCTTGGTAATGTGGTCTAAGTAGGCCAGACGCTCTCCCAAAGTGGAGAAGGCCCGTGTCTATTGTGGGGCGTTAACACTGTGGCTCTTACACCTTGGGGCCAAGTCTGCTAATGAATTTTGTCACAATGATAGTTCAATGACATCATTATAACCACAAAAAATTAACAGTAGACTACCAAACTTGATAAAATTCGCCACTAAGCCTATGAGTTATTGCATTTGTTGAATGCATAGTAGCGAATTTTATCAAGTTTGGTAGTCTACTGTTAATATTTTGTCACAAATGGTACCATTCAATTGAACTATCATTGCAACAACATTGAATATTGAATAGCAGACTTGAACCCCTGTTTGGGAAGAAAATAGGATGGCAACACTTATATTTTTGTAATACACATACATAATCGTCCTTAAGGTAGAATGAACAAAATATAAAATCTGACCACTTAAATATTTTCAGAAGGTATGTACCAGCAGTCGAACTCAGATCATCCTAGAAGACAGAGTTTCAACAATAACAAAGTGTTAGTTGGTGGTGATAATGGGAAAACACAACACAATGATCACAATCACACAAACTTAATACAAATAAAAGGTGACAAGAAAGACATACAATCTGCTCCCATCATGAATACTATGGTCAATCCATTTGAAGTTATGCCTCCTCCGATGAAAACTTATAACATGTCCGTTCCACCACCAAACTTCATGGTCGATCAAGATGAAGAACCTAAAAATAATGTTTACGAAGAAAATATAAGAAATAGAGGAATGGATAAGCATCCGGATACAAGAAACCCTTCACCACCCTTTGAGGATTTTATGGAGAACGAGTGGCAACATCATCAAAGGTTTTTGAATCCGAGATTCCCAAGAAATTGGGCACCGAGGACTAATAGGCCCCCAGGTTTTGTGCTCCAACCTCCATTGTGGCCTAGAAACATTCCGAGGCCTCCAAATAGATGGATGGGCCCTAGACCAAGGTTTTGGTGAAATGTGGGTAGTGTTCAAGTGAAATTTAAACTGTAAAATTCTTTGTTTCTTTTTGGAAACTGAATAAAATTTTTATTTTACTGTAGATTTAAAACATGAATGTCTAAAGAGAGAAATGTGTTCTATATAATATTTACTATTGTTGTCATAGTGTAATAATTTTTAAAGCTGCTTAACAACAAGGCCAATTCTGACGCGTCTAAAACTTATCCTAAGATAGCTAAAATGAAAACAACTATGTTGTTCTCTGATGTATTGATATTGTACTTGGAATATTTTGATTAATTGGCCATATCGTTATACTATGCCGTTCAAATTGAGAATAAGATTGATCCCGCGCCATGTTGTGACGTCATAGCTGTCAATTCGAACAATTTTAGTAGGGTCAGCAAAACAATATATTTTTGTAATATAATTTATTTATCACTTTATCGTTATCGTTTACTCATTTTCGAGCAGTTAGCGAGATAAATACAATTATAAACAATACCAAATCGAGACAAAAACAAAATAAAAACACTAACAAACAAAAACTGCGACAAATAACAAAAAAAAAATTATTTAACGGGGAACAACCACATAGCTCACAGCATTAAAAATAAAACAAGCAAGCTTCAAAACTCGACAAGGCACAATAACAACGACAAAATGGCTGTTGGTAGTTGCACATAATATTATCGTTTCCAACGACCAAATATGTTATGAGTGTTATCACTCAAAAATTTTAGAAATTTTTTCGCTTGGAATGACTGAGATAAAACTTAAAAAAATATTAATTAATTAGCAAATTAACAAATAAAGTTTCGTTGCTGTCAGTACTTTTCAAATCACTTTTGACTCAATCCTATTCTCATTTGAAACGTGTAGGAGACATTTATATTGATTAAATTCCTCATTCTATTATACACAGTTTTTATAATGAGAACGTTCAGTTAACGTATGTGTTATTGAATCAATTTTCACTTTTTGGATAGAAAATAGAAATAAATTTATTGATATAAAAGTTATGTTTAGTTGTGCACTTAAAATTGGTATCAATATTTTATTTGTTGATTACTATAAAGGTTAAACACACTTTTATAAGTTCGGTATGTATCTATCAATGTATTAATCTAAGTAACGGAATGTTTCAACGCGATTTTCACCCACTTGCGGTAGTCGAATTGATTTGAAATTTTGGACACAAATAAAGGAGCGATGACAATGCAATTATTTAAAAAGATATTGAGGATTTTCAAGCGTGTTTTTTAGTTTTTAAACTAAGCATACATATTTATTTCAATCTTTAATATCATTTTCACATACATACCTACTAATAATCTTTTCCTAAAGTAAAATTTACGCTGAAAAACAAATATGAAACAATAGTTTTATTAAACTACCTATATATTATCTAAAAACATTTATATAGACACATTTAATAGACATTCATCGTCGAATATAGTATTTCTTTGCGTTTGTAAAATAAAATCTTATAATAGTAATTAGGTGGTGATTCAGTTAAATAACTGTGCTATACAAAATACTTTTATGCAATATTAAGATTGTTTATAATATGCATTAATAAATATTTGCTTCATGTAACCTTTTTGTTTATAAAGAATTTTATTTTAAGCTATTGCATAGCTTTTATCGCGGGCCTTGAGCGTGGAGACCGAATCTAGAAATTCCGTAACGAAAATAACCTAACACCCCCCACTCCGTCGGATGGACGGACAGACAGACAGACAGACGGATATACAGACGGACAGACAGACAGACGGATATACAGACGGACAGACAGACAGACGGACATAATAATTGCCTAAGTTGATAGAAAATGCTATGCAATAGCTTTACCGCGGCAGTGCCCGAGTGACACGACAAAGAGGTTATAAGCGTCGCCAAAGCAGACATCGAAAAGAAAAATAACCACAGTAAGGAACAGAATCCAAGCCTGTCTTCTCCACTGGGCACACTGGGTATATGCCCTGCGCTCTAGTTCCTACTTCATCATATTTTTCTGCTTCTCATAGGTCATACCGGGGTATATAACCTGCTGTGCCTAGGGTCTTTAGTAAGTTGAATACGGCTTTATTTAAATCTACAGTTCTTATTGTTCCCATGACCCCATATACCGACTTCCTAGCCCCTTAACTTTAGCAACTCGCTGGAGGCTGCCTTTGAAGAGATTTGAAAAAAACTTCAACTTCTTAAAATCACAACCTTGGCGGCAATATAGCTCTGGTTCGATTCCAGGTAGGCAAAATTGTTTTAATATTTTTGGTGTTAAAAAACCATGACCCACCTATAAAAAGAGGAAAATAGTGTAAATACTGACCACACGAGCAAATAATTTAGTTTTCGTGGATGGTTTTAAACACAGTAAATATATATGTAGCTCTTGTAATAAGTATGAAATTTAGATACTAGCTAACCTTAATATTAACTACCTACCCACATGAAACTTTATCGACAAGAAATTAATTTTCTTGTATTTATATTGAATGCGCCTGAGAACACTAGTTAACGAACTGGATGGAAAAGTTATTTGACTACGACTCTACGTATTTAATGTTCTTTTAATACCTACCAGACAATGGAGGTCGAGGAAGAGATTGCACTAGTTTAGACAGACACTAGTTTAATAAATCAAAATTGTGGTGGAAAAAGTTTATCACCGCAAGCGGGACATGAACCCACGACCTCAGAATACCGTTATGTAGCTCTGCCAACTGAGCTTATTGCGGTCGTGCTAACAGTAACTAAATTAGACCACCACAATCGTCACTCGATTGAGTTTACATCGTATTTTGATGTACAACGCCAACGTCGTTGAGCTACGGAACGGTATTCCGAGGTCGTGGGTTCATGTCCCGCTTGCGGTGATCAACTTTTTCCACCACAAATTCATTTATTAAGTAAAAGCATAGCATATCAATTGCAAATTTAATAAATTACTTTACGTCTGTAAAGTAATTTATTGTACTTATGTACTAGTTTCTAGAAATGTAGCCCTTTTTGTCTTAAAACCCCCAAAATGACACGAAAAAATGGGAACTCTTCTCTAAATAAATGATGGTTAGACTCTTGCTTATTTGTTCCGTTTAAGAGGGTACTGTACTCTTAATTTAGGTATTGCTATCCCTATTCCCGAGCGCCGCGCTGAAAGGGACAAATATAGCTGAAGCAGATTTTACTTACAAATTCTTTGAAAAAACGAAGTTTCGTAGTCCCCTTTTTTCTTCGCGAAATTTAAACCGATTTCAATTGTTTTTACTCTATATTATATATAAAGAGTATATCTATACTTCTATCACTTTCTTTTTTTCTTTGCAAAACTACAAAATTTGTGTGATAGACGCTGCTACTTTATCTAAAGGAAACCGAAAAAACGGGATTTTCGGATGGTCATATTTTTTTTAGTTATTATGTTTTGAAAAAAAGAAAGTGATAGAAGCATAGATATACTTTTCATCTATAATATAACGCAAAAACAATTAAAATCGGTTTAACTCGCGAAGAAAAAAGGGGAGTACGGTGCTCATATTTTTGTATGGAGCATAATTTGGTAACGTGCCCTCTTAATATAGTACCTCACATTTTGTCAAAAAAACAGAACAAAATACTGAACTCACACAGTAGCAATTATGCCTCTGGATACGACGAAGAAAATATGGTGTGGGAAAAGTGTGGATGTGATTGGTCTTCAGCTCATTGTCAAAGGGTAAAATGGGTCATAGAAGATGTATTAACGGTAGACAGATTTAATTTATAAATTCACACAAATAAATAAATTTGATTTAATTATTTTCAATAATGAAATCAAATTTATTTATTTGTGTTCATAGGTCTACATGATAGTAGGTATAAATTATAATATAGGTTTCGGATATGTGGTGCCACAATATGGCATACAAATAAAAATAAAATAAAACTACTTCTAAAACTACGGATAAAATTATCCCCGTTTAACGATTATTATGTATTCACAATCCTATTGTTTCAAAGACAAAAGTTTAGAATTTCCAGTCTATAGTAGCGTGAAGTACAAGGATACATAAAATATTGAAAACGAGGGTAGACAGGTATAGTTCTATATTGCTCTCCTTATCATCTATTGGCGACGCTTATATACCTTTTTCTATTCCCTATTTGCCGTCAAATCTATTCCGTCCATTCTTATGCCTTCAGCTTTTGTCTGCAAAAAAGAAAACTTACCTTTGTAATATCTAAACCAGTAACTAACTTTGAAAAAGTTTTCCGGCATATTTGTACTTTTTTCTCCGAAAATAATCTAACGAACAGTTTTTGCTGCATTTTTAGTGCTTGTTTTTTTTTTCTATAACTCTTTCCCCCTGTAACTGAATTCTGGCTACGCCGATGCATTCTAGGTATACACGGGTGATTGTTAAGATTTCAAAGTTTCATAGAAACACTCAGAAAATGTCCAAGATTATCGCACATATACCTAATTGTCCCGTGTCGGAATTGAAACCGAAACCTCGTGAACGACAGCACTGACGTTATATGAACCGTTAGACTAGACTAGACTAATGTCATGTCACTATGGTATTACATGGGTGTAATCAGGGTTTTGATTTTGGAGTGGTGTAGAAGGTGGGGTTTAATTTCGAAAAGCACTAAATTTGTCAGAAGTAGTGTTAAATTTTGGTATTTTCGGAATGGGCTACGCCCGCCCTTTTGATTCACACATTCCTTTTTCCATTGTATAGCACTAGTTATTTAATATTAAATATAGTGCTGAAAATAGCAGCTATCTCAACATTGTTTTATTCTTTGACTGATATCAGGTTTACCCTAAAAAAATTAGAATAAGTTTATTATGATATTCAAGACTGTGTGGATGTATAAAATTTTATATACAATTGAAGTTTCTTGGCAATGTTAAGTGTAAAAAGATTTATTGAATGATGTATATTATAAGATAAAAGTTTGGGATTAAAAAGGAATGAAAATTTAATTTCTTAGAATATTAAACCAACCGGAGCAGACTCGCTGTTTTCTTAGACAGAAATCTGTCAGATCAGGGGGGTGCTGAGATAACACACACAAATACTTTAACGTAATTTCATTGGTGTACATGGCCCGCCCAAAATTACCTCACGCTCTTTAATACGTTCAGTGCGGCTAACGCTTATGCGCGTTTTTCTGATTTTCACCAAGTGCGGGCCGACGCGTATACGCGTCCATACAAAAAAAAATCTGTAGGCAAGCGGGGTGCGCCGCACCTGTGCGTTTATAGCGTGTATTCTGGGTGTCTATTGTTTCGAAGCGGTCGTAAAATGTGGAATTGTAAAGGAGACTACACACTAGTCAGGTTTCTGCTACGAATCTTGCAGGGGGGGGGGCGGCGGCGACGACAACAATAACCTAATTTAGTACAATAGATTATTGAAATAATTTTATTATGACTCGCTCTTTTAACTAAAGTAATAGGTAGTTTTAGTCTATTTATAAATGGTGTCTATTACGAGGCGGGCGAAGAGTCGTAAATTAAAAAAAAATAAGAATAAAAGGGCTTTCGGGAGAATGTACCTTTACTATTACTGTTTTATTAAGGTATAACTTACTATTTTAACAAAACCGAACGAAGATATATTATGGCGTAAGCTTCACAAAATCTCTTACAATTAAACACTAGTGTGGAAGCACCTTTATCCATCCAACACCTTTATATGACCCGTAATTGTTATATGATAGTCATAAAACTCGAAAGTTACCGAACGCACATAAGCGTCGGCCGCACTGCGGGAAGGTAAAAGACAACGCGCTATAGCGTCCAGCCGCACTACGCGAGTTTTCTATGAACGCATATAAGCGTTCTTAGCACTACGCGAAAAATTTTTTGAACGCACTGGGCGAATGACTCTTTTAATAGCATTGGCTATAAATTCGCAAATTATTCAGCATTGAACGCGTTAAGAGACTACAGTGTCGGTATACAAGTGAGTATGAGCATTGTTCGCCTCGAGCGTGGTTGCCTTATATGTATTATCAACTCCTGTTGGGTTAATGCTCTGAGATGATAAGATTAAAGTAATTTTACAGTGAATTATGTATATGTATTTGATCAACCAAGCACAGTATAGATTTAGTCGTTAATGTATTATGTTGTCTTAATTCAAACCTTGGGCTCTGCAATAATACTATGGGCGTACCCAGGGTTGGGCAGTATTTCAAATACATGTAATTGAAATACGTAATTGAAATACAATTACGTATTTTGTAATTGTATTTCAATTACTGCCTCAAAATGTAATTTGTAATTTGTATTTCAATTACCAGACGTCAAAGTAATTTGTAATTAGTATTTCAATTACTTGAGGCTTCAAAATACATTTTTAAAATACATTTAAGTACAGCCGTCACTTTATTTAAAACGCAAAGTGTCCAGTCCAGTTACCAACATTAGTTTGAAGTCGGTGCCGAAAATGTTCGTGTGCCACAAATACGATAATAAATAAATAATAAATATTCATGGACATTTCACACAACGTCCTCTGGTCCCAAGCTAAGCTTATATGCTTGTGTTATGGGTACCAGAATACGGATAGAATACATATATGTACTACTTTTCTGTTGTAAATACATACTTATAATTCATAGAAACACCCAGACACAGTACAAACATTTGTATGACAATTAGAAAAATCACACAAATGATTGTCCCGAGCGGGAATTGAAACCGTAACCTCTTGATCGGCAGTCCGCTATTTGAACAACTTGACCACGAGACCCGTCATAATAATCTCATATCGATAATCTCATAGGGGCTTATATTTTTGCGCTGTTTGGGGTAACTACAGTAAATTGATATACAGATATGAAGTTAATTGTAAAATCAATACCTATATTACTGTAAGTTAAACAAGTTAAAAAAATATTTTTTGTACCATTGTAGCTTTTGATGAAAGTACTGACTGGTGGAAGGTAATGCTGATAAAGGCTGGTAATATTTACGGATAGTGGTTTTTTACGCTGGTTCTCCGTGTGTTGACCGATTAAGAATACAAATGTCACCACCCCGGGAACACCGAAATATTCCGAAAAACTTTTATTCCGAATTTTGAAATTCCGATTTTAATATAATACCGAAAAATTGTAATGTCTATTATTAAAAATCACGAAATATTTAGTAAAATAAATTGTGGTGGAAAAAGTGATTACTGTAAGCGGAACTTGAACCCAGGCTCCCGCAGGGACTCCTTCTTTGCCGCTATCACCTCCCTGGCGAAGAAGGCGACAGCAGCCCAACATTGTTCCTTGAGGGTGACGAATCCTTGCCCAGTACGCCGACGGTGAACACGCTGGGTGTCCCAGGCCGTGCACACGGCGAGGGTGTGCTCCCCGTGTCCACGGCCCCACTCCCACAATTGCGGCACTTAGGATCCAACTCAATACCAACCAGCTCCCACAGGTACTTGGCGAAACAGCCATGACCCGTGAGGAGCTGGGTGAGGTGGTACGTCAGGTCCTCCGTTGGTGCCTCGCCTCAACCCACTCCCGAGGACTAGGCGGACCACCTTGGCGAGCCGCATGCTCGCGGAAGATGGGGGTGCTGACGTTTGTATTCTTAATACCTACTTCACCACGGACAATATTTTCAGAGATAATAAATATTAATATGTATTACAAAATTTATCCTCTTTCATATCACAGCTTTTAACAATAAAAAACCGACCTCAAACAGTGCCCTATGATTTTTGAAAGTTGCCATCTAATTCCCTGGACTGCCATCACGAAAACCTAATTTCCCTATCATAGAACCACCTCTTAAAAAATTTCTTTCCAACAAAAAAAGAAGCATTAAAATCGATAAACGTCAAAGTTATTTGTGAACAAACATTAAAAAAAACCTCCTGTTTTTTAAAGTTGGGTAAAAATTATAGTATAAATGTATTTTGTAATTTGTATTTTGTATTTCAATTACAAACAGCCAAAATACTGTATTTTGTAATTTGTATTTCAATTACTCCACTCAAAAGTAATTAGTACTTTGTATTTCAATTACTTGCAAACGCAGTATTTTGTAATTTGTATTTCAATTACAACAAAGCATGTATTTTGCCCAGCCCTGGGCGTACCCAGATTCTGGCATTTGTGGTATCGTTCTGAATTTCGATTATCGCTAACTCTACGTTACAATTAATAGAGGGCAGCACTATAGAAGTTATCCCCATATCACGTTACCTATAAATAATAATATTATGGTCAATGATTAAGTAACTATATTCTATAACATTAAGTTTTTTTATGGACATTTCACACAATGTCCTCGATTGATGATTGTCCCGAGCGGGAATCGAAACCGCGACCTCGTAAACGGTAGTCCGTTACATGAACCGCTCGACCAGGAGGCCCGTCAATAATACTTTAATTTTTCAATGCAGTTGACCTCCCCTGCCTCCCCTGGGCACGCCCATAAATAATACTATTGATATGTAGCAAAAAATCACGATGTTACTGTTTAAAATATATGTAAAAAGATTCTGATTCACTGATTCAACGTTTATTCCTATCTCAACGTTTCGGAGACTTCACATGACTATGGTTTATAACTAGAATTTTGGTAAAGAAAATGGGGGTATTTTTTATACCTGTAACAATTGATTACAAAGGACACTTTTTGGTTGTTTTCAATAACCAATCTACAATTACGGATTTATGGTTATCCGCGATTATAAATAAAATATTTCTATCTGCAGTCCAAGCATCAATTGAAAATGCTGATGACAGCATTTTCAATTGTATCTCATGCAAAAAGGACAAGAGTTTCCAATTGTTTGTTTTCAGTAACAATAATTGAGGGTAGACAAAATATTGAAAACGATCGTTGTAGCTCAGTTCTATGTGTGACCACAGTGGCTGAAGTCTCCCAAAAGTTGGGTACCTACTATAAACGTAATAGAATCAGTGAAAAAATTTAATTTCAATACAAAAAAGATTCTATACTATTCATATTATTTTATTTGTCTTCTAGTCTGTAAAATTCCTAATATTTTTAAGTTGTTGATTGTTTTTAAGAAATAACTACATTTATTTTAACTCAAGGTCAATTTTTGAAGATGTAAAATTTTTATAAAATTGTATGCTTAAAAACAGTCAAAAGTTAGTTTAGTATAGTTATATTGTTATAATTGAAACTCGCTTTCTCTCTTAGACGAATAGTCGACACTAATATAGAATAGAATTTACTCGGATTTACCAGGTAGTGCGTCTAAGACATCACTCACCCGGCTTGAAGCCATATAAATATCTGTGTTCTTAAAATATGTATCTGTGTTTGTCATGCTATAAGTTATATGAAATAAGTCTATGAAATATGATTTAGCCAAGCTAAATTTACGTGTCTTCAAGATTGAACGCGTTCACTCTATCTGGTAAATCTCTGAGAATATATATATATACTAGCTGACCCGGCAAACGTTGTTTTGCCATACAAATGTCAGTGGGGGGAGGGGTTTGAAAAATAGATGTTGTCCGATTCTCAGACCTACTGAATATGCATGTAAAATTTCATAAAAATCGGTCAAGCCGTTTCGGAGGAGTACGGTAACTAACACTGTGACACGTGAATTTTATATACTAGATAGGATTTTGCTTTTTTTGCCTAATAATAAAGCTTCATAATATGTTTGTATGTTATTTGTTATCATCTCTACATAATATTTCAATATTTAATAGGGGCTAAACACAACCGAAAATTTCCCTAATCCATCAACCTTTCTCCGTCCACTGCCGGACATAGGCCTCCCAGATATAACGGCAAATCGCGCGGTCCTGCGCTAACTGCATTCACCTGTCTAATAATAGTCTATGTACTAGTTTGCGATCATTATCTACGTAACTTATAAAGACAATTGATTACGTAACGAGCCACAAAATGGTTAGTTTATGCTATATCTCATAAAAACATAAACGGCAATGAAAGCAAAGTTAAAAAAAAAGAAATAGGATCTAAATGGGTGCTAAGTTCAATGGTTAGTCCTGAAATTTATTCTGATAATGCTATTCGCATGATTCTATCGCTTTCCTCCCGAAGCAAATGTGAGTAGTGAGGGTAGGATGCATGATTGTCAACTCACATAATCGTTTTATAAGCTTAAATCTCTAAAGTACTCTCTTTTTACGCCGATATTATTTAGGTTCGGTTCAACACGTTTCTTTCTTCCTAACTTTTCTGTCAACGATGACGCTCTTTTGAACTTCTTTTCATAACTCGTTAGCGGAAAGGCAAAATTACTTACCTTTTAAAATTCATTTCCCAGCAATGCAGTTTTGGCGCATAGGTAATTTTGCCTTTCCGCTGACGAATGATCTAAGTCTATCCATTTAATCTTTCATCTTCCTCTCTTTTTCCGACTATCAACATTCGTATTCAGCATCTATTTACTCAAATATGTTTCATCCCACAATTTGTTAACATTACCGGGACCATAATCACGTTAATTATTGTTACAAAGGTTTAAATACTTTCGCTCCTGACGTTTCGAACGAGTTGCATCGATCGAGGTCACGGGTTAACTGAATCTTACTAGCGACTCGGCTTGGGAGGCGCAGGTTTCGCGAAATACCCTCACCTGATCTTGCACATCCAATTGTTTACTATTTTATACCCCCTGATTTAATCAATGGAATGGAACAGTAACTACCCTCTTACAGTAGGTTCATAAATATCTACCTATCTTCATACTCGTATCTACGATTTTTTTCTCAATCGCCATGTTTAAAAAGTAAATGCTCGATTTACTGATAGTGTCTATAGTTACATCACTCGGTTTGAAGCCACAAAAATATCAATTTGTGCTGTAAATATGCATCAATGGTACCAATTCTATGCGCAGGACCAAACTAAAAAATGAAAATCGATAGCATCATTATCACAATTCGGCTATGCTATCTTGCTCTTTGTTATTAAAAAAACTGTGTATTATAGAGTAACGATTTTAACTAACATAAATGTGTACAACGAAATATCAAATAATAGATATATTGACAGTACCACCATCATCATCCTCCTGCCCTTATCCCATTAGTTGGGGTCGGCGCAACATGTCTTTTTCTTCCAAAGTCTTAGCATGTCTGTGTCAACTCCTCTTTCTTTCATGTCCTCTTTCACACGGTCCATCTTTTCTTACATCTTCCTCTAGACTTTTTTCCTTCGATATTTATACTCAGAACTCTCCTAACGACATTAATTTTCATTTTTTATTTAAGTTTAGTTGTGCATGTAGAATTGTTACCAATTTGTGTTTGATACAGGCTATACGTCATATGAAACATCATTAGTCTATGTAGTAGAATTTATCTACGCTAAATTTACGTGTCTTCAGGAACGCGTACCCCACTATCTGTTAAATATGTGTAAGTACTTACCTATTAATATTTTTACTACATTCTATATTACTGTCAAAAGCGAGTTTCTATTTTCATTTAAACTTTACATTTTTATATGACATGTTCGTATTTGGATTAAATAAAACTGCGAGTGTGGATTCTATGTGTGAAGTTACAAGTAGGTATGTACATATAGATTCAATCAGGTAAGACAGTAAACACTCCTTGGAATACTAATCAGAATGTGAACAGAACTTGACTGCGTCGCTCTACCAACTGAGCTATCGTGGGCGTGTTAGCGATGACCAATTGTTCTGTTGTAATGTTTCTCGATGAGTCTGAATCACATCCATGTATCTACATTGACTTTATTATATGCAATATAATTTACTAACTTTTGCCGCAACTGCGCATGGATGTAATTTATAAAAAAAACCATTTTGAACCACTTTGAAACACTTTCTATTATAAATAACCGTATCAAAATCCGTTGCGTAGTTTTGAAGATATAGATAGTCAATGTAGAACTTTGATAGTTCTATTTTGACTATATCTTTCTTCATCTTAATGCAATTTACTTACTTATGTTAAGGGCCTACATCAATATCATCGCCGACACGTACATATTAACACAGCCAGTAGGCATAGAAAATGAAGAATTAGGGATACCTACTTTTCCTATTTACTCAAAATCTACTAAATATATTTTAATTCTGATCCACGTGTTTCTATATATAATAGTTATCTATGTTTTAAAAGTTATTTCATTAGTTAATATGCGATAATAAATGAAAAACATGAAAAATTAGAGGTTGTTTCGCCAAGATTTTCTATCGAGAAAACTTTTTTCAATCGCGTTTCTGAGTTCATGCGATCCTAGATCATACTCGTATATTGAAAAAACATATACTTAAAAATAAGAGCTCTAGCCATTCAATCTAAAGAAACAATGAAAACTTCGTACATAGAAAAATGCACGAAGCTATTTTGGTATCCTCTTAACACAATATCACAGCCAAAATATATTGAACTTGCGCTAAGTTTCAACAGTTAATACCACAACGTAGAGACAGTGCAAATTGTTTTAACTGCAACTTGTGCAATCTCCGGGGCACTTTAGTTGTATTAGTTTCAAACAAGTTTACCTACATTTAAACACTTAATTACGATATACAAATCTTAGACAACAGATTGTTCCGTAGTGTAGGTAATTAGAAACGTGAAGTAGGTACAAGCGTTTAATTTATGTGTACACAAGGGCCTTGTTAACACACACAACACACTATTTTTCTTTGTTAAAAATACTACCAGGTCTATGGGTTGCAAAAATAATACACACAACCACTACCGTAATTCTATTAAGTACTAGCTGATGCTACTGAAATTTTAGATCCCCATATATTTTTTCACCGTTTAAACCTTCCCTAGACTTTCACGAATATTTCAAGACCAAAATCACAAAAATCGGTCCAGCCGTTCTTGAGTTTTAGCGAGACTAACGAACAGCAATTGATTTTTTTTATATAAGACTAGCTGATGCCCGCTACTCCGTACGCGTGGAATTTTAGATCTCTATATATTTGGACCGTTTAAACCTTCCCTGGACTTTTACGAATATTTTAAGACCAAAATCACCAAAATCGGCCCAGCCGTTCTAGCGAGACTAACGAACAGCAATTGATTTTTATATATAAGATTGATAAGCATTGTACAAAATTAGCTTACTAAAAGCGACTGTCAAACTGTGCACTATCACAATTAGGGCTTCTCCTGTTGAATTAAGGCTCTATGTAAGCTAACTGAAATAAATATATCAGTCAAATATTCTGTACATGAATAACTATAGACTAATAGAATAGAATACTCTTTATTGTACATCTTAACAATATTATAGTAGGTAGGTAATTAATATTATACAATTTTAGAATTTCTCTAGATAAGTACAATAGGCGGTCTTATCGCAAGTTGCGATCTCTTCCAGACAACCTTTGGATGGACTGAGAGGAAAGAAAAAATTGGCTAATTGTGATGTACATACATAAATACACACATACCTACATATACATACATAATTAAATAACTATAAACACGCGTAGGTATAAATATACAAATACTAGGTAATTAATATAAAAATACATAAAAAATATACACATATAAACTTTAAATATAGTAACATAGTGATCTATAACAACGACAAATAATGTTTCTTGAGGTACTTCCTATAGGTAGTTATTCCGTTATACTAATGAAACAGTTCTTCCCGTCACAATGATGTACTTCTTTTATTCTTTCTAAAAGTGACATTTGTAGTTTGCGAAAACTACTGTGTCACTTGAATTAAGAATCTCGTATCTTATTAGACCATAAAGTACGGCTTAGCCAGGGTTTTACGTTTCTTCAGAATTAAACGCATATCAAGTAATATCAAATATCTGGCAAATCTTTGCATACCGCGACCGATAACTAATAATAGACTACAGAAACTGTGCCTTATGAAATTCACATTGAATCGAGTTATAAAGTTCATTATAGATTGATAGATAAGATACCCTTTGATATAACACTCTAGTTCAATTGTTACGAACTCTGACCTGGCCTTTGTAACTACGTAAGCGGATTTCTGTTACATGTTAACATAAGATTTCTATTAATGTTTAATTGGTGGCATCATTGCCTTTAAATTCTGTGATAAATATTATTATTGAAATGAAACAGACGCGAAATTTTAAGTAATGCTTAACAAAAGCAAATAATGAAGGCCACAACAACGAGGTTTGCTTCGTTTCTGAGCTTAGCGCGAACAGCAATCAGAATACCACAAGACGCATGAAAGAAAGATCACATAAATTTTTTAAATATTAACACGTACGAAATCGTTGTGCTAGGAAATGTTATGTATTGTAACCTAAAATGGCCATTATCTTACCGACATAACATGATTTTTCTTTGCAGTTAATAACTTAATATCATTACGAAGCTTGAAAATTCGTAAGCCTATTAATACTTTCAGTGCGTACCTAATACTTAATTATTTAAACTCCTTTCCATATCACGAAGGCGCTCAAAGTTCATTATAACAATAAGCTTTGTTTATCTTTGTTTGTTCGTTAATTATTCACAGTTAATACACGGAGCTTATAATGTAATACACAGTCTTTATAAAAACAACAGTTAACTAGAAAATATTCGCAAATTTCTCACGAAAACAATGTTGTACCTACCTAATACCTATCCTATGTGCTTTAAAACTTAGTAGGTATATAAAAACTACTTTTATGCGTAGGCATTGGGTGAGCTATAAATTTTAATGTACTCGTAAGAAAATTATGTGGCAACTTGGCAAAAAAAACGCGTAATTTTTTATTTTATTTTTACACTTTCAACGTATTACGTATTGCAATAAATGAATAAAAAACTGCTTATTTATTAAAAAACCTAGCTGTTGGCCGCAACTTCGTATGCGTGGAATTTAGAAAATAAAAAAGCCTTAAAAATTGAAATTATACAAAAAAGACATCCTCATAAACCAGTCTATCTATATAAGAAAACCGCATCAAAATCCGTTGCGCAGTTTTGAAGATATAGGCTAACATGGTATGGATCAGCAATATTGTGACTCTATGCCGGTCTTTATAAATTCTATTCTTTCGCAGAATAATTACCATTAAAAACAACAAGGCAACGAAATTTATTTACATTTTACTGGGTGTCCACTAATCCATACGCAAGAAATTTAAAAACACTACGGAAAATTTCGAAATCTCCATACAAACTTTCACCCCGTCTCCCCTGCTTTCCTTTGGCGCAATAAAAAGTAGCCTATGTCCATTCTGAGGCACTAGACCAGGTGTGGCCAACTTTTGTGCACATAAGATCTACTTTTTATTTTAAATAGAAAACTACTAAAAGTGGTCACGCTGAACGTCTCCCTAGTCGAAGCATGAGCTGCGTACATGTTCATTCCTGTATCAAGTACTAGAAACATTTGGCATTGAATGGGTCCCCTCATGGAACTTGCGAGTGATCGACCAAAAATGGTCGTGCGATCGACAAAGTTTCATTGATAGAGTTGCCTTTGCATTTTGTTATATTAGTATGGGTTCAATTTTAGAATTTAAACGACTTAGGGCCGATTTTTTAATCTCCAGATAAATAGGTAGTACTTATTAGACAGATAACATTATTTAGGTCAAATTCCATTCCAAGTTTTAGAAAAAAAGTCCTGCCACAAAATAGAGAGTTGGTAAATCATATTCCTGTTTCCGCTATATGAAAATTATTCATCTCCTGTAATTAATATTCTAGATAATTATAATTATTATTCTCTCCGTGTTATACATAAACTCTTCGAGAAAATGTTCTAATTATAACGACGGCGCGGCGCTGCGTGAATTTCCGTACGCCGGCTAATTCTCTTCACTCTACTTAAGACGGTGTTACGTCTGTAATTAAAATGGAACTGTCTAAGAGTACTATTAAGGCCGAATGTTATTAGCAGGCGGAGCGAGACGTTGAGCGTCGCGGTATCAGACTATATCTACTAACATTTTGGCCGCGTATCAAAAACGTTACATACTCGTATGCCATATGCGATTTGTGCGAGTCCTTATGTATATGGCCGTGAAGTAGAGGATATTTTATTTAAAAAACAAGTGAATGAATTTTTTTCCGATAAATCAATTAGCAATAGCTTAATTTAAAATATTTGCGGCAACTCAGATTAACGCTCTTCTTATGAATCCGCTATATCTTCTACACAGTGTTAGTGTAATGCTGCCTCTCACCTAGTTGTTTGACGTCTCAGTTGCAGGATTGTCCTTCTCGGCGTTTGCTAAAGAGCAGACAAACCGGACTTGGCTTTTGTCTCAACCTTTCTGTGAAGACTAAGAGTTCTATTGTTTAAAAGATTTATTTAGTTCTTACATTCTTATTTGTTTTATTATTACTAGCTTCTAGATTATTCTGTAGAATATCTAATATTGTTTGAGATTTGCGCGACTAATTGTTTAAATAAGAGCACTATTTTCTTAACTTGTTATAGAACAAAGTCGTTATTTTTGTATGTATGTGAGCTAATATCTTCAAAACTACGCAAAGGATTTTGATGTGGTTTCTTTTAATAGCTAGAGTGGTTCAAAAGAATGGCTTTTTTCATTTCATTTCATTTATTCTTTATTGTACACTCATACAAGTAAGGCAACATAAACAATATTGTTACAAACGTGCACAAAGGCGAGCTTAACTCATATTGAGTTTTCTACCAGCAAACCCTTGAGTGTATGGAGAAATGGTATATTATAGGACAGATAAGTGTACAACAAGAAAGTACCAATAAAACAAGATCAATAAAAAACATACATAGACTAAATGAATAGACTTACACAAATACAGATTTATAGATATTTACACAAATAAAATGTTATAACACATAAACAATACATATACACACATACATAAATAGCTATATACATACATTTAATGTTGAGATAGGAAATGCTTTTTGATTCTTTTCTTAAAGACATCCAGAGAAGTGCTAGCGCGAATAGTATGTGGAAGAGAGTTCCATAGACGGACAGCGTGTATTGTAAAGGAACCACCATACCGACTTGAAGTATGGCGAGGAGTACTAAGAAGAAGTGAAGATATTTTTTGTATAATTTGTTAAGGTTTTGTTTCTAAATTCTACGCGTACGAAGTTGTGGGCAACAACTAGTGAAATATCCATTCAGAAATGAATTTCAAATTAGTTAATAAATAAATATTCATGAACATTACATACAACGTCCTCTGGTCCCAAGCTAAGCTTTTGAGTTTGTGTTATGGGTACCAGAATACGGATAGAATACATATACTACTTGTGGTCTTATTCATAATGACTTATCGGAGTTTTAAACGATAACTTTATCGGAGAGATAAACATTTTATCGTAAAAAGACTATTATGAATAACAACTTTTGACAATTTAGCGAACCGATTTTTGCGAACTTTTAAATCTCCGATAAGTCATTATGAATAAGATCATTAGTATCTACATAGTATCTACGAGACCCGTTAAAAAATAAAATAAATATTCTGATTTCTGACCTACATGTATAAAAAAAAAATGGACCTGTCAAAAGCACATATTTTTTTCTTAAACATTATGTCTACTTGATTAAATGATTTTTCATTTCATTTCAAATACCTACCCCTAATACTTACTGGGATTGAAAGAAATCTACTGAAATTACAATTTTGAAAAACCCTTTCATCAAAAACTAAAAATCTCATACAAACTGGCATTTATTTTAGTTGTAATATATTTATAATGAAAGATTTTCGTTATAAAATGTATTTTCAGACTCTACTGAAAGTGTAATGAATATTTTAAGGTGAAATATTGAATAGATAACCCTGAACTTCGGACGCGTCATTGAAAATTGTAATTTTAAATGTAAAGCTAATGCTTCATTTAAAAATATCTATTTATTTAATGAATAGGTATTCTGCGGCCCTTTCAAAGAACATTTTTAATGGTTTCATATCTTAATTTACCCCTGATTTTTAAAGCGAAGTAATCTTAGAAGTAATAAAAACCTGACCGCGTTAGCATCATGTTAATATAAGTTAAGAGCGCACCACTCCAATCTATGCTCCATACAAAAATATGGGCATCGTAGTCCGCTGTTTTCTTCGTGGATATTGCCTCCAGAGGAACGAATTTTTCTTACAGTATCTAGATCTTATAAATATCTATGCTTCTATTACTTTCTTTTTTTGCAAAACATGATAACTATAAGAAATATGACTAATTGACTACCTAAAAAAACCGTCTTTACGGTTGCCTTTAGATGAACTTGTAGCGTCTATCACACAATTTTGGTAAGGTTTTACCCAAGTAATAGAAGCATAGATATACATAATATAATGTCATAAGAATCTATGCAAAGATGTTATACCTTTTAAATAGTAATTACCGGTAACATTTACAAATTTTGAATCATATCTCTTATAATAATAGTATAGATAACTTATTTTCGTTTTATTAATTTATTTGTCATGCCAGTAATATGTTTTATATTCATGTCTAAAATATCCAAAACCAATGAGACACAATGTTTTCCTTCATTATAGAAACTCGTTAAAGATAAATTTATGATAACATATACGCGTACTTTCCAGTATTTTACAGGAAATTAGATTTTCGGGGTTTTTCCTAAGAATACAATCGGCATTCGCTTACATAAAGAAGTGGGATATTGTGTAATACTCATATTAGAGTTCCGTACCAAAAGGTAAAATCACGGTAACTGTACGCAACACATGATAATATCTAATATATAAAATTCACGTGTCACAGTGTTAGTTACCGTACTCCTCCGAAACGGCTAGACCGATTTTTATGAAATTTTACATGCATATTCAGTAGGTCTGAGAATCGGCCAACATCTATTTTTCAACTTTTTTTTTAATGTGGCAAAACAACGTTTGCCGGGTCAGCTAGTATGAATATATATGTTTATGTATTTTGTTGTATTATATGTAATGATGTATTGTAGTATATGTAATAATATGTATGTTGTGTATGTAAACGGTATGTATGTCTATATTTTATATTTTTGAGTACAACTTAGTAAGTATTATATTGTGTTATTTTTTATAAATTTACTTATTATCTACTAGTATATTCTTTCTTGTCATTGAAATACACCTACTACCCTATCTCTCTGCACCACCCAAGGTTGACTGTAAGAGAATGCCTTAGGCATTAAGTCCGCCTGTATACAATATGTTTGTGTATGAAGTTTAAAAATAATAAAATAAATAAATAAAATGAAGATAAAGTTTGGGATGAGTCCGTGCCCAGCAGTGGGGCGTTAAAGTCTTAATTTAGATATTTTCCTTAGGTATTGCTATTTCATTCTCGAGCGCCGCGAAATTGAAGGAGACAAATATAGTTGAGGCGGATTTTACCTACAAATTCTTTAAAAAGACGTTTCAGTCTGCTGTCTTCTTTGCGAAAATTAAACCGATAAATTTTTTTTACGCCATATTATAGATGAAGAGTATAATATACGCTTTCATCGCTTTCTTTTTTGGTAAAACCTTACGAAATTTGTGTGATAGACGTTGCAACTTTATCTAAAGAAAATAAACCGAAAAAATCTGGATTTTTCGATGGTCATATTTCTTTTAGTTATTATGTTTTGTGAAAAGATAAGAGCATATTTCTGAGTCGTGCCCTCTTAATTGGCCAGAGAGAAAGAGAGACACAGAGATTAACGGTCTTATTCATAATGACTTATCGGAGGTTTAAACGGAGATTTTATCGGAAAGATAATAAACATTTTAGCGTAAAGGACTATTATGAATAACAAGTTTTGACAATTTTCGCGAACCTATTTTAGCGAATTTTTAAACCTCCGATAAGTCATTATGAATAAGACCATAAAAGTCTAAAAACATGTATCAATCCTATAACTTGCACAGATATTACATTACAATTTATCTTCGTAATATTTAGCCCGTTGACAACGCATTTGTAAATGTTTTGAATTGCTAAAACTGGGGCACAGGTGCTTTCAAAGGGATTCCATACTTGACAGCCTTCTATTGTATATAGCTTTCCATTATAATTATATAACTTCCATTATGAAAGAATAAAATTTTTATGTTGGCGAATTGATGAGTACAAAAATAGCTGGAGGGATTTTAATTCTCTAACATTTTTGTGTGTACTGTAATCTACTTACCTACATTCCTGTTTGAAGCTTTGCTATACTTATAATACTTATAACTGTTATAACGATAAATGTGAACTGTGATAATTGAATTCGTAACGTGCTTTAACTCTTTAGAAACGTCTAGAAATTTTATATTTCTTACCAAAATATTACGCGGTCATGTCCCGTTGATGATGTACCTGCAAGCGTAATTATAAGTGAGCATATACCTACTTTGTTTAGTTCTATTTATGCAATCAAAATTCCTAACTTCCGAAATCGTAGCCGTTTATTAATTACCGTAATCAATTAACAATACAATACAATATTCTTTATTACACACCAATTATACAAATATACAAATAGAGAGTAGTAACACTTTAACTTGGTATTTAAATTTAATTTCGTCAAACACCGCGCGGTCTAATGCAACCGGTCAATGTTTTGTCGAAATTGATACCAACACGTCAGCGGCTACATGCGACCGCTTGGGGATTTACAGGTTTCTCAGATAAACTTTTAAACTACTAAATTGATTTTACATTTTCACCTATTATAAAAGTACCTAATAATTAAACGCGTAGAAAATTTTATTGATCTGCGACTATAGATATACAAAGACTTGCTGTTGTCCGCGACTCTGTCCGCGTGGAGTTTAGAAAATTTTCCCCGTTTTTGCAAAATTTTTCACTACTGCTTCGCTTCTTCTGATCGTAGCGTGATGTTATATATAATTTATAATTATTAATACGGGTACTGGACAAACAATTTATTATTATTCGTACAGAAGTCGGACGAATAATTTTATTTTATCAATTAGAGTGCAAATTTAATAAAATTGGTCAAGTGCGAGTCGGACTCGCGCACGAAGGGTTCCGTACCATTATCTATGCAACATACGTTATTAATAAATGAGCAAACAACCCACACAGTACTTAATTAATCACGTTTGTTGTATGAGGGCAAGAAACGGTAAAAAAATCATGTTTGTTGTATGGGAGCCCCCCTTAAATATTTATTTTATTTTATTTTTAGTATTTGTTGTTATAGCGGCAATAGAAATACATCATCTGTGAAAATTTCAATTGTCTAGCTATCACCGTTCTTGAGATACAGCCTGGTGACAGACGGACGGACGGACGGACGGACGGACGGACAGCGAAGTCTCAGTAATAGGGTCCCGTTTTTACCCTTTGGGTACGGAACCCTAGAAAATAACTTTGCGTTTCTATTTGTTTTTAATTTAAACCAAAAAATGGTAAATGTTTGCCGATTTTAATACCGTCAAATATTGAATTTATTTTTTATTATTAAATATAATAAATGCTCTTTTATAAATTAAATTTATAGGTATTAAATATATTATGTATAAGTATCTAATTATATTTTCACTATCATTTATACAGATTATATTTTTTTTTGAAAGAAAGAAAGAAAGAAAGAAAGAGCCGAGAGAGATTTTGAGAAATCTCAACAAAAAGACAAAAAAAAAATTTTTTAAATGTGTTTTTTTTACTAACTTTTAAACGGCTCCGATCGATTTTAGAAACAGCTCTTAACATCAAAAATTGACTTCGATCACCACCAGCTCGTTCGAAATCGATTGATTCGTTCGTGAGTTATCCTTGTCAAAAGAAAATGGGACTGTTGCAAAAAACAGCCCGGCAAACGTATTTTCTTTTTCATACAATAACCATTGTGATTTAAATTTATTTTCTAGCTTCTGAAGGGTGGGAATTAACAAATTTTGTTTATTTTTTTTTAATTTGCAGTTATCAAGGTCTTTTAGCAATATTATTTTATCAGTTTGACTTTCCATCATATCTATAACCTTCATTCTGTCAGCTTCTAGATCTAACAGCTCCACAATTTTTTCCTTTTGCTCCTTAGACAATCTTCTGCTCCGTGGATAGTGTCGAAACAGACTTTCACTTCTATCGTGATTGTGATTCATGTTAATTGATTTGATGACAAGATAGTGGCCAGTATCATCCACTCCGACGCTGAAAGCTGCTGGACAGTTTTTCTGAAACGAGAACGCTTTTCTTGCTCCTTTCGACGTAGATATAAATTTTTTCCCTCCATGAATACAATAAATAGTATTGGATGCTGTAATATATCAGGGACGCTTCAACATGCCTCTTGATTCCTTTTGTGCGACATCGTTCAATTGTCATAGCATCACGATGATAAAAAAATGCGTACTCTTTTTCTTCGAAATCTTTTACTTTTTTCTCCAACTTTTCAAAAGAATCAAATTTGTCACCTTTCTTCAATAAATTTTCATCCATGACTTTGTCATTCTCATCAGCAGCTTCATCTGAATCAACAACTTCATTCGCGTCTTCTCCATTTTGGTCTTTCTCTTTGCCTTCTTCGTTTTCATAATATTCTTCGGAATCTGAAGAATATATTACCATAAAAAATGTTAAGAAATAAATATATATTTTTTATTAATTGAATAATTACCCATTTTGTAAGATATTTTATACAAGCTAAATAAATTCTAATTGAATTATTTTATTATAAATACATACTTTATGACAGAATGACAGAAATATAAACAAATGAAACTTTTTAAGAAAAATAAATATTTTTAATTAAAAAAGAAATAAAAAGATTTAATAGCTTACCTTTTCCATTGAAATTTATTTCATTGATTTATTTTAACATATTTTACAATATCTATTGTTAAAATAAAAATTGAGTATTTAAATTGTAATTACCTCCTTTTGTTCACCAATCACAATACACATTCCACCAATCACATGATAATTCCATAGGCAAACAATAATCATACTCACGTTAATTTAGAATAAATTTATTATTAAAAAAAATTCTTAGTAATAAATTTAATAATAAAAAAATAATAATATCCGTATGAATATACTCATTCTACATAGAAACACCCAGACGCAGTACAAACATTTGTATAACATTTATGGATATCACACAAATGATTGTCCCAAGCGGGAATCGAACCCGCAACCTCGTGATCGGCAGTCCATTACATAAACCACTCCACCACGAAGCCCGTCAATATTTAAATAATGGCTATTTCATTGTACACCTATTGTATATTAATTAAAATCTGTAGTCACACACAGTTTTTATAATAAGAAAGTTCAGATATCATTTTCTAATTATGTTTAGTTGTGCATTTAGAATTGGTACCGATAGCATGATTTTATATTTTAAAGAAATCTTACCGTAACTTACCAAAACAACTTTTACCGGGTCAGTTAGTATAGTATAAGTCTAAGCTTTTAATATCAAGCGGTTACAGATAAACTGTACGACCAGCACTCTCATTTAATTAAATAGCGTCATTACTAAAGTCTGAAACGGCGGCCATCATTGCGACGATGAATACTTCGTGGAAAGTTCCGCATACTTTGGCAGTTAAAACCAGTAGCCTTATGCTTAACGTCATCTCCAAATGTTTGATGGCCATTAACTTTAGTTCTTGAGCTTTAAATTACGCGACAACAATTTCTCGACGCATTTCTTTACCATTGGCGTTGTTCATATTTTTTTTTAAACTCTTAATTCGACAACCATTTCGGCGAATAGAGTTTTCGATCATGATCCATTAGTTTTTTTTCGGAAAATTTGCTATATTAACGATTATTTTTTCAAAAAAGTAAATGACCTCTATTTGCCCTTGAAATAAAGGACTTAAATATTAAGGCGTTCTTAGGGATACTACTCTGTGGCGGATTTGAAATCGATCTATTGTATATCAACTTGGCAACTTTTAAAAGATTAATTGCAATCTGTCATAAGTCTGTCAGGAAAAGTCAATACACAGATTGCGTACAACGATGACGTCACAACATTTTAAATAATATCTTTAAGTATTTTTTAAAAATTATATATAGTGAATAGTTCAATAATATTGAAATTAGTTGCTTAAAATAGTCGTTAATAGTCGTTAATATTTTCGAAAAAAAATTACAAAAAGAGCAGGTAAAAATTATGAACAATCCCAATTGTTCCATTTTGTTTTAAATCCGATATGATCGATGTTCTGTCTGTATGATACTGCTTTCTACATTGTGTAGAAAGCAGACTGCAATGTGGTAAAATCATATGGTACGTTTATACTAAAACTGTTACAACTTAGTACCTACGTGTCCAATTTAGAAAATTTTCCCCGTTTTTGCAACATTTGTCATTAATGCTTAGTTCCTATTGCTCGCAGCGTGATGTTTTATAGCCTATAAACCTTCCTCGATGAATTTACTATCCAACACTGAAAGAATTTTTCAAATCTTACTTTTAGTTTCTGAGAATAGCGCGTTCAAACAAACAAAACGAAAGGAAAATGAAACTTTTCAGCTTCAAAATATTAGTACGTAATACATGTACCCTAGTATATTCTTCACACTGGTTGCTAGCTTATAATATTTGGATAATATACATCTGTACTCGGTCTTTCAGTTATCTACCCAACGGAGTCAGATCATAAATAAGAAAAGATAAAAACCATTGTGTGCTCATTTCATCAAAAATGTTTTAATAAGGTATCTTTGTGAATTCGCCTGTGACCGGATTTTAACAATTCAAAACGTTCTAATTTTTATGTTGGCTGGCAAAATACCGGATGTTCGCACACAAAGAGAAATAAAATGAATTTCCGGGAAGGACGGCCATTATCTCCCCAAACGAACTTGGGTGCATTAAGCCTCGTTATCACTGGTGTTCTTTGTTAAACGAGGATCGCTTTAGGTCATTCCGTATATAAAGCTCTGTGAATGTCAATAATTAATTTAAGCGGATATACATTTTTTTTCTATTTTTTTTTATATAGTTATATGGATTCGTCACACAACATCCTTTGACCCCAAAGTAAGCTATATATCTATGCTCGTGTTATGGACGGATACGTACCTATATAATAAATATTATATACTTTTTTTTTGTACACTCATACTTGTTATACAAAGAAACCAGGTAACGGAATATTTGTACGTAAGTTTTTGCCCCTTCCCATTGCTGGGTTAATTTTAAATTTTTGCACACTTATCAAAGACCCGTAACAAACTTACCTATATTAAAAAAAAGCACTAGGAAGTGAAGCGTTTTGTTTTTTTTTAACTAATTAAATATTTCTCTGTGAAAAACTTTTGAGCTGCATTAGCAATTAATAAGTTGAAAGCAAATAAATAAAAAAATTAGGTATTAGATCAAAGGGCTATTTTATTAGTAGGAGAGAAGTATTCGAATTCAATACCACAAACTTAATAAAGCAAGGTTTTGCCAATTGGTTTTACAAAATAAATATAAACAATTGGGTATTTAAAAAAAAAGTTGAACTGACTTTATGTGCCTTTGAAATTTGAGGATTTTCCTCGATTTCTTAGGAGATAACCATCAGATCCTCACCTGGTGCCAACGGGTCCACACGGGAACCACCAGCTGCCAAATAAATAAATAAATAAATAAATATTCATGGACATTTCACGCAACGTCCTCTGTTCCCAAGCTAAGCTTATATGCTTGTGTTATGGGTACCAGAATACGGATAGAATACATAATAATATACTACTTTTCTTTTGTAAATACATACTTATAATACATAGAAAACATTTAGACGCAGTACAAACATTTGTATGAAATTTATAAATATCACACAAATAATTGTCCCGTGCGGGCATCGAACCCACGACCTCGTGAACGGCAGTCCGTTGCATGAACCACTAGACCACGAAGCCCGTCAAATAAAAAATAATAAAATAACAAAGAATCATTAATATCGTTTCGCCCAGTTAAAAGTGAAAAGATAACAAACATAAAACAAACATAGACGAATTAAGAACCTTCTTCTTTTGAAGTTGGTTAAAAATTATTATTTATCACAAAAAGAATTTTCTATTGTAACCAGTAGTTCCTGAGATTAGCGCATTCTAACAAACTCTTCAGCTGTATAATATTAGTAGAGGTGCATAATCGTCAACCGATTTTCTATATGATACTGACCTTTTTTGTAGGATCATTAATTTTTTGCTACGGGGCTTCCTAAGTTTAAAAGGCTCGTCTTGAGTTTGTTGAGATGTTAGGGTTTGTTGCATATGATAGTTTTTATTTTAATCTCTCTCTCGTTTTGCCGCTGTCTTCTGCTTTTTTTGTTTGTTTAAATATGTATGTTAAATATTTATGTTACTTTTACTGTAAATATGTATGTTATTTGTTTTAAAATATGTACGTATATTAATATCTGTCATTAGTATTAATAGTTAAGCGTCACAATCAAGTGCAACATGTGACACCTTAAAATGCTGTGCATTTGAGTTAAAAAAAAATTGGTCAAGTGCGAGTCTGACTCGCGCACGATGCGTTCCGTACCATTATCTATGCAATATAAGGCAACGTTATTAGTATCGAGCAAGAAACGGTAAAAAAATCATGTTTGTTGTATGGGATATTTAAGGGGGGCCCTTAAATATTTATTTTATTTTATTTTTAGTATTTGTTGTTATAGCGGCAATAGAAATACATCATCTGTGAAAATTTCAACTCTCTAGCTATCACCGTTCTTGAGATACAGCCTGGTGACAGACGGATGGATGGACGGACGGACGGTCGGACGGACAGCGAAGTCTCAGTAATAGGGTCCCGTTTTTACCCTTTGGGTACGGAACCCTAAAAACCATCCAAAGTGGAGGAGGACTCTGCCCAACAGTAAGACAGGAAAAAGATATAGTGGGTAATTTACCCTGTCTTTGCAGGGAAGGTTATTGTCCAGTAGTAAGCCATACAAAGACAAATGAAAAATAAATTGGTCAAGTGCGAGTCGGACTCGCGCACGAAGGGTTCCGTACCATTATCTATGTAACATAAGGCAACGTTATTAGTATCGAGCAAGAAACGGTAAAAAAATCATGTTTGTTGTATGGGAGCCCCCCTTAAATCTTTATTTTATTTTATTTTTAGTATTTGTTGTTATAGCGGCAATAGAAATACATCATCTGTGAAAATTTCAATTGTCTAGCTATCACCGTTCTTGAGATACAGCCTGGTGACAGACGGACGGACGGACGGACGGACGGACGGACAGCGAAGTCTCAGTAATAGGGTCCCGTTTTTACCCTTTGGGTACGGAACCCTAAAAAATGAAAAATTATTGTAATTAACTGTAAATGTTTAATGTAACAGTAATTGGTTTGTCCAAATAAATAAATAAATAAATAAATTTACTTAATTTTATATCTATCTGTTAAAGCGTAGGTAGCTATCTAATTTTATTTAACAAAAACTACTTCAACTGAAGATCAATATCAAAGTTCTTAAACACAACAACAAACTAAGAAAGTTTATATCTTTTAACGTATTATGAAACAGAACTAAAGAATTATGTGTTTGTGTGTGTCTCGTGAAGAAGTTTTCTTTTGTCTTCATCTAAAAACTTTACGGCTCACAGTTTCAACAGTAAATCGTAAGACTTGCTCAGGAAAATCTTGAAGTGGCTTCGAGTGGCTTAAGTAAGAACTTCTGCTAGCAGATTAATGATGAAAAACGATTTGTCTTGTTTGTAAGTAGGTAAGGCTACTGTCAAAATTATGAATAATATAAAGCTGAAGAGTATGTTTGTATCAAATAAAACTACGTTTTACGGATTTAGACGCGTATATTTGTTTAAATTTTGGCCCGGCGTTTCGGAGACTTTGCAGTCACCATCGTCACGGGTGAGACTGAGCTATAATGTGTCTTCTACGATCAGTTATTACAGGCAGTGATGCCAACTCCGGGGTTTTCCCCCCAAATTTAGGGGGAAAAAAACTAAACAGGAATTTTTTTAGGGGGTGAAATTTTTACATTTTCTTGACTTTGATTCGTCGTTTGAGGAGTTTAGTTTTGAATTTAGTGGTTTTTGAAATTGCTTTAGGGGGAAAGTTTTCAAACAGTTGGCAACACTGATTACAGGGTTTACAAATAAAAGGTAGTTAGTTTTATTTGAATGAATGAGTCGCGCAAGTGTTAGAAAATAGTATGTTTGTATGTTTGAACGCTCTGTGTGATGTTATATAGCCAATAGCCTTCCTCGATAAATGTAGTATCGAACACTTAAAGAATTTTTCAATTCGAACCAGGAGTTCCTGAGATTAGCGCGTTCAAACAAACAAAGTCTTCAGCTTTATTGTATTAGCATAGATTAAATACACCGTGTCTTGTAAAGTACAATAAAGAGACGGCTTGATAAGTAAAAGTAGTTGCTTAAATAAACTTGCCTCTAGGCTTTATTAAATTGGCCACAATAGATGTTTACTGGCGCCCCTTTACCTCGTACCGGGTCATTAGAGGGTGTCGCAAAAACACATTAGCGCTAAAATTAAGTGTTTTTCAACCTCACTAATTACTTACTTCGCCTTAACGCTTCCACAGATTACATCGTTACGTATAAATCCTGCGATAATGTTATTTGTTCATTTAAATGCAATATTTTGTCCTTTTTGCGCTTATTAAAACGTCTTCAGGATAAGAAATATTCATAGATAAGAAATAATTGATTTATATAATAAATACATATATGGACATTTCACATAACGTCCTCTGGTCCTAAGCTAAGCTTATATACTTGTGTTATGTTATAAGCTAAGCTTATATGACGGGCCTCGTGGTGTAGTGGTTCATATAACGGACTACCGATCATGAGGTCTCGGGTTCGATTCCCGGTCAGGACAATCATTTGTGTGATGTTTTTAATTGTCATACAAATGTTTGTACTGCGTCTGGGTGTTTACTATGTATTATAAGTATGTATTTACAAAAGAAAAGTAGTTTATGTATTATATCCGTATTCTGGTACCCATAACACAAGCATATAAGCTTAGCTTGGGACCGGAGGACGTTGTGTGAAATGTCCATGAATATTTATTATTTTATTATTATTATGGGTACCAAAATATGGATACTTCTCTTTTGTAAATATAATAATATACATATAATGCATAGTAGAATAGAAAAGCTATATAACATCACGCTGCGACCAATAGAAGCTAAATATCAGTGTAAAATTTTTATTTCAATTTAAAAGTACAGTTAGGTCAAAAGCTACTATTATACCCTCTCGCTTAAATCAGGGGGCTAGGCAGTAACTAACATGGGGGATACCGCAGGTTAGTTAGCAGTAAAATATTATTAGTAACTTTACTTGTTAAGTAAAAGTATGTACTGTCCACATGAGACTCCTAACCAATTTTTCTAGATAAAGTTAGGCTTTGTTTCTTAGAGTTCTGAGGTTTTATGGAAGAAAGTTAGTAAGAAAAACAAATATTTATTGCGAAGTTTATACTAAAAGTATATTACTGTTAGGCAGGTTTAATAAATAAATAGCTTTGAATAAAACTACTTTTTACGGATTTAGACGCGTATATTTGTTTTAATTTTGGCCCGACGTTTCGGAGACTTTGTAGTCACCATGGTCACGGGTGAGACTGAGCTGTAATAAATTTAAAACAAATATACGCGTCTAAATCCGTAAAAAGTAGTTTTATTTAAACAGATGAGTCGCGCAAGTGTTAGAAAATATTATATAAATAGCTTTGATTGTTGACTGACTATTGCGACAGTTCTCAAGAACGCGCGAACGGTTCATTTATAAAGAAAAAAATTATCAAAAATTAACAGTGTTGTAGTTCTTTTTTGTTTTTTCTATATATCCTTGTGGTGACGGATTAAGAATTAATAAATAAGTCCATAATAATAAATATTCACGGACATTTAACACAACGTCCTCTGGTCGAAAAATGTTGGAATGAAAGTTGAATGCACTTTAGATGAATGAACTGAGTGAATGTGTCGTAGACACAAGCTAAGCTTATATGCTTGTGTTGTGGGTACCAGAATACGGATAGAATATATATACTACTTTTCTTTTGTAAATATATACATATAATAGATAGTAAACACCCAGACGCAGTACAAACATTTGTATGTCATTTATAAATATCACACAAAATGATTGTCCCAAGCGGGAATCGAACCAGCGACTACGTGATCGGTAGTCCGTTACATAAACCACTACACCACGAAGCCCGTCATGTCATTACCCCTTTTCTTTCCCAGAGTGCTGTAAAAGCCAGCTAAGGAATATTTTACACGGATAACACCTTCTGCGAGAGATGGAACCTTGAAAATAAACCATGTGCCAACACGCCTGGTCATGCGCGGCACAGTAGAACATAATCGCTACCAAAATGGAGGACGCCCGTGCCCAACAGTGGGACGCTAATGGGCTGGAGAGAGAAAGAGAGATAGGTAGCTTTTAGTCCGTTTGGTAACTGATTAAGAATACAGATGTAACTACCCATTTTTCATCCCAAAGTGCTGTAGAAGCCAGCTAAGGAATATTGTAGACAAATACCATCCTCTGAATATATCCGGTATAGACGCCTTAATTTATATAAAACCGTTACAAATACTATTGTTAGTAAAGATTTAATCAAGTAAATTCATTGGACAGTTTTGTACGACACTGAATGACAGCGTATCCCTACTCTGGGATAGGATCAATTTTATTAGGGTTACATTGTAACCGTAGTTTTATGTGATCCTCGTTAGGTAACCCAGATTAAGATTTGGATGTCTGCCGTCCTACAGCTACTATACGAGCGAGATAATCAACTTAGTGTCTAGTCTAAATCTCGCTTTGCTATGCTTTGTAAAAGCTCAATTAACTTTATATATTTTTAATATATGATTTGATAATTGTACACATTGGCATCAGGACAGGATCTCATTATTTATTTATTTGCACACTTCATACAAAGAATTGTACAGGCGGACTTAATGCCTTAGGCATTTTCTTCCAGTCAACCATAGGGTGATGCAGAAATAAGTAAGGTACCTAGGTGTGTAACCATAGAAGATTACAAATAAAAAAATAAAAAAAATGTTAATAGTTAAATATTAGAAGGAAAATATAATACTCTAATACATACTTAAACACTTAATACCAGTTTAAAAGATTATCTGCTAAGAAATCGAGGAAATCCCTCAAATTTTAAAGGCACCCACATTGTTTTCACATATTATGTATTTGAATAATTAAAGAGTGAACTTCCAAGATGGTCTTATGAAGTCGATAAAAAAAAAAATTATATTTATTTCTATAATTTGTTAAGATTTGGTTTCCAAATTTCACGCGTAAGAAGTTTCGGGCAAAAAGCTAATAAGTATTATAACACAATATTAAGCCCCAAGCAAAGTAAATATAAGTAGTTGCTATACATCACTATAGCCGCTATAATACATCGTTAAGACCGATCACAGTAGTTAATATAATGTGACTTTTTATGGTCCCAATATTCGATAGACATTGAGTAATTACTGACATCGCACTGAGTAAGCGAAATATGCTATATAAGCTAAGCGAAATAAGCTTTATTAGAACTAAGATAAAGGCCGGTTTGGGAATAATTAGTTCATTGTTATTGATATTGTTGGTTAATCGAAAAATCTTTCATAAATTGACCGCCAGATAAACTAATGATTTCTTAGGAGATTAAATCAATAGGAGTGGTTATACACGCGGTTTTATTTGTCAAATCTATATTAATATTTTAAAGTTGAAGAGTTTGTTGTTTTTTAGATCGCGTTATTCTCAGGAACCAATTTATAGATTTAAAAAATTCTTTAAGTGTTGGATAGTCCATTTATCAAAAAATTCCATAAACTTATTGGTCACAGCGTGATGTGAGAATTGTTAGTTAAAGCTATATAACATTACGCTACCAATAGGAGAGAAGCATAAGTGAAAAATGATGTAAAACGGGGAAATTCTAGTTTTAGTTAGTACCTAAGGAATATTTTACGATAGCCATTCATGAATTAATGTAAACTATATATAAACTTTATATACTAACAGTAACTGCCAACCAAGTCCGTTGTTGCTTTACAAATGAAAAACCTGTTTCCTTTATTTACAAACAGACTATAACTAGAGCAGTTTACAAAGCTTTGACACGTGACCTGTAAAAACTCTGCATTTTTCAACGTACCGCCATTCAACGTGAAAGCAAACAAAACATGTATTTTCAAGGGTTTTTTTTATTGAAACGTTCACAAATATCTGTATGAAAACTTAGAAGCCAGTAAATTAGATAAACGTTTAAAATAAATACACAATATTTATGGTTACACAAATTGTGCTGTAGGTATAGTTTTATTTGCGCAAGTGTCCGCTTAACCTAGGCCTTAGGTTTTTAAGCCCTAACAGCTTGCAACTAATTTGCAGACTTACTGAGTTTAAATAAAAGTATTCATAATTATAGCTGAAGTAGTTTCGGAGAAGAATGGCGACAAATACTATAAACAGAATTTTATAGGCATACATTAAAGTAATCTATCTGTACGTTTTAACTGATTTCTAAAAAGAAGGTGTGTCGTAACACCTAAGAATCTCTTTTTTTTTAAAGTAAAATACCTTTTCTAAAACGTCTGGAGACGAAAGTCCTTTCCATATAACTAATAAACGTCCCTCTTCGGTCTAGTTTGTCAACCTAACGTGTCAACATCCCAGTTCATCTGAAGAGTTTGTAAGAAACTAATTCTTACAATTTCTTCGTCTGAAAAGGACACCCTGTTGACAAGCGTCTCTCTCTCTCTCTCTCTCTTCAGCCAATGTTGGGCACGGGCCTCCTTCACTTAGAGAGGAATAATAATCTACCGTGCTGCGCTGACCAGGCGTTTGACATAATGTTTATTTTCGATATTTCCGTTTCTCACAGAGAATGTTATTTGTGTATAATATTCTTTAGCTGGCTTTTACAAGAAAAAGGGGTGTTGCCACTTGTATTCTTAGGCGCAGAATAACATGCGTTGACAAGTGAAGATATTTTTAATTTATTACAGATACATAAACACTACCGGATGTATTTAATGCATAAGTTGCAATCAAGTGTCGATCTCGATTTGATAACAACTAACATTACAATATACAAGCGCAACTAAGCGCTACACGACACGCGATAACGCCATTTTACATGACTCCATTGATTTTACAACCATATTACTATGCACAAATTTAACGGTTCTTTTTGAACAACTGGAATGCATTGAAATGTAAAATGCAACTTCGTGATATCTATGATTGAATATAATCTTTCATGGAATTTGCGAAGCAATTATTCGTTGTAATTCTCAGAAATAAGTTTTAGTTCATGATTAACTATGGTATGATATATTATATTTCCGAAATTCTTTCTTGATAATTTATTAACAACTTGTAGTATGCATTCTTCATACTCGCAAAGTCACACTATATTTGAGCCTAAAATAAAAAGCAAATCAATGTCATAAGTATCTACCCTATCCATGCCATCTACCCTATCTTCATTAGCGTTTTAGTGCTCGCCAAGTTCGCACGTTCTGTCGTCTCAGTGTATTTATTTTTTCAGATATATTGTGATTTTTAATATTATCATAAGGAAGACGGCACTTATGAATTATTATTCCAAGCAAACGGCTATTTTAGTAAGGATTTAATATTATTATGGGGCAAAAGTTTTCAACTTTGCAAGAGGTTAGTTTTCAAACATTTATTTTTATCCGGTTATCACATATTGTCACATATTCCGTGATAAAATACAATAATGTTGACTCTTGCACAAAAAAATAATGTATTAATTAATAATATATTACAATAATAATTGTAATGTATTACATTGTTATCAATTTATAAGACAGACTACCTACCTACTACTACCTACATCTGTACCAAAAAGTAGGTCACTAATAACGTTGGTTATACTACCCGCAAATAAATAAAATTATGTGTTAAGGCGACATACTTTTAATAAGGGGGTACAACACACTTATGTTAAGGGGGATACTTGCAGTTAACAAATGTTTTGAACTATACGAATTCATGAAATTTTATGCAAAATGGAAATACATGATGTTATTCAGTTTTGTTATTTACATGCGGTTGGTTTATGATATTTTTTGGACTGACTTGACTGGGCGGCAAACGATTTTGTTTGTTAACTTTTAAACAATTTTAAAGGTCACAGTTCAGTATTGTTTTTGTTACTTAAACATACCGTTACGCTTTTCTCCCCTATTGACTGGATGAGATTATTTCATTTGTTGACAATCTGATACTATCATGCAACTAGGAGTTTATTCATCATCCATTAACCCTTCTCCGTTTAATCTATGCATAGATAGTTGTCTGGTAGATTTGAGAGAGAATGATGATGGATTGTTTATGGGTGAGTTGCTTATAAAGTTTCTTCTTTACGTGGATGATCGAGTTCTACTTGCACCATCTCCGGAAGAACTGCAAGATATGGTAACTAGAACGAATGAAGCATTTAGATTAAAAGGAATGAAAGTAAATATAAGCAAGACGAAAGTTATGTTAAAGTTGGTGCTTTACAAAGAGGAGTATATGTCTGTGTGTAATATTAACATAGAATATGATAAAAGTGCGGTATAGATACAAGATTTTATTTATTTGGGAAGTGTTTTTACAAGAGACGTTAAGGTTGACGCTGATGTGGAAAGAAGGTTCTAAATAAACTGAATGGTGCCTTGCATGTTATTGTGGCTAGCCAAGCGATTACTGAAAAGGCTTGAATGGTGATCCACAATGGCGTATTGTTACCCACACTTATGTATGGAAGCGAAAGTTGGGTGCAGCAGAAGAAGCACTAAAGTAGAGTAAATGCTGTAGAGATGCGCTGTTTGATAAGGAATGTGGTGTGACTATGAGGTTATAAGAGCACGTTGCGGTCTGAAGGAGCATGTAGTGACTAAGGTGGAGAAAAGTATGCTTTGGTGGTTTGGTCATGTGGAGAGGATGGACGATAGACGATTAACGAAAGGTATTTACACGGCGGAGGTAAGTGGAAATGCTGGGAGAGGATGCCCCAGAAAAATAAATTCCGATGTCATCGCCGGTAAATTCCAAAAGGGGCAAGTGCGTAGCACTTACAACCGCGCGTCGGGCAAGTAGTTATGACCAGATGCATGGGTGTGGATGAAGCCAAGGAAATGTTTGTATCGTAACAGACGGCGTTCTATAGTCTCTGCCTACCGCCATGGGAAAAACGCGTGATGTTATGATGATGATGATGATAAAGAATGTTTAGATAATCAGAAAGTATTAACAACTTTAATTGGCGGTACGAAGTTCGCCGGGACAGCTAGTATTTATACTAAAAAAAGTCTGGCCACCCTCGTATTGCACGAAGGTGTCTAGACTTATTTTTATATTTATGGCTATTTCACACATGCTGCCAGCAGCCAGTCAGCAGCAGTCTGCAGCCCATAAAAGTCCTACTGTTAGGCGTTGGCTTCCCCCACTTTGCAAAGAGATCAAGGTCTACTGTGCCCCACTAACCGAGTTAGCACAGGGTTTAAATTCGAGTTTCCCGTCTCCCACAGTAGACGTTAACTGCTTATATTATTATCCCTTAGCTTGCTCTTACAGCACCGTGGGAAAGAAATGGGGTGGTAATACTAGTATTCTTAATTCGTTACCACACGAACTATTAGGTATTATGCCATTAGATAATTAATATTTTCAAAAGAATTTCACCGCTTACAAACCATGGTCAGCGATAAAGACTCTTCGGAAATGCGTTTCTATGTTGTGCTTACTCACGTGCTGTTTCGTGAAAATAAACTTATATAAATAAACGTAAAAAGAAAATATTGAAAGTATACTTTTGATTAGTTAAATGGCTTGAACCACAGCTGTATTTGTGAACATTTCAAACATAAAAGTCTTTCAAAACGTTCGTTTTGTTAGTTCGCTTTCACTATGAATAGCGGTGTGGTGAAAATGCAACGTTTTTTGAATGTCGTACCAAAGCATAGTAAATACCTTTTAGGCATGTATCTAAATAAAGTAGTGGTTTTCCATGTCAAGCAAAAGACCTGATGAATCATGAGTCAGAAGCTTGAGATAATTTACATTACTAGCTTTTGCTAGTGATTTCGTGTAGAAAATTTTCCCCGTATTTGCAACATTTTTCAATGATGCGTCGCTTCTATTTGTAGCAGCGTGATGTTATATAGCCTAAAGCCTTTCTCGATAACTGGACTACCCAACACAAAAAGAATCATTCAATTGGAACCAGAAGTACTTGAGATTAGCACGATTAAACAAACAAAACAAACTCTTTAGCTTTAATTCGTACTGATAACTAAAATGCCGTCCTATTTATCTTGTTCACTAAGTTTCAGGACATCAAATATCCAAATCTTACACTCAGTTCCACTAACCAGATCACATAAAGCTACATTGACAATGTTAACCCTCATAAAATTGTGACGGAGAGGGACTGTCGTCTGTCGTTCAACATCATATAAAACCATGGATTTTCTTGATTAAATCTTTGTAGATTGTTGTAAAATACTGATAAAAAGTTTAATATTCATATAATATTGATGGACATTTCACACAATGCCCTCTGGTACCAAGCTAAGCTTATATGCTTGTGTTATGGGTACCAGAATACGGATAGAATACATGTTTTCTTTTGTAAATACATACTTATAATACATAGTAAACACACAGACACAGAACAAACATTTGTATCACGATTAAAAACATCACACAAATGATTGTCCTGACTGGTTTAGCTTGGGACCAGAGGACGTTGTGTGAAATGTCCATGAATATTTATTTATTTATTGATAGATACGTACTGATATTTTCTAACACTTGCGCGACTCATCTGTATAAGTAAAACTACTTTTTACGGATTTAGACGCGTATATTTGTTTTAAATTTTGGCCCGACGTTTCGGAGACTTTGCAGTCAACAAAAACAAACAATTGGCATTGTTCATATTTTTTTAAACTCTTAATTCGAAAACTGTTTTGGGGAATAGAATTTCTGATCATGATCCATTAGTTTTTTTCGGAAAATTTGCTATATAAACTAGTACGTAATGACTTTTGTACTAGTACGTAATTTATATATTTATTTAATGCTCATACTTACATCTATCATTACAGGCAATACCTATTGCGATAGTGAAGTTTATACATATTAATATTACTCATAACTTATTGATAATCAATTTATGTAGATACATATCATTTAAGTAAACTATTACTAATATATCTAAGAAGGGCTCTGGTAACATCGTTCAATGTACAAGAGTAGATATCAATGCATTCCGCAACCGCATTCAAAGTGCGGATTGCTCGAGTTACTGGTGCCTGCTGCAGCAAGTTGGTCCGCGCGACTGGTATCTCCAACAAGTGAGGCTGCCGTCGTCGTCCTACGTATTCATCGGGCACATACAAGCGAAGCTCACGAAGAATTTCAGGGTTATGCGTTTTACCCCTTAGCACTATAAATAAATAGATCGCTAGTCCGACTTCCCTTCTAACCTCCAATTTATAATACCCAACCATACCAAGTAGAAACAATGTGGGATATATATTAAAGGGTATCCTGGATACACCCCATACTGCTTAAAATAAAGAAATCGTAAAAAATTATTTTGGACTTTTTCTAGCATTGCTTTGTATTTGTATTCATGTGGACTCCAGACAGTTGCATTACATTCAAGGTGACTTTTGACTAGGGATTCGTAAAGCGCCTTTAGAGATGACTTAATCCTAATGTATTGATTATGTAAAAGGTGCACAAATAAAGAGTTATCTATTTATCTATCTATCTATCTATTAATGATTATTTTTTCCAAAAAGCAAATGATCTCTATTTGCCCATGAAATGAAGAACTTAAAATATTAATGAGTTCTTAGGGATATACTACTCTGTGGTGGAGTTGAAATTGGTCTATTATATCAACTTGGCAACTTTGAAAAGATGAATTGCAATCTGTCTTAAGTCTATCAGGAAAAGCAAATACACAAATTACGTACAAAGATGACGTCACAACATAAAAATAATATCTTTAAGTGTTTAAAAAAAAATACTTACCTACAGTGAATATTTCAATAATGTTTTCTAAAAAAAATCTTAAAACAGCAGGTCAAAAATTATGAACAATCCCAATTCGCTTGTGTATTAAAAATACGGCATCAATATACGTTGCGTTGCTTGGAAAATATAAGCTCACACAGGGACATACATGTAAAAATAACAATACAATACAAATATACAAATAGAGAGTAGCAATTTATTACGTACAAACGGCAGTCTTATCGCTATCCGCGATCTCTTTCAGACAACCTATATGGATACATTCCTTTGGAGAGATCGTGTTTTGGGTAGAGTTGGTGCGTAAAATAGGCGAGAAAAAAAACTAAAACAAGAGAGTGCAACAAATAAAGTTAATGATATACGAATAACGACTTGTTTTATAATAAAGATTTCACCCCATTTGCGTAAAAGAACTTATAACTTCCTCATAATTCACTATTTATAATCCGTAACCGCATGGAGATTCATACACAATACTTTAGGGTTAAACCTACACAATATTTTACCATTATCAATAAGTTACAATAACAAATGTAACATCGGTTACGTCCTTGTACGTAAAGCATCTCTATTATAGGTTAGCAAAGCAGGCAACCTTCAGGGAATCACCAGTCCCCTTTTAATTTGAATGAGAAATCGAAACCAGTATATGCCTGCGGCCTTCTTTTCACAAATTTATATTTTCAACCAAAATTTTTCTTAGTGACCGTTATTGTAATAGCAAAAGGATATATTTTTGTACAAGTTTCATTGACGGAGATGTAAGTAATAAGTTTGTTAAAGGTCATTCAATGGAAATACGTGATGTAATTCATATTTTGTATGAAAATATTATCGGTTTTTGCTTATAATCGGTGTTCGGAATAACTTACTTTTCCCATTGGCGTTTGCTTATCGGTATATTATTAGGGTAACTAATTGCCCATTTTGATAATGATCGCCTGGCAAATGCCAAACAATATTGACTATATATGAAATCAAATCACAAATCTAAATCTAATATTATAAAGCCGAAGAGTTTGTTTGTTTGAACGCGCTAATCTCGGGATCCACTGGACCGATTTGAAAAATTCTTTCAATGTTGGATAGTACATATTAATAAATAATATATAAATAAAATATTCACGGACATTTCACAGAACGTACTCTGGTCTTAAGCTAAGCTTATTATGTTTGTGTTATGGGTACTAGAATACAGATATAATACATATATTATTTTTCTTTTGTAAATACATACTTATAACACATAGTAAACACCTAGACGCAGAGCAAACATTTGTATGACAATTATAAATATCATACAAATGATTGTCCCGAGCGGGAATCGATCCCGCGACCTCGTGAACGCATATAACAGTAATATAGGTCGCAACGTGATGTTATGACATCACGCTGCCCATAGTCTTTCTCGATAAATGTACTATCCAACCCTGAAAATTTTTTTCAAAAAGGTCCATCGTTCCTGAGATGAGAGCGTTCAAACAAACAAACAAATTCTCTGCAGCTTTAAAATATTAGTATAGATGGTATCTTAATTTAGTGTATAATTAACTGGTAAAAGTTTGAATGAAACAACTTCAGAACAATTAATAATAAGAGGCAATTAGAAACAGATATCTAACTTTTTTAAAAACTGTCATGAAAGCGTATAATTTTTAATTACTGTGCTAAAATGTTAAACCAAAAGCTCCTTGTCCACATAGAAATAATAGAGCTAAATGGCTTGCAGACACGGGACTCCTCCACTTTGGGACGGATACTGGTCTACTGTACCGCGCTTAAGGGCCTACATCAATATTATCGTCGACACGTACCTATTAACACAGCTAGTAGGTATAGAAAATGAAGAATTAGGGATATTTTTTTTGTTTACTCAAAATCTACTAAATATATTTTAATTCCGGTTTACGTGTTTCTATATATACAGGGTGCTTCAAAAAAATGTATACACACTTTGAACTTCCATAGAAAATTTATTTACCGTTCTACAAAGTTAAATTTCAGGAAAATAGAAAGCTGAAAGTCCAATGTAAATGTGCCCCACAAGAAAAGGCCAGTGGATAGGACGCAGGGGGCCAATCGAGTTTCCAGCACGCTCTCCAGACCTTACACCGCTGGATTTCTTCTTGTGGGGCACAGTAAAAGATGAGGTGTACAAACGTAAACCACGTAACCTAGACATTCTTTGGAATGAGATTAAAGCAGTGTGTAGAGATATCTCATTGGACGTTTTGATACGATGTACAGAATCAGTGGTGACTCGTACTCAGAATTGTATTGATGCTGCAGGTCACCAATTTGAACAGCATTAACATTTGTTATTTATGTTTCATTTACATTGGACTTTCAGCTTTCTATTTTCCTGAAATTTAACTTTGTAGAACGGTAAATAAATTTTTTACGGAAGTTCAAAGTGTGTATACATTTTTTTGAAGCACCCGGTAATAGTTACTTATGTTTTGAAAGTTATTTCTTTAGTTAATACGTGATAATAGATCGACAAATGAAAAAAATAAAAAATGAGAGAGGTGGTTTCGCTAAGATTTTCTATCGAGAAAACTTTTTTCAATCGCGTTTCTGAGTTTATGCGATCCTAGATTATATATTAAAAAATATATTAAAAAATTATATATTGAAAACGTCGTACGTAGAAAAATGCACGAAGCTATTTTGGTATCCTCTTAATA